>OW443321.2:13522107-14897941 GCA_937001585.2 Brachylomia viminalis | reverse complement strand
GCCTGGTATTTCCCTCCAGAAATTTCATGGAAATGAGGAAGTACTAAGCGTTCAGGACGCAAAACCCAACTCCGTGATTGTTTTTGATGATGTTGCTTGTGAAAATCAATGTAACATGCGTGATTATTTTGCAATGGGAAGACACAAATGCATTGATTGTTTTTATCTAAACCAAACATATAGTAAAATCCCTAAGCAGTTAGTAAGAGACAATGCGAACTTAATCATACTCTTTAAACAAGATGAAATTAATTTACGACATATTTATGAAGAACATGTCAACACTGATATGACATGGGTTGAATTTCGTGAAATGTGTTCGAAAATATGGAGTGAACCTTTCAATTATGTAGTAATTAATAAGGATTGCTCCAAAAATAAAGGATGTTACAGAAATAAATTTGATACTTTTGTTGTCTTTGATTAAACACTACTGATATTTAAGACCGTTACCCTCGCGATATTATTATTCTTCAAACAACGCTTAATCAATCACCAACTGTTTATTTTTTACTATGGAAAAATCACTGAAAAGACAAATAGTTGATGCTGCAGAAGCTGTTAAGAAGAAAGTGCGAAAGATGAGAGATGTTGAGATTAACAATCAACAAGTACTGGAATCAGTTTTCAAGCCCGTAACAGAACCACTCAACCTAATTGCTAATGTCAGTAAGCAGACTTCTCTACTGCGTAATACAGAAGACGAAGAAACTGAAGTTCCGCTTATCGATAAAACTTTGCAAAAAGATGTTCCTACTAGTAAAGAAAGCAATGTTATCAACGACAATGCAGACGAATATGAATCTGATATCGAAAGTAACTCTTCATATAAATCATTAGATGAAAAAAACCAAGGTTGTGATATGTCATCCTGGTCAGTATCCTCAGAAGCACTGACAGATATTCCGTTCGGTGTCAGAGTAGAGGGCGGGAAATTGATGTTAGGATCTGCTCGTATAACGATCAGCGATGAGTATGTCATCGTGGCTGGACGCAAATACCGAAATACCCCTGGTTTAAAACAGTTGCTGCTGAAAAAGAACGTAGATTTAAGCTTGGTTACAGAGAGTGATATGAAACATTATAAGTCGATGCTACTTGATACAAACGCACATCGACGAGACTATGAGCCTGGTAAACCAATAAAAAGTAATAAAGGACAAAAATATTTACAAATTATTAAACCTCTATTCAAACTACAAAGTACAATTCAGGAATATCAATCGAAGGGAAAAGGACTACCGTTAACAAAAATGTGGAAGAAAAACGTAGATTTTGTATATTGGGACGATCCAAATGAACTGGTGGATAGGTTAAAATTATTAATTGCATCTCGAGATGCTGGTAACACCGGATTAGATAGTGAAATAATATCTATCATTGAAGAATTGCATGAAAGTAAAGTTATAAATAAATAAATATTTTAAAATGTGTTTATTTTACTATCAGCCTCCCGATACAATACACCTTAAACATGAACGTAGACAAATTTGGACACTACATTCACAAAAGAATGCGTTTATCAGAGTTATTTGAGTTTAATGAGAATGCATTGTTAAAATCAGAAAACGGAGATTTTGATTTAAAAACATCAAGACTGAGAGGAATTAGATCTCCAGTAGAAGCAGACGATGCTGTGAACAAAGATTATGTAGATCGATTGAATGCTAATATGTTAAAAGAAGTTAATAATATGATTGGTTCATTGCGTTCTCAAATCATAAAAGACGCAAAGGCTACAGTTCAGGCTGCTTTAAAAGCAAAGATACCTAAGGATTCAACTCATTTGCAAGATAAGTTTTATACTAAAGCAGAGGTAGATAATAAATTACTTCACAAAACTCCGTAATGGCAAAACAGCAAATTGTTAACGAAATACACAAAGCAGCAAGAAAAAATTTCCTTAGACGTCCGGTCATTCTGAAGGGGGTCGATGACTTGTGGCAAGCTGATCTGATGGACATGCAAAACCTGAGAAAATATAATAAGGGTCACAATTACATTTTAGTGGTAATTGACTGCTTCTCAAAGTATGCTTGGACAGAGCCGTTAAAATCAAAAAATAAACTTGATGTTACTAATGCATTTAAAAGAATACTGATTGTCAGCAATCGCAAACCTGTAAATTTACAAACTGATATGGGAACAGAATTTTATAACAACTCATTTCAAACGCTTATGAAGACGTACAATATCAACCATTACTCATCGTTTTCTACCAAAAAAGCTTCAATCGTAGAGCGACTGATTAAAACTCTTAAAAATAAATTATATAAATATTTTAGTCTGAATGGAAACTATAAGTGGTTAGGTATACCGTTAGAAGTTACGTTGAAGATTTATAATAACACAAAACATCGTACTATTAAATTTAAACCAATCGAAGTAAATAAATCTAGTGAGTCAGTTATAAAAGAAAATATTAAAAAAGCCTTAAATCATGTAACTGTTCGTAGAAAACCTAAGTTCAAAGTAGGTGACTTTGTTCGTATTAGTAAATACAAACATAATTTTGAGAAAGGTTATACACCTAATTGGTCAACTGAAATATTTAATATAAAAAAGATAAATCATACCATACCAGTAACATATCACATAGAAGATCAGCGAAAGCAAGCCATAATGGGAACCTTTTACGAGCAAGAACTTCAAAAATCTTACTATCCTGGTATTTATTTGATAGAAAGGGTTTTAAAAAGAAAAGGAACAAAAATGTTTGTAAAATGGTTGGGTCTAAACAACGAAGAAAACAGTTGGATCGATAAAACTGCAATAGTGGGTTAAAATAATTATATAACAATTACTTCTGCATTCTTTCTTTCATTACATTTTGGACAATGCAAGGAGGTGAACTTGTTAATACGTTAATTAATAATCTACCGTTCGAACTTCATTTACCAGGTTACAATTATTGCGGTCCGGGAACAAAACTCCAGAAACGTTTACTACGAGGTGACCGAGGTGTTAATAAGCTAGACGAAGCTTGTATGCATCACGACATTGCATATGCAAACCATACAGACTTACCCAATCGTCACAAAGCTGATTTACAACTACTAAATATGGCTAAACAAAGACTTAAATCGAACGATGCTGGGAAAGGTGAAAAACTTAGTTCATGGTTAGTGAGCAAAGTTATGAAAGCCAAACTGAAATCTGGTTCCGGCGTTAAAACTTTTAAACATTTTGTGTCAAAAATAAAAGCAACAATAAAGAAACTGAAGCCAAAGGACGGTAAAACTTTAATTAACGCTGCTTACTCAGCAGCAAAAAAAATATTTCCAAGTATTCAGAAAATTCGAGTACCGCGAGTGATACCCTTACCAAAGACTGGAGGTATTCTACCTTTAATTCCTATTTTTGCGGGCTTATCAGCTTTAGGAACTTTAGCTGGTGGTGCGGCTGGTATTGCAAAAACTGTAAATGATTACAAAGCAGGTCAGCAAAATTTGCGAGAAACACAACGACATAATAAGGCTATGGAGTCTTTAAAGTTAGGCCAGGGATTATACATTAAGTCACATAAAAATGGTAAAGGTTTATTCGTAAAATCTTCAAAAAACTGAAAAATAAGCTACCTAATCGTCCTCTAACTAATGTAGACATCCAAAGGCATGCACGCGACATCCCTCACTTTCGTGGCGTCTACATGAAGGATCAGTTACCAAGGAAGTCAAAACGGATTGAATGTGCTATCGTTAACTTGGACGATTATAAGAACGAAGGAACGCATTGGGTAGCTTATGTAAAAGTATGCAATTATTGTGAATATTTTGATAGCTTTGGAGATTTGAAACCTCCAATAGAATTAATGCGCTATTTCAAGAATTGTAATGTTTTTTATAATTATACAAGATATCAGAAATTCAACACAGAAAATTGTGGACACTTATGTTTAGAATATCTGCGGGCTTTTTGGAATAAAAACGTATAAACTTTATGCTTTTCTTTTATTTGAATCATTTGCAAGATGTCACTCACACTATCGATAACTGGAAACTCGTCAACTTTATCTACTTACTATCCTAATACATTGCAACTATATGGACAATATGAGTGTGCGTTATTGCATTTCTCAACATTTAATTCTATTCCAAACATTGACAAAACGAATAATAAGTTCTATTATGGTTTCAACGATGTTATTGAAATACCAGATGGTACCTATGAATTGCAAGATATTAATGATTATTTAAAATCTGAAATGAAAGATGCAACAATCAAACTACAGTGCAATAACAATACTTTAAAAACTACTGTATATTGTACAAAAGACATAAATTTTAATAAAGAAGACACTTTCAGGAACTTGTTAGGGTTTAATAAACAAATCTTGAAAGCAAATAAATGGCATGTGTCACAGGTTCCAGTCAACATTTTACCTACAACAGTGATCAGGATCGAATGTGATATTGTAAGTGGCTCGTACACAAACGGAGAACCGAGTCACATTATCCATGAATTTGCACTCAACGTACCACCCGGATATAGGATTATAGAAATCCCGAAAAACGCAATATACTTTCCAATCAACCAAAACAACATTAGTTGTATACATATCAGACTGTTAGATATAAATAACCGCTTAATAAATTTGCGCGGTGAAGAAGTGCAGCTGTATTTGCATCTGAGAAGAAAAAATGATTGACTACAATAAATACGTGCATCAACAAATCAAAAATATCAGTTCCACTCAAGCTTCCAGCCAAATAAGAGCTCGCCCTAAGAAGAAAATAAAATTAACTAAAGACAACAAGACATTCCTCAAAGCGATCGGTTTGCTAAAATGAATATCTTAGACGTTTTATCCGCTCCATCTTACGACAATACTGTTGAAGGAATCGAATTTCATTCTTACAAGCCCTACGTAACGAGTTTTAATAGAAACGATGAAATCCGCATACCTATTAACCAACAGGACTTGTATATACTTCCATCAGCTAGTACCCTGTATTTGGAAGGAACTGTTATCGTTAGCAAAAAGGATATGAAAGAGAAAGCCACTAGTGTTCATTTTACTAATAATGCTCTACTCTACTTGTTCCAAGATATAAGATACGAGTTGAATGGAGTGGAAATTGATAGAATTAAAAATGCCGGCATAACTAGCACCATGAAATCGTTAATATCAATGAATGAAAGTGAATCAAAGATATCCAATGCATGGGGCTGGAATATCGATGGTATAAAAAATATTAATGGGGGTAGTTTTTCCGCTTCTATACCCCTCTGTAACATCATGGGTTTCGCGGAAGATTTCAAGAAAGTTGTGATAAATAGTAGGCACGAACTGATATTGCTACGAAGTAACACTAACCTGAATGCTGTCAAACTTAACACCGGTGAAATTGTAGACGACGTTCAGATAAATAAAATCATCTGGCGTGTACCGCATGTTAAAGTGTCCGACAAAGAGAAAATAAGTTTGCTGAAACTGTTAGAAAAAGATCGACCACTTCAGATGATATTCAGAAATTGGGATCTGTATGAATATCCAGCTTTACCTAAAACTACAAAACATACCTGGTCTATCAAAACTTCCTCACAAATAGAGAAACCAAGATACATAATTATGGGCCTGCAAACAAATAGAAAAAACAAATCAAGTTCTGACATGTCCCAGTTCGATCACTGCCATGTTCGTGATGTAAGAGTATACCTAAATTCAACTTACTTCCCGTATGAAAACCTAAATATAAGTTTCGCGAACAATAGAATCGCTTTATTATACGAGCAATACATCAGATTTCAACAGTCTTATTACGGACGTCGCCCGGAGCCCTTATTAAGTGAGAAACAATTTAAGGATTTGGCGCCGCTATTTGTCATTGATTGCTCTAGACAAGCTGATAATGTAAAGGCAGGTCCTGTTGTGGACGTAAGAGTGGAAATTGAGAGTGATTCGGACATACCGGATCAAACTTCTGCATACTGTCTTATATTGAACGACTGTATAATTGAGTATAAGCCGCTGAGTAATACTGTGAGAAAAATATCATGAATCCTAATACTATCATATTAGATGTTCAAGGGTTTAAAGACCTGTGCAATAATTTTATAATAAAAGAATTAGCTTTTGCTGGTCGTGATTATACGCAAACATTTTTAATAAAACCACCATACTTGTTTAAATACTTAACAAGTGATGAAAAGAGACAGGTTAAATGGTTGGAAAGAAATAGAGGTATTTATTGGAATGAGGGATATATTGACTATAGAGAATTTCAACGAATAATCGTTCCATATCTAGAAAATAAGGAAATAATTGTAAAAGGTTTGGAGAAGGTGAAGTGGATAAAGGATCTTTGTGTGAATTGTAAAGTATCAGACCTTGATGAAGAACAATGTCCTAATTTCTCTGCTTTGCATAAAAAGTACTGTGAAGGAAAATCTAATTTTAATTGTAATAAACATCTAAAGCATTGTGCGCTTAAAAATGTGCTTTGTTTAAGGAAGTATTTAGAATGGGCATAAAATGTATACTTACCTACTTTGGTTATTCGGTTTATAGGTTTTTAAATAAAAATCTCTCATAATGTAAATATGATTTTATTTTGTTATATACCCCCACACTTCTCCAAATAACACAATTACGCATACACAATGAACATACATATTATTACACAATTACAATTACAACATAAATACGAAATTAAATTAAAACATCTTAATAAAGAAAAAAAATATAAACTAAGTACACTATACCTCCCCAACTAGTTACACAAACGGTTATTAAAAATCAGTATCTATTAATGATTTTGATATTTTCTTAACTAAAGACTCAGTTTCGTCCATGACACTGTCGATAGCATCTTTCACAATATATTGAGCATTTATAATAACGTTCTCACTGTCACTATCACTGTCTATGGTTTGAGGATTGTTATTACAGAGATCTACGACTGAAATTTTTATTAATTTAATACCTCGTCGCTGTAGTCGACTCATAACGAAGGATTTGGTTGGTTTTTGCTTCTTAGACTTTTCCCTGCATCGTTGTTTTGATTTTTTTTCTTTCGTGGCTTGTTTGCTGTGTTCGGGTTCGCTACGAAGCATCTCAGAGAATCCCTCGTAAGGGTCCTGAGCATACTGGCTGAACATAGTCTCGGATTCAGAAATCTGGAACAAAATATAGACACAATATAAAACACTAACCAGTTAGTATAGCGCTCGAAAGCGCTTCCATTCATTCGTTCCAAGAGTTTCCATCGAGGAATTTTTCAAAGACAGCCTGGAGTCTGGATTTGGTTCAGATTCGTGACAATAGGCCCTAAAGAAATATAACTAGCACTATTACACCTCTACCAAACGTAATGTTATGTTTATGATTATTAAGAATGCTGGGAACACAATCTTTAGTTACGAAACAATATAAAAAAATAAAAACGAGTTAAAAATATTTCACTTACCGACATGATTACGATGCACTCTAAAATAGTAGGTACTAGTACTTCAGGCGAGTAATATTTCGTTAATGAGCAAACAATTAATTATTTATACTGTTACGAGTACGTCATTAAAGAATTTAGAACGCGATAACCATAAAAATGTTAACTAAGCATTTGTGTCTCCAAGCCGAGGGTATTGAACTGTCGGGTGTTGTGTTCTGACGAACAGCGTTATGATCGTATTACTTACTTGAACGTTAACTCTTTGAAAATCAACCTTAGTGTAATGCGTACATATTGCAATTTACGTTGTTGACAGTAATATAGGTGCATGATGAAACTTGAGCCTCGGTTTGATTTCATTTTATTTAACCGACTTTAAAAAGGAGGATTCCTTAAAATAAATACCTCGTAAATTAAACAAGTGAGTTGTAATCATTTAAATTTTATTTATGTTTTTACAAAACAGTAAAATTATTAAAACTAAACCTGAATTATATTTATCATACATTAATTAGTTAAAAGACTATTTTCTAAAACTAGGGTAAGGTTATTACATAATTATACAAGTAAATGTGATTAATTATAAAAAAAAATTATATAAAACTATAATATTTATTATGAAACATTCTGAGTCTAAAAAACCACATCTTCATTCTTTAAAATCGAAGAGTGACCCCATGCTCGCGTTGATATTCGATCTACAGATATCGATCGTTTGTCGTCATTGCTAGATAAGACAATTTTGTTGACGCTCCGAGTAAATATTTCATGCTTTATTGATTTAAACATAACATTTTTTCTACGCATAACTCCACCATTAAATAAAATATTTTGATAATCTGTTATGTTCAAGTCCCTGACTACGCACGATTTTACTCCCTTTGCTTTTTTAATGATTTTATTGGGAGTTTTTATAGAGTAAAGTTTTGATCTCAAACCAACAAAATCAGATATATATTTTCCCTCCATTTCATCTTTGAACAGACCTGGTACTTTTTTGTTCAGTAATGGTATCTTAAAATTATTTTCAACGTCATAGTTACTCGTGTCAAAATATTGCAAAAAATTATACTTCAAGTCATGATAAAAATCATTAGTGAATATTTTATAGACAAATGAATCGGTATCTGTATAACACAACTGCACTCGGTCTTTATAAAAAGGCTTTACAATATTATAATGAAAATCATACATATGTGACTTAGAAAGTTCTAATACAGTGAATCCAATATAAATAGGTTTATCTAAAATAATTTGATCGGGTTTCATTTGTATTGCAACTAAATTTTCAGATAGAATAGAAGCACTATGGAAATAGGGGTTGGCTACAAGTCTCTCGGCAGATATTAATTTCTTGGTTCGATTAGATTGGTCGTACCATTGATTGACTAAATGAACGGTTACACGATTTTCAGTATTTTCTAAAGTCTTGCCAAAAACACTGTTATTCAACAACTTAAAAAAGTCTTGTTCGAAGGAACTTTCTGCTTTTTGTCTTAATTGAGTGTTTAATTCTATGTACTGTTTCAAATATGGACTCTGTCTGAAAGTAATAGCTCTGTGAACTTTACGTAATATTAAACCGTGTTCTAAACACTTTTTTAAATGAACGTAATGTATGACATATTTGTACTTATTATACAAATTTGCAATTAATTTCTTTGTTTTACCTCCCGGGGGTACACATTTCTCAGGACAAAATGGTAAGTCATTATGATGAGTGTGTAAATGATCAGGATACAAAAGATCAACTTCTAATATGAAGCCCCATTCAGCGTTATCCTCAACATTTTCAACACGAAAATTAGTTAATTCATTTTCACTGAGAAATCTAAAACTAGAATACGGTAAATACTGACACATGCTAAAGCCATAGAGATTATTACAATCTAGATATACTATAAAACACGGAGGCTGTGATGCATTATATTCTGGCATGTATTTATGATTCGCTTTTGCATACCGATGGGAACACATGCACAAACCCCCTCTTATACCGCTTTGAATCATTCTGACGATAGCCAAGTCCGACACGAGTTCTAATTGAACACCTGTTTTTAGCAACATTGCATCGAAAGATAAACTAGGTGCAGTTATGTAAAACGCCGGATCGAGTTTGTAATATTGTTTACAGGTTTTTCGAAAATTTTGAAATATGTCTGTCAACAAAAGCACATCTGTTTTTAAGTATAGATCCGTATACTCGCCTAGGTCATTAATATTGAATTCAGACCAAACAGTCTGAGCGTGATTATAATCTTCATCGCTAATATCTTCGTTGGTCAAGGAATTATGAAAACAATACTTAGATGGTAATGATTTTTGTTCGTAACATTTCCAATCGGTCATATAATCATACGGATATATACCTTTACGAGTCAGCAAATTAAATTGTCTCTCATTAGAAAAGTGAGATCGAAGATTAACAAAATTTTCTAATTGCAATGTTTTAGCAAGTTTGTCTAAACTTGTTCCTAAAAAGTTGAAAGAATCTAAAAACCTTATTTGTATATACTCGTTATCAGCAGTAGGAATATACTTTGTAAATGCTGTATATTTTTCCTTGTTCTTGGGTATTATTTTTATTTGTCCTGGAATTTCGCCTAACTTTTTTATAAATAAATGACAATCGTAGCCAGATAAGTTATGAAAAAATATTGGAACGAATTTCGGTACTTTATGTTGCAGATTACAGTGTCGATGAGCTGCGCCTCGGTATCGACCTGTAATATGACAGTGATCTCTTACTCTATCGGTCAAAAGTAAATTTTCACAAATGTAGCACTTAACAGAGCGTTTAAAATCGAGAGCATCTTCCTCTGTGAATATCATAGGCTCGGTTTTGGACAGAATTCTATGTATTTCTTTAACATCTTCAGTCAGAAAATGTACAAATTTTGAAACACAATCTTTTCCGCGATAACTTCTATATCCGTCAACCCTATCATTAAATGATGATACTACATTATAGGCGAACGCGGACGGCACGTGGCGTTGTGAGTATGACGTGTTGGCGGTATTGAAATCATCGCCGGAAATCGGATCGAGTAATGTTTCGAAATCAGCATAAATGACGAAAGGAATGTTTTGTTTCCTTTCGTAATTTTTAAATTTTAAAAATGATCCCTGTTCTGGTAAAACGGTGACAATTCCCCCACACAGGTGTGATTCAATTTGGCTGTGCGTTGGAAAAAACAATAAGCATGTTTCACAGAAGTATAGTTTACCATGATGTTTGGTCATCTGATTTCTGACTAGACGAGGCAAATCTTTGATAAGACAGTAATGAGAATTAGTGTTATTTTCTAAAAGCAACAGATGGATACTCTTAGATTTATTATTCGTTGATGTATACAAAGGTCCAATGATTGTCTTATCATTTTTTAAACCATACACGAATATATTCAGAAAGGGATTATTTTTCTCAAAGACAGCTATGTCCGAAAATGTGATTGGAAATGTCAAATCATCAATATTCAAAACATCCTGGAAGTAAGGATAAGACGAAACTCTGTCGGGATGTCGGGTTGCAGGGTACAAGGCCGCTACAACACACCATAAAAAGCAATACTCATCTTTGTTTCGAATGTTTAAACAAGCTCTTTTATTTTTTATACATTTAGGCAAAGTTATAAAATTTGATCCGCCGAGAGGTTGATATTTATTAATATTTATTTCTAAATGAGAATTGCACAAAAATGTCCAACCACTATCTCTCTCCTGAAACTCTTCAATTTTGTTTAACAGTAAATCAACTGTTAATTTGTAAGTTAAATCAAAATCGTAATTAAAATTAATGATAATGTTTTTCGTAGCGAATGATTTCAGTTCCTGTTGATCATTTTTAAACATAAGAAAAAAAGAAAAAAGTTCAAAGTTAATTTTAACAGCAGTATGTTTTTGTAGTGATCGATCTATTAGATTTTTAACTTGTTCACTTATATTATGGAGGAACACCTCAGGGATTTTTTTTATTTGTTCGCTAGTTGCAATGATCTTGTAACTTACGATTCGAGCTTTAAACGAAGAATTAATCATTACAACGTTATCATAAATAGGGGACGCGCTTTTGTTTTTATGAACATTGCTACGTAAATGACCCGTCCATCGTCGATTATCTACAAATACTTTGCAAACCGAACAGTGGGGCATTATTTTACTAATTGAAATTAATTATCACCCAATATAGACGCTAAACTCGAAATGAAACGATCTTACCCTCGTATATCGACTAATACACACATAGGCAGAACACTGACGGAATGTTAGAGTTATCGAATTGTTGAATCTGGACTAAGTCTGCATACGTCTTCTAGTTTGATGATTACTTATTCCCTAAATCTGATTAGGTGTCAATGTATTTCTGAAAAAAGAAAGATCGGTTAGTACTTACCTATTTTCAGTGAAAATCAACATTTCAAACGAAAATAAGAAACATATTCAATAATTACCTGCTTGCAAATTAGGTACTTAATGTTGTACACAAATGTTCCAATTTTATGTAGTCCAAATGTATATTGTTGAATCTGGACCGGGTCTGCATACGTCTTCTAGTTTGATGATTACTTATTCCCTAAATCTGATTAGGTTTCAATGTATTTCTGAAAAAAAGAAAGATCGGTTAGTACTTACCTATTTTTAGTGAAAATCAACATTTCAAACGAAAATATGAAACATATTCAATAATTACCTGCTTGCAAATTAGGTACTTAATGTTGTACATAAATGTTCCAATTTTATGTAGTCCAAATGTATATTGTTGAATCTGGACCAGGTCTGCATACGTCTTCTAGTTTGATGATTACTTATTCCTTAAATCTGATTAGGTTTCAATGTATTTCTGAAAAAAAGAAAGATCGGTTAGTACTTACCTATTTTTAGTGAAAATCAACATTTCAAACGAAAATATGAAACATATTCAATAATTACCTGCTTGCAAATTAGATACTTAATGTTGTACATAAATGTTCCAATTTTATGTAGTCCAAATGTATGTCAGATCGACATTCACTGTCAATCCATATAATTATTTTTTAAATGATTATAGGATTTACACTCCGAGCGTCGTGGCTTTGAGATAATGTCAAATTAATTTTTAGTTTTTGACTTTTAAACGTTAGGTACTAACTAACGGAGTATTCGTTATTGACTACCTAGTCATACGACCAATTTCCGATAAATCAATAAAATATTTGATTGAAATAATTGTTATTGCGTAAAACATTACACGTGTAACCTTATTTCTTTTTTTCTCGTCAGCTAATTCACAACAGTAAGTTTTTTTAGTCAAGGTTGTCACACATATTAAGGTATGGATAAGTATCAGAAACTAGGTACACTATCACTAAATAAATAAAATGTAGTCTAAAGGTTTCTAACCTTATGAAGAGAATTTAAAATTAAGTTCATTTAAAATTTGTTACTGTTACAAGTGAACTTATTTCCTGTAGGTACCTACTTCACTCGAGCGTAAAAGTATCACAAGTAAAACTAGGATGTATCACATGATAAATACCAATCTTATGATTTTCTCTAGATTGTCAAATAATTAAATTACGTGCAAGAATATTCCCTCCAAAACATTAACCAGTAGATAAGTTATCTACTGGTTAACGTTTTGCCAACCCTGAGTCGTTTCGCTGTGTCGTCATTCGATGCTACCTGAAACATCCTTAGTCTACACTTTTTGAACAAGTATAATGCGTCTAAGAAAAAAAGTTGTTTTACACAACATTATATGAACGGTTGCAGTAATTTTTAATATAGTGAATTCTCTTTCGTTTTCTGATTTATAAGCTACATGTTTTCGAAGTACTCGGTACAAACTAACCGAAGTCTACAAGTGTGGAAGTAATCTTCAAGAAGTGCTCTGCGATCCTGCTGCATTATCCTGTCAATATCAGTGTTGATTGCTAACCGCTGCCTGCTGCCGTCAGTCACTACGCCAGCTTTCATCAGCCTGCCATATCGATTGGACATAATTGGAAAATGTAAGTATAAAACATTCCACTAGGTTCATAGTTCAGAGATCTGACCGATGTACTTATTGTAATAATTATGTTTGACTAATTTTGTTGTATCTTTATTTCAGGTCTGAGTCTGAGTGCGAGTACTTTCAACAAGAAGTTCCGATCATCGATCAGAAAACGAAACGCAGCCGCAAACCGTCTGCGGACAACAATAGGAAACGCAAGTCGCACCCACCATCAACGAATTTAATTCGTACGAGGTAAAAAAAACTATTCAATAATTAAGTTCACCACACCAGTTAAAAATAATCAGTTATTCGTTTATTGTTACAAGTCTGCTTACTATGAGGTATCACTTTATAAGTGTCTGGATATCTATTTATTCGTACGTCTCTCATACTCTGCAGGTACCTATTTTGACTGAGTGTGTATTTTTTCCTGTGTGTATCTAAATTGTAAATGTATCCTGTAAGTGCATGATGAACTAATAGAAGCTTTTTGTTGTTTCAGTACAAAAACCGATAATGATGTATTCGCTATCAGTAAGAACTACGGGTCTGACACCGTGCTCAAAGACGATTCATCGAGTACATGTCTAACATCATTCTTCGTTAACCGAGTCGCCAACGGCTGCGAACGGCGAGCAGCGAGCATCAACGGAGAGTACTACATCGACTGCAAGGTGTACAAGGCTGACGACGCGCGCCGCACCGACTCCCTAGAGCTGTGGAAGAAGGCGCTTGTGCGACTCAAGTTCCAGACCGACGCGAATTCGCCTCAGTGGCGAAAACTACAAGAGTTCGTGCAATCGGTAGATACGTTATTTCCAGAAAAACCAATGTTTTACGAAAAATAAACCTACCTAATATGTACCTACTTACATTGTTTTTTTTTTTGCAAATCCACTTCAAAGCAGTGAGTTAACAAGTCGTTTCTAATATTGAACCGCAGGTCAAAACACCAAGTCGTTTCGTCCCACGAAGCGCATTACAAAAACAACAAGTCGTTTCGTCCCACGAAACGCATTACAAAAACAACAAATCGTTTCCACCGTTGAAGCGTTAAAATCATCAAGTCGTTTCTAACCACGAAACGCATGTCAAAATGACTAAGTGAAATCTTTATCATTGATCGTGTCAATAGTTGTCACCACTGTCCAAAGCGAATCAAACTCGCCTAGCTACTGGCAGCCAGTCGTATAACTTGCATGATCTTTGTACAAGTACAGTAATACCAGTCGTATACTATGCCACTGTCGTGTAGCGAGGCGCACTAGCCGAGCTACTTGCCGACAGTGGCATAGAATGCCCATACCGTCATCCGCAGCGAGGCGAACTCGCCCTGCTATTGGCGGCCAGTGGTATAATGCGCAAGATCTCTAGGTGAGTACAGTAATTTAACCTACAGTCGAGTCGATTGTTCAATATTGGGCATACTATGCCACTGTCGTGTAGCGAGGCGCACTAGCCGAGCTACTTGCCGACAGTCTACAGTCGAGTCGATTGTTCAATATTGGGCATACTATGCCACTGTCGTGTAGCGAGGCGCACTAGCCGAGCTACTTGCCGACAGTGGCATAGAATGCCCAATATTACCCTACTGACCAGGCCCGGCACCGGCCGCATCCGCTTCCCGTCCAAACCCGACACGCCCCGGTCCTCAGAGCCAATCCTTATTCCGAAGTTACGGATCCAATTTGCCGACTTCCCTTACCTACATTATTCTATCGACTAGAGGCTCTTCACCTTGGAGACCTGCTGCGGATATGGGTACGAACCGGCGCGACATCTCCACGTACATCCCTCACCTGAATTTTCAAGGTCCGCAGAGAGTATCCGGACACCGCCGCAAATGCGGTGCTCTTCGCGTTCCGAACCATATCTCCCTTCTATAGGATTCCATGGAACTCGAACGCTCAGGCAGAAAAGAAAACTCTTCCCGGACCTCTCGGCGGCGTCTTCAGGCCACTTTGGGTTACCCCGTCGAACACTCGCTGTAAAAACGAGGGAACGATTATTGAAACGGTTCCGCTGCCGGGTTCCGGAATAGGAACCGGATTCCCTTTCGCTCAAAGGGCGTTATTTATCATCGAACATACCATGAGATTAATCGTGATATATCTTTTTGAAAAAACACGCCACATCGACATAAGATTTCTCCTTGAGCTTAGGATCGACTGACTCGCGAGCAACTACTGTTCACGCGAAACCCTTCTCCACGTCAGTCCTCCAGGGCCTCGCTGGAGTATTTGCTACTACCACCAAGATCTGCACCGACGGAGGCTCCAGGCGGGCTCACGCCCAGACCCTTCTGCGCTCTCCGCCGCGCACGTCCTACTCGTTACGGCTTAATGACGTCACAAAGAACGTCGCACATGCCCGTAACGGTAGTGTATAGGCAAAACGCTTCAGCGCCATCCATTTTCAGGGCTGGTTGCTTCGGCAGGTGAGTCGTTGCACACTCCTTAGCGGATTCCGACTTCCATGGCCACCGTCCTGCTGTCATGAGCGACCAACGCCTTTCATGGTGTCCCATGAGCGTTTTTTAGGCGCCTTAACACTACGTTTGGTTCATCCCACAGCGCCAGTTCTGCTTACCAAAATTGGCCCACTTGGCACCGTCATCAGATCTCCGGCTTCATCGTTCGAGTAAGCCGGAGTACTCACCCATTTAAAGTTTGAGAATAGGTTGAGGTCGTTTCGGCCCCAATGCCTCTAATCATTCGCTTTACCGGATGAGACTGTTCAAATCGACGCCAGCTATCCTGAGGGAAACTTCGGACGGAACCAGCTACTAGATGGTTCGATTAGTCTTTCGCCCCTATACCCAGTTCCGACGATCGATTTGCACGTCAGAATCGCTACGGTCCTCCATCAGGGTTTCCCCTGACTTCGACCTGACCAGGCATAGTTCACCATCTTTCGGGTCCCAGCATTTATGCTCAGAGCGCGCCTGCATTCACGGATTGGAAACGAGACGCCTCGGGAGTGCGAGAGATCGACCTAGATCGACGCTCCATCCTCCCTGAGCGCGCGGCTAGCGCGCTCAGGGAGGATGGAGAATAGAGAATAAATAGAGAATCGGTCGCTCGGTACACGCAGGCTCATCCAGAAGTAAATCGAGAATCGGTCGCACGGTACACGCAGTCTCATCCTGAAATTCACCGGGAATCGGTCGCACGGTACTCTCAAACAGACACAACAGTCTCAACAGACTTGCCACTGAACGTCATCGAGCTGTTCGAAATATCGAGCCCCCTCTGCGAAATTCAGAAAATTTAATTGCGGTTAAAAGCGGGGACGAATTAAATGCGGTACGTTTGTATGGTTTGCGCAAACCATCGTTAAAAGCCGATGACGTATTTAAATGTCTGCATTGTGGCACGTGTCTGTTTTTCGAAGAAAAATCGCGAACCAGGTGGTGTTGTGGCAGCGGGGCTTATAACGTTCAAAACTTCCCCCCGTTGACGGAAAGTTTTTATAACAGTGAGAGTTTTAATAAATGCCCGCGCGCATATAATAACTTGTTTGCCTTCAGCGCGTTAGGAGTCTCTCACGGTTTTCAACACCCCGATACCGGACTGGCGTTTATTAAAATTCAAGGTAGAATATACCACCGCGTTTTCGATTTGGGTTACACGGACACCACAAACCCTATCGGCCTTTATATAGAGGACAACGAGGAACGCCAGAGACTCGCGGCAGGTCTACGGTTAGATCGTCAAATCGTCACCGAAATCCGTAATTACTTGCACGAAGTAAATCCCTTGATTGACTGTTTCAAACAATTACACAACGAAACGTCTCAAGAAGCCCATTTAAAATTCGAACATACCACACGGCAAACTCACGGTAATATTCTCGGTGATATGCCGTTAGGAAACGAGATTGCCGCCATTATTAGCACAGAGAGGGAACGGTTTATCCCACGGTGTATTGTTATTTGGAAAACGGGCGCGAATAAACCACACACGGTCGATCTGTTTCATCCGTTGTACGAAACTTTTCAATACCCGCTGTTGTACCCGCACGCCACCGCGGGGTGGTACATAAACAAAGTCGACAACAACAACGCGAAGTTAACTCAAAACAAATACGTTCGCTGTTTGCTGTTGTCAGAGTCGCGCTGTTATTATTTAACAATTTGACATACACATTAGGTTTATTTATTTAATAAATCTAAGGTAGTCAGTCACAGTCAGGGTCTTTAATTATGAGAAAGCTCTCGTTAAAAAGTGACAGGTATTACAAATGTAGGGGATTAGAGTTGAAACATTTTCATATGATGTTAGACTAACCACTAATTAGAGATTTCAGATTTCACAAAAAAAAAAAGAGGTTTTTAAATTTATACACTAAAGCTAAAGTAACCAATTTGATAAAAGAGATTCGTCACTTTTGTCGTGGTCATCATTTGTTGACTTGACATACGCGTAGGTTAACATGGTAAAGCTACGGTAGCCAGTGTCATTTTGATGAGGGAGATTCTCAACAGTCTACTTTACTTACACTTTAGGTTTATTTATTTAATAAATCTAAGGTAGTTAGTTCAGTCACAGTCAGGGTCTTTAATTATGAGAAAGCTCTCGTTAAAAAGTGACAGGTATTACAAATGAAGGGGATTAGAGTTGAAACATTTTCATAATTATGATGTTAGACTAACCACCTATAATAATTGGAGATTTCGGATTTCACAAAAAAACTTTTTAAATTTATACACTAAAGCTAAAGTAACCAATTTGATAAAAGAGATTCTTCACTTTTGTCGTGGTCATCATTTGTTGACTTGACATACGCGTAGGTTAACATTGTAAAGCTACGGTAGCCAGTGTCGTTGTGATGAGGGAGCTTCTCAACAGTGTTATTATTTAACAATTTGACATACACATTAGGTTTATTTATTTAATAAATCTAAGGTAGCCAGGGTCTTTAAATAATTATGATGAGAAAGCTCTCGTTAAAAAGTGACAGGTATTACAAATGAAGGGGATTAGAGTTGAAACATGTTCATATGATGTTAGACTAACCACCAATAATCATTGAAGATTTCTGATTTCACAAAAAAAAAAAGGAAAGGTTTTTAAAATACACTACAGCTAAAGTAATCAATTTGATAAAAGAGATTCTTCACTTTTGTCGTGGTCATCATTTGTTGACATGACATATGCGTAGGTTAACATGGTAAAGCTACGGTAGCCAGTGTCGTCTTGATGAGGGAGCTTTTTTTTTTTTTTTTTTGAGGATGGGAAATCATCAAATGACCCCTCCCGCTCTGGGTGGAGCGGAAGGGAGTGTCAGACTCTTACTGACTAAAACCCACCCGTGTTCCTTCCTTGGCCCTTTATGTTCCGGGTCAGCGGTACCCCTTATGGATGATCCCGCTTTCCCGGCAGGCTTGGGCCCCAGTGGGCCCCCTCTTCGATGCTGACATCTCTTTGAGGCGCGCGTGGAACACGTACGCGCCGTCCAGCACGGGCCTGGTCCTGATCGGACGGTGAGCTACCCATTGCTCACCGCCCGCAGGCCCGCGCCTACGGTGGCCGGGAGTCGTCACGCGGCTCCCGACGCCCGGAGCGTCCACCGCGGCGGCTTGGACGGGAGACTCTCTCCCTCTCCCGTCCCGCCACCTCCTTCGCTAGCATGACTGCTTCGCAGAAGGAGGCGACTGCCTCCCACTCCCCCTCGCCCCGGACCATGGCTTGAACCAAGGCCGGGCGTGAGAGGTCGCCGCCGCAGCCGATCGCCTCTACGAGGACACGGCGGTGCTCCGCCCATGCAGGGCAGGCCCCCACCGTATGCTCCACCGTGTCCTCGGGGCGATCATCGCAGTGGTGACACCCGGGCGTTTCCTCCCGCCTGATGATGTGCAGGAACCTCCCGAAACTTCCGTGTCCGGTGAGGACCTGCGTCAGGCGGTAGGTGAGGACGCCGTGACGCCTCTCTAGCCACTCCTCAAAGAGGGGTCTTACCGCCGCTATCGTGGCGTGCCCTGCGCTGGGTTGCGACAGTCGCTCTTTCCATGCCGCCATGAGATCGCGCCGAAGGTCCGTCCGCTCCGCCGCGATTTGCCGCGGAAGCGGGGTTTCCCCCCGGCGTAGTGCCTCCGCGCGCCACTCATACAGGCGCGCGAGGACTATCGCCTCCAGATCCCACGGCGGCAGTCCGGCAAGGAGGTTTGCCGCCTCGCCCGAGATCGTGCGGTAGCCCCGGATCAGCCTTACGGCTACCACCTTTTGGGGCGCGTTCAGATAGTGGGCGGCTCTCCGCCGCAGTGAACGCGCCCACACCGGGGCCCCATATGTAGCCATGGACCGCACGACCCCCGCGTAAAGCCTCCGGCAGGAGGCGTTTGGACCCCTCAGGTTGGGCAGAAGCCGCTTGAGGGCGGCCCCAGTCCGTTCCAGTTTGGGGGCCAAACGTCGTGATGAGGGAGCTTCTCAACAGTGTTATTATTGAACAATTTGACATACACATTAGATTTAATAAATTTAAGGTAGCCAGGGTCTTTAAATAATTATGAGAAAGCTCTCGTTAAAAAGTGACAGGTATTACAAAAGAAGGGGATTAGAAGTTGAAACATTTTCATATGATGTTAGTCTAACCACCAATAATAAATGGAGATTTGTAATATCATACCGTTAAAATAAACGTGTTATAATGATAGTATGTCAACAGAGTTCTTGGAGGACCTATACATGTGCTAAAAATTGCTAACGATTTATGCTTAATGAACTTAAACTCGCAAAAAAAAATCATATGATGTCAGTCTAATCACCATTAATATTTGGAGAATTTATACACTAAAGCTAAAGTAACCAATCTGATAAAAGAGATTCGTCACTTTTGTTGTAATCATCATTTATTGATCTGACATACGCGTTACATTTACATGGTAAAGCTAAGCTAGCCAGTGTCGTTTTGATGAGAGAGCTTCTCAACAATGTTATTATTTAACAATTTGACATACACATTAGGTTTATATATTTAATAAATCTAAGGTAGTCGTGGTCTTAAAATATGAGAAAGCTCTCGTTAAAAAGTGACAGGTCTTATAAATGAAGGGGGATTAGAGTTCAAACATTAAAGAAAGGATCACATGAATCGTGGGATGTAATTGTTAAGATTATAGACGATTAGTAAAACGGAAAATGTTTAGAAATTAAAAGTTCTCAAGGTTTCAATATGAAGGTTCCAACTCGCTAACAAAAATTTCATACGAAATCTTTTTCATCATTTGTTATAAATTGTTAAGGATTTGAGCTAAATAGAACCTGGTTAATTTTGAGAATAATCAAAGTCACATAAACTTTTTGGAAACTAATGAGGTTAAGGTATGATGATGCTTTTAATTCAACTATTACTTCGATTTACGGCTTGTGTGGTATTATTAATAATAAGGCAATTTTAATAATAGTGGAAATCAAACCACAAATACTACCGATATTAAAAGGATAACGTTCATCTAATACAAATTATTTTTACGCATGTACCTGTTATTAAAGATTATTACATAGTTGATACATTGACTTTATTAGAAAAAAATAATTCTAATAATAAAATAATAATGTGCTAATTGCATCTTTTGTTTTGTGAGCATTTTCTTTTGCTGTACCTTCTTTTGTAATTTGTTTTTGCCTTTTTTTTTTGATGAGGTATGTTGGCTTTTTTGAAAAATCTTTTGGCAATCCTTTTTTTGCCATTTTTTGGCTTTATCTTTTGCCTATTTTTTTTTTTTTTGTAATACATAGTAATAGCAGTTTCTTTAGAATAAAATTTACTTCTTGGTTCTTGACTTTTCATTTTTCATTGACTTCTTTTATGTTGTCCTTCCTATGTGTATGACTTCCAATGACGTGTTTGTAACAAAAATGTTTTGTTGTTGGGCAATCTCCGTATTATTTTTCATATATATTATATTGAATCATTTCCTTTTAAGTGTTGTTTCTGTATTATCATTAAGGTCTTCGATGGAGCAATATTTTGTTGTCTCTGTTTTGACTTTTCTTGGTATAATGTTGGCATCATGGTTGAGTGGTAGGTACTTTGTACCATTAAGGCCTTTCTCGTTTCATCTTGGATAATAATCTTATATAATAATATACATAATGGCATCTCACTTGCGAGCGTAGTTGAGATGACGATATTTTTCGTACAAATAAAAATCAGGCCGAACAATGGAGGAGACATAATCATCAACTCTATAAGTATTTGCATTATATCTGCACCAAGTTGAGACACAGAGCATATAAAGCATGAGAGTAGTAAGCAGATGGATACGGATGGCGATGGGAAGTTGCACGTGCTTGATTGGTTGGAATTGCGGAAGTTTGGATGTCAGGAAGTTAGTAGGACTTGCTGCGACGCACGATTGGATGTTGGTATACAGTTGAAAAGCAAGTAGGAAGCTGTTCTTTTTGTTCAGGTTGTGGTTTGTTATTTGCATCATGCTGGACTATATCGATAAAGTTTAGTGATGGTTGACAATTTATATTGTACTAATAACTAAAAATTGTTAACGATTGATGTGAGTTTTAAACAAATTAAACTTAAAAATTCGAAAACAAAAGTTTCATATGACGCCAGTCTAACCATTTAGCTGGATATTAAAATAAACGTGATGACAGTATTTGTCAACAGTTAGTTGCTAACGATTCACGTATGCGTAACTTAGTAAAATGTGGTACCAATAATTTCTAAACAAATAAAACCTAAATTCGATAACTAAAATTTCATATAAGTATGACGTTAGTCTAACCATTTAGCTGGAGATTTCTGATTTCATACAGTTAAAATAAACGTGTTATAATGACAGTAAGTATGTCAACAGTTTTTTTAGGACCTACTTTACATGTGCTAAAAATTGTTAACGATTTGTGTATGATTTACATAGTAAAATGTGGTACCAATAATTATTAAACAAAAAAAAAAAAAAATTATGATTAAAAAGATAATAATGGTAGTATTTGCATGAAAAATTCTCTAATTAAATTTAATGTTGTTTAATGAACCCGTAAATTATTAAAGGTTGTTTTGGATTTGAAAGTAATGTGACCTTATAACATTTATTAAGTATTGTAAAGTATGCAGTCATATTTTTCCGATTTACTAATCATTTGTAATATTTATTCAATATTATATAGCCTCTGCCAGGTGAACGGTATGTGATTCCAATGATGTAGACCGTAGGGGTTCAAGAGATAGTAACAAATCAAGGTCTCTACGATGTTTTTAAAGTTCAGTATTTGTAGGTTTAATAGACTACGTACCAATATGAAGTCAAGCCCATCCACGCTCGTGGATAGCCTGCTGGAAGCGCGGCCAGTCCACCCCTTGATCCCGGAAGCGCACCGGCTCCTTGTCCGGCCCAGCGCTATGGCGTTCCTTGAGTGCATCCACCTGGAAGGTGATGAGTCGGTGGTCGGTGGCTCCATCCTGCACGGCCCATTTCCTCAGTGTGGTGCTCCTTGTGCTTAGTGTTACGTCGATGTTGGACTCACCGTTTGGGCCACTGAAAGTGAAGGGTTGGCCCTCCACGTTATTAACGGTGAGTCCATGAGCGGCGATGAAGGCTTCCACACCCACCCGTCTGTACTCCGCAGCGTGGCCGCGGCCAGTGTAGTGGCGCGGCGCACTGTGCCACATCGGCGAGTGGGTGTTCACGTCAGCACCGATGAGCACGCGCTTCCCACGCAGCGCATCCATAACACCCTCCAGGTGGTGCAGGTGGCGGTCAATCGGCTCGCCAAACTGGAAGTATGCCGAAACCACGTGCAGGTCGCACTCCTCCAGATGGACCACGAGGCAGTGGTCGGTGGAGAGGTGTTGCAGCACCGCGCAGGCCATACTTTGTCGATGGACGTACACACCCGCCCTTGCCGTCGGTCCATGCTGCAAAAGGTCTATATCACCGGCCTGCGCGTACTGCTCCTGGATAAGTACGACGTCCAAGTTGAGCTGGCGGCACACCGCAGGAATCTCTTTCATTGCCAGCGCTGACCCGGCGAGGTTTAGTTGCCCAATTGTAGTAGTCGCAGATCTATCCATAGTTGGTCATAGCGACGCTCCTTTGTTCCGCGTGTAGCCTTGCCGGGCAGTCCCTGGAGGCGGTTTTGTGGTCCGCCACCCCCTTCTTCCCAAGGCGCTTGCATGTAGCGCAGCAGGTCGTGCTGGCTGTGCACTCACTACCGCGGTGGCCGGTTGCACCGCAGCGCTGGCACGTGGCCTCCGTCGATCTGCAGAAACGCTCAGGGTGGCCGTACTGTTGGCACTTGTTGCAGCAGGTGACGTCTATGTAATCGGTCACCTCTACAGCCTGCCAACCCACATAGACCCGCCCTTTGTTCAAGAGCGACGCTCGCAGCGCCGCCGAGCACGCAAACACGACCGCCGTTGACTTGGCCGCGCCCCGCGACCGGTTTTTCTTAAAGGCGCCAGTTGCCTCCTTTCTCATTAGTTCAAGCAGCCATTGCGGGTCGTCTCTATAATTTTGCTCGTGCAGAGCGTCAATGACTTCTTCGTAGGACGGGTCACCGTCCAGCCTGTTCAGGCACACTAGAGGCTGCCGCATTTTAGGCTCTGACACCCTGAGCGTTGCCGGTACCGCCGCCCGGAGTCTCGTAGCCGCCGCGTCCGTCGTTGTCTGAACAATGACTCCAGCGTTTCCCACTTTTCGCACCTTGGACACTTGGACCGATATTTTAGATGGGTCAACGGCCTTTTTAAGTTCCGCCTTTGTTTCTTCCGCGGTTTTTATGGCACCATTCTCGTCCGCCGGGTAAAACGCCAAAGTTGGGCCGGGCGTACTCTTAATTTGAACCGGCTCCGTGTGCCGCGGTAGGCGTAACGCCGAGGCATACGATACCGCTGGTGGTGGTATTGGTGCCGCTGCAGCCGCTAATTGCGCACTGCCACAAACCTCCACTTTGCGCTCAGCAGCGTTTACCCGGCTCTCCGCAGCGGCCAGGCGCAGCGTTAAGTGCACGATGACGGCCGAGATGCGTTCCGTGTGAAGCCCAATTGCCGCCACCTCATCTTTATTTAAACGTCACTGTCGCTGTCACTCAACTGACACATACGTCAGGCAAAGATTAGCTCCACCCAGGCGTCACTCGCGCTCACTTTAAAAACAAGATGGCCGCGGGCTTATATGGGAACTTGCTCAAGATAGAACGGGAGGCACCGAGTATCGCCATCGACCAATCAGAAAAAAGATATAAAAATCACGGTCCGCACGTCTGCACTCTACGAGAGCCGACGACGAAGGGACGTTCCCTACCAGTTACTTTGAACTGTACAAGCTGTCAACTATATTCCCAACCCCAATTAACCCCCCCATGTCCAACTGATGCACCCGGTAACTACCCCTCCCCCGACTCCAACTCCTTCCTTTTACTGTGCCATTTGTGGGCGAATGATCGCAGCCTCCGGAAGCCTTCCTCGCTGGCTACCAGTTCCCGGTGGTAGACCGGACCCACCTCCTCTCTACACCAGTCCCCCAACATGACCTCTCTGTCCATGGCGTAGAGTGTGCAGTCCCATAGGACATGGTCTCGAGTTTCATCCGCCAACCCACAATAGCATTAAGCAGTGTCGCAAAGCGACATTGCGTGTAGGCGGCTTCTGAAACTCCCATGTCCTGTTAGGATCTGCGAGGTGACATAGTGCGGCTCCACCCATCCCAGCGCCAGTCGAGACGCCGCCTCCGGAAAGAAGGAGTAGAGTTCCCGCCCGTCATTGGAAGAAGCCCATCGGTCCTGCCACTGAGCGATGACCTCCGCTCTCACCATCCCGATTGCCTGTTTCCCTTCCTTGCCGACAAGTCCCGAACACTCCCGCGCAACTCGTCCCGCCCTGCAGACCTCCAAGTCGGCTGGCAGCACCCCTGCCAGCACCGGCAACGCCGCAGTACTGACCGACCTGTACGCTTTAGTGAGCAGAATTAGTGCTGGGCGTTGCGTGCGGAGCAGCGTACTCCGCACTGCATATCTGGCACAACTTCGCCACCATACGGCCGCAGCGTATGTCAGAATAGCCACACAGGTCCCTGAAAACAGGACCTTTAGAGCTCTGTACTTTATGCCCCAGGAAGATGCCGAGACCCTCGACATCTTCCCGAAGGCGTTCACAGCCCGTTGGCCGGCCAAACTAGCATGCGGCATGTAGGAGCCCGCTTCGTCGTTTACAACACCCAGCAACTTAGCTTGCACTATGCTCGCGATCGAGGCACCGTCCATGCGAACTGTGGGGGGACGTTTAAATTTTCCCTTTATCGTTATGGTCTGCGACTTTGCAGCTGAGAATTGGAGGCGGTTCCGTGTCCCCCAAGCGGACACCGCCTGAAGCGACGACTGAGCTTTACGCTCAATCGCCGCCCAACTCGACGCCTCAATCACGATCGTAATGTCGTCCGCGTATGCCGTGGTCCCTACTCCCTCCGGCCACGGCAATCTCAGGATCTCATCGAGCAGGAGGTTCCAGAGTGTCGGCTCAAGAACGGATCCCTGGGGGCAGCCCATGGTGGACTGCTTCCACACCGCCTGGTCGCCCACGAACAGTCCGACCCGCCTGTTAGTAAAATAATTTACTAATATCCGGTATATATTTGGCGGGCAGCCACCCTGTTTAGCTTTTGTCAGGACCATGGGCCACCAGGCGTTGTCGAAGGCCCCCGATATGTCTAGCAGTATAAGCTGAACATAGTTTTCCGAGGAGTTCGCCGCCCGGTCCAGGATCGCATTTAGCGCCGTGACCGTTGACCTGCCCCTCGAAAAACCATGTTGAGCCTCTGATATTCCCCGGTACAGGCAAGGCGCACACGTGATGATCAGGCGTTCCACGACCTTACCCAAAATCGGGAGAAGGGTCACTGGTCTGTACGCCTTGGGATCCGAGAGCGGCCGATCATTGCCCTTTGGCAAGACGACCAGCTAACCCACCTTCCACATGTCGGGAAAAACCCCTTCCCTAATGCATGCCGAGAACATCAGGAGCTTTTCCGCTCCGCTCACTTTCCATGCCTGTTTTATAATTCTGGCAGTGAGGCCATCCAGTCCTGGAGCCGTGCTTGGGAGATCTCTGATGATGCGGTCGAGCGCCGCACCGCCCGCCGCGGTGCCCTCTGCCGTCATGGAGTGGCCTCCTTCCGGCAGTCTTATCCCTTGCATGATATTCGGGGGGGGGGGGGGGGGGGGGGGCACTCTGCCCGACGCGGCTCTGTACGCCAGCCCCCATGGATCGTCGTTGCCCGACTCCGCAATGTCCCGGAAGAAGGCCAGCTCAGTTTCCCGCATACTGGCCTTGTATCGGGTTCTCACCTCCTGGAGCGATTGGAGCTTTTGTCCCTCCCTGGCATCCTTCGTCCTACGTGCCTGCCGCCAGGCCCGCCGCGCGTGATAAACCTTGCGACGCAGGATCTCCAGCTCCGGAGTCCACCATTCATAACCGCCAGTCCCCTTCCTCCCTCGCTTGCCCACACAGTCTTCCGCGGAACTGGTGACCAGCTCCGAGTACTGGGAGCAGATTACCTGTGCCGGCTTCCACGTCTGAAGCCTCCCCATCTTGTTATGAACCACATTGCAAAATCGCACGTAATCTACCCCCTTCTCCCGGAACGATGCGGTCTCGACGACCTGCCGCTCCGCCTGTCCCGCTGTTCTTGCGGTGCCCATGGCAACCTCGAAGGCGATCATATGGTGGTCGCTGACGCTGACTCCCTCGTGCACTGTCCACTGTGACACTGCTAGGCCTCTGCTTGACAAAGTCAAGTCCACATTCGAGTGGCCGTTTGGCCCGTGGAATGTGGGGGTTGACCTTCCAAATTGTGCACAACAAGGCTCCTACCTAGAATTAGGCCCTCCATCTGGGTCCTCCTGTATTCTGTGTCAGGTCCCCTACCCACATATTGTCTACGCTCGCAGTGCCACAGTGGCGAGTGAGCGTTGCTGTCCATCGCCACCAGCACATGGTGTCCTGCCACTTGGTCTAGGACCCTCGACAGCTGTTGGAGATGGACAGCAATGTCATGGCTGTACTGACAGTACAACGACACGGCGTAGAAATCGCTCTTCGTGGCCATACAGCTGACATGGGCCACCGCACAATGGTCGTTACTGAGATGAGAGAGGAAGGTGACAGCCACCCTCGGATTCGCTGCCACTATGCCCGCCTTGGACTCTTGATTCTGCAAGTCATCGAACCGAACGGACAGTGACTCAAATTTACTAAGTTTAAGTGATAACTCGGCTAATTCAATGCGTGTAACAGAATCTTTTGACAACAGACTCGTTAAATAATTCCTAAACTTAGTAATTTGGCCCTTTATTGAACTAAGCTTTATAATGAGATCTTGTAATTCTTGCACAGAACCGTCATCCTTGCCCATTGTAACAATAAACAAAGTAAATAAATGAAATGTGTATTTTTAGTAAAAATAACTATACGGTAAATCTATGCAAGAATACAATGAACAATTTTATTAATAGAATATTTATCTTACGTCCCTCTTCCTGTGTCACCTGTGGTCTGGAAGTACCGGTGCTGAACACGACAGTACTCCGTGGATGAGGCTTGACTATTATTGTAGGCCCCGGCCGTCGGAAATAACGTCACCGTTCCTGGAATGTTCAGCGAAACAACCTTATTGACTTGCAATAGTTATTTGTTATACAAGAGTGCAAAGTTGCTTTTTAACCGCGTGTTCAATTTTGATGACCGAGCAAGCGAAGGATTCTAAAATTGAATCACGAGCGCAGCGAGTGATTCAAAATTAGAATCCTGAGCGTTAGCGAGGGAATCAAAAGAGCACGAGGTGAAAAATCTTTGCACTCGAGTGCAACACGTAACTTTTCATTCCACCTCAGCGAGGAAATGACTAAATGCAAAAAAAAAACGTTTACAATCACAAGATAGGTACACTTTTATTTCAGTTTAGGTATTAATTACTACATTATGACAGGTAAGTATTACAGAATAATCTTTAAATTATAACAAAATAATACTAAGGTATAATTAAGAAAATTTTAAAGTAACGTTGCTACAGTTATTTAAATTGAGTGTAATATTTTTGTTTGGTACTGTAATATTGGTGTTAGTCACTTGTGTACTGTTTTTCGGTAAACTATCTGTCATACTTAATAGTTGTACCGATTCATCGGATTCACTTGGCGTGAATGTTGGAGAGAGAGGGAGATGGTTAGGTGTTTCATAACGGCTTATTTTTGATGTAGAAGGGCCAGTCCAAGGATCCGATTGAGGCTCTTTCAGTGTAATGGCTCCTACGATGCCTTCACATATTTTAGACTTATTTTGGATGGAATCCTCTATGTATCCCTCTACAACTGCATTGGACTTCCAGCCTCCGTGGCGCTTAAGGGACAGGAGATCAGCTCCGGAATCAGCCAAAAGTGTGGCTGAAGTTCGTCGGAAACAATGACCCGTGTACAACAGGGGTTCTGGAAGTTCAAGAAATGTTGCTATTTCTCGTGGGATACTGCCAATTTTATTAGTACCCATAGGCTGTCTAACACACTTTCCATTGCGATACTGTAGAAAAAATCGATTGATTGGAGTGTTAGGCGGGCGTAAGGCTTGATATTTCTCAACAATCGTTACGTATTCCTTGCGAATGACGAAGTTGCGGTCTCTTTTTGTCTTTGTATTAGGTAAATTAATTAATAGTAAGTCATCTGAATGTTTCTCAATGTTTTTGACATTAAGTTGTGTTAGTTCATTAGTTCGACATGCTCCGTTTATTCCAATAATAAGAACAACCTGTAACGTAAAGAGTATTGTAGTAGATAAATGAATAAAATTGATATGAACGCATAATTATGCCTATCAACATCTACTAAGTATACTATTTAATTGAGATTAATATACTTAAGTAGATACTGAATGTGCAACTGACTTACTTTTGCCGCCAAATATACGGAATCGGGTGCTTCGTTAAGAAACTTTTCAATATCAGATACTGTGAAAACCTTCGATTTTTTTGGTTGATGACCAGATGAGGCTCTTTTTAAAAATGCCACTAATTTAGGATAGGTATCGATATGTTTGTCTTTTTTCATCTTTATTGTTGCTTTTAGCATCGAATACGTACTCCATAGAGTGCTTGCTTTCTTGTTCTCGGATAGTTCTATAAAATATGCCAGCAAAACGTTTTCTGAGAAAGTTTTGGCTCCTTTTGCTAGTCGCCACGTGTTGAACATATCGTACTGTTTTAAATACTTCTCGCGTGATTGTTGAGGGAGAAAGCTCATTTGCGCATTATTAACAGTTTCAGTCAATTCTGTTGGCGTCAAGCAAACTTCCTCGTCGCTAGAATCACTCATTTTAGTTTTTTCACTTGTTTTCAAGTTTCTTTTTTTTAATATAAGGTTTAACAATGACGTGAAAAAATGCCGCGTAAAGAACCGCGTACAAAGCAAATTGAAAAAAGAACACCAAGAAGGTTCCGAGTCTGAGTTTTTAACAAATTAAAAAAAAGTTGTATGATATATTCGGCACCATAGAGGTAGCAGTAAATAGGTTTAATGTTTTTTTTAATTCACAAACTTAGTGCACACGATGTTCTAAATTCAATTTACTTTATCCTCTAGAGAATAAAAACGGCTTTTCCACTCAGATATTGAAGATTAAAAATACTCTTTCCGAGATGGTGGGATGAAAAAAATATTATTATTTACTTAGGCTTGAATGTAATTAATATTCTTAGATAATACTTTAGAATGTATAGAATGTGTAGCTGTGATAGATACAATGAATCTTCTAAACTAAGTAGGTCATTCAAACCGTTTAGACATTGACGTAGTTAGGTACTTAGGTCTAACATAAAGTCAATGAATTTTTTAACTATGTATATAAATTTATTTTTAGAGTTAATCACTGCTTATTTAGATAAATAGGTGCCCGTCTGTATGAAATAAGCACATGTAAAATCTCGGGGTTTATGAATTATAAAGGATCAATATAAAAACGTAGGTATGTGGGAGGAGGTCAAGGAAAGGTCACTTAGCTGCATTGGCCAGGCTGCTGTACGGCGACTTCGATTGATATCACTGTGTCTTGACCGTAAATCAGGTGTAGGCTGCAATGGCTGAGCCTCCAAATACTCCAAAATATAGTTTCTTGATGTAGCAGATCTGTAGCTTAGTTGGTCAAGCTGACCGGGCTTCGTTTTTCTTGATAGTTTTTCGTTTTGCGAAAGGTCCTGTCACGGTCGCCAATTTTTATGTCTCGAATTGGACATAAATGAAACCCCCGGATAGTTTTAAACTTGTATTTCGACACAGAATGGGTTTTATTACATAATTTAGTGGAGCGATCAAAGTTGTGCAAGAATGAATATAATAAAAGGTAATGTGGGGTACGATAAAAAAAACTAAGAAAAAAAATAAACTCCTAACTATTTACTGCGTCTCATACGAATTAAGTTTGTTGCTATGAATGTAGCACTAGGCGCCAACAGTGGGTATACTGCCACTCTGGCAGGGAGTCCCACATACTCCGTCTCGTCCCCCGACGAGCGGAGATGCGTAATGCCAAATCTCAGCGACAAAAAAAAAAAAGGTTTCATTTCATTTCATCTCATTAAATTTCATTTTCATTTCATATCAATAAAAAAATATACTGAAGACTAAGCTGTATGGATAGTTCCCTTTGCCTACCAAAATGGGTGAAGAAAAAAAAACTCTGCTTAATATTCTACGGTTGGCGCCATTTTCCAGAAATTTTCTTTGCGAGTTTAGTTGTTTGTTGCACAAAATGAGTAATTTCGACCCTATTTTTTTTAATTAACACCACTGGAAATCATTATAATAATAATAATAATAATAAAACGTTTATTTCGGAAACTTGCTCCATATTTTGTTAGTGATACAACTTACGTAACTATGTTAGTACTTACTTATAATTAAAAACAAACAAAATAAAACCTACAATACAAAACAATTTAATTCATGTATTTTCCTGCAGTATCAGACCCGTAGCTGTGCATACGGGTCCAATACTCCAGGAAAACGCCGTCCAGCCTGTCCCCGATCACCTTCAGTATGCCGTTGGCGCTCCCACGAATTCTGCGTAACAATGATGCCGTTCTTTTCCTCATGATTGCTGAAAAACTATCTGTAGTAGATTCAGCAAACATGGCTGACGCGCTACAGAATCGCGGTAACCCCAACAGCACCCGGAAGGCGTTGTTGTACTGGACCCGAAGAGCGTTGTAGGCCCTCTGCGTATGCTTGACCCACAGGCTGCATGTGTAAAAAGACTGACAATAAGCCTTGAAAAGGGTGATCTTGACCGGTCTCGTACATCTTGCAAACCTACGGGCCAACATATTGCATCGGACCGACAACGCTCTCCGTTCCCGTTCTATGTCCTGGTCATCATTAAGATTCTCGACTAGTTTGTGTCCAAGGTATCTAAAACAAGGCACTCTGTTTAGAGCAACACCATATAAGTACACTGGCGGCACTGCCCTGTGACCCTTTGCAGCAACCCCAAACACCATGAACACACTCTTCTTCACGTTGTACAGGAGGCCGTGAGTCAAGGCGTATCTCTCACAAACCTCAAGCAATCGTCTGAGTGCCTCAATCGAGGGACTCAGCAGCACCATGTCGTCCGCGTAAGATATGTTATTTATGATTTTACCATCTACCGAACATCCAACCCCTGTGCTGCTGAGTTCCCCGATCAACTGATCGACATACAAGCTGAACAGCGCTGGGGAGGTCAGACCACCCTGCCTTACACCACATTCCAGACCATACGTCTCGGACAACGCACCCGACCATCTGACCTGGTTAATCTGGAAATGCTTCGGAGAACATTTTACCGGAAAAGTCAAAAAGTCGTTACATATCTACATAGTTACGACGAATTTATTGCGTGGAGAGAAGAGAAAAAAGCAAATAGTTTTTCAGAAAATGTTATGTTGGCATACTTCTCCGAACTCTCCGCAAAATTAAAACCGTCTACGGTTACGCCTATGGTCGAGGTTTTCGATGATAAAAAGTATGCTGAAAATAAGGAAAATTGTATATTAAGTAGTGTTCAGTTTAATTTTTGTTGTTATGTTTTTTGTGGTGTACAATAAAGAATATATAAATAAATAAATAAACGTGGATATAAGTGAATACCCAAAATTAAATGCTTTCTTAAAACGACAATCAGACGGTTTTACAAGTAAAAAGTCGAAAATATTAACATCCAATGAAGTGGAAAGGTTTTTGAACGAAGCTCCCGATGATCGTTATTTAGCCACAAAGGTAATTTATTAATAAGTACTTATATTTTTCTTTAGTATTCAGTTTACGAAATCGCAAAATACAGTCAATACATTATTTAAAAAAATATTAATCAAATCCCTTTTTTTTGCAGGTTGCTCTGATTTTTGGCATTGTTGGAGCTTGCCGCAGAGAGGAGTTAGCCAATATTACTTTAAAAGATATTGAAGCCCATGGAAAAATGCTACTAATCAAGATTCCGAACACAAAAAATAAGATACCGAGAAGCTTTGTTGTTGAAGGAGATTTTCATAGAATAGTGCAAAAATATATGAATCAGCGGTCCCAAAAAGAAAATGCCGACCGTTTTTTAACAAAATTACCTGAAAGGGAAGTGTACAGCTCAAGCAATCGGGATAAACAAATTTGGTAATATGCCAAAATAAATAGCTACGTTTCTTGGTCTGCCGGATGCTGAGTATTATACTGGGCACAGCTTCAGGAGGACCTCTGCTACATTATTGGCACATTCAGGAGCCAATTTGACGTCCTTAAAGCGACTAGGAGGTTGGAAATCAGACAAAGTTGCAGAAAGCTATATTGGTGATTCATTAAACAACAAACTAGAAACTGGGAAAAAAATCACACAATCCATTAATTTAAGGTCCAGTCCGTCTCCTTCACATGTCGAAGAGAACGTTCGTCCATCTACCTTCGTTGATAATGATAATTCATCAGATCCAATTCCATCAACTAGCAAACGCCATTGTATGACAAATATACATGAACAATCATACGAAATTAATAATAGTTTGTCTCAAACAGTAAATATGCAACCTAAAACTTCCCCAGTTAGTTTAAAAAACTGTACCAATTTCAATGTACATGTGTACTATAACTTTTATAAGAAATAAACGATTAGTTAGTTCAGTTTATTTTGTTTTTATTATTTTATTAAATTGCTTTATTTTTTCGCAACTGTATTAAAAATAGTCGTTCAGTACACCTGCGGAACCGTCATTGCAACTTGTTCCACTTGATTTGTCGGAACTCTTTGCAATGACAGCCTTTCTGCACTTGTAATGAAATATACTATTACGCTACTTGGTCTCAATTTGGATACTCAAATAAATTGGAAATCACACATACAAAAACTTAGATCAAAAATTTCAAGATTTTACTATGTTTTAAGTGAAATAAAGAAAACGAAGAATCTTCAAACAGCGCACGCCACCTACTATGCATATGCTTATGCATGGTTAAGCTACGGTGTTACCCTTTGGGGAAATAGCGCGGATGCACCCACACTATTTATCCTTAAAAAAAAAATTGTTAGAATCCTGGCGAATATTGATCAAACTGACAGCTGCAAACCTCACTTCCAAAATTATAATATCTTAACACTCCCCAGTATATACATATTAGGAACCTGCAATTTTGTTCGTAAATATCAAGAGTTTTACACAAAACGCGAAGATATACAATCACGTTTCACACTCCGACACAAATCAAGATTAAACATTCCGCAATCTCGACTAAAAATACACTCAACAAGCCCCTATGTAATGTCTATAAAACTATATAATAAACTGCCTGAAATAATAAAAAAAGAAGAAATATTAAACATATTTACAAAAAAACTAAAACAAGTTTTAACAGAAAAATGCTATTATAGTGTAGATGAATATTTAAACGATAAAATATAAATAATGTATAAAAATTTCAATGTATATAAAGAATTCCCATTATGGTATTATTGGATTTATTTTGGATATAATTTTTTGTATTTATAAAGCTTCCTCTCTCCTACTATATCTTTGTCTTTTGCTGTGCCCCACAGAGTCCATATTGATCTATTTTTTTTTTTAATTAGATCATTATGGACTTAGGTGGTAAACCTAAGTACACATTGTGGAATGCAAATAAAGTATTGAGTATAGACAAAAACATTGTTCAGTACAACGAGTGAGCGACAAGCTCAAGAGTAGACAAAAGCGAACATGTGCCTGAACAGAAGTAGTCGTTACATACAGTGATTGGCGAGTATGTTCAGATAAGGGTTATGGCAACCAAGTTCCCTGACGCGCACGAGCTCCGCGGGTGCTACTAATTAGTCGTAACGAACATAATTCACCTCCCAATTACTCTACAGAGTAATAAAATATTGCCTGTTAGTGAAAATATCCGATTAGACTCAGTTCAGCGAGAGAACTACTTGTACACAGACATGTGGGACAACCGGTTAATTTTCTTATTTGTTATCCAATATGTTGGTTTTGCAAAAAGTGGTTATCCACCGGTAAGCACCTTCACTGCATTTATTATAAGCAATACTCCTTCAGGCTTAAGTACGGCCCTGGCGGCCACTGTCAGCGTAGACAAGCCATCGAAGCGGGAGACATTAAATATAAGTATTAGAAAGATAAACGGTGAAATGTTGAGCTGACAACATTTTAGTGTTTCTGAATGATTGCGGGCCAAGGGCCCATAAAATACTTACCAGTGATGCCTACTACTTACATTCAAAATATGCACGTAAAACATAACAGAAGCTAATAGATCACCCTACTGGTAATAGATTGGCGACGAGGTGCAGCCGGGGAGCGTGCTTCTGCCGGCGTCCAGGCGCGGCCGCTACCTCGCCAACATCGTCAGGAGACAGGCAGTCGTAAGTACTTGACCGACTTATTATAAAACAAGCCATGTGCTCCATGGGATTACCCACCGGCAAAAATTACGAACATCTATACAAACTTTCATCTCCTGTTTAACTCCTGTAAGGGAAGGATTAAAAAAAAATCCCAACACTTGTTTTCTTATAAAAGGTCGGTAATAAACGGTTCGGTATAAAAGTGCAAAATTTCATGCATCCAGACCCACCCCCGCCGCGGTAGCACGAGACCCCCTTCCCACCACCACTCCAGTGGTCGGGAGTAGCCCCATGGATGCTTTTAATATCATCTCAAGCACCTTTACGGCCTTCCTCACCTCCGCGCTAGGAAGATGGCCAGCGAAATCGTTACCTCCAGAAATGCCGGCAACTTATCACAGATCCAAAAGATCTATAATGCGTATCCCGAGACTACGCAAGCCCTCCTCTCGAATACCAATTCATTTTGAATAATAAAACCTTAGCGAGAACCAAACCCCAATCGCTCAAGTTAGGATACTTTAATGCCAATGGCATTCAGTGACAGACAACGCGCCGAAATCGCTGAGTTCCTTCGTGATCATAATTTAGACATTCTACTAATGCAGGAAACTGTCCTTAAGCCCTGTCATCGAGACCCGTCAATTGCGAACTACCGTATAGTTCGCAATAACAGATCTCGGTAGGTCACTTACTGGCTATACACCACAGTCATCCGACCAATTATCACATACGGCTCACTAGTCTGGTGGCCCAGGACCAACCAGAGCACAACCCAAAAAGACCTCGAAAAACCGCAGCGGTTCGCTTGTGTAGCAATCACTAGCTGTATGAGAACTGCACCCACTGCTGCCCTACAGGCAATACTTGGACTGCCACCCCTATACCTCATCGTGCGGGAGGAGGTAGCCCTGGCCGCTTTTAGACTCTATATATCGGGAAATCTAAGCAAGGACTCTCGGATCAAACACACACGCATTAAAGAAGATGCGATAAATCGGCAAGCGATGATGGCATCACCCTGCGACAAAGCCCCGAAACAACATTTCTTTCAAAAGCATTGCAACATAATACTCACTGAACAACAGTGTGACTACGTAGGCCCAAAAGAGCTGAGAGTATGCACCGGGTTTGTAAATGTGTGAGCACCATGTATCTATCACATTATTTGTTTTGTCATTGCTACATTTTTTAATTCTTTTTACCTATTGTGGTAGGGTAATTTTATCGTGCAAGCTCACGATATTTTCCGTCGTTTTTTATTAGAACTAATTTAAATCGTTTGTGAGTTTTATAAACGTTTGCATAATATTTCAGGACGGCACGGGCATCAAATTCAACAAGGACGCTGATCGGGTAAGCTTTCACTAGTATGGCTAGCGCGCTAGTGCCTTCCATAGCATGTAAGCTCTCTTCCCTCGTGAAGGTGCTAGTGTGCTACTAAACAGGCCATACATACTTTAAAAGTAACTTACTCAATACTCAATTCTCAATTTCTTTATTGCGTTCCAAAATGTACATGGTAGGTTGTAATAACGACACAATTTTGGACCCTGTCGGGCACAGCATTGAATAATTATAGGAGAGAGGAGGAAGAGCACTGAGTGTTTACTTCTAATACTAAAAAAAAATATTGCACATTACTTTATTATTACTCATAAAGGTAAATCTTCTAGGTATTTATATATTATAATATAAGTTGGTATAGACATTATTATAGACTATTGCGGGGTTTAATTGCAAGTATTTTATTAAAATATCAATATTTTACTAATTTGGTTATTATTATATTATATTATAATTATTTTATGTACTTATTTATAATTTGTCATTTAAGTATTCATTTACACTATAATACGAGTAGGTTTTATTTATTAGGAATGTTTTTAATTTATTTAAGAAAATGTTATAATTATCTATATTTTTAATGGATTCTGGCAGCTTATTTTATAATTTTATAGACATAACGTAGGCACTGTCAGAGTGCATATTTAGTCGTGACGTTGGTAGATTGAGCCTATTTTTGTGCCTAAGTGTTATTTTTTTTGTATGTCTTCCCTTTTGGTGTAGAAGTCTGGGTATTTACGTACGAATTTGCAAATTTCGAAAATATAGAGGAAGGGTAGGGGAAGAATTTTCATTTCTTGAAAGTGGGGCTTACAACTATCGGTTTCGTCAATATTAACTATGATTCTGAGTAGTTTTTCTGTAAAGTGAATAGTGTGGGCGCGTCGGTACTGATGCCCCATAAAAACACCATATTTAAGCCATGCGTAGGCATATGCGTAGTACGTTACCAGAGCAGTTTTAAGGTCTGTAGTTTTTTTGATCTCACTTTTTGAAAACTTAGCTTTTATTTTTTGAATATGTGACTTCCAATTTATATTTGTGTCAATGTCTAGGCCTAATAGGGAGAATTTATTAACTACTTCTAATTTAATGTTGTTAAAACTAAAGTTGATATTAGTTGGTATTTTTTGTCGGGGGTGGAAGGTTATTAATTTAGTCTTGTTAAAATTGATTTCTAAATTGTGTTCAGACATCCAATTTGTCTACGCATCGTCATCATGAACGAACCCATTGCCAATGGACGTCACAAGTGAAGTTTCGAATTCCTCCGCGCGCGGCGCCTCGGTCACTTTAATAATCGCTCGACGAACAGTGTACACGACATACGTGAAAAAATATTAGAAACAATTGTAATTATTGATTATACGCCTTAATGCTATAGAAGAAGATTTTCATTCATCTCCATACATATTTTGGACCTTCAACGCCGGATACAGCTGAAGAAGTCGTCGCGACCAGCATAAATCGGACGCACGAGGCCATCAGCAAAGTCATCCACGGTACCAGCATAAAACGGTCAGGTCAATCATCATTCTTTATCCTTATCCTTTTTTTCTTATTCAGTGCTTCATTTGTGTTGATATTGAGTGAAGTCCTAGTGTTTTATTCCCGTTTAATTGTTAAAAACGCGTATAGATTTTCGTTTGTCCCTACCCTCAACTTAAATAGTAAATTGTTATACAAGGAGCTAAAATGACCCATTATATACGAGGTAGTTTTACTCCCGAGCTTTAGCGAGGGAGTAAATAGAAACCGAGTTTTAATGGGTTTTTAGCGCCGTGTGTTACACTCTACTTTTCACTACGATTGCGAGAAAATAAAACAATCCAATACAATATGAAATATGTAGTTTATTATGAAATATGTAGTTTATTTTATTAAAATTATTTCTTTTCCTTTCTCTTCTATTTGCAAATTAGGGTCTCCATTCTCACTAGATGATGACATTTTCACTATTGTAAAATTAATTACGGTCACTACCAATTCAATTTGCAATTAGAGAAAAATTATAAAGATTTCGCGCCAATGTCTTTTTTTTTTTGTTTTTTTCTTCTGCAGCCGCAACGCATTGCATGCATTCTACCAAAGAGATCGCCGATTTTAGTTCCATTTTCAAAAATAAAATGAAGTTCTTTTTTTATGAAACAGTAATAAAGTCGAGTCTATATTCATGATTATTCTACTTATGACTAAGACTTTTTCACTCCTCTTGCTCAAAAAGACCGTCATTGTGGCGTAACAGAGCGAAGAAAAAATAGCAATTCTTCCTCTAGGGGAAAAAGTATTATTTTTTTTATTTTTGTGTGTCAAATGACAATGAGCCTACAAAAACGAAAAAGTCTTTAGTCATAAGTAGAATAATCATGAATATAGACTCGACTTATTACTGTTTCATAAAAAAAGAACTTCATTTTATTTTTGAAAATGGAACTAAAATCGGCGATCTCTTTGGTAGAATGCATGCAATGCGTTGCGGCTGCAGAATAAAAAACAAAAAAAAGACATTGGCGCGAAATCTTTATGAAATTAAGTTACCGGGAAAAAACATCTCGTTAAATATCCAGAATTGTACAAATTGTACATTTAATTTTTAATAAAATAAACGACATATTTCATATTGTATTGGATTGTTTTATTTTCTCGCAATCGTAGTGAAAAGTAGAGTGTAACACACGGCGCTAAAAACCCATTAAAACTCGGTTTCTATTTACTCCCTCGCTAAAGCTCGGGAGTAAAACTACCTCGTATATAATGGGTCATTTTAGCTCCTTGTATAACAATCTACTATTTCGTTTTTGTAGGCTCATTGTCATTTGACACAAAAATTAAAAAAAAAAACTTTTTCCCCTAGAGGAAGAATTTCTATTTTTTCTTCGCTCTGGTACGCCACAATGACGTTCTTTTTGAGCAAGAGGAGTGAAAAATAAATTTAATCTTTGTCTTTCAAATAACTTTCAAATAAGTAACTATTTTCCACTGTCTTCCACAAACTGCAAGATGACTAAAATGCTTTAGTTGAGGTTGCAGATAACAGCAATAATTGTCACACTACCCGCGCTTTATTAGATAACGGTAGTCAGCATTCCTTTATTGCAGAATCTTTATGCAAACGACTTAATCTTAATTTAATACAGTCCACTGTGCAAGTCTCCGGAGTAGGTAACTCTGTGACTAATTCCACACAATCATGTGAAGTTAAGTTGAGGTCTAAAACTACACAATATAATACACGCTTTAACTGTTTAGTTTTGAATCAAATAACAGCTCAGTTGCCATCTTTAGGTATAACTTCACACATAAATATCCCAGACCATATACAGTTAGCAGATCCCAAATTTTATTCGCCATCAGGAATTGAATTATTAATTGGGGCAGATAAGTTCTGGGAACTTTTAAATGACGGACTAATTCGACTAAGTAGTGGTCCATATGTTCAGAATACTAAGTTGGGATGGGTAATATCTGGCTCATTGTTGAATAACAAAACTTCACGTAACAATCGAGTTCAATGCAATTACTCACAATCTTTAGACGCTCAACTTAGGAAATTCTGGGAGTTGGAAGAAATAGTTCCGCAAAATAAATTAACTAATGACGAGTCTTTATGTGAAAAGTTGTTTATGCAAAGTACGTACCGCGATCGACAACACCGGTCGGTTTTTTGTGCGCATTCCATTAGCAGAGTCCAGCGACACACTGGGAGATACGTATACACTCGCGCTAAATCGCTTTCACGCACTTGAACGTAAATTAGATAAATCTACACCTGATTATAAAAAAATGTATTGCGATTTTATGAATGAGTATTTGAGTTTAGGACACATGAGTCGAGTCAATCACTATACATCACCAAATTATTTTCTACCGCATCACGGTGTTTTAAGAATTCACAGTACTACTACCAAACTTAGCGTGGTTTTTGACGGAAGTGCTAAATCAACGTCGGGCAAATCGCTTAACGATATTCAGTTTATTGGCCCTAGTTTACATAATGACGTTTTTTCAATTTTGTTACGCTTTCGTCAATTTAGATATGTTGCATGCGCTGACGTCGAAAAAATGTATCGACAAATTAATATTCAACCAGATCAAAGAAATCTTCAATTAATTCTTTGGCGTGAAAATAAATCCGACGAACTCGGTGTGTACCGTAACTTATGGTACCGCGTCCGCTCCATACCTAAGTATTCGAAGCATCAAACAGCTGGCATCTGAGTGCAAGGATGACGTCATAAAGTGAGTAATAGACGAAGATCTGTTTGTAGATGACTTCATTACCGGTCATGATGATAAACAATGTTTATTAGACATTTGTATCAAGGTAAATGACGTTTTAAAATCTGGTTGCTTCCATTTACGTAAATGGTTGTTTAATTCGGAGGCTTCTACAACGGATCAACCAAAGGAATTAGCTTTAGGCGAAAATCTATATACATAATACACTGCAAATATTTAACAAAAAAATAGCTGGTGTGTTAAAGTATAACCAACAGATGCCATTTCTATCATTTTTGTCTGTTTGTCTGTTTGTCTGTGACAGATGTTTGTTAAAGTATCACGTAAAAAGTACAAAACCAACATGGTTAAATTTTATACTCAAATATTGTGTGTAACTCAGAGTTACATTTAGTTTTTGTTTCATCGAAATCGGTTCAATAAATCAAAAAGATAAATGAATTTAAAGTGTTCAAGAAGAACTTTTCTTTGCTTAGTTCATACACGTAACGACATGTATTGATGCCAAATGGTACTAACGAATATATGTGATAAGTTAACCGAGGCATTTCTGTACATTGAAAATATTCCAAAGAAATAATTGGGGTGTCAAAGATGCCATTTTTACCATTTTTAGAATTTTTGTCTGTTTGTCTGTGAGACGGGTTTGTTACAGTATCACGAAAAAAGTACGAAACCACTAGGGTTAACTTTTATACTCAAATATTGTGTATAACTCGGAGTATCATTTAGTTTTTGTTCCATCACAATCGCTCCACTCTATAAAATATATTAATCAATTTAATGTTCAACAAGAATTTTTAATTATGCAATGTAGTAACACGTAACGACATCTATTGATCCGAAATTATACTAACGTAAACTCATGTAGGTTTGTGAGATCTTTTGTTATTTTGGTGAGGTTAATTTCGCATACTTCACGCGTAACATTGTGAATAGAATATAACTCCCAATGACCTAATAAAAAGTTTGGCTAATTAAAGTTTTCCAAGCGTTGTTTATTAGTTCAGTGGTGGTGGCGCTACCTATCTTTCAACTCATGATACAGCTTAGTTATTTCACATAAAACGATACATGTTCATTTATTTTTTAAATTCTTTAATTTAATACTTTTGGAAGGCTATATAGCTTACAGTGTTTGATCGAACGTTTTCCCATGGGTAATAATTTAAATGTATCACTTTGTGATCGATAGATGGCGTTGTTCATTTAACGTAATTTTCTGAATCGCGGTGTTAAGACTTTCCGCAGAAGAATGACCTTTGCCCAATGTTTTACCATAACTGAAGAGTTACATTCATAATTATTTTCAAGCTCACATAAATGTTGAAATATGCAATAGCGTAGAGTCCATTAAATATATTTGCAAATATATTAATAAAAAGGTAGTGACCAAGCTATGATCGCGCTGAGAAATCGCAATGAATACGATGAAGTCACGAGATATCAATCTGGCCGATACATTAGCTCCTCAGAGGCAGTTTGGCGTATTTTAAGTTTTCCAATACATGAGAGACATCCACCGGTCATTCATCTCGATGTACACCTTGAGGGCGGGCAACGAGTGTATTTTCAGTCTGAAAATGTCACAGAAAGGTTAGACAATCCGAGACAAACCACTTTGATGGCATTCTTTCGCCTCTGCCAAACTGATAATTACGCGAAATCCCTTCTTTACAACGAGGTTCCATCGTATTACACACAACAAGCAGCAAAGTGTTTTTAACCGTAGAAGACGTGGAACTGCTCTGGAAGGCGAGCCTGGAGTTTTCAAGGAACACGTGATAGGACGAGTGTACACTGTACACCCGAATAATTTAGTGTTATTATTTACGCCTTCTTCTGCACGTAGTGCGAGGACCAACTTCTTTTAATGAGCTCCGTAAAGTGGATGATATTGAATATCCCACATACCAGGCTGCTTGCCGCGCACGTCATTTATTAGATGGAGATCAACATTGGGATGATGCTATAGCCGAGGCATGCGTCAGCGATAGTCCACATCGCTTGCGTCATCTGTTTGCCATCTTACTGACCTTTTGTGGCTTAGCGGATGCTGGGCAGTTGTGGCAAAAATATCAAGATAAGTTTGCTGAAGATTTTTTGAGACATGTACGGCAAAACAGTGATGGTGAAATTCCTGACCGAGTACGTGAAAATTGTCATAATAGATCGTTGTTGGCTATTCAAAACATAGGTAGTCATAAGTATAGGAGGAAACCCGCTCATTCAATACGGCTTGCCCACACCGACAGTCGATGCGGAACGTATAAACAGAGAGTACGCCACGGAGATTAGTTACAATCCCGTGGAATTAGCAGAAACGCTGCAAAACGGCTGCTCAATTTTGACAACGGAACAGCGTCAAATATTTGATCGTGTGTGCGGCAGTGTAGATAATACATTGGGGGAAATCCTGTTTTTAGACGCGCCCGGTGGAACAGGCAAAACATTTCTAACCAAAGTTATTTTGGCTCGAATAAGGACCCAAAATAAGATTGCTCTTGCTGTCGCCTCCTCAGGAATAGCAGCCACATTGTTGCCCGGAGGAAAAACCGCACATACAATGTTCAAAATCCCCATCGACTTGGATCGAACAGAAAGCCCGGTTTGCAATGTGTCACGCAATAGCGACAAAGCTAGGGTTTTACGCGATTGTGTCATAATAATTTGGGACGAGTGCACGATGGCAAATCGCAAGGCTGTGGAAGCAGTAGACCGAACTTTGCACATTTTGAACTTTGACATTAGGCAAAATGACCGGCCGATGGAAGGCATTACGGTACTTTTCTGTGGTGATTTTAGGCAGACACTCCCGATAATACCCAGAGGAACGAGAGCCGATGAAATTAGCGCCTGCCTAAAGAGTTCGATTTTATGGCGCAATGTGATATCAACTCATTTGAGTTTAAATATGCGAGCACATCTGGGAGGGAATCTAAACGCGCAAGAGTTCTCAAAAAAAAAAAAAAAAACTGAAAATTGGTGACGGCGCATATCCCCCACAAGATGGTAAAATAATTTTGGTGGAGAACCTTTGTTGTTCCGTTGCTTCACAGCTGGAACTCATTTCTTCAGTTTATGGGAATCCCACAGATATCGGGAACCACGCTGCTGCTTGGCTGTGCCAACGAGCTATTTTGACCCCCCGCAATGACCAAGCGGTAGCAATAAATACACAAATATTGGCACATGTTTCTGGGGAAAGTAAGCAATATACTTCGATAAACACGGTTACGGAAGAAGAAGATGCCACACACTATCCAGTAGAGTTCTTAGAATCCCTTAACACGCCCGGTCTTCCAGCACACAACATTTTTTTTTAAGTCGGTGTACGCACCGGGACTCACAGCTTAGTACGGCCGTTCTCCAAATGCGTACAGTATGGCTACGTCTAAATCAATTGAGCCTGGTACCTATGCGATACCCAAGACCCTACCGACTATGAACCTAGCCCTATAATTATTCCTCAGCACCCTAGTCACCCTAACGCCCTAACCTAACATACAAACCTCACCAAACGTATGTCACGTCGATTACGAATGGTTTTACACGTGCGGGAAGTCTGTTACAAGGAGACCTACGGTAACAGACGGAAGTTGGGTAGGAATAGGGGTTTGTGTACGTCGTGCAATGTACACAGGAACTGGTTTTCTCACTGCCGATCCCACAGACTCATAGGATCGATGATGGCGAAGGGTGTCTTGGCCACAGTGAGAGGAGTAACGGTTGATGAATCAAAGTCGACTCCAGCTTGATGACTAATTTATTATAATAGTTAACCTTATTATATACTACATTTGTGATCAATACACAATGATAGGTATTTACATGTGTGTTGTGTGTGTATTGAGCCGATGAAGCGAAGATCTCACTAGGTCACTTCTTGGCGCTGACGGTGCGCCGGTGTTGCCGGCGCGTGGACCGAATCCATGTCGATCTTAATGCTGACGCTGTGATGTTGAGCTAGTGCCTGTTCACGGTTGAACAGTCGGTGTGCCAATTATTCTTCTCAGAAATTTAAGTCCTCCCAAACTTTGCAACGGCACTCGGCTCATAGTCACCAATCTCCAACACAACGTCATCGAAGCCGAAATCTTAACAGGTTACGGCGCCGGTGATGTTGTTTTTATTCTCAGAATTCCGCTCATTCCTAATAATTTCCCGTTTAGTTTTAAACGCGTGCAATTCCCCGTCAGCCTTTGTTACGCCATGACCATTAACAAAGCTCAGGGCCAGACATTGTCCGTTGCGGGGGTGGATCTTAGTATTGGTTGCTTTTCCCACGGCCAACTTTATGTAGCTCTTTCGCGTGTAAGCAACCCTAGCAACCTTTTTGTGTACGCTCCTGGTGGTTCCACCGCTAACATTGTATATAGAGAAGCATTTTCCTAAATATCACAAGTTTTTTGTCAGCTTTTTGAAAAATCACAAGGCCTGGTCGAAAGATTCTCCCGATTTCCCTTCTATAAGCAGCACATTATTTTTTTCCGACATCCACGCGAACGAAGTCGCGGGCACAGCTAGTTGTTTAACTAAAACTCTCGGTCTTGGTTGGTTGAATTATTTAGATTTATTATATTTTACTACGAAGATTGATCAAACCTTCACTCATGTGACTAAGCGGGTTATCTTGTCTGTAGTTTTACAGGTGTACGACCCATTAGGCTTGTTATCACCCTCAATTATAATTGCAAAAATACTTTTACAAAAATTATGGCTTTGTAAGTTAAGTTGGGACGATCCAGTACCTAACGATATTTTGTTTATGTGGAAAAATTTTACTGATACGCTTCAACACTTACAAAACATAAAAATTCCTCGTCATGTCAGACAAGTAAATACAAAATACACAGATTTACATATTTTCACGGATGCATCACAGGATGCTTACGGTGCATGCGCATACATAAGAACATATAACGACAATTCACCGGTCACTGTCAGGCTGCTTTGTGCTAAGACCAAAGTCGCACCAATTAAACCAGTCACAATACCGCGACTTGAGCTGTGCGGAGCTTTAGTTGGTGCCAAGTTATATAAAAAAATAATTCAGTCATGGAGATTAACTTTTGATAACATATGCTTTTGGTCTGACTCCACGATTGTCATAAATTGGATTAAAATTTCACCTAACTTGTTAAAATCATTTGTCCAGAACAGAGTAGTCCAAATCAATGAATTGACTGGTGAGTTGCCGTGGTTACATGTTGCTGGTAAAAACAACCCGGCTGATCTTTTATCACGCGGGCTCACGCTCGACGCGCTTCAACATTCAGATATTTGGTGGCACGGGCCAGCATTTTTAACTGAAGTTAACACTAATTTTAAACAAAATACTCAAAATGAAATTATTCAATCACACGATTTACCAGAAATGAAATCACATGTTAATTCTTTATTTACACAATCAACTTTTACTAGCATTTTTACCTTTGAACGATTTTCAAATTTTAATCGCATGAGGCGTGCAACCGCTTATTTGTTACGATTCATTCATAATGCACGAATCAGGGTCAAAACAGAGCGTCGCACTGGTCCGATTACGTCTGATGAGTTAAATAAATCAACTTTAGTTCTAGTACGCTTAGCACAACAAACATCATTTCCAGACATTCATACTGCATTAATAAAAAACTTACCTGTTAAGTCGATGAGAAACATATCTAGTCTTGATGTGTTCCTAGATTCTGATGGCGTTATAAGAGTAGGAGGCAGACTAGTAAATTCACACACCTTTTCCTATAATAAAAAACACCCCGTATTATTATGTTCGAAACATACTTTCACGCGACTTCTTTTTCAATTCGAACATAAACATCTACTCCATGCTGGTCCACAATTGCTCTTGGCTACTATTAGAGAAAGTTGGTGGCCAGTCAAGGGTCGTGACTTAGCCAAGCAGACAGTACATAAGTGCATTACGTGTACTCGCCAGAAAGGGAAGGCACTGTCAGTAAAAATGGGTAACTTGCCTTCTGAAAGATTGGAGCCGGGGTATCCTTTCTTGCGCTGTGGTGTAGATTATGCGGGACCTATGTTCATATTAAACCGCAAAGGAAGGGGTTCAAAACTTGAAAAATGTTATGTTTGTCTATTCATATGTTTCACTACTCGTTCGATACACTTAGAATTAGTCACAAGTTTAAGTTCTGAAGCATACTTATTGGCTTTGCGAAGGTTTTTATCTCGTCGTGGAAAACCCGCACAAATATTTTCCGACAGCGGGAAAACGTTTGTAGGCGCATTAAAGGAATTCTCTCATTTTTTAAATGCTAGTGAAAATGATATTTTGAATTTCGCTGCAGGCGAAAATATTAAGTTTAGCTTTATTCCTCCGTACTCACCACATTTTGGGGGTTTGTGGGAGGCAGGGGTCAAATCCTTTAAATATCATCTCCGGCGTGTGGGAAACGTAACGTAAATAGAAGCTCTTCTAAACTCCAGGCCTATGTATCCCTTGTCTTCAAACCCAAACGACCTACTCCCTCTTACACCAGCCCACTTCCTAATTGGCCGGCCGCTCGTTGCACCTACCTGCGAAGATCTCACAGCTGCAAACACGTCACGCTTGGTCCGCTACGAGCGCATCGAACAAATGAGGCAAAACTTTTGGAAACGCTGGTCGCAGGAGTACGTTTCGGAGCTGCAGACAAGAAGCAAATGGCAGTCCAACACCGACACAATAGCACCCAATACTTTAGTGCTCATTAAAGAAGACAACCTGCCACCTTTAAAATGGCGTCTTGGACGAGTCATAAGCACTTCACCTGGCAAAATCAAAAATCAAAATCAAAAGTCATTTATTCAAATTAGGCTGAGAATCAGCACTTTTTGAACGTCAAAATCACATAAGACAGTCCCCCCAAAACGCCCACCCTTCACCACTTCCTAGTGCTTTAGCTGGGAAGAAGAAGTGGAGGAACAAACTCCCCAGCAGCACTGCTGTCTGTTCAGTTAGAAGAACTGGATTCTATACATAAAGTAATAAATAAATTAACATTACGAAACACAAAAATATTAAAATTATTTGCCATATGTCAGCTAGCACACGCCAATATTTAAAACTATACTCAAGCATAAATAAATAATAAAAACAAAAACCCAAACAGAACTTAATACATAATAAATAGCCTCCTGGCATAAAGGGCGTGCCCGCTTACATATGCAATGCTGCATTATGTTTATATGTATATAGCTGTAACTAGTAGCCACAAATGATAAACTAGGACCTTCGAAGTAAAATAAAGAAACATTAATTTCTAATAACAATAACAAAACCATAGTCAGCAAGCTGACCTGTCACCACAAGCAGCACCCGTTCACGAGCATAACGCAAAGATCAGCCATTACCCCCCTCGCCATATTTGAGGGAAGGAGGCAACCCGACCCCCGACGCTACCGCAAGCATTGACATCTAAGGGAGCATGACGAACTTGCTGCCGGTTGCTCAAAAGAATAATATGATGAACTGTCGAGGTCGCTAGCTAACCATATATTGCAATACAACTCATTAAAAAACATTGAAATGAGTAGATTATGTCAATAATAAATAAAAATTAAATTAAACTAAGGTGACTAATACATATAGTCAAATAAAATAAACAATTATATGAACTAATTACGTTCGGCTGCGGTCGAGGATGCAAAAGAAACCGATATACTTTGCTTAAAGACTTTAATTAATATAAGTATTACAATTAAATCGGTAAAATTAGGATGCGTGACAATTGCTCGATGTGAGAAACAAGAGTGAAGCACTAAACCTAAAATTCACATTCGTCACTGGCATTGCACAATCTTCGATCACACGGTCGGATTGCTGAGACGGCGGATCTCACGGTGCATCACACAGCGCGGTGTTAGTCATGTTCTTAAGAATATGGGATGTCGCAAGTAGCAACATAACATCTCCCTCCACGAGATCGGCAACTATTTGAAGACTCTAGTCGAAAATAGTGTCGATGGCGAAGCTGGATCAATCTCGGTGTTGCAGGCCTCCTTATCCTTAGCCTTGATATCGATTACTTCAGTGGCTTTCTGTAGTACTAGTTTCTTCAGTCTGCGACGACGAAGTATACTGATGATAATGAGCACACATGCACCGGATAGTAGAATGTATACCGGTATAGTGGTGTGGTATATAGCTTCAGTGTTCGACGACTGTAGCGTTATAGGTTCTTGTAGAGCGATTTCAGAGTTACTTGAATGCAAACTGCCGAGATCAATGGTATCTAGTTTTATAGTTTTCATAGGTACATTATTTAAATTTTCCTTTATAGTTGGTAAGTCCATAATTTTCAATATCTTTCCCTTCGTTTGGTCATGACGATTGCTTGCAGTGAATGATGTTGTTCTTAGCGCGCATCCTCTGGGTATGATAGATAGGTAGCTCCCTTTCAGCATTCTATAATTATCTTCAGAACAAGTGAGGCGAACTTTCGTAGGTTTAGGAAAGCTTACAATGAAGTGTTGGTCGTCTAGCTGTTCCATCGCTTCAGAAGACAGGATGACTGATGTGAATTGACAGGATTCATTAATTTTCTGATGTAGTATAAGCTGCCGGATACAGTCTGATTGTTTGCCATGGTGGTGACTTAAGTTATCCTCGCAAAGGTGACCGTGGCTATACTTCGGACATTCTGTCTCCATGTACAATAGATCTTTTTCGTGAACCGCTATGAAAGGATAAGTTGGAATAAGGATTTTATTGTTATAATTAGGGGCCAGGGATAATTTGTATAGGATAAAGTTAGTAGGATAAAGTATCGGAAATTGTATAACTATCACTATTTTATTCCCATTGTAATAATATCCTAGTCTAATAATGTCAAAATATTCTCTAAAACTAATCTCTAGAAATTGATCCTTATTATATAACATACTTAATTTATTCATCATGTCCTTAAACATAGCATAGTTCAATACGGAATTATGAATACTTTTAGCCCTAATAAATGCTAATAAATTTTGTAATTTGTCAAGTTCTTTAGACAAATTATCTATATTGTCTCCTAATATCATTAGTAACTGTGCCAAATGAGCATATTTAATGGTATCTGTTTCATGTTTAACATTGCTAGCTAAAATTGAATTAATAATTTTCTCGATTTTCTCTTGGTTTTCTACTATTTTATCTGTAACGTTTGAGCTACGCGAAACCCACTGCTTACTTAGACTTATTTGGTGATTCATTTCAGCAACTAAATTATTTTCATTTTGCTTTAAGATTGCGATGGCATTATCGTATTTTAATGCATCAGTGTAATCTAAATTACCTGAAATACTCTTTATTACAGAACCAAGACCATCTATGAGACCTCTTTTAATACGGTTTACCTCGAGTGTTTCCAACTGTTCCGATATTTCTTCTAATTTAGTTCCCAGGTAGGTAACGTGGGGTTCATAGAGAGATCGTGATATATTACTCAATTGTGGTGTAAGATTTTGCAGTTGCTCGTTAACTGTCTTTAAACTATTGCGCATATCATCAAGGTTTATAATTTGGAGAAAGGAGTGGAAATGTGAAATGACTCTCGTGGGTCCTAGGTTGAAGGGCAAAATACCTGGTCCATCGTTAAGACTGTCTAGTGTTATCTCGTCTGCTCGGGCCAGGGCCAGGCTCAAGACTAGTAGTATTTGTAGTGTCCTGTAACAAACGAGCACTATTAGGCACCCGTTTTAGGCGTGATTTAGGCACCTTGCCTTTTTTCTTTCTGGTATAGATATGAATAGGCGAATCTGCTAATACTGTATCATGGGTGTATCGAGCTGCTAACGTTTGCCTATGGCATAAAGGATTCCTAATATAAACTTGTTGAGTACGGGTCAGACCAAACTGGCGAGGTTGGAAAAAAATAGGTTTCAACTGCGGTGGTTGTTGAGATGGAAATTGGAATCGGGCAGGTCCTTGGCATGCTATAATAATTATTGAACCTTGGGTCAGGCATATTAAACGGCTGAGAGTGAGAGGGCATTTTAAACGGGTTACTTGGCTGGTTATTGCTATTAGTTCTTTTATCAGGCAACCGGTCGTTACGATTTTGCAGATACATTGTATTAGTTTCCTCATGAACAAATTCCAGTGCTTGTTCTATATTTTCAGGGCGCATACAACGCACGCGTGATCCTACAGGGTCTTTTAATCCGCGCACGAATGCCTGTAGCGTCAATTTCTTATATAAATCTCTTTTAGCATCTATAGTAGTTTGTAATGTGTCGTGTAATGAAACATATGTCATAATTATTGCACTAAAAAGATTCTGACAACGCTCATAGAACTCTTGTGGGGTGTTAGAGCCCTGTGTTAAAAGAGATAAATCGCTATAAAGAGCGGTCTCGTCCCTCTGGTCAGCAAAATTATTTATTAATGCCTTACGTATGCCATTCCAATCAGTTGCTATGCCATTTGAGTTGATTAAGCGAGCAGTAGATCCTATAATTTTATTTAATATACCATTAATAAGTGCAGAGTTAATTAATTCGGAACCACCTTGAACATTATAATATTCTTTAACTAAATGATCGCATAATTGAATAAATCTAGTCAGCACATTCGGGTTCCCGTCAAACTCGGGTACCAACCGTAATGCTTTAAAAATGGTATCTAAATCCAAAGACATTTTTACAGAAACCGATTCTGTGTTTTCGTATAATGTATCTAAATTAATATCTCTTCTAGAGTCTATCACTAATTCTCTATTACTTCTAACTAACCTAGTATCCTTGGATTTTCGTGGAAAGAAAATTTTGGAAGGTTATATTAGTACGGGCTAGGAGAAAGCGGTCACTAGAAATAATCTAATGTACTTACATGAACATTATATCAGCCCCTTTGCGTAATCAATGTCTGGATTCCTCGATACAGCACGACGTGTAGATTCGGGATACTCTGAACGACTGGATAGCCGTACGGGCGGCTTAACGATTGCGGAAATCTTCCTTACGCGAAACCGACCGCGAGTATCCTACCGACTGCGCCAATTACGTTCGGCTGCGGTCGAGGATGCAAAAGAAACCGATATACTTTGCTTAAAGACTTTAATTAATATAAGTATTACAATTAAATCGGTAAAATTAGGATGCGTGACAATTGCTCGATGTGAGAAACAAGAGTGAAGCACTAAACCTAAAATTCACATTCGTCACTGGTATTGCACAATCTTCGATCACACGGTCGGATTGCTGAGACGGCGGATCTCACGGTGCACCACACAGCGCGGTGTTAGTCATGTTCTTAAGAATATGGGATGTCGCAAGTAGCAACATAACAAACTCGTATAACTTGTCAGCAGGTAAGCTAATTTTGGAGAAAGAACATAAACATTGTCTTGAGTTAATCACAGCGACCAACTATTTTTATCGTTTAAGTAATCGTTGATTGAATAGTATGACTTTGAACAAAGGTTGAATTTTACTTTAGCTTTAAACGCATTAAAAGGCAATTCTAACAAAGAAGAGGGAAGCTTGTTATAAAAGTTTATACCAAGCCCAACAAATGAGTTATGGACCTTATGAAGCCGGTGAAAGGGAGCACGTAGTTTCTCCTTGTTTCTAGTGTTAATATTATGAATATCACTGTTTTTTGTGTATAAGTGTATATTTTGCCTAATATACATAAGATGTTGGCGAAGATGAATTGTGAGGCCACCGTGAGAATACCAATCTCTTTAAAAAAATCTCTCAGAGTAACTCTAGCACCTAGCTGGTAAATTGCTCGTACAGCTCGTTTTTGAAGAACAAATATATTTTGAATATCAGCGGCTTTGCCCCACAGCAGAATGCCGTAGGACATGACGCTATGAAAATAACTGAAATAGACTAGCCGAGCTGTATCAACGTCAGTGTATTGTCTTACTTTCCTGACGGCATAGGCGGCCGAACTGAGCCTTCCCGCTAGGCATGATATATGTGATCCCCACTGAAGCTTGGCATCAACTGTTATGCCCAGAAATACTGCCGAGTCTACAGTTTCAAGTACCTCTTTATCTAAGACGATGTTGGGTCCTAGATTTCTAACATTCGGTAAGGCGAACTTTACACATTTCGTTTTCTTGGCATTGAGAACTAGGTTATTTGTGGTAAACCAATCTGTAACCATTGATAGTGCACTGTTTACGTCGTCAAAATTTTGTCTATTCCTGTCTACTTTAAAGATAAGAGAGGTATCATCAGCAAATAGTACAACGTCACAGATGCCCTTTAAATAGAATGGTAAGTCATTTATATACACCAAGAATAAAAATGGGCCCAGTATAGAGCCTTGAGGTACACCTAACTGAACTGGTAGCCCGGAAGATTTCACACCATTAACATCTACACATTGGTGCCTATTATGTAAATATGAATCTAATACGTTAAGAGCTTCGTTTTGAATACCGTAATGAATTAGTTTACGCAAAAGCGTGTCATGGTGCACGCAATCAAAGGCTTTGGAGAGATCACAGAAAACTCCAATAGCATTTTGCGAGCTCTCCCATGCGCTAAATATGTGTTTCAGCAGAGCAACACCCGCATCTGTAGTCGAACGAGCTTTTGTAAAGCCATATTGTTCATCATGAAGGAGGCTATTTAAATTAAAATGTCTTAGCAACTGCTTGAGTATTAATTTTTCAAATATTTTACTAAATGCAGGTAAGATAGAAATAGGCCTAAAATTGCCAACGTTATTTTTATTACCCGATTTAAATAATGGTATGACTTTACTACTCTTCATGAGGTCAGGAAAAGTTCCTAAATCAACACATTTATTAAAAGTAACAGCTAGATAGGGGGCTACGATGTCGATTATGTTACTTACAAGTTTAATTGAGATGCCCCAGTAATCACCAGTGTTTTTTGACTTGAGTGTGTTAAAAACACTAATTACATCACGAGGTGTTACATGTTCGAAGCTAAATAAGCGACTACATTTAGGTACACTATTATGCAAAAGGTTTTCAGCTTCAGATGGGGACGAATTTAAGGAGCGAGTCGTAGTTATAGGTATGTTGGCAAAAAACTCATTAAATGCTTCAGCTACGTCAGCTGCTGTATTAACTAATTTGTTGTCGACCATAATCTCTCAATTGTTTTTCTTGTTTAACCGACTTACCCGTTTCATTGTTAATAATTTTCCAGGTGGTTTTTACTTTGTTATTCGAATTTTTATTTGTATCGCTTAAAAATTTAGATTTAGCAAAAACACAAATCTTTTTAAATAATTTTGAATAATGCAAGGATGGACTACCACGTGTAGCTGACATTAAAACAGCTAACGGAGTGACACGAAGATCATACCCCAGATTATGTCCGCTGTTAAAGGAGGAAGAACCATAACCTCCATCAACTTCTACATTCTTCTACTTCTTCTTCGTTGGAGGTTGTTACTCCAAGGCGGGCGGCATGTCTACGCATCGTCATCATGAACGAACCCACTGCCAATGGACGTCACAAGTGAAGTTTCGAATTCCTCCGCGCGCGGCGCCTCGGTCACTTTAATAATCGCTCGACGAACAGTGTACACGACATACGTGAAAAAATATTTCATTATTGTGATGGTTGTAATGTTCTATTTTTACTATTTGTTCTCTATTTTTTTAATAGGATACGAACCAGTCATAACATTTGCCGCGTAGTCCTATATTGTATAATTTATTTAATAATATTTGAAATGGTTGTTATGTCTATATTATGAGATTTCTTTGTGTTTATTAACGTATGTATGTCCCCACCACATTCAGTCGCAATAAAACAGTCATAAAGCATACACGCATTTTAAGTAACCAAATTCCTGCTAAACAAAAACCCACCTTAATCACATTAACATAGTGGTCAACATCGAGCCGGACTAATTACGCAAAAAAACAAGTTATCGAAGATATCGGGCGGCCGGCGCGAACAATAGCGAGCCGCATTCCAGAGGTGATTAGTGAATATTAGCAAGTAAAAAACGTGCCATGAGTACTACTACGGAGTTAATTAACGTTTTAGAAGACACAGCTGCATTATTACAAAAAACACAAGTCAATTTGAAGAAATGTCCTAAAACCAGATTGACAAAAGGTTATGTTGAAGCAAGAATAAGATGTATAGAAGAATATTGGACAACATTCAGGGAAACTCATCAACAATTAGTGAAGATAACTCCGAAAGTACAGAGACAAACTTTACACTACTTTGTTAACGAAGATTTCTTCATATACGAAGACTTATATCTTGTGTTATTAGCCGATTTACAAGACCTTTTGTCGACGATCAATGCAGCGTCCGCGCACACATCTACGTCATCGAAAAACGATTCGTTTGCAAGTATGAATAATGATCAACTCGTTAGGCTGCCGAGGATACAACTACCGAGTTTTAGTGGGAATTATGAAGATTGGCCTACGTTCCAGGACTTATTTATTTCATTAGTCCATGAAAACACGGCGATCAGTGATGTTCAGAAGTTACAGTATTTAAAGAGCAGTGTTACCGGTGAGGCCGAAATATTATTGAAGCCTATTCAAATTACACAAAGTAATTATAAACAAGCATGGACTGTTCTCAAATCAAGGTATGGGAATAAAAGATTGATTATCAATTCAGTGTTAAAGAAATTATTTTATCAAAAGAAAATAACTACTCAATCTGCAAATCAAATAAAGAATTTATTGGACGTCACAACGGATTGTTTGAACAACTTACAAAACTTAAATATAATTACGGGCTCATGGGATCCTTTAATTATTTTTCTTGTTATACAGAAAATGGACCCTGAGTCTCATAAAGAGTGGGAACAATCTATTAGCACAAATGAAGAAGATAAATTACCTACCTGGAATGATTTGAAGGAGTTTCTGCAATCAAGATACCGTACGTTAGAACTTATTATGTCAACATCGGGCACTCGTGAAAAGCCTGTAAGAGAACGGTCACACCTCGTTACTGCTACAGCCACCACCTCACCATCGTCGTCGGCAGATAGAACATGCGTGCTATGTAAAGAAAAACATACCTTATGCCACTGTAAGGAGTTCACCATACTGCAACCTGCTGAGAGATCGGAATATGTTAAGTCAAACAATCTTTGCTTTAATTGTTTGGTACCAGGCCATTCTGCATATAAATGTAAATTGCAAATGACCTGTCGCATATGCAGTCGACGTCATCATACTCTACTACACCGAAATAAGGATTCTGCTTTGGTACAAAGTGAGGACTCTAAACAACCGAATGCATCACAAGCCAGTGTAGAAGAGAAGGACGAAATAGTCAACACTACGATCGCGTCGCATCACAGTGCCAAACAAAGTACAAGTACAGCGCTACTGGCCACGGCAACAGTTTTAGCAAGGAACAAGTATAATCACACTGTTGTTCTACGTGCGCTAGTGGACCAAGGTTCGCAGGCGTCATTCATCAGCGAGAAGGCGACTCAATTACTCAAACTAAACAAGCAAACAGCAAGAGGAAATATCATTGGGGTGGGATCTACAAGAACCAACGTCGATCACGTGGTGCAACTCAGGATTGGTTCTCGATGGAATACAAGCTTCGAGATCAACATACAAGCATACGTCATGAGTAAACAGTTGACCACGAGAATCCCCTCCAAAGCTGTTACTGTCACACATTGGCCACACCTAGAAGGACTCAACTTGGCTGACCCAGACTATCACAAACCGGGTCATATCGACTTGCTTCTAGGTGTTAAAGAATATGCACAAATCGTGCAACAACAATTAATCAAGGGTCCTCCCGGGTCTCCGTGTGCCCAAGAAACAAACCTGGGATGGATCTTGTTTGGAGAAATCAACACAAATTTACAAGAGGAATCTTTTCTGGTCCTTCATCAGCAAATAGAAGTAGAGAACCTGTTGAAATCTCTTTGGGAAATTAACACTGAAAATAAAAGAAAGTTAACAAGAGAAGAAAAGCTATGTGAAACAATATATGAAGATACTCATGCAAGAACAGACGAAGGAAGATACATAGTAAGGTTACCTTTTAAAACCGATAACCCCATATCTCCCAACGGAAACACAAAAGAAATAGCAAGACATAGATTACTACAGCTAGAAAAAAGATTTAAAAAAGCACCTACGCTAAAAGAAGACTACCAAAAAGCCATGCAAGAATATATAAAATCAAATCACATGGAAGAAATACCTGACAAAGAAACTAAGAAAAATAAAGCGGTGTACTTACCTCATCACGCTGTTGTCCGCGTCGAAAAGGAAACCTCGAAGACACGCGTTGTGTTTGATGCTTCAGCTAAAGGATCGAATCACGTCTCTCTCAACGATGAACTGCTTGTAGGTCCTCAGCTGCAAGATGACCTTAGAGATATAGTTATGAGATCGAGATTATATCGCGTCTGCTATGCAAGTGATATACAAAAAATGTATCTGCAAGTCTTACTACATAAACAAGACGCCGACACTTATCAACGCCTTTTGTGGAGAGAAGAAGAGTCAGATCCGATCAAAGAATACCGTATGCTTCGTGTCACGTTTGGTACAGCGTCAGCACCCCATCTAGCAGTAAGAACTCTTCATCAAGTGGCTGAAGATGAAGGTCAAAATCATCAAAGGGCTAAACGCATTATTAAAGCTGACTTCTATATAGATGATTTAATATCTGGTGATGACACTGCAGAGAAGGCCATACAGACAGCTCGAGAAGTTTCTTATATTCTACAAAAGGGTGGCTTCATATTATCAAAATGGTCTTCCAACTCTACTGAGTTTATGCAATCTATAGATGCAGATAAGAGAACAAATCGAGTACATTTAGATCTAAAATTAGATGAAACTGTGCAAGCCCTAGGATTGATCTGGAATCTAGGAACAGATCAGTTTCAGTATAAAACAAACTTACCTCCGATATCAGATAATGTCACAAAAAGAACAATCTTATCGGACATGCAAAAACTGTTCGATCCTCTGGGATGGATTGCTCCGACTTTAATCTTGGCTAAAATGCTTATACAGAAGCTATGGCTAGAAAAGGTTGGCTGGGACGACAGGATAAGCCAACACCTAGAGGACGAGTGGTTGACTCTTCGGGAAGACATTGAAGCAGTAAAAGAAGTGTATATTGATCGATGGCTTGGCACATTAAGTATTGATGTAGAAAATATTGAAGTCCATGGCTTCAGCGACGCCTCCACGCGAGCATATGCAGCAGTAGCGTATATCCGAATAAAGATGAGAGATGGCACGGTGTCAACAAAACTGCAAGCGGCAAAGACTAGAGTGGCACCGCTACGAACTGTTTCCTTACCACGGTTGGAGCTGTGTGGAGCGCTATTGTTGTCGAGGTTGCTTAAGCAAATAGAACACGCCATGCGAATTCCTCCATCAAACATCTATGCATGGACAGATTCAACCATTGTCCTTGCATGGTTATCTGGCGATCCCCACAAATGGAAAACATTTGTAGCGAACCGGGTTGTAGAGATCGTTGAAAATGTAAACAACAACCGGTGGTTTCATGTCTCATCCGAAGAAAATCCTGCAGACATTGGGTCCCGGGGCATGTTTCTGATCGATCTGAAAAAGTCCGATTTGTGGTGGAAGGGTCCAGCTTGGCTCTCTGAAACAGAAATAAGATTAAAACAAGAAAACACATCTACAGAATTAGAAAAGAAAAGGGAAATACAAGCAAATTTAAAAATAGAATGTGAAGAAAGTCATAAGATACAATTTAAAGAATTTGATAATCTAAGAGAATTGATAAAAGTGATAACCTATTGTAGAAGATTTTTAAATTTTAAAAGAAGCTTAGATAACACGGAAAAGGGTTTTACTACAAAGGAATTAGAAAAATCCTTAATGAAATGCATAGAATTAGTACAACAAGAAGAATTTAAAGAAGATATAAGAAGATTAAAATTAAATAAAGCTGTAAAAGGAGAAAGTAAAATTAAAACCTTGAATCCTTACCTTGACGGAGACGGTATCCTCAGGGTGGGCGGTCGACTTCGTAACGCAAACTTGGATGAGCAGATTAAACATCCCATTATATTGGGAAACAAGAACGAGTTGGTGCCTTTGATTATCGCTGATGCACATGCCCACACATTGCATGGCGGTGTTCAACTTATGTTAAGTTACATAAGCTCAAAGTATTGGGTTGTAAGAGGAAAAGCACTTATAAAATCCTGCATACACAAGTGTCTAGTATGTGCTAGACTCAGAGCAAGATCAAGGACACAGATGATGGGTGATCTGCCTAAAGCGAGAGTAACTCCTGCTCGAGCTTTCATACATACCGGAGTTGATTTTGCAGGCCCGTTTCAAATAAGCATGTCCAAAGCAAGAGGCATCCGAACTCAGAAAGCATACATCTGTGTATTCATATGCATGTCAACCAAGGCCATGCACCTTGAGCTTGTAAGCGATTTATCATCTGAAGCTTTTATCGCTGCATTCAAGCGTTTTGTTTCTAGGAGAGGAAAATGTAGCGATATATGGAGTGACCAGGGCCGAAATTTTGTTGGGGCCAACAAAGAATTGGTAGCCGCATGGAAAGAAGCAAATCTGGTCTTTGAAGGTGACATTTCAAACACATTGGCACTGGAAGGAACACAATGGCATTACATACCAGCATATTCACCAAATTTTGGAGGCTTGTGGGAGGCGGGAGTAAAATCGGTAAAACACCATTTGAAACGCGTGCTCACCACCAATCTCACCTATGAAGAAATGGCCACGGTGCTGTGCCAAATTGAGGCTTGTCTCAATTCTAGGCCATTGTGTCCGATCGATGACAAGGATCCAGACTGCATAGAAGCACTAACACCTGGACACTTTTTAATCGGTGAAGCTCCTATCGTTGTACCGTCCCCTGATTTTAAAGATACGAGGATTCATACCTTGTCTCGATGGCAATACACACAAAAATTACTTGGTGATTTCTGGCGACGTTGGCAACAAGAATACCTTACACGATTGCAACAACGTCCCATTTGGTTAAAGAAATCAGAAGAATTCAAGGTTGGGGATGTCATTTTAATAAAAACCGATGGATTATCGCCTGGCAAATTTTCTCTGGGTCGTGTTGTAGACAAACATCCTGGACCAGATGGCATAACCAGAGTCTACAGCATAAAAAGTGGCAACAGTGTAGTTAAGAGATGTTGTTCAAAGTTATGCCCTTTACCCATTACTACTGAGTAAATTCATTTATGTTAAAGTAAATATTTTAAGTTATTAAAGTTATGTTAAAGTTAAAAAATTAGTTGTTAGAGTAGTAGATTAATAAAAGAACTATGTCCTTTTGGTGGGCGGCATGTTATGTCTATATTATGAGATTTCTTTGTGTTTATTAACGTATGTATGTCCCCACCACATTCAGTCGCAATAAAACAGTCATAAAGCATACACGCATTTTAAGTAACCAAATTCCTGCTAAACAAAAACCCACCTTAATCACATTAACAATGGTACTTTGTCATATGCCTTTGTCATGTCCAAAAGTAATCCTATAGCGTATTGTTTATTATTAATAATGTCAAGAGCTTTTTGAATATATTTATATACAGCTAAGGTTGTGGATCGATTTTTGCGGAAACCATTCTGGCAGTCGTTAAATATTTGATATTTTTCGCAAAACTCATAAACTCGGATGCACATCGCTTTTTCAAATATTTTTGAAGCTGTCGGTAAAAGAGCAATGGGTCGATAATTATTCGGATCTGTTTTTGAACTCTTCTTATGAATGGGTTTTATGACGGCCTTTTTCAAGAAATTGGGAAAAATGCCTTCTTCAAAAGATTGGTTTAAAAGTTTGTAGAATGGTAAGGTTAATTCATCTGCGCACTGTTTCAGTAGAATATGTGGAAGCTCATCAACACCATGACTCATTTTATTTATTATTCGGATCTGTTTTTGAACTCTTCTTATGAATGGGTTTTATGACGGCCTTTTTCAAGAAATTGGGAAAAATGCCTTCTTCAAAAGATTGGTTTAAAAGTTTGTAGAATGGTAAGGTTAATTCATCTGCGCACTGTTTCAGTAGAATAGGTGGAAGCTCATCAACACCATGACTCATTTTATTTTTTAAGTTTTTTATCAATGACTTTTCAACTCAACTCAACTCAAAGCATTTATTTCAAATAAACCAATTACAGGCACTTTTGAATTGTCAAGGGGTCGGTCAGTCAGAAAGATGAAGCTAGTTGCCCATTCCAAAGCGTAGTAGGTACCTATGGAGAAGAACGGGCAAGAAACTCCATGGACACTCTTTTAAATCAAAATATTGTTACAAAAAAGTGGTTACATCATTCATGTTGTAATTATACATGTGAGAACGATGTAGAAACACGTGCACGTTAAAAGCGTCCGTAATAAAAAGATAAAAACAATTATGGAATTAATTTTCTTTTTTTAATTTTTTATTATTATTTAATTTTATTATTTAATTTAATTTTTAATTAATTAACTTTACCTCATACGGGTCTATTGGGCTGAGAAAAATCGTGTTTTGTGTAGGGGATATGACAGGAGATGCTTTCGGTTTGTCGTCCTGTAAGTTTCTCTTAGCTTCTCCCATAGAAGCGAAGAAATTATTAAAAATGAACTGAAATGAAACTTATGAATTGTCAAGTTATTACTTAACGAGTTTACTTTACTGCCTCGTTCGTCTAGGGGTCGTATGCGGTGAGCACGAGGTCCTGGGTTTAAATCCCAAGTTAGGTAAAGTGTAATTGTGTTTTTACATCAGTAATTTCTCAGTAGCAGCCCGGAGTCTGGTGCCCGGTTGATGGCAATAGGCTCGCTCCATATTGATAAATGATAAATGATTTTATTTCTGTAAGTAGGTTTGAACAAACACTTTTACACGTCAATCATATTTTTTTTAAACTAGATGGGGTCGGCGTTTCCTATCTGACTACTCTGAGAAGAAAGGCCGAAACAAACTCAGAGGTCACAGTCTCTTTTAAAGTCCAGACAAAATCTTGGTCAGGTCATGTGAAAGCTATGTAGATCGGTGTCTGCAATGGTCTTTTGAGGAAAGAACCACACAGATTGAGTGGACCGGTCCAGTCAGTGCACGCAATTGTCAGTAATCGTGCAGCTCAACTTAGACTCAAGGAGCTCAACGATTCGACGAACAATACCAAAGAAAGGACATTTGAGTAGGCCGCATAAATTACTCAAACTGCCAGATCATGATTACGTTGAGAAAAATACAATAATAAATATAAATAAATCAATGACCGACATAGTTCTCACATTCACAATAATTAGAATAATATTATAATAATCTTTGAGGACCATGTAGATGTGTGTCTGAAATGGTCTTTTGAGGAAAGAACCACACAGATTGAGTGGACCTGTCCAGTCAGAGCACGCATTTGTCAGTGTAGCTCAACTCAGAACTTAAGGAGCTCAACGATTCGATGAACAATACCAAAGAAAGGACATTTGGGTAGGCCGCATCAGCTACTCAAACTGCCAGAACATGATTAAAACTGCAACAAAAACACACATAGTCCTAATATAATACTTTATACAGTAAATATTAGTGTCATTGTATATGTAAATAAGTATAGATACTTATAGCAAAGATTAAAAGTAAAAATAGTTAGCGAAATAAAATAAATTAACATTGCCTGTGCTTTATTGGAGCAACTCAATCCCAAGCCTTTTTGTCCTCAATATAGTCTTTGACAGTATAATAGGCATTCTGGCATAGTTTCCTTTTTATAAAAGATTTGAATTTATTAAGGCTTAGTGCTTGAATGTGGCTAGGAATTTTATTATAAAAACGTATACATTGGCATCTAAACGAGCCACCTTATTTTCTTGAGCCTGGTAGTAGGAACAACAAATTTGTATTTGTTCCTAGTATTTAAATTATGGATATCACTGTACTTTTTAAACAGATTAATATTTTTATGTGCATTCAAAAGATTTTCATAAATATACTGAGAAGGCACAGTCATTATATTAATACCTTTAAATTTGTCTCTGAGGGAGTGTTTTATAAATTGAACGAATTGCCCTTTTTTGTAAAACAAAAATCGTCTGAATATCGGCGGCATTTCCCCACAACAGAATACCGTACGACATTACACTATGAAAATAACTAAAATATACTAAACGGGCTGTCTCTAAATCAGTTAAACCACGAATTTTCCTAACGGCGTATGCTGCAGAGCTAAGCTTCTTTGACAATTTATCTATATGGGGGCCCCATTGAAGCTTGGCATCCAAAGTTATGCCTAAGAATACTGTGGTATTTTCGGGTTTCAACTCTTCACCCTTTATGAGAATACTTGTTTCTACTTGTCTAACATGAGGTATCGTAAACTTAATACATTTCGTTTTTTTCTCGTTAAGAAGAAGGTTATTAACATTAAACCAGTTAACTACTTTTGCGAGGGCACTATTTACATTGTCAGTAACCAGCTGCTGACGTTTGAGTTTAAATAAAAGTGAAGTGTCGTCTGCAAACAGCACTATATCATGTTCATCCTTTATGAGGTAAGGCAAGTCATTTATATAAATAAGAAATAAAAATGGACCTAGAATTGAGCCTTGAGGGACCCCCATTCTTACTACCGATCCGGGAGATCTTTTCCCGTTAACGTCAACTCTCTGAATCCTATCACTTAAATAAGAAGTAAGAAGATCCAGAGAGGCGTTCCGGATTCCGTAGTGGTGCAGTTTCCTGATTAATGTTTCATGAAGAACACAATCGAATGCCTTGGACAAATCGCAAAAGATGCCCAACGCATCGCATTTGTCCTCCCATGCATTATATACATGCCCTAGAAGTTCAACTCAGTAACATCAGTAGTTGAACGAACCCTTGTAAAACCGAACTGTTTGTTATGCAGTAATTTATGACATTAAAAAATCTTTGCATTTGATTTAAAATAAGTTTTTCAAAATTTTTACTAAATGTAGGTAGCACTGAAATAGGTCTATAATTAGTAAGGTCTGATGTACTACCCGATTTAAACAACGGTATTATTTTACTGTTTTTCATAAGATCAGGAAACTCACCACGGTCAATACAATTATTAAAAATAACAGCTAAAGTAGGTGCTACAATATTTATAATTGACTTAGCAACGCCTACAGAATTATCCCATAAATCTGCAGTCTTTTTGACATTTAACGTGTGAAAGGTTTTAATTATATCTTTAAAAGTGACATATTCGAAATGAAATTCAGAATCACAAACTGGAATGTTTTCTTTAAGTAAAGACTCTGCAGCAGTGGGTGAAGAGTTTAGAGATTTAGTAGTCGATACGGGAATCTCTGCAAAGAAATTTTCAAAGGCCGCGGCGACTTGAGAATCAGATTTAATTATATTGTTATCAATAGCAAGGCTGTAGTCACTACATCGGTTGCATGACCTTCCCGTTTCGCTATTAATGATACTCCATGTCATTTTTATTACATTACTACTATTTTTAATTTTTGAACTGAAATAACGTGATTTGGCCATACTACAAACTTTTTTAAATAATTTTGAATAATTCTTAACATATAAATTAAATTCAGCAGTGTTTTTACAAGTTCGTTCATCATACAATTCATAAAGTCGTTTTCTACTTGTATGTATACCAATGGTGGCCCAGTCACTAAAGGAAGCGTTACTATTTACCGAGAACGTCTTTGGAATGAACGTGGTATTGAATAGTGTGCAATACATATTAAAAAAATCATTTTCACACCACCTGCTCGAAAATGTCAAATTATATGTCAAGCAACCTTAACCCAAAGTGAGTCATTAGTGGCCGGGGGCACAGCCGGTCAATAATGTTGTACTGGATTTCATTATGACCCGCTGGTCAATAATGAGTTTTTTTTTTTTTTTTTAATCTTTACCCCACACTAGGAACTTCTCCGGTATCGTGGGTGCATTTACAAACATTTAAACTCACATACACAAACAGCCAGACCCGGAACAACTAGTTGCAGGTCATACAAATATTTGTTCCGCGCGGGGATCGAACCCGCGACACGTAACGCAGCAGTCAATCGCTTAACCATTCGCTTTGATTTGAATTTGGAATCTCACAAATATCGAGCTCTATACGGGTCATTCTTTTCGTCGAACGTCGGCTACACTGTGTGCTGTGGCTGTGGCTGGAAATCGGATACAGTAGCGGAGGGCTACATTGAAAATTCTGTACAAAACAAAAATAAAATAAGCTGTCAAATTGGTAACAGCATCACTTTAAAAACGTCATCTGATTCTTTTTCACCACAACCTTCAACATCACACCATCACATTCCATCTTTCCCTGAGTCTCATGCACCACCTTCACCAACTTTCACCACCCAAAATGCTCCTCTGCAAATACAAGATTCTGAAGCATTGACGAGCAATACTCCAATAAATTCCACATCAACATCTATAAACGTACCAAATAAAAACTTAACTTTATCTTTACACAGCTGGACTAATGTCTCAAATGTTACCATTAACTTCAATTAATATGTAAGTGCATATAACTAACTAGTTCTAAATATGTTATTCTTACTGTTTGTTTATTTAATAAATACTTTGTTTTTCGTACTATGGCTATTATTTTCTCACGGTAGGTGTAAAAAGTAGAGTATCCTCCTCTGGTCTAAAAGTGTCTTTGCCTTGGGCTAGCTTGAATCTCGAGCGCAATGAAGGATTCTTGTATTAACTCCCTCGCTTCGCTCGTGAGTTAAACTCTTAACTCCCTCGCTGCGCTCGTGAGTTAAATCCCGAATCCTTCATTGCGCTCGAGATTCAATATGACGCCCGTGACATAAGACACAACTTTAGCCCCTCGGTGCATAATCTACTATATAATGTTGATTAGGGTCATCATTAGTCACCAAAAATGGTAATTTACTTAAAAGTTTAGATTTAAATGTATCCAAGCGATAAGTCGTTTTCGGGTTAACAGTGATATCTTTTTTAGTAACTTTTTTGTTTATATTTGAAATAGTTATTAATTGTCCGCAATGATCAGAGTCTATTAAATTAATAATTTCTTTGTGAGTTGGTATAACATCTGTATAAATGTTATCTAGGCATGTGGCCCTAGTGGGAGTTATTCTAGTTGGCTCCAAAAATTGGTTAGCAAGATTGTATGACTGAAACAGACTTATTATTTTTAATACTTAAACCAGAATTTTCTAACAAATTAACATTAAAATCACCACAAATGATGATAGACTTATTTGAATTACAGATTTTGTGCAACACTTCATCCATAACCTTTTCAAAACAATCATACAATCCTGAAGGAGGTCTGTACACACTTAATATAATGAGCTGCTCCAATTCTACACAGGCTATTTCAATTGTCCGCTCAACAGAGAGGCTCACAATATCCTTGCGGTCTTTAAATTTAAGCTGGTTATTTACCAGAATTAATGAGCCACCATGTGCAGCATGTACTCTGTTGAACGAACTACCAACCTGGTGATGACTAAAATTGAACATGAACTGATGGCTTTTAAGCCAATGTTCTGTTATACAAAGAATATCTATATTGCTACAATTCAGGAATAACTCTACTTCTAAATCTTTGTTCAAAAACCCTTGAATGTTTTGATGCACCAGGTTGATACTATTTATTTTTTTTCACTTTCATATGCTTTATTCTTTGCCTTAGTTACATTTTTGCAAGAGGCTAACTCCTTTGTCCTGATTTCTAATTTAAATGATGACCATTGTCATTAATTTTGACCAAATTATTGGCAGAATAATTTAAAAAGTCATTGCATTGCTCAAAAGAAGCAAGTTGTTTAGCCAAATTTTTGGCTGAAATAGAAAAATAATATGATAGCGACACAGCTATCTGTCTTTTGTGATAGTTAGAAAGATAGTACATAACAATATTGTATCTATCTTTTGTCAAATACAAATTATTACTAACATAATTGTTAGTGTCAACTAAATGGAATAAATTATCATTATATGTCAAATTGTGCAATGTCATGTTAATGTCAAATCATAAATTATTTTCTTCCTGTGGCAAACTGTTACTATAAGGGAATGTAAACAACACAATTTTCCTTAAACTAAGGTTGCACAATGTTCTATGATATTGGAGCAATTCTCCTTTGTTCACATTTCCCCTATTTCCCATAAAAATCAACAATGTTGTGTCCTGCTTAAAGTTATATCTAACAATTTGGTTCATAATATCAATTAATGAACAACCAGGCATACAGTAATTTATTATTGAGTGTCCCGGATATTCATCTGTCAACAAGTGGCCTAAGTCCTTTCCAATTTCATCGCAAAATAATACAATATCATTATTTACAATTTGTTGACATTGTTTAATGGACCTATTTACAGAAGGAATTGTCAAATCAACACAAGGATGCGGTAAGGTGGTATTGCATGTTGACAATGAATGGGCAGGCAGGCAAATGGTAGGTACATTGGATGGTGTTTGACAAATCTCACAGCTGTTCGTTTGTGAGTTTACCAGCTCATTCATTGCCAATACATATTCCCTCATTAGATCTTCAGAGGTATTATATTTGTTAGTCATTGAACTTAGTTTCTCTTGCAGATGGTCAAGTTGAGATTGCAACATTATATTACATGGGACTTAAACATAGCTGGCGATATGTGGGTGTACTATAGATATACCTCTGCCCAACACGTTCTGTAATGTTATGTTAGCAAGACTTTGGGTATTGGAATCATATAAACTATAATATAATAATATTATAGAGGTTTTTTTTATCTCTAAAATTATAAATATGTATTTTGCAATACTGACCGCCGATTGAGTCAAAGGAAATTGAATTTTATTGCAAAGTGATAAGACCCAATTTTAAATGCATGAAGTAATGCTAGGTTCAACACTATTTTCTTAATAATAATAGTTAGGTTGAAGAGGGAAAAAAAGGAAAAAAAAAATTGTATAATGCTTTTAACTCAATAATGTATCGCTTTATGAGACGCGAGACTAAGTGGACGTGTGTTTTGTATTGAATATAATGAAATAAACAATTACGACAAATAAATATAACTATTTGTGCCGTCAGCTAAAATTAAAGTTTGTCACGCGTGACTTGTAGGTTTTTACTGACTGTTGATGTGCAAGATGAACTAAATATTGAATATCTATACTTATAATAAATCTGTAGAAGTAAAAATTCTGTACAATGAAAATATAAAAAAAATAAATGGCAGGGGGTGTTACTAGACCGACACCGAAACCAAAAATGTAATTAAAAAAGTTTTTGTCTGTCAGTCCGTTTGTTCAGGCATCACGCAAAACTACCGGTTCGATTACGATGAAACTTGGTATAATTATTCTTTAATATCCTGGGCACCACACTGGGTACTTTTTATCCCGGAAAAGTATATACAATAAAAATCAAACTTAATTTTGCGGTTCGATCCTTAGACCCGATTACTGTACCAACCGCAAACAATAAGTTTGTCGTAGGTTACGTCACCCGCAGTGGAGTTCACTAAAGGGCGCTGCACACGGCTAAGATACTATAATATTTTATCAATACGCCATACAATTCAATGGACTATCACACACGACGAAGATAATAAATAATACCTATTTCATATTTTCGTATCTTAAGATGAATTTGTATGGCGAGCGATATTGTATCTTAAGATAAAATATTATAGTACTAGCTGTGCCCGCGACTTGGTTCGCGTGGATGACGAAACTTATCAATGAGTTTTTTTTTGTGTAAAGTGCTATTTGTGTAGAACGTTATCTATCGAGCATACTGGTAGTATATGATATCGTTGCTCGCGGCATCGCTCGCGTTCTGTAAGTTTTTTGTAGTACATTTCTACTTTGGTACCTGTTTAGCAGGATAACCGATAGCGAAGCTGACGTTCATTGCAACGAATGCTCACAAAGATAATGGTAACGACAGATAGTCACCGTACGACATCAATTGAGAGCTTCAGCATACACGACATTGTCAGTGAGCCCGTCTGCAATATGAACATATAGGTTCCTTGGACTGCTCACACGGGAAAGAGCGACGTAAAGCTGACCATGTGAAAAACAACTCACGCAGTTCAATTGACTGAGAAGAATGTAAATAAAAATATACAATATGTTACCCGAATCAATAAGAAAATTTATAAAAAAAAACTCCATCTATTTACAAATAAGTTAAAAAAGTTATTATTGAGAAAGTGTTACTACAGCGTCAACGAATATTTACATGATAAATCCTTGAAACTTGAAAATTAATGCTTTTAGTGATTCAATGTCCATGTTATTAGAATAACTTAAATTATAAGAATCTTGTTTTTAGTTCATTATTCCTGACATGCACGGTGCACTTTGCAATAATAATTAAAATGTTATTGGACTTTTTGATAATATTAACTGTTCCTTTTCTATTTTATTACTAATTTAAACAGACTTGTATTTTATCCATTGACATACCTACATAATATTCCCAGAGACATTTGATGTAATATTATGACATTTTTATATTTATTGTGATTTTAATTATTTGACATTGTAACAAACACACAGCGCCATCTATTATTACTTATCCAAAGTACTATGATGAGCGGCTCAATAACATAGAAGACAGCAAGTCTTATAGACAAGTGACGCCATCTACAATCTTCGTGTGTAACAATCTGAACCAACGCAACTCCAGGAGTTATCTGCACTACATCGACAGAGGACTACACGACGATGTTATACACACATGCAAACCGAACCGCTTTATAAGCAGAGCTGTCTTCGAACAAATTGTCTCGTATCGAAGGGGCGCTTTCCTCCCCCCACCCTATCCGCGCAGGAGTCCCTCAGGGCTCTGTGCTAGCTCCCCTCATGTTCACCCTATTCACCAGTGACATCCCGAAATGTAAAAATGCGCAGTTGGCTCTGTTCGCAGACGATACGGCCATTTATTACACTGGGCTCGTCCCCGACTCGATATCTCGCACTCTACAAACCGCAGTCAACAAGCTTGGCGAATGGTTCAGAAAGTGGAGAATCGAAGTTAACCCCGACAAGAGTCAAGCGGTTCTCTTCTTGAAACCGCGTGTCAAACGCAGACATGACGACGCCCGCCCGATCAAGATGTTTGGCAAGCCGATCCCTTGGGAGAAGCATGCCAAATATCTGGGTGTGACTTTGGACAGACGTCTCTCCTTCGCAGAGCACATAAAGGTGGTTCGTTCGCGAGCCGCCTTTGCTCTGAGTAGACTACATTCCGTCCTAAATGCACGCAGTAAATTGTCACTCAGGTGCAAACTGCGCATTTATACGGCATGCATCCGACCTATTATGACATACGCCTGTGCTGTTTTCGCACAGGCCCACCCCCGGCACATCCACAGGATGCAGACCCTACAGAACCGTTTTCTACGTAAAATCACGGGTTCCCCCTGGTTCGTTCGTAACATTAACTTACATTTAGATTTGAAAATCCCCACCATTCAACAATTCATGAAACGCGCTTGCAAGCGTTTCTTCGATACCGCTGGCAGCCATCGCAACCCTCTGGTTGCGAAGGCCGCCAGTTATGTCCCCTCTAGAATCAGTAGAATCCGCCGTCCAAGGCACGCACTGACCAACCCCGACGACCCCACCACCCTCCTCCAGGAAAGCAGTAGGGCCACCAGTACAGTATACAAACACAGACACAAAACGAAGTTCCGACCTCGCCGCCGAGGTGCTTCGCGTCCGCGTCCGCGTCCGCGTTCCTCCCCGATAGATTCCTCTTCCCCTCCCTTGATCGGATCCACAGAGCCAGCTGGTGGCGTAGCTGAGCCAGTAGTTTTACCCCTTAATAATAATGAACCCATTTTGATCCAGCCTGTCCCCAACTTGCTGTCCTTCCCCAGGGACGCCCTAAGCCGAGGTCCGTACCCCACAGGGGGTGCACTTGGGTGATGGTCGCTTAGTTTATAATTAATATTATGCCCCTGGCTGGAGGCTTTGAGTTAGCTCGAAGGCACCACAGGATTGACCGGTTAAGCAGTCACCAGTCACGGCCTCTCAAGGCCAACTGCGAGATGCCATACATAAAAAAAAAAAAAAAAAAGAACAAATTGTCATTCACTAGCTAGAGGTTCTGAGCGCGGCAGCCTCACAGCCAGCTCTAGTCCTAAGTAAGCCTAGTTCCTGCTTCGATAGCCTAGCAGTCTTCAGGAACTAGACAGCTAGGGGAGGTCTGATTGGAGATAGCCACGCAGTCCCTTTCATCCCTCCACTTAGGGTTGCCACCTGATATATTATAAATATTGTAACTATTGTAAAATTATCATAAGCAAGTTGCCAATAAAATATCAACAAGTCAATGGGGCTTTAATTTCACTAACAGCAACCCTACAACATGAATTTTAGTAATATTTTAATTATTATTTAAACTTATATTAATTGACAATGATTTGCATGCTCATCTAACGGCAGAACAATGGAGAACTAACTTCCTTATCAACATCAATGCACCAATTTGTATACCCATATTTGCAAAGAAATAAATTATTTAATGATTTAAGATTCTTGATAGGTCCTCTCCAAATATCTTAATTTGCTGTGCCCGACAGGGTCCATGATTGTTACTAAAAATGTTTACCACCTAAGACTACATTGTGGAACGCAATAAAGAATTGAGTATTTAGTATTAAGAACGCGAGAGTGCGTGTCGTTCACTATCAGCACTTAACCTCAATTCTCGATCGGCACTGGTTTCGCGTGCTCTTGCTTCAGTCATGCTATCCCGCATGCGGCTTAACCGGGATTCTCGCTCCTCAGCTGATTCTTGTGATCTGGCTAGTCTCATTCGCCTAGCGTGTCTCATTCGATGTAGCAGAAAGAGATGGTCTCTTTCTGGAAGGCATCGTGTAAGTACAGCCGTATTAAAAATAAAGAAATCTTTAAGACTATCTTTATAGAAGTGCCCTAACACCTAGCGCCTACTTACACGTATATGTATAAACCAATAAATAAGCAAAATCCCTAAAAACTAATATATATACGAATCACTAATCCTACCTAAGAGTACTAAAAATAACCTACGTTACACACTATCAAATAGATATGTATACTACCTATCAGTGGCGAAGGGTGAATTAATGAGAGAGGTAAGCCAGAAAACTTAACCTTGAAAAGCATGTTTCCTCACAAAGCCAATAATCTGTCAAGCAGCAATCTAAAGCTATTAGACCCGCCATCCTACGGACCTGCTACTTCGTAAATCTACTTACTCTAAATTAGTAATTTCAACTTATTACACTATCTACTTACCGTTAATACCTAATTTCAACGTACGTCTATGTAACTGATTTCACTACACACAACAACAATACAAATAAACACAGTTCAACTAAAAAAATACACAAATCACTATTTTATACCAAGCAATAAATTCTAAAATAGCTAACTATTAAATTCAATCAACAACGCATGCAAGCTATGGTCGTTTTAATGTAATGTAATTACGTCAAATTGTCTGTCAACATAAAATGTCATCAAACATTCGTCCGATTCGATACGAAATTCAACGACGGATAACGACCCATCCCGCTCGCGCGCACACATTTCCTATATACATCTCGCTCGATTATCCGAGTAAGACGCTCAGAGTCGGCTTACTTTAGTTCTAATATGGCGGGCTGGGTAGTGACCTTCAAGTGACGTCATGACGTTCTTTTGCTAAGAGATTTTATCGGCGAATAAGCCGATCGCTCCTGCGGTTTACTTTATAGCAATATGTTGTAAAAGAGCAAATTTTGTTGATTTAATGTCCATCAGTGTAGGCGTTTTGTAATTTTTCTCTACTTTTAAAAGTACTGAATGTGCCATTGAGAGAGTGGTTGTGTTCCAAACTTCTGAAGGGAAGCCGGTGGGAATGGGCTTATAAGGAGGCTGCGGCGCTGCTACCTATACTTGAAATTAAAATCTATACGTTCTACGCCTTATCAAAGTAAAACTAAGTACCTACCTAATTAAAAAATAAATAAACTCAATAACAGAAAAAAAAATACCTACCTACCTAAATAAACCTATTTCTGATGTTAACTAATCTGAACTCAATAAATAAGCAAAATCCCTAAAAACTAATATCTATACGAATGACTAATCCTACCTAACAGTATTATAAAATAGCCTACGGTCACTACGTACACTATCAAATATACTGCCTATACTTTAAAATTAAAATCTATACCTACGACTTATAAAAATAAACCTCAATAACTCTACCTTAAACTGTACTTAGTAAAAACTAAAAGGAATAATAAAAGCACGGTTTAGAATTGCAAGTAGCAGTTAAAACATACAATTTATAGAATGCTAATAAGAACGAACGCTCGCCACTCGACACGTACGTTCAAATCAAAGTTCAAAAAATGTATTTGTCCTTTTGTGTAGTTGGCCTTTAGAGGCCGTGACTGCTTAACCGGTCAATCCTGTGGTGCCTTCGAACTAACTCAAAGCCTCCAGCCAGGGGGATGATGCGCGCGCTCAGACTCCGTCCTTATATACGGTAGCGATCCGTGGCGGCCGGGCGCCACGCGTGTGCTGCGAACGGTGCAAGCCAAATTCAACCTTCATCACTACATTTACAGCATAACTTAGGGGCGCTGCACACGGCTAAGATACTATAATATTTTATCTTAAGATACAATATCGCTCGCCATACAAATACGAAAATATTAAATATTATTTATTATCTTCGTCGTGTGTGATAGTTCAGTGGCGAGCGATATTGTATCTTAAGATAAAATATTATAGAGTATCTTAGCCATGTGCGGCGCCCCTTAGTGAACTCCACTGCGGGTGACGTAACCTACGACACACTTTTTATTTGCGGTTGGTACAGTAATCGGGTCTAGGGATCGAACCGCAAAATTACGTTTGTTTTTTATAAAGAAAAAGGAAGCTTAAATTAATTAAATGCACATTAAAATTGGAACAATTACTTAATGCTAAACTCCTTGTCGAAAATGTCGACCAATCAAATTGAATTTAGGACACATCAATATAGGTCGAATACAAAGATTACACTTACACTAGATACGGCAAGCCACGACCAAGCGTGCCCTGCATGTTCGACTGTTCGTACTAAAAAAAGTCTGTTAGCTCAGTGACGCTTAGCGATTGAAACAATTGTGTTTACTTTGAGCACATCACTAAATGGCTGGGGTGAAGCTATCGTAGGTATAAAAAAGATGACACGTTCGGTTTTCATACTATCTAATAACATGCCGTATCTAGCCTAGGTACTCTAAATCTGTGGTCGAATACATTGGTGTGTTCCATTCTCAAACATCAAAACAGTGAGTAAAAGTCTCAGAACAATAACTAAAGCATAGAAGGAAGCTAAATTTAACTAATATAGTCGTCTCTGTTTTCTTATACACTCATAACAGCATTAGAAAGAGACAGATGTAGGTTGCTCAAAATGCAAAGCGTCACAAAGCAAACGTCAATTTGGCTACCTTGGCTACCTTTATGATACTAAGTTTAAAAGCTACTTAACGTCTCAGGTTTTTGTGTATGACTTTGTTCATCGCATTTTTTCGTATAATGTTTATGGGCGCATGGGAGTTGAAGTGCTTCGTTGATTTTACGTGTTTTTATAAAAATAGTACAAAATTAATAGTGATTTAGTGTAAATCGCAAAGCTTAAAGATTAAATAATGTTCTGCATTATAGTGGGATGTAAATCACATTCATCCCGCAAAGAAAATGATGCGGAAATCATAAGCTTCCATCGGTAAGTAATCAAATATGGTCATTTTATCGGTTTTGTATTCTCACTGTAGGTTATTTTGGCATTTTTTCAAATTATTTGAGTTTAGTGTACTCGCTAGTGTTTTGAAATCAATATATTATGTAATTAAATAATTCGATTCTAGGGAAAATATAAATTTTAAATCGGTATAGAAATGTTTGTAATAGTGCTTGCAAAAATAAACTATCGATACAATATCGATAGAACTAACGTCATCTAAATTATTACATTATTTTTCTTTACACGTAGTTTTGGGAAGGATTAAATATTTAAGAGTGAAATAAATACCTAAATACCTACGGTCTTGCCAGCAAATCATACGTATGAGTAATGAAATGACAGTGGTCAAAAAGCCGTGTGGCTCATGGTATAATAATTTAAACGCATGTGTAGCTATGATTTTTTTTAATTTTCAGATTTCCCTTCGATATTGATATGAGACAAACATGGATCAACGCTATTGCACGTAACTACTGGGAAAGGAAAAAACAATATCGTAATTGTTCCAAACGTTTCAGCGATGACTGCTTTGTTAATATATTGCTCCAACGTCAATTTTTGATGATTTAATCGAGCATTCATTCGATAATGATGTATTGGATGAACATAGAAATTTGCTGATTGAATTGATAAGCAAAGAATATTTAACAATTAGAATTCATTATATCGCGAAAGAATTATCTTCTCCTGTAGAAAAAGTAAGGACATTTCTAACAAAAACTATAATTTTTAAAGGACAGTGATTTAAATTTTTTGTTACTTGTTCCGGTGCCAATCGCTCTTTAAAAATGATTTAAGCGTTTTCTTGGTAATTTCAATTTGTTAATAATTTATCCTGTGTTTATTTATAAATAAATAAGTTAATCAGACAGAAGTGAGTTTATTTCACCTTAGCATATTTTAGATTTAAATGCCAAGGAGCGATACCATATACTAAGAAGTCGATATCGGTATTTATTTTATGCATAGTCACATCACTAGCTAATACTCTTTTGTCTATGACAGCGTACACTTCAAATGTCCTAAAGCGCCTTCTATGCTTTAGTTATTGTTCTGAGGTAAAAGTGAAAGATATATTCGGTATCAGTTTCGACATCTTCCACTGTTAAGTTAGCCAGTTCTATCCCTCTGCAGGCACCGCTGATCCCAAAAATTTTTGCAACCTGTAAAACAAAAGATAAGTGTGTTAGAACTGTATTTTGGTTGGTACCTCTAACTAGCAATTTAGTTTAATGAAAATAATAGAACCTAACCTACCTAACTTGGTTGCTAAGTTTTCATTTGGTGCATTATTTATGAAATTCTCGATATCTGTCCTCGTGAAAACTTTGGATTTCTTGGCCTTGTAGCCGGTGGATAATTTCTTGAGAAAAGCCGTCAAATTTACATATTTCTTTATATTTACATTATGTCTTATCTGTATGGTTGATCGTAACATTGAATATGTGCTCCAAAGCGTTGAACTTTGATATTTTTTGGAAAGTTCATCGAAATACGTAAGAAAAACTCCTTTCGTTAGAGAATCTACTCGTTTTTCTGTCCTCCACTTCATAAACTTTTCGTAAGTATTTAAATAAATGCTTTGTGACCTGACGGCAACAGATTGAAAATTATTTCTTTTCCTTTCTCTTCTATTTGCAAATTAGGGTCTCCATTCTCACTAGATGATGACATTTTCACTATTGTAAAATTAATTACGGTCACTACCAATTCAATTTGCAATTAGAGAAAAATTATAAAGATTTCGCGCCAATGTCTTTTTTTTTGTTTTTTCTTCTGCAGCCGCAACGCATTGCATGCATTTTACCAAAGAGATCGCCGATTTTAGTTCCATTTTCAAAAATAAAATGAAGTTCTTTTTTTATGAAACAGTAATAAGTCGAGTCTATATTCATGATTATTCTACTTATGACTAAAGACTTTTTCGTTTTTGTAGGCTCATTGTCATTTGACACACAAAAATTAAAAAAAAAAAACTTTTTCCCCTAGAGGAAGAATTGCAATTTTTTCTTCGCTCTGGTACGCCACAATGACGGTCTTTTTGAGCAAGAGGAGTGAAAAAATCATTGTTTATAACATAATGTAACATAGCGGACAATGTGCTCAGAGGATTACAAAATGACATCTGCCTCGTGTATCTTGATGACGTCATCATCTTTAGTACGTCATTACAAGAACACGTCATGATTAATTTAGAAGAAGTATTTAGTAGATTACAGAAATCTAACTTTAAGATTCAGATGGATAAGTCCGAATTTTTAAAGTTAGAAACGGCGTTTTTAGGTCATGTAATTAGTAGAGAAGGTGTTAAACCTAATCCTGATAAAATAGCGGCTATACAAAAATACCCATTACCAAAAAGCCCGAAGGAAATAAAACAGTTCCTCGGAGTATTAGGCTATTACAGGAAATTTAACCCCGACTTCACCCGCATCACTAAGCCTTTGACAAAATGCCTTAAAAAGACTAGCATAATTACTTTTGACCCAGACTATATTGACTGTTTTAACAAATGTAAGACTTTACTCACAAATGACCCGATCTTACAGTACCCCGACTTCACTAGAGAGTATATCAACAACTGACGCCTCTAATTTAGCTATTGGCGCTATACTCTCACAAGGTACTATTGGCTCAGATAAACCCATCTGTTACGCGTCAAGAACCTTGAACAATAGTGAAACCCACTATAGCACTATCGAGAAGGAGCTTTTAGCCATTACATAGTATGGGCCACAAAGTATTTCAGGCCTTACTTATTTGGTCGTAAATTCAAAATACTCACCGACCACAAGCCACTACAGTGGATAATGAACCTTAAGGAGCCTAACTCAAGACTGACCAGATGGCGCCTTAAACTAAGTGAATACGACTACACTATAGTCTACAAAAAAGGAAAATATTACACCAATGCTGACGCTTTATCCCGAGTGGAGATTAACCACGAGGAGACGGATTCAATGTTAGCTAACCCATCAGAGCGACCACCCTCGAGAACAGGTTCCACGACGGCCACTGTACATACCAGCACTGGAAGCCCTATTCTAGAAGTACCTATTACTGATGAACCTTTGAATAAATTTCATCGACAGTTATGCATTACTATAGTAGGCGATATTAAACCAAAAAAAATGGCAAACATCACAACTAATGATGTGAATGATGATTCTCGACATCATTAGTTTTCTTCATCATTAGTTCTTCTTGTATAGGTCAAAAAAACAAAAAATAAAAATCCAAGATTGTTCACAATGCAGGGGCCTTTTCTACCAAAATGGATAATGCACTAGCCAACCCATTGGCATAAATCAATTTGGAGCAATGCCGAAACAACTTGCCACTTTCTTAAATTTGGATAATCCACATGAATACACAGGGCACAGTTTCAGAAGGTCTTCGGCTACATTGCTCACCGATTCAGGTGCGAACTTATTGACACTAAAACACCACGGAGGGTGGCGGTCGAACAGGTTAGCCGAGGGCTACATAGATGACTCGATGAGAAATAAAGAACAAATTAGCTCCCGCATTACAAGGAATATAAATTTGGAGCCAACTTGACTCTCGACCATCTACGAGCACACACGCAGCCGCCTCCGTCGCCGCCACCGACTGCAGAACTCTGTGGTCTCATACTTTCACTCAAGAGAGTGAGAGAGAGACTGGTGAAATTATAACTTATAATAATAACTTGACAACATTATAAATGCCAACTGGCAACGTAATAATCAATTTTACAAATTGTTATAATTTTTCTAACTGCTTTAACAAGTGATCGTTTAAGAAAGTCCGAGTTTTATTTATTTCCTCGCAAATATGTTATAAAACGTCGTATGACATACGTGCGCTTTGATAATTACATCCTCTGCTTTCTTGTAGCCCTCGCCTGCGGCTGGGGCTAGCAATATCGCCTCGGCTGTAATTTTCAACTTACCGCACTTATATCATAATGTAACTATTTTGTACTTAATGAAACACACGTAGTGGTTGTCACAGACTGACTTATATTTATAGGTAGAAGGTATAAAGTATTAGTAGAGGGAGCTAGTCATTTCGTATTGAATTATTTTGATACAAAATCTAACATCTCCACTTATCAAAATAATCTAAACTTTTGTATAGACTTAATGTATCATAATATGTAGACAGACAAACTTATAGCATACAGCCCTCAGACAATGCTTTGAACACCTAACTTTTTAACATAATAGTTATGTTTTACTTTACTCAAACCCTTGGTCAGTAGGTCTGCTGGCATTTCAGACGTTGGCAGATAAATTATCTTAATAAGCTTGTGGGCAACAGCTTCTCTAACAAAATGGTGACGCACGTCTATGTGCTTGGTTCTTTTATGAAACAAAGGGTTTTCTGTCAACCTCTGAGCACCCTGATTATCATTATACAAAATGATTGAATAATCACAACTGTCTACAGTTTCAGAAAATAAGTTTTTTAAATAAATAGCTTCTTTACAGGCTTCTGCTATCGCCATGTACTCTGCCTCTGTACTTGACAAAGCTACAGTACGCTGTTTTTTACATTCATATGAGATAACAGTTCCTGAAAGCTTAAAATAAAAACCAGTGTAAGATTTTCTATCAAGGGTGTCTGAGGCCCAATCTGCATCAACAAAACCCTCCAATTTACAATCATCTCTACTAAACATTAGTCCATAAGTTTTAGTTTTACGTAGGTATTTTAGGATTCGTTTTGCGTGCTTCCAATGAGTGAAAGAATAACAGTTATTAAATTGGCTTAAGTAACTCACACTAAAAGCGATATCTGGGCGAGTTAAGACACATAAGTACATTAAACTGCCAATCAGTTGTTGATATGGGTACTGTTTACAAACGTCTACACTTTTCTCAAGTTTTAAATTGCTTTCAATTGGAGTGTCAACAACATTACAGTTTGTCATATTAAATTTACTTAAAATGTGATCTACAAACTGTTCTTGGTCTAGGGAGATACAGCCATTTTCATACATTTTTACCCTCATACCTAAACAATTTTTTAATTGCCCCAAATCTTTAATTTTAAATTTTGACATTAGAATAGTTTTTAATTCATTTACCATATTACTGCTGTTTGAAAAAATGAAAAAATCATCAACAAATCTTGCTATTATGATCTGCTCCTTATTACATTTTTTTTTATACAGGCATGGTTCTAATTTTGACTTTACAAAATTGGATTCTAATAGACAATCATTTACTCTTTCATTCCACGCCCTGGCTGATTGTTTTAAACCATAAATTGCACGATTTAATTTCAGTACACAATTTTGTTTACATTCTAAATTAGGTGGAACTTGCATGTATACATTTTCATTTAGGAAACCATTTAAGAATGCAGTAGTTACATCCAAATGAGTTATTTCAAAGTTAAGTTTAACACTTAGAGCGAATAAAAGTCTTAATGTCGAGTAACGAAGAACTGGTGAGTAAGTTTCAGTGTAGTCCACGCCTTCTTTTTGGGTGAAACCCTTTGCGACCAGTCTTGCTCTATAACGGACACTATCATCACTCTCATACTTTTTCCTGAATACCCACTTGCATTGCACTATTCTGTCAGCTTCCTTTTTATTTACGAATTCCCATGCTTGATTTTCGTTAAACGCCTTCAGTTCATCTGTCATTGCCTGTCTCCACTGTTCCTTCTCTGGTCCATTCATCGCAGCTTCATAGGTGAGTTCTTCATCACACGAGTCCAGGTTGTCCAAAATACATAAGTTGGTCATGCCGTATCTTTCAACTGGTTTTCTCTTACGCTTGGTAACCTGCTCCTCTAGAATTTCTTCCTCTGCGATAGACTCTTCTTCTTCAGGAACCGATTGATATGAAGTATCTGGGGTTATCGATGATTCACAGATATATGTAGGATCATCTGCATCTGAAACTGAATTAACTGGTGAATTCTCCTCATCTTCTGAGTTTTCATCTTCCTCTTCCTTTTTTTCATGATTGTTTATTATAATCTGAGCTGTGTCCGACTCTTCTTTCTCCATGATAATGACATCTCTGCTCATAGTAATTTTTCTAGTTTTTGGGTTATACAACCTGTATCCCTTGACATTTTCTGGATACCCAACGAGAATCAATTTGTCAGCCTTTTTATCCCATTTTTGTCTTTGTATTTTGGGAACATGCACCATTACCTTGCTGCCGAATATTCTGATGTGACTTAGGTCTGGTTTTTCGCCTGTCCACCTTTCAAATGGTGTCATCATGACTAAACTGGCGGCTGGCGTTCTGTTCTTTAGGTATACTGCAGTATTTACTGCTTCACCCCAAAAACTTTTGTCGAGATTTGCTTCAAACAGTAAACATCTCGCTCGTTCAACAATAGTTCTGTTGAACCTCTCTGAGAGTCCATTCTGCTCCGGAGTGTGAGGGTTGGTCTTCTGATGAATAATACCTGCTTGTCTCAAGTAGCTCTCCATCTCATGTGAACAAAACTCACCACCATGGTCGGTTCTCAATATTTTCATCTTGTTTCCTGTTTGATTCTCACATAAACTTTGAAATTCTTTGAAATGCTGGAACACCTGGTTCTTTTCCTTCAAGAAGTAGACAAAAGTCATTCTGCTGGCATCATCCACAAAAAGAAGAAAGTACTTCGCCTGACCAATTGACTTGGTCTCCATTGGCCCGCATAAATCTGAGTGTACTACATCCAGTAGTTTTTCACTTCTATGGTTGGCTGATGGGAAAGGGAAACGTGTCTGTTTTCCCTGGCAGCACACTTCACAATTCTGGATCTTTATTTCAGCTTTCTTGTCAAAAGAAACTCCTTCTACTGCTCCTTCATTCATTTTCTGTAAGGACTTACTATTTATATGTCCTAACCTTTTGTGCCATGTTGACATCGCCGATAACGATCTCTCTGATTTCATTGTTTTTAACTTGTACACACCATTCATCAAGGTTGCAGAACCAATCACTTCATTTAATTGATTGTATATCAAACAGACATCCTTTTTGAACGCTACTCTATTGCCATTTGCTATAAGTTGGCTTACTGACAATAAGTTTGTCGTGAGTTTCGGTATGTACAAAACATTCTTCACAATCACATCGTACTGAGTATTATTCACGCATGTCGTAATCTGTGTTTCACCAACACTTACTACGGGCACAGTCATCTGATTTGCCACTACGATTTCTTGGTTTTTGTGCGCCGGTCGGGTTTTCAGTAAACATTTTTCATTTGAGGTCATGTGTGCGCTAGCGCCCGAATCAATATACCAGTCTTCTGTGTCAAAACAACTATTGAAAAACGCTGCACTAAAAGCATTTAAGTGTTTGTTTGCTTTTAATTCGGGGCACTTATTCTTATAATGACCGATTTTCTTGCAATTATAACATTTTATTTGTATACTGCTCGTTGACGTTTCACTTGACGTTGACATTTGTTTGCGGTTAGTGTTTCCACTTTTCGACCGCTGGCGCTGATTTGACCAAAATGCAGTGTCCGTTCCAGAGGTGCCAATCTCCGAACACATATCAAGTAGCTTCGTTTTTATGACGTCAGCACTAATGGCGATTCCAGAATGTTCGATCGCCATTATCATCGGTGAAAAATTTTCAGGGAGTCCAGCCAAAAGTAATGATCCAATCCACTCGGCCGTAATCTCGAAACCTGTGCCCTTTAATTTCTGTGATGTCTCGACCACTTGAGATACGTAGGAAGTCATGGAATCGCAGTTATCAAGACGAATTGAAATTAATGTCCGAAGCAAACTTATTTTGCGCTGATACCCCGTGTCATCAAATAACTGTTTCAGTTGGCTCCACACACCATTTACTGTAGTCTCATTCTTGATATGCACGTATAATGAACAGTCAATAGTCATCACAAGTTTAGCTTTGGCTTTCTTCGACTCAACTTCACTGATTGTTTCCGGCACGTTTTCAATGTCAATGCCCTCAAGTAATAAAAAATTACTCGTCGCGAACGCCCAATCATCGTAATTTTCGCGTCCTTTGAGTTTTGGTACATTAACTAAGTAACCCGACGTCGACATAATTACTTCCGCACAAAAAAATAAAGAAGAAACTAATAAATTAGCGTTCTGGGCACATAACCTAATGAAAGACACATAGTGGTTGTCACAGACTGACTTATATTTATTTGTTATGACATGTAGGTAGAAGGTACAAAGTATTAGTAGAGGGAGCTAGTCATTTCGTATTGAATTATTTTGATACAAAATCTAACAAACAAATCTGAAATGAATATATTATATAAAATAAAATAGGCCCATTCTTGTGGAAGGCTATAGGCTTAACATCACGCTGTAACCATTAGGTGCCAAACAAAAAAAAAAAAATTCAGAAGAAAAGAAATCTGTAAGAACGCTAAACGAAAACGAAGTAACAGCGCGGGCAGGCGACGCGATGTGACACGAGCTACCCTGTCGGTGGAACAAGGAACGCCTGGTGGTTTAACGCGGACGCAGTTGCGGGCAGAAGCTAGTCATATATATAAATGGCGCCGTGTATATCTTCTGTCGCAGATGAATGCTGAAGCAAAGAAGAAGGTAGACGTGCTGTCGGAGGAGCTGCTGCCGTACATCATCGCGGAGCAGGAGCGGCGCACCACGCTGTACAAGCGCGTCATGACGGCTATCCAGAACGGCGAGAAAGGCGTCACCATCGCCGAGATACGCAACAAGCCGCCAGCCATCATACGCAAGGGTACGTGTTGTTACTGTTTGTTCTCAATATTCGCTATACAATCTATGCATTTCACAATGTGAACTTAGGGGGTAGGTCTTATAAAGACATGATCATTATCATTTTTGAAGAATTAACGATATGGCCCTGTATGTCTAATTCGAGACATAGGGCCATATCGTTAATTCGTTAATATAAGTTTTAACTATCCGGGGGTTTCATATAAATGAAACCCTCGGATAGTTTAAACTTATATTTCGACACAGTTTTTTTTTTTACATAATTTATTTGAGCGATCAAAGTTGTGCAAAAATGAATATAATAAAAGGTAATGTGGGGTACCATAAAAAATCTAAGAAAAAAAGTAAACTCCTAACTATTTATTGCGTCTCAAACGAATGAAGTTTGTTGCTATGAATGTAGCACTAGGCGCCAACATCCTCCCGCCGTTGAAATATTCAGTTTTCAACCCTTTATTTCATCTGAGGAAGGCAGAGGGCAGAGGCGAACTAAATGACGTCGTACAACTCCCCGTTGAGTCTTCACATCAGCAAATCGAGAAACTCCATCTGATCCAGGAAACAATTCTTGCACTCGTTCCAGTCTCCTACACAGAGGCGGCGTATTATCCTCCTTCAGAAGGACTAAATCACCGATGTTCAGGCTTGACTTATCGGTTCTCCATTTGCTACGTTGCTGTAAGTCAGCGATATATTCACGCTGCCACCGACGCCAAAAATGTTGATGAATTTGCTGTATTCGTTGGTAGCGTTATAAATTGTTGGAATTGCGGTCTTCTAAGGCAGGTGATGGAAGAGCAGTGAGGGGCCGGCCAATAAGAAAGTGACCAGGGGTGAGGCAAAGAAGATCATCAGGCGAGGAGGATAACGGGCAAAGCGGACGACTATTCAGAATGGATTCTACATGTGCAAGAAGGGTAGACAGCTCTTAAAAAGTTAAATGGGAATTGCCCATCACACGTTTAATATGGTACTTAGCCAATTTCACACCGGCCTCCCAAATTCTACCGAAACCAAAAACGAAAGTTGGCATATTGTGATTTAAGCTGTGGGTTCTTTCGGAATCTTTTCTTTAAAGTATGAAAACGTTTTTGTGCTAATGTATATGATTCTCCAAGACAATTAGGTGAATCTATAAGTGGTAATCGAACAGAAAATCTGCCGGTAATTAATCGTGTCATATGAGTTAAAAAATCTTTTTCACATAATCTTTCATCGTGACTCAATGGCGATTTTAATGGCACTTCCTTAAGCTCCCGAAACTTTGATATTTTTACATTAAAATCATTTTCCGATATAACTGAAGTCAAAGAATGATGACATTGAATATTGGATATATTATTTATATCGTTTATTTTGATTGGGCCTGAAACGAGAAAACCAAATTGGGAATTTCTCAAAGTGGGATTATTAGGGCCTAGAGAACGCTGCTCGCAGCCAAGAATATCCCAAAACAAATCTGCTCCGATGAGTAGGTCAACAGCGGAGGATTGATTAAAACAAGGGTCAGCAAGGTGTACCTCGGCAGGTATTTGCAGTTGCTGAGTGTTTATTGTGTATCTGGGAATGTTACTTGTTAAGTCCGGAAACATTAGAAAAGTGGATGTGACGTGAAATGGTTTAATTAACGATTTTAACTGCGCCACACAACTCTCTGTGACTTTACTATTGACATGATTGCCGATGCCGACAATGTTAATATAATTGTTAAATAATGAATTACCTGATAAAGATAATTTGTCGCTAAGTGATTGCGTCATAGAAGACGATTGACTGCCGCAATCTAACAAGGCACGTACTTGTTCTGTTTTATTTGGTTACACACCTCAACTAAGGCAGTCGATAGTAGAATATACACTGGTGGACAATAAAATTAGGCCACCTACCAAACCGGTTGTCATGACTGTGTTTCAAAATAAAAACTTTTTAAATATTTTTTTTATTGATTGTTTGTTAATTCTTAAATGAAAAAATGCATATTTGAATTACACAACTTTATTTTTTTAGCAATACACAAGAAAAACCAAAAATGAAGGAAAATTTACAAAGACTTCACACTGATAAAAAAAAATTAAATGGTTTTACTGATGTCAATCTTTCTTTAGTAAGAGGTGTTGCCTCCTCTGGCTTTGATAACACATACCATCCTTTTGTTCATGGATTTTATCAATTTTTTTATGGTAAATTGGGGTATGTTTTCCCATTCCTCCAATAAAGCCAGTTTCAGCTGTTGCATGTTCTCCGGAGCTGGTTCTCGCTGTCTTACTCGCCGTTTTAGCTCGTCCCATAGATGTTCTATTGGATTAAGGTCTGGACTTCGTGCTGGCCAGTCCAGAACCTGTATCCCCACTTCTCGCAAGTAATCTCTTACGCATACCGCAGTGTGGGGGCGCGCATTATCGTGCATTAATTTAAATTCTTGACCGATAAATCCTGAGTATGGCACTACATGGTCTTCAAGAATGTCAGTGATGTATGATTCAGCAGTCACAGTTCCTCTATCTACGATAACCAGCTCTGTACGGGCTTCTAAGCTTATACCTCCCCAGAACAAAACTGAACCACCTCCAAAGCTCACCCTTTCAGATATGTTACATTGTGCATATCGTTCTCCCGGTCTTCGATATACTCTTTTGCGACCATCAGCACCATAAAGACACATACGGGACTCATCAGAAAAGAGTACTTGCCCCCATTGTGCCAAAGTCCAGTCACGGTGTTCACGAGCAAAATTTAACCTTGCTGCCTTATGAGCTGTGGTAAGTTTAGGACCTGTTGCGGGTCTGTATGGTTTTAAACCACGTTCTTTAAGGCGTCTTCTTATTGTCCTATCACTTACAGCAACACCTCGGACATCTCTGAGCAGGTGCTGCAATTCTACTCCAGAACGATGACGATTTCTGAGGCTTGCTGACACTACAAATCGATCATCCCGTTCAGATGTCTTTCTTCTTCGACCTGAGCCAGGTCTTCTGATGTAGCCACCGGTCTCCAGATACCTTTTGTAGACATATTGAACCGTTGATCGACTAACTTCACATTGTCGAGCGACATTTCGCTGGCTCATTCCAGTTTGTAACAACGTTACGATTCGAACAACTTCTGCTTCACGTAGATCCATATTTATCAGTGAAAAGGAAGTGGGAGGCACAGAACTTAAATCAGTAATACGAATTTAACGATAATTTTAAATAGCGTCCTAGTGACATGACATTAAACATAAAAGAATAAAAGTGTGGGTAAATAAGAAAACTGATTAAATGACATTTGACACATTTACACTTGATAATTTTATCAATATACCCTCTAGTAAGATTGAAAATTAACGTTCAAAAACGTATTATTTATTTTAATTTTTAAACAGACCGTAATTAATAAATAAATCATGAAAATAGGAGTGGTCTAATTTTTTTGTCCACCAGTGTATTTTGAACCCTGTGTGGTATGATTAGCTATCGTTCCACATAATGATGTGGTACCTGCAGCAGGGGTTTTGGTACCAGCAGCAGAGGTTGTGATATCTGCAGCAGGGGTTCGTTTACTACCGGAATGTGTAAAAGAGCGTTGTGCTTCTTCTTACACTCCCGACAAGGTCTGAGGTAGCAGTTACCGGTAATGTGCCCGGACCTTAGACAATTTGAATAAATATTTAATTTATTAACTTCAGTTATACGATCTTTCACACTCTTGGCCTTAAAAATAGGACAATTGTAGATTCTATGTTCGCCCTGACAAACAACGCAACCTGAAAAAGATGAAGAATTACGCTGACAAACAGACTGACAAACTAATTGGTATGTAACAGATTTATTATGCTGACGTTCGGCTTTATTGTTGGTACATTTAGACGACGTAGAAACCGACGCCTTATTATTATTATTATGCCTTGCTCAAGAGTGGTCTAGAGATACAAGGACATCTGCTCGATAAATTAGAAATTTATTAAATTGTTGTAAGTTAGGTATTAAATCATCCAAAGTGCCACGCCATTCTTCCCATTACATCCCCATCCTTACCAAACAAGAACTACAAAAAATTACAATTCAGGAAATTAAAAGAGACAAATAATGATCCAGACATAATATGTCTATCTGAAACTTTTATAAAAAAAGGCAATGAAAGTTATGTCAAAATATATGACTACGAAATGAATGCCTATTTCTGTAGAGAAAAACAAAGGGGCGGCACTTGTATATTAGTCAGAAAAGGAATCAATTATAAGGAGTTAACATGCGTAAAAAACTATGCTATACAAAATACTTTTGAAGCCTGTGGTTTAGAGCTAATGTGTTGTAAATTAGTAATCTTATGTGTCTATAGAACACCTCAATCGGATCCGAATCAATTCTTAACAAAATTATATCAACTTTTAAACTATTTGCAAATTAAATATAAATACAAAATAAAAATTGTTGTAGCTGGCGACTTCAACATAAATACACTAAAGAAAAGCAATATCACAAATGAGTTACAAGACTTGGCCAACAGTAATAACTTGAAAATTCACATCAATGTGACCACACGTAAACTATCGTGTATTGACCATATCCTAAGCAACATTCCCGATGCAACTGCAACCGTTCTACCTTTACATCTTTCAGACCACGACACTGCACAAATATTAAGCTTTCCTACTAAATATAAATCACATAAAGCAACAATATACTATATTCGTAAAAGAGATTTCGACTTAGACAGTATACGGAATTTCAAAGAATGCATACAAAACCTCTCTTGGTCTGATATATACAGGGTGGCCGGGGAGTTGACGTTTAAACGTAAAATTTAGATACTTTATGATGAGGAGTATCCGAATCACCCCCATGTATGTTCTACGATTTTTCGTAGTTTTCGAGATGAATTTTTTTAATGAATTTTTTCGTAATTTTCACCTAACATCAGTTTTCGATTTTTTTCTCGTTCTGTTGAACATTTCTGGTTCAGTTTTTTTGTGATAACTAATTAGCATAGTCTAACCTAACACCCTAAAAATTAAGGTTTATCTAGGAATTGCAAAACTTACTTAGAATTTATTCGAAAGTTAAAAATTAAGATTTGATTGAACCCAAAATCTCCCCATTTTTTTTTGATACATTGAAAACTTTTCAGTACTGAGCTCAAATCTTAATTTTGAACTTTCGAATAAATTCTAAGTAAGTTCTGCAATTCCTAGATAAACCATATTTTTTTAGGGTGTGTTTAATTAGTTATCACAAAAAAACTGAACCATAAATGTAAATTGGAAATTACAGTAATATTTGAACCAATACTCTGCGCAGTTCATACAATGTTATCAGAGCTTTTTGTTTATAGCTGCCGCAAGGCCACAAGCCGCACAACTCTTGCAACTGCAATAAAAATAAGTTCATTATCTAAGTCCCATTGTTATTTAGTGGGAATGTCTGGAAATTCGGTTAAACAATAGAGGACGGCTTAATACAACGGCCATACGTTTTTTTATTACCTTAGGATTATCTCAAATGTTTTGCAGTTGTTCCTTATATTTCGTTTAATACTTTTAACAGTAGGTAATTGTAATATTCGTTTTATCCATTAAAATAATACAGGGTGAAATTGAATTCATGGGCATCCTTTTAAGGGGTCATTGTACTCATCATTATGGGGGCCCCATTGAAGCTTGGAATCCAAAGTTATGCCTAAGAATACTGTGGTATTTACGGGATTAAGCTCTTCACCCTATATGAGAACACTTGTTTCTACTTGTCTAACATGAGGTATTACTATTCGTTAAAAAACCAGTAGTTTTACTGTAACTGTCAAAATATGATATTTACATACTTTTAAACTTCATGACTATACTTATACAAAAATAATTTGAGGCAATTATATTCAATAATCGGTCGATTTATGTACCATGAATGCCTCAAACATGGAATCGTAGAAGGCATTTCCGACGTCCGGTCCCACGGTTGCGAAATGCTGCGTAGGCACCTCGTGTAAGTAAATCGCTGCAATGCAGAATATCGGTGTCACGAAGGTCCACAGTCCGTGTGTTATACCGAATCGTAATATCAGCGATCCTTATGTTACACCGTTGCGTAACATCTCCCCCCGTAGAACAGCAACTATTTGTTAGCTGCTGTTAAAAATGTTGCTGTTCTGAATTGTTCCTGGCCACATGACATCTGTACTTTTGCAGGTATCGGGAAGCTTAGTGTGTAATGTTTTTCGTCAAGTTGTTCCAGAGCTTGTTTGTGTAGGGTGACTGGCGCTAATGTACAGGAGTTGAGATGCTGTTGAGTGATGAGCTGCTGCACACAGTCCGGCTTGTCTATAATCTTGAAACCAACTTTTTCTTCGCAGAGGTACCATGAGTTGAGCTTCGGACATTCTGTCTCCATGTACATTGAATATAATCCATGAATTGCTATAAAAGGTGAGGTAGGGATAAGGGCCATATTATTTTTGTTAGGAATTATGGACAACTTGAATAGGGTATAGGTTCTTGGTGAGGCAATCGGCACCTTTATAACTATATTTATTTTCTTATCAGTATAATACGATCCTAATTTTAAAATATTATAGTACTCTCGAAGATCGATATCAATGATTTCGTCTTTTGAGTATAATGACCCTAATTTGCTTATCAAACTTCTAAGATTACCTAAACTAATCATGGAATGGGTAGCGCTGGACGCACGCATAAAAGCTACCATAAGTTCTATTTTATTTAACTCATCCGATAATGCCTCTATGTTATCGTTTAAAATAAGTAAATGCTGTGCCAAATGGGCAAATGTTACTAGGTCTGCCTGTTTGGATACGTCTTGTTTTATGATTTGATTAAGTTTATTAGCAATAATGTTCTGGTTGTCTACTATATTTTTTAATACATTAGAGTGCTCTAACATCCATTCCTTAGTCAAGCTTATGTGACGGTTAAGTTCTGTCTCTAGTTTATTGCCGTTACCTTCTAAAACTTGGATGGCATTATTATATTTGACTGCATCTGTGTAGTCTAGGTTTCCCGAGATACTCTTTATAACTGATCCTAATCCGTCAATGAGTCCTCGTTTAACACGACTAGGTTTAAAACTTTCTAATTGTATGCATATCTTTTCAAGTTTGTCCCCAAGGTAACTTATATGGGGTTCGAAGAGTGACAGTGTTTTATTGTTAATTAATGGCCTAAATTCTTTTAATTGCAATCTAACTACATCAACCTTTGACTGAATATCTTCTAAATCATTGTGTAAGAGGAAGGAATGATAATGAGACCCGATTTTTGTGGGTCCCAGTTTGAAAGGGAGTAATCCGGGTCCGTCCTCTAGTGGCTCAAGTAATATGTCCTCTGCTTGGACCAGGTGTAGCAGTATCGTCAGTGGTATTCTGCAACAATTGTTTTGTGTTAGGTGTTCGTTTAAGACGTGATTTGGCAACGGGACCACGCTTCTTTTTTGTGTAAATATGAATGGGCAGGTCGGCTAACACTGTGTCACGCGTATAACGAGGTGCCAGTTTCTGTCTGTTAGCTAGTGGATTCTTGACAAATACCTGTTGGTCTGGCTCGTATTCCTTTTCAGGCTCCCTATCTTTGTTCCTATTTTCGATTAGTTATGTGCGTTTATGCAGGGACGTTTTATTAATGGCCTCGTATACCTTAGACATCTTATCTCGGTGCTCTTGCACGTATTTTTGTAGCAAGTGCACAGATAAATCTATATCTAAGGGATCGCGAGGATCCGTATGACCGGTAACTACTTCAAGTGGTCTACATTTCGTGAAACTGTGTATGCTACTGTTGTATGCTAATAAGGCGTATGTCATAAGGTTAACAATCGCTTCACTACGGTGTTGTAGTTTAAGAATTCTTAAATGTTCTAGTAAAGTGGAGTGTAAGCGCTCCACCATCCCGTTATCGTTGGGAGTATGGGCCAAGGTTTTATGATGTTGAATTTTATGGACACGCGTAAATTCGGTAAATAGTTGATTAGTAAATTCGGGTCCCTGGTCCGTGACTATTGATACCGGAACGCCGTGATGGGAGCAAAACTTTAAAAAGGCTTGTACTACGCTAACTGCCGTGCCATCTCTAAGATGGTATGCCTGAGCATATTTAGAGAAAGCATCAATAATGGTCAAGTATTTCTCGTTGTGGACCGTAAACAAATCTAGGTGAACTACATCAAATGGTTTTGCCGGTGGTGGTACTATGCAGAATCTTTGTTTTATAGGATTTCGATCATGTTTGGCTTGCCCGCATATATTGCATTCATTTATATACTTTGAGATTTGGTCTTTCATTTTTGGCCAATAGTACTTATTGGATAAGGCTAGGTAACACTCATTTATACCGCGATGATTAGTTTTGCCTTCGTGGTATTTCTGAATAATAATAATAATAATCTTTATTTTTCTCTTCACAAAGGTTCACAATAGAAACAAGTTTAACATTTAGACAAAAGCATAAAATATGATCCTTTGTGAGAGACTGGCGTCCATACTAGGATACCCTGTGTGACGGGTCACCAGGCTCTCACCCCGAACTAACCTAAATAACATTAACATTACAACGGTAAATTTTTAACTCTAGACATTTTATGAAGGGAAAAAAAACATACATGTATAAATTTAATGAGTTTTAACCAAACAAAAAAAAAACAAGAAAAAACAAGAGTAGAATAATAGAAAATTATAGAGCATTACCTTTCCTCTATACTGTGAGTATTTATATATATATATAAATATATATATGCTTATATATTTTAGCATTATGTATTTATTTAAGTATACATGTTAATTATTTTTATTTAGGTATATTTAATATTTTAGCTTTAGACTTCACACATTCATATTTTTCTCTTCTTGTTCTCACGCACTATTGTCTACGTTTCTTTTTTACTTCTCCTTTCGCAGGTCTGCTGGAAGAAATTTCTTAAGAAATAAGCAGTACCTTTGTACTCAATTTATAATTATGTCTTATCTCATGTATTTTATTGTGTGTACATAAATAATAAAATAAATAAATAAATAAAAATTTGTTATAGTGTGTATGTGTAGTGTGTGTAGTGTGCATGTGTGGTGTGATGTGTGCGGAGATGTAGACTAATGCTGTGAGTGTTTCGATCATATTTGGCTTGCCCGCATATATTGCATTCATTTATATACTTTGAGATTTGGTCTTTCATTTTTGGCCAATAGTACTTATTGGATAAGGCTAGGTAACACTCATTTATACCGCGATGATTAGTTTTGCCTTCGTGGTATTTCTGAATGATCTCTTGCTGTCTGAGATACGTTTTCTACTTCGGTTTTGGTTAAAACCAGATTCATAGCGGAGCTCTTGAACTTTTCTTGGATTATTGGAACTATTTTATACATAGCTAATGCGGGATGTATTATAATGCCAGTCTTGACTTTCGGGTTTGCGAATTCTTTAATTGCGTTTATTACATCCTCCTCTAAATTTGATTCGGAGAGTTGGATGGAGTATGAGTCTCAAATGGCTTAGAAACTGCTGGGCGTTTTTTTATATCACCTACTACTGTAAAACATATTTGTCTATTGAATTTATTTAAGGGGTCATCTGAAATTGGTATTTCTAATATTGGATTTTCGGCACTAGTGTGAGCTGTGAGAGTGGAAGAGCCCACTACGGAAGGTGGCCTTTCGGATACGTTAACTATGACGGAGCTCGTTTCTTCGTTATTAATTTCGATTCGCGACAAAGCATCGGCATTTGTGTTACTTTTGCCCTGCTTATAAACTACTGAATAGTTATATTCACTGAGCTTGAGTTTCCAGCGAGTTAGTCTCGAGCTAGGTTCTTTTAAGTTCATGATCCATTGAAGCGGCTTATGATCTGTTATAATTTTAAATTTACGTCCGAATAGATATGGCCGAAAATACTTAGTCGCCCAAACAATAGCTAAAAGCTCCTTCTCTATCGTGCTATAATTTTATTGATCTCACTTGTGTTTAGTGTACGCGAAGCATAGGCTATTGGTTTATCTGAGCCTATAGGTCCCTGTGAAATAATGGCTCCTATGGCTAAGTTTGATGCGTCTGTCGTGAGTAGAAAATCTTTATTAAAATCGGGATATTGTAAGATCGGATCGTTAGTAAGTAATGTTTTACATTTTTCAAAGCAATTTAAATAGTTGGTATCATTGCAGGTTATTTTTGAGCCTTTCTTTAGACATTGGGTCATTGGTTTCGTGATTTTGGCGAAATCGGGAATGAACTTCCTGTCGTATCCTAGTAACCCTAAAAATCTTTTTGTTGTTTTTGTTGTTAAATTCTGCAGAAGTTCTGGCTTGTTACTTGGCCATTTTCGCAGGTTCATACCAGCACCCTGGAGCATTTTAATAAGTTGTCGTTGTAGCTCTTTTGCTTGATCGGCGGTATTCTGTCCACTCAGCAGATCGTCCATGTAGAAGGCGCTCTGTACAGCTGCTGCTGCTAGTGGATATTTCTCGGCATCATCTGCAGCGAGTTGTTTCAGAGTCCGCATAGCCAAAAATGGAGCTGCCTTGGTCCCGTACGTTACAGTGGTTAATTGATATTGATTCAATTGACCATCCATTGAATCTCTCCAAATAATCGTTTGGAGAGGCTGATCTTGCTCTCTAACGAGTATCTGACGGGACATTTTTTCAATATCCGCAGTGATTACATATTGGTATTGCCTCCAATTTATGATAAGTGCTAATAGGTCTTGTTGTAAGTTGGGTCCACGGTACATTAAGTCGTTCAGACTGTTACCCGATGTAGTCTTGGATGAGGCATTAAAAACTACTCTCAACTTTGTTGTTGTGGAATCAAGATTCCATACACCATGATGTGGTAAGTAGTACGCCTGATCGGTTACACTTTCGACTTGCCGCATGTGACCTAATTCTTGGTATTCGTTCATAAATTGTTTGTATTGGCTTGCAGATGATGTGTTTTTAGACATTTTTGACTCTAATTGTTTATATTGCGCTATAGCCTTAAACTTTGATGATCCGAGTTGTTGCTGAAAGCCTGGCATCATGGGTATCCCAACTTCATACATGCCATTATTTAAGCGTCTCGTGGTGGTTTTGTAGAAATCCTCATAAAATTGATCACCAATAGTCAAGTTTGATGATGATGAGTCGTGAATATCTTCCAACTCCCAAAACTTGGCTATTTCTTCAATGTTATTGATGGCGACATGACAGTTGAACCATTTGACATTTCCTGATATGATCCAACCCATTTTGGTTTGTTGAGCTATTGGGGCCTGCGCTGGGCCCTTAATAAGACCACTTAAAATAATTTCAGAATATACACTGGCATCCAGAAGAAGATCAATAGGTCTTGATACGTTGTACTCCGGGTCTGCTAACTGAAGATGCTGCAGGTGAGACCAGGGCTGTTTTCGGAATGATGAGTTCGGTAGGCTGTTTATGACCTTTGATACAACCAACGCCTGAGTCTTCAGGGTCTAATCTCCGTAGATGGACTTGCAGTCTAATGTAACAATTCCTTTGCTTTGTTTGGCGACTGGACCTACTCCTGAAATGGAGGCGTGTTAATGTCGACGTTGCAAGCCTAGCATTTGCGTCGCATTTTCTGAAATCAATGAAATTTGGGACCCTTGGTCCAAGAGCGCTCGCAATGTGACATATGTACCATTTTCAGATAGTACCGTCAACGACAACGTGGTTAACAGTATTTCTTCGTTATCAGTTGCAACGTGATTGACGTTATGCTGCGCCTGTGATGGCTGCACGGTAGCGCTCGTCACCGCTGCAGTTTGTTGATCCAGTGCACATGCATCATGCAGTAAAGTGTTGTGTTCACTGTTACACTCCTTGCAACGCCTTGTGCTGTTGCACTCACTGTCAGGATGATAGTTAAGAAAATTTTTGCAATATTGATTCTTTATTACCAGGGTCAATTTATCACTCGCGGTCATTTTCGTAAATTTCCTGCAACGAAATATAGAGTGACGTTTATTACAAATCGGACAGTCCGGCCCTTGAGTCGCGACGGCTTGATACTGTTTCTTATATTGGTTCCTGTGATTTGAAGGTTTGTCACGTTGTTGACCAGACTCCCGTTTAAAGGCAGGCTTCGTTGTTTCTCTCTCTTTTTTTGTGTAAGGGTTCCAAGGCTGTGAACTTGTTTTCGAGGAACGTCATAAATTCTGTCAAGGATGGAAGCTCCCTGGGTGATGTGCGCGCCTCTTTGTAGTCACAGTAAGTCTCCTGGTCCAGTTTCTTACTGAGAAGATGTACTAACAACGGATCCCATGTGTTTGTGTTCACACCAAGGTTGTGTATAGCGTGGATGCACTTCGTGGTGGTATCATATAACCGCTTCAACTCATAAGCTGTTTGCTTGGAGATAGAAGGCTGATTTAAAAATATCTCTACTTGATTTGTAAAGAGAACTTGAGCATTATTGTATCTGTGATTTAGAATGTCCCAAGCTGCGTCATAATTTTCAGACGAGATGTGAAGATGTTGTCTAGGGCGTTCGGCCTCTCCCTTGATCTTTCCTTTCAAGTGCTGCATCTTCTGAGCCTTGGTTATTGTGTTGTTGTCGTGAATAGCTTCTGTAAACAGGTCACAAAATGTTGGCCACTGCGTGTATTTCCCCGTAAAAGTAGGAATCTCGAGCTTCGGCGTTGCCTGTTGTACATGAACCATAGACGATATTTTCTTATTCAGCGAGCGCTTCATATCCTTGTAGCTACGCTCATACATACTAAACTCATTTTCGTACGATACATCTCCACCTTGAAGTATGTGGTCGATTCGTAGATGTAACGTAACGATAGTGTTCCACTTGGCTTGTATAGCCCTTTTTTTTTTTTTTTTTGGTTTGGAAATCATCATATAACTTCTCCCGCTCTGGGCAGAGCAGGAGGGCGTGTCAGACTCTTACTGACTCAAACCCACCCGTGTTCCTTCTGTTGCCTCTGCCAGGGGCCACGGTAACCCTCTTGGACTTTTCCGCAACCCTAGCAGGCATCGGTCCTAGCAAACCCCGTCATTGGTGCTGACATCTCTTTGAGGCGCGCGTGGAACACAACGCGCCGTCGACCCGGGCCTGGTCCTTATCGAACGGCGAGCTGCCCATTGCTTGCCGTTCGCGAGCCCACGCCTACGGTGGCCGGGAATCGGCCTGCGATTCCCGACGCCCAGGGCGTCTCCTGCGGCGGCTAGGGGCGTGAGGGCGCAAATTTTGCCTCTCCCTCACGCGTTCCGCCTCCTCCTTCGCGAACATTACTGCTTCGCAGACGGAGGTGCCGGCTTCCCAAGCTCTCTCGCTCCGTACCATGGCCTGGACCAAGGCCGGACGCGAGAGATCGCCACCGCCAATCGCCTCCACGAGGACACGGCTGTGCTCCGCCCAAGCCGGGCAGACCTCCACCGTATGCTCCACCGTGTCCTCCGGGCCATCCACACAATGGTGACACCCGGGCGTTTCCTCCCGCCTTATCCGGAACAGGAACCTCCCGAAACAACCGTGTCCGGTGAGGACCTGCGTCAGGCGGAAGGTGAGGACGCCGTGGCGCCTCTCTAGCCACTCCTCAAAGAGGGGACTTATCGCCGCAATTGTGGCGTGCCCAAGGCTTGTATAGCCCTAAGCTCGTCTTCAAGTTCCCATTTTTCGGACATTTCGTCTACGTTGATGCTCTTCACCAACCTGTTGAAAGACCTAAAGTTGGTTCTCTGTTGTGCCAACAGTTCAGTGGCTTCAGAGTTTGACTGCGTACCCTTTTCATCCGAACCAAAGGCCCTAAGCAAGTTTCGGGTAGACTGGTAGAGGCTCTTACCCTGTTGATAAAGGTTAGATGCGAAATATTGAGGTTCCCTATCCGGAAACTCAGAGAGTTTCAAGTGATTTTGTTCGAACTCTCCCCAGAGGCTATCCAACGACTCTAATCTCTTTTGGATGTATTCCGGAGTTTTTCTCGACAACGGATCCTTACCGAAGTTGACCTTTATCCTATTGAGACCTTCTAATATTTCCGATTGACGAGCGCTTAAAACGGCCATTATGATATAGTATTAGGAACAATCTTACTTGGACACTGACGAGTTGCGATACCAACTGTGGGCTGCCAACGCCGTGTGCAGTACAGATGTAGATTCAGCTCCACCGATGTCTTCTTGGAACGATTCACTGATGGTTCACTGAATGGACTGAGTTTAACTATTTACGGAACTGTCGCGAAATATTCAACGAATATAATCAAGTGTGTGGCTGCGATTTCAACACACCTCGATCTATACACCCGATTGATTGTTACGCGTAATCACAGAATCCAGAGATTCGAATCCGGCACGAAGGACCAAAAAAATGTACGACGATAGTCTTTACACTTTGCGTACAAGCGTACGATGATTGTTCTGTACACTTGTGATGAGGGAAACCCGAGGATGATGAATTAAACCGCCCGTGTTGAGTGTGGTAAAATCACTGATTTATTTTACTTAGCCAGTTTACTAAATGATCGCGCGTATGCAAACGCTGATGTAGCTTAACCTTCTTAATGTTACGAAATGTGCGGGTTCACCGTACAGACAGTATAATAGGCATTCTGGCATAGTTTCCTTTTTATAAAAGATTTGAATTTATTAAGGCTTAGTGCTTGAATGTGGCTAGGAAGTTTATTATAAAAACGTATTTGCATCATAACATTGGCATCTAAACGAGCCACCTATTTTCTTGAGCCTGGTAGTAGGAACACCAAATTTGTGTTTGTTCCTAGTATTTAAATTATGGATATCACTGTACTTTTTAAACAGATTAATATTTTTATGTGCATTCAAAAGATTTTCATAAATATACTGAGAAGGCACAGTCATTATATTAATACCTTTAAATTTGTCTCTGAGACTGTTTTATAAATTGAACGAATTGCCCTTTTTTGTAAAACAAAAATCGTCTGAATATCGGCGGCATTTCCCCACAACAGAATACCGTACGACATTACACTATGAAAATAACTAAAGTATACTAAACGGGCTGTCTCTAAATCAGTTAAACCACGAATTTTCCTAACGGCGTATGCTGCAGAGCTAAGCTTCTTTGACAATTTATCTATATGGGGGCCCCATTGAAGCTTGGCATCCAAAGTTATGCCTAAGAATACTGTGGTATTTTCGGGTTTCAACTCTTCACCCTTTATGAGAATACTTGTTTCTACTTGTCTAACATGAGGTATCGTAAACTTAATACATTTCGTTTTTTTCTCGTTAAGAAGAAGGTTATTAACATTAAACCAGTTAACTACTTTTGCGAGGGCACTATTTACATTGTCAGTAACCAGCTGCTGACGTTTGAGTTTAAATAAAAGTGAAGTGTCGTCTGCAAACAGCACTATATCATGTTTATCCTTTATTAGGTAAGGCAAGTCATTTGTATAAATAAGAAATAAAAATGGACCTAGTATTGAGCCTTGAGGGACCCCCATTCTTACTACCGATCCGGGAGATCTTTTCCCGTTAACATCAACTCTCTGAATCCTATCACTTAAGTAAGAAGTAAGAAGATCCAGAGAGGCGTTCCGGATTCCATAGTGGTGCAGTTTCCTGATTAATATTTCATGAAGAACACAATCGAATGCCTTGGACAAATCGCAAAAGATGCCCAACGCATCGCATTTGTCCTCCCATGCATTATATACATGCCCTAGAAGTTCAACTCCGGCATCAGTAATTGAACGACCCCTTGTAAAACCGAACTGTTTGTTATGCAGTAATTTATGTACATTAAAAAATCTTTGCATTTGATTTAAAATAAGTTTTTCAAAATTTTTCAAAATAATTATATCTTTAAAAGTGACATATTCGAAGTGAAATTCAGAATCACAAACTGGAATGTTTTCTTTAAGTAAAGACTCTGCAGCAGTGGGTGAAGATTTTAGAGATTTAGTAGTTAATACGGGAATCTCTGCAAAGAAATTTTCAAAGGCCGCGGCGACTTGAGAATCAGATTTAATTATGTTGTCATCAATAGCAAGGCTGTAGTCACTACATCGGTTGCATGACCTTCCCGTTTCGCTATTAATGATAATAATACTAATATAATAATGATGTAATTTTTATTACATTGCTACTATTTTTAATTTTTGAACTCAAATATCGTGATTTGGCCATACTACAAACTTTTTTAAATAATTTAGAATAACTCTTAACATATAAATTATATTCAACAGTGTTTTTACAAGTTCGTTCATCATACAATTCATAAAGTCGTTTTCTACTTATATGTATACCAATGGTGGCCCAGTCACTGAAGGAAGCGTTACTATTAACCGAGAAAGTCTTTGGAATGAACGTGGTATTGAATAGTGTGCAATACATATTAAAAAAATCATTATAATGTTGATTAGGGTCATCATTAGTCACCAAAAATGGTAATTTACTTAAAAGTTTAGATTTAAATGTACCCAAGCGATTAGTCGTTTTTGGGTTAGCAGTGATATCTTTTTTAGTAACTTTTTTGTTCATATTTGAAATAGTTATTAATTGTCCGCAATGATCTGAGTCTATTAAATTAATAATGTCTTCGGTTGATATCACTGTGTCTAGACCGTAAATCATGTGTAGACTGCAATGGCTGAGCCTCCAAATACTCCAAAATATAGTTTCATGATGTAGCAGATCTGTAGCTTAGTTGGCCAAGCTGACCGGGCTTCGTATTTCTTGATAGTTTTTTCGTTTTGCGAAAGGTCACGGTTTTGTCACGGTCGCAAATTTTTATGTCTTGAATTGGACATAAATGAAACCCCCAGATAGTTTTAAACTTGTATTTCGACACAAAATGGGTTTTTTACATAATTTAGTGGAGCGATCAAAGTTGTGCAAAAATGAATATAATAAAAGATAATTCAATCCATGGGGTACCATAAAAAAACTAAGAAAAAAAGTAAACTCCTAACTATTTACTGCGTCTCATACGGATGAAGTTTGTTGCTATGAATGTAGCACTAGGCGGCAACACCCTGCATGCTGAACCCTTCCGCGGTATACCGCAGCTTCCCGCAACTGGTGACGCTATCGAAGAAATGTAAGTGCTAAGGGTATGGAAATAAGATTTAAAATCTGTACCGCTTGTGGAAATCCTTTGCCATACCATGCCATGCCTTGCCGCCAGGCTTATTTCAGTGTCGAAGGTGGGCATTATGTAATAGCTAACCGAATCAAGCGGCAGAAAAAAAAGCGATTCAGTGTGAATGTTCGCCAATCTGAAAAAGCTTAGTTTTTTTGTCAAAAATCACAGTGCCTTAAATTAAGGGTGACATGAATTTTACCGAATATTTAAAAAAATAATAGCTTTTTTCGTTCTTACATTACGTCGTCACACAAAAATCTTGTTAAAACGTGTCCGCTCGTTGTTGCAGGTCTGATGTACCGCTGCCCCACAAACCGCGCGCCGCGGGAGCCTGACGGCTCCGGCGCCATCATGTGCGAAGACCACCTCGACCCCACGCCCATCATGTTCGAGTCCTGCCTCTCCGCAGAAGATAAAGAGCTCTACGTGGCTGACAATAAGTACTTCTTTTGCAACCGTAAGTTTATATTTAGCTGTATTTTGTCACTATTTCTGCTACGTGCTTGGAATCTTATGCCAAAGAACCAGTTCCTGATAGTTATGAGGCATGTGCAAGCAATTTAGTTTAAAAAAAAAAAATACAAAAGCACAGACCAGGGAAGCATCGCACAAAAGGGAGGAGGCCTATACTCAGCAGTGGTGGAACAAGGGTCCCAATGGTGACGATGATGATTGGAAATGCGACTGCAAAGTTAACCATTCTTTTTTTAAGTCGTTCCTTTGATTTCTTTGATTGTGGGTGATACATACAGTCAGCAATGTTCTTACCGATCCAGGGCATCCGTTGAAAATATCATCATTCATCACGACGCAACATGAGGTGTCCAAACACTGATGTATACAATGATTGCTTTAACTCGAATTAAACGGTTGTTTAGGGCACAAGGTCGAAGGTCCCGACCTACCACGGAACGGCACCAGCGTGATCGGTTGCGCGCCTTGCGAGCGCACCTCGCTGAACTACACCAGCCAGAAATGCGCGCTCGAGGACACGGACGACGTGGTGGTGCACTACCGGTACTATCCCGATAGAGTGAGTACCTATCTCTCCTTGCGAGCGAGTGCCACTCGCTGAGATACACCAGCCAGAAGTGCGCGCACGACGACACGGACGACGTGCTGGTGCACTGCCTGTGATCTGTCAATAGTGTCAATCCCTGGCATCAACCGATCTATTACTGTAAAAATCTCATCGTGAAAAGAGTCTAAAGAGAAAGTAAAGAAAGAGAGAGACGAGTCTGTGTTGTCTAGTTATACTTACAACATAGTGATCAATTAGGTATGAGTCATCATGTTGTACGAAGGAGGATCCACCTATAATACCAACATCCTTGCAGGCCGCTACCAGTCAGATAGGGTATTCTCTTCCTGATGGATCTCAAACAGGCATTCTAGACACTTCAGTTATAGTTATAGTAGTTAAAATACTGTTTAATAGACTGTATGGAATAGGAATCCGCGAAAAAGCCCATGAATGGCTTACGTCATACTTAAAAAATAGAGAACAAGTAGTTGAAATCGAATACTTTAACCACAATAGTAGAGAAATAGAAAAAATCCGATCTAAAAGCAAAATAACTAACGCTTCCATCCCCCAAGGAAGTGTCATAGGTTGCTTATTATTCCTCGTTTATATCAACGACTTACCGAAAACCATAGAGGGGCCATGTGTTTTATTCGCGGATGACATATCTTTATTAGTCTCATGTCAAAACAACGCAAACATAGAAGAAAAACTCAGTTCCACACTCACAAAAACATGTAACTGGATGACCTCACATAATTTAGAAATTAATTATACAAAAACTAAATTAATGACTTACCATCCTTATCAAAAAGCTCCTCTACACTTAAATTTCAACTTTAACGGCTCAAAATTGGAAACTGTTGATGAATTTACATTACTTGGACTTACGATAGATACACATATTAACTGGAAAACACATATACAAAAAACCCGTTCAAAAATGTCAAAATTTTCATACGCTCTCCGCGAAATCAAAAAGACAACCAATTTACAAACTGCCCTCACCACTTATTATGCGTACGCCAATGCATGGCTTAGCTACGGCGTAACTCTCTGGGGTAATAGTACAGATGCACCGACACTGTTTACCCTACAAAAGAAATTATTTAGAACCTTGGTAAACATTGATCAAACTGACAGCTGCAAACCCTACTTTCTAAAACATCATATTCTAACCCTCCACAGTATTTACATTTTAGAAACATGTAAATTTTGTCCGTAAGCATCAGGAGCTCTACACAAAACGCGAAGACATCCAATCACAGTACACACTTAGGCACCGATCTAGGCTAAACATACCAACATCCAAGCTAAAAATGCATTCTACAAGAACGCTAGAGGCATAAAAAGTAGCCGCATAGAAAGTGGCGCTGCATGTTTGCTCTCACTTAAGTAACCTTTTAATTAATCGAAATCCGATAAACTTTATTCAATTTTTCACTTTTAAAAGATCTGTGGCACACTGTATCCGATTGCTTAGTCGATTTCGTGCTTAAAAGCCGCGTATTCAGAAACACTACAAGTGTTCAACCAAAAAAATCAAATAATTAAAAAAATATGGCGTCTTGTCAGTGACGTACGGACTCGCGCGTGTTTTGTTTACATGATAAATAATTTGTGTTTTAAGTGGGTTTTCAAGTGTTTGAAGTGCTATGGCCTGTTTAAGTGTGTGATAAATATAATAGTGAAGTGAATTACTGCAGGATTTCAAGGTCGGTGAGTGAAAAAATATTACGTAATTTCGGTTTTATTCCACAACCGGCGCTGACCGATTCATGTTTATTGTTATTACGTGTATGTGTTTTCAGATCCTTATTTTAGTACAGTGTGTTATTCTAATACCACTACTTTTATAACAAAGTTGAAGCATTAAATAAGCTTTCCACAGGTACCAATATTTTTATTCTACGTATCAGATTTATATTTATAAAACAACATTTTGTTTCCATTGTCTTGGCGGCCATTGTTATTTTTTTGCCGTCGGCAAATTTTTTCAACTTTGGACGCTCGTAAATAGTACATATTGTACTAATGCTATGTGGTTTTATTAGTGTTTTGCGTTAAGTATATACACACAATGTATTTAAAACCTTAAACAATATAGATCAACGCTCGTTTTTTCGAACTATAACCATTTATTTGAAAACAAAGTTACGTAAATACTATCGTACGTACGTATCGTACGTAGTGTTTACGTAAATACTATCCTATTTCAAACGAAACTCCGCTATCTTAAAGCCCCGTTCCTTACCATAACAAAAAACACAAGTGTTAGCACCATTCAAAGAAACCCAAGTCGTAAAAATGCTTTGTTTACATTATCGGGCGACCGAGCGGCGCCGCCGCCGCCGCACCAGTGACGCATCTCGCATTCATCCCACTAGATTATTGTTCCCGCGCTTTTTTTCTTTGTACCGGCTACCTAATGTCTATACAAATATATAACAAACTACCTGACCTATTAAAGAAAGAAGAAAAGTTGAATATATTTGTAACAAAACTTAAAAAAATTACCGATAAACAAGTGTTATTACTCCTTAAATGAATATTTAAATGATAAACATAAATAACATGGAAAAAGTATTAATAATAATTATAGCAATAACATTATCAATAATAATGTAATTTAATTAACATAGGTATGTAAAGGCAATTACTAATATAAATTATTAATAATAAATAATATATTATTACTAATTGATAACAATAATTTAACGAAAGTCACGCAATTTATAGTTGTCTAAAATATATTAATGATACCATAATTATTTATAAATAATATACCTACTAATAAAAATTAATTAATAATATAACAATAGGAAAATTATATAAAATAGCAAAAATAATAAATTAATAATATAGCAATAATAATTTATTCAAAGAAAAACGTTTTATATAAATTAATAATAGTATATTATGCAATTAGTGAATAAAGGACGGACTTAAAGCGAGGGCCATAGATGAATCACGAGCTAGTGAAGGATTCTAACGATTGAATCACGAGCGTAGCGAGTGATTCAAGTATTAGAATCCTGAGCGACGCGAGTGATTCATGGCCCTCGATATAAATCCGTTTTATTCAAGAGTTGCATACTATACTTTATACCATGACTACGAGAAAAAGAAAGATTTAAGCGAAAATAAACATTTAATAAAGAAAAAGGAAGCTTAAATTAATTAAAATGCATATTAAAATTGGAACAATTACTAAAATTAAGAGTAATTTTCTTGTTATTTCCTTTATTTCATTTACATACATATCAATTACATTTCTAAATATTTTTATAAATATAAAAATACCAAAAACATTTAAAAATATAAAAAATAGTAGCCCACCGGTATCGGGAACAGGGTCCAAGCTACCGGCGGTCAGGGCTCCAGAGAGAGAAACTTCCTAACAATGCGGGCCGTGTCCAGAAGTACCGCTTTCTGAATCAAGCCCTTGATCCAGCTGCCTAACGAGAGCCTCCTTAGGTGTTGGTCGAGGCTCTTGGGTATTAGCCCATTGGCTGTCACGACTATCGGCACAATGACCGCTGAGCCCACATCCCAAATGTCGACAACCTCGTGAGCCAAGTCAAGATACTTGATTTGTTTATCTTTCTCGGCTTTCACGAGGTTCTCATCATGAGGGATGGTTATGTCAACAATCATTGCGCGTCGCTCCAATCGATCCACCACCACTATATCAGGCTTATTGGCAACAATAGTCCTGTCAGTGATGATGGATCGATCCCAGTACAATGTGATATTACCATTTTCGAGAACTGGGTCGGGCACATACCTGTAGTACGGTACCTCCGATTCCACAAGGTTGTATTTCAGAGCAAGCTGCTGATGGATTATCCTGGCTACAAGGTTGTGTCTATGCAAGTACTCTCCGTTAGCTAGACGAGAACAACCGGAGATGATATGCCTGATTGATTCTCCCGGCCGGTGGCATGCCCGACAGATGTCAACCGTGCCGTCTTTCACAATAAATCTCCGGTAATTGTTCGTCATCATAACTTCGTCCATAATTGCACAGACAAAACCTTCGGTTTCTCCAAAGAGGTCACCGAAACGCAGCCAGGCAACGGACGCTAGTAGATCTACATCCGGTCCATGTAGGGCCCGGAAAAAGCGTCCGTGGAGCTCCTTACTCTGCCATACCTCCATGCGATCATTAGTGTCAAGCACTACAGGTTTGCGCCAGTTCTCTTTAGCCAAGGAGAGCGGGGTGAGGCCCTTGTCCACCATGACTAAATCTCGATGCGTACCCACGTCGGTTTCTAGGAAATATTCCCTGAGACTGTATATCTCGCGATTGTGGAGGGTCTTAGCGTTTAAAAAGCCTCGACCTCCACACTTTCGCGGGATATACAGCCTCATTACCGATGATCGTGGGTGATGCATTCGATTTGCAGTTAGCAGCGTACGGACCCTCCTATCCAGGGCGTCGAGTTCGGTCTGAGTCCATTTGAGTATGCCAAAAGAGTACATCAAAACCGGCATGACCCAACCGTTGAAGGCGCGCACCTTGTTTCCGCCTGATAGAAGACTATTAAGTACTTTTTTCAGGCGGCCAAAGAAGCGTTCCTTCAACGATTGCTTCATGTCAGTAACATTGATGCCTAACGTTTCCGACATACCCAAATACTTATAGGTTTCGGATGCGGAGAGGGCTCTAAGGTTTGTGGAATCTGAGAGTTGGGTTCCCACGGATTCAACAATCTCCCCTCGCTTTACATGCATGACCGCACATTTTTGTCCACACCAAATTCCATCCTGATGGCGCTACTGAAAGTTTGAGTTACTTTCAGTAGCTCCATCAGTTGCAAATTGTTGGGGGCAAAGAGTTTTAGGTCATCCATGTAGAGGAGGTGCGATATAACCTGACCACCTCTCCTCAACCGATAGCCTAGACCTGAATCCTCCAGCAGTGTGCTTAGAGGATTCAAGGCTAAGCAGAACCAAAGCGGACTCAAACTATCGCCCTGAAATATGCCTCGCTCGATCCTTATCGGTTCGCTATTCCCATGAATATTTCGACATCCTGGATAGTGAAGGACCGTCCTCCATTGCCGCATACATGACATTAGGAAGGTGCGAAGAATTGTATCTACTTTATACAACTCTAACACCCTCACGAGCCATGTATGCGGCACCGAGTCATAGGCCTTCTTATAATCTATCCAACATGTCGACAGATCCTTTCGGGAACGACGAACCTGTTGGCTAATGGTCATATCAATGAGGAGTAGCTCCTTAGTACCGCGGGACCTATTCCTACATCCATTTTGAGAGGCAGACATGATGGAGTTGGTGTCTATATGTTTGTTAATTTTAGTTCTCAAAATGGATGTAAGAACTTTATAGACCGTCGGTAAACACGTGACCGGCCTATAATTCTTGGGTTCCGCGGTGCTACCTGATTTATGGAGCAGGTGGGTAATTCCTGTCGTTAGGAATTGGGGTAGCGAACCAGATTCCAAAGTTGTCTGAAACTGAGATGCCAAGCGAGCGTGCGATCTTGTGAACCATTTAATCCAAAAGTTGTGCAGTCCATCCGGCCCTGGAGACTTCCAGTTGGGTAGTGGACGGACTGCACGAGCTACATCTTGGGGGCAGATGGTAATAGCCCCCATTTCTGGTATCGGATTGCAGGCTCGCTCGACTTTCCGAGTCCAATCACCTTCGGTGTGACTGACAGGTACCGACCAGATGCTGCGCCAGAAGGAACACATGGCATCATCATCCGGTAGGCACGTCTCAGTCACACCATGGTCCGGTCGCTCCCAACCCCTATAAACCCACCTTTCATCGCTCTGGAAGGTGCGATTCTGAGTGTATCGCTCTACTCGCCGCCTATACCGACGAATACGGTTTGCCCATGCATACACTTTCTGCTTCAGGAAGTCGATGCGCTCTGTGACACAAGACATATAGTCTTGGGGACTGATATCAGTCCCTGAGAATGCCCGGCTCACAAAGCGCATCACTCTAGGGCGAGTATTGCCCTCCTTGAAGCAGATTAGTTTGCCGATGAGCGTCCTGGCCTCACCAATACGGCGTTCAATTCTGCACTGCCAAGCTGGTACGTTTGGTTTCGGTCGTGTAGCTCTAGTGTCATTTGTAAATTTGACGTGAGCTACACGACATGCTGCTACTGCCGCGCAGTACAGAATCGAATGAATATCGGTGAGGTCTTCGCAGGTATCAAAATAGTTTTATAACTGCGAATCCAGGACCGCCACCAGCGCCCTATTTTTGTTATGCATGGGCAAACGAGGTAAGCGTGGCCTAAGTTCGGGTGGCATGAAGCGATATTCCTGAATCGCATCCTCCAAAGCACTCCTCAATTGCTCATTGTACTGACTACTTACATTTGTAGCCCTATCATTACTCCCTTCGTCAGCATGCGTTATATTGGGCTGCGGATGTATAACAGTCTGCGACTGGGGGGCGATGATATGGCCACTCTGCATTTCATTTCGCAGGCGATCAAGTACAGAGTCATCCAACATATGATTACGCTGGATGACTCGCACCTGATCCGACAGTCGTTGTGCCGAAACGTTGACAGCTGGCTCAAGCACCTGAAAAAGAGAGAGCATCCGAACACGGTACGCGGTCAGATTGTTTCCCCCCTCTGTAGCCCCATAGTATGAGCGCATGACATTTTCATTAATGGATCTCGTCCATCTCATGCGCTGCACAATTCCGCCGGGAGCTGGGACCCTATCAGAGGACGTTGGGCCTCGAGGTCCTAAGCCATCCGGCGGCCGGCGTCCTCCCCGTCGACGAGCAGGTGGTGGCGACGTGGGCGGAGAGAAATACTCGTCGCTCGAGCTCGACGCAACTGCCGCGGCCGGTGTCGTCATTATTATTAGGATTGTTATTATTATTAGGATGGTCAACTTGTGTAGCGATATTTTAATGCTAAACTCCTTGTCGAAAATGTCGACCAATCAAATTGAATTTAGAACACATCAATATAGGTCGAATACAAAGATTACACTTACACTAGATACGGCAAGCCACGAGCAAGCGTGCCCTGCATGTTCGACTGTTCGTACTAAAAAAAGTCTGTTAGCTCAGTGACGCTTAGCGATTGAAACAATTCTGTTTACTTTGAGCACATCACTAAATGGCTGGGGTGAAGCTATCGTAGGTATAAAAAAGATGACACGTTCGGTTTTCATACTATCTAATAACATGCCGTATCTAGCCTAGGTACTCTAAATCTGTGGTCAAATACATTGGTGTGTTCCATTTTCAAACATCAAAACAGTGAGTAAAAGTGCTTTTTATTCACTGTTTTCAGTGAATTAAATAAGCTTTTTAGAGGGGGAATGGTATAATAGTATATTATGCAATTAGTGAATAAAGCACGGATTTAAAGCGAGGGCCATAGATGAATCAAGAGCTAGTGAAGGATTCTAACGACTGAATCACGACCGCAGGGAGTGATTCATGATGATTGAATCACGAGCGTAGCGAGTGATTCAAGTATTAGAATCCTGAGCGACGCGAGTGATTCATGGCCCTCGATATAAATCCGTTTTATTCAAGAGTTGCATACTATACTTTATACCATGACTACGAGAAAAAGAAAGATTTAAGCGAAAATAAACATTTAATAAAGAAAAAGGAAGCTTAAATTAATTAAAATGCATATTAAAATTGGAACAATTACTAAAATTAAGAGTAATTTTCTTGTTATTTCCTTTATTTCATTTACATACATATCAATTACATTTCTAAATATTTTTATAAATATAAAAATACCAAAAACATTTAAAAATATAAAAAATAGTAGCCCACCGGTATCGGGAACAGGGTCCAAGCTACCGGCGGTCAGGGCTCCAGAGAGAGAAACTTCCTAACAATGCGGGCCGTGTCCAGAAGTACCGCTTTCTGAATCAAGCCCTTGATCCAGCTGCCTAACGAGAGCCTCCTTAGGTGTTGGTCGAGGCTCTTGGGTATTAGCCCATTGGCTGTCACGACTATCGGCACAATGACCGCTGAGCCCACATCCCAAATGTCGACAACCTCGTGAGCCAAGTCAAGATACTTGATTTGTTTATCTTTCTCGGCTTTCACGAGGTTCTCATCATGAGGGATGGTTATGTCAACAATCATTGCGCGTCGCTCCAATCGATCCACCACCACTATATCAGGCTTATTGGCAACAATAGTCCTGTCAGTGATGATGGATCGATCCCAGTACAATGTGATATTACCATTTTCGAGAACTGGGTCGGGCACATACCTGTAGTACGGTACCTCCGATTCCACAAGTTTGTATTTCAGAGCAAGCTGCTGATGGATTATCCTGGCTACAAGGTTGTGTCTATGCAAGTACTCTCCGTTAGCTAGACGAGAACAACCGGAGATGATATGCCTGATTGATTCTCCCGGCCGGTGGCATGCCCGACAGATGTCAACCGTGCCGTCTTTCACAATAAATCTCCGGTAATTGTTCGTCATCATAACTTCGTCCATAATTGCACAGACAAAACCTTCGGTTTCTCCAAAGAGGTCACCGAAACGCAGCCAGGCAACGGACGCTAGTAGATCTACATCCGGTCCATGTAGGGCCCGGAAAAAGCGTCCGTGGAGCTCCTTACTCTGCCATACCTCCATGCGATCATTAGTGTCAAGCACTACAGGTTTGCGCCAGTTCTCTTTAGCCAAGGAGAGCGGGGTGAGGCCCTTGTCCACCATGACTAAATCTCGATGCATACCCACGTCGGTTTCTAGGAAATATTCCCTGAGACTGTATATCTCGCGATTGTGGAGGGTCTTAGCGTTTAAAAAGCCTCGACCTCCACACTTTCGCGGGATATACAGCCTCATTACCGATGATCGTGGGTGATGCATTCGATTTGCAGTTAGCAGCGTACGGACCCTCCTATCCAGGGCGTCGAGTTCGGTCTGAGTCCATTTGAGTATGCCAAAAGAGTACATCAAAACCGGCATGACCCAACCGTTGAAGGCGCGCACCTTGTTTCCGCCTGATAGAAGACTATTAAGTACTTTTTTCAGGCGGCCAAAGAAGCGTTCCTTCAACGATTGCTTCATGTCAGTAACATTGATGCCTAACGTTTCCGACATACCCAAATACTTATAGGTTTCGGATGCGGAGAGGGCTCTAAGGTTTGTGGAATCTGAGAGTTGGGTTCCCACGGATTCAACAATCTCCCCTCGCTTTACATGCATGACCGCACATTTGTCCACACCAAATTCCATCCTGATGGCGCTACTGAAAATTTGAGTTACTTTCAGTAGCTCCATCAGTTGCAAATTGTTGGGGGCAAAGAGTTTTAGGTCATCCATGTAGAGGAGGTGCGATATAACCTGACCACCTCTCCTCAACCGATAGCCTAGACCTGAATCCTCCAGCAGTGTGCTTAGAGGATTCAAGGCTAAGCAGAACCGAAGCGGACTCAAACTATCGCCCTGAAATATGCCTCGCTCGATCCTTATCGGTTCGCTATTCCCATGAATATTTCGACATCCTGGATAGTGAAGGACCGTCCTCCATTGCCGCATACATGACATTAGGAAGGTGCGAAGAATTGTATCTACTTTATACAACTCTAACACCCTCACGAGCCATGTATGCGGCACCGAGTCATAGGCCTTCTTATAATCTATCCAACATGTCGACAGATCCTTTCGGGAACGACGAACCTGTTGGCTAATGGTCATATCAATGAGGAGTAGCTCCTTAGTACCGCGGGACCTATTCCTACATCCATTTTGAGAGGCAGACATGATGGAGTTGGTGTCTATATGTTTGTTAATTTTAGTTCTCAAAATGGATGTAAGAACTTTATAGACCGTCGGTAAACACGTGATCGGCCTATAATTCTTGGGTTCCGCGGTGCTACCTGATTTATGGAGCAGGTGGGTAATTCCTGTCGTTAGGAATTGGGGTAGCGAACCAGATTCCAAAGTTGTCTGAAACTGAGATGCCAAGCGAGCGTGCGATCTTGTGAACCATTTAATCCAAAAGTTGTGCAGTCCATCCGGCCCTGGAGACTTCCAGTTGGGTAGTGGACGGACTGCACGAGCTACATCTTGGGGGCAGATGGTAATAGCCCCCATTTCTGGTATCGGATTGCAGGCTCGCTCGACTTTCCGAGTCCAATCACCTTCGGTGTGACTGACAGGTACCGACCAGATGCTGCGCCAGAAGGAACACATGGCATCATCATCCGGTAGGCACGTCTCAGTCACACCATGGTCCGGTCGCTCCCAACCCCTATAAACCCACCTTTCATCGCTCTGGAAGGTGCGATTCTGAGTGTATCGCTCTACTCGCCGCCTATACCGACGAATACGGTTTGCCCATGCATACACTTTCTGCTTCAGGAAGTCGATGCGCTCTGTGACACAAGACATATAGTCTTGGGGACTGATATCAGTCCCTGAGAATGCCCGTCTCACAAAGCGCATCACTCTAGGGCGAGTATTGCCCTCCTTGAAGCAGATTAGTTTGCCGATGAGCGTCCTGGCCTCACCAATACGGCGTTCAATTCTGCACTGCCAAGCTGGTACGTTTGGTTTCGGTCGTGTAGCTCTAGTGTCATTTGTAAATTTGACGTGAGCTACACGACATGCTGCTACTGCCGCGCAGTACAGAATCGAATGAATATCGGTGAGGTCTTCGCAGGTATCAAAATAGTTTGATAACTGCGAATCCAGGACCGCCACCAGCGCCCTATTTTTGTTATGCATGGGCAAACGAGGTAAGCGTGGCCTAAGTTCGGGTGGCATGAAGCGATATTCCTGAATCGCATCCTCCAAAGCACTCCTCAATTGCTCATTGTACTGACTACTTACATTTGTAGCCCTATCATTACTCCCTTCGTCAGCATGCGTTATATTGGGCTGCGGATGTATAACAGTCTGCGACTGGGGGGCGATGATATGGCCACTCTGCATTTCATTTCGCAGGCGATCAAGTACAGAGTCATCCAACATATGATTACGCTGGATGACTCGCACCTGATCCGACAGTCGTTGTGCCGAAACGTTGACAGCTGGCTCAAGCACCTGAAAAAGAGAGAGCATCCGAACACGGTACGCGGTCAGATTGTTTCCCCCCTCTGTAGCCCCATAGTATGAGCGCATGACATTTTCATTAATGGATCTCGTCCATCTCATGCGCTGCACAATTCCGCCGGGAGCTGGGACCCTATCAGAGGCCGTTGGGCCTCGAGGTCCTAAGCCATCCGGCGGCCGGCGTCCTCCCCGTCGACGAGCAGGTGGTGGCGACGTGGGCGGAGAGAAATACTCGTCGCTCGAGCTCGACGCAACTGCCGCGGCCGGTGTCGTCATTATTATTAGGATTGTTATTATTATTAGGATGGTCAACTTGTGTAGCGATATTTTAATGCTAAACTCCTTGTCGAAAATGTCGACCAATCAAATTGAATTTAGAACACATCAATATAGGTCGAATACAAAGATTACACTTACACTAGATACGGCAAGCCACGAGCAAGCGTGCCCTGCATGTTCGACTGTTCGTACTAAAAAAAGTCTGTTAGCTCAGTGACGCTTAGCGATTGAAACAATTCTGTTTACTTTGAGCACATCACTAAATGGCTGGGGTGAAGCTATCGTAGGTATAAAAAAGATGACACGTTCGGTTTTCATACTATCTAATAACATGCCGTATCTAGCCTAGGTACTCTAAATCTGTGGTCAAATACATTGGTGTGTTCCATTTTCAAACATCAAAACAGTGAGTAAAAGTGCTTTTTATTCACTGTTTTCAGTGAATTAAATAAGCTTTTTAGAGGGGGAATGGTATAATAGTATATTATGCAATTAGTGAATAAAGTACGGATTTAAAGCGAGGGCCATAGATGAATCAAGAGCTAGTGAAGGATTCTAACGACTGAATCACGACCGCAGGGAGTGATTCATGATGATTGAATCACGAGCGTAGCGAGTGATTCAAGTATTAGAATCCTGAGCGATGCGAGTGATTCATGGCCCTCGATATAAATCCGTTTTATTCAAGAGTTACATACTATACTTTATACCATGACTACGAGAAAAAGAAAGATTTAAGCGAAAATAAACATTTAATAAAGAAAAAGGAAGCTTAAATTAATTAAAATGCACATTAAAATTGGAACAATTACTAATATTTAAGAGTAATTTTCTTGTTATTATTATTAGGATGGTCAACTTGTGTAGCGATATTTTAATGCTAAACTCCTTGTTGAAAATGTCGACCAATCAAATTGAATTTAGAACACATCAATATAAGTCGAATACAAAGATTACACTTACACTAGATACGGCAAGCCACGACCAAGCGTGCCCTGCATGTTCGACTGTTCGTACTAAAAAAAGTCTGTTAGCTCAGTGACGCTTAGCGATTGAAACAATTCTGTTTACTTTGAGCACATCACTAAATGGCTGGTGTGAAGCTATCGTAGGTATAAAAAAGATGACACGTTCGGTTTTCATACTATCTAATAACATGCCGTATCTAGCCTAGGTACTCTAAATCTGTGGTCGAATACATTGGTGTGTTCCATTCTCAAACATCAAAACAGTGAGTAAAAGTGCTTTTTATTCACTGTTTTCAGTGAATAAAATAAGCTTTTTAGAGGGGGAATGGTATAAACATAATTATGCTACACAATTATATACAGGAATGTAAAAATAATCTATTATATTTAAGTACATTTTGCAATTAAAATAATAGTTATTTAAATAAGCGAAAAAGCAAGGCTTCCTCTCTCCTAACCTCTTGCTGTGCCCTACAGGGTCCATAATGATCAAAATTATATAGTTTACCACCTAAGTACACATTATGGTAAAGCAATAAAAATATTGAGTATTGAGCTGTGGAGGTCACTCCGGATAACTCTTTAAACTAGTTAGTAAGACAACAGAAGTTACCCCGTCAAATAATCACTTATTATTAGAGAATAATAAAACGGTATCTTCTGGCAATGTTACTCATAATAATAAAAAACCAAAGGGAGAGCAACATACTTTAAAACTATTTCATCAAAATATCCAAGGTTGCTCTTCCAAATTACTGGAAATAGAATTGTTTTTAGAACATACCAAATTTGATGTCATTTGTTTAACAGAACATTGGTTAAAGGATCACCAAGTAATGTCAATAAATTATGAAAACTATTGTGTAGTTAGCCAATTCAGCCGAAAACGTATGATACATGGTGGGTCATTAATATTAATTAAAAATTCTATTAAATCGAAAGAATGAAAAGACATCATCGGACTGTCTGTTGAACACACCATTGAATTGTCCTGTGTTGAGCTTGATAAGCATGTTATAGTTTGCGTATACAGACCTCCAAGTTACCAGAATCTATCTCTGTTTGATTCTGTAATGGAAGATGTGCTAAAGAAACTTAGTGCTAGTAGTAAGTCAATAATCGTATGTGGTGATTTCAATATTAATTTATTAGAAAATAACTCAAATACTGTCAGATTATTAAGTGTTTTTAGGTCATTTGATTTGTCAAATATTTTTATGGAACCAACCCGAGTGACAGCTTCTTCTGCCACTTGTATAGATAATATTTTTTTGTAATTGTGATTACTTACACAAACAAATTGTAAATAAGTAGTCAAATTTTTGGGAGCGATGAAAATAAAAGAGTTCGAATACGTTTGAGCAGAAGCGGTTGCTCTCGTGTAATGATCTCAAAAAACTTATCCTATCGGTTACACACGCACATGGTTGGACTTACTCCTACTTAAAGTGCTAACATGACAAAATGCATGGAACCGTCTGGAACGGTTGCTGTTCAGGGTGGGGACCCTGAACAGCAATCGTGCAGTTTATGCTCTCACGGTGATTCAAGAACGAAATTATCAGAATTGTTAAGATTCTGATCATTTCGCCGACAGTTTAACAATTTGATTTTATATCTAAAAACAAGAAAGCTTATGAATCCTAAAGGTAAAATTTCATATAGAATTACCGTACCTAAACTAATGTTTTTCATGTTAACCACTATAATTTTCACCGTATTTCACTTTGCTCATTTTCACCACTTGAGCCAATTCTTTTAGCTCGTCTAAATTTATAGCTTTCATATTCACTGCACTGACACTGTTAGTACGTTTTTCAGGCTTCAACTCTGGTAGGGTAATGATTGGAGTTATTGGATAATTCAGATGTGTAAGAGAAAATTGATCATTTTGTAGATGTATCTGCCCGATGTTAACCTTACAAGCATCGTCCAGGGTAACTATGTATGTTCCATGTAGAGACTCGTGGCTCATGACATCATCATAGCATTTTTTACTTGCTTTAATGTTATTCTTTGTATATAAAATCCAACTTCTACGGCCAATTCGTTGAACTTGTTAAACAACTTCAAATGGTGTCAAACCTGTCGTTGTATGTATGGTATGATTATAAGCCATTATTGAGTAGGTCATAACGGAGGCTACATCGGTGCATCTTCGATCGTATTTAGCAAGTCGGTATATTTCTATAATTGTTGAATGGAAACGCTCTACTATGCCTGTTGAATTAGGATTGTTAGGCGTACCGATATGTAATTGTATGTTGTACATTATCATTCATTCCTTCAGTAATTCGTTATTAAATTCACTGCCCGGGTCGCAAATAATTTTTTTGGGGGTACCGTAAATGGAAAAATATTTAATAAGCGCACGTATTACTTCGGGTGTAGATCTATTTGATATTTCTATTGCTTGTCCTAATTTACTGAACTCGTCGACTAATGTAAGATAGTATGCAGATTCTATAGCAAAAATGTCTATGAAAATTTCCTGAAATGGTGCATTTTGTGTTTGAGTTAGCTGTAGAAAAGGCTTGATGGGTTTTCTGTCATACTTGGTTTTACGGCATGCTTCACAGTTATTTATAACGGCTGAAATCATCTCTTGCATGTTATTCCAAAAATTATTTCTTCTTATCCTAGACATAGTCTCTTTTATACCTTTATGACACGTTTTTCCTTCATGATGTTGTAAGATGATTTCTTTTGGTTCGTTTTCATCTTCAACAAAAACTACACGCTCTGTACATTCCACGAATTCTACCATTCCCTTTTTAAATAACTGTATAATAACTTTGCTAAATTGTTTCCTATGCTCTTTGCTTTCAAAATATATAAAGTATTTAATTTTATATTTAATATATTCTTTTAAAAACTGTTTAATTAATTCATCATTATTTATTGGTAGAAATACTTCAAGAATTTTTTGTTTTTCATGGGAAAGATCTCTAACTTGAACATCATTTTTATGCCATATAAATACTAATATCTGATTGGGTTTAGTGTCTATTGCTTCTTGTAATATTGGAATACCAATTGATTCCGTATCTTCAGCTGAATGTACTGTGAATGTTTCATCTTTTGCAGGAATAAGTGGGATGGGTTCATTTGTATCATATTCAGAACTGGCTGTTACAGTAGCAGACAAATCCGAGATAGAAATAGTTCTAGAGTCGTCACTATCGTTTTCAGTTAAATTTTCTATTTTGTGAGTAGTTTGGAATTTTTTTTTTCTCACCTACATTAACTTCCATAGATAATCCATCCTCATCTGTACCTAATGCATATAATTTCATACGAGATAGGGCATCAGCGTTTGTATCCTGCTTGCCATTTTTATATTTAATTTCAAAATCATATTCTTGAAGACGAAGTCGCCAACGGGTAAGCTTACTATTCGGCTCTTTAAGGGAGTAGAGCCAGGCTAAGGGTCTATGGTCGGTATAAATAATGAATTTATTACCATGAAGGTACGGCCGAAAATGTTTTACCGCCCAAATGATCGCTAAAAGTTCACGTTCTATAGTACTGTATCTGGTCTCTGTATCATTTAAGGTTCTACTGGCGTAAGCTACTGGTTTATCAGACTCACGGCACCTTGCGAAAGTACTGCGCCTAAGGCGTTTGACGAAGCGTCTGTCGTTAAGATGTAAGGCTTATCTGGATCGGGATATTGGAGTAAAGGAGCATTTGTAAGAAGCTCTTTACATTTTTGGAAAGCATCTATGTATGTTTGATTTATAATAATCTTATTTCTTTTTTTTAAGCAATTAGTTAGTGGTTGTGTTATCTTGGCAAAATCTCTAATAAATCACCTGTAATAACCTATCAAGCCCAAAAAACTTTTTATTTCTGTGACAGTTTTTGGCAATGGGTAGTTTAGAACTGCTTTAATTTTATCGTCATTAGGTTTAAGGCCATCCTTTGTTACAACATGACCTAAGTATAGAACTTCTTTTCAAAGAAATTCGGATTTATCAAGTTGAATTTTAAGATTATTTGACTTCAAACGATCAAAAACTGCTCTAACTTCTGGATATGTTCTGCAAGCGAGTTTGAGAAGATTATAATGTCATCCAAATAAACCAGGCAATGGATTCCATGTAACCCTCTTAGAACATTGTCCATCGCTCGCTGGAAAGTCGCTGGAGCGGTTTTAAGACCAAACGGCATTCTTAAAAATTCAAAGGGTCCGTTTTCAGTGCTGAATCCTGTTTTCTCTCAGTCTTTTTCATTAATCTCAATCTGATGGTAGCCGCTTGCCAAATCTAATGTCGTAAAGTATGTACTTTTACCTAATTTATCGAACAGATCAGTGATATTGGGAAGTGGGTATCTATCGTCAACTGTTATTTCGTTTAGCCGTCGGTAGTCAATTACCATTCTATATTTTATTTCTCCCGATGAATCTTTCTTCTTTGGAACTAAATGAACTGGGGCTGACCAAGGTGAATGAGATTCCTGAATTACATTTTCTTTAAGTAACTTCTCGATTTTATTTTTTATTTATTGAGACTGACTAGGGGGTTGTCTGTATGGTTTGACGTAAATAGGATCTTCGTTTTTCGTCCTAATACAATGTTTGACTTGGTTCGTGAAACTTAATGTAATGCCATCGCAATAGAATATATCTTTATATTCTAAACATAATGTACTAATGGCTTTACTTTCTTCATCTGACATGTGATTTAGACGAAGCTTTTGTAAGTTATCTGTTAATAATTTTTCTATTTCAATATTTTCAATTTCTTTTAGATTATTAACATCACAATCATTTATGTGACTTTCATACGGTTCTACTTCAAATGGTTTAATAATTGCTAATTTAATTGGTCTGTCAAGGGTATTTTGAATGATGGTAGTAAAGTAACCGTCTTTACATTTAACTAAAGCAATGGACATACGCACGCCTTCTGTAAATTCTCTAAAATCCACTAAAGCATTACCAGAATGATAATTTGCAGGAATTATAACTCTTTGTTCTGATCGAGGTGCTAACTCTAATATATGTTTGTTCTTATCGCGCATAATCGGTATCACCGTAGTTTTAGTATTCAGGACCTCATTTTTAAATGATAAATGATTTTATTTCTGTAAGTAGGTTTGAACAAACACTTTTAAACGTCAATCATATTTTTTTTTAAACTAGATGGGTTCGGCGTTTCCTATCTGACTACTCTGAGAAGAAAGGCCGAAACAAACTCAGAGGTCACAGTCTCTTTTAAAGTCCAGACAAAAACTTGGTCAGGTCATGTGAAAGCTATGTAGATCGGTGTCTGCAATGGTCTTTTGAGGAAAGAACCACACAGATTGAGTGGACCTGTCCAGTCAGTGCACGCAATTGTCAGTAATCGTGCAGCTCAACTTAGACTCAAGGAGCTCAACGATTCGACGAACAATACCAAAGAAAGGACATTTGAGTAGGCCGCATAAATTACTCAAACTGCCAGATCATGATTACGTTGAGAAAAATACAAAAATAAATATAAATAAATCAATGACCGACATAGTTCTCACATTCACAATAATTAGAATAATATTATAATAATCTTTGAGGACCATGTAGATTTGTGTCTGAAATGGTCTTTTAAGATCTATTATTGCCCCTACGCTATGTAAAATATCATTACCTAGTAAACAATCGAAGCTAGGGTCGACTTCATACATATGAAACTTGTGAGTCTCATTAACATTAAAAATCGGAAATGCTGGAATCGAAAGAACTCGTTCATGTTGGCTTGTACCGTGAGTACTTCTAACCTCATCATAATAAATATAATCGTAAAAGTAGTAATAGGCCTTTTCCGGGTTTATAAATGATTTTGTACTTCCCGTATCTATCATAAATTTGGCATCTATTTCTGTTATATATGTGTATGGCAATTTAAGACATGTATCACAATTTAAATTTATTATTTCGCTATGTTTTCCGAGACCAATAATTGAAAATCCTCATTATTTTCCGATGAAACTTCTTTGTTAATTTCTTCCGAATAATTCCCGGCTGCGCCAGTCAAGTTTTTGGGAGCGATGAAAATAAAAGAGTTCGAATACGTTTGAGCAGAAGCGGTTGCTCTCGTGTAATGATCTCAAAAAACTTATCCTATCGGTTACACACACACATGGTTGGAATTACTCCTACTTAAAGTGCTAACATGACAAAATGCATGGAACCGTCTGGAAGGCCCCACCCTGAACAGCAATCGTGCAGTTTATGCTATCACGGTGATCACTCGTTGCGGTTCAGGTTGCATAACTAAGTTGCCATCTGATCACAGTAGTCAAACAATAACGTTATGTTCCTACATGCCTTTACAAAAAATCCAAATAAGGTTTAGGCCAATAACATGTAAAAACTTAGAGAAATTAAATAATTCCTTGGCCAATAAATTATGTATTCATGGTTTTAATAATATATGTGACCCAAATGAGTTCTACGCCGAGTTCTTTTCACTATTAAACACGCAATTTAATAACACTAATTAAAGGGCGCTTATCGCCGTCAAAAAGCGGAATAATTTTAATCATTTCATTTGGAATCATGACAATTTTTGCGTGATCTTCCATTTTTAACACTATCAATTAGTTTAAAACACACAATAATAATATAAAGTACAAAATCAAAAAGTATAGTTCCTTTAAACAATTTTTAACATAAAATAAATGTATACGAATCTAATAGTAATCATTAATCAAATAAAACTTTAAACAATTTACCTGAATTCAATATTTTTGTAAATCTTTAACACTATTCAATAATATATTGTTATAAAATAATACTTTCATTAACTTTTTCTATTACTAAACTAGCCTTACAGATTGTATGCAAAACCAGATAACGTTATAACGCGAGACTTCTAATCGCAAAATAACTAAAAAGGGAAATTGGAAAGGAAGGTGAAAATTTGGACTCACCAGCTCGCCTTTCTCATTTTCAGCTCCACCATGACAAATTTGTTTGGTCCGTAGAATCATCACAGCTGCCTTCAGGGCCACCCGCACGCGTAACACGAAAAAGTTTTATTCCGGTAAAACGCGAAGGACAGCGCAGCTCTATTCGGCGATCCTACCGGCTGCGCCAGTCAAGTTTTTGGGAGCGATGAAAATAAAAGAGTTCGAATACGTTTGAGCAGAAGCGGTTGCTTTCGTGTAATGATCTCAAAAAACTTATCCTATCGGTTACACACACATATGGTTGGAACTACTCCTACTTAAAGTGCTAACATGACAAAATGCATGGAACCGTCTGGAAGGCCCCACCCTGAACAGCAATCGTGCAGTTTATGCTCTCACGGTGATCATTCGTTGCGGTTCAGGTTGCATAACTAAGTTGCCATCTGATCACAGTGGTCAAACAATACCGTTATGTTCCTACATGCCTTTACAAAAAATGCAAATAAGGTTTAGGCCAATAACATGTAAAAACTTAGAGAAATTAAATAATTCTTTGGCCAATAAATTATGTGTTCATGGTTTTAATAATATATGTGACCCAAATGAGTTCTACACCGAGTTATTTTCACTATTAAACACGCAATTTAATAACACTTTTCCACTAAAGACTAAAAGTATTTAAATACAAAGTTCTTATTTAGTGATTGGGCGACTCCAGGTATTCGTAAAATCAGGGGGAAACTTTTTGAACTTTATGGCCTAAAGCAACACATGAATAATACAAGTTTTGAACAGTATGTTGCTAATATTCTAAAACTTTTAAAAGTGTGTGCAAAATAGCTAAAGCTCTTTATTAGCAATAAAATAAAATCAGCTGATGATAAAATAAAAACTACCTGGCAAATAATAAATAATGAAACAGGTAGGAAAAAACATCTTAATACGGAAATTAATTTAGAGACTGCACATGGCCTCATCAGCTCAGATGTAGAAATAGCTCAGGAATTTGAAAACTTTTTTCGTAGTATTCCCCTCAAAACAAGTGAAGCTTTAAAATCCTCACCCACGCTTTCTGTTGCCTTACTTAGAACAAATGTAAAGGCATGCCCCTTGGAGTTTAGGTTTGAGCATACAAACCCCCAGGCTGTTATAAAAGCCTTTAAAGATCTAAAAATTAAATCCACTGAATATCTCTGGGGAATGTCTGTAAAAGTCTGTAGATCTATCATTGAAACCATTGTGCCCTATTTAGCATTCATATTTAACTCCAGTGTAGACCAAGGAGTCTTTCCGGATCTCATGAAACATAGTAAAATAGTTCCTTTGTTCAAATCCGGTGATAATAAAGAACCCAACAATTATAGGCCTGTGTCAATTCTGCCAGTTCTCAGTAAGGGGTTTGAAAAGTTGATGCTCAATCAAATGTTACGTCACTTTAATAAAAATTCCATCTTTCATGAATAACAGTACGGTTTCACCAAAGGGCGTTGTACCACTGACGCTGGTGTCACCCTAATAAAGAACATTTTTAACGCCTGGGAAGAAGCACCCGATGCCATTGGAATCTTTTGCGACCTCTCTAAGGCGTTCGATTGCGTAAACCATCAGACACTTCTGCTGAAACTAGAGCAATATGGGATTAGAAACACAGCTCTTGATTTACTAATATTATACCTGAAAGATAGAAAGGTTACAGTTCAAGTAAACTACATAAACTCATTAGGGTCTGAAATAGCAATGGGCGTTCCTCAAGGTTCGATATTGGGTCCATTCCTCTTTTTAGTTTATATTAATGATTTACCCCAATTACTTCAAAATCAACCGAAGATGGTGTAATTTGCAGATGACACATCATTGATATTTAAGATAGACCGACGGTCACAAAATCTTGACGACGTGAATAGCTCTATTCTTCAGGTCCATGATTGGTTTACGGTAAATAATTTGGTACTAACTGGTAAAAAAACCAAACGCATTAAATTTAAATTACCGAATGTAAGAAGTAGCGAGTGTGACATCTTGTTGAATGTAGAGAAACTGGAATTTATTAATCACACGGTTTTCCTGGGAATCACGCTAGACGAGAAATTACAATGGGGACCTCATATAACATCTCTTGTAGGGCGGCTAAGCTCGGCCGCTTATGCTGTTAGAAAGATAAGACAGTTAACAACAGATGTAGAAACCGCGCGTTTGGTCTATTTTAGCTACTTCCACAGCATTATGTCGTATGGCATTTTACTGTGGGGTCGGGCTGCTGACATTGAATCCATCTTTATTTTGCAAAAGAGAGCTGTCAGAGCCATTTATAATCTACGTCACCTCGAATCTCTCAGGGAACTATTTAAAAGGATCAATATTATGACGGTACCTTGCCAATTCATTTATGAAAATATTATGTACGTAAGAAAAAATCTACATCTTTTTAATAAAATAAGTGATAGACATAATTTTAATACAAGAAATAAAGATAAAATAGATCAACCATTTTCAGATTAGCTAAAGTACATGAATCTTTTATGGGGTACTGTGTTAAATGCTATAACAAAATACCTTGTCATTAAAAGTTGTCAAGAAAATTTAAAACTTTTATAAAAAGTTCACTGTGTAAACAAGTGTATTACAAATTAGAGGATTATATCCAAGATAAGAATGCTTGGAAACATGCTGGTCCAGCTCCATAGGACAATCTAGGGTCTAGACAAAATTAAACTTGTTGCTACTTTAATTGTATGAGTAGTTAAGTTAGTTATTTTTATGACATTGATTTACATTCTGTGATTCCTTTAATTCACACACTGACATATTACTTGTTTACATAATTTGGGAAATCATATACTTTTACAATGTTTGTAAATATGTGAACACCATGTATCTATCACTTAATTAACTTATTTATCATTGCTACGTTTATTAAATTCTTTTTACCTATTGCGGTAGGGTAATTTTTATTATAGGTGCATCGTCTTCACATATAATTATATAATAAATGTATACAAAAAATGGTAACACATTTTAAAAGAGTAACGGTGGAGTTTTTTGCCCATTCTTCTCCATACGAAACTACCTTTTGGAAGGGGCGACTAGAATCAATTCTATTTAAATGTAAATGTTGACGTTCAAAAGTGCCTTTTATGTGCCTCTTTGAAATAAATGCTTTGACTTTGACTTTGAAAACTTAGGTGAAGTGAGTTTAAAGTAGCTGTTACTAGTGTCAATAGTAAGTATCAGTGGATTGACAGCTCACTTCGCCTAAGTTTGCACGGTAAAATTTGTACAGAATAGATCGACAGTTATACACAACGCTGCCTTTCCCCGTAGACGTACAAGTTTGTATCCGAGCTGGACCCGGACCGCGAGGTGTGCGAGCACTGGAATCCCTGCCAGGTGGGCTACATCTTCAGCCTGCCCGGACCCGACCAGGCCACGCCAGCCAGCGAACTGTGGCGTAAGTCTGTGTCATACCTAGCAACCGAGCTCTTCGAGATAAAAAGCTCGTCCGGGAAAGAATGACTCATCATCATCATCTGTCTAGCTTTTCCCAACTATATTGGGGTCGGCTTACAGTCTAATCGGATGCGGCTGAATACCAGTATTTTACATGGAGTGACTGCCTATCTGACCTTCACAACCCAGTTACTGGGTAACTAGAGACCCCTTGGCAAGGCTGTTTGCCAGAATTTCGTACTTCTGACTACCAGTAACGACTGGCAAAGATTCACAAATGAAATCCGGGACCAATGGCTTAACGTGCTTTCCGAAGCACGGAGGGGTCTCAGTTTGTAATGGATGAAAGAATTGCTATCGTACTGCCAAAAAACGTAGCTGTGTTCCGGTTTGAAGGGAGTGAGTGCCACAGCCCTGTCTCCGGGATGGCATCACATATGAGATGTGAGACATATCTTGATAGACGACCACTTACTATCGGGTGGGCAGTTGGCTTGTAACAGACCCCTTTTAATTTTATTTGGATGTCATGCATTCTGATATAAATGGTATTTCTTATTATAATTTCAGATGACTACAGTAAGTTGATGAAAATTTACATTGCTTCTAAAATAAAGTCACTATTCATGTGAACTGTACTTCCACTCGTGTAACCCACAACACGTGTTAAATAGAAAAGTCATACTTGTTCTATAAAAAAGAGGACATTTTTAATTAGAATGAATGAAACAAGGAATGAAAATAACCGATATTTTCTATTTCTAGCCGGAGGCAAGTATCCTATTCAATATTGCAGCCTGTAATGTCTAGAGTTGAAATTTTGGGCTCGATCACACGTACCACAACCACATTACAACCACACCACAGCAACACGTGGACGGGAGCTAATTTGTAGGAAAATTAATATTTTATTCACACGGACCACATTTGACAGTCAAAATCATCCATTGGGCGATACCGACCACATCAAGGCCACGTCCGCGTCACAGCCACAACAGAACCACTAGCGAAACCGCGCACGATCGGCCGACCACATTGCAAACACAACGATCTGTCTGTCTGCAAGTACTAGCCACAACGCAACGACAACGCAGCTGCAAGAAGCTGCAGCGACACTATCCACACGTATCCACTGCTTGCGCACTTTTTGTCGCTGCAATATGGTGTAGTTATGGTACGTCTGAACGGGCCCTTTGAGGTGCAACTTTTCAGTTAGGCGAGCCACGTTCCAGTTCCACTATTACCTTCCTGGTCATATTGATGTTGATGATGCTATAACAGTTTTCGATAACCGCGGTCTCATGGGCACAGAGAGCTGGTCTTTAAGTACCTAATAATGTTTTAAAATTAATTTGTTTTATTTTTCAGACACTGATGAGGGTAAAATAAAAATATTACCTTACAGTTTATTGGTATACCTAATTGTTTTTATTTATTAATTAATATAATTTGTTTCATTTTATTCCTTTTTTGGACAGAAATTTCAAGTAAGTTATTCGTAATTGCTTTTCGAGACATCGCCAAGCGGTTAGCCGACTCTTCACGTGACCAGAGGGCTGGCCTATTTATTGGCCAAAGAATCAGTATCGCCATACAACGCGCAACGTGGCAATGCTGCCCGTCTTTTGGGCACTTGTCCTGTTGACAGCGATGCGGACGAATTTTTTGATGCCCTGTGATTCATGACCTTTTTTATATACATAATTATGTATATAGTATTAATATTATTTTAGGTCTGTTAGCTTATATATTTCAACACATAATGTAAATCTTACAAAAATAATGATAGTAATTTGTTACTTTTGTCAAGTTTTATAAAACTCTGCCAAACATTCTGTATTAATTTTTTACTAGTTTTTTTACGCATAAAATAACACTATTTTGGCTTGGTCTTTTTAGGGGAAGGTAAGGTTTTCTTTTTTATTCTTCTAATTAACTCAGCGTTGCGCCGGATCTATGGGGTAGTGCGGGCCGAAGCCAAGTGCTACCCCTGGGAATTGTTACGTTATGATGAGATGGTGGTGTGATCGGAGTTTGTGATGGTGAGTGTGTCTGTCCATGAGAATGTGTTCGTGCGGTGGCTGCTGCACTCGTGTGTTAGGTGACGATGCATGTTTCGCTGTTATTTTGCAGAAATGATCTGACAATCCTGCAGGTGTTAAAGATTGCGGCTTTCTGAACAGTCTGATATGTGTAGCATGGTGAATCGAGCGTTTTTAAAGACTGATGGTGTTGTTTAGGTATTACTCCTGTCGTTCACAATGCTATAGGAACTATGGTGCCATTTCTAAGCCGCCGCATTCGGCTCAATCAAATTTTCAGGTCTGTATAATTTGACAGTTTTTGTGCTATATTATTTATTTTTATTGTTTATTTATTCAAGAGGAACTTACTTACTTTATTCAATAGCCACAATATAAAACATAAAATAAGAAAACTTGTGGACTGTAACTGTTGCAGCACACAACGCTGTTCACAGATTAACCATAGGATACTTAATAGTGAAAATAATAATCGCTAGGTTTACGAATACATTTTTTTTACTTGCTAATGAACTAACCATCTTGTTTAAGATATACAGTATTATATATGTATATAATACTCAAGTATTGGCACAAAAAGAAAAATCTTAAAGCTCTTAAAGCTCCTTAAGTATAAGACTTTTGAACTTATACAAAAATATCTGAATGTTCAAAAGTCCTATTGTAGGAATCGACCATATTGCGAACAGGCGAACGCAAGCCACAGTTGGACTTGCAAGTGCACGCTGATAATGATCTGCTTTCGCTTATGGACGGTCCTAGCCTCCTGGGACCCGCATAGCATAACATATTGGACAGTTCAATGCCGTCATATTTATTTCTAACAATATTATATAAATACATGGCTTCTAAGTACTGTTTGCGAGCTGTTTGCTTACACTTTGCCAGATAATCTTGGTATTACAAATAATATCCACAGCATCTATAATACATGGTACGCAGGAATTTGTATTGAACACATTCAATCATTTCAAACGTACTTCTTGTAGTATGGACAGTTGAGAGCGTATTAAAGACAAGCAAATATAGGAAGAAGGCTTTTTAAAATCGACTGTTGCTCACATTACAAATCCGTATAGGTTGATACGCTATATTAACAATAATCCCTATGTGTAGGTCTAAGCAAAGCTTACAATCAACCATGACACCGAGATCACGAATAAAGTCCACTCTAAATAGGCAGTGCAGAGCTGCAGCCTGTATTATGTACTTTATTTTAGTTATTTTTACATGTACAGCGTGTATTATGTACGTTATTTTAGTTATTTTTTAATATACAGCGTGTATTATGTACTTTATTTTAGTTATTTTTACATATAGGTACAGTTTGAGAATTTACATTTGGGTAAACTTTTTCACAACTTATTTTCCTGGCTATAACAGGATAGTGTTGGTCTGAATGTTACTGCATCGGAAGGCAATTATTTACTTATCGTATGCCTCTATGCGGTGGGGATTATTATTATAATTATATTTTATCCTGCTCAAATTCCTATGTTACCATTTTTATTATAAAATAATATTAGTTCTACATTACATATATAATATTATAATATGTAATGTAGGAAACTTGTATGCCTGTCTGTCGGATCTCTGGCATTACTTAGCATACTCTTTATTATCTATCTATAAACCATTATTATCGTACCTATGTTGTAAAATGAATAAATGATTTATGACTTATTGATTCTTCTAACATTTACAGAAATCGTACCTCGTAAGTATTTGATTACATGAACTCTTTTGCTTTTGTTGAATTCATTGGCAGTCTTTATTGATGAATGTTATATTGTAGCTGTTCCCGGTACGTACCTTGCGTTGTATTATTTCATTACATTTAACAAAGCATAGACATAAGAGTTTTGTAAGCAGGCTTTGCGGGTTAAAATAGTTTCTAACTATTTTATCTTATTTGGTTGCGCTTCATAATTTATAATTCTTATATTTTATTACATCACCTTATGGCGATTGAGAGGCATTGGTTTAATAGTTCTAATTTATTAAATAAGTGTCACATATCGTTGGTTCGGTGATGTTCTATGTGGAAGTGCCACCGTCAACGCGTTGGAGCTGTTGACATCGGCCGGCTTCCTGAGTGTCGTCTTGACCACGGGATATTGCGCACGCGTCCTTTCGCATATGTCTCTATTTCGAATAGGTGTGCTCCATCTCGTCTTAAACCCTGAATTGAACCTACATCAAGTGTTACCTAGACGGTGTTATATATCGCTGGCCAGCATAGTGAACCTAGGCTGAACTGTTCATCCTGAACGCGGCATCCATGTGCTTCTGCTTGGGGATCGCTGGATCAAAGGTATGTGGCATGAATAGTAAATTGGACTTTATCCATTGCCTTTCGTCTCATTTGTGTTTTTCCTCCTTAAAGTTAGCATCGCTGAATCAGCAATTATAGCCTAGATTGCTCTAATAATTTAGGTTCTCGCGCGTGTGATTTTATTAGTAATTTTCGAATTAATATTCAAATTCTAGAGGTTATACGCACCATTTTGGTCCTTCGAGCTGAATAAATTAATTTTGGGCCTATTTACGGCCTATTTTTGAGTTCTAAAAGTCTAACTTTAGGAAAAAAATCTCGGTTATTTTCCATATCAATTGCATGTCATCACACAACTCTCATCTTTATTGCGTTGGGAATAAGGGTCAGACTGCCTTGCATGCAGTAGTTCTACCGGCAAATTAATTGTTAATTTAAATCATTAATTTCACTAATTACAAGTCTGAAATATACATAGAATTGAATATCAACGTTGATTCATATCGCTAAATAATTTAATTTAACAAATTCGTTGATTATCGGCGTAATCACATATTTTTTGTTCGTGTATGAAAAATGTCGGTAGTTGAATAAAATTCCTCAAGTTGGCCTACGTGACTGTGGAATTATCCAGATCTTTGTTCTCGTACGGCTAATTTTTATTTACGTATTAGAAACTATTATATTATTTTCTAATCGAGATTTGCTGAATGAATGATATTGATTGTTATTGTATGATACACTTGTACTGTTGGTTCATTAGGGACATGCCTACAATATTCGTATTGCACGAGTAGGTATTTTTTATAATATCGAGACTCCACCGCATTTGATTAATTATTGCAATTAATCATCTTAGACCACGCATTTGGCTAATTAATGCAATTAACCATCTTATCATCGCGTTGCTTGTTATTTTATTTTGTAGGGTAACTTGATCTTTTGATAGGAACCTTCAGGTAAAATAACAGATTTGTATAAACTTTACGCGTTAGTTCTCCTCATAGGAAACAGCCGTATATTTATACTTATCACCCCCGCACCTGACTTGGTAAACGTAGCACTTACTAGATAACTTATTTCGAACGGTCATCTACGCATTTACTTGTTAGGAATTTTATCGTTTCTTACGAACGTATTTCGTTACGAATACATTCGCATCGCTTACGGTAATAAGTGTCTATACTTATTTCTAAGTTTTACACTTAACTTATTGTTGGTTAAGAATCTGTACTACTTATAGGTATTGAGTAAGTTAATCTCATTTAAATAGCAGTAGTGCAGAATAATTGTTATCGCATCACATCCAACATAAATGCTAATTATTGGTTTGTTGGAAGGTTGTAGGTATATCTAAGCTAATCATGAATATATGATATAGATAGGTACGTTCTTAAGGTATTAGGCGTGCTTACTATTTTAATTGTATTAGACTTTGTTACTTGCAATCTGTTAAGTTTTTGTTCGCTTTATATTTTGAAACCTTACAATTTATTATTGTTAGGGTTCGCGCGTACGGATAAGTGGTTCCGTACTATTATTTAATTAATTTATAAAATCGTTCGCCGAGTTATTATTTTTGATATACCCCCCTAATTTCACTCACACATTTTAAGGTTCCGTAGAAGTAATTTAGAGTTCGGTTGATTTAATTTAAAATTTATTTTTTGTCCGGTTTTAACTTCTGTTCACAATGAGTGACAAGGTTAAACTTAGATTGTTTGAAAGTAAACGCGACTCGTATTTCGCACGGGTTCAGATTATTTTTAATTCAACAAAATCCTTAACAACCGAAAGATTACGTAAGACTTTTATTGCTCAGGCTAAACAAATTGATGGATTACGTAGCGAATTCAATGATATTATGGACGAGATAAATATGTTAAATTTGACATTAGATCCAACGTACGAAGTAACCTATAGTGCATTAACTTCATTTGATGAGTTGGTCTGCGAGATAAAAAATACTTTGGATTCATTAACTGAATCAAATGATTATAAGGAACCCGCTGCTGCTGCTTCGCTTAGCACGAAAGCGAGCCCTAATGCTTATCATATAAAGGTACCTAAAATCGAGCTGCCTACCTTTGACGGTGATATTCAGAGCTTTCCGTTCTTTTATGAGACTTTCAAACGTATTATACATACTAACGTGGATTTATCAGATTCTGATCGCATTCATTATCTGTTGAGTTGTTTAAAAGGAAAGGCTAGAAATGTGGCAGTAGGTATTGTACCTTCTGGCGATAATTACCGCGTAGTCTGGGATGCGCTTATCGCAAAGTACCTAGATACTCGTGCGCTCGCCACTAATTATCTAAATCAGCTGTTCTCATTGAAGTCGTTCGGATCGACACCCGCTAATATTGAAAAAGGTTTCGACAAAGTAACTGCTACGGTTGCGGGACTCAAACAATTGAAAATAGATAACTTGGATGATTTTATATTTATTCATTTGGGTCTTAAGTTAATAGACTCAGATATAGCAAAACATTTTGAAATGTCGCTTCGTAATCAACAAGAATTAGATTATGATTATTTCGTAAAGTTTGTTCGTGAACAAGTAAAAATCTTGTATCGCACCTCTTCTGCGGCAATTAAGCCCACCCCCGTAGGTAGCGCCAGCACCTCATCTAAAGTATCGCAGGTGTTTGTGGCTACTGAATCTAAATGTTCGCTTTGTCATTCCACGCATAAAAATTTGTTTACGTGCAATGCGTTTCAAAAGTTGAGCGTGAATGATAGATTTAAGTTTGTAAAAGACAATAACAGATGCGGTAACTGCCTAAGTAGCCAACATACCGTATCTAAGTGTATATCTAAGTCCAAATGTAAGAAATGTAACGGTAAGCATCATTCCTTATTGCATTTTGAGCAATCAACGCAAGCCCCTGCGCTTGCCCCAGCATTCGCCCCCGCCTCAACATCTGCGGCCGACCCTGTTACTCCTGATCATGTGGTGTTGTGTACGCATTCTTCTGCCCAAGTCCAGGCCACACGTAGTACCGAAGTACTGGCTACGGCCAAGGTGTTAGTGGCAGGTAGGAAGGGTAAGGACGTGGTGGTTAGATGTCTTTTGGACCCTGGGTCGCAAAAGAATTATATGACATCGCGTTGCTGCCGTATGCTCGGTCTAACTATACATACGGACTCGATAAATACCGTTCGTGGTATTGGTGGCACGTCGCAGCCCGTTCGCGGCTCGGTGAACCTAACGTTCAGCTCACGGTTTCGCTCGCAGCCTAGGTATGAAATTGACGCTTTAGTCTTGGATCAGATAACCGGCCAGCTTCCTCTGTGTGCTATAAATATTGCCGAACTGAATCATATTGATCCTAAACTACTCGCGGATGACACCTGGGGTGTGCCAGGTAATATTGACATGTTACTTGGGGTCAAGTTGTTCGCTAAGTTATTGCGACCAGGTCACGTGACCAGTGTAACCGGCTGCCCCGACGCATTGGAGACTGTGCTCGGCTACATACTTCTAGGAGAAGCACCTATTATCGAATCTCCAACTGATACTCTGTCTTTCTTTGCGAGTTCGTTCGATAACTTCGATCTTCGTAAGTTTTGGGAGATTGAAGATGTTACTGCCTCGTCCATTGGAAGTGTGGATGATAAACACTGTGAACAGTTTTATTGTACCACAATTACCCGCGCTCCAAATGGCAAGTATGTTGCAGCTTTACCACTGAAAACAGACGCGTCAGTGTTAGGAAATTCTTTTGATATAGCTCGCAAAAGATTCTATAGCCTCGAACGTAAACTTAAATCACTTCCTAATCTCAAGCTTCTTTATGATGACGTCATACGGGATTATCTACAGAACAATTATATTTCTTTGGTGCAGAATATCGTACCTGAATGTGTGTTGCCCAAACGAAATTGTAAGGAGCGAGAAACGGAATACTATATTCCTCACCATGCTGTTATTCGAGAGGATAAAGTGACCACTAAGTTGCGCGTGGTCCTAGATGCCAGTGCATGTACAGACAATGGTACCTCGCTCAATGATATCCTGTACGCAGGTCCAGTCCTTCAGGCTGACCTTTTTTCAATCTTGTTAAATTTTAGGCTTTTCAGCGTCGCTATTTCCGCAGATGTCAAATCTATGTACCTACGTATAGGTATACGCCCGCAAGATCGTTCGCTTCAACGTATCTTATATCGGTTTAATGAAGAAGAAGAACTTCAGATCTATCAGTTTTCAGTGCTTCCCTTTGGATTAAAATGTAGTCCTTTTATAGCTATTCGCACTATCCAACAGCTATGTCAGGATGAAGGAACGCAGTTACCTCTCGCCAGGGACATTTTGCAGCGAGATATTTACATGGACGACATAGTTAGTTCTATACCTAGCACTGCGCTGGCTAAAGACTCGGCTCATGAACTGATAAAAATATTCTCTCTCTGTGATTTTCAGCTGACGAAGTGGTCGAGCAACAGTATCGATGTTCTTCAGACTATCCCAGAGTCATTACGACTTTCCCAGAGCGTGGACCTAAGTAAAGATCCGACACAGAAAATACTGGGACTTCGTTGGTTTCCTGATGAGGATTGTTTCGCTTTCCAGGTTAATCCTAATGATCGCCCTTGCACGAAACGGAACATCCTTTCTTCCATCGCACGTCTTTTCGACGTTCTAGGCCTCGTGGCACCGATAATTTTATACGCCAAGCTTCTTATCAAAGAGCTTTGGCTGGTCAAACTTGAGTGGGATGACGTCCCACCACCTCGCATTGTTCGTCTGTGGGAACAATTTCAAGCTGAACTGCCAGTTATCTCTGAATTGAGATTTTTGCGACATGTCGGCGTCGTAGAACGCTGTAGGCTCTCACTCGTCGGTTTTGCCGACGCTAGTGAGAAAGCTTACGGTGGTTCGGTCTACGCCCACGTTGTCAAACCCGACGGTAGTATCGTCGTTTCGCTGGTGTGTGCGAAATCTAAGGTCGCACCACTGAAAGTCGTTTCGCTAGCTCGTCTCGAGTTATGCGCCACACTCCTCTTATCAACTATGATAAAGCGAGTACATAATCTTTTCGCAGCTCGGCACGCCATTGAGGTAGTCGTAGCTTTTTCGGATTCAACTGTAACTTTGAGTTGGATTCATTCCGCTCCGCATCGATGGCACACCTTCGTAGCCAATCGTATCGCGAAGATTCATGAGAATCTTTCGGCAGATCACTTCTTCCACGTGAAAGGGTCTGAAAATCCCAGTGATTGTCTTTCTCGCGGCTTAACGCCTGCCCAATTAGTCCATCATCCGTTGTGGCTAAATGGACCGCCATGGCTTAAGCTTCCCCGCTCTGAATGGCCGATAAAACCATTCGTTTCAGGCGAGTCGCAAGAGCTTCCCGAAATGAAGCCCGTGGCTTTACCTGTGCTCTCGCACGAATGCTCGGACGGAAGTCCACCTTCCGACGACATTTTATACGCTTGCTCCACCCGGTTTTCTTCCTGGTTGAAATATTTAAAAATGATTTGCTTCGTTTATAAGTTCATAAAACGGCTCCCTAGAGGGCCCGTTACCGCGTCTGATCTAGAGTTCGCTGAATTTATTGTGTGGCGATCGGTACAGAGAATTCATTTTGAAGCAGATCTCGATCGCTTAGCCCGCAATGAGTTATGCTCTAAGCCAGTACAACGTCTAAGTCCCTTTCTCTACGAAGGACTCATCCACGTTGGAGGTCGCCTAGCAAACTCTGAGCTAGATTTTGACTCGCGTCATCAGATCCTCCTTCCGCGTCAAGATCATATAGTGGAACTTTTAGTTTCCCACTATCATGTGAAAAATTTCCACACAGGACCAAACTTGCTCGTATCTCTCTTACGACAGAAGTATTGGATCCTGTCCGCGCGACGTATTGCACGTCACATTATTTTTAATTGTAACATTTGCTTTCGAGCAAAGCCGCGACCTACCTTTCCTATAATGGCGGATTTGCCACGTTCTCGCGTTGAGTCGGCTCCTAAGGCTTTCTCTGAAACAGGTTGCGACTACGCGGGACCTCTCTTGATCACGTCGGTTCGTGCTAGAGGCCAAAAAACGAGGAAAGCGTATATATGTCTCTTTACATGCCTGACAACTCGTGCTCTGCATCTTGAGATTGCCTCAGATCTTAGCACTGCGAGCTTTCTGTCAGCTTTTAAACGCTTCCTGGCGCGTAGAGGTCCGGTTCAGTGTCTTTATACAGATAACGCTACCAACTTTATTGGAGCCAAGTCCTATCTCCGAGATCTCTACCAATTCTTGGCTGAAGAGTATCACCCTTTATGGGAAAGAGAACTTGCAGAGCATCGAATTACACTTAAAAACATCCCCTGTAGAGCTCCACATTTTGGTGGTTGTTGGGAAAGTGAAGTAAAAAGTGTCAAAACGCATCTTTTCAAGGTCATCGGTCAGCAAATTCTCAGTTTTGATGAGCTTAACACTATACTAACTCAAATAGAAGCTTTATTAAACTCGAGGCCTCTGTATGCGATCAGCTCGGATCCGTCAGAGCCCACTTCATTATCGCCGGCGCACTTCTTGCATACGAAACCTCTTTTATTTCTTCCCGCCCGCGAAGTCAATGAAACGCGGTTACATCTTATTTCGCGATATGAATTGACTGATAAACTGGTCCAATCTTTTTGGAAGCGGTGGCGCCAAGAGTACTTGCATACCCTACAATCCAAACAGAAATGGAACACCCCTGCCAATCCAGTACGGGTCGGTATGGTTGTCGTCTCCATGCAGGACAATGTGATGCCTCTGCATTGGCCGTTAGGAGTAATTACAGAACTATTTCCAGATAAAAACGGAGTTTGTAGAGTCGCATCCGTAAAGACTAAAAGCGGGATCCTTCAGAGTCGCCCGGTAGTAAAGTTGTGCCCTTTGCCAACTCAATAAGTTTTTTCCGTTACATTAAGATTAAGTCTTACCGTGCACCAATGTACTGTATTAGATTTAGTTACCGCGTAGAATAGTTAGTTAAATATTCTTATTTTTTGTAATATAGAATCGCAACTTTAGAGTTCTTATAACTTTTGGTAGAGTTGTGATGATATGCAATTTTAGTTACCTTTCCTTTGCGTTTCGAAAGTAGGAACTTTCAAGCCGGGGAAAATGGTTGCGCTTCATAATTTATAATTCTTATATATTATTACATCACCTTATGGCGATTGAGAGGCATTGGTTTAATAGTTCTAATTTATTAAATAAGTGTCACATATCGTTGGTTCGGTGATGTTCTATGTGGAAGTGCCACCGTCAACGCGTTGGAGCTGTTGACATCGGCCGGCTTCCTGAGTGTCGTCTTGACCACGGGATATTGCGCACGCGTCCTTTCGCATATGTCTCTATTTCGAATAGGTGTGCTCCATCTCGTCTTAAACCCTGAATTGAACCTACATCAAGTGTTACCTAGACGGTGTTATATATCGCTGGCCAGCATAGTGAACCTAGGCTGAACTGTTCATCCTGAACGCGGCATCCATGTGCTTCTGCTTGGGGATCGCTGGATCAAAGGTATGTGGCATGAATAGTAAATTGGACTTTATCCATTGCCTTTCGTCTCATTTGTGTTTTTCCTCCTTAAAGTTAGCATCGCTGAATCAGCAATTATAGCCTAGATTGCTCTAATAATTTAGGTTCTCGCGCGTGTGATTTTATTAGTAATTTTCGAATTAATATTCAAATTCTAGAGGTTATACGCACCATTATTCTTAACAAAGATATAAGTACATTTTGAGTAGCATACATCTTACATAACTGAAATCTTTTACAAAGCCTTTCACTTAGTTCACAATTGTATGTTTTATGTAGGGAAATACAATATTGAAACAAAGTTAATTTCAGAGGACGATAAGAACGAGACGACATTCCCGGCGCACAACTACATGACGAGCGCGCGCCACGTACGGATACCCGCGGGCTACGCGTACCACGGGATCGGCAAGTACATGCCCAACGGACTGCGGGTGAGCGAGACTACCTTACTAGAACTACGGCGATGACGGTGCAGCTTCTCTTGAAGCGTGTGAAAGGAAGAAAGAGAAGATGCTGACCATTAAGATAAATTATATTTATGTCTGTAAATTGGTTGAAAAAATACATTTACACGTAAAAAACAAATTACGTTTTAAAACTAGATGAGTTAGGTGTTTCCTAATCGACTCTGAGAAGAAAGACCGAAATAAATTCGTCTCTTATAAAGTCCATTCATCATCTTGGTCAGATCATGTGAGGACCATGCATGTTAGGTCTCCTCGCCACCCATACCGCAATATTTGGGGAATAAACACTTCAAGCAGTGCGCCCTGACTCCCGCCCTTTTAAAACAATCAGCCTGATACTCCGGCGTCCTATGAGAACCGTGTAGGTACCGTAACACTTAACATGTGAACAATCTGCCTGATACTCCGGCGTCATACGAGAGCCGTGTAGGTACCGTAACACTTAACATGTGAACAATCTGCCTGATACTCCGGCGTCATACGAGAGCCGTGTAGGTATCGTAACACTTAACATGTGAACAATCTGCCTGATACTCCGGCGTCATACGAGAGCCGTGTAGGTATCGTAACACTTAACATGTGAACAATCTGCCTGATACTCCGGCGTCATACGAGAGCCGTGTAGGTATCGTAACACTTAACATGTGAACAATCTGCCTGATACTCCGGCGTCATACGAGAGCCGTGTAGGTATCGTAACACTTAACATGTGAACAATCTGCCTGATACTCCGGCGTCATACGAGAGCCGTGTAGGTACCGTAACACTTAACATGTGAACAATCTGCCTGATACTCCGGCGTCATACGAGAGCCGTGTAGGTATCGTAACACTTAACATGTGAACAATCTGCCTGATACTCCGGCGTCATACGAGAGCCGTGTAGGTATCGTAACACTTAACATGTGAACAATCTGCCTGATACTCCGGCGTCATACGAGAGCCGTGTAGGTACCGTAACACTTAACATGTGAACAATCTGCCTGATACTCCGGCGTCATACGAGAGCCGTGTAGGTATCGTAACACTTAACATGTGAACAATCTGCCTGATACTCCGGCGTCATACGAGAGCCGTGTAGGTATCGTAACACTTAACATGTGAACAATCTGCCTGATACTCCGGCGTCATACGAGAACCGTGTAGGTACCGTAACACTTAACATGTGAACAATCTGCCTGATACTCCGGCGTCATACGAGAGCCGTGTAGGTATCGTAACACTTAACATGTGAACAATCTGCCTGATACTCCGGCGTCATACGAGAGCCGTGTAGGTATCGTAACACTTAACATGTGAACAATCTGCCTGATACTCCGGCGTCATACGAGAGCCGTGTAGGTATCGTAACACTTAACATGTGAACAATCTGCCTGATACTCCGGCGTCATACGAGAGCCGTGTAGGTATCGTAACACTTAACATGTGAACAATCTGCCTGATACTCCGGCGTCATACGAGAGCCGTGTAGGTATCGTAACACTTAACATGTGAACAATCTGCCTGATACTCCGGCGTCATACGAGAGCCGTGTAGGTATCGTAACACTTAACATGTGAACAATCTGCCTGATACTCCGGCGTCATACGAGAGCCGTGTAGGTATCGTAACACTTAACATGTGAACAATCTGCCTGATACTCCGGCGTCATACGAGAGCCGTGTAGGTACCGTAACACTTAACATGTGAATTCTACTTTTCAATTATTTTCAGACTCGCGTCAGTCGAAGGGACGGTGTAAGTGATTAATTACCTACTTATAAATTACTGACCGTTATAGGTTTAATCAATTAATATTTTAATTAACTACGAAACCGTTCCGAAAGAGGAAATCCTCAATCAAGAGGTGCTTACATACAGGGAGGCAGTTAAGGCTCCTGCAAACACGAGTGGTGATTTTGTGTCTCGCGCGATTCGCGTTGCGTGTCACGCCTGTTTGAAGGAGCCTTAAAACTATACCAAGTTTCACAAGTTCGTATGTTAACGACATTTATGAACAATTTTGTTGGAACAGAAAACATAATTTTTTGACCGAATACATGAGCTACGCCTCCTAGAGGAGAGAAGTTTCTTGCCCATTCTTATGCATACGAAACTACCTTTTGGAAGGGGCAACTAAAATCAATTCCGTTTGGTTGTAAATGTCGACGTTCAAAAGTCCCTTTTATGTGCCTATTTCAAAATAAAGTATTGGACTTTGGCAAACTCAAACTAAAACTCAAAGGATTTATTTCAATTAAACCATTTACTGAATTACTTGAATTGTCATAAAGTCGGTCAGTTAGTCAGAAAGTAAAAGCTCGTTGCCATTCCAAAAAGTAGATCTCTATGTAGAAGAACGGGCAAGAAACTCCAAGCACACTCTTTTAAATCAAGATAAGTGTAATTATTGAATATGTTTTACATTTTATGTTACAGGCTGTGGACGTAAGTTCCAGTCAAGTTTTTATAAGAGCTGTCGAATTATAAAATAAGCCGCTTGACAGCTTTACTTCACCGAAAAGAGGAATATATTATAATTATGTATATCGACGCCCCCACGGAATAAAATGCTACCCGGAAATGTCCGAGATCCGAGTTTACAGGGAAAATTAAAATAGTTATTTTCAACACATTTGCTCAAAAATGCATTTACGAAGCCTGTGTACATTGTTCGAAAGTTTAAAATTACGCACCGTACAACGGAACGGGCGGTAAAATAGGTACTCTCACCTAAGCACATGTTTTACCGCCCCCTTCGTTGTATAGCGCCGTGCGTATTCTTTACGGTTTTTTTTATTACCATAAAAAATTATATAAGAATTCCACCAAGGAGTTTCAAATTATGAGAATAAATAAGCTGAATGATCGAACCTCCTTGAAAGCGCTTTTGCTCAATACGTATATAATCTCACTTTATTATTAAAGAGAAAATGAGACCAAAGATGCTTTACGACTCGACTATTGCGATTCGACTTTTTGCATTTCTAATTTGCGACCAACTTACCGCACTGGTATCATAAATAACTATTATGATACTAGTGCGTTAAGTTGGTTTTTACAAACGAGTAGACGAATGTAAGCCCGAGACGAAGTCGAGGGCTTACCATAGTCACGAGTTTGTAAATACCAATTTCCGCGCGTGTGTCATACAACGTTTTTCAACACATTTGCGAGAAAACAGTACAATAGGTAATTAAACAATCTTTTGTTTATAAAATATCAGTCAGAAAGTCGCAACAATAACAATCTTTGACATTTTTAATATGAAAATGGCGCCATTTTCATATTAAAAACGTCAAACGTCGCGGGTGCAAGATTTTGCTACAATGTCCCACCACGATCCCACATCACTCCTTTTCTAAATAAGGGTAATTTGATGAGAATGTCAGCACGCAGAAAGCTTCACCTGGCTACCCTACTCTTTGGCACAATTCTCACACAGAAACCGGATTATTTATATAAAAAACTGTCATGGTCTCGCGATTTTAACAAAATTAAAACAAGAGCTTCTTCTTACCTAATGTTAGCCTCATCGCATAGAACTGCTGCATTCCGTGGTAGTTTCAAATTCGCTGCCTCCCGTTGCTGGAATGACTTGCCACCTCCTTTTCGTGCTATAAAGACAATTGGTACTTTCAAAATTAAATTTAAATAGCATTTATTGCAGCTTCAAAAAGATACCAAACTTTGAACCTACCCTGGATGTGCATGCAGATAACAATGGTGGTCAAGGTCAAGAATTGTTATTGCTGGCCTACACAATGTTTGGTTCTGTCACTGTTTCTTGTAATATTTGTAACTCGATATCATATCAATAGTTTATTTATTTCATCCATTCCGATAATTCACTATTACGTATAATTTAATGTCTTTGATTCACTACCACATACCACGTATGTATATCTATATTGTATATTCACTAGTGATACTGTTCCAATGTATTTATTTATTTTCGTAGGGTCGGCGCGTGTGTCCTTTTGCTTGTCACAGCAATGCCACCATAGACTACTTAGAGATATGAATGCCACAGAGTGACACTCAATGGCATAGACAAGCAAGTAGGTTACGTCTGGCGCGGATAGAAATGCGAATATTATAATGTTTTATTTGTTATTATTTTACATATATGTCTTTCATTATTTATTTATTACTGTTAAATGCCCGTGACTTCACAGCGGGCGTATCAGAGTACCAGCGTTGCGGCATTTTTTTTTTAAATGTCGCAGCATCATGCTGAGATAGGAGCCTTTTGGCCTCGTATAGGAATATCTGTTTCCTTTTTCTTTTGTTACTTTTTGTTTTTATATAGTTTGGTTTTTTATTTTATAATTTAGTTTGTGCACTTCCTGTACGAGTCGCAATAAACACTTATTCTTTCTTATTTCCAAATGGCGCTACGTGCGCTTGGTGAAAATTAGAATCGCAAAAAGTCGAATCGCAATAGTCGAGTCGAAAAGCATCTGTCGTCTCATTTTCTCTTTAATACTAAAGTGAGATAAACGTATTGAGCAAAAGCGCTTCCAAGGAGGTTCGATCATTCAGCTTGTTTATTCTCGTAATTTGAAACTCCTTGGTGGAATTCTTATATAATTTTTTATGGTAATAAAAAAAACCGTAAAGAATACGCACGGCGCTATACAATGAAGGGGGCGGTAAAACATGTGCTTAGGTGAGAGTACCTATTTTACCGCCCGTTCCGTTGTATGGTGCGTAATTTTTAACTTTCGAACAATGTATACAGGCTTCGTAAATGCATTTTTTGAGCAAATGTGTTAAAAACATTATTTAACATAACATCGCGCCTATATCCCCCGAAGGGTAACGTAGAGGGCTCGGTTTATTATTTCGCGTATTAAAAATAATAGTTATAGTAGAATATAAGCAAAAGGTATGTTTTTTTACTTTCTCACACCAATTATTTGTAAAAAATATGTTTTATTGAGAAGCTGTTGTTCGTTAAAATGTTTATTGTACTTGGAATAGTTAGTTTGATAATAATTGATTACAGGATCAAATGTAATTAGCTAGCGAAACTCCGCAGACGTGATGGGTATCGATATCGTAACACGATCACACAATAAAAAAACATTGAATATTATTTTTTGTGGTCGTTGACCGCTGTTAGTTTAGTTACGTAAAGTATTAGTTAAGAAAAACTTTTTTTTTGTTTTACTGTGATCACGACTGTCAAGTCTACTAAACTAAACTGAGACTGATTTTCAAACTGGTGTTTTAAGTACACAGCCATACATACGGCTTTAGTACATACGGCTGTTTACCCAAAAAAAAGTCACCAAATCTTGATATTTTAGGTATTTAGGTTTAATTATCATTTTTATTTTATTTTTTATCTTGCTTATTGATTTCGGATAGGGCTTTATGTGAGTACCTAAATATCAAGTTGTATCACGTTTTTAAAATGAATAATTTGACCATACTAAAATATTCGATATTGTTAGCCGAAATGCAGAAGTATCATGGTTAGAATACGTGGTTAAAATATTGCCACTGAATTAAATGTCAGCCTGTATATCAACGTCTGCGGAGTTTCGCTGGCTAACTTCATTTGACCCTGTATAAGAATTACCTATTAATAAAGAGTAATTGCCATTATAATAAATTAAATGTGTTTATTTCAGAACTTCGACAATATAGAGGTGATAAGCGAAGTAGTTGACGTCTATATTAAGATCACTATGATCTTCCGGCCGATGCGAGCAGAGGACGCCACCACGTACTACGTGAGGTTCGAAGAGATCGCGAGGAGGGGGAACTTCGTGCACATCCCTCTGGTCACCCTCAGTGAGTAGTGTGTTGTACACACGACTACATCGTACAGTCACGGTAATACCGTAGTACAGTACTACAGTCGAGCCAGCTGGCGTCGTTTGGCCTTTGACACTAAGCGGCGGGTGAGCGGGTCAGACCAACAGTCGCCACGTGCTCGTAACTCTGCGCCTCTCTTCCCACTCGGCTCGGCAATCCTCTCTCTCTCCCACCGCGCTGATCTTGTATACCTATAGCGTATTTTCTATACAAAATAGTTTCGATATTTCTCATCTGCCAGTTTTGATGGCGAAATGGGCCTGCTCTTGCCATCGATCTCGCTTGTTTTGCTCTATATCTCGTGTTTGTTGCGAAGCATGTGACATCTCCAAGTATTTATAGCTAATTTTGTAGAATCCTGTTGATCCCGTATTAAAGCTGATTATATCTCTAGATTGGCTCATCACCGCACCAAGTCTCTCGTGCACGCTTGCCTGCACACTTTAACTGTTTCCCGCCATTCGTGGTGAACTGTCAGTTGACATTAGTGACAGCTACCTCACTCTCATGTGCATGAGATAGCGTTGCATATCTATTAAATAGATATAATATTACATAGCCAAATGGCAAAAACAGAACCCTTATAATTTCGTCATGTCCGTCTGTCCGTCCGTCCGGATATTACACAGCCAGTTTACTAGGAGACTATTTGCACGATATCGATTAAAATGTAAAAGAAGGTGTTATAGGTAAGGTGTGTAGGCAATAGGGTGAATAACGTGGTTGTAAGGTTTGTAAATAAAATCCAACTCACGTTTTATAGGTAGGTACACTATATTCTTCAACAATCCTCACACACAACACATATGATTTAGAAGGCACAATGGGGATAAAGCACAAGCACAAGCGTAAGCACAATAGTCAGAGAATTAGGAAGATAGACAGAGTTCAGATGAGAAGAGGAAAATAACAATGAACGAATCACAAGCAAGCTTAAGTAGTTCGCGGCAATACAAATATGCGAGCAAAGGACATACGCTCCGCGCCGTAGATAAGTCTCGACTGGTTTGACATTGCGCAGTGACCGCTGCGCCTATGTGCGCAAGCGACACGTATAGTACCGTTAGATTAGTGATGTCCAGCGGGTCGATAGTTTATCGCAGTTATTATCGATTATCGACTTCGACCAACTGGTGTTATGTATAAACATATCATTATAGAATAAAGACATCTTTATTCTATGATGTAATAAATAAATGTAAATAAACAACAATGTAAATATAATATTAAATAGATACTTCTATATGTGAGTAATTGTAAACCAGTGTTGTAAATAAGTACTAAGTATAGTAAATTATTATTAATTACATAAATAGGTAAGTAGTAGCCTACAGTGTATTTCTGTGCACCACTAAAAAATGGTGTAAGTAGTTACATTTCGGAAAAAAAAACTATTACGAGTGTCTCTCCCCCCATACATGTAACCGAGAGATGAAAAATAAATCAATGCACATAAGCGTGTGGGGGGTATTTTTGAGAGGGTCGAGCGGCACATAAGCGTGTGCGGGGTATTGTTGAAAGGGGCGAGTGGCACATAAGCGTGTGGGGGGTATTGTTGAGAGTGTCGAGCGGCACATAAGCATATGCGGGGTATTGTTGAGAGGGTCGAGCGGCACATAAGCATGTGTGGGGTATTGTTGAGAGGGTCGAGCGGCACATAAGCATGTGTGGGGTATTGTTGAGAGGGTCGAGCGGCACATAAGCGTGTGGGGGGTATTCGTGAGAGGGTCGAGCGGCACATAAGCGTGTGGGGGGTATTGTTGAGAGGGTCGAGCGGCACATAAGCATGTGCGGGGTATTGTTGAGAGGTTCGAGCGGCACATAAGCGTGTGGGGGGTATTGTTGAGAGGGTCGAGCGGCACATAAGCATGTGCGGGGTATTGTTGAGAGGGTCAAGCGGCACATAAGCATGTGGGGGGTTGTTGCGGCTACCGGGGTATGTCCAGTACCTTACGGTTGCCTGGGACAGTCTCCCACGTGAAAGCGTAGGTAGGTAGGGGTACACCCACTAGGAGGACCTCGGAGAGACGGGCAGCGAAGAGGCGGTGAATAATACTGCAGAATTTCTTCTTAATTTTGCTGGCAGATTTCGGCTTCTAGGGAGTTGTTGCCTCTTCGACGGCTGAGCTGCGACTGACTTTTGCCAGCAAATGGCACCAAATTTATACCCGGCGCAGCCGGCCTACGTTACCTTAACGAGAACCGCGATTTTTGAGACCCTTTTGCTTGCAATTTTCCCTTTAGCCTAAATCTGTCAAGCCGTTTTTTATTATATATTATCAATATATCCTTACAATTTTTATGTATGTTATACCTTATAAAGTCCTTAATCTAATTAAATATTAATTTGAGACGTAACTATCAACAATAAAAAGTTTCTAGAACAAGAACTATTAAAAAACGGGTTGGCACATTTTCACTATAGAAAATCCCTTTTATCAAATCAAATCAAATCAAAATCATTTATTTGCTTAAATAAGGTAGTTACAGAGAGATCTTAAAGATAAGGTATATGAATCTCTTATTTTGCCATTAATGTCGGCGTGCAAATTTTACATAATTATTTAATATAAAAGCATTATACAGGGTGGCCGGAACATTGACGTCCAAAAATAAAATTTCGGTCCCTCGTATCGTGGGGTATTCGAATCACCCCCATGTATGTTCCGCGACTTTTCATAGTTTTCGAGTTATGAATTTTTTTCTGAATGTTTGAAAATTTTCGACCTGACCAACCTAAAAAAATTCTAAAAAAAAAAGTTGAGGGTTTTATCGAGTTTCTTTTTTTGCAACTGAATTTTCATAAGTAGTACTTTTATGCATAAAATTATCAGCTTCGTAACTGTGATGAAAGTTATGAAAATGTTGATCTAAAGTGAAAAATTTACGTTCGGTAAATTATGACTCAAATTTTCAACTTTAAATTAAAAATCTTAACAGGTGACTTCATAATTCCTAAGTAGGCTTCAGGAATGCGCCAGACTCTCAGTTTTCATAATCATAAAAAAAATGAAGTACTTAATAGGGCTACTTTGTTTAAAATCGGCCTTCAAAGACAGCGAGGTGGAAAAATTCTTAAAATTACCCATCTGAGTAATTATTTTTTTTTTGGCTATTTTCTCGTTCCTAAGGTTAATTAATGATAAGAATACTGAAAACTAACCAACAAATAGTTTCAGAGTTGGGTAAGAAAAGTTTTACGTAAAAAGTGGTTTTGAATAAAACACAGATGATAATGTGAAAAAAGTACTTAATTTATTTTTAACATTTAGAAAAGGTTTTCAAAGTGGCCACCACCAGCAGCAATACACATTCTACACCTACGTAAGAAATTGTCTGGCAATCGTCTAAAAGCGTCTCTGTTCTCTCTCACAACACGTTCAGCTTCTGCAATCAACTGCCTCAGCTCTTGTTCACTTGAACAGTCTCGGGCGTATGCTATTTCCTTGTAATAGCCCCAAATAAAGAAATCGATGGGGTTGAGATCAGGTGAGCGTGGAGGCCACCTAATTGGTCCGCTGCGTCCGATCCATCTGTTGGGGTATGTTTCATCTAAGTAATTTCGGACCTGGGTTGCATAGTGACACGGGGCGCCGTCATTTTGCAACACCATGGTTCGTCTGAGTTCGAGATTCACATCTGCCAGCAACAATGGAAGTTCATTTTCCAAAAAGTTTTTGTATGTTTCTCCATCAAGTCTGGACGGCAGTTCAAACGGACCAATTAGTTCGCCATTGAGAATACCAGACCACAAGTTAACGCTGAAGCGATGTTGAAATGTCGAAGCTCTCACTTCGAGTGGATTTTCATTCGCCCACGTGTGGTAATTATGAATATTGAATATTCCGGATCGCTCAAATCGTGACTCATCTGACCATAAAACTTTATTGAAAAATCCAGGATCCTCTTGCTCTTTTCGTAACATGGTTTGGCAAAAATCAACGCGCAATTGGTGATCTGTAGGCAGTAAAGCTTGGACTCGTCGGATGTGGAACGCGTGGTATTCTTCATCGTGAAGAATGTCTTGGATAGAAGTCCTTGGGATGTTCAGAGCACGAGCCATACTTCTCGTACTCGTAGACGGATTTCGCTGAACTTCTTCCAGCACCATTTCTCTGCGATCCGGGTTAGCTCTAGGGATTCCTTCATGACTGCCGCGTCGACCAGGAATGCGGCCTGCCATCAAAGTGTTGTGCGTGTTAATAAAAACACGATGGTCGGGATATCGCTCAGGTTGCGGCCCACCACGACGTTGAAGTTGTTCGCGATACAGTCGCGCTGCTTCATGGCCGTTTCCTTGTGCAACTCCATAAAAATAATGCATTTCTGCATATTCACTTAACGTGTAACTCACTTTTTACACTTCCACGTAAAAAAAGTCCAAATCAGAATGCAAAACACAGTCCAATAAACGAGCAAAGTAGTCAAACAAGTAGGCAGCGGAGTCCGTGGGCAAAGCGAGTGTGGTAAAGACAAAATGGCGACACGCGTATAGCAGTAAACACAATGTGAGTACGACTGAGGTACTTGTTTTGCGTTGGCTTCAGTTGCGCGCCTTGCGTGAGAGAGATAGCAATAATTCGGTCTCTTTTCCTCTCGGTCCATTGTTATTGCAGGTAAAAGAGTTGCACCCTCGTTTACAACCCATAGTCCACGAGAACGGATCGCGCAAAATTCATTAAACTAACATTTAAAAAAATCTCCGTGTTTAAATCTTAGCTTTCCTGCAGTCATTTTTGGTTAGCAAACTAAATAACCTTAGGAGCGAGAAAATGGAAAAAAAAAATTTATTAATCAGATAGCTAATTTTAAGAATTTTCCACTTCGCAGTCTTTGAAGGCCGATTAAGGCCAAAGTTAGCCCCATTAAGTCCTACGTTTTTTAATGATTATGAAAGCTGAGAGTCTGGCGCATTCTTGAAGCCTACTTGAGAACCATGAAGTCACCTGTTTAGATTTTTAATTTGAAGTTGAAAATTTAAGTCATAATTTACCGAACGTAAATTTTTCACTTTAGATCAACATTTTCATAACTTTCACCACAGTTACGAAGCTGATTATTTTATGCATAAAAGTACTACTTATGAAAATTCAGTTGCAAAAAAAGAAACTCGATAAAACCCTCTACTTTTTTTTTTGAATTTTTTTAGGTTGGTCAGGTCGAAAATTTTCAAACATTCAGAAAAAAATTCATAACTCGAAAACTATGAAAAGTCGCGGAACATACATGGGGGTGATTCGAATACCCCACGATACGAGGGACCGAAATTTTATTTTTGGACGTCAATGTTCCGGCCACCCTGTATATTATTATATTAATTAAGAAATAAAATGGCCTGATCTTCTTCATCTTTTAAACTAATGGCCTGATTCTTACAATTCAAACGGATATATTCGTTTTGTGACTAAACCTATCAAAATCCGTCCATATATAAAAAAGTAAGTTTTCAACTTACGTAATTATACGTGAACAACATTAGTCTTGTAAGAAATCTTTTCAATACAGTCTTATTAGTTCGGAATACAAAAACTAATAACAAATGTGAGTTAAATAAACTAATAAGAATATAGAAACATTAAATAAATCCTTTTATAAACTTTTCTAAGTAGTGAACTTAATATTTCTACGTTACTTTCTCACGGCGGTCCCGCCACTACTTGCGCCCTGGTGCTCAGATAGGGTCTCGTCGCCGACAGGGGTATTGTTGAGAGAGTCGAGCGGCACATAAGCGTACAAAGTATCGTTGAGAGGGTCGAGTGGCAATAAGCATGTTGGGTATTGTTGGATCCCATCATTAAAATATGAAAATTATGATTTTTCTGCGTGACAAAAGGAAAAAACGAAACCCTTATAGGATCACTTCCTTGACCGTCTGTATCTCAGTCTGTGAAGATCCTTTTTATCACGAGCGGGTGGAGGTATGAAGTTGAATTTAATATCAAATACGTAGATCTATGATCCCGTAGAGCTCTAATAAAACCAAGATTCTAAGTCAACGCAATAAAAAAAAAGCGGCCGTAATATTATAAACCTAGGGTACTTCCCGTTGACCTAGAATCATGGGCAAGAAGCAAGGTCATCGTTTGTAGTTTTTTCACGTAAAATATTATTTTGCGATTAAAAACTTACATTTGCAGTTAGTTAGTTGACTGTGACGTATATCGATGTATGGGAGAACATGTTTTTCAACTTCAATGTTATGTTTGTTTTTGGGATAAATCATTCACCAACTATGGAACCCTTCATTGTGCGTGGTCCGATCCGCACTTGGCCGATAGTTTTTTATTACTTTGCATCGTTTATTAATGTTGCAGGCATGGGGCAGACGCGTCTCACCCCGCAAGTGCTGCAGGTGCTGCCGGCACAGCGCCTCAACACCACCAGCATCTACTTCACGTGCGCGCGCTGCGTGCTGCGCGGCATCATGCTGCGCGCTGCTGACGGATCCGTGAGCAACGTGGACGTGGACAAGTACCGGCTGCACAAGTTCATCGACGAGTACGTTATGCTCATACTAGCGCTCTGCACGAGTACATTATACCCACACTAGCGCTCAGCACGAGTACATTATACCCGCACTAGCGCTCAGCACGAGCACATTATACTCGCACTAGCGCTCTGGACGAGTTCCTTATACCCACACTAGCGCTCAGCACGAGTACATTATACCCGCACTAGCGCTCAGCACGAGTACATTATACCTACACTAGCGCTCAGCACGAGTACATTATACCCACACTAGCGCTCAGCACGAGTACATTATACCCACACTAGCGCTCAGCACGAGTACATTATACCCGCACTAGTGCTCAGCACGAATACATTATACTCGCACTAGCGCTCTGGACGAGTTCCTTATACCCACACTAGCGCTCAGCACGAGTACATTATACCCGCACTAGCGCTCTGCACGAGTACATTATACCCGCACTAGCGCTCTGGACGAGTTCCTTATATCCGCACTAGCGCTCAGCACGAGTACATTATACCCGCACTAGCGCTCTGGACGAGTTCCTTATATCCGCACTAGTGCTCTGGACGACACGTTTATTTATAGTGGTACCAACATTGAGCGGGCTCGTTGCCGTCTACCAGCCTACTTTAGCATCAAGGCAACAAAACGAACGACATGCAGACGATAAACTACTCGTATACTATACGTATACGTATAAAATACTCGTACGAATGCTGGCTACTCGTACGAATGCTGGCTTGCGCGCACCCTTACGTCGCATTACTACTCAATTTAATAAAATTTTCAACGATTTTGATATCTTCGCTTTACATGCTAATAAATTCCGTAGCCTAATCCGCCAAAAAATTTCAGAAATGTAAACCCAGTTATGTGTTTTTATCAACATAATGATGTTTCTTCGTTGTATTTGCATGCCTATTTAGCTTTAGTCATATATTTAAGCACATTATTTACAATAATATTATATAATTATTAATTGCAATCGCACTACGTAAGTGCATTAAAAATTACTCTTTTTATAATCTGTGGAAAATGTCGTGGGTTATACACTTGCTCACTTTGTATGAATTGTTTGTATATTATTGTAGTGTGTAACTGTTTATTTTCCTAAATAAATAAAATAAAATAAAAATAAAATAAAACGAATATAAAACTTAATAGTTTTTTTTTCTTTTACAGTAAAGGAGTAGAGTTGAGTATTGCACATTTCTAGTTTTAACCCCCGACGCTCAGTGGGCTGAAAATCGACTCTCATAGACATATTGCCGTGCCAATCCAAAAGACTGTAAGTCGACTTACAGTGTTTGTGCTCAACAACGCCCAATCACTTTCTTTAAGTCTGTTTAGTACCCCTGACCAACATTTATTTCATTTCAACGTGTATTTTACAAGATAAGGCAAGCTAAAAAACACTGTATTACGTTCAAGTTAAAGTTTAACCACGCTGGAAAACTGTAACCAAGCTTACAGTATTTTGCCGTAACAAACTACGTGCATTGCTGAAGATACAGTGTTTTGAACCGACGCGTATACTCGCACGTTGATACCGTCCCGCCAGCCTAATATGATCTGACAACATTATTGCTATCTCGCTCTTTCTCGACGTATTAGAGGCCCCCCCGCCTTCTCACCTAGTTTGAAGACGGTTCAGTTAACGTGTGTATTTTGAACCAGGCCATACATTCATGGCTGCAGTTTATGACCTAGAAGATTTCGTAACCAAAATCAAAGAGTCAAGAAAAAATCTAGATGGTGACGTACTCCAACATAAAGACATGGTACTTTTTACAAATGACTGTAAAATAACATTTCCAAAAGACTGGAACATCCAAAATTTAAAAATTATTGAGTTTCGAAGAGGCAAACTCTCTATGTCTCTCCGAAACTGTTCACCGCTGCACTGGAGGATGTCTTCAAGGTTCTGGACTGGAAAGGGGCTGGCATTAACATTAATGGCGAGTACATAACTCACCTTCGGTTTGCCGACGATATCGTAGTCATGGCTGAGACTATGGAGGACCTCAGTACAATGCTCGATAACCTCAGCAGAGCCTCCGAAAGAGTGGGTCTTAAAATGAACATGGACAAAACGAAGGTCATGTTAAATGCCCATGTAACACCCACTCTCATGAAGATCGGAGACGCTACACTCGAAGTCGTGGACGAGTATGTGTACTTAGGAAAAGTTGTCCAGTTAGGTAGGTCCAACTTCGAGAAAGAGGTCAATCGTCGAATCCGACTCGGCTGGGCAGCGTTCGGGAAGCTACGCAATATCTTCTCGTCCCACATACCGCGGTGCCTCAAGACGAAAGTCTTTGACCAGTGCGTGTTGCCAGTGATGACATTGGTACTGAAACGTGGTCGCTCACAATGGGCCTTATTAGAAGGCTAAAAGTCACCCAAAGGGCAAAGGAGAGGGCTATGTTTGGAGTTTCCCTGCGTGATCGAATCAGAAATGAAGAGATCCGCAGGAGAATCAAGGTAACCGACATAGCCCGAAGAATTGCCAAACTTAAGTGGCAGTGGGCAGGGCACATTGCTCGCAGAACAGATGGCCGATGGGGCCGGAAAGTTCTAGAGTGGCGACCGCGTACCGGAAGACGTAGCGTTGGAAGGCCTCCCACAAGGTAGACAGACGATCTTGTCAAGGCCGCAGGAACCCGTTGGATGCGGGAAGCACAAAAGCGGTCGATGTGGAGGTGCTTGGGGGAGGCCTATGTCCAGCAGTGGACGTCTTTCGGCTGAAATGATGAATGATGATGATGAAACTCTCTATTCTTGCCAAAAATGATTACAATGGGGAGTATAAAGAACTACATATATGGTAAAGAAAAAGGTTGAAGGAGATTTAAGAAAGAAAATGGGTGATGAACTATATCTTATAAATATGATAGAAAAAGAAAAAAAGCCAAGAGGTGTGAATGAAGTAAAAAAAGAGAAATTACTAAGACTAGATAAACGATAATAGTTATTTGTTATACAAGAGTGCAAAGTTGCTTTTTAACCGCGTGTTCAATTTTGATGACCGAGCAAGCGAAGGATTCTAAAATTGAATCACGAGCGCAGCGAGTGATTCAAAATTAGAATCCTGAGCGTTAGCGAGGGAATCAAAAGAGCACGAGGTGAAAAATCTTTGCACTCGAGTGCAACACGTAACTTTTCATTCCACCTCAGCGAGGAAATGACTAAATGCAAAAAAAAAACGTTTACAATCACAAGATAGGTACACTTTTATTTCAGTTTAGGTATTAATTACTACATTATGACAGGTAAGTATTACAGAATAATCTTTAAATTATAACAAAATAATACTAAGGTATAATTAAGAAAATTTTAAAGTAACGTTGCTACAGTTATTTAAATTGAGTGTAATATTTTTGTTTGGTACTGTAATATTGGTGTTAGTCACTTGTGTACTGTTTTTCGGTAAACTATCTGTCATACTTAATAGTTGTACCGATTCATCGGATTCCCTTGGCGTGAATGTTGGAGAGAGAGGGAGATGGTTAGGTGTTTCATAACGGCTTATTTTTGATGTAGAAGGGCCAGTCCAAGGATCCGATTGAGGCTCTTTCAGTGTAATGGCTCCTACGATGCCTTCACATATTTTAGACTTATTTTGGATGGAATCCTCTATGTATCCCTCTACAACTGCATTGGACTTCCAGCCTCCGTGGCGCTTAAGGGACAGGAGATCAGCTCCGGAATCAGCCAAAAGTGTGGCTGAAGTTCGTCGGAAACAATGACCCGTGTACAACAGGGGTTCTGGAAGTTCAAGAAATGTTGCTATTTCTCGTGGGATACTGCCAATTTTATTAGTACCCATAGGCTGTCTAACACACTTTCCATTGCGATACTGTAGAAAAAATCGATTGATTGGAGTGTTAGGCGGGCGTAAGGCTTGATATTTCTCAACAATCGTTACGTATTCCTTGCGAATGACGAAGTTGCGGTCTCTTTTTGTCTTTGTATTAGGTAAATTAATTAATAGTAAGTCATCTGAATGTTTCTCAATGTTTTTGACATTAAGTTGTGTTAGTTCATTAGTTCGACATGCTCCGTTTATTCCAATAATAAGAACAACCTGTAACGTAAAGAGTATTGTAGTAGATAAATGAATAAAATTGATATGAACGCATAATTATGCCTATCAACATCTACTAAGTATACTATTTAATTGAGATTAATATACTTAAGTAGATACTGAATGTGCAACTGACTTACTTTTGCCGCCAAATATACGGAATCGGGTGCTTCGTTAAGAAACTTTTCAATATCAGATACTGTGAAAACCTTCGATTTTTTTGGTTGATGACCAGATGAGGCTCTTTTTAAAAATGCCACTAATTTAGGATAGGTATCGATATGTTTGTCTTTTTTCATCTTTATTGTTGCTTTTAGCATCGAATACGTACTCCATTGAGTGCTTGCTTTCTTGTTCTCGGATAATTCTATAAAATATGCCAGCAAAACGTTTTCTGAGAAAGTTTTGGCTCCTTTTGCTAGTCGCCACGTGTTGAACATATCGTACTTAAGCCTTACTTCCAGAAACACAAGATTCTCACATTAGTTAGTATATACATTTTGGAACTGTGTAAACTAGTCCGCAAATACCCAGATGCTTACAATACACGGGGTGATATACAAACAAACTATTCTTTGCGCCATAAAAATAGATTAAATTTGCCCCCTTCCCGCCTTAAATCACACTCATCCAGCCCATATTCCATGTCAATAAAAATATACAACAAATTGCCAGAAGATTTAAGAAACCAAAATAAAACCAGCATATTCTTAAATAAATTAAAGCAATACTTAATTAATAAAAGCTATTACACAGTCCATGAATATCTAGCGGATAAATCCAATAATACGATGATAATATGAATAATTTAATTTAATTAGCAAAATGACAAATATAATTTATACTAAAACATACATATACACACAATACAATCTGAATTATAATGTTGCAGACTTTAATTTTGAAAGAAGACGTGTATGAGTACGATTTAATAGAATGACATTTGAATATTTATTTTTGACATGTAAGTAAGTTGACATGGAATAGTTTTACTGTACTAATTAACTTTTTATTTTTTATTATGATCTCACTTCTGGATTTGATGTTAGATAATAAGCAATTTTAAATACAATTAATTGAAAATAATACCTATATTAATAACTATTAATAGATTAAGAAAACAAATGGAAATATAAAATACCTACTTATTATATTATATATATGAAACACCTTACACCTAAACACCTTATTATTATATATGAAACATCTCGAACTGAAAAATTATAAAGCGCTCTTCCTCTCTACATATTTATGAAATTTGCTGTGCCCGACAGGGTCCATAATTGTTTCTATTTTTTATTTACCACCTTTAAATGTACATTATGGATTTAGCAATAAACGATTTGACTTTGACTTTGACTTTACTGTTTTAAATACTTCTCGCGTGATTGTTGAGGGAGAAAGCTCATTTGCGCATTATTAACAGTTTCAGTCAATTCTGTTGGCGTCAAGCAAACTTCCTCGTCGCTAGAATCACTCATTTTAGTTTTTTCACTTGTTTTCAAGTTTCTTGTTTTTAATATAAGGTTTAACAATGACGTGAAAAAATGCCGCGTAAAGAACCGCGTACAAAGCAAATTGAAAAAAGAACACCAAGAAGGTTCCGAGTCTGAGTTTTTAACAAATTAAAAAAAAGTTGTATGATATATTCGGCACCATAGAGGTAGCAGTAAATAGGTTTAATGTTTTTTTTAATTCACAAACTTAGTGCACACGATGTTCTAAATTCAATTTACTTTATCCTCTAGAGAATAAAAACGGCTTTTCCACTCAGATATTGAAGATTAAAAATACTCTTTCCGAGATGGTGGGATGAAATAGTTATTTGTTATACAAGAGTGCAAAGTTGCTTTTTAACCGCGTGTTCAATTTTGATGACCGAGCAAGCGAAGGATTCTAAAATTGAATCACGAGCGCAGCGAGTGATTCAAAATTAGAATCCTGAGCGTTAGCGAGGGAATCAAAAGAGCACGAGGTGAAAAATCTTTGCACTCGAGTGCAACACGTAACTTTTCATTCCACCTCAGCGAGGAAATGACTAAATGCAAAAAAAAAACGTTTACAATCACAAGATAGGTACACTTTTATTTCAGTTTAGGTATTAATTACTACATTATGACAGGTAAGTATTACAGAATAATCTTTAAATTATAACAAAATAATACTAAGGTATAATTAAGAAAATTTTAAAGTAACGTTGCTACAGTTATTTAAATTGAGTGTAATATTTTTGTTTGGTACTGTAATATTGGTGTTAGTCCTGTTAGTCACTTGTGTACTGTTTTTCGGTAAACTATCTGTCATACTTAATAGTTGTACCGATTCATCGGATTCCCTTGGCGTGAATGTTGGAGAGAGAGGGAGATGGTTAGGTGTTTCATAACGGCTTATTTTTGATGTAGAAGGGCCAGTCCAAGGATCCGATTGAGGCTCTTTCAGTGTAATGGCTCCTACGATGCCTTCACATATTTTAGACTTATTTTGGATGGAATCCTCTATGTATCCCTCTACAACTGCATTGGACTTCCAGCCTCCGTGGCGCTTAAGGGACAGGAGATCAGCTCCGGAATCAGCCAAAAGTGTGGCTGAAGTTCGTCGGAAACAATGACCCGTGTACAGGGGTTCTGGAAGTTCAAGAAATGTTGCTATTTCTCGTGGGATACTGCCAATTTTATTAGTACCCATAGGCTGTCTAACACACTTTCCATTGCGATACTGTAGAAAAAATCGATTGATTGGAGTGTTAGGCGGGCGTAAGGCTTGATATTTCTCAACAATCGTTACGTATTCCTTGCGAATGACGAAGTTGCGGTCTCTTTTTGTCTTTGTATTAGGTAAATTAATTAATAGTAAGTCATCTGAATGTTTCTCAATGTTTTTGACATTAAGTTGTGTTAGTTCATTAGTTCGACATGCTCCGTTTATTCCAATAATAAGAACAACCTGTAACGTAAAGAGTATTGTAGTAGATAAATGAATAAAATTGATATGAACGCATAATTATGCCTATCAACATCTACTAAGTATACCTACTATTTAATTGAGATTAATATACTTAAGTAGATATTGGTGCCGATTCTCTTGTCACAAAATTCTCTAAACTAGACTAAAAATCACCAAAATTTAGTTTATTCCTGTCAAACGACGATTTCCCATTCTGAAATTGACTAAAGTGACACAACTTAACTAAATTTTAGTTTGACAGCACTAAGATGGCACTGAGATTATAATTTAGTGAAAATGGCAATTTTGCTATTCTGAATTTTACGTTTTTCAGCAAAAATTTTGATTGTCTTAACTAAATCTGACTATTTTTAATCGCGATTAAAAAGGTGTGGAATAAAATTAGTTGTCATGAACTAAAATTCACACCAACATACACCTCGACTTCAGATGCAAAAACGGTACTGTATCTTTTTTTCTTTTCTTTTGCTTATATCTCGAAAACGGTGTGTCCTATCGCAAAAATAATGAAAATTTCGACCCCCTTTGCGACCCGTAAACCTATAAAACTCAACGTGTTGGTAATATTTTTTTATATTTTCCATACAAAAAGTAAAAAATTCCATACAAAACAAGTCAAGGCCGCACATAATGCGCGCCTACGGCTCTAAAAAAAGATCACGTGGTACGGCAAACAAGTACCACGTGGAGTCGCAATAATTGTCAAATTTGATTTTAGATGTGTCAAAATTATTTTTAAATTTAGAGATTTTATTTTGCAGAATAGCGTTAAGATTCTCATAGCCAAAAGTAAGGAATTTTAGTGATAGTTTAGTTAGTTTAGTTCGGTGTACAACAGAATCGGTACCACTGAATGTGCAACTGACTTACTTTTGCCGCCAAATATACGGAATCGGGTGCTTCGTTAAGAAACTTTTCAATATCAGATACTGTGAAAACCTTCGATTTTTTTGGTTGATGACCAGATGAGGCTCTTTTTAAAAATGCCACTAATTTAGGATAGGTATCGATATGTTTGTCTTTTTTCATCTTTATTGTTGCTTTTAGCATCGAATACGTACTCCATAGAGTGCTTGCTTTCTTGTTCTCGGATAATTCTATAAAATATGCCAGCAAAACGTTTTCTGAGAAAGTTTTGGCTCCTTTTGCTAGTCGCCACGTGTTGAACATATCGTACTGTTTTAAATACTTCTCGCGTGATTGTTGAGGGAGAAAGCTCATTTGCGCATTATTAACAGTTTCAGTCAATTCTGTTGGCGTCAAGCAAACTTCCTCGTCGCTAGAATCACTCATTTTAGTTTTTTCACTTGTTTTCTAGTTTCTTGTTTTTAATATAAGGTTTAACAATGACGTGAAAAAATGCCGCGTAAAGAACCGCGTACAAAGCAAATTGAAAAAAGAACACCAAGAAGGTTCCGAGTCTGAGTTTTTAACAAATTAAAAAAAAGTTGTATGATATATTCGGCACCATAGAGGTAGCAGTAAATAGGTTTAATGTTTTTTTTAATTCACAAACTTAGTGCACACGATGTTCTAAATTCAATTTACTTTATCCTCTAGAGAATAAAAACGGCTTTTCCACTCAGATATTGAAGATTAAAAATACTCTTTCCGAGATGGTGGGATGAAAATGATTTTATTTCTGTAAGTAGGTTTGTACAAACACTTTTACACGTCAATCATATTTTAAAAACTAGATGAGGTCGGCGTTTTCTATCTGACTACTCTGAGAAGAAAAGCCGAAACAAACTCAGAGGTCAGTCTCTTTTGAAGTCCAGACATAATCTTGGTCAGATCATGTGAGGACCATGTAGATTGGTGTCTGAAATGGTCTTCTGAGGAAAGAACCACGCAGATTAAGAGGACCTGTCCAGTCAGTGCACGCATTTGTCAGTAACCATGCAGCTCAACTCGAAATCTATGCCTGCATTGCGGCGATTTTTTTATGAAGCCCTTAAGGAGTCAGATGCGCCTTATCTCGATATACATATTGATTCTGATTTGTAACTCAGTCATATCACAAATCTGTATCAATATTTGTTTTATTTCATTAAATGATGGATCTCATAGAAGACCAAAGATATTTTTGTTATACTGTTGCCAAGGTTGCCTGGAAGAGATCGCAGAAAGCGATAAGGCCGCCCATTGTATATTAAGTAGTGTTCAGTTTAATTTTTGTTGTTGTTTTTTGTGGTGTACAATAAAGAATATATAAATAAATAAATAAATACTGTGTAAGTTCATAAAAAATATTAGAAGATTATGTTTCGCAATTTCTTTTAAATATTATGTATAAATGAATAACTTCATACAATTATTAGGATATTGTTATGTTTCGTCAAAATTCTCATTAAAGTTTATTTTATCAAACTGTAATTGCTTTTATTTACAAAATTTGACAAATTGATGCCTTTATAGTACCTACCTACCTACCTACATAAAAACATGTTTATTGGTCTTTTTAAACCACTGAATCATTGGATACAGTGTTATGGCATAATTAGTAACTTACTTTATACAAGGCAAAACACTTTAATTAGTTTTACAGTGTTTTGCATTGTTATAGTTATACTTAAACTTGGCAACTCTGTCTTGTCAATACAAGTTAGTGGCAATATCTTTTTATCTTACCAAATATATTAAAAAAAAAACGACTTGGCTATGTAGTTAGAGGTATACACCTACTATTGAATGCATCAAATAATACAATATTAAACAGTAATCATTAAAAAAAGGAATTAATTATCAAAAACCTTTATCGTCTAAAATCTCACATGTGGTTTTCAAAAGTTACAGTGTATTGGATTGGCACGGCAAAGATAATACTTTTTTCCCAAATATCCACTTTTATTATTTGAAAATGTTTTGAACTTAATAAAGTAAATACAACATCTTTTAGAGGTATAATAATTCCAGGATATATAGAATAATATTAATCAGACGTACATTATACATGCCTAAAAATATCAAAATTATGGAATAGCATTGCAAACAACGGAAACATAATTTTTTCATTAAAAATTACTATGGAGCTGGCATGAAAAAGTCTTACATCTCCGCCATCGTTCAATTGGCCCTAATTCCCTTGCAGGTGATTAAACCTTGAATTATTTCGATTTTTTTGACATACTCTCCGAATCGGCCAATGCCTTCGCCCTTTTTTTAAAAATCGATTTCGATTTAATATTTTCAAAAAAAAAATTTTATCATATGTTTAAGCTTAAAATCTACACGGACTACCTAAACGATGAACCCGACCACCACATGATCATAAAAATAGTAGATTATGCACCGAGGGGCTAAAGTTGTGTCTTATGTCACGGGCGTCATATTGAATCTCGAGTGCAATGAAGGATTCGGGATTGTTAAATCCCGCTCCTCGCTCCGCTCGGGAGTTATCCCGAGCGCAGCGAGGGAGTTAAATCCTTGATTGAATTGAATCATCGATCACAGCAATACAATAAGCCACAATCCCTTGGTGACGGGCGGCACTCAGTTGGTCGGAGAGCAGATATTTCATCCTTAATTTTCTGTTCTTCTACCTTCACGACTGCTTCACTTTCTTTAATAAAAGTAAACTGCACCGGACAACAAAACAATGCAGAGCAAGGTTTCGGGTTTTGCCAAACTGTATTTTCTTCACATATCAGTTATAATGCCACCAATGATGTCATAAAAATACTGGAGTCATCTTGAATATAATCCAATTTTTGTTTGTATCTACTCTGGCTAGGTGCTCCATCAAAACCCCATTTAGACATTAAAATCAGTTCTTTTTGCTTTAAATCTTCTGGTATAGATTTAAATATTCTATTTACTGTTAAGTCCAAGAGAGCCTGCAGAGAAATCCTGGCTGAGCTATCTGTAACCGTGATAGAATTTTCAGGTTCAGGTGGATAACACTCTTTTTTTGCTTTTTGCACTCTGTAGTAGGATAGATAAAAGTCTCTAATATCTTCTCGAATTGCTGATTCTCTCAAAGTTATATATTGCCATTTTGATAATTTAAGAGATAGCACTAATCCAAGCAACTTTAGGGGTGTAAAGGTTGCTACGCTGACGACACGCTGGTCCTGGCGCAGGGGAGGTCGCATCAGGCGGCGGCCGACGCGATGACACGCGGGGTTGCGATAGTCGTGGAGAGGATTCGGCAGTTGGGTCTCGAGGTGGCTTTGCACAAGTCCGAGGCCATGTCTTTCCATGGGCCCCGGAACAGGCCACCATCGGGATCCCAACTAACGGCAGGAGGGGTTCACATCGGCGTCGAGTCCACGATGAATTACTTACTTAGGCCTCGTGCTCGATAGCCGGTGGAACTTCGTGGAGCACTTCCGACGTTTGGCCCCCAAACTGGAACGGACTGGGGCCGCCCTCAAGCGGCTCCTGCCCAACCTGAGGGGTCCAAACGCCTCCTGCTGGAGGCTTTACGCGGGGATCGTGCGGTCCATGGCTACATATGGGGTCCCGGTGTGGGCGCGTTCACTGCGGCGGAGAGCCGCCCACTATCTGAACGCGCGCTAAAAGGTGGTAGCCGTAAGGCTGATCCGGGGCTACCGCACGATCTCGGGCGAGGCGGCAAGCCTCCTTGCCGGACTGCCGCCGTGGGATCTGGAGGCGATAGTCCTCGCGCGCCTGTATGAGTGGCGCGCGGATGCACGACGCCGGGGATAACCCCGCTTCCGCGGCAAATCACGGCGGAGCGGACGGACCTCCGGCGCGATCTCATAGCGGCATGGAAAGAGCGTCTGTCGCAACCCAGCGCAGGGCACGCCACGATAGCGGTGGTAAGACCCCTCTTTGAGGAGTGGCTAGAGAGGCGTCACGGCGTCCTCACCTACCGCCTGACGCAGGTCCTCACCGGACACGAATGTTTCGGGAGATTCCTGCACATCATCAGGCGGGAGGAAACGCCCGGGTGTCACCACTGCGATGATCGCCCCGAGAACACGGTGGAGCATACGGTGGGATGTCAGCATCGAAGAGGGGGCCCACTGGGGCCCAAGCCTGCCGGGAAAGCGGGATCATCCGAAAGGGGTACCGCTGACCCGGAACATAAAGGGCCAAAGAAGGAACACGGGTGGGTCTTAGTCAGTAAGAGTCTGACACTCCCTTACGCTCCACCCAGAGCGGGAGGGGTCATTTAATGAATACCCATCCTCAAAAAAAAAAAAGAAAAAGGTGTGTAAGGGTTTCCTTGCCAGTCGGTTTTATGATCAAGTCTTGGAATCTATTAACTGTTTCTGGATTTTTCATTATGTATTCAATCACACAAGCAATATTATCTCTAGCATCTTCATTCAACTTGGTACAAGCTGCATAAACAAGTTCATTGCAATCACTGTCCAAATGATCACCACTCCGTCTATTCTTTTGCTTCGTTCCCAACTCTTCAAAAGGTTTTCTGGGGAGTTTCCTTTTGGTCATAGTACCAACTGATGATGTTGATGGCTCTTCTTCCTCATGAGCGACAGATGTCGAAGGTTCCTGAACATTTTCTTTGATGCAGCTATTCCAGTCGACATTTTTCTCAAACCTGTTTCCATATTCCTTTCGGAATAACTCCATTTTTCGTCTTGCAGAATGCCAACGCTTCTCTACTGCTCTCGTAAATTTCCGGCAAAATTCTTTAAACGTCACACGATCTTCCTCAGATAAACTACATCTCAATCGAGATAACACTGTCTCAAATAAAAACTGATAATATTATTTTTATGGCTGAACCTTTTGAAATAATGAACATATCCAGATTTGTTACGATGCTTTCCATGTTAACGGTGATGTGATGTTATAACTGTTTGCACTTTCAATGCGTAAAGCGAAATGAATTGACTTTATTTTGAGTTCTCTTATTTATTGCAACGATGTTAATTCGTGTGCTCATTAAACCCATTAACTCACTACCCTTATTAGCTAAGCATATTACTTAAACTCATAAAATAATGACGATAATTAAGATCGTTACATCATTAGGTCTTTGAAACTATTTTTTTTATGATCATGTGGTGTGTTTATACAAAGTAGTGGTCGGGTTCATCGTTTAAGTAGTCCGTGTAGATTTTAAGCTTAAATTAAGTTATACATATATGATAAAAAATATTTTTTGAAAATAGTAAATAGAAATCGATTTTAAAAAAAAAGGTCGAGGCATTGGCCGGTTCTTCCAAATAATTCAAGGTTTAATTACCTGCAAGAAAATTAGGGCTAATTGAACGATGGCGGAGATATAGGACTTTTTCATGATAAATGATAAATGATTTTATTTCTGTAAGTAGGTTTGAACAAACACTTTTACACGTCAATCTTTTTTTTTTTAAACTAGATGAGGTCGGCGTTTCCTATCTGACTACTCTGAGAAGAAAGGCCGAAACAAACTCAGAGGTCACAGTCTCTTTTAAAGTCCAGACAAAATCTTGGTCAGATCATGTGAAGGTTATGTAGATCGGTGTCTGCAATGGTCTTTAGAGAAAGATGGTCTTTTGGTCTAGGAAAGAACCACACAGATTGAGTGGACCTGTCCAGTCAGTGCACGCAATTGTCAGTAATCGTGAGCTCAACTTAGACTCAAGGAGCTCAACGATTCGACGAACATGCCAGCTCCATAGTAATTTTTAATGGAAAAATTCTATTTGCGTTGTTTGCAACGCTATTCCATAATGTTGATATTTTTAGGTGTGTATTTAGTCTCCCAAAACATTTTCAAGTCATAAAAGTGGACATTTGGGTAAAAAGTGTTACATGTCTATGAGAGTCGATTTTCAGTCCACTGTGGGGCGGAAAAAGCGGGATGTATCTGTGTGTGTCTGTGGCATCGTAGCTCCAAGACGGCTAAACCGATTTTTATTCTTTTATTTGGTTGGTGTCTAGATGACTTGATCGACACTGTTTTTAGCACAAAAAAAAAAGAAAGTAGAAAATGTAAGCCGTTTTAGAGGTCCTTGTTCGTGTCGGGTTTATTAAAAAAAAAATTTGTTACTGATTAAAAGATCGTTCTCATTGTCCAACCATCAAAATAGACAGATGTAAGGCAACCGCGTCCATAATGTGTAGGTACGTCTACCATTTACCATCTGCCGGTCGGAGTTTTACAGTACCACGCTACAAGGTTATTTTGGCGCGTAGTTAGAGTCGGAACTAACGCGCCATCTCGTTTTATATATGATTTCTGTGACAATTTCACAAATGTTTACCAACAACTCCCCCCTGTCTACGTCATTCAGGCGCCAAAATATCCGTGTAGCGTTGTAGGTCAGCAACAAGGACCCTATACAAAGTGGTGGGCCGTGGGGACATCGACGCGCAAACTGTAACCATGAATTCAGAACATGATCCTAGACCCCGTAACGAAGAAAATTAACAGTCGGTTACCACAAAAAACAAGCCCCCGCCTTTGTACAGTATTATTTTTTACTTGTGCATAAAGTAAAGTTTTAATAAAATAAATAAATACCTACGCGATCAAAATGTAAGGAACAGCATATATTTTTTAATAACTGATGTAATTATTTAACGCTGCTGGGGTACAGAATCATGTACTGGACCCATGGTAACAGGTTGCGCCACTCTGTGGTGAGAACAAATTGTTTCCTCGTAAGAATAAGGTTTTGATGAATACAAGACAAGCAATGACTAACACACCCGTGTAGGCAATCAGTTATCGAGCTGTGCACCGAACTGGTAACTCCGCGCGACTTCGGAGACTACTTCCTCATGATACAGAACGACGATGGCGGCGAGGAGCGGATCAAAGCACTCACTGTCACAGGTACATGAATAATGCGCTTTGTTCTTTCAAAACGGTCCAACTCACAATCTTGCAATATTAAACACGTACACAAGCATAGAAACTACATAACGCCACCTGCTACGTTCATTACATAAAAACATCCAACATCACATCACCATGTTGCAATCATTCCGTTTGGTTTTGAACGGTCACACAATAGATAACGAACGGCTGTCCAAATACAGATTTTCATGACGGCCGCTATATACCTACAATATGACGGCCGCCGCTCTTCTAGGAAACCGTAGCTTTACTTACTTACCTAATTAATTAAATACATTTTAGCGCCTGGTAAGTTATATTGAAGTACGTACAATAGACGTTAACGTCACCTATTTAGTAATAGGGACCTAGCCGCTAATGACCCGCGGGAAGCTCTCGTTCCCAATAGTAAACTACCGTCAATGCCCCCTGGGTACCCTGGGTGCCCGGCCTGTTATCAGCTTTAATTAAAACAATTGAATACTTAGAAAAACCTATTGTTTACACTAGAGCGGCGATGACGTAATTTCGCGCGTGCATCAAATGTAATAAACCGCCGCGCCACGGGATCTAGAGCAGCTAGTTGAGTACACTTGCGAATAATTATGTCGCGGTCGTAAAGATTAATACTAAGTCTTATAATAAAAACTATTTTTTTTTATAATTGAGAATAATAACATCGACGCACAACTAATATACCTACGTTTATATTACAGATACTGGTAACGTTGATTTATTTAATTAAATTAATTATATACTTTTCATAATACTGAAATATATTCATGATGGATATTTTCAGGTTTAAGTATTGAGAAATGTTAAAACATTAAGATATTTCTTTATTTATAGATCGTAGTAAGTATTGAATACATATTTATAACTTTTTAGGTTTCCGTAACCAATGGGTGTCTATTCTTAATACACTAGAGCTTGGTGCTCAATAAAACAAAGAGAATGTTGATGCTGAACGATGCTTGTAATCCTGATAAACTACATATTACATACAGTTCGTTATATTTTAATTACGATGAGAATTTAATAACAAAAACATATGCAGACGATGGAAAAAATAAGTATTGCAATATCGAAATGTGAGATACAACATTTTTCCGTAATTTTGCGGTGTGACCGTGTGAAGCACCGTTAGCTATAAAGCGTCTGGAAAATACTCTTGGCGATTTGTTGCATAAAGTGCGTGATACGAACACAAAGGCTGCAGGAGCCGACATACCCTATTACTAAGCCTAAGTCGTCTGTCTGTCTGTCCGGCTGTATCTTTTAAACCACAACTACTACTAGTACTTAATTTACAAAACAATCAATAATGTATAATTCTATGTATGTAGCCCGTTGGAATTGTCACAGAGCGTCGTGTTAGTAGGGCCTCTATGACAAATAATAAAAAAGCTTGCAAAAATGTTTATTGTTTTAGTGGTACATTTTGTCCGCTAGGTAGCTCTGAACACAAAGGTTTATGTGTAATAGGAGCGTTACTGAGTTACATGAGCGGTGGTCGTGGTAGTCGCGCCATGGAATGTTGCACTTTACTGAACTTGTGTATACTATTGCGTTAAATTCCACGCGATTCTCCACTAAAAGCCGCCCAAAACAAAATCCATTATTAAGTTTATTGCCGTCAAAAAGCGCTCCAAACATTCACCAGAGTGACGTGGCGTGTTGTAGCGCAGTAAAACTAAGATTTCATTTTATTTGTTTCTACAGATAACGGTAAGTACATAATAACATTTTCTCGGACTGCTTTACTATTTCAGTAATTACTGCAGCTGGTACGTTTGTATGAGAGGATGGCCAGCCGCACGTGGTGTATTTCTATTAATCTTTCTTTAAACTTGACTCGTGTGCTCGATGTGATTTCCCGTCGGCCAAAATGACGAACTACCCAACAAACTTTCATCTCCTATTTAACCTCTTTATGAGATAAATTTACTAAAAGCCTTCTTTGGTGCTCAGTTTCAGGGTTATTCGTAATACGTCGGCAATCCATTAAGGGGATGTAGAGGACGTCATTTGCAACTAAATGACCCCTAATATCCCCTATGCAGGAGATTGTCGAGTTGGGTATCTCTTTAAAATCAAAAAATCAAAATCAAAAGTCATTTATTCAAACTAGACTGAAAATCAGCACTTTTTGAACGTGAAAATCACATAAGACAGTCCACCCAAAACGCCCACCCTTCACCACATCCTAGTGCTTTAGCTGGGAAGAAGAAGTGGCGGAACAAACTCCCCAGCAGCACTGCTGTCTGTTCAGTTAGAAGAACTGGATTCTATACAGTAATATGTAATTAACATTAAGAAACACAAAAACATTAAAATTATTTGTCATATGTCAGCTAGCACACGCCAATATTGAAAACTATACTCATGCAGAAATAAATAATGAAACCGTAAACAGAACTTAATACAAAATAAAAAGCCTCCAGGCATATGCAATGCTGCATTATGTTTTATATGTAGCTGTAACTTATAGTCACAAATGATAAACTAGGACGTAATTAAATATAAAATGTCAAATTACTTGAAAATGGTTGACATTGCATATTGGTCATAAGGGGTAATTTGGTTGCAAATGACTTCCCCTACATCTCCTTAATGGATTGCCAACATATTACCAATAACCCTGTATACAAGACTAAAATAAAAGAAACTCTAGCGCAAAATGTGATGCGTTTAGTCTCAGAGGTTTAGGCTGTCTGTTGCCTGTCATTGAAGTTAAGACTTTTATTCATTCGCTTTTCGTGTCAAACGATATGCTTCGTCAGCTTATAGTACATACAGTCCACCTCGTTATTGTTTTACCACTTTTGACAAAAATTCCCAGTAGGTTGAAACTGTCACACGATCTTAAAGCAAAAGTAGACCGTGACGTTTTATGTCATGCAAGAGAGGAGAGGAGTTTTAAAAGCTTCCTGTCTCCTACTAATTTCCGGTGCCCTACAGGGTCCATAATGATCTCGATTTTTTTACACAGTAAATAAACACATTTATTTATTTAATACATCAAGACTTAATGCCACAGGCATTTTCTACCAGTCAACCTTTGGGTGACGCAGAGACAAACAGTGGTAGGTGCGATTACAAAATTTGAGGAATAAATATAAAAATACACATAGCATACCTATTCCAAACTATACATTTAAATATATGTACCTAATTAAATATAAGTACAAATAAATATACATAAATACACGAATATACTTTAACGCCCTTTTTACGGGTTAACGCCCTTTGCTTTCTGCGCTGGCGTTTGGGCAACTACTTTAGAAGCGGCCGATGCGCAGAAACATGATTACTTACGCAGATTGAAAACGAATCGAATGCAGTAATTGAGAAGACGGTCAAGTTTGTCGAAGAGATCTGCATTCAGGTTGTAGGGGCACACATCATCATAATCGACTAGGTATAGGGAAAATTGGGGACTGCACAAGCATTGTCTTCGTACTCATTCGTAATACATTCTTGAGTCGGTTCATAGCCCGCAGCGTTCCAGTAACCTTTTGGCTCACCCAAAGCGACTTGAGTACGCCAGTTCAGGGTGGGTACTATCAATGTGCAAGCCTAGGTCCTTCACATCAGTACTAACTGGGACGATCGCACCATTGAAGAGAACTGGTGGCAAGGTTGTACCAACCACCTTACTCATACTCCGAGAACTATCCATGATAGTCATAATCAGCCTATACCGTCCCCACTGCTAGGACACAGGCCTCCGCTCTGTGAGAGGGAGTGGACTGTAATCCACCACGCGGGCCCGGTGCCCGATTGGCTCATGATGATTGCCTGACTCATAATAGGGTTTACTGCTACCCCAAATCTATAAGATCAGGTTTTTATGGCTATCGAGTCCCTATTTGATTTGTCGATAGCTTCAGATACTTCTTCAACCCTCCCTGAACAGTACAGTTGCAAGTCATCTGTATACAGATGATACGCACACTGAAGTTCGGAAGTTATAAGATTAATAAAAATAGAAAACAGAAGAGGAGATAGGATACCGCCTTGAGGAACGCCAGTTTCCAAATTACACCAGCATGATGAAGAATCCCCAACATCCCCAACAAGATAGCCCATGAACGAACTGCTAACAATGATAAATGATTTTATTTCTGTAAGTAGTTTGGTACAAACACTTTTACACGTCAATCGTATTTTAAAAACTAGATGAGGTCGGCGTTTCTTGAAAACGTTCCTGAAGGTAAGAGGAGAACCATTCCAGTGGGAGAGACCTTATTAAAGGCATTCGAGAAATCGACCAACACTATTGTAGTAATTTTGGTGTCTTCCAGTCCTGCCCATATATCGCCAGTCACTTTAAGGAGGCGGAAACAGTACTATGCCCGTCCTGAACCCACATTGAAGAGGTCTAAAGAGTGAGTTACGATGAACAAAATTGGAGAATTGTTTGTGGACGCAGGCCTTGAGCACTTTGGATAGGAACGGAAGGATAGAAATGTAGCGGAAGTGGGTAGGAAGAGAGGTAGTCGACCAAAAATTTGCCAATTTGCTTCATAGGGAAGGGAATATTCCGGTGTATAGGGAAAAATTACAATTGTTACATTACAATGTGGGTAATTGCGAGTAGGATAGTTATAAACATAACACGGATGATATTGTCATATCCCACCGCTTTTGGTTTAATGGATAGAATGATCTTATTGATCTCTCCCGGTTCAACTGGGACGAAACTGAAAGGATTGATATGAGGATGCATTAAACCAGAAAATAGGGACAGAGTTTGTGGCTTGGTTCGACGATCCATGGTAGAAACGTAGAAAGATTCAAGTACTGATTCGAATTCAGTGAGGTAATCAACAGTGGGAGGACAATAGACAACACAAATAGTGGTTTTGACTCCTCTGACACAGACTTCAAGGAAAATAAACTCAGCAGAAGCAGAATCGTGTGAAGAGGAATCATGGAGTATTTTTTAAGGAAGGTCACTGCAAAGGTATATGGCGACACCACCTCCTCCTTTAACAATCAATTATTCCGTATAAGAACGGAACCAGTAAGAGGGTAAGTGGTGGACAGGAGATGACGTTTGAGACAAGTTTTGGAGATCAGGATGGCGTAAACGTGCTGCTGTTATTAAACACGTCTTACAGCTCACTGTAGTGCCTTGGAACACTTTGACCGTTAATGTGACCTACATTCGCCAACCGATTAGACTGAACCTTGAAATTATGTTGTAAAAATCACTAAGTGTATCAGAGATGCAGCAGATTTGTTAGCAGAAAAATAAGACTCATTGTCTGACATAAATATAGGTAAGTAGATAGTTATTATGTTGAAAAAAAAAAATCGAAGAACAGAGCAACTAACAGGTGCAAGACACTGCATCAACCGCCAGCTAACACCAACACTAAAAGCAAATAAACAAACACAGTAAAAATACCTGAGTTCACATTTTTGGCTACTCTATTGGAAGCAAAGCGAAAACCGTAGTTCCCAAAAATATAAAAGACACAGACATACAAAATAAAAATTAAAATTGGCACACCCAACTGTAGATTGAGCCGATGAAGCGCATCGTGGAACGAAACGTTAGTTAAATTATTTGATTGATAGCACGCGAAAAACAGAAACAAAAGTTTAAAAAAAATAGATATTTTTTCATTCCAGCTTTTTGGCTTACAAATGTGAAAGATTTCGCAGACGATTTAGTTCTTGCTAGGAGTTTTGGCCGTGAGGGTCATTTAAAAGCTTTTTTGGATCAAGTGCACAAATACCCAAGCCTTCGAACGTCCTAACTCTGCTCAAAGCAACATAGGCTTTATGTTTTATTTTCAAATTTCAAAATTCCAAATTACATGTAAACATATAAGTTGCATACATTTTTGCTAGCTATTTATGAAACCCTTTATTTTGATAGGTTCGGACTCGACAGGTTATGAGAAAAAAAAACATTAATGAAGCCACAATATGGCGCCAAAAATCGACCATTTTGTTTTTTTTTCAATTTGGTTGTAGCCAGTGTCACTCTCACAATTAAGATGAATCTAACGGCACCTCTCAAGCTGAAATTGATCAAGCTGTTTAGGCTACAGAGCGTGCCAAAGGAATATACATACATACACTTGAAAAACATAACCCTCCTTCTGGCGCAGTCGGGTAAAAATATAAGCTTATTTACTTACACACATTGTGGAATACCTTAAATTCTCGAGTATGGAGAACGTGGTAACGCTTTGTAACCCCTGCTACTCCACAGCGATCCAGGTGCAGCGGCTGCGCGTGTCCGTGGATATAGGCGCGCACGTGGACCAGAGCGTGACGTACACGTGCGCCGACTGCGAGCTCACGGACGTGCTGTGCCTCGGCGAGAGCGTGCTCGCGCAGGGCCACGTCGCGGTCATCCCCACCTCCAAGAGCATCAACATCAACTTTGTGAGGTAAGCACAACTGCACACATCACCTGTTGAGCCCAAAGTGGTTGAGCCCTCACTCCCACATTCCCGCGGTCCATAAGAGAGGACGCATTGGCATTACAAATCCAGACTCACGACAGCTAAAGCATACCAACTGGAAATTTCCTAATGGAAATAGCTAATAATTACCTTAGCCCCCCTCAGGATCTAGTTCCACGCTCAACAGCCACGCTTGCAGCCACTAGACCAACAACGTTATCCTAATAGTTTATACAAAAAATAGTTCAGGTCGTGTGCTAGACTTGATAATCTCTAACGCGGACCCTCAAACGATGCCCTGCAATATCTTGGTGAATCCCGATAGCCTCCACCCCCCCTTTTCAATATTAACTCACCTAGATGTGCGTTTCAAACCAATGAAATGCCATCCTGTTCGCAGGTATAATTTTTACAAAGCAAACTATGATTGCATTAAACACGACTTAGGTAATATAGATTGGGAAGAGTCACTCTCTCATCTTTCTTCTGAGATGGCTGTTGATTTTTTTTATGAAACTATATATAAAGTTATCAGGTCGCATACTCCATTAACTCATACTAAAACCTCAAAATTTCCGATCTGGTTTTCACCTTCTCTAATAAAAACATTAAAAAGTAAAGAACATGCTTGGATTAAGTGGAAGAAATATGGTAATCACTCTGATTACGTGCGTTTTTCAGATTATCGCAGATTGTTTCATAGTGAGACCACTAAATGTTATAAGAGAATATGATATCAGTTGAGGATAGTATTCCAAAATCTATTAAGTATTTTTGGTCGTATGTCTCTTCCAAGAATGGCAAAGCTAAGTACCCTGCTAATATGTTTTACAAGAATGTTTCTTCCGACGACCCCAAGGAAATATGCAATTTGTTCTCGACTTTCTTTTGTTCGGTATATGAACCCTCTACCTTTGACCCAGACATATGGCAACCGTCTAACTGCTACGAATACAATTTGCCATGTATCTCTGACATCTACTTGTCACAGGAATCAATACATACAGCATTGAAGGCACTTGATTCTTCTAAAGAAGCTGGACCCGATGGCATATTTATTTAATTATATATTCTTTATTGTACACCACAAAAAACATAACAACAAAAATTAAATTGAACACTACTTAATATACAATGGGCGGCCTTATCGCTTTCTGAGATCACTTCCAGGCAACCTTGGAATGGACAGAGATTTTCCTGGACATAAAATGGGGCTGTTGTTGGTGCAAATAATAAGTATGTATACAATACACTAAAATAGATACACATATATACATATCCTAAATAATAGATACACTTATATACATATCCTAAATAATAGATACATAAATACGTACATACTAAATTTATAAGCAACGAAAATAAATGAAGACTATAGATAATTACAATTGTGAGAACACGATCACAACGACAAGTAATGTTCCTTCACGAGTCTTTTAAACACAAGCAATGACGGCGCGCGTTTAAATTCAGCTGGCAATGCATTCCACAAACGAGCGGCCTGGACAGTAAAGGATTTGTCGAGGAAAGTTGTGGAATGCATAGGCATTTTAAGCTTCAAGTTATCTGATGACCTTAGAAATTTCGTGTGGGAGTCGCAAAGAAACTGGAAACGTTTCTTAAGATAGAGAGGGGTGGAAGGGGAGAAGAGCACATTATACAAAAGAGAAAGGATATGAGCGTTTCGGCGAAGGCGAATTGGTAACCACTTGAGCTTCACACGAAATTCGGAAACATGGTCATATTTGCGCAAACCGAATATGAATCTTATACATAAATTTTGAAGCCGCTCAAGTTTATCGAGTAGGTCTTGGGTAAGGTCAAGATAGCTGACATCAGCATAGTCAAGGATGGGTAGAAGAAGAGATTGTGCAAGCGCAATCTTGGTGGCAGTCGGTAAAAAACTACGCAATCTTTTCAAAGATCCTGGGAATCACGCTAGACGAGAAATTACAATGGGGACCTCATATAACATCTCTTGCGGGGCGGCTAAGCTCGGCCGCTTATGCTGTTAGAAAGATAAGACAGTTAACAGATGTAGAAACCGCGCGTTTGGTCTATTTTAGCTACTTCCACAGCATTATGTCGTATGGCATTTTACTGTGGGGTCGGGCTGCTGACATTGAATCCATCTTTATTTTGCAAAAGAGAGCTGTCAGAGCCATTTATAATCTACGTCAACGCGAATCTCTCAGGGAACTATTTAAAAGGATTAATATTCAACCAAAAAAATCAAATAATTAAAAAAATATGGCGTCTTGTCAGTGACGTACGGACTCGCGCGTGTTTTGTTTACATGATAAATAATTTGTGTTTTAAGTGGGTTTTCAAGTGTTTGAAGTGCTATGGCCTGTTAAGTGTGTGATAAATATTATAGTGAAGTGAATTACTGCAGGATTTCAAGGTCGGTGAGTGAAAAAATATTACGTAATTTCGGTTTTATTCCACAACCGGCGCTGACCGATTCATGTTTATTGTTATTACGTGTATGTGTTTTCAGATCCTTATTTTAGTACAGTGTGTTATTCTAATACCACTACTTTTATAACAAAGTTGAAGCATTAAATAAGCTTTCCACAGGTACCAATATTTTTATTCTACGTATCAGATTTATATTTATAAAACAACATTTTGTTTCCATTGTCTTGGCGGCCATTGTTATTTTTTTGCCGTCGGCAAATTTTTTCAACTTTGCACGCTCGTAAATAGTACATATTGTACTAATGCTATGTGGTTTTATTAGTGTTTTGCGTTAAGTATATACACATAATGTATTTAAAACCTTAAACAATATAGGTCAACGCTCGTTTTTTCGAACTATAACCATTTATTTGAAAACAAAGTTACGTAAATACTATCGTACGTACGTATCGTACGTAGTGTTTACGTAAATACTATCCTATTTCAAACGAAACTCCGCTATCTTAAAGCCCCGTTCCTTACCATAAGAAAAAACACAAGTGTTAGCACCATTCAAACAAACCCAAGTCGTAAAAATGCTTTATTTACATTATCGGGCGGCCGAGCGGCGCCCCGCCGCGCCGCGCGCGCCGGTGACGCATCTGGCATTCATCTGGCTCGATTATTTTTCCCGCGCTCTGCCACCGAGCGGTTATGACGGTACCTTGCCAATTCATCTATGAAAATATTATGTACGTAAGAAAAAATCTACATCTTTTTAATAAAATAAGTGATAGACATAATTTTAATACAAGAAATAAAGATAAAATATATCAACCATTTTTCAGATTAGTTAAAGTACATACATCTTTTATGGGGTACTGTGTTAAATGCTACAACAAAATACCTTGTAATATATTGCAATTAAATGAAAGAAAATTTAAAACTCATATAAAAAGTTCACTGTGTAAACAAGCATATTACAAATTAGAGGATTATATCCAAGATAAGAATGCTTGGAAACATGCTGGTCCAGCTCCACAGGACAATCTAGGGTCTTGACAAAATTAAAACTTGTTGCTTCTTTAATTGTATGGTTTGTTATTTTTATGACATTTGTTTACATTCTGTGACTACTTTAACTCACACACTGACATATTAATTGGTTACATAATTTGGGAAATCGTATACTTTTACAATGTTTGTAAATATGTGAACACCATGTATCTATCATTTAATTAACTTATTTATCATTGCTACGTTTATTAAATTCTTTTTACCTATTTTGGTAGGGTAATTTTTATTATAGGTGCATCGTGTTCACATATAATTATATAATTAATGTATACAAAGTATTGTAACACATTTTAAAAGAGTAACGATGGAGTTTCTTGCCCATTCTTCTCCATACGAAACTACCTTTTGGAAGGGGCGACTAGAATCAATTCTATTTAAATGTAAATGTTGACGTTCAAAAGTGCCTTTTATGTGCCTATTTGAAATAAATGCTTTGACTTTGACTTTGATGCAGCGGATGCAAAAAGCTTGCGGCTAACCTCCTGCAGCTGGGCAGTCCAAGATAAGTTCTTATCAATGAATATCCCCAAGTTTTTAACTTTCTCACTAAATGGAACAACTGAGTTGTCAAAAGAAACTTGGGGACGTGTCGTCCAGTCGATCCTTGAGACCGTCCTAGAACTGCCTACCACCACAACCTGCGTCTTTATGGGGTTCACCATAAGTCCATATCTCTTGCTCCAGTCGCATATTCAGGCCAGATCACGATTAATCGTCAAGATAGCCTCAGATAGATTTCCAAGAGGAGCTTGCGAGTAAATTTGCAAATCATCTGCATAAAGATGGTAGAAAGAAATTAGCTCGTCGGAAATTGAGTTAATAAAAACTGCAAAAAGTAAAGGGGATAGAACGCCACCCTGAGGTACACCGGCAGAAGTATTGCTCCAGGAAGACAAGGTCTCTCCAATGCATATACGTTGCCGGCGACCGAACAGATAACTACGAAACCAGTCAATTACCGATGGAGATATGTTAAGAGAGCATAGAATGCCAAGTAAAACATCAAAATCAATAGTATTAAAAGCATTACTGAAATCTAGCAAAGCTAAGACCGTTAGATTACTATTTTCCATGGCAGACCTTATATCATCCGTAATGTTCAGAAGCGCCGTGGTGGTGCTATGACCAGTACGGAAGCCAGACTGGAAGGGGTTTAGGAGATTATTTTTAGACAGGTATGTGCTTACTTGATTACGAATTAACCGTTCAAGGACTTTGGAAAGGAATGGTAAGACAGATATTGGACGGTATTCGGAAAAAGATGTGGGATTAGACTTTATAGGTAAAGGTATTATTGAACTGACCAAAAGCAAATGGAGAATAACTGGGAGTCGGAAGAGAAGAAAGATAATTCAGTGTATTCAATTTTATTGTCCTATTAAAATTGGACGAAGCACTAAAACGATTATTCATTGCATCAATGTCTATGTCTTTTGGGATTGTCTCTTGTCGGGTTTCATCGGCATAGCGTTAGATCGGTTGATCGGCATACCACCCTCCTTCTTCATAAGTACAGCTGACCACTTGTCTTCTGCCTTATATATAATTTTTAATAAATGTTTGAAGGAAGGGGTCTTTCCCGCAGTTTGAAAACGAGCCTCTATCACCCCTGTGTACAAGAGCGGCGATAAAAATAATTTAAATCCGGGGTTCCACAGGGGTCAGTATTGGGTTCTTTTCTATCCATATTGTTTATTAATGACATTAGAATAGAATTCTCTTTATTCGAGTATCCAAGACTCAAAAGCTGTTAGTAAAACTTATGAATATGTTAGTAAACACTGAATATACAAACAACACAACAAATAATGGTGGATCATTGCTGCAACAACCCATGAGTAATTGCACAGCAGCGACCCACATAAACACAGTCCAGGCGACTGGCAATCATGCTTAGGATGCTGTTGGTGCTGCCCCACACCCTGCGCACCAAGGAAGCGCACCTTTTACGCATTATTGTGTAAACACAATCTACATGCGCATCCGCGAACATTCCCGACGCACTACAGAAGCGGGGCAGCCCCACCAGCATCCTAAACGCGTTATTATACTGAACGCGGAGAGCACTGTACGATCTTTGAGTACACCTAGCCCACAGACTGCACGTGTAAAATGAAGTACAGTACGCTCGAAAGAGCGTGATCTTGACTGGAAGTGAGCATCGTGCAAACCTGCGAGCCAACATGTTCGCATTAAACATTACTTTATCAACACAAAATTCTTGACTTATGCAGACGATATGAAAATTTATACCACCTGTAAGAATATTCGCGACTGCCAGTATTTACAACAGGACCTTGATAGATTTTATGAATACTGCCTCAAAAATATACTCTATCTAAGCCTTCCTAAATGTTACACGATTTCATTTACTAAAAATAAAAATCAAATCAAATTTAGTTACTCAATAAACAGTATAAGTCTTATTGAAGTTCAGCCTGTCCGTGACTTGGGTGTTACGCTTGACGCTTGTCTGCATTTTGATACTCATATTGACAATATAGTAAAAAAAGCCTTTCAGATGTACGGACTGATCATGAGATTTTCAAGTAGCTTTGTGCGACCCTCTACATTCCTAATATTATATAAAACCCTGATTCGGTCGCAATTGGAATACGCCGTCCAAATTTGGGACCCTCTATATGATAAGTACAAAGATAGGTTAGAAATTGTGCAGAGAAGATATTTACGTTCTATAAAATAAAAATGTAATCGTCCTAAAGTCTCTTATAAACAATTGCTGAAACGTTACAATGTTCTTAGTTTGCAGTCTAGACGATTTCTTCTGGGTGTAATGATGCTGCATGGTATATGCAATAATAGATTCGACTGCATTCCTTTAACAAATAGTCTACATTATATAGTACCTAGATTCGTGGGGTACGTGTGCCTCGACTATTTCACACGAACTCGTGCCTTGTTGATGCGTACAACGCTCACTTCACACACGCTCACATATGCCCAACTCACGGTTGTAGAACGGCCATTGCTCAGCGTCATTTTGGTGTACTGTCAAACCATTTATATAATAAAATGAATAAACTTTGTTCCATTGCTCCCATGTGTCTAAACGAATGCAAAACTGAAGTCACAAAGTGGCTCTTGGCATTGACTTACAATAAGACTGAAGATCTACTACAGATATCGATCGCTTAACCTAATGTTATATATATAAAATAAAGTAATATGTTCAGAATTATATTTATTATATTTATAATGACTTTCATAATACACAGGTTTTCATCATAATATTATCTCTCGCTCACACACATATACACAACCATATATAAGTAGATAAACAGGATACATCATAGTTGCATTAACTAGGTAATATATTATTATTATAATTTAATCTTGATATTCTGTGCTCGTCTTACAATTACTGCTGTATGTTCAAATCATAGGCGAGGACGCTGGCACCCTAAACACAAGTTAAATCTTACTTTGGGTGCCAGAGTTCATCGAAAACACTCTGTTTCCTTAGTTGTAATGCCGCATAGTGTTAAGATAAGTGTTTTTCTTGTACAACTGAAGTTAAATAAAAAAATTATTATTATTATTATTATTACTTCATGGAGCTTGACATATTTACTCTTTCCAAGATTGTATCAAGGCGAGAGCAATCGAGTTACTGAAATCATAAGTATTTTTTCTTTTTTTTCTCTCCTTTTTCGTATTAGGCTTTTACGATGCACACTATTTTGTCTGGTTTCTTTAAACTTTTTTTTTGTGAATCCGTGGACAATATTGTGGGTTACAAGTATAATAATATAAATATGGTATAGACTGTGTATATATGTATTTCTAAGTTTTGTGCTATTTTAAGAATCTCTAGTTAAGCTTGGCATGTAACTGTGTTTTGTCCCTAACAAATAAAATAAAATATTTAATTTCACAGCTTTGAAGATACAAATGCTTGCGTCTACATGGGGATATTCAAGATTGGCGACGCTACTTACAGAAAAATAGTAGCTGTTCTTCAAAGTGAGTTTTAATAAAATTAAGATTGAAGTTTTTGTTCCGAAATGTAGCTCACTGAACAGGACATTATGTCAATGTAATCCTGAAATGACCGCCCTGAACATAGGAATAAAGTGTTCCACCGTAATAAGTTAAGGTACGCACAGTGACATATCAAACTATACATTTCCAATATAAGTTGACTTCTCATTGTACGAAAAGCCTACACAATGCGAGGTCAGCTAAAACTGGTCACGTATAGCTTGATATGTCGTCGTGTGTACTCGTACATGCATCGGCCTGTAGGTATGTTTTTTTTTAATGTTTTGTAGAGACGGAATGTGCTATTTTAGAATAATCTTTTTAATACTCAATTCATTTGAAATTTCAGGTAACTGTAAGTTTTATTTTTAATCTGTAGCAAATTTTTATTCTTCTTTTATCCAGGGATGAACTTTGATTACCAGGCTTACTCACTGAGAACTCACTGAGTGTCGGTATAATTTGGCATTAAGTCCGGGTCGCCATGTGAGACTGTCGGACTTCCACAACACTAGACCCTTTTTGAGTCAAGAACTTCGTTCCTTTCGGCTTCGGATAATCCCATACAAAGTTCCACAGTTCGGCATCCCATTTCTACCCTGCCGTGCTTTTTAAGTATGTCCAAGTCATTCTTTACAGTTCAAGCTCACTTCAGGTACCAGTGGTCATCACAAGCGGCCGTCTAATATTCCGTAACATCTCACCGCGCAAACTTAGCTGAAGTGAGCTGTCGCTGAGCTAAGCCGTGATAACTTTACAGACATTTACACTAGTCGTGCTTGCGGTAGGAGTTGACTGGTAGAAATCGTCACGTAACAAAAAGGCGTAACGCCCCCTCCGTGCAACGTTCTCATTCTCTCTGTATATAAGAGTGTGTGTGTTTGCATGCGAGTGTGTGTGTTCGCGTAAGGAACTAGGTTCCTGACTGCAGACGTTTTTTTTTACTAAAATTCGATGTGCCAACTGCCATACTATGTGTTTTCGACCGGCCGCGGCAGGGTATTACGTTTACACAAGTAACACACTTACAAATTGTTTACAAACAATTTGACACCTACATTCCAAGGATGCAAAACGATATCCAAACCTGCATGTTTTACGACACAGAAACATACATCTGCCCTTTGAAGGGTCCGATTCATCAAATAAGATCGGATGAAAACCTCTGCATCAGAGATCAACAGTCCAATCGTTGCAGCACAGCAACTACAATCTGCACAAATCGTTGGATAGAGCTTAATAAATTAAACACATATTTATTGAACACACATTTGTTGCGGATCACGATCCGCAACAAAATTCGTTTGGAGCACGCTCCATACGAATCATATGCGAGTATCAAGTTACGGCTGGAGCCGTGCACGTGTGGCGGCGCCGGCACCGGCGCCTTCGGCGTGTGCGCAGCGTGGCTCTGCCCGCGCGCTTGACTCGTCAGCAGCTTCAGAGTGCTAGTGTAATCAGTGTTCCGTGCATCAGTATATATGAGCAATCGGGACCTTGTGAAATTGAGCTCAATACAATTTCGCGTGAAATCAGTGCGCGTAAACAAAACAAGGCTACGTCGCCTGTGTTCCGCGAATCTTTTTTTGGTGAAAATTAATAAGACTTTTTGGAGCTACGAGTATTAAGACACAATTACGTTTTTCGCGTATCTACCTTAATTGTGCTTTCGATTATTATCATTGCTTTCTTTAGCTATAAGTTGGTACATGCTTGGTATTGTTTGTATATTGTTGTTGGTATATTGCTTTGATTTTGATTTTTACATTTTTCTTTTCATTTTTATCTTAGTCTCTCGTGCCTGGGAGCATGTACGGTCCAGCCGTACAATCATATCTTTTTACGTTAAATAAGCAGTTTTGTACCGCGTGCGCAATTTACTTTACTTCGCGTTCGGTCTTCGCCGCGTGTACCTACTCATTATTATAATATCGTAGCAGTACGTTATCCTAAAATCGTTCTATCTTAAGTGATCACTGTATCAATTAGCTATAGCATTATATAAACTCTGTTACTACTTATCATTTATAGTGGTCCCGTACAGTAGGTAACTTTGAAAGTATAAATTAGGGTGTGGGTAGGTACCGGGTACGGCAAGTACAGTAGTTAACTATGACAGTATAGATTAGGGTGTGGGTAGGTACCGGGTACGGCGAGTACAGTAGGTAACTATGACAGTATAAGTTAGGGTGTGGGTAGGTACCGGGTACGGCGAGTACAGTAGGTAACTATGACAGTATAAGTTAGGCTGTGGGTAGGTACCGGGTACGGCGAGTACAGTAGTTAACTATGACAGTATAGATTAGGGTGTGGGTAGGTACCGGGTACGGCGAGTACAGTAGGTAACTATGACAGTATAAGTTAGGATGTGGGTAGGTACCGGGTACGGCGAGTACAGTAGGTAACTATGACAGTATAAGTTAGGATGTGGGTAGGTACCGGGTACGGCGAGTACAGTAGGTAACTATGACAGTATAAGTTAGGATGTGGGTAGGTACCGGGCACGGCGAGTACAGTGGGTAACTATGACAGTATCAATAAAATTAATTTTATTATTTAATTTTCCAGCACCAGGTATGTTATGCTTTTTTTGTTGTTTGAGAAATCTCTAACAAACCTAATACATTCAAGACACTTTCACGAAATATACGCACACAATAAAATAAATATTGTAAGTGTGAATATTTTTGCCTGTATGCCTCCATTGTTGATGACTTTAATGAATGATGAAGGTAAGTCATTCATTTAGCTAAAGTCGACCTTGTAATCCCCTCTCCCATCTCACCGAGAGGAGGCCTGTGTCCCAGCAGTGGAAACATTATAGGCTGATTATGTGTGATATGTGACCTCGTAATTATGTTACCACTTTTGACAAAACCACCCGGTAGCTACACTGCTTCAAGGGTCTTTTGACGCTCGAATGGCGATGATAGGGAGCGCGATTGGTAACAATTTGTGCAGTTTTTGTTTTGTGAAATGTATTGGAGAAGCAAGATGGCAGCTTTATTTCCGATTTGGGTGACGCACCAACAGATTCTTGTACAGCTATACATTAAAGGTTCCCGCAGACAGGCAGACTCTATTAGAACAATTTCTATGAAAAGTCAATGTTTTTACCACCGGGATCGCGTCGCACCGGTCGTCGCGTCGCCCCTGTTTGTGGGAGCGTAAAACTTCACTCGGTTGAAAGTACCTGATCTAGCCGTCATTGCTGTCACATAGGTCTTCAAGCAAAAATTGACCTTGATATCTTATGACGTGCAAGTGAATGACAATACGAAATCGAATAACTTACTGGGTACGATATATAATGTTTTGAGTGACGGCAAATCTGCCTATTAGTATTAGTTATAGTTTTGCGCACGACTGCTCGCAAACTTTTATTTACATAGTGTGCTTGTAGAAGGTTAGACGGCGAAAACAACATTTTACTATTTGCCGAATCCTTAGATGTGCTCGCGAGTACTGCACTTTCCCGAACACTAGGCTACTCGAGGCCTGGAGTTAATAAATTCAATTTTATCTTGTAATGAATAATTGTATGATTTTATGTTAACCGTTAGAGATATAAACTAATATTATGAAGTTTGTTGGTTACTATGTAAGTAGTATGTAATCGTCGAAACTACTCATCCCACTCAGATTTTTTAAATTCTTTCACTGATAGAGAGTGACGCTATTGCAAAGCGGCATATTATGATAAGTTTTATGTTAAAACACGCGAGTCGCGGGCAGATCCTAGTTGATAAAAGAAATAAACAATGGCTTATGTTTCAGGGGTTAAAATCGAAGGCGGGACCATCCGCCTGCCGCCGCCCGCAGAGGGCGCGCCCTTCGAGCGCAAAGTGCGTTACAGGTGCTCGGCGGAGTGCAGCCTCACCAAGGTACAGTCGCCTGACCCCGTGGCCACGCATGTACGCGTGTACACACTCGAGTGACATACTTCTTGTGACATCGACTGCGCAGAAAATAAATGCAAGACGTGGTTAAGAGCATGACACGGATCTCCGCGACGCGACTTGCGGAGCGACGACGGACGGATGGAAAGAGCTAACGCGCGCGGCGAGTCACGTTGCAAGTCGCGTCGCTCAAGGCCGTGACTCTGGCCTTACGAAAACGATGACCACTTTTGGATTGTCCCAATAAACTTGTTACTTATTAATAGTCAAGGACATTGACGCAGCCTTCGAGCAGCTAGTTCAGCGTGACGTCATCACCATTGCTTCCTCAAGCTTTCGAGCAGCGAGTCTCAGCCAGCCAGCACCCATGGCTACGGATATCCTGACCACCACCATGCAGCGAACACGCATTCCTGTTCATCACCCTCAGCTTTATCAGCAACCTTGGCACAGCACACTGCACTTTCGGCCGGACAACAAGCAGAGCCATTCGCACTTTTCCTGGTCGATGCCAGCAGTCAGCCTCAACCCGGCGCTGTACCACATCCGAAGCACTGGAGCATAACGCAGCGCCACCCCAACTCACTGGGAATCACCGCAGACAGTTCCGATTCACCGTGAACTATACGACACCCGGTTCCGACCCACTGGAACCTCAACTGACACTAGCAAGCATCGTAAGATACATGACTCAGCCCACTATCGACCTCCGGTCTCCGGAGGGGAGTAATATAGCGGTATCTACATCGCCACATGCAAACTACGTCACACTGACGTCTCGCAAAATCTTGCATTGCGCAAGCAGAGTTTACCGCGCAACTAGCATTTAAACAACGTCCCGACATTAATCGTCGGGCAGTTGCCCACCAGACACCACACCCGTCTGATCGGAGGATCCTCCCTTTTCTATGGAGGTATGAGTGAACTATACACCCTGTTCCTCGTACCTCTAAAGAGATTCACAAGAGCAAACGTACTCCGGGAAGGAAGTATTCCATTAAGTGCTGGTAGGGATATTGTTCATATTCCGGGCTCTGGGATAGTCCTGATAGAGAGATACAGAAAACCGCAGCGCAGCATGTGGCGAGCTGTTGCGCAGTAGCGAACCCACGGACTTATCTCCCGGGAGAAGTCTTGTTCCTCATCTTTGACTTGCCTTTATTGACCAGCTGGAGTGAACACTGATGAAGAACAGAGCTCTCACCTCTTTCATGCCTTTATTGGTTGGCTTGAGTGGAGATCCGCAAGAGCAAACGTGCTCGGAGGAAGGAAGTATTCTATTAAGTGCTGGTTGGGATATTGTCCATCTTCCGGGCTCTGGGATAGTCCTGATAGAGAGATACAGAAAACCGCAGCGCAGCATGTGGCGAGCTGTTGCGCAGTAGCGAACCCACGGACTTATCTCCCGGGAGAAGTCTTGTTCCTCATCTTTGACTTGCCTTTATTGACCAGCTGGAGTGAACACTGATGAAGAACAGAGCTCTCACCTCTTTCATGCCTTTATTGGTTGGCTTGAGTGGAGATCCGCAAGAGCAAACGTGCTCGGAGGAAGGAAGTATTCTATTAAGTGCTGGTTGGGATATTGTCCATCTTCCGGGCTCTGGGATAGTCCTGATAGAGAGATACAGAAAACCGCAGCGCAGCATGTGGCGAGCTGTTGCGCAGTAGCGAACCCACAGACCTTATCTCCGGGGAGAAGTCTTGTTCCTCATCTCCGCCTTGCCTTTATTGACCGGCTGGAGTGAACACTGATGAAGAACAGAGCTCTCACCTCTTTCATGCCTTTATTGGTTGGCTTGAGTGGAGATCCGCAAGAGCAAACGTGCTCGGAGGAAGGAAGTATTCTATTAAGTGCTGGTTGGGATATTGTCCATCTTCCGGGCTCTGGGATAGTCCTGATAGAGAGATACAGAAAACCGCAGCGCAGCATGTGGCGAGCTGTTGCGCAGTAGCGAACCCACAGACCTTATCTCCGGGGAGAAGTCTTGTTCCTCATCTCCGCCTTGCCTTTATTGACCGGCTGGAGTGAACACTGATGAAGAACAGAGCTCTGACCTCTTTCATGCCTTTATTGGTTGGCTTGAGTGGACATCCGCAAGAGGAAACGTGCTCGGAGGAAGGAAGTATTCTATTAAGTGCTGGTAGGGATATTGTCCATCTTCCGGGCTCTGGGACTGTTTTGATAGTCGTGGAATACCTCTCCACTCCTCAAGCACCTCAGGATGTTTCTCACTTATCACTATGTCACGAAGTGCTAGCGACAGTTTCCGGGGCCCATTATTGACTGTGCAAGTTAACCCCTGCCATTTTTTCCGTGTATAATATAGTAGATTATTAACCAAGGGGATAAAGCAGTGTCTTCTGTCGCGGGTGACGATTTTAATCGCGAGCGTAATGAAGGACTCGCGGTTTACTCCCGAGCGTAGCGAGGGTGTAAAAACTTAAATCACGAGCGAAGCGAGGGATTTAAGACGAGTCCTGAGTGTAGCGAGGGATTTAAGTTCACCCAAGACTAAGACAGCTTTATCACCGAGGAAAATACTCTACTTTTTGTACCATTTGCGAAAAAATTAACACAATAATAATATGAGATAAGCATTTATTAAAAATAATGACAATTAAACGTATTTTTAGAACATTAACTTATTTATACAAATAAATTAAAATAAACTTAACGTTTATGTATTTGAAGAAAACAAAAACGCGGCAAATTCCTAGACAAACATTTTTTTGTCGGAAAAGCAAAGCTCATACGGCCTCGTCGGTTTTCGTAATTTTATTTAATAATCATAACTGCATAATAAATGCGTATTCCTTTTTCAAAAAGATGTATAATGCTTTATATACAAACTCAATGGTGTAAACACAGATGTAGTTCAGTATAAATTTCGGTAATATTCCAAATTTAAATCACATTCTCCCCCTAGAGGATGAATGAAATTCAGTACAATTTTTTTCTCTGTTTTTAACAGATTAAAATGACTATTGTTATGTTCACTTTTTGTGGCATAGAATGTCACTTTTTTGAGCAAGTGGTACGAAAAAACATTAATCAGGCTTTCCATAGTTCTAGTAATAGTATAGTAGTACACTATAGCCACCCAAACCCATAGCCCAATATGTATTGTTCTCATATTTTGCAATTGTCCTTGGGTGCACTTGCATAGTGCATACAGGGATAATCGTTGGTTGGTGGCTCAACGCTTAAAATTGTCTAAGGGGCCTCTGCGAGTTGGCTTTGGCCCCTCGTACGCCTTTCAAAGGTCTGGAACCCTTGGGTCCCGAGATATGTTAACATAAAAATATTAGGTTTTTACCTATGAAATTGCCGTTTAGTATAGAGAAAGTTATAGGTATTTTTAGTAAAGAAAAACCACTCTGAATGAACACTGCATTTAATGAAGTAGTTTTTATTCAGATTATATTTGCCGCGTCACCGCTGACACTTGACCGATCAATGTCAATAAGTGACATCTAATGAGAGGTTATGCTTCAGGCATGAGGCGATAATAGTTGTGACTCGTAAGTGATAAATAGGTAAACCTGAAGAAAGGGCATTAAATGTTGTTTCTTGTTGTTTTTTCAGGTGAGTATTGTTTGCTTATAATAAAATGTAATGGACAAAACGTCCTGAGTAAGTTTGTAAATAAATCTTGTTGTTTTTTCAGAGAAACGCAATTTTGTCTTTTCTTTATTGTACACTATAAGAAGCATTATAAACAAAATTTTTGCTAATATTTCAAGAAAATGGAAAGGTTAAGATTTGATTTTACCGTGAAATCAACAACAGATGGAAAAACAAACGTCATAATGTGTAACCTCAATCGCTACACCAAATGGACAAGTTTTTGAAATACCAGCCGAGTTTCAACCTGCGAATCAGCATGGAGTGATTACAATTACTCCCAACTACACCAAGGTGAAAAAGTCCTTAACTAAAAGGAATCAAACAAGAAAAATATGGATAACTTTGACCGAGGAAATGTCAGAAACATTTGAACAAAGAACAAAATTTGCAATTTAAGGATTATTATTTGGATGAGATCTTAGAACAACCAAGTAGTGCTGAATCTACACCTAGTGGTTCAAATAAAATGTTAGAAAAACTGTTAGAGAAATTACTTGAAGAGAAACAGCAAAAACCTGAAACACAAAATTTAGGAAAAATTGCAAAGGATTTTATTCTTGACAAATTCAACGGCCGTAACTCAAATGCGTTCCAGTGGATCAAGGACTTCAATAAATAATGTGAACGTTTCCAAATCAAGGAAGATAAAAAGAAAATTGAAATTTTAAAAAACTTTTTGGAAAACTCTAGTGAGGATTGGTACAGCTGTATGCTAATGAAGCTTACAGTAGAATCAGAATGGAACAAATGGGAGAAAAGTTTTTGTGAGACATTCGCAAACAAAGGATGGTCCTCTACTAGATATGCTCTTGCCTTTAAATATCAAGCGGGCTCCTTACTCGAATATGCTTCAAAAAAGGAAAAAATATTATTGGAAGTCAGAAAAACAGTTGATACTGGGACACTTATCGATCTTATAGCATTTGGTTTACCCAATTATGTGGCTGACAAAATTGACAGAGAAACTTTACAAGAAACGGAAGACCTCTACAATGAAATAGGAAAATTGGAACATCTTGTGGTGAAGAATAAGTATGAAAAGAAGAACTATACGTATTCCGAAAGTAAAGTAAAATAAATTGAAGAAAAGAAACCATGCCAAATCTGTATAAACAAGAAAACACGGAAACGGTACCACCCGGAGGACAACTGTTGGTATAAAGATAAAAATCAAAAAGCGGTTGTAAAAAATGGTAAATAACTCGGAATTGGAAATTGAACTGAATGAGAAGAATCCAAAAAACTAGAGGTGCCACCATTAATAAAAATAAATACTTACTACATTAATAAATATAATTACTATTAAATGACACTTTAAAGGTTTCTGGTATTTATGACTCGGGATCTAATGTGTCATTAATTAATGCAAAATTATTGAAAATACAAGAGAAAGAAGACAAAAGTGATATTTAAATGGTAAACTTAAAGACTATTAATGGTGAAAGAAAAACAAAAGGTATGGTAACACTAAAAATAAAAATCTACAATATTGAAAGAATTATGGATATTTTTGTGGTAGATAACGAAAATTTCAAGTACGATTTCTTAATTGGTTTGGATTGTATAAAAAAAATCAAATTAATACAAAATGAAGAACTTAACATTATACAATGTAACAATTCCATTATAAGTACAATGTAATAATTCAAAATCAATTCATGATTCAAGGAAAGATGTAAAATTCGTATGGTCTGCTGAATGTCAGGAATCGTTTGATAAAATAAAGGCATTGCTATGTTCAGAACCAATCCTAAAAATCTTTGATCCAGAATTACCAATAAATATTTACACGGATAGTATAGATAGTATCAAAGGAGTGGGGGCAGTGTTAAAACAAGAAGAAGAAAACGGTGACAGTAAGCCAGTTGCTTATTTTTCAAAAATATTAACAGATTCTCAGAAAAAGAAGAAAGCAATGTACTTAGAATGTCTGGCGATAAAAGAAGCTGTAAAATATTGGCAGCACTGGCTTATGGGTAAAGAATTTAAAGTATACTCAGATCATAAACCGTTAGAAAATATGAACATTAAGGTTCGAACTGATGAGGAACTAGGTGATTTGACGTATTACTTGTCACAATTTAATTTTGTAATTAAATACAACCCAGGAAAATCAAATCAAGAAGCAGACTGTTTAAGCAGAAATCCAGTTCTAGAACCTTATGATAATAGTGACAACTTATTAAAAGTAGTAAATTTAATAAACCTACAGGACCTAAAGAACGACCAACATACAAATCCAGACCTACAAAAAGGGAAAACTAAATACATTTTGGAGAATAATATTTATTATAAAAATAATAAACGAAGGAATAAAATCATACTGTCTGAAAAACTTAGCAAAACTCTAATAAAAAATGTCCATGATAATTACTGCCACATTGGAAGAACCCAGATGACAAATAAAATAACACCATACTATTCAGCAAAGAATATCATTGCAAACATTAATCTTTGTGATGAATGTGAAATCTGTATCAAAAACAAGTCTAGGAGGAGGTCGAAATATGGCTTGATGTCACATTTGGGACCAGCAACACACCCATTTCAAATTGTGTCTATTGATATCATTGGAGGCTTTGGAGGATCCCGATCAACCAAAAGGTACTTGGATCTACTAGTTGATCATTTCACACGATATGCCTATATTTCCACATCAAAAACTCAAGGTTCCAATGATTTCATTAAACTAATAAAAAATGTAACAGAAAACTATGACATTGATATGGTATTACCAAACCAATACCCGGGCATAAATTCAAAAGAATTTAAAGAATTCCTCAAGAAGGAGAATATAAAAATAGTTTTCACTGCTGTTGATGCACCATTTTCAAATGGGTTGAATGAAAGATTAAACCAAACACTAACAAATAAGATAAGGTGTAAAATAAATGAAAATGATAAGAAAACAACATGGACAACTATTGCACGGACATGTGTGGAAAAGTATAATGAAACGGAACACACAGTTACAAAGTTTACTCCCAGATACCTTTTGGAAGGCGAAAATGTGAATATTCTACCACTTGAATTGAAATCAAGGTGTACAATAGATGATTTGAGAACAGATAGAAAACTAGCCTTCGAAAACACAATAAAACCTCACAATTATAATAAAAAATGATTCGACCAGCACAGAGAAGAATATATATTGGAAGTGGGAGATAGAGTCTATGTGGAAAATGGAAATCGACTAAATAGGAAGAAAATGGATGAATTGAGGACTAGGCTATACAAAATCCTGAAGAAAATTTCCAATTCAATCTATGAAGTTGATACTGGACACAAAAAAGCGGAATCAAACCTCTACCACATTACAAAGATATCTCCAGTGTTGATTAGTAAATGAACAATTGTAATGCCGTTTACAGACTCTTACAATTGTCTTTCCCAGCGGGGGAGATGTAAATAAATCGTGTTGTTTTTTCAGAGAAACGCAATTTCGTCTTTTCTTTATTGTACACTATATGAAGCATTATATACATATAAATATGTTTTATTTCAATCAATCAAAATATGCACTATCGATGCTTCTCTGCCAGCGCAGTGGTATTTTTTCAATGCTCTTCTTGAAGAAGTCAGGTGTATGGGAGCCAACAAAGTCTTCAAAGGCATTTTGTACTGCGTCTCGGGTATTGAATTTATTCCCTGCCAAGAAGTTGTAATTTTGAAAAAAGTAGATGTCTGTCGGCGCAAGGTCTGGTGAGTACGGTGGATGACGCAAAACTTCTAACCCTAGCTCTTGTAGCTTAGAGTTCGTCTGTTGTGCCGTATGAAGTCGAGCGTGGTCGTGTAGTTGTGTGTCGTGAGGACGAGAGCTTAACCAAGGCTAGCCGAGGATTTGCGAGCTTCTCCATCATTGTGTTCAGTTCCTCACAGTATATATCCGCAGTAATGCTGGTGCCATTTGGCAAGAAGCTGTGATGAATTACACCGACACTAGACCAGTAAACAGCGACCATGACTTTTTTAGGGGTAAGTTTTCATTTGGGGCATTGCCTAGGCGCTGAACCAGGGTCTAACCAACATGATGGCAGCTTACGATTATCAAAAAGAATCCATTTCTCATCGCAAGTAACAATGCGGTTCAAAATCCCTTCGTTTCTCTGTCTGTTAAGCAACGCATGACATACCTTAACGCGTTCGTCGCGCTGGTGATGGTTCAGTTCGTGCGGCACCCACTTATCAAGTTTTTTACCGTGCCAATTTGACGCAAATGGACCAATATTATAAGACGGCACGGTTGGCGCAGTGGTTAAGCGATTGACTGCTGCGCCGCGTGTCGCGGGTTCGATTCCCGCACGGAACAAATATTTGTATGTCCTGCAAGTAGTTGTTCCGGGTCTGGCTGTTTGTGTATGTGAGTTTAAATGTTTGTAAACGCACCCACGATACAGGAGAAATTCCTAGTGTGGGGCAACGTTTAAAAAATAATAATAATAATATTGTTTCGATGCTAACGTTGAAAGCTGCTGCTAATTCAGCCGTAGATTGAGTATCGTCAGCTTCCACTATCGCCTTTAATTTGTCGTTGTTGACTTCAGATTTCGGGCAACCACGGGGTTCATTTTTAAGATCAAAATATCCATGTCGGAATCGTTCAAAAAAATGACGAGTCGTGCGTTCGTTTGTAGTGTTCACTCCGTACACGTAACTAATGTTGCGAGCCGTTTGTGCGGTATTGCAAAGTTTTCGTAGCGCCGCATCTGGGATTCTCATTTTGAACTCACTATCGACTTTAGTATCCTCGAAAACCATGAAAACGACACTCATGATGATAAATTTGAAAACTTTCGCAGCCGCCATCTTGAATTTTCAATTTGACCTCACTATTGGCAGCAGCCTCGAAAACCATGAAAATGATCGCTCTCGAAAATCGCATGGAGGGGGCATAACGCTTTTTCGTTACGTGACGATTTCTACCAGTTTACTCTTACCGCAAGCCGCGTTTGAGAACTTCGTTCCAAAAATTAAATTATGAGTTCAATATTATATTATTTTTGTCATAACACTTACATGCACGCATGCAAGCATGAAAGATACATTCCATTTTTGTTGGGTTTGTGGCCATCCTTAACATTTATCTTACACTAAACAATTATCTCTATACACTTACATAAACATAACCACATTATACACATATCTACAGACCATAATTATATACACTTATATTAATTTAATATTGTTTATATTAATTCACTGTCGCACACAACAATACCGTACAGATACACTGGAAACGCGCACGTCTACGTCACCCGATGACGTAGTCGATGCGCATGAGTGGGGCCGCGCCACGCAGCGCGCGTTCCTTCACCTTGGCTGACTTTTAGTCCGATCTCGCTATCGTGACGCGAAGCCCACGCAACTCTGATTAATCCCGGTCGTATTGTTTACCACCGTAACCCTTCAGGATTATCATAGTGCCTCATTCATTATATCAAGTGTACGACCTGTTAAAACTGTTAGCAATAATAATTATAGACTTCCTTCTTCGTGTATGACTATCCTTGTGTGTGCCAACCTAAGTGCCTTTCTTCTGTGAACGTCTGATTGATTGTGATTTGTGTTTGTGCATTATAACCGTGAGTAGAAAATAATCGCTTTTATTTACCCTCGCTCACCACACAAACACAATAATTAGTGTACATACCATAACAAAAAATTGGTGACCCCGTCTAGAATACGCCAGATAGGCTCGATAACCAAAGAATAGCGAAGGAAAATCACAGTGGCACGATGAGTGATAGCAGTGACTCGGCAAAATCGTTCGGATCTATCCGTTCACGTCAACAACCTCGTCGCGCAAAGTGCGTGTCCATTGACGAGCCATCCGGCATTTGCCGTATTGCGGTACGTATACCACCATTTTGGCCGGATGACCCAGAGGTTTGGTTCGCACAAGTGGAGGCTCAGTTCGCGAACGCGAATATCACCAGCGACGCGACGAAGTTTAACCACGTCATCGGCAACTTGGAACACCAGTACTCCAAACAAGTTCGGGATATTTTCCTCAACCCGCCAGAGCACAACAAATATGAGAAGCTTAAACACGAGCTCATTAAGAGGCTTACTGCGTCATATGAGAAGCGAGTGAAGCAGCTCCTCTTACATGAAGAGCTCAGAGATCGCAAGCCTTCACAGTTCCTGCGACATCTCCAAAGTTTGGCTAACTATCAATTATCGGCCGCTAACGGGTCTATAATTGATACTTACGGCTATCTACAGCTAAACTTAGACTTAAGTTTGCGCCGTAACTTCCCATGGCGTTTTATTGTAGCTGATGTCACCAAGCCAATCATTGGTGTAGATTTTTTAAGCTTTTATGATTTGCTTGTTGACGTCAGAAATCAACGTTTGGTGGACAAAACCACCTCAATGTTTGTCACAGCTTCCGTTGCAAAGGCTTCAGCGACGTGTTCAGTGAAGGTCTCAGTTGGTGATTCCAGGTATCACTTAATACTTAATAAGTACCCCGAGATCACGCGACCCGCTGGCACACACCGAAAAACCACACACCACACAGTACACCACATACGTACCACACCCGGCCCGCCCATCTCTTGTTCCCCTCGCAGGCTAGCTCCAGACAAACTGCAGATCGCTAAGCAGGAATTTGAAATCATGCTTAGCAATGGCACTGCTCGACCATCTGAAAGCCATCTGAAGCCAGGGTCTTCACCCCTTCATTTAGCGCCAAAGAAGGACAACAGCTGGCGACCCTGCGGTGACTACAGGCTGCTCAACGCCAGGACCATACCCGACAGGTATCCCATTAAACATGTCCACGACCTTACCCACAGCATAGCTGGTTGCAAAGTCTTCTCAACTATCGACCTGGTTAAGGCATATAATCAGATACCAGTCAGATAGGAAACGCCGACCTCATCTAGTTTAAAAAAAAAAAAAAATATGATTGACGTGTAAAAGTGTTTGTAAAAACCTACTTACAGAAATAAAGTCATTTATCATTTATCAGTGAGGACGACATCCAGAAGACGGCGATAACAACCCCGTTTGGCCTGTACGAATTTCCTTATATGACCTTTGGTCTGAGGAACGCAGGTCAAACATTTCAAAGATTTGTCGATGAAATGACGCGCAGCCTTGACTTCTGTTATTGCTATCTTGACGACTTTCTTATCTTCTCGAAAGACCAGGAGCAGCACGAGGATCACCTGCATCAACTCTTCACCAGGATGCAGAAATATGGCATCGTCATTAACACCTCGAGGTGTGTGTTCGGAGCAGATGAAGTCACGTTTTTAGGTTACCGCATCTCAGCAGCTGGAACCAGACCTTTAGAGTCCAAGGTGGAAGCCATCAAGGACTTCCCTACGCCTAAAACGGTCAGGGAACTCAGGCGTTTCTTAGGGATGTTGAACTTTTATAGGCGGTTTATACCTCAAGCCGCAAAATTTCAAGGTCCCCTTAACGCCCTGCTGACTGGCTCAGTAAAAGGTCAACATCCTGTGGAAATAACGGGCGAGGCGCTCACTGCCTTTAATACGTGCAAAGCCAGCCTCTGCAACGCTGTATTGCTTGCACACCCTGACTACCAAGCCAAGCTGGGCCTAGTTACAGATGCATGTGATCTGGCAATGGGTGCAGTTTTGCAACAGTTCAGGGACGAGCAATGGCAACCACTTGCCTTCTTTTCACGCAAGTTGAGCCCAGCTCAGCAGAAGTACTCGCCATACGATTGTGAGCTACTTGCGATCTATGAAGGCATAAAATACTTCCGCCATATGTTGGAAGCGAGACACTTCACCGTCTATACTGACCACAAGCCGTTGATATACGCTTTCCATGAGCGAAAGCACAACTGTGCTCCGCGTCACCTTGATTTTATTTCGCAGTTCACAACGGTCATTCAGCACATTTCTGGCAAGGACAATATCGTCGCCGATACATTGTCACGTCTCAGTGAACTGCAAACTCCAATCGAGTTTGAGGTTCTCGCAAAATCCCAAGCTTCAGACCAGGAACTGTTGCAATTTTAACAGTCAGAAACATCTCTTCAACTAAAGAGGCTTAAAATCGACGGCAGTCCCGTCGAGTTACTCTGTGATGTGAGCACAGCCACTCCCAGACCATTCGTGACCAAACCTTTACGAAGACAAATATTTGAGAGCCTTCATAGCCTCAGCCATCCAGGAGCAAACACGTCCGCAAAACTAATTGCACAGCGATACGTTTGGCCAGGAGTCCGCAAGGACTGTCGACAATGGTCACGAACGTGTCTCAGCTGTCAACGCACAAAGGTCAATCGCCATGTGTCCACACCACTGGGCACATTCGAATTACCCCGTGCAAGATTTGCCTTTGTGCACATCGACCTAATAGGTCCTCTTCCTCCATCACAGGGGTACCGGTACTGCTTGACGGCCGTGGATCGTTTCACTAGGTGGCCAGAAGTGGTACCGATTGCAGACATTACTGCTGAGACAGTCGGTAAAGCATTGATAACCAACTGGATCTCACGCTTTGGTTGTCCAACGGATATTGTCACAGACAGAGGACGGCAATTTGAATCCGCACTGTTCCAATATCTAGCCAAAATAGTCGGGTTCAAACACCGGAAGACCACAGCCTACCACCCAGCGTGCAACGGCCTAGTGGAACGATTCCACAGGCAACTCAAAACGGCGATAATGTGCCACGCTGACCATAACTGGACAGAATCTCTGCCCTTGGTTCTACTGGGTGTCCGGAGCGCTTTTAAAGAGGATCTTCAGACTTCTTCCGCGGAACTCCTATACGGTGAGCCATTACGACTTCCGGGAGAATTTTTCATTCCTGGTGACAGCGGCACCACCGACATCTCGGAGTTCACCACTCGCTTACGCTCGTTTGCCGCAAAATTGCAGCCCACTCCAGCCGCACGCCATTCCAGGGACAAAATATTTGTCCATAGGCACCTTTCTACCTCAAGTCACATATTCCTCAGGGACGATGCACTTCGAGGTTCATTGCAACCAGCGTACACCGGTCCCTATGAAGTTGTACAAAAAGGAGACAAAACCTTTACAATATTAATAAAAGGTAAAAAGGTAAAAGTTTCCGTGGACCGCCTCAAACCCGCCTACATATTGGCAGACACCCCACCAACCGACCAAGACGTTCAAGAAGAGGAAACACTCCCCACGGACACTCCCGTCAGAACTACCAGGTCTGGTCGAAGGGTTCGATTCCCAGATTATTATCGCCCGTAGGACGGTCTCTGGAGGGGAGTGATGTGGCGATCCTTAACATTTATCTTACACTAAACAATTATATCTATACACTTACATAAACATAACATATACATTATACACATATCTACAGACCATAATTATATACACTTATATTAATTTAATATTGTTTATATTAATTCACTGTCGCGCACAACAATACCGTACAGATACACTGGAAACGCGCACGTCTGCGTCACCCGATGACGTAGTCGATGCGCATGAGAGGGGCCGCGCCGCGCAGCGCGCGTTCCTGCACCTTGGCTGACCTTTAGTCCGATCTGGCTATCGCGACGCGAAGCCCACGCAACTCTGATTAATCCCGGTCGTATTGTTTACCACCGTAACCCTTCAGGATTATCATAGTGCCTCATTATATCAAGTGTACGAACTGTTAAAACTGTTAACAATAATAATTATAGACTTCCTTCTTCGTGTATGACTATCCTTGTGTGTGCCAACCTATGTGGCTTTCTTCTGTGAACGTCTGATTGATTGTGATTTGTGTTTGTGCATTATAACCGTGAGTAGAAAACAATCGCTTTTATTTACCCTCGCTCACCACACAAACACAATAATTAGTGTACATACCATAACACTAAAGGTTATTTCGTATCTAACGTTTTGTTTCTCCCAACAATCACTTCTTGTCATGCGAACCACATTTTAAAAAGTTAAAAATTATGACCTTGCCATCAGTTTATATCTATGAAGTTACAGCATTTGTAAAAAAAAAAAAAAAAAATCGGTGAACTAAAATCATAAAGATATACACATAAAATATCTAGTTATACCACACAGAACTGCTCTTCTAGGCAAAAGTTTTTTTGGAATGTCATCTAAAATATACAATAAAATACCTGTGGACAAACCTTACTACACGGTCCAAGGTTTTCTTAATAATTAGTACCTACTACAATCTGTCACCATACACCTAATTTACGTAGTAACTACTAAATAATCTGTGACTTAATTCTTATTTTGTAAGATTTGCTTTCTATGTGATACATTATGAAATTTTGTTTATTGCATGTTGACATAATTTATTATTGTATGCCTACTAGGCACTCTAGGCAGGACATAATGGATCTGAAATTTACCTAACATCTGTCTGTATAACATATGCCCACAATAAAAAGATTTGATTTAATTTGATTAGGTTTTTTCTTTTCTTTAAAAATACTTAAATGAAAAAGTATATTATTAATTAAAATTTGTTTTTAATAATATTTTTATCTTAATTAAAAAGTAAAATAAAAGTAAGTAAGTAAGTAAGTAATATCAAAATCATAAAGTTAAAGTAAAAAATTGCATCGCTCGAGGCCGTGAACGAGACCTTAAAACCAAAAGTGACAGTTACGAGGACGAATGTACATAGATAATGTATTCCTGTTCCTAGGTCAACGTCAACGGCATCCCTCTGGAGACCACCACGCGCAGATCGAATGTTGGCTCTGTTGCCTATTACTTGGTACGTACTCCTACAAGGTTCTTTTGGCGCGTGGCCAACATAGGAGCTAATCGCCGCCATCTCGTTTTGTCAATAAAATTTCTCTGACAATTTCACAAATGTTTCCCAACAACGCCCCCCTGTCAATGTCGTTCAGGCGCCAAAAGATCCTTGTAGCACTCTAGCACTTCTTATGTGATGACAGTTACTGTATTTAATTATGTAAAAAGGGCAACAGTTATAAATTTCACAGCTTTTGCTATATAAATTTTCGACAACACTGAGAAAAGAATTATCTTTCAGCCCGAAAACACCGCGGTGACGATCGGCATTACGGAGTACACCTCATCGTACGAGGGCATGTTCCAAGGCGTATTCATGATGGACGGAGAGCAGATCACAAAAAGTTTAATGGAAATAGAGTATGTTGTAATAAGTCCGCGAAATTTTATTTTCTTTAGGTTGTTTGCAATTTGTTGGTCAATGGCAGTTTGTATGTTAGTCAAAATAATTATAATTGGCGAGCATAACAAATATTAAGCATAAAAAATAAATATTAATATTAAATTATTATAATGTATTTACTGAATTAGAATCATCAAAACTCTTTTAGTTAGAATAACATTGATTGCCAAATGTCATGATTTACATTTATTCATAAACAATTTACATTGTATTGAACATCACACATTAAATAAAATTATCACATGCAGAAACAATACATAAAAAAGCTTAATTAGAATTGATGTAAAACGTGTAATACCTGAATATAGATAGTAGGTAGTAGGTTTTCAACTTACAGAGTTGTATCGATGATTTTAATTATAGTTCTGTAAGTTTATCATCACCATCCTCCACCAGTCATAAGTAGAAGTGTAAGTTCATAATTATATTTTGTAACTTTTAATTTAACGCGGGCTACCCTGGCTCTTTCACCGTAAGTAATCATAAATGTATGGAACGACTGCTTTGCATGACGCCCATACTACTCTGCCTCCTCCTTTGAGAAACAGGCTCGTGTCTCATGAAGTTGTTATTTATTGCAGATCCCCGGCCAAGAACGGAAAACACGAGGGCCTCACGGAAGAGACAAAGCCAACCCCCCAGTCCCTTAACAATGCGGAGCCTGAGGGAGATCCGGAGTCAGAGGCAGAAGTGGAGCTTACGACGGAACCAGCATCAGAGGGGGGGGAACCCACGCCAGAACCAGAGGCGGGGGGGGAAACGGCGCAAGAGGGGGAATCAGTGACAGAGGGGGGACCGGCACCTGAGGGACAGCTGGCACACGAGGGGGAGCCGGCACCCGAAGGGGAGCCAGCACCCGAGGGGGACACAGAGCCAGATGGCAAACCGTCCGACAGGCGCAGGAAACATCAGCCTCCGGCTGGGACTCGCCGCAGTGGAGGGACAACGGAACAATGTAATAGAAATACCTACTTTATTATTTCATGAAAGGGAATCGTTTGTCTAGGCATGGGCATGTGATGAGGCGGGATGAATCGCATGTATCTACAAGAGAGGTGAGTGTAAATGTTGATGTGGGTGGAGAGGGAGAGGAAGCTCAATGGAAATGATGGATGTGTGCTGGAAGATATGAATAGCGAAAGACAGGCGATACTGGAAGAAAAAAACGTGTGAATTAAATTAGCTGGCGAAACTTTGCAGACCTTAATTTGACCCTGCATTTTGTATTTAAAGGATTTCAGTAAAGTAATGCCTGATTTAGAGCAATGGTGGCCCAGTGATAACGGGCCCGACTTACGTGCCGCAGGTCGTGGATTTGAACGCAGACAGACAGGCACATTACTTTGTGCAATTGATTTTATCACCACTGCTCTCAAAACGGTGAAGGAAAACCTCGTGAGGAAACCAACATGTCCTAAACAAAAATTCGAAAAGATGTGACATCCACCAACCTGCACTGGACCCGCGTGGTGGATTCTGGCCCACTCCATCTCACAGAGAGGAAGCCTGTGTCCCAGCAGTGCAAATGTTATAGGCTGATTATACTTATTATTCAATCAATCAACTCAGCCTATCGCAGTCCACTGCTGGACATAGGCCTCTCCCAGGCTGCACCACAACTCCCTGCCTTCCTGCCGGCTGTCCAAGCCACCCGTCGGTCCACCAAGCTAGGGGCGTCCTACACTACTCTTGTCGATACGCGGTCTCCACTCCAAGGCTCGTCTGCTCCACCGGCCATCGGTCCTTCGACAAACATGGCCAGCCCACTCCCACTTCAGCTTGCTTACTCTGCAAGCTATGTGGGTAACTCCAGATCTTTTGTACTTGCCAGATTGTGCGGTAAATATCCTTCGAGACTCAGTGCCAGTGGGGCACGCTTACAAACAGAAGACGGTTGGCTATGCGTGCCCGGGCGGACAGCTCGTCGCCGTCAGCTGTCGCGGACAGAACGTCACCGCGGGGCTCGGTATATCGACCAACAACACTGTCAACATTGATTTTGATCAGTGAGTACACTTATAGCACTATGATTTATTAAGGTGGAGAAACAGAGTAGTAGATTCCTTGATTTAAAAAGGGGGGATCCTCCTGCCGGAAGAAAATCAGAACAATCAAAAGTCATTTATTCAAATTAGGCTGTGAATCAGCACTTTTTAAACGTCAAAATAACATAAGACAGTCCCTCTAAACGCCCTTCCTAGTGCTTTACCTGGGAAGAAGTGGTACAACAAACTCCCTAGCAGCACAGATGTCTGACGGTACCGCGGTGCAGGACTCTGGAAGGACCATAAATAATTCTTTTTTTTCACAGCTTTGAGGATACAAATGCTTGCGTATATATGGGGGTCTTCAAAATCGGCCAAACCGAACACAGAAAGACATTAGCTGTCATTGAAAGTAAGTAAAAATAATATGAAAGCGTGTTTCTTTGCACATACCAGCTTAAAATAAGTAATTAATATTCGTTTCACGTTTTATTTCAGATAGCTGTAAGTTTTCTTTTTGTAAAGGCACTTTCTCATTCATAAAGATGACTAGCACGCTCACTCAATGCGTGGTCTACAATATCGTAAAATTAAACAGTCCAAACTCATTGAACGCGGAACCCTAAAATGATTGCGATTTCGGTTTTGTGATTGATAAATGATAAATGATAAATGATTTTATTTCTTTAGATTATATTTATATATTATATATTATTTCTATATATTTAGTAGGTTTGTTACAAACACTTTTACACGTCAATCATATTTTAAAAACTAGATGAGGTCGGCGTTTCCTATCTGACTACTCTGAGAAGAAAGGCCGAAACAAACTCAGAGGTCACAGTCTCTTTTAAAGTCCAGACATAATCTTGGTCAGATCATGTGAAGACCATGTAGATTGGTGTCTGAAACGGTCTTTTGAGGAAAAACCATACAGATTGAGCGGACCTGTCCAGTCAGTGCACGCATTTGTCAGTAATCTTGCCGCTCAACTGAGAACTTAAGGAACACAACGATTCGACGAACAATGCCAAAGAAAGGACATTTGGGTAGGCCGCATAAATTACTCAAGCTGCCAGATCGTGAAACTAACTAAGAAATAAAATAAAAAAAGTAATAATCCACATAATCTTCACATTCACAATAATTTAAATAATATAATACTTTACAATGTAAATACTCATGTCATTGTATGTATAAAATTCATCAATGTCAATGTGTATATAAATGTTCGAACATAATTTTTGAGGACCATGTAGATTAGTATCTGAAATGGTCTTCTGAGGAAAGAACCACGCAGATTAAGAGGACCTGTCCAGTCAGTGCACGCATTTGTCAGTAACCGATTAGATTACAAAGCTGTGTTAGGGCGTTTCACACGTCGAGTTTTGAAATTAATTTATTATCAATTAATTAATATTATTTAATAATTTTTCAGCACCTAGTAAGTAAGACTTTAATTTGATTTCTTTTAACTGTAACTCTTCTCTGATTGGTAACTTTATGCGTGTGCTACCTTCCAGTGATCAACGTGACAGTGAATGCTGTAGTGCCGCCTCCTCCCTCGGGAGAGTTCAAGCACAAACTTGTCTACACTTGCAACGTTGCCAAGTGTGACCCCGCTATGGTAAGATGCATAACAGAATCCACGTGTGTTTAGTCGACCTTGTAATTGGTTTACCACTCTTAAGGCTAAATGTCACATTCACTTGAAAACGACAAGGTCTATTTATTTTTCAAGACCAATGTGACAGTTAGTTAGTATCACCCTTAGGGCCCGATCGCATAACCACATCTATACCAAAACGACAACACGTGAATAGTCGCTAATTTGTATGAAAATGTATGTATAATGTTTATTCACATGGACCACGTTTAGTCGTGTGGGCGATACCGACCGCATCAAGGCCACGTCGCAGCCACAACGCAACCACCAGCGAGACCGCGCACTAGCGGCCGGCCAAATCGCAAACAACGGTGCATCGACGGACGACACTGTGCGCACGAGTCCCGCCTACATTAGTTCGTTGAGTCGAAACGTGCTTCCTATACGAAAGCCGGAGTCAATCTGTCTGCATGCAAACACTAGCCACTACGTAACCAAATTGCAACTACTAGCAACAAAGCGACCTCATCGAAATTTTGTACTTAATACAACGCAACTGCAAGTAGCTGCAGCGAATTTATTCCCACGTAACCACTGCTTGCCCATATTTTGTCGCTGCGATTTGGTGTGGTTGTGGTACGTGTACCACACGTACCACAACCACACCAAATCGCAGCGGGCCCTCAGTGAAGGACTTACTGTTGTCAAAAGTGGCAAAGAAACGAGGTCAATGAAAACCTACGTAGTTTGATCAGAATGGCCTACTCGCAGATATAGCTACTGAATAGATATAACCAACGCAGTACGATTAGAATGGCCTACTCGCAGATATAGCTACTGAACAGATATAACCAACGCAGTACGATCAGAATGGCCTACTCGCAGATTTAGCTACTGAATAGATAAAACCAACGCAGTACGATTAGAATGGCCTACTCGCAGATATAGCTACTGAACAGATATAACCAACGCAGTACGATCAGAATGGCCTACTCGCAGATATAGCTACTGAATAGATATAACCAACGTAGTACGATCAGAATGGCATACTCACAGATATAGCTACTGAATAGATATAACCAACGCAGTACAATCAGATTGGCTTACTCACAGATATAGCTACTGAATAGATATAACCAACGCATTACGATCAGAATGGCTTACTCACAGATATAGCTACTGAATAGATATAACCAACGCAGTACGATCAGATTGGCTTACTCACAGATATAGCTACTGAACAGATATAACCAACGCAGTACGATCAGATTGGCTTACTCACAGATATAGCTACTGAATAGATATAACCAACACAGTACGATCAGATTGGTTTACTCACAGATATAGCTACTGAATAGATATAACCAACGCAGTACGATCGGATTGGCTTACTCACAGATATAGCTACTGAATAGATATAACCAACGCAGTACGATCAGATTGGCTTACTCACAAATATTGCTACTGAATAGATATAACCAACGCAGTACGATCAGATTGGCTTACTCACAGATATAGCTACTGAATAGATATAACCAACGCATTACGATCAGAATGGCTTACTCACAGATATAGCTACTGAATAGATATAACCATCGCAGTACGATCAGAATGGCTTACTCGCAGATATAGCTACTGAATAGATATAACCAACGCAGTACGATCAGAATGGCTTACTCGCAGATATAGCTACTGAATAGATATAACCAACACAGTACGATCAGATTGGCTTACTCACAGATATAGCTACTGAATAGATATAACCAACGCAGTACGATCGGATTGGCTAACTCACAGATATAGCTACTGAATAGATATAACCAACGCAGTACGATCAGATTGGCTTACTCACAGATATAGCTACTGAATAGATATAACCAACGCAGTACGATCAGATTGGCTTACTCACAGATATAGCTACTGAATAGATATAACCAACACAGTACGATCAGATTGGTTTACTCACAGATATAGCTACTGAATAGATATAACCAACACAGTACGATCAGATTGGTTTACTCACAGATATAGCTACTGAATAGATATAACCAACGCAGTACGATCGGATTGGCTTACTCACAGATATAGCTACTGAATAGATATAACCAACGCAGTACGATCAGATTGGCTTACTCACAAATATAGCTACTGAATAGATATAACCAACGCAGTACGATCAGATTGGCTTACTCACAGATATAGCTACTGAATAGATATAACCAACGCAGTACGATCAGATTGGCTTACTCACAGATATAGCTACTGAATAGATATAACCAACACAGTACGATCAGATTGGTTTACTCACAGATATAGCTACTGAATAGATATAACCAACGCAGTACGATCGGATTGGCTTACTCACAGATATAGCTACTGAATAGATATAACCAACGCAGTACGATCAGATTGGCTTACTCACAGATATAGCTACTGAATAGATATAACCAACGCAGTACGATCAGATTGGCTTACTCACAGATATAGCTACTGAATAGATATAACCAACGCAGTACGATCAGATTGGTTTACTCACAGATATAGCTACTGAATAGATATAACCAACGCAGTACGATCGGATTGGCTTACTCACAGATATAGCTACTGAATAGATATAACCAACGCAGTACGATCAGATTGGCTTACTCACAGATATAGCTATTGAATAGATATAACCAACGCAGTACAATCGGATTGGCTTACTCACAGATATAGCTACTGAATAGATATAACCAACGCAGTACGATCAGATTGGCTTACTCACAGATATAGCTACTGAATAGATATAACCAACGCAGTACGATCAGATTGGCTTACTCACAGATATAGCTACTGAATAGATATAACCAACGCATTACGATCAGAATGGCTTACTCACAGATATTGGTGAAGCGATGCGATGAGGATTCGAATTATAGTATGAGCGGGAGAAAATATGGTACGCCGTAAAACAATTCAACCAGACGCGAGCTAAAGAAAAAGCAATTCACTCACCTGGCGATGGCACCACGATGTTGAGGGTTTCTCCTTGGAGGCTTTAAGCTTGACTTGAAGGCACAGGGCTTGGTAGCCAGCGTCCGGTTTTGCGAGCGTAATGAATGAATGCGAAGGGTTGCGAACATGCAAGCGAGGGAGGTTTTTAATTAGCTTAGCGCGTGCGAGCAAGATGGCGGGCGGAGCGGCGGCGGCGCGGCGCGGCGAGGATCAGCGATCTCTCATAGCGGTAGTATACGGAAGAATGGCGGTCGTAAACCGTTCGTTCGCGAGTTAGATGCAATGAACGACGGAAGGAGTGAATGCATTCCCAGCCCTCGCTGACTGAATGAATTAGGCGTAACCATCCTCCCCCCTTTGAGAATCCTTAGGATTTTCGAAACAAACGGAAAGGATAAGGAGAGGATCCTAGATTAAAGCGGAGCGAGGTCAAATGGATTGACGTAAAGTTAAATTTATAAGAGGTGAAAGGGTGTGGATTAAGTTACAGGTTTACTAAATTACATACTTAAGATTAACGAATTATAACTGTGCTAATTGGTAAATTAAGTTTAAGTTATTGCGAAGGAAGCGGACACAACTTAACGACGGGGCGTTTGAAAATCCCTGCTGTAGTGCGTACTGACGCGACTCGCACGATTCCATCTTTACCCGGATATACTTGTTCAATAATTCCGGTAGGCCAGCGAAGCGGCGGTGAATCATCCTGGTGGATGAGAACAAGTAAACCCGGCCGAATAGGTACATCAGGAGTATTCCATTTTTGCCTCAGTTGAAGTGTATGCAAGTAATCTACATGCCACTTTTTCCAATAGCTTTGGACTAAACTGTCTAACAGTTTTTTCCTGTTATGAAGGCTTACAGATGCGTCAACCTCATAGGCAGGCAATGACTGCAAAGGGGTTGTGTTTAGAAAATGCGCAGGAGTAATAATTGTATGCGGCTGGTCCGACAGCGCACACAATGGGCGAGAGTTTAAGACACTCTCAATTTGAGTTAATACTGTCAACAATTCCTCATAGCACAATAATTGTTGCCCAATGCAACGGTAGAGATGAGTTTTTATGCATTTTATGTTGCTTTCCCAAATGCCTCCCCAGTGGGGTGCGCGAGCAGGAATATTACGCCATGTTATTTTCCGATTATTCAATTCAGTTTGAAATGCGGTAGACGTATCTTTAGAAGAAAGGAAAGTGTATAACTCGTCCAATTGACGCTTTGCACCAATGAAATTGGTTCCGTTATCGGAATAAAGAACTGATACTGGCCCTCGCCTAGACAAGAAACGCTTGAAAGCGTCAAGAAACGTTTCCGAACTCAAGTCTGAGGCAATTTCAATGTGTATGGCTTTAGTAGTCAAACACACGAAGAGACAAATATAGGCCTTTTGGCTTTTAACGCCCCTCCTTCGCGTCATAGTAATGTTTATAGGCCCAGCGTAATCAACGCCAGTGTGAGTAAAGGCCTTAGCTTCTTGCACCCGCGAAGGGGGTAAACTTGACATCATGGGTGTAGGATGAGAGGGCGCAACCTTAAAACAGAAGTTACATTGGCGTATGCGTTGTCGAATAATATTCCGAGCGGATATGATCCAATATCGCTGCCTTAATAAAGACATAAGAAGATGTGAACCGGTATGACAATTGGATCGATGACAATCATCTATTAGTAGATCGACTATGTGATGTCGACGAGGAAGCAACAATGGATGCCGACTTTCATAAGGTATATGTGCGTTCGTTAGTCGACCGCCTACGCGGAGCAATCCGTTGTCATCAACAAAGAGATCGAGCTTTCTTAACGAAGGAGAAGGTAATTTACCCTTTTTAATATTTTTTATTTCATCAGCAAAATGTTTGCTTTGCAATTCGCGAAGAATCACGAGTTCAGCGGTTTCAAGGTCAGAGACTTGAATTACCGGAGCGAGAGGTAACTTACGCAGAAAGCGCAAGACATATACCAGAATGCGTAATATTTTTTTCCAAGACGAGACTCTGAGAGCTAGCTCCAGAAGTATCGAAGAATCCAAATCAGGAATGACTGTTAGAGTAACAGAGCTCTTTGCTTCAGGTATAGAACCTTCAACACAAGACGGTTTGAATGGTACAATTGGCCATTCAGCGGTTGGATGGCAAGCCCAAGGTGGACCATACCACCAAAGCGGATGATTAATGAGTTGCGAGGGTAATAAACCTCTTGGTAAACAATCACTGGGATTTTCTATCCCATTGATGTGGAAAAAGCGGTCAGGAGATAGATTTTCCTGTATCTCAGTCACACGGTTGGCCACAAATACTTGCCATCGGTGTGGAGATGAATGAATCCATGACAGAGCGATCGTAGAATCACTGAAAGCGAAAATATCTCTTAAAGGATAGCGATTATCAAAAACCGTATGTACTTGTTTGACAAGTTTAGCCAGAAGTAGCGAGGCACACAATTCAAGCCTTGCCAGCGAAACAGTCTTTAGCGGAGCCACCTTAGACTTAGCGCATACTAAATGAATGGATATATCACCGTTAGGGTTCGTTACGTGCAGGTATAAGACGCAGCCGTAAGCCTTCATACTAGCGTCTCCAAAGCCAAGCAAATTTATGACACAGCCGGCCGCGACACCTAAGTGGCGAGGTATCTGTAAGTTAACTAATAACGGTAATTCCGATTTGAGTTTAACGAAACATTTAGCAATGAGTTCCGGGGGCTCTTCATCCCACCCCACCTTAGAAAGCCAAAGATCTTGTATAAGAAGTTTTGCGTAGAGAATGACAGGTGCGACGAACCCGAGCACGTCGAATAGGCGAGCAATAGTTGACAATATAGCACGTTTGGTGTTACACGTAGTCGCGGCGGCAGTAGTGAACGAGAACACATCAGAAGTAGGTATCCATTTTAAACCAAGAACCTTCAGTGTGTCATCATCATCTGTGAACTCGATCACAGCACGATACGACTCCGGCAAGTGAGCGAGAAGTTCCGATGAGTTGCTCGCCCATTTTACGAGATCAAATCCACCGACCTTGAATAAAGCGAGCAGCTCGTCGGCTAAACGAGTACCATCTTCGGCAGAGGGTACAGAAGTTGTTAAATCATCCATGTACAGTTCTCTCATGGCAACATCTGCCGCGAGAGGAAAGCGTTCGCGATAATCCTCCGCCAATTGACGGACGGTACGCATTGCCAAAAATGGACTCGAGCGGAGGCCGAAAGCCACAGAATTAAATTGAAAAATACGAATACTCTCGTTATCATTAAAGCGATATAATATTTTTTGATATTTACGATCTTTATCTGACAATGAAATTCTAAGATACATTTGACGTATATCAGCGGTAATTGCTACCTTAAAATATCTAAAGTTAAGCAAAAGCGAAAATAAGTCTGCCTGCAAATTAGGCCCTGTATGCAACAAGTCGTTGAGCGACTTGCCGCTATCAGTTTTAGCGCTTGCATCTAAAACAATGCGGGTTTTTGTTGTTGACTTATCAGGCCTTACAACTGCGTGATGCGGGATGAAGTAGCCTTCATTTATAGCGGATAAAGAATAAGGTATTTCCGACAGATAACCCTTATCTATATAATCATTTATTACGTCGTTATAAGCTTGACGTAAAGCGGGAAGCGAATGAAACTTTCGCTCTAGCGCGGACAATCTACGCTGAGCGTGAATGAAGGAGTTACCTAAAGACTTAGGTTCACCTTTAAAAGGTAACGACACAATATATCGCCCACATGAATGTCGCGAAACGGTCGATTTATAAAAATCTTCACATTCCTGACATTCCGGACCCTTTTTGTTAACAGTAGGTACTTCCTCGATTTCCCAGAATTTTAAAATTAAATTATTTAAATTATCTACTAACGGGCCGAAGGACCAGGCTACACTGTCATGGTTGACAGAAGGTACCTCACCCATGACAATATAGCCAAGCGTGGTTTCTAAAGCATGAGGTATGGAGCGAGCGGTGATCGCGGAATCAGCTGATTGAGAGGTAGATGCTGGTATAACCTTTTTCCCTAGCAAAACAAACGCGAACATTTGTGTACCAAGAATCGCGTCTATATTCCCAGGTACGTCCCAACATTCATCTGCGAGCGGTAAACCTTTAAAATGATCCATCACGGACCTTTGTACCGCGCGAACAGGTAACGGATCAGCTATGTGATCAATCACTAACATGGTTAATTCGTATTGAGCGTCACTTACGCGAGACTGTATTGTAAGAGACACGTAACCCTTAATGGGAGTGGAAATCGTACCTACTGATTTTAGAGACGAGTTAACAAGCGGTTGAACATTTAGTTTCAATTTTCTACAACATGCGAGAGTGATAAGGTTGTTTTGTGAACCACTATCCACTAAACATCTAATAACAAAACGTTTTCCATTTATCGGAACATAAACTTGTGCCGTTGGTAAAACAACTGACGTATTCAACTGGTCACAAGATAAATCTATATTATTATTACGCGACGTCAACGCGATCGAATTCTTAGAATTAGTACTTTCATTCAACCCGACACACGAAGATGTCACGACCGGCGACGCGCGAGCGGCATTGCTAGTAAGCATACACACCGACTGAGGGTTGTTGTCCAGTGCGCGAGCAGCCGGCAAAGGCGACGGTTCCAATACACTAGGTTGCGATTGTTGCGAGCTTAACTCGCGATTATTAAAATGCAACAATGAATGATGCTTTTTGTTACAGTGTTTACAAGTATTTGTAGAACCACAATTAAGGGTAGAATGTTTACTACTAAAACAATTGATGCACATTTTATTCTCTTTTATGAACTTAAAGCGATCTTTTACATCTAATTTTTTGAATTCTGAACACTCGTATAAATGAGTATGTTGAGATTTTTTACAAAACTTACAAGTGGGTACATTATTAACTTCATTTTCTGTTACTGCAAAACTATGCGAAGTTTTCGTTGCAGAAGAACGCGACCGATTTTGTAAGTTAGTCCCCTGATTATTTTGCGGTGACGTGGTTTGACGAACAGCTGTTGATCGTTCAAGAACCTTTATGTGATGCCGTACGAACATAACTAAATCATCACTTGTAGGTATATCTTTCTCGCGGGCGGATAACTCGAAACTTTGTAATACTTGAGAATCTAACTTTTATATAACGAGATGAGTAAACATGAAATCGGATAAATCGTCAATGTCTAACTGTCTTAACGCGGACCACGAAGAGTGAACTCTTTCAATAAAATCATTTAATTGACCGGGTGAACCTGAGGTAGGTTTTATGTCAAGTATATTATTTAAGTACATAGACCCAAGTAACCTCTTGTCTTGGTATTTTGTCACTAAAGAATTCCATATCGTAAGATAGTTAGACGCATTGGGAATTATTCCCGCGAATATATTTTTTGCGTTGCCATTTAATTTACCTACCAAATACTGTACACGCTGATCATCAGTTAGTTTTTTATTATCATGAACGTTAGTTTTGAAGCATTGGTAAAACAGTGGCCAACTTTCCGGTTGCCCAGAGAAACTTAATAACTCCAATGGCGGTAAGCGGCACACGTAAGATTCCACCGCGGGAATATCTACATTAGCGCGGGTAGACTCTAATAAGGTATTACGTTTATATTGGATTTCTGTAAATAATGTTTCGAACGAGCTCCAATTACTAAAACTTATTTTATAATCAGGGTCTATCTCTAATAATAATGTATTATGTTGATCACATAGATCGTTAAAATTATTATATAACTTTTCTATATTCGAAGAAGCGGCTAGAAATTCTTGTTTACTTCTAGTATCAATATTTGAAGGAATTATTTTCTTTGCAATCTTGAATAAGCTATTTATTTTCTCGAAAATAGTTTCTTTTTTTTGCAACGATCATTTTCAACTTTGCTTCTGACGCCATTTTGTTGCGTCACCCAAGCTCCCGTTGTTCGAGTTATAATTTATAGAAAATATGATATATAAATGGTTTATTCAACAACGTAATTTACTTGAACAAGCACAGTTATAAGCGTAATTATAGTAGGGAATACTAATAGCGAGATGGGGAATATTTTAAAAAGGTATATACTGGCTCAGTCCGACTCGAATGGACCAAAAGTATGGTGAAGCGATGCGTGTAAAAAAATGCGAGGTTTCGAATTATAGTATGAGCGGGAGAAAATATGGTACGCCGTAAAACAATTCAACCAGACGCGAGCTAAAGAAAAAGCAATTCACTCACCTGGCGATGGCACCACGATGTTGAGGGTTTCTCCTTGGAGGCTTTAAGCTTGACTTGAAGGCACAGGGCTTGGTAGCCAGCGTCCGGTTTTGCGAGCGTAATGAATGGATGCGAAGGGTTGCGAACATGCAAGCGAGGGAGGTTTTTAATTAGCTTAGCGCGTGCGAGCAAGATGGCGGGCGGAGCGGCGGCGGCGCGGCGCGGCGAGGATCAGCGATCTCTCATAGCGGTAGTATACGGAAGAATGGCGGTCGTAAACCGTTCGTTCGCGAGTTAGATGCAATGAACGACGGAAGGAGTGAATGCATTCCCAGCCCTCGCTGACTGAATGAATTAGGCGTAACCAGATATAGCTACTGAATAGATATAACCAACGCAGTACGATCAGAATGGCTTACTCGCAGATATAGCTACTGAATAGATATAACCAACGCAGTACGATCAGAATGGCCTACTCGCAGATATAGCTACTGAATAGATAACGCACATCTTTTACATCAGGAATAAATATTTTTATTTAAAAAAAAATAGTTATTTTGCTCCATTTAGTATGACGTTGAGAAAACCTTTAACCCTTTAAAACCTTTTACTTGTTAAGTATTTAATGATTCTGTTATTAAAATAATTTAGTTTCTGGTTCCTAATTCGTAGATTTACATCAACGATAAAACTTTGAAGAGTGATGATGAAACTCGCTTCTACTCCTACAAGTCCGAGGTACGTAACACTTATGTACCTACTATAATTAGGGTTCCATATAACATACATAATTAAAAAATCTGGACTATATCTGATGGTACCTACTTCAACATGAAAACGATGGATATATTATAATTAAATACATTCACGTCTACAACTGTGCAAGGAACATTATTATAGCCTGATTATGCTTTTACTTTTTTGTGTAGATGGTGAAAGGGAGTGATACTGAAATCATGACGATTACTATCAACTTCTCAATCAAGCCGTTTACCAAAGAGTACGAGGGTGTTTACCAACTCGTGGTGACCAACGGCACTGAGAGCGTGACTAAGAATATCATGGAGATAGGGTACGTAACACCTTCTTTAGGGAATGGTACAGAGACGAAACTAACACTGCAATTATCAAAATCAGTGCAAGTTTTGGCACTGACAGTAGTCATGTAATTAGTAAATACTATACAGGGCCAAATGAAATTAGTTGGCGAATCTCCGAAGACGTGATAGGTTTCGATAACAAAACATGAAAAAAAAGATTAGATGATATTTTGTTTTGGGTTCAATCCGTAGGTTATTATTATAATAGTGTAGGTACTTGAAATATCAATTTAAAAGTCAGGTTTATTTGTGTCAACTTCACAAATGTGGTGGGTCACAATTTGGAAAACAAAAAAAATACTTATTACTCAACTCATATCACAAGTAATTTAACAAACAGCGGTCGTTGACCCCAAAAAAGAAAAAGAACATCAAGTTTTTCTTTTGTTTGATCCTGTTTAGATATCGATAACCATCACGTCTGCAGAGTTTTGCTAGCATATTTAATTTGACCCTTTATGGTGCTAGTATCTTATCAGTTATTTCGGCGTAATTTTGACAGAGTGAAATTTTACACTTGAAGTTGAGAACTCTCGAACTCTTCCGCGAAATCTAAATTTCTTTCCAAAAAATCGTAAGTAGAATTTCGCAGCTTCATTGAAAGTACAGTTTATAAGTACTCAACTTCAAATTCTCAATTTAGAAACCGTAGGTATTTCCTAGCTGTGGCCAGGCAGCGCTCGTCCGGGAGAGTACCTACTACCGCCTCACCTATTTAGAAACCGTTGGTACTTCCTAGCTGTGGCCAGGCAGCGCTCGTCCGGGAGAGTACCTACTACCGCCTCACCTATTTAGAAACCGTTGGTACTTCCTAGCTGTGGCCAGGCAGCGCTCGTCCGGGAGAGTACCTACTACCGCCTCACCTATTTAGAAACCGTTGGTACTTCCTAGCTGTGGCCAGGCAGCGCTCGTCCGGGAGAGTACCTACTACCGCCTCACCTATTTAGAAACCGTTGGTACTTCCTAGCTGTGGCCAGGCAGCGCTCGTCCGGGAGAGTACCTACTACCGCCTCACCTATTTAGAAACCGTTGGTACTTCCTAGCTGTGGCCAGGCAGCGCTCGTCCGGGAGAGTACCTACTACCGCCTCACCTATTTAGAAACCGTTGGTACTTCCTAGCTGTGGCCAGGCAGCGCTCGTCCGGGAGAGTACCTACTACCGCCTCACCTATTTAGAAACCGTTGGTACTTCCTAGCTGTGGCCAGGCAGCGCTCGTCCGGGAGAGTACCTACTACCGCCTCACCTATTTAGAAACCGTTGGTACTTCCTAGCTGTGGCCAGGCAGCGCTCGTCCGGGAGAGTATCTAATACCGCCTCACCTATTTCTGCCGCCAAGCAGCGTTGCTGTTTTTAATGTAGCGGGTGTGGGCCTGTGGGCCTCTGGCCACGCTGACGGGTACATGAAACATTTCGCGTTGTTTCTAACTCTATTTCCGATACGTTATATAAAGTAAAGTCGTTTCGCCTTGGGTCCGATTACCTGTGTGTCATAAAGTTTTGATTTGTTCCAGAGCGCTGGTTTAGTGAAGAGGCCCTGATGCCACATGTCCACTGTCTCATAGAATGTTAACAATACCTTCTATGAGACGGTGAGCAAACGCGAGCCTATCATTAAAAAGAAAATGAGATGAAGTTAAGACATCGTATTTTACTCAATCAGTGTAAAATGTACATTTTTGACAGAATATAACTTAAGTTACTATTTTGTCTTTTCTTTAAACCTTTCAACTTTAAACAGACACGGAACACTGATTGTGATTACATATTAAAATATAAGTACCTACCTCCCTAGATTTCTACTCTGTGAAGAATCTATGAAGGTGTGAGTTCAATAGAGAAGGAAACTGTAAATTTTTGCCACGGGTGTCGCTGGTATCGGTTGACTCACGGAAAAATAGTGGTCCGCCGGTGAAATAAATATTAAATGAATATTAAGTACATTATTTTTTGTTGTTATTTAAAAAATGTCTTTGATATATCTCGGTACCCTGGGATCCCAGACCTTCCTTTGGATGGCGTACGAGGGGCCGAAGCCAACTCGCAGAAGCCAGTTGGACACTTTTAATGAAATGAGGATTACCAACCGAAGATTATGCAAGTGCTTGGTTGCACTTGCATAGTGCACATAGAGATAATAATAAAAATAATAATAATTTTGTTGGTATACTTTTCCGGGATAAAAAGTACCCAGTATGGTGTCCAGGATTTTAATGAATAATTATACCAAGTTTCATCGTAATCGAACCGGTAGTTTTTGCGTGAGGCCTGAACAAACAGACAGACTGACAAAAAAAAAAAAATATCACATTTTTGGGTTCGGTGTCGGTCTAGTAACACCCCCTGCCATTTATTTTTTTGATATTTTCAATGTACAGAATTTTCACTTCTACATATTTATTATAAGTATAGATATAGATATAGATATAGAAGTGTTGCAGGTAAGGAAGTTGGAAGAAAATAATGATTGTCAAAGAGTGTTCAACATTTATTTGTATAATCCTGCTGCTTACATTATAAAATTAATATGGAGCGTTGTGATGATTCCACCTAGGTAGATATCTAAATCAGCCAATCATCGCTAAGCGAGTGCAAATTACTGGTCCGGCCTCGCGGGAGCGAGACAAGTAGCTGTGCGAGCGAAAGGGCACGAACGTAAATATATCGCGCCACTTGCTCGTGCGCCGTAGTTGTGGACGATGTCCGAGTGATGTTGGTCGTTGATGTACAGTGGAATGCGTAGGCACTCACAGTACCCCCACCTAAGCGAAGCGTATGGTTTGCTTGATCACACGGCCGGCTCGCGTTACGTATGGTCGTTGAGCGTGAGCGGCCGCCGCTGTTGCCGCATTCTTCGGAGCGGGGCCTGTTGCGCTTGACGTAGTACAAGCGACTGGTGAATCTTGTGTCTCTGTGCAGATGTATGCCGGTTTTAATCTATCCAGCGATACAACTGTTACTCGTTGCGGCAGCTGGATCTTGAAATATTTCTCGTGTCTTTGTAACACGGGATATGGTCCATCATACGGCGGTGTCAACGGTGCATGTACAGTGTCGTTTCTCACAAATACGTGAGTGCAGGTAGTCAGGTCCTTGTAGATAAAGGGGGTAGATGCTGGTCGGTCTTTACGACGTGCCGGTGCGAGTGATGTCATCGCTTGCCCGAGACGGCGAACAAAATCTTCATCATTTATACTCGTATTTTGTGTCGGTACGAAAAAATCAGAAGGCACACGTAGTGTAGATCCGTAAGTCATTAATAGCGCCGGGCTTACGTTATTATCTTCACGCAGCGCTGTTCGGAGACCTAGCAGGACTGTATGTAAGTCATCGCTCCAGTTGATAGTTTCACCTCTTGCCATTAATGCGGTCTTCAGATTACGATGCCAGCGTTCAATTTGCCCGTTGGATTGCGGATGGTATGCGGTCGTGCGTATTCTTGTAATACCTAATTTTCTCATAAGTGAGTTGAAAAGCGACGACTCAAACTGTCTGCCCTGATCGGTTGTTATGCGCAGTGGGCAGCCGAATCTTGTAATCCAGTTATCATATAGGGCTTTGGCGACGGCTTCCGCGGTTATTTCACGAACTGGTACAGCTTCTGGCCATTTAGTAAATCTGTCCATTATTGTAATATCGATAGTCATATGATAGTCGTAATGGGCCGACAATATCGATATGTACGTGCTCGAATCGTTCAGACGATGGAAAGTTTCCCAGTGGTGTGACGACATGTCGGTGGATTTTCCTAGTAGCCTTAATACCTGTATGGCAAAGGTCATGTTGCGCTTTGAATGCTGCGTAACGATATGCCGCCGGTAGGTATAGGCGTAGCGATGTAGTAGACTGCTCGCACGTGATTGGTCGCTTTGTTCCTGGTAAGTCTACGTTAATAAACTTCAAGTTTGGTTGGTGCTTCAATTGTTTCAGCTCTTCGTCTTGTTGTTGGTCTTGCGATAACTTGTCGTAATCAAGGTTGGTTGGAAAGTTTATTTCTTCTATACGGGACAGAGCGTCGGCGACTGCGTTGTCTTAGCCTTTTACATACAGAATGTTGGTGCAGAATTGGCTAACGAAGTCTAGCTGTCGTTCGCGTCTGGGGATATCGCTGCTGCTTGGTGGTCTTGAAAGTGCATAGGATAGTGGCTTGTGGTCCGTGTGAATGGTGACGTCACAGCCTTCAATTAACTTTCGGAAGTGTTTGACAGCCATGTAAATCGCTAGCAATTCGCGATCATACACGCTGTATCGTCGTTGGGTTTCACTCATAGCTTTGGAATAGAATGCTAGAGGTTTCCAAACTCCTTTGTCCCGTTGTTGCAGTACAGCGCCGACACTATGATCTGAGGCATCGGTCATAATGCAAAGTGGGGCGCCAGCGATCGGATGTGTCAGAATCATGGATTCCAAAATGCTTTGACGGCATTTGTGAAATGCTTGTTCAGCAGCTGGTGTCCAGACGATTGGCGTTCTGTCGTTTTTTTTTCGTTATGAAGGTACTTGTTGAGTTCGTTCTGCATGTCAGCTTGTCTTGGTAAACATTCTCGGTAGAAATTTAGCATTCCTAGGAAGCAACGCAGATCGATGATAATTTTTGGTTGTGGGTAGGTCGATATTGTTTGTATTCGTTCTTCTGTTGGTTTTATCCCTACCGCTGTCACTTCATAACCAAGGAATGTGATTTTTGGTTTAGCAAACTCGCATTTGTCAACGTTTAGTGTAACACCCTATTTGTCCAGGCGCTCGAGTACTTGGTGCAAAAGTTTCTTGTGTGCTTCTTCGTCTTCTGTGTATATCAAAATGTCGTCGACAAATGAATAGCAGCCCTCGATGCCGCGCAGCACTTCATGCGTAATGCGCTGGAAAGTCTGGCTTGCGTTCCGTAGACCGAAGGTCATACAATTAAATTCAAATAAGCCGAATGGCGTTATAATTGCTGTCTTTTTGGCGTCTTCTTTGTTGATGGGTATTTTGAAGTAGGCCATTTTCATATCCAGTTTTGAGAATACCTTCTTGTTGTGTAACTGGTATGTGAAATCTTGTATGCGCGGTATTGGATATTTATCTGTTAGTGTTACAGAATTAAGTCGTCTGTAATCTCCACAGACACGTAGGCTGCCATCTTTTTCTTCACTACAAGTAATGGGCTGGCCCATGGGCTTTTTGAAGGTTGGCAGATTCCCATTTCCATCATTCGCTCGAACTCTTCTTTAGCCGCTTTGTATCTATCTGGTGGGAGGGGTCGGGCTCGAGCAAAAAGTGGAGCTCCTGTCGTTTCTATATGGTGATTGACGTCATGCTTTGCTGGAGTTTTCAGTGACATCGGGCGGAGATGATCTGGGTACTGCTTGAGTATTCCTTGGTAGGTTTGATTGTTGCTAAGCACGTAAACAGTTTCTTGCGTTGTTGATATTTCTACGGAGTTCACGGATAGTTCGGTAACTTTGTCGATGAGCTTCTTTTGATGCAGGTCGACGAGTAATTTATAGTGTCGTAGGAAGTCTACGCCCAAGATCGATGTCTTCGCGTCTGCAACCACAAATGTCCAGGAAAAACGTTTTCTGAGTCCAGAGTCCAATTGCAAATTTCGTTCGCCATAAGTGTTGATTGCGGTACTGTTTGCCGCATAAAGTTTGTAGGCGCTCTGCGTTGATTTTTTTATTATTATTTGGTGTAGCGGCCAAAACGGAAATACCGGCACCGGTGTCTACGAGGAAACGATGTGTTGTGTTGCGATCATAGACACACCTACAGGCGATTGCTTGCCGTTGTGACACCGACTTTGGCCATGGTCGGTGTTTTTCCTAGTTTTCCGTTTTCTGCTGGTTTCGTTTTGCACACGGCGATACGCATCGTTTGGCTTGGTCGCCGAATCTGTAGTGATATTTGCAAACATGGTTTGGGTTGTAAGTATGCTTCGCAGATCTTGACCTTGAGCGTGATTGAAATGGACGACGATATCTCGGTCTACCCCGGCTACGTAGTTCGTTGATTTCGAGTGACAGCTTTTCTATTTGCTTCGATAGCGTTTGGATCTGCGCTGTCATCACTGGATCGTTGTTTGTTGACGTTTGCGATTGCGATGCTTGAGGCATGCTTACGACTGCGATGGTGCTCGTCTCTGAGTATTCGATCATCTTGTCCGCCATGACTGCCAGGATGTCGAGTGATGAGTCAGTATTTACTGACAGTACAGCTCGCACTTGGGTTGGTAACTGGTTTATCCACTCTATTTTGATGCCATCTTCGGTTATCATGCTGCCTCCAAGTTCACGCATGCGGCGGAGAAGCTGAGACGGTTTCTGGTTCCCAAGTTCGAGACCGCTGATCAGATTCTTGAAGTTATTGACTTCTGACTGCTCGTACACGGAGTTTAGACGCTCTTTCACTGCTGTATATTTTCTGGTTTCCGGTGGTTTGATCAATATATCAGTTAGATGTTGTAGATCCGTTGGTTGCAGCTGGCCGAGGACGTAGCGGTAGTTATTGTCATCGCTGGTTTTCTGCGCGTCCACGATTGCCTCAAACTGGATGAACCACATGCGAGGATATTCCCGCCAAAAAGGTAGCAGCCGCGACTGAACTGAGATAGCTGTGAGGTCAGTAGGTGCGTTAATGCTCGCTTCTGGTTTATCTTCAGACGCCATGTTGGACAATGTATCACGTCGGGGTCACCAATGTTGCAGGTAAGGAAGTTGGAAGAAAATAATGATTGTCAAAGAGTGTTCAACATTTATTTGGTATAATCCTGCTGCTTACATTATAAAATTAATATGGAGCGTTGTGATGGTTCCACCTAGGTAGATATCTAAATCAGCCAATCATCGTTAAGCGAGTGTGAATTACTGGTCCGGCCTCGCGGGAGCGAGACAAGTAGCTGTGCGTGCGAAAGGGCACGAACGTAAATATAACGTAAATATATAGTTGTGGACGATGTCCGAGTGGTTTCGGTCGTTGATGTCCAGTGGAATGCGTAGGCACTCACAGAAGTTTGAATGTTTGATAGAATTTTGGACTTGGTTTTATATAAGATATCGCACGCGGGGACAAACAAAAGTTACACCATATTTCAAGTTAATAGTTTGTCCTCGCCTGCAATACCTTACAAAGAACTTCAATATTCTAACAAATATTCAAACATCTACACAAAATTCTATCGATTATAATGCTTGTTTTTCTCTTGTCAGTTATGTGTTTTTCCAGTCCGGTTTTTGGCTTATCAATAATTATTTTATTTGTAGCCATTTAGTTTTATTAAAGTTTTATGTCACTGCCGCAATTAAGGCGAATATAACGACACCTCAATCATGTTAAATTCTATCAAGCTGTTTAGGCTACAGAGCGTGCCAAAGAAATAGACATACACACATACATACATACATTACCCTCATTCTGGGGCAGTCGAGTAAAAAGTGTCGTGACGGTGCAGAGTATAAAGTGCGATAAGGAAATTCGTTCCGAATATTGCACAATTCATTGAAATTTTCACCTTCAATTTGCCTTTGATAGAGCACAAAAAAGAACGAAAGCTTTGGGTCACAAACTGTGATTACGACATATGATACCTACATGGAGTTGAAATAAAAAAAAAAAACGAGGAAAATAGGTTGACCGACTGACTGTGAGAAACATAAAATTCAAATTAAAGCAACATTTCCTACAAAATATAAATAATTAAGATATCAGGATCAAATGAAATTAGCGATTGAAACTCCGCAGACGTGGTGGGGATCGATATCTAAACACGATAAAATAAAATTGATATTTTTAAAGGGTTAATGATCGCTGGTTGCTAGCTGCTGTTACATGAAGTATGACTTGAAAAAATATGGTTTGTCGTGTTTACATTCTATCTGTCTACGTTCTATCCACTAGGTTATTCAGTTTTTGACGGCTGCCTTAGAACATAACTGTTCCAGATTACGTAAAATGTAACTAAAATGCGTTGTAAAATAAATATGTAAACTGCATTATCACATTGAATTATCTTATTTATGACTTCTTACAGACATTAGAACAATGTAAATGTAGCAGTTTTGGAACGAAGTTCCTTTTCGCGCGTTGTGAAAGGGGGCTAGACGGAAAAAATTCTTACGAAAAGTTGTCACGACACTTTTTGCTATAGTAAGCTATTGTAAGCTGTGCGGCGTGCGCATGTTTTTCTGCCTGTCTCTCTCTCTCATATATAGGAAAACACTCAACATACAGAAAATATGTGACTATGTGACTAGCACAGCCTCTCGTTGTGAGTGATAAGTGTGATCAAATTGGCAACAAATAGGAACAAAATATGTGACCAGCACAGGCTTCTCGTTGTGAGTGATAAGTGTGATCAAAATGGCAATAAATAGGAACAAAATATGTGACTATGGTGACTAGCACAGGCCTCTCGTTGTGAGTGATAAGTGTGATCAAAATAGCAACAAATAGGAACAAAATATGTGACTAGCACAGGCCTCTCGTTGTTAGTGATAAGTGTGATCAAAATGGCAATAAATAGGACAAAATATGTGACTATGTGACTAGCACAGGCCTCTCGTTGTGAGTGATAAGTGTTATCAAAATAGCAACAAATAGGAACAAAATATGTGACTAGCACATGCCTCTCGTTGTGAGTGATAAGTGTGATCAAAATAGCAACAAATAGGAACAAAATATGTGACTAGCACAGGCCTCTCGTTGTGAATGATAAGTGTGATCAAAATGGCAACAAATAGGAACAAAATATGTGACTAGCACAGGCCTCTCGTTGTGAGTGATAAGTGTGATCAAAATGGCAAAAAATAGGAACATAATAGTCAAAACTAACTAGAACGAAACCCAACCCAACACAGCACGTTGCACGCGGACTGCATGCGCAGGCAGCGTGATCAGCGCGTCGCCGCCGCGCCGCGTCTCAACTCGCCGATGACGCGCTGATCACGCTGCCTGCGCATGCAGTCCGCGTGCAACGTGCTGTGTTGGGTTCGATTCCCAACAATATGTGACTATTTGACTAGCATAGGAGACATGTGACATTCAGGTACTTGAGGGTAGACTGAGTTCCCTTTACATTAAATATGTGGGTTCTCAGAACCAAATTAAAGAACATATTCTTGCTGCTAATGAGTTAGTTATGTGTCAGTGCACTTGTCAGAAGGTTTCAAACCCTGAGGCTGTCCAGCCTGAGGTAAAGGAGGACCCGTCCCAGACTGAGAGTATGTCTCAAGACTGTACTCTCAACCAAGATATACCAGATGTAGTTCAACATCTATCCCAAGTGCTACAGCCTGAGATTGGCACTTGTCCAGCTTTCAGTAGTCATGATTGTTATCATTCAGTAATGTTCTTAGATAGTATAGGAAGAGCTGGTTTAGGTAAATTAATTAGTAACAACCAGAGTTATTCTACCCACAATTATTGTATGCCAGGGTCAACCTACAAACCAATAGTGACATCAGTAACAGGAAATGTATTTAATCCTAGAACCACTATTACTGTATTTGTAGGTAATAGTGCTAAGGTCAAAAAGGAAGAAATCACTGAATGTGTAACTGAGTTGTTAAAGTTAAATTATAGCATAATAATATTGTTCGGGGTTAGGGTTAGATTAAGATATACTAAGTTTGAAGATTGTAAAGATTGATATATTTCAGTAATATAAATGGGATAACAATTAAATCTAATGAGGTGAATAGGATGAGATTGAGTCGCGCCCGATATGCTTTCCGAAAGCGTACTGACTATTTTACTTAGGTGATACATAAAATATTCAATGCATGTAGCGCGGTGTCGCAATTACGCTGACATGTGTTTCTTATTGTTCGGTGATTGACCCGAACATGCTCCCGAGGGAGAAAAGGATGACGTTGGTAAGTATGTCAAGTTAGTAATGAAATTAATACTAACAAGGTGAAGACAATGTTCTTAAAATAATAAAATATGTAGTTATGTAGGGCTAGTTACGTTAAATGATGAGATGAGGGTAACATTACAACTTAAACAGATTCTCTACAGTTTAAATCAGGAAGAGAAAACACACGAAAGATCGGTGAAGAACCTCTATCTTCCCTTTTCTTTAGGCACTCACTAGATAGAGCTAGTCTCTTAAGATCACTTATCACTGATTTACTACTAGATTGCCCATTTTCCCTAAATTCACTACACTCAATCACAACACTTTCTGGAACGTTATGTGGAGATGGCAACCCAGTCGCCGCAGATGCTGCTGACCGCTCTACTGTGGGAGTGGAACGATTTCCATTACGTCGCCGTTGCCGCCAACATTTAAGACAGTAAACTACCACCAATAACAAGATGAACGATATGACGAGATATATAGCAGCATACTGATGAACGTCGTGGTAGGAGATATTGGTGCTCAAAGGTTCAGTCTGCTTCATGATCTCAAGACTTCTCCTAATAGCTTCAAATTGCATGAGGTTATCTGAGTTATTGGGATTAAGCTCATATGAGATTTTTGGCATGGTGATATTTATCATATGATTGATTGGTGATATTTCTGGCGAGATAATATTTGTCGTTAAGCTAATTTTACTAGACAATCTTTTGTTTGAATACACCATAAAATTTTCTGTTTTTACTAAACAGCCTTCCCCTACACGCAACAGACCAGCACCTGCTAACCTAACTGCCTGCACTTGATTTTCACACAAAAGTTTGACGTTACATTCATTGCAGCATAAATAAAAATATTAGTTTTCTGATGTTAACTCTCTCCAGTCATTCTTGCACGAAGTAGTTTTAGTTTTACAAGTTCTTGTGCCTGGGATTGTTTCGCAAAGGCTATGATCATCTTTCATGTGGTGAATAGGCTTTCTGATATAGCACAGAATAGTCGCAGGGTTTTGTAATATGCAGGCCTGTAGATCCGTGTCTGTGACGGTCAAATACGAATCTTTTCTCATATTGATGGCTGCTAATTTAGAGATAGTTTTGACCTTCATGATCATGTTATCTTTCACAATGCGTGGAACCGGGATAAGATTGAATACCTCGTAAACATCCCTTTCAATCAGGGGTATCTTTATTTCGATAATTAGGTATTTTCCATAGTATTTAGCTCTTACTTTGAGCAAGCTGTAAAGATCTTTAAGGTTAAGATTGTCGACAGGAACTACCAAGTCTCCAGATATTTGTGCGGAAATTATGCTTAGCTCTGATCTGAGTTGCTTCGGAGATATTAAATGAAAATCTAATTTTCCACTATAAATGTCAGTTACTGTATCCAAAATTGAATCCTGGATTCTTCGAAGGGTATACAGCAAGTTGTTGGCAGTGAAAGCCGAAGTTATAAAATCTGTGATCATAGTTACATTTTGCACTTGCAAGGCGAGATTTTTATAAGTATCTTGGAGATAATTAAGCTTTTGATTAATTAATTTATGATGTTTGTTAATAGTAATCTCCATCCTTTTCATGAGATTGAATTCAGCTTCTACAGACGTATGGTTCTTCCAGAGGTTGTATAGATGGTTTTCATTATGCTTTAAAAGGTCAATATCCTTCTCATATTTTTCTGCAAATCGTTGGTCCAACACTCCGAATAAACTTCGCCGTTTCTTATTAGTCATAAATGAGTCATTCATCATGACAATATTATCGTAATGTTTAATTTCTTCGAACTCGTGCTCGAGTTGTAACATGACGCCGTCGCAAGGTGTTTGTGTTCGGATCGTAGAGCATAAGGTTTCAAGATACTCTATATATTTTAATAATGCCGCCGTTCCTTCTTGATAAGGCTTTGTGTCATAATAGACTATTAAATGCCAATCATCTCTAATTAAGTGCATATTAGATATTTTGTCGAAGTAGACACTATTGTTTGTCAGCACGGTGAGGTTGTAGGATGCTTGAGCGGTGTTTATTAGTGACAGTAAAAATAATGTCAAAGATAAAACCATAGCTGAGAATGAGATAGGTCGTTTTTTCCTAGTAGCTAGAGGTTTATTTTCAACTTTTGGGGCATTTGAATCTTGATCAATACCATTTGTTGGCAGTAAGGATAGTTTTACAACTGGGCGTTTTAAGATCCCGTTTTTGGTTTTAAGTGTGACGACCCTTACGTGCCCATCGCTTCCAGGATGCAGCGTTACTACGCGACCTAGACTCCACTTTCCTGGTGGAAGGTTGTCGTCTTTTATAATAACGATGTCGTTAAGATTGAGATCCTTTTGGTGCTGCCGCCATTTGGCCCTAGTGGAAAGCTGCGTGAGGTAGTCAGTCTTCCACTTAGCCCATATATCTTGGTATATTTTTTGCGTCAGGTGCCATCGTGTTCTGAGATCATGCTCTGTTTCGAAAATCGTTAAGTTGGGGCCACTTGCCAGAAAGTGAGCCGGGGTCAGAAAGTCTAAATCCTCAGGATCTTCTGTCAGAGAGCACAGTGGTCTAGAGTTCAAACAAGCCTCGAGTTGGGATAATAGGGTAATATATTCCTCGTAGGTTAGTTTTTGCTCTCCCACGACCCGTTTAAGATGGTGTTTAAGGCTCTTCACTGCGGCTTCCCAGAGTCCGCCAGCAGATGGCCATGATGGGGCGTTAAAGTGCCACTCAATATTCATTTCAGAGATTGTCGAGCTTACTTCTTAATCAGATAAGATGCTTGAGATTTCGGAAAGCTCCTGTTTTAAGATTTTGTTGGCTCCTATGAAGTTAGTTCCCTGGTCACTGTAGATGTGGCCAGGAACTCCTCTTCTAGCCGACATTCGTCGAAGTGCGGCAATAAATGCTGACGCTGTGAGATCTGAGACTATTTCTAAATGTATAGCTTTAGTCACCATGCAAACAAAAACTGCGACGTATCCTTTACAGGTTTTAATGCCACGACCTTTGTTTGCCTTCATAAAGATGTGTCCGGTATAATCTACTCCAGTGTGGTAAAAGGGTCGGTTAGGAATCAATCGTGCTGGAGGTAGGTCGCCCATGATTTGATGTTGTGATGTGGGATTATTTCTTATACATTTGACACACATTCTTAATCGTTTCTTTGTAACTCTGTTGCCTCCAAGAATCCAGTATTTACTTCTTATAAATGCAGTAGTCATTTTTACTCCACCGTGAAATACAAGTTCGTGGGATTCATCTATGATAAGATCTGCCAGTTTCGACTTATTTGGTATTATGATGGGATGCTTCATTTCGGGATCAAGATTCGAATGTTTAAGTCTACCTCCGACACGGAGTACTTGATTGGAGTCCAGTATGGGATTGAGATTAAGAATCTGGCTTTTCTTATTTAGTGGGTCATTGTTTTTCAACCGCGATATTTCTTCGTGGAAATATTCATTTTGAACGTGCTTGATTAACATTTCTCTTGCTGTCTTTATATTTTGCAGAGTAAGGAAACTAGTGCGTTGTTTCTTGTAGACAACAATGTCGATGAATTTGTTGATGTAAGCTAATACTCGAGTCACTTTCCTTAAAGTGCTATATTTTGTTAAAAGGTGAATAACTATGGAATTTTTGGGGTTAATGATGACCGTGTTTACTTTTTCTTTTTTCCTTAGTTCTTCGCTAGTAATACTTGTATAAATCGGCATCTTATGATATTCTTTTGGGTTGTATTGTAGCAACCAGTCGGGCCCTTGCCACCACAGTGAGTGGTTGGCTAATTGAGCAGCAGGTAAACTACGACTTGCGCAATCTGCGGGGTTTTCCTTGGATTTTACGTAACTCCAGTTATCTTTAGGGATTATTTCTGTAATGCTCCTCACTCGATTTGCAACAAAGGGTTTCCATTTCTCCGGTTCGCCACTTAACCAACCTAGAGCGGCCGTTGAATCAATCCACCCATAAACATGAACCTTGTAGTTTTTTAGGGCTAAGATTATTTTATGCATAAGCTTTGACAGCAAGAGAGCGCCGCAAAGTTCCAAGCGCGGGATGGATTGTGGTTTTTTCAGCGGGATTACTTTTGACTTCCCTGCAATGAGAGTTACATGGGTTTCATTTTCTCTTTGTATTTTGCAATACACGACGCAAGCGTATGCTTTTGTGCTAGCGTCACAAAAGCCATGTAGTTCGATGGTATCTTTATCCTGAGTTTCAATCCAACGTGGAATTTTAAATCGAGATATGTGAGCTAGATCGGCTTTAATTATATTCCATTCTAACGCAATATCTTGAGGGACAGGGTGGTCCCAACCCAGGTCTGATTTCCATAACTCTTGAAACAAGATCTTGAGCTTTATTGTGACTGGTGCTAGCCAGCCCAAAGGGTCGAAAATTTTCGATATCTGAGATAGGAATTGTCTTTTTGTAAGTATGTCTTGTGAGTTAATTTCTATAGGGTGAAAGATAAATAGATCGTTTTTTGGTTCCCACCTAAGACCTAATGTTTTGGTTGACTCCAATTGCTTGAAGTCAAAGTCTTCCTTTAGAGGTGCGTCAGAACTATCTATTATTTCCGGTAAGTTTGATCGCCATTTTCTGAGATTAAACCCTCCAGATTTGAGGAGGTTGATCATCTCAGCTTTGAGCTGTTTTGCTGCTCCCGCTGAATGTGCTCCATGCATGAGATCATCCATGTAAAATGAGTGCTCTAAGATATCAGGAGCGCAGCTATGCGGATAGTTTGGCCTTTCATCGTTGGCCAGTTGCTTCAGTGTCATCATGGCCAAAAAAGGTGCAGCTTTTGTGCCATAGGTAACTGTCGCTAACTGGTATTCTTTTAAAGGTTGTGTTTGATTGTTCCGCCAGATAATTTTCTGATATTTCTGATCGTCGGGATGCAACCAGATTTTGCGAAACATCTTTTCTATATCTGCTGTAAAAGCATATCTAAATTGTCTCCATTTTAAGATAAGGCTCTGAAGATCTTGTTGTAAATTGGGTCCTCGGCACATAAGATCATTGAGGCTGTAACCGCTCGAGGATTTTGCCGAGGCATTGAAGACAACTCGCAGTTTGGTAGTTGCTGACTCAAGTCGTTGGACGCAATGGTGCGATAAGTAGCAGTCCGGCTGTACGTGTGGCGCAATCGGTGTCATATGTCCGAGCTCTAGGTATTCAGAAATAAACGTTTTATAGTCACGTGCCACAGCTGGCTGTTTACTTAATTTCCGCTCTATTTGGAAGAATTGAGCAAACGATTTTGTTTTCGACTCGCCAATATTTTCCTCAAAGTTTTCTTTGAATGGTATTTTCACGACGTAGCTTCCATCTTGCCGTCTTGAGGTCGAAGATTGGTAGAAGTCGATGCATTTTTGATCTTCTTCTGATATCGTTGGAGGTTCATGTATGTCCTCCACTTCCCAAAATTGCTGAATCTCTTCGATATTGTTTAAGAGCACATTGCAATGGTACGTTTTGTAGTTGCCGCTTAGGATCCATCCCAACTGAGTTTGTTGGGCTATGGGCAACATACCTTCTGATCGACAAATACCGTCCATAAGGATAGTGGAATAGATATCTGCCCCAAATGAGATGTCGATTGACCTATTTTTTAGAATTCGGGATCTGCTAGAGTTATTTGGTTAAGAGTAGGCCAGTCTGGTTTAGGCAAGGTACAGCTTGGTAAGTTATTTATCAGTCTGTTCATTATATACACGTCCGTTTCAAAGGTAAAATCGCTAACTAACGATAAACATTTAATGGTAATCCTGCCCTTACAGTTGTTTTCCTTATTTCCTATCCCAGATATATAACCGTTGCATTTCCGGCGTGGTAGTCTAAGCAACTGAGCTGCGCTTTCCCTAATAATGGATGTCTGTGACCCTTGATCTAAAAGAACTCTCATTTTTCGGTAGGATCCGTCCGTTGCTTGTACGTTAATTATTGCCGTGGCAAGCAATATTTCTGAGGGTTCTTTAAGAAGCGATGCGGCTGTGTTTCTTTCTTGCTGTTGGGATGGCGATTTCGTAATCGTGGCTGTATTTGACCCAGACCGATGTGACGTAAATGCTTCATGCAAAATGGTATTGTGGTCTTTATTGCATTCTTTGCATCTTATTTCGGAAAGGCATTTTTTGCCTTCGTGGTAATGTAAGCAATTAATGCAAAGATTCAATTTTGCGATAGTATTTTTCCGTTCATGAGGTTGCAATTCCATTAACTTTTGACATGCATGAATTCGATGATCGTCGGAAGTGCAAATAGGGCATTGCTTGCGATAGTTATTTTTGCGTTTGGACTTTGACGATTGCGAAACTTGGTTTGTTGAGTAATTACTTTTGGGATTGTTATAATTTCGGCTATAATTGGAACCTTTTGAAAAGGACGGTTTGTTATTGTTGGATTGAGATAAGTATGATTTCTGCGTGGGATTTTCAAGCTTCTTACGTGAAGTTTCCAGCATCATAAACTTAGTTTCTAGAAAATTAAGGAAATTATCTAAGACGGGCAACTCTCGCGGGGATTTTAAAGCTTGTAGATAATCTTCATATGTATCCGAGTCCAGTTTTTGGGACAATATACATACGAGGAAGGGATCAAAGGAAGTCACATCGACTCCAAGGTTCTTGATAGCATTTACGCTCTCGTACGTAGAGTCGTGAATGCGTTTTATATGATTTGCTGACTGTTGCTGGTTTGCAGGGATGTTCATGATATTGTTAAGATGAGATGTAAAGATCAGTCGTTTATTATTATAACGATGATTAAGGATATTCCAGCACACTAGATAATTGTCGGTGCTAATTTGGAGATGTTGGATCAATTTTTCGGGTTCACCTTTGACCTTACTCTTTAAAAACTGCATCTTTTGCGCATTCGACAAAGAGGGGTTATTGTGCACTGCTTCGGTAAAGAGATCTTTGAACGAAATCCACTTATTGTAGTTTCCCTCAAATTCAGCTATCTCCATTTTAGGGGTAGATTTTTCAATATGCGCGACGGTCCACATTTTCTTATTGATGTCTTTCTTGATTTTGTTATAATATTTCTCGTAATGAGTAAATTGTTCTTCGTACTCGGGGTTCGATCCGCCACACTCGTTGTCCAGCTCCCAATGAAGTGAGTCAATAGCAGCCCAACGAGATTGTATCGTCTTCAGGAGGTCTTCGAACTCCCATTTTTCCGTGACGAGATCAAGGTCGATGTTGGAAGATGTTCTTAAGAAAGCCTTAAAGTTGGTAGCTTGCTTTTTTAAGAGAATTTCGGCTCTACTCTCTTCAAGAGCAGGAGTTTTAGCAGCAGCTTGGGATGCGAGGTTTAAAGATTGAGATTCCGCAGTAGGCTGGAACGTAGGAGGTTTCAATTCAGGGGTTTGCGGTCTGTTTGCGAGAGGGATATAATTCTGAATATTAGATTTAATGTTATTATATTTTTCAGTCATTTGATCGTATTGATTAGTACCGAAATATGTATGAGATTTATCACCAAAAGATAACAAAGTCATGTGATTATTATGGAACTCTGTAAAGTATTGTTTCAAGGTAGCTAATCGACGACGTAGGTAGTCTGAGGTCTTGCGCTCTGCACCATCCTTCTTGAAATTGGTGAAGAGCCCATTTATGGCTTCAATCAGTTGATGTTGGGTTGATAAAATGTCTACCATTTTCGACGTTACAGGGATAACAAAGAGACCTTACTTGTACTGAAGGCTTCTTCGGAGATCAAATGTCCTTGCGATGGCTGCAAGAACAAACCTGGAGTAGCAGCGCGATGAGATGATGCGATGCTCTCGTAAAACCAGGTTCAACAGGATCAGCAGGATGATGAAAGTTTTGATTCACTCAATTCTGTTCACCAGGGTCTGGTTACAAGATTCAAGCGAGACACTCACACTGTACAGTTAGTGGATACACACGAATTGCACTAATGTACACGCGTCGGTCCCGCTATAATAGGCTCGAAGGACCAATGTTCGGGGTTAGGGTTAGATTAAGATATACTAAGTTTGAAGATTGTAAAGATTGATATATTTCAGTAATATAAATGGGATAACAATTAAATCTAATGAGGTGAATAGGATGAGATTGAGTCGCGCCCGATATGCTTTCCGAAAGCGTACTGACTATTTTACTTAGGTGATACATAAAATATTCAATGCATGTAGCGCGGTGTCGCAATTACGCTGACATGTGTTTCTTATTGTTCGGTGATTGACCCGAACAAATATTTTGTGCTTTCCCATATTTTAAAAAATTGACAAACATACAAAACAATTATATTCATATGCTTAATAACCATAATTATGCACTTTTTAGTTACTCATTACAGTGACAAGCTTGTGTATTTTGACACCAACAGTTTTGTGGAAACTTTGAAATCGACTAGAGATACTGTTTATCAGTTGAGCATTGCGTCGAACTGTCCTGTGTTGAGCTAGATAAGCATGTTGTAGTGTGCGTTTACAGACCCCCTAATTATCAGAACTTTTCTTTAATTGAATCAATAATAGAAGATGTCCTAGCGAAACTTGCATCCAGTAACAAAGCTGCAATTATTTTTGGTGATTTTAATATTAATATTTTAGAAATTAATTCAAATAGCAGTAGATTATTAACTTTTTTAAATCGTTCAATTTATCGAATGTTTTTACCGAACCAACTAGAGTAACTCAAAGTTCTGCTACTTGTATTGATAATATCTTTTGCGATTGTGATTATTTGGTGAAAGCTATCGTTAATTATCTTCCATCTGATCATAGTGGACAAACGGTAACTTTTTATTAATCTGGTTTTTATGATGTCTAACTTAAAAATAATAATAATTCATTTTAATATTATCATAATTCATTTATCATCCTCTAGCGCCGCCAATGACCACGTATTATTAGCTCCATTATTTTATAACTTCAAATTGTAATAAACTTTTAAGCGAAAAAGACAGCGAGCGAGCTTACTTATAAAATAAATAAATAATACCTCATGATACGGGTTCTGACTATAATGATAAATGATAAATGATTTTATTTCTGTAAGTAGGTTTGAACAAACACTTTTACACGTCAATCATATTTTTTTTAAACTAGATGAGGTCGGCGTTTCATATCTGACTACTCTGAGAAGAAAGGCCGAAACAAACTCAGTGGTCACAGTCTCTTTTGAAGTCCAGACAAAATCTTGGTCAGATCATGTGAAGGCTATGTAGATCGGTGTCTGCAATGGTCTTTTGAGGAAAGAACCACACAGATTGAGTGGACCTGTCCAGTCAGTGCACGCAATTGTCAGTAATCGTGCAGCTCAACTTAGACTCAAGGAGCTCAAAGATTCGACGAACAATACCAAAGAAAGGACATTTGAGTAGGCCGCATAAATTACTCAAACTGCCAGATCATGTTTACGCTGAGAAAAATACAAAAATAAATAAAAAAAAAACCAATGACCGACATAGTTCTCCATTCACAATAATTAGAATAATATTATAATAATCTTTGAGGACCATGTAGATTTGTGTCTGAAATGGTCTTTTGAGGAAAGAACCACACAGATTGAGTGGACCTGTCCAGTCAGTGCACTCATTTGTCAGTAACCGTGCAGCTCAACTCAGAACTTAAGGAGCTCAACGATTCGACGAACAATACCAAAGAAAGGACATTTGGGTAGGCCGCATCAGCTACTCAAACTGCCAGAACATGATTAAAACTGGAACAAAACACACATAGTCCTCACATTCACAATAATTTAAAATAATATAATACTTTATACAGTAAATATTAGTGTCATTGTATATGTTAATAAGTATAGATACTTATAGCAAAGATTAAAAGTAAAAATAGTTATCGAAATAAAATAAATTAACATTGCCTGTGTTTTATTGGAGCAACTCAATCCCAAGCCTTTTTGTCCTCAATATAGTCTTTGACAGTATAATAGGCATTCTGGCATAGTTTCCTTTTTATAAAAGATTTGAATTTATTAAGGCTTAGTGCTTGAATGTGGCTAGGAAGTTTATTATAAAAACGTATACATTGGCATCTAAACGAGCCACCTATTTTCTTGAGCCTGGTAGTAGGAACAACAAATTTGTGTTTGTTCCTAGTATTTAAATTATGGATATCACTGTACTTTTTAAACAGATTAATATTTTTATGTGCATACAAAAGATTTTCATAAATATATTGAGAAGGCACAGTCATTATATTAATCCCTTTAAATTTGTCTCTGAGGGAGTGTCTGGGACTTAATTTATAAATTGAACGAATTGCCCTTTTCTGTAAAACAAAAATCGTCTGAATATCGGCGGCATTTCCCCACAACAGAATACCGTACGACATTACACTATGAAAATAACTAAAGTATACTAAACGGGCTGTCTCTAAATCAGTTAAACCACGAATTTTGCTAACGGCGTATGCTGCAGAGCTAAGCTTCTTTGACAATTTATCTATATGGGGGCCCCATTGAAGCTTGGCATCCAAAGTTATGCCTAAGAATACTGTGGTATTTTCGGGTTTCAACTCTTCACCCTTTATGAGAATACTTGTTTCTACTTGTCTAACATGAGGTATCGTAAACTTAATACATTTCGTTTTTTTCTCGTTAAGAAGAAGGTTATTAACATTAAACCAGTTAACTACTTTTTCGAGGGCACTATTTACATTGTCAGTAACCAGCTGCTGACGTTTGAGTTTAAATAAAAGTGAAGTGTCGTCTGCAAACAGCACTATATCATGTTTATCCTTTATGAGGTAAGGCAAGTCATTTATATAAATAAGAAATAAAAATGGACCTAGGATTGAGCCTTGAGGGACCCCCATTCTTACTACCGATCCGGGAGATCTTTTCCCGTTAACGTCAACTCTCTGAATCCTATCACTTAAATAAGAAGTAAGAAGATCCAGAGAGGCGTTCCGGATTCCGTAGTGGTGTAGTTTCCTGATTAATGTAGCTCAAAAAGTATTTCCCTACTTTTCCTAAGTCCTTTAGTTGCCCAGTCACTAAATAAAAACTTAGGGCTGATACTTTTAGTGTTCTTCTTAAAAGAATAATTGAACTCTGTTTGGACTAAAATAACTGAAGATGATCTAGTCAAGGATTTTAAGTATAATCAAGCTCCATTAAACTCATATACCTAAGCTTCTGGAAACAGATGAGTACGAGGTACAAAAAATAGTTATGTCACTGAAGAATACTAATACTACTGGTTGGGATGGCATATCATCACTATTTATCAAGAAAATTAATGTACTAATAACACCACTAACTTATTTATTAAACGTGTGCTTGTCTTCTGGAAAGTTCCCAAACTCACTGAAGGACTCCATTGTTGTGCCTATATTCAAATCAGGGGAAAAAGACAATATCACTAACTATTGCCTGATTTCACTGCTACCTACTCTTGCCAAAATTTTTGAAAAAGAATTGATTCATAGACTAGTTCATTATTTAGAGAAAAATAATATTTTGGCCAAAAACCAATATAGTTTTAGGAAAAATAAATCAACTGTGGAGGATTTGGTTACCAATATAGCTGGAAATCTTGATTGCAAGAAGAAATGTATAGGTGTATTTTTAGATTTAGCCAAGGCTTTTGATACTATCTCAATTTCTTTACTGATTCGTAAATTAGAGTCTATAGGCATCAGGGTGTACCATTGGGAGTTTTAAAAGATTATCCTAGTAACAGGACACAAACATAAAAAATCGGAGATATAACTAGCTCAAAACTAAAAATTGATTTTGAAGTACCCCAAGGATCAGTACTTGGGCCTACTTTGTTCCTTATTTTTGTTAATAATTTATGCAATACTGAAATACATGAATCAAAACTAATTACATTTGCCGACGATACGGTGATTTTGTTTCAACATTCAACATGGGCACAAGCCAAAACATCAGCTGAGAATGGGCTCCAAAAAATAATAAATTGGCTTTACTACAATTTACTCACATTAAATTTAAATAAAACTAAATATATAACTTTTAGCATCAAAAACAATCTACAGTCACCTCCAGATTTCCTTTTGAAAGCGCATTCTTCTAATTGTTCTGTTGCTATTGGAGATTGTGATTGCCATGTTTTATCTGCTAGTAATAGTACTAAATACCTTGGTATTGAAATTGATAAAAATTTGAATTGGAAACCACATATTAGTCATCTTAAATCTAGAATACACAAACTTATACCTATCTTCGAAAAAACTAGAACCCTGAGAGACAGAAAGACTAACAGAATGGTTTACTTAGCTTTATGTCAATCAATTGCTACTTATGGTATCGCCACTTGGGATGGTGCACGGAAAAGTACTCTGATCAAAATTTAACGCGCCCAGTGCAATGTTCTTCGTAATAAAAGATGCAATTGTCTTGGAGAATACGTATTTATTAATTGTTACTTTTTATACAATTCCATTACGACATGTTTATGACAGTTGGGTCTTGATGGTCGCCTGCGTCCAATGGGAAGAAAGAGGGAGAGCCCATCTTGGAATGCCTTATATAGGTTCGTTATATAGGCGGCGCCAGATTGCTGCATTGGCTTCTTCAGCTGCAGTGGCACCTTCCCTTGGATGGCATCTATGGCTGGATCCGATGACTTGGTCAGCAATCTTGCATGTTCACGAGACAGCTCCGATGATCTGCAGACTTCTACCGCTCGCTCCAAGGTCAAGTCCTTGATTTCTAGGAGTCTCTGCTGCACTCGCTGGTCCCTGATGCTCACAACTATTCTGTCACGAAGCATTCTGTCTTGATGCCCAAAATTGCAGTTCTTTGCAATTTTTATTATTTGTGTGTAGTACGTGTCGAAGCCCTCGCCATCTTCTTGTGCTCTTTTATTGAATTGCCATGTGCTTATAACCTCATTACTTTTGGGTTTGAAGTATTCCTCGAAAGTTGTTATTACCTCCTGGAGTTTAGGATCGTCGTCGGCGTCTTCATTCTTCTTATTTTGCTTCAGTGTGTTGAAGTAAAGTTCCTGTGCCGGCTGCCCAATACAATTGAGGAGGATGGAGGCTTTTCTGGTTTCGGAGATTTTACAGAACCCGGCCGCCGACAAGAAGATCGAAAATGACTGCTTGAATCTGAGCCATGCCGGATACAGGTCTTCCATGGACTCCATGTTTATTGGGGCTGGCGTGCGGAACTCCACGCCGGTCATGATGATTATTATTATTCCGTTTATTTATTTTCATACACATAAATACATTTTAAAATATTTTTATAAAAAACCATAAAAAAAATGTGTTTATCTTAAATCTATACAATTAAGTTGCCGGGGCTTTCCAGAAAGTAATCTGAAGATACTTGTGATGGGATAAACCTCGCTCTTCCTCGATTAGTTAACAATTTTTCGTTGTGCTAATTTGGTATAAGTTACACATTTTTTATAAAACCAATAAAAAGAAAACAAAAGTAAAAATCGTGTTTAAGGCAGTGTGTGGAAACTAGAGTGTGTTTTGTATAAATGTGTGTTTATACGTGTGTTTATGAGTGTGTGAAAGTATGTTTCATGTGTATGTGTATGAATGGGTGTGTGAATGAGTGGGCGTGTGCATGTGTGAATGAGTGTGGTGTGTGTTGGTGTGTGTATATATTGTGTGTGTGTGTACAGACACATGACAGACATACAGATGCATGACGTTCAACCCAGAGTCGTCAAAATGTCTTTCACGTCATCATAGTTAAGTGTAAAGAGCCATTCCGTCAATGTCTTCTTACACTCATTCAGCTGCATAGGGTAAATGTTAAGTATGCGATTTACTTTATTACAAACGCGTAGGGCTAGAGTTACATTCAAGCGACCAGCAAAAATTTAACGTGCTGAGTATGTAGGGGCTACTATATCATATCGTCTTTTTTTAAGTTTGGCATGACTAAAGGGTAGAGTTTTGTGATATCTTAGTACCATGTGTAGTATGTGGAGTTTTCTAACGGAAAGCAGCTTAGAGCTTGCGTATAGAGTTTCAGTAGGGAACCTGTGCCTTCTCTAGATCTATAAAATACGACTTAGCTGCTCCACCCCATACCGAGATACAATATATGATTACTGATTGGGCCAGTCTGATATAGATTTTATTCTGTAGTTCTGCATTCAAAACATGCCTCAAAGATTTGAAAACCCATATGAGTTTTCTTACCCTCCCTATAGTTAGTTCGAGGTGTGGGTACCAGATTAACCTTTGATCCACTACAATACCTAGGTACTTGACGGAATTTACCTTATGAATTACAGGGCACCTGCAGGTAGATTGGGTTGGGGTATGACAAGAATTTATTCTAATGTTAAAGTCAGGCGCAGGCTGAGAGTTTGTTTTTTTGTTAGTTGGTTTTTTGGGTATTTAGCGTAAGTAGATTCTCACATAGCCAAACACTAACTCTAGCCAGTCCCCTCTAAGCCCCCAGCCTAGCCTTGTCCCATGTCTTAGCAGAGAAGATAATAGCAGTGTCATCCGCGTAGGACAGTATCCTCGCACCGTTGATAATAAGGTTACAGAGTTCATTAATATAAATCAAAAAGAGCGTCGGGCCGAGGACACTGCCCTGCGGGACGCCATACGTAACGTTCTCTTCGTCACTAACATGGCTTTTAATTTTTACTCCCAGTATTCTGTTTTGAAGGTAACTGCTGAGAAGAGAGAGAGAGCAGAACCTCGAAATCCTAAGTTCTCCAGCCTGTGTATATGTTTAGAGATAGAGACGGTATCAAAGGCCTTCTTGAGGCCAAGAAAGGCCACTAGGCATTTATTCCCCTTATCTACTTCCTTGGTTATAACCGATAATTTATAAATGATTTTATTTCTGTAAGTAGGTTTGAACAAACACTTTTACACGTCAATCATATTTTTTTTTTAAACTAGATGAGGTCGGCGTTTCCTATCTGACTACTCTGAGAAGAAAGGCCGAAACAAACTCAGAGGTCACAGTCTCTTTTAAAGTCCAGACAAAATCTTGGTCAGATCATGTGAAGGCTATGTAGATCGGTGTCTGCAATGGTCTTTTGAGGAAAGAACCACACAGATTGAGTAGACCTGTCCAGTCAGTGCACGCAATTTTCAGTAATCGTGCAGCTCAACTTAGACTCAAGGAGCTCAAATTTGCTGTGCTTTGTCTAAAGGAGGCTGTGAGGCTGTGGTACATGCATTATCCACTTACCTCAATAGCGATAAAGGTGAGGTCATCCTTAAGGTTGACAGTATAAATTCTTTCAATTCCATAAGTAGGGACACCTTGTTGACAGAAGTTCAAAAATAAACACCAAAAATTTACAGTTTTCTCCATCAATGTTCCAGACACCCCTCTAAATTACTTTACAAAGACAACCTTTTGGAATCAGCCGTTGGATGTCCACAGGGTGATCCCCTTGGGCCAGTCATTTTTAGTTAGGCAATAAATCCAATCATTCGACATGGTATTTGGATGACAGAACCCTAGGAGGTGATGTAGACACAGTGTTAAATGACTTGACTTTTTTAAAAGAAAAATTCTTTTCCATTGGCCTAGGCCTTAACCTTTCAAAATGTGAAATTTATCTTCCCCAAACCACTGACAGACAGACTACCATAGCAAAATTTAATACAATAGCACCAAATATCAAAATCGACCGACGATAATTTGCATACATCGAATACAGCGCCAGCACAGCACGCCGAGTCAGGAAGATGGGATGTCGCAAGAATATCGACACACGTTGCGTCCCACACTAAAGGCCTACCCACCTTCGAAGGAAATAAAGACATGTCGTCCGGTCTCTTGCCATCGTCGCGTGTCAAGGCATTAGGTTCTAATACAGCTGGAACGCCGACGGTGACAAGAGCTCGTTGGATGATGTCATTTATATTCGCGTGACAAGCTAAGCGGCCCGCACTTTGGCTGCAAGACAGGCCATGGTGTCCAAGGCTGTTGACAACTTCGCCACAGTGATAGCGATGGGGAGAACAAGAAGGAGCTCCTAGTCGTAGGCAAGCAGCGAGGCGAAAAGTAGTGTCGTCTAACAAAGTGCCTATGTTCGACGATGGTACTGCATGAAGCCAAAGACCCGACTCCCACTTACCCACAGCAAGTAGGCGCGCACGCTCCGCAGTAGTAGCAGACGTATTAAGTAAATTGTTCTGTACTACTCTGCAAAGCGGCTCATCCCATTTTCTCTGGGAATATGGATTATCGGGTTGATCTGAATTCGGACAAGCGAGTCTCCAGGCATGCATAGCCTCGGTGAAGCATGGCACATCAAAATTAATCAGTGTGGGGGCTAGGATTTTCCTGATTAGTTGTTCAGTGCCGTAGACCGAGGATATGAAAGCCGGTAAACTAACACTAGAAATTTTGCGGACGCCGAGGCCTCCCATGCGAATGGAAGAGTAGCTTGTGTCCAAGCTCGGTCGTCCATAGCCACAGAAGTTAATGTATATCGAATAATTTGGTCCATTTTGTCTAAAAGGTGAGTGTGCTTCCATAAATGGGAAGCGCGAAGGAAATATGTCAATTTAGGGCCGAAACAGCAATAACGGATTAGGATTAAAGCCGAATGCATGTTAATTTGGAACAATCTTTCCGAAACGTCTTTGAAATTTTGTATTTTTTCCTCAATAAAAACGGGAAAGGTATTCTCGAAGACAGGAGACCCAAGAAGACGAAGAGAGCTTTTTTCAATCATTTTGATTTTTGGAGCTATTGCGTTAAACTTGGGGAGTGTCAGATGTCTGTCAGTACTGTCCGCCATATAAAGTTCAAATTTCGAGTGGTTGAAATCAAGGCCAATGGAATGAAGTTCATTTTCTAAGAATTGTAGGTCTTTTAAAACGGTTTCTACATCGCCTCCCAAAGTTCCATTGTCAAGATACCAAACGTTTTAAATTTGGAATTTAGCTGTCGAATAATTGGGTGAATGGCTAAACTAAAGATCACTGGTCCGAGGGGGTCACCTTGTTGACAGCCAACAGCAGATTCCAAAAGGTGGTCCCGATACAGTAATTTAGAAGGTTGTCTGTAGCATTGCCAAAGGAAACTATAGATTTGGGGTATTTCTTTTTTAGTTTCTGCCAGCAACGTGTCCCTATAAACAGAATTGAAGGCATTCTTTATGTCAACCTTCAGGATGACCTCTCCTTTGCCAGAATTTAGGTAGGTCGACAAGGCGTGTACGGCAGCCTCACAGCCCCCTTTAGAGCCGTATCCTAGCTGCAGGGGCTGAAATATTTTCGAAACAACCTCACCATAAAATTTACAGCAAATATTGACTGCCATACGACGGTAAGTAGTTCCCACAGCAATTGGACGAATGCCGCCATCTCTCTTACGCAGGGCGCATAGATTTGCCCCGTACAGAACGTCGATGACGGCTTCGTTCACCTTGCCGGAGAGCATAAGGTTAATCAGAGCCGTAAGCTCCTTCAAGAGCAACTCACCAGCAGCCCCGGCGCCTGAACAGATAATTATATATAGTAGTGGCACAAAAATGTCCTAATATTAATATTAGAATGTCTATAGCTGAACACTATCCCCTGAGATACAGGTTCCCGCCTAGTTCAGGAGCTAGGGTTAATACTTTGCGCACCTTATTATACTCGTAATCACCACCAAAATGTTCAAAATTCTTGGCATATACTATGTCTTTTGTCTACTTTTATCTATTTTTATTTTTATAATTGTTAACTGTTATTGGTGAGAATAAACAATTTTTTATTTATTTTATTTTATCGACCCTCCTCTGGGGTTTTCATTCGTTTCGAATCGGTAATGGAGGATTCACTCAATAAGTTAAAATCAAGTAATAAAAGTATAATTTTGTGTGGTGATTTTAAAATTAATATTTTAAATGTAACTCCATTAAGTAATAAGACTTCTCAACTTGTATAGTTCTTTTATTTGAATTAACTGGTTTTTTGAACCTACTAGGATCACGGTATCTTCGACGACTTGTATCAAATCAAATCAAATAATTTATTTGCATAATACATGTTAAAAAGGTGATACAGGTGTAAAAGGTACATTGTATTACAACCTAATGAGGTGTGCAAATGAATAGATAGTACTGATCGCAATATTAAATAAATATAATACATTTTAAATAGAGTAACAATGAAAATAGAGCATAAATATAAAAATACAAAAGACAAATCACAATTTCAATAATCATTATATTTATGGTGCCATTTCAGATAAAATCAGTCATCTCTCATTAAAATAATCAATAATATAATAACACTTTGCAACTAGAAATTCGTGCAAACCTAATTTGAATTTTGTGTAGGTCTGTGATACTTTTTAGCAACGTATTGTATATTTTGGGTGCCATTCACAAAATGTTTTTATTAATACTGCTGTTAGGGACCTAACTAAGGACTAAACTAAAATGCAATGGACTGTAATTTAAAAGAGTGTAATCCAAATAGGTACAATATTATCGATGTTGGTAAGCGTATGGAGTGCGCGCGCGTGCCGTCGTCCGAGATCGGTAGCGAAGTGCCGATGTCCCGCACGCCGCTCCTCTCGCCGCCGCTCGCCGTCTTCCACTGTCTCACGACAGCTGCCGAAGATTGCCGAGTGGTCGGAGGCGCCCGAACATCCTCCCCGGGTTGAAGCATTCAAGTGAGAGGAAGTGGGCAGACGTTGTTGTAAGCCCGCAGCACCGTTCCTCTCTTCGTCTTCAGCTCCACTACCCGTGTGGTCCCGTCGCAGCCAGGGAAGACCTTGATGACTCGCCCCAGTGGCCACACCAAGGGCGGTTGGCCTTTCTCTTTGATGAGAACCAGTGCTCCTACTGAAAGTTGGCCTGTTGACGCTGTCCATTTAGTTTTTTTCTGGAGCAGAGAAACATATTCTAATTGAAAACGGTTCCAAAAATGTTGCTTTATGTGCTCCACTGTGTGGTCTTGGGACCGCTCCTGTGGAACATCGGCTATGACTGGGTGCTGAGAGGCGAGCTCCCGTCGGGCGCCGACTTGACGTGTTATGCGGACGACACGCTTGTCACTGCCCGGGGGAGCTCGCACAGGGAAGCGACGTTGATAGCCACGGCTGCGGTGTCACAGGTGGTGAACCGCATCCGGCGCCTGGGCCTGGAGGTGGCCCTAAACAAGTCGGAGGCCATGGTGTTTCATGGCCCCCGACGTGCGCCGGCGCCGGGATCACACATCGTGGTCAGCGGGGCCCGGATAGCTGTCGAGTCCACCATGAAGTATCTGGGATTGGTGCTCGACAGCCGATGGGGATTCGGGCCCAACTTCCGGCGGCTGGCGCCCAAGCTGATGGGTGCAGCGGGCGCGCTTTCAACGTTGCTTCCTAACTTGGGGGGCCCGAGCGCCGCCTGTAGGCGGTTGTACGTGGGAATCGTGCGGTCCATGGCCCTGTATGGGGCCCCTGTGTGGGCGATGGACATGACGGCCGGCACTCTCGCCATTCTGCGTAAACCGCAGAGGGCGATGGCCGTCAGAGTCGTCCGCGGGTACCGCACGATTTCCTACGAGGCGGCTTGCGTCCTGGCCGGATCCCCGCCCTGGGACCTGGAGGCGAAAGTACTCGCGTCATTATATCGATGGCGCGAGGAAGAGCGAGCACGGGGCTCGAGGCCGGTGCAGCGGCAGATCGCGCTGCGCCGAGAGGAGCTCCATCAGGTCTTGGTGGCGGAATGGCGGCTAAGGCTTCTGCGCCCTACCGCCGGCCTCGCTACCGTCGAGGCGATCCGGCCAGTACTCGACGACTGGCTCGGGAGAAGGCACGGCTCCCTGTCCTTTAGGGTGACACAGGTGCTGTCGGGGCACGGCTGCTTCGGCAAGTACCTGTGTCGCATAGGCAGGGAGCCGGACGCTCGGTGCCACCATTGCGTCCATTGCGGGGAGGACACGGCGCAACACACGCTCGCCGAGTGTGTAGCTTGGGAGGAGCAGCGCTGTGTCCTCACAAATGAAGTAGGAGGCGATCTGTCGCTGCCGGCCGTAGTGCGGAGGATGGTCGGTAGCGCAGAGTCGTGGGACGCGGTGGTGTCCTTCTGCGAGGACGTGATGTCGCAGAAGGAAACTGCGGAACGGGAGAGGGAGATCTCGACTCCCTTCCCCGGCCGCAGAAGGCGCACCGGGCGCAGGAGAAGGGCGGACAACGCCCTTTTCCGGCCCCCATGAATGGGTCCTGGGGCGTGGGACTTGGGGAAGTCCTCGCCCCCTATTTGATGGACCCGAGGCGAAGGCGCGCGCGGGTGTCGGCGTGCGCCTTTGAGGCGATGCACGGGGTAGTTAAACACCTCACTACCCCGTGCAGGAGACGAGGCCCGGACAGACCGGGCCAGCACCAGTGTGGGGCTGCGGAAGAATTTCGATTCCCGCGGCCCCGCGCGCACGTGCGAGGAGACACCGGGGTGGTTTTAGCCGGTAAGAGTCCGGCACGCCCCTCCGCCTTTTCCCCAGGCGGAGGTAGTCCATGAGGATTTCCCCCCGTAAAAAAAAAAAAAAAAAAAATGTGCTCCACTCTTTGGTAGCGCTCCAGTCGCCCGATGTTGAGATCAGTAACCTGTGGATGCGGAACAGATATTAGTGGTCGCCCAATTATGAAATGTCCAGGAGTAAGAACGGAAAAATCTAGAGGATCAGTGGAAAGAGGGGTAAGAGGACGGGAATTTAAGACGGCCTCTATTTGAGTCAAGCACGTGGCCATCTCTTCGTAGGTGAAGTGCGTTAAGCATAAAAGTCTCTTTAGGCGATGTTTCGTAGATTTGACGGCAGCTTCAGCAATGCCGTTGAAGTGGGGAGAGTATGGAGGCGTAAAAGAAAATCTGATGCCTTGTTGAGCGACTTCAGACACGAGATTCGAGTCTTGTAAAAACTTACGTAGCTCATTGCAGGTACCTATAAAGTTTGTCCCAGTATCGGACAAGATGCTTTCGGGCTTACCACGACGAGCCACGAAACGGTTCAAAGCAGCCATGTAGGCTTCTTTCGTAAGGTCTGTAACAAGCTCGATGTGAACTGCCTTAACGGCAAGGCAAACAAAAATACACAGGTACGCCTTTATAAGCCTGCACCCTCGCCCTTTGCGATCAGCTATCAGCACTGGCCCCGCATAATCCACACTACAATTTAAAAATGGGTGTTCTAAATTTGTCCTTGAAGAGGGCAACTGACCCATTGTAGGTTGCATAGTTTGACACTTGTATTTATAACATTTGATGCATTTTTTAACAATACATTTGGAAAGATTTCTACCACCCAGAGGCCAATACATTTGGCGTATATTTGCCAAGAGCAGCTGAGGGCCAGCGTGTAAGCAGTCGAGATGATATTTATGAAATATTATTTTAGTTATATGGTGCTTACCGCATAATAGTACGGGGTGCTTGACATTATAATCATAAGGTGAATTGTCAAGTCTCCCTCCTACGCGTATGAGACCATTCGAATCTGTAAAAGGACTCAAAGAAATAAGCCTATTTTTTTTTGGTAAAGACTTTCCTGATTGCAGTAAATTAAACTCAACAGGAAACATATCCATTTGAGCGTGACGTAAAATAAAATTTGTAGAATTTGTAAGTTCTTCACAGGAAAGGGAACCAAGGAATTTATTATGGGTATGCTTTAAATTGTAAATAAATCTTAGTATATAAGCGACGATTCTCTGTAAGTGATTATAATTGGAATATTTGTGAATTAATGATTTAATGAATGAATGATTATCATTATGATGTGACAAATGCTTTGAAGTTAAATTATTGTATGATTGATGATGGGATGAGTGATCAGTAAAGTGTGATAATACAACTTCAGGTAGATCTTGTTTCAAGTTCCCATTGGGCATTTTTGGCCAATATATTTCATCATTTAACAGAAATTGAGGACCTGACCACCATAAGGAGCACTCGCTGATAAGGTCAGCCTTCAGCCCGCGAGAAACAAGATCCGCCGGATTTTCCTTCGACGGCACGTAGCTCCACGTTTGCCCTATAGTGCATTCTTGTATCTCGTTAATGCGATTACGAACAAAAGGTTTTAATAAATTAGGTGTCATGGAGAGCCAACTTAACACTATGGTCGAATCGCACCAAAAGTAGCATTTACTAACGGGTTTGGTGAAGGAATTCCGTACATTAACACACAGTCTTGCTCCTAATAAAGCTCCACATAACTCAAGTCTAGGGATGGTTGTTGGTTTGATCGGTGCAACACGATTTTTAGAGACCAACAGCTGTACTTTTACCAACCCATCTTTAGTACTAGACTTTATATAAATACATGCACCGTAGGCCTTTTCGGATGCATCTGTAAACACATGAATTTCATTTATAGTTGAATTGTCACATGAAATCCACCGGCTTATTTTAAGGGTATTTAAACACGGTAGACTATTCACGAACATTAACCAGGAGGTATGTATATTATCTGGTACTCGCTCGTCCCAGTCACACTTAGCCATCCATAGACTTTGGATGATAATTTTAGCCTCGATAATGCAAGGACCTACCAGACCTAATGGGTCAAATATTTGACTAATCACAGATAAAATGTGGCGCTTTGTGATTGGTTTGCTGGTATCGACCTATATTGAAAACTCGAGAGAATCAGATTTACATAGCCAATATAGGCCTAACGTTTTAGATGACACGTTTCTATCCTCAGACAAGTTCAACCTACCAGAATGCCCTGAAACACCAGCTATTTCTGTTAAAATATCTAAACTATTAGATTGCCACTTTCTCAAATGAAAGTTAGCTGACGCTAAAATGGATGCAACTTCTTTAGCCATCTGGACCACCTCGGAAACCGAGTCACAACCACTCAGATAATCGTCGACGTAAAAATCTCGTTGAATGGACGATTTTACAACGTCATTAGAGGCAGTTGTTGCTAAACTGACTAAGCTCTTTGTGGCTAAATAAGGGGCGGAAGCTGTACCATAAGTAACAGTATTAAGACTGTACGTTTGAAGTGGTAGCTTAGGGTCAGCGCGAAAGATTATTTGTTGTAAGTTACGTTGTGATGGTGTTACCTGAATGGCCCTATACATCTTCTCTATGTCACCAGAAATAACAAACTTGTGCTGACGGAAACGCAGCAATATAGAAAAGAGACCATCTTGGACAGTGGGCCCCACCATTTGGATGTCATTAAACGACACTCCAGAAGTAGTCGCTGCTGATGCATCGAAGACTACCCTGAGCTTAGTTGTGGTACTTGATTCTCTTGATTTTAAACCATCCCTAATAATAAAGGCGGTAAACGACGAAAAATGTGTAACGTCTATAAAATACGGATGATCAATAAAAAGTGATGATAATAAAAGTATAGTGATAGAGCGAATTGTTTCACATCCTCTGAATATCGAACACCTTTATTACTTTTATCGGTGTTTAAATGATTGTGTATATTGACAAAATTGTTTTTCATCATATGTTTAAATTCATCATAATTTGATTTACGTTTCTTTAATATACTTAAAATAGACTCAAAATTTTTCAATTTAGTTTCACGCCTTTTTAGCCTAAGAGTTAACATTTTCACTTTACGCTTTAAATCATCTTCTGCAGGGGTACTATGTCTTTGCATTTCTGTCTGGGTAGCAACATCTTTGAAGCTCAAACGAACTTTCTTTTCTGGAGGTTGGTCCAAGTGGCTTGGTGTAGATACATCGATTTTCATAGGTTTCAAGAGTCCAGCTTGAGAGGTTGAAGGAGTGGGTTCCACAATAGGTTGAGACGGAAGTAGTATATCACTTAGTACCAGAATTTGTTTATTCTTCGGCTGAAAAAAAAAACTCCGTTTATAATTTCCAATAATTTTATAACCCGGTACCATACACACAGAATACTTAAGATTACAGATTATCTCAGAATAATTATAGTCTTACTGATGGTAAAACTGCCAATATCCATAACACTGGAAAAATTCATGGTACTGCATTAGCATTCAACACTCGTCAAGATTTTACAATGTGAAAATCTGCCGGCTTGAAATGAAGGCAGCACACAACATCATTTTTGGTGATTGTTTGTGATTCGGGAATCACATCCAACCATTTTTGCTTCAATTCTTCTTTGGATGGAAAGCTGTAACCAAGATAAAAATAACGCTATTTCATTCATGCGATACACAGGTACAAATTGTATTTATTATACGCTTATTATTAATCGTTTTAATCAGAAATACACTAAAGATTTAGTATCTTCAGTCTACAAAACGCCAACAGCATGGTCAAACTACTTAGACTTGTTAGTAAACAAAATACAAAATCTTTGTTATTTCTTACCTGTGTAAACCAGCATATGATTCACTTTTACATGTCTTGATACAACACTTTTTCACCATTTTCACTAAACAAATTAATAAAGAACTGTAGCTAAAACTTTTAATGCTCTCCACATTCCACAGAAGAAGAGAAAAAAGCCATGTTGTCAAGCATGACACCATTGATGTCAGATTTCAGTGTAACCAGAGTGTTCTTATGGTAGCTACCAAACAATCATATTATCTTTATTATTTTACTTACAATTACATTATTTAATAGTAAGTACAGATTGTAAACCTATTAATACAATAATTTAAAAATAATCTCTAAGATAATATTATTTATACGTAACTTATTTTACTTGTAGTTCGTGACATATTTTCTACCATCTTTATCATTTTTGTCTTTTGGCAATTGAGAAAAAGGGACAAACAGCCTCGGCTTAGGCTATCTCTTTCGTCTCGTTTTGCCTCGGCTAAGATATACTAACAAAAGTAAACCTAAGATGCAACCCATAAGTTTCATTTTTGTATGATACAATTTTTGAAGAACTCAGTCCTGTTTGTATAATAAGTCCATGGATTTGACACTTAAAAATATAATAAGTCTGTGGACACTTCTACCAACTTCCGCAAAACTTTTCACATGTCTGTCTACTGTTCTCTCAAGTTTTTCTCATGTACAATGTTCACAATATAATCAAGTATCAACGCAAGTATCGGGTTTTATTTCCAAAAATAGGACTCGCAAATGTCTCACATGGAGACATAATTTGGCGACCGTGACAGGACACGATATTTCAACAAATCAACTCAGGAAGAACTCCCATAGTCAGGAGTACGTGCCTCATTCAAGATTGGAGACCGTCAGGATCCGGCGGCTAAGCTCGGCAAGACTTAGTCACGACCACGGCAACAATCTTCAAAAGAGCTAAGTGTCCTCATCCTTCTTTTCCTACCTACCCCATATCACATATTTATGTATAATATTCTTCATCATTTTATTGTCTCCACAGTACTTCTAAGTTCATAAAAGGCAACCATAATCGTAATTCTTCAAAGTCAAGATATTATTTTCAAGTTATTTTCATTTTACATTGTAAAATCAACAAGAATTACAAGTTTATTTTATATTCTGAGAGTACAAGTTCAATAAGTTCATTCTTGCCCCTAAGCTGGTGAGCCACCCAAACGGGCTGCGGTTTATAGACGCAAGTCTAGTAAATTATTTAAATATTATTGTAAATTCAACCCAACTTATAATATTCAGTAACTCATAGCCTATTCACGGTTTTAAGCCATTATTTATTGACAACATTGCTGTGTCAATACAAATCATCCTTTTCAAAGGTTGCCGAAATTTCCAGGTGCGGTGAAATAGTACAGCCTGCAGTTTAATTGTGCTGCTGTGCTGGTTTCTTTGCCGCCTGTGTCGCCGGACGGAAGGGAGTAAGATAAGAGTACTTAGGAATTTAACTACTGTAAGCAAGTGAGCAAGTTTTTACTATTATTTTGAAACATATACACAGCAATAATGAGTACCTACCGAGTTAGAGAAGCAAAATGCTATTAAGTGTAAAGAGTTAATTTTAAGGCGCAGTTCTATTAAAGGCCAAATTACTAAGTTTAAAAACTACATTTCAACATTGGAATCAGTGCAACTATCCACTATTGAACTTGTAGAATTAACATTAAAATTAAGTAAGTTTGAAGGTTTGTCTGCTAAATTTGATGAGCTTCAATCTGAAATAGAAGTTTTAAGCAGTAAGAATTTAGACGCAGAGATTGATGAGCGTGAGGGTATTGAACAGACTATTATTTCATGTATTGCAACAGCAAAAACTTTAATTGAAGATCAAACAATCTTTCTGAAACACATAATAAGTCATCAGTGTCCTCGTGCCATCACCATCACAATTCTGATCCTATTGGGTTCAAGTTGCCGCAAATGGAAATATCTAAGTTTGACGGAGCATATTTTCGCTGGCTTGAATTTCGAGATACCTTTCAAGCTTTAGTACACAATAATGAACGTATTTCCGATATACACAAATTCCACTATTTACTTTCATATCTCGAAGGAGATGCGGCTCGCATTGTTTCGAATCTCGAAGTTTCATCATCAAATTACAAAGAGGCGTGGTCATTGCTATGTGAGCGATACGATAACAAGAGGTCACTCATTTATTATCACTTATCAGAATTAATTAATATGAAACCAATCACTAATGAATCCGAACGTTCATTACGGTTTTTAGCTGACCATGTAACCAAGAACTTACGAGCACTGGCTAATTTGGGAGAGCATACCGACAAGTGGGACGTCATTATTATATTCATAATGTCATCCAAATTAGACAGTCATAGTTTAATGAAGTGGGAAGAATTACGTAACACACTTAATACACAAGATGATGTTCCAACCTTGGCTCAGTTTCATAGGTTCTTGACTGACCATGCGGGTGTTTTGGAAGCATTGAATCGCAATAAAAACGACAATGCTAAAAAAATGCCAAAGGTTGTATCTAGACCTAGCCAGAGTTCTCAAAATCAATATTCAAACAAAAAACAACATAATGTCAGTTTCAATAATAAACAGGACAGAACCCCTTATGTTAAAACTTTTATTAGCAATAAGCAACTGCAGATACAGAATAGAATTGATTGCGTTATTTGTCATGAGTCACACAGAATTCACTCATGTCCTACATTTAAAAATAAAAGTGTTATTGAAAGATTGTCTGATGTTAAGAAATATAATCTGTGTCCTAATTGTCTAAGACAGGGCCATCAAGTTGCTGACTGTCCATTAGGACCTTGTATTTTTAAGGAATGCAAGGAGCGCCACAATTCTCTTCTGCATCAATCCCATGATATGTCTTCTACAAACTCTGCTGAAGTACTATCCACTCTCTCGGAGATACAAACATATCATGTATTCCTATCCACCGTCGTTATTGAAGTGTTGAACCCGTACACTGACACATCGGTGAACGTACGTGCTCTCTTAGACTGCGGCAGTCAATCTTCACTCATGACGAAGGCCCTGAAACATAAATTACAATTACATACCAATCAAACAAAGGAAATAAACATTATTGGCATAGGCAATAATCTATGTCATAAGGTCACAGAATCTTGCAAAATTACGCTCAATTCATTGAACAATCTTAATCAATCTTAAATTTGGCCGACCCTAGCTTTAACGTACCAGCAAAGGCAGACGTTATTCTTGGGGCGGATATATTCTGGGATATTGTAGGTAGGTACAGAACAATATTCACTGGGTGACAAAAAACCAAAATTAATAAACTCAAAGTTTGGCTGGCTTGTAGCTGGTCCCATGTTTTCTAGTTATTCTAGATATATGCAATGCAATCATTCAACTAGTTCCAATCAATCATACCATTCAGATTCAATTACAAATATTGATCAGAATTTGACAAAGTTTTGGGAAGTCGAAGAGCTTCCCCAAAGGACTAGTTTCACTCCAAGTGAAAAGTTATGTGAAGAACATTTCATCGCTAATACAACACGATTAATTTCAGGTAGATTTTGCGTCAAGCTACCATTGCTTGACAATCCTAATACTCTCGGTGATTCATACAACTTAGCCAAAAAACGACGACTTAATTTAGAAAAACGTTTTCGTAAAAATTCAGAGCTTAAAATACAATACACAGAATTTATCAATGACTACGCCGAATTAGGTAATTCATCTGAGTCATCTATCACAATGCCTACACCACGCCTTACCTCATAAAGGATGAACATGATATAGTGCTGTTTGCAGACGACACTACACTTTTATTTAAACTCAAACGTCAGCAGCTGGTTACTGACAATGTAAATAGTGCCCTCGCAAAAGTAGTTAACTGGTTTAATGTTAATAACCTTCTTCTTAACGAGAAAAAAACGAAATGTATTAAGTTTACGATACCTCATGGTAGACAAGTAGAAACAAGTATTCTCATAAAGGGTGAAGAGTTGAAACCCGAAAATACCACAGTATTCTTAGGCATAACTTTGGATGCCAAGCTTCAATGGGGCCCTTTATGAGAATACTTGTTTTCACCCTTTATGAGAATACTTGTTTCTACTTGTCTAACATGAGGTATCGTAAACTTAATAAATTTCGTTTTTTTCTCGTTAAGAAGAAGGTTATTAACATTAAACCAGTTAACTACTTTTGCGAGGGCACTACGAGTATTTACATTGTCAGTAACCAGCTGCTGACGTTTGAGTTTAAATAAAAGTGAAGTGTCGTCTGCAAACAGCACTATATCATGTTTATCCTTTATGAGGTAACAAAAAAAAACACTAACACTTAGAAACTAAACACTCCAAACAATTTGAAAAAAACACATTATTGATGTATATACATATATATATATACACATATATTATGCTATTATTTGATCCAATATTTTTGTTTTTATTACATTGTAGAGCCAATATTTTTTATCATGACTCGGGGCATTTTTGAGCTGACGCTGGCAACACTTACATGATATAATTAATTGGTTATGAATGTTAAAAACTCGACAAAATCCTATTAGCTTCAGTTTTAATGAGACAATATCGTTCCGTCATGCTATGGCATAAATAATCATCATTTAAGAAACTATAATTAGGTACAAAACCGTCGTACTTACGCGTGAAAAGACACACCGGCAATTTTCTTCTCACTATCGCTTTTACATGAAATAACACGACAACGCACCATTGTATAATCGTCGATGTGAAATACGGATAATTTCTCTGTCTCCTCACTGGATTAAAATCGTTTTTTATCATAAAAATAAGCAAAATTTTAACACCAAACACAATGACGGCACGAAGTGTCAAAGTTTGTTTCGCAATTTGAGTTGCTGACCTTGAAAAAACAGGTTACACGGTAAGAGACAAAAAAATTGATAGTTGTATCTCTGTCTAAAACATTCATAGCGTAATTTTCGCTCTCTTTCTTGTGTAAGCGAGAAAGGAATCGTCACTGCGTCTATTAGTTTCTCTGTCTACGATGATAATAATTTAATTAGAGTTGGTGGCAGAATTCAAGCTTCTGATTTTCCATATGACAAGAAGCATCAAATACTCCTTGATTCATCTCACCATCTAACTAAATTATACACACATCAAAAGTGTCTAGGGATCAACATATATTTTTGCAATAACTTTTCTCCTGATTGATATTAATTAAAATTTTCTTTAAGGATTCATAAAATAAAGTGTTTTCGTTTGTCACAGTAACGATAAACCAAGTCACCTTTGCATTAATAAAGAAATTTGCCATTTTCCTAATAAAGGGATTTTTGACATTTGAACCACTAACACAAAAGTTCGAAAAAAAGACTGAAATAACAGTTTTCTTTAAAATTTTATTGGGTAACTTAAACAATTAATAATCCGTGTTTCTACCGCGAACACTAACAACACAAGAACATCGGTTTGGCATACTCAAAATGAGTTCATCCAAATCACGCTGTGGAATGGCCGCCCATGTTCGTTGCAACAACAAAAAAAGGTCTTCTTGCGACTGGATACCCTCCATATTCGGCAGAGCTCTTCTCTGTAGCATATCCCATGCATGCTCAATCGGGTTCAAGTCTGGCGACTGAGCAGGCCAGGGCAGGACATTGATGTTAGCTGCGGCGAGAGTCTGTCTTACAACTCTTGCGGTGTGCGGTCGTGCATTATCATACATTAACTGAAATAAGGGACCGATTTGCACTTGTAGAGGAACGATGACGTCTGATACAATCGTCTCAGCATAAATTTGAGGGTTGAGGTTGCCTCTGATCCAAATCAACTCAGTTCTTCCGCCGATCCAAATACCCGCCCATACCATGATGGTTCCACCACTATAAGGATGGACTTCCTGGCAGGATTTTAATCGCTGTTGGCGTCCAGGGGTTCTCCAGTGTCGTATACGTCTTGTATCCGGTCTCATACCAAAACGAGACTCATCAGAAAAGCACACGAAACGCCATTGTTCTTCTGCCCAATTTCTGTGTTCAAGAGCCCATTGATATCGAATCCTACGATTGTGCATTGCTATAGGTGGTACCCGTAGCGGTCTTCGGGAATGAAGGTTCACTTCATGCAAGCGGTTTCTGACTGTTTGGTCGCTAATTAAGTTCCCTGAAGAGTGATGAAGCCTCACGGCTAACATCATGGCGGTTATTGTTGGAGCTCTTCGAGTTAAGATTTGAATGTATCGGTCTTGTCTCCGTGTGGTGCAGCGATACCGTCCTCCATGGCGCTCAGCCACGGTACCAGTGCTTCGGTAACGTGTCCAAAGTCGACTGATAACACTCTGACTTGTATTCAGAGCTAAAGCCACAGTACGTTGCCGGGAACCAGCTTCTATCATTCCCACGGCTCTGAGCATTTCTTCCCTGCTTAAATGACGTCGCCGCTCCATAATAACGTTGGTTTTAATCAGTAGTAGGGAAACAGTAGCACTAATAATGTCTTCAATGCGTTGTATGTTTTTATAGGGAAAATATTGACAGCTGATTTTCATCTTTTACTCGAATTTGATTCACAGTTCCTGATTCAAATTATGAAATGCACCAAAAAGGATCCATATAAATTTATAAAATCATAAATTTATTACAAAGCCACATCTTAATCTCAAGAAATCCGCATAAAAATGCTTGATCCCTAGACACTTTTGATGTGTGTATTTTCGACGCGAACACATTCGTCAGATGCACGCAGGGCCACAACTCTTGTTAGCCACGGTTCGAGAAACCATTTGGCCAATCAACGGCAGACATCTGGCTCGTCGCACAGTACACAATTACGTAACATGCAGACGCTTTTTAGGGAAGACCCTACAGCCTAAAATGGGGAATCTTCCACCACAACGTGTTACCGTCAACTTTCCTTTCCTTTCGGTTGGTCTAGACTTTGCTGGCCCATTCTTTATCTTCAGCCGAAAGGGACGTGGAGCAAGGTTGACGAAATGCTATTTATGTTTATTTATTTGCATGCGATACAAATGCATACATTTAGAGGCAGTAAGCGGTCTGTCTAAAGATGATTTTGTAATGACATTAAGACGTTTCATTGCACGGCGCGGCAAGCCGGCGTAAATATTGTCCGACAACGGGCGTAACTTTGTCGCAGCTGCTAAGGAATTAGGAACATTCTTAAAAACTAGTAGGGACTTGCTCTCTGACTTTGCAGCACAGGAAGGTATAAAATTTAATTTTATTCCCGCTTACTCCCCTCATTTCGGCGGCATTTGGGAATCAGGTATCAAATCCGCAAAGCACCATATAAAACGTGTTTTAGGCAATCTTCACTTTACCTTTGAACAGTTGCAGACTTTATTTGCACAAGTGGAGGCAATATTAAACAGCCGTGTCTTATGTCCCATGTCTTCCAACACCAACGACTTCCTTTCCCTCTCCCCAGGACATTTTCTCATCGGGAGAGCGCTAACTACGTTCCCGTCTCCTCAACTTGAAGATGTGGACTCAAATAAGCTGAAGAGATATCAGAAACTAGAACAAATTCGGCAGCATTTTTGGCATCGCTGGCAAGGCGAATACATCACTGAACTACAAAGACGGCAAAAGTGGATTAAGGATACTCCTCAACTCAAGGTGGATGATTTAGTGCTGGTAAAGGATGAAAATCTGCCACCTCTGTGTTGGCGACTCGGAAGAGTCACAAAATTGTTTCCGGGACCTGACGGCGTAGTACGAGTGGCAGATGTGAAAACCTCAACAGGCTGCCTTCGACGAGCATTGGTTTGGTTGTGCCCTCTTCCTACTCCAGAAGAATATTAGTTGAAAGAGGAGCCTTACAATGGGGGGAGCATGGCGCAGCGCATCATAATGTCATTGTTGTGGCACCCGGCGCCAGTCACTGCACATCTTCGCCATGTCGGCCGCGGAATGGCTGGCAACACTACGCGACATTTTTTAGTGCTGGTGTCCTATGTGATTTGACACTTAAAAACATAATAAGTCTGTGGACACTTCTACCAACTTCCGCAAACCTTTTCACATGTCTGTCTACTGTTCTCTCAAGTTTTTCTCATGTACAATGTTCACAATATAATCAAGTATCAACGCAAGTATCGGGTTTTATTTCCAAAAATAGGACTCGCAAATGTCTCACATGGAGACAGTACCTATGTCAAAAAGTATACGATACAATTAAAAATCCAATAATAAAGTAAAAACCACTTGGAAAATGATTGCCAATGAAATGGGTAAGTCGGTTAAATAGGAAAAACCATTAGAGATTATGGTCGACAACAGATTAGTTAATAAAGCAGCTGACGTAGCTGAAACATTTAATGAGTTTTTGCCAACATACCTATAACTACGACTCACCCCTTAAATTCGTATCCGTGTAAAGCTGAACCTATTTGCATAGTAGTGTGCCTAAATGTAGTCGCTTATATTTAGCTTCGAACATGTAACATCTCGTGATGATGTAGTTAGTATTTTTACACACTTCAGTCTAAAAACACTCGTGATTACTGGGGCATCTCCATTAAACTTTTAAGTAATTTAATCGACATCGTAGCCCCCTATCTAATCGTAATTTTAATAATGTTTTTTTTTTTAGTGTTGATTTAGGAACTTTTCCTGATCTCACGAAGAGTATAGACATACCATTATTTAATTCAGGTAATAAAAATAACGTTGACCGCTTTAGGCCTATTTCTATCTTACCTGCATTTAGTAAAATATTGAAAAGTTAACACTCAAGCAGCTGCTAAGACATTTTCACTTAAAAAGCCACCTTCGTGATGAACAATATAGCTTTACAAAAGGTCGTTCGACTACAGATGCGAGTATTACTCGGCTGAAACACATATTTACCGCATGGAAGAACTCGCAAAATACTATTGGAGTTTTCTGTGATCTCTCCAAAGCCTTTGATTGCATGCACCTTGACACGTTTCTGTGTAAACTACGTCATTGCGGTGTTCGAAACGAAGCTCTCAACGTATTTAATTCATAGTCACTTATTAGGCACCAATGTGTAGATGTTAATGGTGTGAAATCTTCTGGGCTACCAGTTTAGGTAGGTGTACCTCAAGGCTCAATACTGGGTCCATTCATAAACTTGGTGTTACCTTTCTATTTAAGGGGTATCTGTGACGTTGTACTGTTTGCTGATGATACATCTCTAATCTTTAAAGTAGACAGGAATAGACAAGATTTTGACGACGTTAACAGTGCACTATCAATGGTCACGGATTGGTATACCACACATAACCTAGTTCTCAATGGCAAGAAAACAGAATGTATAAAGTTTGCCTTACCGAATGTTAGAAATCTAGGACCCAACATCGTCTTACATAAAAAGGTGCTTGAAACTGTAGATTCTGCAGTTTTAGTAGGCACAACAGTTGATGCCGTATTTCAGTGGGGATCACATTCTATGAAGCCTAGCGAATAAATAATATGACGAGGGGGGTAATGGCTGATCTTTGCGTTATGCTCGTGAACGGTTGCTGCTTAAGGTTATTAGTAATTAACTGTTTATTTATTTTACTTCGAAGGTCCTAGTTTTTCATTTGTGACTTCAAGTTACAGTTATATAAACATAATGCAGCATTGCATAATGAAAGCCGGCACGAGCTTTATAGGGGCTATAATTTAGGCAATAAGTTCTGTTTACGTTTTTATTATTTATTTCTGCTTGAGGTTTTCAATGTTTTTGTTGGTAGGTATATTGGCGTGTGCTAACTGACCTAAGTATGGCAAAATCAAACCAAATCATTTATTTCCTTGTAAATATGGGTATACTCGTAGTATACATAGGTGTTTTTTATGTTAAAGTTCTCCATATTTTACCGTCACATGGGCATGCAAACGTTTCAATTCCAAATTAAACATTAACAATAAGTGACAAATCATTGGAATTACAATATAAATATTATTAAAAATGTCAGCGTGTCAAATAAATAAAATACAATAAGTCAATGAGAGGATCGCAATAATTACTAATAATGTCATAACAGTGCGCAAATTACGCATCACAATGACGTCACGAAAATCCTGCATCGCATAAGCAGAGTTTACCGCGCGACTAGCATATATACAACGTCCCGACATCCATCTTCGGCCAGTTGCCAACCAGACACGACACCCGTCTGGTCGGAGGATCCTCCTTTTTCTAAGGAGGTATGAGTGAACTTTACACCATGTTCCTCGTGCCTCTATAACAGTATGTCAATCAGTTAGTGAATCGTTATTAAGAAAATCGTCAATCGTGTAATAAGTTTTCATAATTAAAATTCGTTAAGTGCCCTTTTAAATTTTAATTTAGTCATATTTTGTATATTGTTAGGTACTCTATTATATATGAGTGGGCCAATACCAAAACATCTTTTTTTCATTACTGCGGTTTTACATTTTACTTAACATAATTGATTGATGTAGGCAAATAATTTAATTTTGTGTTTCGTAATGTTAACTAAACTATTGTAAAGAATCCAGTTCTTTCTGAACAGACAGCTGTGCTGCTGGAGACTTTCTTTCGCCACTTCTTCTTCGAGGCCGATGATACTTTGTGGGACAGGGACAGAAAAAGTCGTACGAGCCTTGCCGGTTCATTGGATGCGACCACGACAAGTTCACACACTAGTGATGCAACATGAAAGTGGTCACAAGAAGCGTTACATAAATTAATGTTTTGTTACTTAAGAATAAAAGCTGAAGGTTCAGGCTAGGTATATCAAAAGATTTAAAGGAAACACCCTTTCTATCAAGACCGAAGCATAAGTAATGACACGTTAATTCATATCCACTCAACTATTAAATGGAATTAATAGACATTACAGTTCCATCAGATTATAAATTTATAACATAGAGCCTAAAGGAATGGAAAAGTAAAAATACCAACCACTTAAATCTGAAAAATCGCGATTATGACCACATCTATAACAGAAGTCATACCGATTGTAATAGAAGCGACAGGAATAGAATCGAAAAGCATACATAGATGTTGCGATGAATAAGATGCAGGTACAGATATGAAACAAGCAGCAAGTTACAATGATAAGCAAAGTACTAGGGGATACAGACAGTATCTGTCACTATTTAACAGGAAAAATAAAATACCGGGAGAAACTGAGAGTAGAAAAACTTAAAAAAATTAATAGATTATTGTTAAAATTTTATAAAATATGGCAGCACTAGCTTTCGATTTAATAGCGCCACCTGCAGGATTACATTCACGTTTTCAAAGATCCCCGATGGTTCATTTAGTTACTACTATTGTCACTAGATGGCGGTAATCAAACTAAGGAGTGTTTTTTGTGTAGAAATCTATTCCTGTATCAATGGATGTATTCTGCCCCGAGGCGGGTGTAGGTGTCTGTCAGTAACTCATCGATTAAAGCCACACGGTGTTTCCACTAGTAGCCACTTTTTCTGTCCCGGGCTGAAGCACTCATGCATTCATCTCACTTCGGGGACACGTAGATATTGGCCCGCTTGATGTTGAGAGGACTATGAGCCCACTTTTATAGCAAAATTATCGTACTGCTTTGTTAAAAACTGAAAAACATTGTAGTGACTTTCCATTCCAGAAAATAAAACGTAATTCGGGAACAGCTAGAACAATAAAGTGTCTACGTATCAGACAAAGTGTTAGTATCATATAACACAGTATCAATCTATTTAGATTCACCGCGTAGGACGAATAAACAATATAGACGGTCACAGAATACAGAACAAGGCCTTCGAGCCATTGACCTGGCGATCTTTTACATAACATCTAGCTTAAAATATGCATCAGCCTAGCCTTTTTTAAACTAGTTATAGGTGAAACAAACAGCTCCACTTATAAAAAACTGCTCTACTCTTACACCGTTGGTAGGCTCCAGGAATTTAGAATCAGATAAAACCTGTAAGAACATTCGAATGGCTGATAGGCCTCACAAATATTTTTTTTCGTGTAAGAATCGAACCCGCGACCCATGACGTACCGCTGCGCCATCAGTTGCGTTAAAATCAAATTATGGCTAACACATGTTTCACAATAGTCGTATTATTTTACACAAGATGTAGAAGCACACTATTTTAGAACAATTGCTAGGTTTATATTACTACTCCCAAACACCGAAACAAATCAGAGAGCTCCACAGATCATAATAATGTTTTCGTACCACTTGCTCAAAAAAGTGGCATTCTATGCCACAAAAAGCGAACATAACAATAGTCATTTTTAATCAGTTAAAAACAGGGAAAGAAAATTGTACTGAATTTCATTCATCCTCTAGGGGGAGAATGTGATTTAAATTTGGAATACTTACCGAAATTTATACTGAACTACATCTGTGTTTACACCATTGAGTTTGTATATAAAGCATTATATATCTTTTTGAAAAAGGAATACGCATTTATTATGCAGTTATGATTAAATAAAATTACGAAAACCGACGAGGCCGTATGAGCTTGATGCCTTTGCTTTTCCGACAAAACAATATTAGTGTAGGAATTTGCCGCGTTTTTGTTTTCTTCAAATACATAAATGTTAAGTTTATTTTAATTTATTTTTATAAATAAGTTAATGTTCTAAAAATACGTTTATTTGTCATTATTTTTAATAAATGCTTATCTCATATTATTATTGTGTTAATTTTTTCGCAAATGGTACGAAAAGTAGAGTATTTTCCTCGGTGATAAAGCTGTCTTAGTCTTGGGTGAACTTAAATCCCTCGCTACACTCAGGACTCGTCTTAAATCCCTCGCTTCGCTCGTGATTTAAGTTTTTAACACCCTCGCTACGCTCGGGAGTAAACCTCGAGTCCTTCATTACGCTCGCGATTTAAATCGTCACCCGCGACAGAAGACACTGCTTTATCCCCTTGGTTAATAATCTACTATTTCACTCCTCTTGCTCAAAAAGACCGTCATTGTGGCGTACCAGAGCGAAGAAAAAATAGCAATTCTTCCTCTAGGGAAATAGTAATTTGTTATACAAGAGTGCAAAGTGCATTAGAATCCTGAGCGTTAGCGAGGGAATCAAAAGAGCACGAGGTGAAAAATCTTTGCACTCGAGTGTTACACGTAACTTTTCATTCCACCTCAGCGAGGAAATGTCTAAATGCAAAAAAAAAACGTTTACAATCACAAGATAGGTACACTTTTATTTCAGTTTAGGTATTAATTACTACATTATGACAGGTAAGTATTACAGAATAATCTTTAAATTATAACAAAATAATACTAAGGTATAATTAAGAAAATTTTAAAGTAACGTTGCTACAGTTATTTAAATTGAGTGTAATATTTTTGTTTGGTACTGTAATATTGGTGTTATTCACTTGTGTACTGTTTTTCGGTAAACTATCTGTCATACTTAATAGTTGTACCGATTCATCGGATTCCCTTGGCGTGAATGTTGGAGAGAGAGGGAGATGGTTAGGTGTTTCATAACGGCTTATTTTTGATGTAGAAGGGCCAGTCCAAGGATCCGATTGAGGCTCTTTCAGTGTAATGGCTCCTACGATGCCTTCACATATTTTAGACTTATTTTGGATGGAATCCTCTATGTATCCCTCTACAACTGCATTGGACTTCCAGCCTCCGTGGCGCTTAAGGGACAGGAGATCAGCTCCGGAATCAGCCAAAAGTGTGGCTGAAGTTCGTCGGAAACAATGACCCGTGTACAACAGGGGTTCTGGAAGTTCAAGAAATGTTGCTATTTCTCGTGGGATACTGCCAATTTTATTAGTACCCATAGGCTGTCTAACACACTTTCCATTGCGATACTGTAGAAAAAATCGATTGATTGGAGTGTTAGGCGGGCGTAAGGCTTGATATTTCTCAACAATCGTTACGTATTCCTTGCGAATGACGAAGTTGCGGTCTCTTTTTGTCTTTGTATTAGGTAAATTAATTAATAGTAAGTCATCTGAATGTTTCTCAATGTTTTTGACATTAAGTTGTGTTAGTTCATTAGTTCGACATGCTCCGTTTATTCCAATAATAAGAACAACCTGTAACGTAAAGAGTATTGTAGTAGATAAATGAATAAAATTGATATGAACGCATAATTATGCCTATCAACATCTACTAAGTATACTATTTAATTGAGATTAATATACTTAAGTAGATACTGAATGTGCAACTGACTTACTTTTGCCGCCAAATATACGGAATCGGGTGCTTCGTTAAGAAACTTTTCAATATCAGATACTGTGAAAACCTTCGATTTTTTTGGTTGATGACCAGATGAGGCTCTTTTTAAAAATGCCACTAATTTAGGATAGGTATCGATATGTTTGTCTTTTTTCATCTTTATTGTTGCTTTTAGCATCGAATACGTACTGCATAGAGTGCTTGCTTTCTTGTTCTCGGATAATTCTATAAAATATGCCAGCAAAACGTTTTCTGAGAAAGTTTTGGCTCCTTTTGCTAGTCGCCACGTGTTGAACATATCGTACTGTTTTAAATACTTCTCGCGTGATTGTTGAGGGAGAAAGCTCATTTGCGCATTATTAACAGTTTCAGTCAATTCTGTTGGCGTCAAGCAAACTTCCTCGTCGCTAGAATCACTCATTTTAGTTTTTTCACTTGTTTTCAAGTTTCTTGTTTTTAATATAAGGTTTAACAATGACGTGAAAAAATGCCGCGTAAAGAACCGCGTACAAAGCAAATTGAAAAAAGAACACCAAGAAGGTTCCGAGTCTGAGTTTTTAACAAATTAAAAAAAAGTTGTATGATATATTCGGCACCATAGAGGTAGCAGTAAATAGGTTTAATGTTTTTTTTAATTCACAAACTTAGTGCACACGATGTTCTAAATTCAATTTACTTTATCCTCTAGAGAATAAAAACGGCTTTTCCACTCAGATATTGAAGATTAAAAATACTCTTTCCGAGATGGTGGGATGAAAAAGTTTTTTTTTTTTAATTTTTGTGTGTCAAATGACAATGAGCCTACAAAAACGAAAAAGTCTTTTCGTACCACTTGCTCAAAAAAGTGACATTCTATGCCACAAAAAGCGAACATAACAATAGTCATTTTTAATCTGTTTAAAACAGGGAAAGAAAATTGTACTGAATTTCATTCATCCTCTAGAGGGAGAATGTGATTTAAATTTGGAATACTTACCGAAATTTATACTGTACTACATCTGTGTTTACACCATTGAGTTTGTATATAAAGTATACATCTTTTTGAAAAAGGAATACGCATTTATTATGCAGTTATGATTATTAAATAAAATTACGAAAACCGACGAGGCCGTATGAACTTGATGCCTTTGCTTTTCCGACAAAAAAATATTAGTCTAGGAATTTGCCGCGTTTTTGTTTTCTTCAAATACAAACGTTAAGTTTATTTTAATTTATTTTTATAAATAAGTTAATGTTCTAAAAATACGTTACGATGTTAAATCAAAGCGACAGTGACAGTGAATTGTCGGATTCCATCAGTGCAAATGCTGCCGCAATTATAAATAATTTGCTTCCAACAAAATCCAAGGAAAATTATTTAAAAACTTATGAAGAATTTTCAATGTGGAGAAGTGCGAAAGGCCTATCAATTTCAGAATCAGTACTTCTTGTCTATTTTGATTATTTATCCAAGACAATGAATCCGAATACACTTTGGTGCATATACTCAAAACTGAAAGCTACAATAAGCATCAAACACAGCATTGAAATAAATAGATTCACGAAATTACTGGCTTTTTTAAAAAGAAAATCAGAAGGGCATTGCGCAAAGAAGTCTAAAATTTTTACGACTCAAAATGTGGAAAAATTTCTTAATGAAGCTCCTGACGAAATTTTTCTGGCCACAAAAGTAAGTATACATGATTTAACTATGAATATTTCGTATCTTAGTAATGGTAATTATTCTATATATTTACCTGTTTTTTATCTTTGTTATAGGTGGCCTTAATTTTTGGACTCAATGGTGCTTGCCGCGGATGTGAACTTGTAAACTTAAAGGTGGAGGACGTTGAAAATCATTCCGATGAGTTACTGCTGATTAATGTAAAGGAAACTAAGACAAAGAAAAATCGGTCATTCATTGTACAAGGACAATATACTAAAATCATTCACAAATACCAAGCATTACGTCCCACCAACATGGAAAACAATAGATTTTTTATAAACTATCGGAATGGGAAATGTACTCGACAAGCCATCGGCAAAAATAAAATTAGCAATATGCCAAAGGAAATTGCTAAATATTTAAAACTTAAAGATCTTGAACTCTACACCGGTCACTGCTTTAGAAGAACTTCGGCGACTCTCTTGGCGGATTCAGGGGTGGATATTACGTCAATAAAAAGACACGGTGGTTGGAGCTCTGACAGAGTAGCTGAGGGTTATATCGAAAGCTCAATGGCGAATAAAACCATATTAAGCAGTCAAATCAACAAAAATATAAAACTTAATCCTTCAGAGCCACAACCATCAACTTCCGGCATCTTATCTTCGTCCCTAACTCACGATACACCACCACCACTATCTCCGACGTATACTATCTACAATGAAACGCAAGTTCCTCAGACGCAAGAACAGAGAAATACTCAAATCAACTCATCAACAATAAATGTACCAAACAAAAATGTAACTCTCTCTATCAATAATTGGACCAATGTTTCGAATGTTAACTTTTACTTTTAATTGTCATTATTTTTAATAAATGCTTATCTCATATTATTATTGTGTTATTTTTTTCGCAAATGGTACGAAAAGTAGAGTATTTTCCTCGGTGATAAAGCTGTGTTAGTCTTGGGTGAACTTAAATCCCTCGCTACACTCAGGACTCGTCTTAAATCCCTCGCTTCGCTCGTGATTTAAGTTTTTAACACCCTCGCTACGCTCGGGAGTAAACCTCGAGTCCTTCATTACGCTCGCGATTTAAATCGTCACCCGCGACAGAAGACACTGCTTTATCCCCTTGGTTAATAATCTACTATTAGTCATAAGTAGAATAATCATGAATATAGACTCGACTTTTTACTGTTTCATAAAAAAAGAACTTCATTTTATTTTTGAAAATGGAACTAAAATCGACGATCTCTTTGGTAGAATGCATGCAATGCGTTGCGGCTGCAGAAGAAAAAACAAAAAAAAAGACATTGGTGCGAAATCTTTATAATTTTTCCTCCAATTGCAAATTAAATTGGTAGTGACCGTAATTAATTTTACAATAGTGAAAATGTCATCATCTATTCATATTCATATTCATATTTATTTGCATTCCATAATGTCTAAGAGATGTTACAATGGCTTAAAGCTAAGGTACAGTTATGGACCCTGTAGGGCACAGCAAAAAGTATAGGTAATTTTTAAAATAAAAATTAAATTCAAAACATAAATTAACATTAGGCAATTTTTAAACTAATTTATGTTATCAACATTAAATAAGTAAATGTAACATTTTATTTTATTGAGATCAGTCTGTTATAGTTTTAGGTACATTTAATTATTTGGTAAGGTCAATTAAACATAAGGAGACCCTAATTTGCAAATAGAAGAGAAAGGAAAAGAAATAATCTGTTGCCGTCAAGGTCACAAAGCATTTATTTAAAAACTGTACATTTAAGTTTAAAAAAAATAAACTACATATTTCATATTGTATTGGATTGTTTTATTATCTCGCAATCGTAGTGAAAAGTAGAGTGTAACACACGGCGCTAAAAACCCATTAAAACTCGGTTTCTATTTACTCCCTCGCTAAAGCTCGGGAGTAAAACTACCTCGTATATAATGGGTCATTTTAGCTCCTTGTATAACAATCTACTATTATGGAGCTATGCAGTCAATCACGACATAACAAGGGTGGATTTTTGAAATGGACCTAAACCGTTGTTCTTATATTTTTGAAATAGTTGGATCTACATTCACAAATTTTAAAAGAACAATGTAGTCTGCACGAAAACGGGCAAGTTTCACTTGATGCCAATCGATCCTATTTCTTACAATGATCAAAAACTCTCTGAGAACACTGAGGTTTGAGTACTAGAAAGGTCAGAAATTGCAAAAAATCTTCCCATACATTTCGTAGGAAATGAGACAGAAATAACACAATATACTTACCCATGTATGACAAAAGTCGTATTATTCCATTACTTCACTGGGCTGAATAGGGAACGAATATAGCAGATAGTTAAAGATGTGACCTTTTAAATGATTATCATCTCTGTAGTCAATCATAAAAACGGCTATTTAAACAGCTTTAACACGGCACGGCACGGCACGGCTTTAACAGTTTCAACAAAGCAAATAGCTTAAAAGTTTGACGACAGCAGTTTGAAAACCTATGATCGATTCCCAATAATTGATATATTTTGTGCTTCCCTTTTTAGATTTAGCTTATTCTTAAAATAGGAAACATATTATTATAATTATTATTATTAATATTTATCGTACACAGAAAAACATTAAGTTTAGGTCTCTTCTGTCATCTTTGGTTATAATTTCTAAATAAATATCTATGGCTAGGTGACTGGTAATGAGAAATCCCGTGTGTTTACAATTTACTGTTATGATGTTATTTTAGTGATAGCTGTTCGTCAGGAATAATCTCTAATAATGCATCCGTCAGTGGATCAGTGTTGTATCGTTAGGTAGTATATGCAAGAAGTAGGCGTTTACTAAAAACTAGAAAGCTCTCAAGTAATGGGAAGTTACTATCTACTGAAGGCTGCAGGTGTCGACCTCAGGACCAGCTGCTTCTGTGTCCTGGCTCTCTTCATATGTTACAGGAAAGTTTTATAAAAATGTGGGTGTTATTTTAATATGTTGTGTTGTTTTACGAGTACCACGCGAATGAGTTCGCGGGCTGAAGCTAGTGCAAAATAAATATATTCTATTCTAAACGAATGTTCTTATTGTATTGACATCGGAAACAAAATCACACCGTATAGTTAGGCTGTACTAATATTTACTTTCAAGGTTATTCTTATTTGAGCTGGTGTCTTGGCATATAACTTGTCATTTGCACTCATTGCAGTATGAACGGAAGAGGTACATCCTGTTTTTCAACTTCGTGGTGATTCGCATAATCAGCGTATAATGTTCCCACTGCTGGGACACAAGCCTCCTCTCAGTGAGACTGCGGGTTGGTGGCAGTCTTTGAACATTTTGCTTGTAGGACGCGCCGCTTTCCAAACGTTGATCACTACGGAGGGCCTAGCCTTTCCCCAACTATGTTGGGGTCCGCTCCCAGTCAAACCGGAAGCGGCTAAATACTAGTATTTAACGTGGAGCGACTGCCATCTGACTTCCACGACTCAGTTACTGGGTAACACGATACCCCCTGGTAAGGCTGGTTATCAGACTTTTGGGCTTCTGACTACCCGTAACTAGGTGCTGCTAGGTACTGGTCTACGAATGATAGCCGGGACCAACGGTTTAACGTGCTTTCCGAGGCACGGAGGGACTCGATATGTGTTATGGATGGTCACCCATCCACGAACCGATCGCGGCCCCGTGCGGCTGTTATCATTTAGCCACGAGCCCCAGCCAACCAATGACACTAATATTCTGCGTAGGTTTATGTAAATAACTATAAGCGTGCAGTGATCTTATAAATAGGAGGTCGAAGTTCTCATAAGTCAGACTTTATACAATGACTAATGATTATTATTTCAGTAAGTCTGGGTTACATTTACATGTGAACAATCTTTTTACGTTGGCCCCGATACTGATACATATTTACTATTCCATGTAGAACAAGAAAGAGATGGTAGTAAAAGAGCTGAGAAATTTGTTTGAATTGAAGAAAACTGCTAAAACATCGTGAGGAAACCGATTCGTACTGAGTTAGTGCCAAACTGTTTTTATGTTTTGATGCAAAATAAAGCTCTATTACAATTGAAATGTCTATTTGAATTAATATATCACATAAACTTAGGTCTAATATAACAAATTGTAAACTATTGTATGCCTAGCATGGTGGAGCAGTGCAAAAGCACACCAATTAACATAATGACAACTCTGTAACCACTGTCTCACAATAAAGATCGTTGACTTTGACTTTGAAACCTGGAAATAGAACTTAAGAGTCTGAAATCGTCACCACACAGTATTCGTGGTGATCAATGTTGGTTCCTTTACTGTATGAGAGTAAAAGTCAGTCATAAATATAGCTTTGGCCATGCCCTGTGATTATTGGCGATAATCTCGTTCGCAAGAATTTTGCCTATGTTGGAAAAGTACGGTGTCGGCGTGTAAGTATTTACGGTGTCGGCTGACTCTTTAGAGGTAGCCTTAATCTTTAATAAATCCGTATTAGGGGTTTTAGATTAAGCATTACCTTTTCAAATACCTTGCTGAAAACTGGCAACACGGATACGGGTCTCTAATTATTGGTTTCTTTACTGTCCCCGGATTTGAAAAGTGGTATTACCTTACTGTATTTCATTAAATCCGGAAAAATTCTTGATCTACACACAAATTAAAGTAATAAAGTTACCTAAGTAAGGCGCTATAGTGTCAATTATGGATACAGACTTTAATGGACATTCCCCAAAGATCTTCAGTAAATTTTATCTTGATTTGCTTAAAAGCTTTTATTACTGGTATGGGGTTAATATGCTTAAAGTTAAATTCAATCGGGCAGACTGAAACGTTCGCCCTTAATAAATCAAAAGCAAACGAGGGCGAGGAATTTAAGGTGTCAGTAGTTTTAATTGGGATACTGGTTAAGAAATTTACAAATTCTTGAGCAACTTCTTTGTTATCGCAAATGAGACCACATGACGTCTCCAGTGTATTCTTTTTGTTCCTGTTCGTTTCATTGTTGATAATTTTCTGAACAGTCTTTATTTTATTGTCTGCTGATTTGACATTTGACCGTTGCTAATATATAAGGCTTTAGCTGCCTTACAAGTGTTCTTAAAAGTTCTAGAGTAAGTAGCAACATACTTATTAAAAGTTTCAGTGTTAATAAAAGGCTTAAGGCCATAAAGCTCAAAAAGTCTTTCCCTACTTTTCCTATGTCCTTTAGTTGCCCAGTCATTAAATAAAAACATAGGGCTGATACTTTTAGTGTTCTTCTTAAAAGAATAATCGAACTCGGTTTGGACTACCAAAAATAATTCTTTATACAAAATATTAACATTGTATAATGTAAGGTCCTGATTACTCAACTTAAAAATTAAACTGCTATTAAAATTATTTAAATTAACAGATGTTATTGGTCTGGATTGTATCTGCACTTTTTGTATTAGTATGTTGGACTCAAAAGTTACGGTTTGACCGCTGTGATCGGAAGGGAGATAATTGATGATGGCTTTATCTAAATAGTCGCAGCAACAAAAAACATTATCAATACATGTAGCTGTAGTTGTAGTTGTTCGGGTTGGTTCTACAAACACATTTGACAAATTGAACAATTTAAACTTTAATAATCTACTGGTATTTGAATTATTTTCTGAAATATTAATGTTAAAGTCACCACAGATAATTACTGATGTATTACCTATTGCAAGTTTTGCCAAACATCTTCCATTACTGACTCAAATAAAGAGTAGTTCTGATAATTTGGGGGTCTGTAAACGCACACTATAATATGCTTATCTAGCTCAACACAAGACAGTTCAATGCTATGTTAAACCGATAGTTCAACTATGTCTTTACGAGTTTTTGATTTAATAGGTATATCTTTTAAGTAGGATTAGTGAACCACCACGCAGCATTGATTTTCGGGTAAAACATCTGGCCACACTATAATTCTCATAGTTAATTAACAATTTAGAATCTTTTAACCAATGCAAACACAAACAATGCATATACAAACAATGTCAAATATAATTTTTACCAAAAATTATTCAATATCCAATCGTTTCGAAGAAAACCCTTGAATATTTTGATGAAATAATTTCAAGGATTTCTGCTTAGCCCCTTTTTTACAGTTAGCTAGTTTAGTGCTAGAAAATACCTTTTTGTTATTTTGTATAATTACACTGTTATTGGTACCTTCTGTTGTCTTACAAACTAGTTTAAAATATTTGAGCTAATCACCTTAACATTAGTACCTACTATTACTATTATTGTGGTGCTAAATAAAGACGACTTCGACATACTGATTATGTCTGGGTTAATATTAAAAGCTAATAGCCTAGCTATTTGACGTCTAAAACGAATGGGCAGATACACAGTATCCCTAGTCGACCTTAGCTTATCAACAAAAATGTTGGTGTCAAAAAATATTAGGGGTTAAAGTATGAAATTGCCGATTTGTACTGAAAAATTAAAATTAGTTTTTTTTATTTTATTTAACATATTTATTTAATCATAATAATTACATTATTATCCATACATTGCTGCCATCTAATAGGAAGGTCATTTATGCCTTTGCGATCTAGAACTCTCGTGATCTAGTTTCGACAAACTGTGTGAAAGCATTTTGTACTGCCTACTAAGAAGAAAACTTTTTATCACGTAGAAAATCCAAATCACGAAAAAAATGGTAGTCCGTTGGAGCAAGGTCTGGCGAATACGAAGGGTAACGAATGGTTTCTAATTGCAGTTCCTGTAGAGTTAAAACGGTTTCTCGTGCTGTATGAGGTCTCGCGTTATCACGGAGCAATAATGGTGAAGATCGATTCATGAGTCGGGGCTGTTTCAGTGCTAGTTTTGCTACCATTGTTTGGAGTTATATATATTTTTTATTACCATAATATTAAAAAACCTGAACGAATATTTACATAATTTAAAAGAGCTAAAAGTCTTAATTTAATAATATGTACAAGTATATAAAAAATATGAAAAACAAAGGGCGATAAGGTCCACCTGAATTACTAAGTGCGAAACCCAAACATAGAAGGGCATCAAAAAATTTATCCTCATTGCTGTCAACAGGAAAAGTGCCCAAAAGGCTGGCAGCGTTGTATGGCAATGCTGACTCATTGGCATAAAATTGGCCAGCCCTCTGGTCACTTGAAAAGTTCGATAACTCAAAAACATTCCAATTTGGACCCCAAGTTCTCGGGTCAAAATGATTGCAAATTAGCTCTAGTTTACCCCTTTTCATGGAATGCACCATTTTCCAATCATCTGCATCGACACCTGCATTACCAAAGGGTTTGCTGCTCGCATCAGCGAGCCCATTTGTGTCCAAGGCCTAGAGGCTAAGCGGAAGTGTTGTCTGCTTGACCACTAACAGCCATACTCTTCAACCTGAAACGACACTTTTCTTAATGCAACCCTTCTTCACAACCCAGTTATAGTTTAGTTTCTGACTGCCCGTAACGTCTGTCAAATATCTACGAGTGAAAGCCGGGACCAACGGCTTAACATACTTTCTTTCTGAGGCACGGAGGGGTCTTGATATGTAGGTATGAATGGTCACCCATCCACGAACCAACCGCGGCAAGAGTAGCTTATCCTTTGATCGACACTTCGCGTCTATTATCATTTAGCCATAGATAGATAAACCATTTATGGGGCCATGAGCCCCTTCCTCCAGTAGTAGGTACACCGCAAATTGTTATTGGCAGGGGGCAGCAGCGTGCTTCACCCATGGCCCGTGGGAAACAAAAAAACCCATCAATTAATCATTATAGCGGTTTTCTTGAGGCCTGCGCCCAACAGTGGACATTACCAAACAACGTACTACCGATACATTATAGAGTATTACTATAATGATATATTTAGTATTTATTTTATTCTAAACACGCTGAAAAGTGGAGTTATGTATAGTGTACGCGATGTTAAGTCACACGGGGTCAGGAACCTTGGGGCTAGACGAACAACCTGTGGAGTAGACATACACGACAAGTGGCGAGAGAAAATGACGCTTATTTAAATTAACGGAAAAGTGTTTTTTTTTAACAAAATAATAGCAACTTTCTCCAGCATCGCACGGCTCTTACGACTTGACAAAACATCTAGATTTCTTTATTTTATGTAAGTTCAATAATACACATTAAATCTTCCGGAATAAATTCTCTAAATGATGGGGAAAACTGCAACAAACTCTGTTGCGTAGTTTAGAAGAACAACGCTGTCACAGACAGACACAAGAAGCGACTTTAATTTACATTAAGTACAGATAATTAACGATGGGTGATAGTATTTATTATAATCTCTAGTGGGGTCATATTTTCACATACCTTTCACATAGCTCGAAAAATTAAAACAAATGACGACTCCACTATTGTTCTAAATAGATTACATCAGTACGAAATGACTCATCGTTTTAGGGGTCTTGGCTCCTTAGATCTAGACGTTAGATCTAGGATAAAACGTGTCTTGATATTTGGCTGAAGACGGGTAAAAGAAAGATGTGAATTTTGAACCTTGTAGATCTTTAGATTTCTTGGGAAGTCTGCTGTATATTTTCGTAACCCGTCTAGCCTTACTTCAAAGTACTTTGGGTTTGCTTGCCTTTTCCCAACTATATTCGCGTCGCCTTCTAGTTTAACCGAATGCATGAGTATTAATTCACATGGAACGACTACCTAGCTCACCATCACAACCCAGTTCGGTACTGGAAAACACGATACATCTTGGTAAGACAGCTGGCTGAACTTTTTTTCATGAACAATCTGCCGTTTGCTGGCCTACAAATCCCAGTTATTGGTTGGTAGAGGCTTATTCTTAAACATCCACTACTGAAGTCTCAACTTGCTAGTTGAGAAACAATGTAGGTTTTGTTTAAGTAAGGGCGCATCTAGACTGCGGATGACAGGCGTCGACTGACATATAATATAATATGAGTATATAATATAACATAACATCACGCCTGTATTCCGCAAAGGGTTTGGCCGAGGTGTACCTGTAGTACTCCCACATTTCGCTAATTATGTAACAGGGGGCGAGCCTGTTGCCATGAACCGGCACAAATCCAGACTCCGGGCTGCTACTGTGAAATTCCACATATACAACCCTAATAACCCGACTCAGGAACTGAACCCAGGCCCTCATGCTCAACAGTCGCGCTTGCGACCACTAGACCAATGAGGCAGTCTGACTGTTTGGTTGAATATAGGCGCACCTTAAACATTACACATCCCACGGCAACAATAGGTATTCGGTGACGTAAAACATTGAATAGAAAATTAGTCTATGGTCTGAAATGCTCAACATTCATTGTGCAATCGTGGTGACTAGTGCTCTTTCCTTCTGAAGTGAGAGAAAAGAGTTTTTCTCCATAGACGCCAGGTAAAGTTTTATTTATTTTCATCATCTTGTTTTTTTTTTTGTTTTGTTTTTTTTTGTTTTACATCATCAGTCGACTGCCCATCTCCCAATTATCTTGTGGTTGGCGCAGCTTGTCATCTTGTTACATACTTCCCTATGAGTCGTCACCCCCACATCATCATTCACACAGTTCATCCATCGTTTCTTTGGTCATCCCCTACTCTTACAGCCGTCCACATTGATACTCAAAACTTTCCTCGCATTTTCCTGATTCATCCGTTTTTTTTCTTCATTTTAATAATCTTTTTTTCCATAATTATACTTAACATTTTTCCAAAATAAATAAATAAGCAATGGAAGCACACCAGCACCAGGAACATCGTCCAAGCTGCCAGTGGTCAGGGTAATAGACAGAGGAACCTCCTCGTTATGCTTGCCGTGTCCAGGAGTACTGCTTCTGAACCCAGCCCTTGACCCAGCCATACACTGAGAGCCTCTTGAGGTTGTTGGTCGAGGCTCTTCGCTATTTGGCCATTGACCGTAACGACTATCAGAACAATAGTTGCATTTTGTTTCTCTTCTTAAAAATAAGTTTTACACGGGCTAAACGTGAGGTACTTTTTACTGCCTAAACCACTTTTAAAAAATGATTAATCCTTTAAAATATTCCTAACACGAATCGTCCAAAAAACCCATAATTCTCAGTAGGGTCAAACCTACAGACCCCGATACAGAAAACAATAAAAGAAATCCCGTAAATTTGACTAAAATAAGTAATTTTCGTATGCGGCGCACGCGCAGGCGACCGCGAATTTTTTGCGTCGACACTTCTAACAGTATCGTCAACTGTTAACTTATCACCCTCACGATATCTGGATTAAGGCTTTTACGGTAAATGATGTGCGTTTGAATTTTTGAGAAATATTTTCGTCAAAAAATTGTTATTTCTGCATTTTTTTTCCTCGGAGTGATTATTTTTAAGACGACAAAATTTTATTGTTTCCCTGGCTATGGAGTTCGTAAAAGGTGGAGTAGGTATTATAGGCAGCTGGGTTTTCCTTTGTACAAATAATAACAAACTGAGATCACCTATGTAAGTAGGTGATACAATTTTATAAGTGATGCAAAAATTTTCGCTTTAACTCCATCCTAAGTATGTACTCGTAGTAGGATTATATATGCGAAAATGAGGTAATTTGTTTGTTTGTTACGCTTTCACGCAAAAACGGCTGAACAGATTTGGATGAAATTTAGCACATGGGTAGCCTGGGACCCGGAAAACCTTTTCATCCTGGATTACAGACGTAGTCGCGGGTAACAGCCAGTTTACTTTAGTTAATTGAAGTGGTTATTAGGAAACCTGTGTTCAAAATTAGATGCACCGGGTGAGAACGTGTGACCTATTTTGCTTAAAACTATAAAATAATTATAATTTGTACCTACTTCTATAAAAATAAATGCCTCAAAAATTTTGTGGTTGTAAGCGCATCCGTCAAGTGTGAAAGTCCGGGTTTGATTCCCAGTCCAGACACGTGCTTAGCATATTTTCTCGGAAAACTCTGCCACTCAAGGCCGTCTTTTTTAGCTTTGTTGCATCTCAAAACAAATTCATGCGAATAAAACAGATCGTTCTCAAAAAACTCACTGGTGGCTAAGTGGGTTCATTACGTTTTAGTCAGAAAACGACGAAAATTTACCGTTATAAGTCCTCTAAAAAGGACCTTGATGACCTACAATATCGTGGGATTATTGATAACAAAATACCATAGATTACGTGCAGGACTCTATAGAATGTAGTCGCTGGTCGATGGTTTATGCTCAACCGTTTGGCGATGTTTTTTGTAGGCACATTGTGTTTTCATGTCACATATCTTTGAGACTGCCAAAGCCAAGATCAACTAGGTAGGGTTGGCAGAATAAAATAATGTTTGTTAACTATTTTTATTTTATTTGTAGGGTTTTTTTTTATTTTTAAACATCGTGTTTGGCAGTACAATTTAAGTAATGAAAGGTGAAATTTGAATAAGGAGTTAATTTATTATATTAAACTCCTGTTCCATATCGGGATATCACAAAAGCTTAGGGTTAATATTATCAATGTGTCTTGAGTTCAAGTTTCAGGGCAAAAAGAGTAGTTTTGTTGCCCGTGACTTCACAGCGGGCCCTATCAGAATACCAGCGTTGCGGCATTTATTTATTTTTTAAATGTCGCAGCATCTTGCTGAGATAGGAGCCTTTTGGCCTCGTATAGGAATTTCTGTTTCCTTTATCTTTGTTACTTTTTGTTTTTATATAGTTTGGTTTTTTATTTTATAATTTAGTTTGTGCACTTCCTGTACGAGTCGCAATAAACACTTTTTCTTTCTTAGTTTTCTGTGCCTATCTGATGATTTAAACATTGTGATGTTTCTAAGTGACTTTTTATTTCAATGTGGTGTGATATGGTGAGATATGCGAACTCGCAAAAAATCTGTGAGCGGTACAAATCCCGACCCCAATTTGCGACTATCTATAGACTAGACCTACCTAACTTTTCAACTACCTATACCATGGAAAACTCTATAAAAAATGAAGTCGGCAGAACTTAAAATACCTACACTTTTAATGAAAATTGTTTTGAAAACTGTAATAGTTTCTATTACAACCGCAGAATTAACTCTGATTTTCAGTTTCCTACAGGTGGTGGTGGGGTTTCAGGTGGCGTTCTGTAGTTTCTGTGCCTACCCCCATGGGCAGAAGGCGTGAGTTTAGGTATATGTATGTGTTCAGAAATACTATGCAATACGAACTTATTTTTGCTGTCGATAAAATCAATGCTGTGCATGCGTAAATATTCATCCCAACTACTACTGAACCCTTCACTGCACGCGGTCGAATTTGTTTTTTATTTTCAAAATTCCGCCCGCATTTTCTTGCTGACCCTACAAAATGATTGCAAATTCCTCAGCTAAGGTACACTCCAGACGTTTATAAAAGACGTCCACATCACCTGCGTTGTCCATAGAGGCGTATTCTCGATACAATCCGGGTGTCCAACTACTAACTTAGTACAGTTACTAGTAGTCACCAGTACTTACTAAGTGAAGATAGTGTTTTTTGGAAGTGTCGGTGAAAGTAATAACATTTATTTTGAAAACTAAAAGTAAGTAACTTATCATTTTTGGTATAATTTTTGGTTATTTTTTTGTGTTTGATGGGACTTTATACGGATAATTATTAGGGTAGAAGTAGGTAGTCAACAAATGTTGTCTTGACTAACCCTAGAGGTTATAAAGTCAACCCTTCAAAAGGTTTAAGTCTCGATTTTATGTCTTGGAAAACGTGGGTTAAAAACATTTTCTCTGTGCGGAAACGAACCTGGCACAGGACCAGCCGATCGCTTAGCCACTGCGCCTATAATTGACTGTGAGGTACAAATTGCTAGCCACATAAAAACTATTAAGTATATTGCTGATAATCACAATTTTTGGGAAAAAACTATGGTGACGTGATGGGCATTGATGATAGTTGGATTAAAAACCAATTTTCAATGGTTTGAAATTGCCCACCCGCAATGAGCGAGCTCGTTCGTTATCGTATTCATGAGAGGAGGTTTGTCTTGCACTTTACAATGTATGGACAGATATATTTTATAGAAAAATAAAATAATATTTTTCGATTTACTATTGTTCCTAAGTTTGACCAATGACGGTTTTGGTCATTTACATAGTTATTTATACCGGTACAACACCAATAACGTTAGGTAACATAAATACAATTTCAATTACAAATATGTGGACACTAATATAATAGTAGATTGTTATACAAGGAGCTAAAATGACCCATTATATACGAGGTAGTTTTACTCCCGAGCTTTAGCGAGGGTGTAAAAATAGAAACCGAGTTTTAATGGGTTTTAAGCGCCGTGTGTTACACTCTACTTTTCACTACGATTGCGAGAAAATAAAACAATATGAAATAATTATGTAGTTCATTTTATTAAAATTATTTCTTTTCCTTTCTCTTCTATTTGTAAATTAGGGTCTCCGTTCTCACTAGATGATGACATTTTCACTATTGTAAAATTAATTACGGTCACTACCAATTCAATTTGCAATTAGAGAAAAAATATAAAGATTTCGCGCCAATGTCTTTTTTTTTGTTTTTTCTTCTGCAGCCGCAACGCATTGCATGCATTCTACCAAAGAGATCGCTGATTTTAGTTCCATTTTCAAAAATAAAATGATGTTCTTTTTTTATGAAACAGTAATAAGTCGAGTCTATATTCATGATTATTCTACTTATGACTAAAGACTTTTTCGTTTTTGTAGGCTCATTGTCATTTGACACACAAAAATTAAAACCAAAAAACTTTTTCCCCTAGAGGAAGAATTGCTATTTTTTCTTCGCTCTGGTACGCCACAATGACGGTCTTTTTGAGCAAGAGGAGTGAAAATAATAATAATACGTTAAAACTAGCATGGAACAGTCTACTGTTCCATGCTAGTTTTAACGTATTATTATTATTTTAAGGGGTCTACCCCTTGAATACTTTGTCTCACAGAACACCAGACATATTTGCATAATTTTTATCCATTCAGCCGCAAACACATCACATTCAGGGTTGCCAGCCAGAAGGGCATTCAGCACCTTTAGACTATGACAGACTGGGGATTCGGTTCTGGCTACAGTTTTGGCTGGCAGTTGCGCAAACAGATTGTGCCGGCGGCTCTGACGGTGTCCGATGTATTTGTCGTCAACAAATAGTTGGCAGAAAAGACCATGGAGCTCTGGGCAGTCGATACGTCCCCGTAAGGTCTTACAGGCTACAGTGAGTTGATCAAGGCCTCTTCTCACTTCCAGCGAATTGAAGCCCAACGTACCTAAACGTCTATTACTAAAATTGCATTAATTAAGATCTATACGTGTAACCTTTTGAGCGTGTTACGGATCCCATCTGTCTAAGCGAGCTATTAATGTTCTGAAAAGGCTTCCCAGTAGTAAATTTTGAAAATGTTTAGTATGAGACTGTACGCTTGCGAGAGTGCGCGCTATCATTGTTTTAGGTTAACAATAGTTTGACTCATAAACTATATTGTCTAGTCTTAGCTCTAGCCTTCATGTTTTAATTCACATGTAACGTATACATCCGACGTGCACTTTGAGTACTTCATGCGACACAAATTATCGTTCTTTTTGGTAATGTTCGTCGGCTCAATGAGCTCTATCTGTCTATCTATACTGTCACTCTATGACAACTGTCAGGATAGAGGGACAGAGGGCCTAGACAAGTGACAGTCGCTTTCAAAGCGTTCCGTATTTTTACAATGACTTTTAGCGGGATTGACATAAGTTTTTCGGTAGCATAAGTCAATCCTTTACAGTTTTGACTTTTCCATCATCTAACTGATAGAATGGCACTTTTTTTTTGCCTTTGCCCACTCTTTGCCACACTTTGCCCCACACTAGGAATTTCTCATGTATTGTGGGTGCGTTAACAAACATTTAAACTCACATACATAAACAGCCAGACCCGGAACAAGTACTCGTAATATTTGTCCCGTGCGGGAATCGAACCCGCGACACGCAGCGCAGCAGTCGATCGCTTAACCACTGCGCCAACCGTGCCGTCAATACATGTAAATATACTTATTCACAATTTTAAATCTCTTGGTTAACTATAGCTTTATACTCTTATACTCTTTATACTCTTTCTGAATGTGGGACTCCTTTTACAATTCAAAAGTGCATGTATATGGTTTAATTAAAATAAATGCTTCGGGTTTAAGTTTGAGTGTAAGCCTTCAGTTCCACTTAAATCTGTATGGTTCTCCATGTATGGTCAAATCTATAAGGTTCCAAAATCTCAATTCGGAAAAATCACGATTCACCCCTGCGTGAATGAATAGGAGACGAGCCTACTGCTGTCTGCTCAATAAGTTTACAGTCACAAAGTTTATTTTCAACTTGTAAATTACATACTCTTTCTTTTACCTACAGCAAAACCAACATGGCGTCATTGCGGGCTAGACATCTGCTGATACTGCTCCTGGTGACGTTCGTGAAGGCCGAACGTATCAGGAAGACAGAAGTTGCTGACAGTTCCATCGTTAAAGCTTTAAGGGTATTTACACACAGTTTTTATAAGCGTGATGCTCAACAACATAACTGCCTTGTTGGTTTAAGTGGTCGTAAGCGAGACTGCGGGAGGAGGCCTATGTTCAGCTGTGGACGTCTATCGGCTAAAACGACGATGAATGATGAAGCGAGACTGCGAAGAGTGGGGCTCTGGATTGGGTTTTGACCTGGATTCTCCGGTTCTAAAGAGCTATTGCAGTTTTCCTTGGTGAAATTCTCACTAGCAGCTCAGAGTTTGGATTGGTGCTCTGTTTATGGCGAAATCAATCGTCATCCCCCGCCTCTTATATAACATGCGACTTATGACCTGTGAAGTGAAATGAAGGTGTACTGCATACCTCTGGCTAGCCTCTGGTTATGCTGGTTATGTTAAATTGAAGATCTTACTAAAAAAAACGAGAAAAAATATTTACATTTTGTGTTTTCAGGATGTATCAAATCAAACGAAAGCAGACACATTAAATCTACCAGCAAACGCTTCATCTATCCGAGAGAACATTACCGATACTTTCAGGTAAGTGCCTTAATTGATGGTGGCTTTGGTATGAACGCCTTGTGTTGAGTTTATTTATTATTATAACTCCTTATATCCACATACAGGATTCACGCCGAGTTTTTTGCCGTCCACACTATTCGCATTACATTACACACGTCACGGCACGGATTTACCCAGTAACTGAGTTGTGGAGGTCAGATAGGCCTTCGTAGCAAGTTCAGCAACCCAGTTTTGAAGATAGTCACTGAGAAAGTCAATCAAGCTAATCATGTAATCCTATGTATTTGTTTGTAAACACAATCATATACGCTCAGATTATTTCACATTTTTCATTAATCAATATCTTTCGATTAAACTAGTTAGTGTCCTTAACTTCACTTAACCAGGATAAAAAGTACATAAATTGGTTGTATTACGATCCAACCACTATTATGTACTTTGCAAAGCCGTTATAGCGACCCGAAATATAATCAGAACGATGGAGGACAACAGTTGTCCTCCTAAGAACTGCCTCTGCCGGAGCAGATCTTTGAACCCCATAAAACATCTCTAAATCTACTATCCTATCGCAGGTATGCTGGAAGAGATTTCATTAGAAATAAGCATCACCTTTGTGCCTATTTTTCTGTTATTTTCTTCTTGTCTGTTTATATAAGTGTGTACATAAATGGTTAAATAAGTATATAAATAAAATAAAACTCTTCTTATAAAACTTTCCTTTTGCCATGTACGATGACTTCCAAACTGGATACTTATCCCTTAAAAGTGGGACACGCATATGAGACATACCGAGTATCGCAAAAGACCGGAAGGACCATTATTTCGTATTTATTTCGATTATTATTTATAATTTAGTACCATCAGAAGACAATGCAAGCTATTAATTAAACAGGCACTCATTTAGAACGGCTAAATCGATCCGTACTTTTTGTCCACAGCTGTGAAAACCGCACCTACGGCTACTACGCAGACGTGGACAATGATTGTCAAGTGTTCCATGTCTGCTTACCCTCGCAGACGCCTTCAGGTCGCAATGTCACCTACCGCTGGAGCTTCATCTGCCCCAACGAGACTGTCTTCAATCAGGTACGGTATTATTTATTCAGTAGTTAATGTGGTGATTGATTCCAAAGCTAATTATTTGATTAGTTCAAAATTGAAATAGATTGAATTCATACAAAATATTTATTTACTATATAATTTCGATATTGAGACTTTTTAATGACATAAGTTAGTTACCACAAATTCCAAAAGGAAACGCCTATGTCCATTCAATAACAAGTCATATGGCTTTTAGTACCTTAAGAGGAAACGCAGTCACGTGGTTGTTGGCGTTCATTCCGTCAAACGTATTCCTCGGTTTACTCCCGAGTTAGTGATACTTGAGCAAACATTTGTTTACGATATAATGTATCTATTTCTATGGAGTAACTACTTAAAATTAAGAAAAATATAGATGTATAGACAAAGAAGCCAAACATACGAACATGGCCATGGTACTATAGATTGTATCACCAAATAAATATTTGCTCTAGTATCATTCATTATCCAGGGAACAAGCAGAGGAATACGTTTGAATGGAACAATCGCGTGACCACGTTTCCTCTTAAGCCACAAGCGATTTCTTGCCTCCTGTAATCATTAGATATGTTGACACTAACTGATATAATTATATTGATTGATTCACGAATTCTTAAATTGCAGGAAGTCCTAACGTGCACAAGAGTAGCAGATTCAATCGACTGCAAAGATTCACCCGACTTCTACCACTTGAACATGGAAATAGGCAAAGAATCGAACAAAACAGAAAAAGAAAAAGATAAAAAAGATAACCGAAAAATACAGAAAAGAAAGCAAGAGAAGAGAAGAGAGAATATTGTTATGGAAAACGTGGTAAGAGACATTGTGAAGGATGAGATGAATGGTCATCTAGAACCTATTGAGTTGACCAAGAGGGGAGAAAATAGCCCAGTTCTGATTGAAGCAGTCATAGAGAGTGTAGACTCTGAAATAGAAGATGTAGAAATGGAACAAAGAACAGAAGAAGAAATGGACAGAATAGTCATGGAGAGGAATATGAGAAACGAGAGGCAAATGAGACGAGGCATGTTAAGGTTTAAGGGAGATGTTTAGTGATTGATTCAATGAATTTACTGATTGATTCATCTGTTGAGATTGTTTATTATTCCGATTGGATTTTGGCTTATCGATAATTTTATAAAAATCTAAGTTTAAGTAAAAATTTTAGATATTTTTTTACAGATTTTAGACGTGAAGAATACGTTTAAAGAATTGTGTAAATATGTCGATGGACCAAAACCGGACGAAATATTTTTAAATTAAAAACGACTATATTGTGCATTATCCATAAGTTTCGCAGTGGCCAACCAAGTATATTGTAAGTTACAATAAGCTAGTTCTAAATTATTGTAAATAGAGATTTTAAAGTTTAAATAAATGTAAATGCTCATTTTTAAAACTTCCGTTTCTTTAATTCTGCTTAAATTATACATGAACTACTAAATAAAACATATACACAGTGCGATGTTTATAGAAATAACGCTGTCAAGTATTAGAAGCAGGGATGCAAGGTGTTTCCCAATCTAGTAGTACCAAATCTGTCTAGCCTTTTCGCAACTATGTTGGAGTCAGCCTCCAGTCTACCCGATGCAGCTGAATACCAGTATTTTGCATGGAGCGACTGTCTCTCTGAGCTCCATAGCTCATTTACTGACCGCGACAAACGTAACTTAACCATCGATCGACCGGCGGCTGCCTGTATGTAAAACCCATATTTGCGAAATAAAATACTATTACTATTACTATTACATTATTTAGCCACGAGCCCCTCGCCGTTATTGTACCAAGTGTGATTATTTTTGAGAAATGCGTTGTTAGGAGCTTGGCGATCCTTTGATGAACCAAGCGTTAGAGGTGAAACATAGTTTTCCTAGATTCAAATATTAAGGTTAAATAAAACTCAGTTCAATACTGTATCCATGGAAACTAACAAACAGACAAACACACTTTCTTACCAAGGGTTTTAGGTACGTACCTGACAGATGTTAGTTAGAGATGAAATGGAGGTGCGAAGTACCTTGAACCTACGCGCGTACCAAGCGTAATGGCGGCTTATTAACTTCTAACTACAAACCTATAAGAAATTAAGAGATTAAAATGACGTGTAATTACATGATAACCGTTATTAAGATTTGTATCGTTGAACTGTACCCGCACACTTGTGGGATAGTGTAGAACTGCCCGTACACTTGTGGGGTCGTGTTGAACAATGTGTTGAACTGTGCTCACACACTTGTGGGGTAGTGTAGAACAATGTGTTCCAATAACACAACATCACGCTTTGTTTTTTGAAGGGATGGGCACAGGTATATCTTTAGTACATCCACATTACGCCAGTTATGTTGAAATCCTATGTAATACGGGGCGAGCCTATTGCCATCAATCGGGCACAAATACAGACTTCAGGCTGCTACTACGAAATTCCAGATAGAAAACCCTGTAGAGGGACGTGCTTGTGAGTGAATTAAAAGGCGTCTGTTCTGTACGATGTATATTTATTGACTGCGCGCTAATCTACGTACATGGTATACCTACTCTTAATGTTACACACTACATCATCCTCCTTAAAAGAGAAAAAAAAAAAAAAAAACTTATACTACACTACTGCTTAGACATTTTTTTTTTCATTCCTATTTTTACCTTATTTACCTTAAACTATATATGGTTTTGTACGGTTTTTATGAACCGTTTCCACGTTACTATTTTTTATTATCTTAACATTAGGTCCAACTTCTTCAACCACAACATACGGTCCATTGTACAATCTGTTCATTTTATTAGTGTTTTCACTCCTTATTAAAATTAAATCATCTTTCTTATAACTAACAGGGTTTACATTTCTATCATAAATGACCTTTCTTTTCAACTTATCATCTATTAATCTTTTCCTCGCATCCTTATGTGCTAACTGGAGTCTATATTTTAATTCTAAAGCGTAATTTTCTACATTATACAATGGTTCTAGATCATCTTTTAACCTACTTGGAATATTACATGGCTTGCCAAATACGAGTTCATACGGTGTATCGCTAGTTGAAGTGTGAACTGTAGTATTAAAAGAAAAACACCAAAAGGGAAGGCAATGGCTCCAAGTATATGAGTTTTCCTCACATTGGATACGTAAGAAATTACGTAAATTTTTGTGTGTGTTTTCTAAAGCTCCTATGCTTTGGTGGTGATAGGCTGTGGAGTTTATTTTTTCTATTTCCAATAACTTACATACTTCCGTCATGGTGGAAGACAGGAATTCAGTACCACGATCAGTTGCTATTGCTTTCGGTACGCCATACCTTAAAATAAAATTACTTACTAAAGACCTCGCTACTACAGTTGTCTTCAATTTAAAGATTAACTACGTTATGTTGTTTATAGTATTAGAATACTGCCTGACAGACCATAAATTAAATATCGTCTGACATTGCACACAGCACCATCTAGTTCCAAGTTAAGCACTTAAGGCTTGTGTTATGGATACCAGATGGTTGATACACTACTTAAATACTTTTTTTTTTTTTTGTAAATACATACATATTATAAATATACATCCATGACTCGGTACAAATGTCCATATTCATCATACAAACATTTGCCCCTACCGGGATTCGAACCTAGGACCATTTGGTTTCGCTGACTACACTTAGCCACTGTAGCCACTACACCAAACGTGTCGTCTCCTTTGTTGGTAGAGGGTAAGCTTCCAGATATTTTGAAAGTTCACACTGAAGGGTTAATATGTATTGGTTACCTTCATCATCTCTGTCCAGGGGTCCCACAAGATCTAGAAAGATCTTTTCAAACGCTGAATTTGCCGTGGTTGTTATCACCATAGGTTCCTTGCAACTGGGTGAATGTTTCATCACCTGGCACTTAGTGCACTTAGCTACGTAATTTCTGACGTCGTGTTCTAGTCCTGGCCAGTAGTACTTACTTTTAATGTTGTTCACCATTCGTCGAACGGCATGTCCGCTCGAAGGCAATAAATGATAATCATTTAATATGACTGTCATGTCGTCCTTATCAAAAATTCTCCTAACATTTCTTAAAATATGAATACGCGGTGGTCCGGACCACTCTTTTCTACTATCTATTTCCTCACATAATTCTTTTATAAATTTATCGTTATTATTTTCTTTAATTATACAAACTTCTTTTACATTTATTTTCTTACAAAACTCACTTAATATATTCACAAATACGTCTCGCGTGAAGTGTGACATATAACTAAGGTTAATGTAAATAATTAATTGCTTTTCTACGTAAGCTAAACATTTTTCTTCTTTACTTATTATTTTCTTTTCTCGAAGTCTATCTAACTCTTTACTTTCTATAAATTTCATTTCCACTGAGTCAATTGGTTTTTTAAATATCTCCACGATTTTTGGTTGATCATACTTTTGTTAAGGATAGATCCTGTATTAGCAATCTCCTTATTTTCAAAACTTATCTCTTTGACAGTATTGACAATAGACAACAGATTGATGTGGTTTACACTGATTTCCAAAACGCGTTCGATAAAATTGATCATAAATTACTGCTTGATAAAATTGCTTATAACGGTATCAGAGGTGACCTCTTGCGTTGGTTTGTATCTTATATAACCAACAGAACTCAAAAAGTGGTGGTTGAGGGCTTCGAGTCCAGCTCTATTCAGGTCACGTCTGGTGTCCCTCAAGGCTCTATTCTGGGTCCTTTACTATTTATTTTATTTATTAATGATATTAAAAACTGTTTTCTACATTCAAAATTTCTTCTTTATGCGGATGATTTAAAGGTTTATAAAATAATAATCTCAAATAAACGAGATTGCATGGATTTCCAGCAAGATCTGGACCGTTTTTCTAACTACTGTTCCTCCAATAAGCTTCATCTTAGTCTTCCGAAGTGTCATGTTATAACGTTTACCAAAAAGAAAAATAAAACTGAATTTCACTACTGCCTTGCTAATACATTGCTAGATAAAGTTACTTCTCTCCGTGATCTTGGAGTCCAGCTGGATTCGAGGCTCCATCTAGATGTTCATATGGATAAGATAGTTGGTAAAGCTTACCAAATGTATGGTTTTGTAATGAGGGCTTCGAGGGAATTTCGTCGACCTTCCACCTTTTTGCATTTGTATAAGTCCATAATTAGGCCACAGCTAGAGTTTGCAGTACCTATATGGAACCCTCTGTACAAAAATATAATTATATTTTGGAGCTGGTACAACGAAAGTACCTTCGTGCTATAAATTACAGATGTTACAGAAAAAATTACAGAAAAAAGCCTCATACCACCTTCTTCTTAAAAATTACGATCTTCTAACCTTGCAGTCAAGACGAATGCTCCTGGATGTCATGACTTTGTTTAATGTGTGCCGCAATAAATTTGATTGTCCCGACTTAGTCAAGAATCTATGCTACCTCGTTCCTCGAACAGTGCATGTTCGTGAGGTGCGCGCTAGGCGTTTGTTTGCTACTAGCCGTTGTAAATCCAATGCTGGGTCGCGCTCTCCACTTCATCGCTTGGTTGAGTCTTACAACAGTGAGTTTAATGTAATCGATATACTTTTTCTGAGTAAAAATATATTTAGGCAGCGAATTCGGGCAATACTTAAGGATCGGCAGTCGAACTTGTAATGTATGTATATCTGTTCATATGTACTGTGGCCCATTTTATGTATATTGTATATGAGTTTTTGTATTTATTGTGTCTGAGTTTTGTATGTTATGCAACAAAATTATAATTGACTGTAATTTTTAGTTTACATCATATACAGGGTGTTTGGAAGGGAGCTGTACATACGCCTAGGGTAGAAACTAGGGATAGTCTGCTACCTACCCCCGCCCATTATATTGACCTTGGCCTCAAGGTTTTTTTTTAATTTATTTTTTATTTGACTTTTTTGTGATTTTTTGACTAAAACTACCTGTAGCTCAAAATCTATCCATGGGACCGGTCGGCTAATGGTCTTGTTTTAATCGTTAGAGTCTTAGGGTCCTGCAAAAAATTATTTTACACCAGAAAATTGTGGAGAAGAAAAGTTATGGGGCCTGAAGTACCGTAGTAAGGTAAAGAAATAATTTTAAGGTAAGGTAGTAAGGTAAAAAAAACCTTGAGGCCAAGGTCAATATAATGGGCGGGGGTAGGTAGCAGACTATCCCTAGTTTCTACCCTAGGCGTATGTACAGCTCCCTTCCAAACACCCTGTACATGTATATGTATGATATACTATATGTCTCTCTAGTTATAAAGTAAGTACTTAAAGTAATCTATGGAAAACGTAGTGGGTAGCATATTTATCACAGTTTAGTATGTAAGCCTTGTTATAACACTGTAATATGTTACTGTTTGTTTTTCCTTAATAAATAAATAACGCATTCATTTTCGGTAGTTTATAATCTACGAGTATCAATGTCAAATCGTCAAATTGTAAACGAACCTGCACTTATCGACAGGATACATAATCTGTCCGATTTTATCACCCGTAAAATTGTAAACCATCCCTGATTGGTCGGTCTTAGCGGTAGCCGAATTGATCGAAGTAATTAAGCCAGAACAGCGCCACTAAATGGGTTAGGTTAGGTTAGTACTGTGTCCAATCGCACGCAAGCCGAGCGAGCGAAGCGAGCGGTGCCGCGGCAGCGCGGCCGGCGAGCGCTACTTCCAAGTTGGTCGCAGTTACTTGGCTATTTAGAATTAGCACAAGGTACGTTCCGTCGCATGCAAGTTTGATGCCAGTTCACAATTTGTCGGTTTGTCATGGATAGAGATGATACATAAACTAAAGAAAAATAATGCATTAAATTGTAAATGGTTTGTTACAGTTCACAATTTTTCGATAGCTTATAACTCCGCGAGATAGATTAAAAATTAACGATGTTCACAATCATTTCATGATACATACCTACATGATATATTACCAGAAAGGTCTTCCTGAGCAATATCTTAATCACAACGCTAAGGTAGACGGTGATAACCAAATACCTGAAAAGCAATCAATTTAAAAATCGAACCAACAGCACAAGTGCACACAAACTAAAATAATCAACGATTAGCGATTACAGAAATCGAGTTAGCGTAACTTTTCAAGTAAAATACTGTTATTAATAAAATTGACATTCTACAGTAGATCTAAGTTTCTTACGATTGGCAGCGGCCATAAACCCGAATGAATTAACACCAACATGGCCGCGAGAAAACTTTATGTCATTGGAAAAACTAATTAATTCTTATCATCTACCCAATTAACATTTCTACGGTTGATTTCAATCAAATAGCTGGCTTTTTCTTCGGGAATTAGTGTCGAGTAGAAATTACCTAGATTTAAAACAACAAAAAAATGTTATGAAAAAGATGCTGGTGCTATTCTTAATTTTATTCGCGAAAGTTCTAGCTGATAGTGAAGAAGATAAATATGTAGATCTTTTACCAGATGAGGAGAAACAACAGTTTTTAGAAAAGGTAGCAAGAAGAATACTTAAAGATGTTGAAAGCCAGGAGGACGTTGCGGACGCTCAAAGTGGAGAACTGTCGGACGACCAATTGAAACAACATACTGAATATGTCAAAGCAGTTTTAAAAGAAGAACAAGAAAGTGTAAGAAGAAGTAAAGGCGACAATGTTAAAGACATAGAAGAAAAACCAGCTTCTGATGAAAAAGATACTTTAGGTGTTAAACCTTTGGGAACTGAAAAATTGTCTTTACCTGATTTGACTCTAAGGGAAGAAAGAAGAGATACAGCTTCCGATGAAAGCACAAAAAATAACATTACTATTGAAATGGTAACTGATAATGCACCTATCATAAAAAGATCAGTACAAGATGATAATGCCAGTAAAAGTTATGAAAGCGATGAAACGACTTCTGAAACTTTATACAGAGTAACAAAAACCAACATCACGTCTGAAGAATTGATTGAAATAGAAGCTACTAATGAAAAAATCGAAAACGGTAACTTTGCAACTGAAGCAAAAGTCTTATCTGGGGAAGGTTTGAAAGTAAATGGATCTACATCCACAGGAGATGAGAATGATGAATCGGTGGATAGTAACCAAAGTGTTTCTAGTGAAAACGGTGCACATAACGTATCAGTAAAAGGTATAAATAAGCCATTGTCACGTAGATCAAACAGCAATGACAGCACAATAGCAGAAAACAGAACAGTCAGTAATACTATGACTGCTAGAGTAGTGAGTGTAAAATCTACGGAAAATAAGTCAGATGAGTATTATAATGTTTCGAGTGCTGATCAAAAGTTTACGACTTTAGCTTATCCTTTCGAGAGTAGTTATCTAAAGGACAATACCACTGAGAGTACAACCTCTGATAGTCCACTATCAACAACAACAATAACGACAAACAAAGATAAAGATTCTGAACCATTAAAACAGTCTATAAATTATATTTCAATAGATACTCAGTACGCGGTTGCGACAACAGCAAAGAGTATTCGAACAAGCACACTTACTGATGAAGAGACGACGGAATCCGTCGCAGCAACAATGGAGTTTGTCCCAGAAAGAACAGAATTGGTCCCAGAAACAACGGCTGACAGTAAAACTATGACTACAGAAGCTGTGACCGAATCCGCTACTGTTCTTGTGACTACTAACAACACTATCAAAAATGTTCCTGTCGTTACGACAAAAGATACAAATATTGTAGTTGAGGATTTCACATCAGCACCAACTATAAGAACCAGTGTCCAATCTACAACATTTAAACCTCGAAAAACTATGAAAAAGATAAAGCCAGTTTTTAAACAACGTGCATTATCAAAAGAATTAACTACTGTGGCTCTAGGATCTGATGAAGATTCTATAGAAGCAACAACAAAGAAAATAATTAAGCCTACAGTAATTGTACACAAACCACAGACATATGTCGTAGGTTCAAAAGCAAAGAAAACTGCAGAGTCAGAAAAAGATGGCATTCAGAATAAAAACTTCATTGAGTTGGAAAAAAAATATTATGATAATAATTATAATGTTAAAGTAGGAAAGCAGTACCATGTATTTGAAATCCGTAAGTAGTTACCATTTCAATGGATAGATTTTTACTTTATTTGACAGGTTTAGGTTACGAGGAGCCAGCCTAATGCTTTAATACAGACTGAAAACGCAGACTTCAAACGTTTCCCGTTACGAAAAAATTACACTTATAGAGGCACGAGGAACAAGATACACGTATACCTCCATAGAAAAGGGAGGATCCTCCGACCAGACGAGTGTCGTGTCTGGTGGTCAACTGCCCGACGATTGAAGTCGAGACGTTGTATCTATGCTAGTTGCACGGTAAACTCTGCTTGCGCGATGCAGAATTTTGCGTAACGTCGGTGTGACGTAGTTCGCATGTGGCAATGTAGATACTGCTACACACATTACCTGACCTAGGAACAGAATCCAAAACCTGGTGTTTAGTAGTGGCGCTTGCAGCCACTGGGCTGACGAATCAGTTATGGGCCGTGAGCCACAGCAAATGAAAAAATCGTATCAGTCATTATTAAATCCTAATCTCTCTACAGCCGCTGATAAATCACCATTCATCAAAGATGAAGAACCGATCGCAGACCAGCCATACTACGTCCCTATTTACAACTATTCACCAAACAATGCTTACTTTAATCCAAAAAATCGTCTTGGTCCAAACGCTGAAGACTCCAGTGAAGTAAATAATGCCATATTCAATGATGATGATGACATAAACCAATTGGACAAAACAGAAACACTAAATGTTCAAATGGAGTACGGTAGAACAATCGATAGCAAAAGAAAGAAGTTTGGCAGCAAACACAAACTATCTCCTAATATACATAAACAACCACTAACAACCAACGAACATAGACCAAGAGGCAAAACAAAACCTGAAGATTATTTAGATTCCGATTATTATTTCGGAAGAGTTAGAAAGGAATTGGCGAGAAGAGTCGATATGGAGGATTTGGCTAAATTCCCTAATTCCGATGAGACTGATCACCCGGCTCATAGTATCCAAGAAGGAAGTTTAAAAGACCATGTTAGAGCAGTCCGGAATATACTCTTTCATCAAAAATCTTTTGGACTACTCGAAAAGGATAAGTATGGCGAGAACGTTCTTAATGAACTAAGAATGGGCCGCATGAGAAGCGAAGCTAAACAAGGTCTACGTAAGGGTCAAGATGATGATCTTAAAAATACAAATGACATTGAAAATAAAAATAATTATAAAAATGAACATACTAATATCGCTATTGACTACTATTTCGGTAGAGAGAAACCAACCATCATGACGGGTATAAATCAAGATGGAATAAACAATATGCATGTACAAAAGGTGGGCTATTTAAAAAAAAAGAACCTTACGAATGAATTATATGTAATGGATGACTTCTTCAAAGCAAATGTAGAAAAATATATCAAGGAAAACGGTTTTACTCCAGCGCCACAGCTTCTATATCAAGCTACGACTACTACAAATTTAGATCAAAGAGATGAAGTAATCGCTTATTTAAGGCAAGAGGAGAGAAAGCATAGGGCGGAAAATAACATCGTAACTAGTATGGTCAAAAGTCACGTAAGCAGCAATAAAGTTATCACAAACGCAACACAAAATCAAGCCGATATTCCTGTAAAACCAAATGAAAACAGTACTACAGAAAAACTCCTAGATGTTAAATTAAATCTCAGACGGAATGACGTTATTAAAGTCAGTGTATATCTACAAGCATTGAAGGATATGGTAACTCTTGATAATAAAGCTTTGGTACAATATGACTGGTTGAGTACCACGGTTGATATACAGTCAGCATTACAAAAGATGTTTGAGTTAACGTAAGTAAATATTTCAAATTCTCTTAATCTTTCTAGGCAGGCGCCTATAGGTGGTCGTCACCACTATCCATGAGATGAGTCGTACTATGGCGTACAACGATGGCATTTCTTCTTTTATCGGTATCCATACTCTTTAAATTAGAACCCAACAAAGCTGGTTTATTGAAGAAAGTGTAAAATCGACCGTCCACTGCTATGCATGATGTGTACAGAGTAGTTTACCACGTTCGTTGCGCGGTTTATTTGTTTGCCAGCCATGCATTAGTGTGTAGCGTGGCCATGTGTACGTTACTCCAGCAGGAAAGTGGCTCCTAGAGTGATATGAGTCGAGCGTATAATTGGTGTTGTGAATGTGCGCTACATAAAAAAATTGTGCGCTTTGTCGTTTTGTAAAAAAACGGAAAAGACGATTCCTGCTGGAAGAGAAATACTGTGCAAAGGCAGACAGCTTATATTTGTGCATAAATGTGCGCCCAAAATATAATTTCGAGATATTGCATTTCCAGCTGGAGTAACGATTTGCAGAATCGTGTATCTCTAAAACCATTGTATGTGCACCTATAGAATAAACATATACTAGTAGCTCTTTATTTGTGCGTATATGTGACAGAATTAGATTTAAGAAAATATTTATAACTTTCAAGTACACGCTTTTTTGAAAACCCGAAAAAATATCGCAGCGCCTAAACGAGAAAACGTATAAGCTCACTGAAAACTCTATTAGGTCCTTCTTGGCACTTATAATAACCATAAAAAGTTTCAATCGTGCGTTATTGAATAAAATTGCTTAAAGTCAAAACGACGGTGTCCTAACTTTGAGGGCGAATTACAAGAAGCTGGCTCAACCCAAGAAGTCATATAATTGCCAACAAACATTTGAACGTGACTGTACGTACAACAGCTTAGGTTTAATACGTCCAATAAAGAAGGTCATCGACATGTATGAATCCGTCGCTTTTTTGCGAAACATTCCAAGCTGAATATTTTCACTATATATTTTTGAATAAACGCACAAATTTTTGGTTTACACCGATACATCTTGAGATGAGCCGGTTTCTTGTATTTCGCCGTCAAAGATATGAAACCGTCGTTTTGAATTTTAGCTATTGAATAATATTTCAATAGCGCAACTTTTCATGGTTATTATAAGCGTTAAGAAGAACCGAATATAGTTTTCCGCGAGCTTAGGTATACGTTTTATCATTTAGGTGCTGCGATATTTTTTCGGGTTATCAAAAATGCGCAATTACTTGAAAATAATAAATATTTTCTTAAATCTAACTCTGTCACAAATAGGCACGAATAAAGAGCTACTCCTATGTTTATTCTATAGTTACATACATACAATGTTTTTAGAGACATACGATTCTGCAAATCGTTACTCCAGCAGGAAATGCAATATCTGGAAAACCTGAAGACGCACAATAGTTATTTATGATACTAGTGCGGTAAGTTGGTTTTTACAAACGAGTAGACGAATGTAAGCCCGAGGAGAAGTCGAGGGCTTACCATAGTCACGAGTTTGTAAATACCAATGTCCGCGCGTGTGTCATACAACGTTTTTCAACACATTTGCGAGAAAACAGTACATTATGTAATGAAACAAAGTTTTGTTTATAAAAATATCAGTCAGAAAGTCGCAACAATAACAATCTTTGACGTTTCTAATATGAAAATGGCAAAATGCCAAATGCCAAATGGCGCTAAGTGCGCGTGGTGAAAATTAGAATCGCAAAAAGTCGAATCGCAATAGTCGAGTCGAAAAGCATCTTTCGTCTCATTTTCTCTTTAATACTACTAAAGTGAGCTAAACCAATGACTAAACTTATTGAGCAAAAGCGCTTCCAAGGAGGTTCGATCATTCAGCTTATTTATTCTCGTAATTTGAAACTCCTTGGTGGAATTCTTATATAATTTTTTATGGTAATAAAAAAAACCGTAAAGAATACACACGGCGCTATACAACGAAGGGAGCGGTATTACATGTACTTAGGTGAGAGTACCTATTTTACCGCCCGTTCCGTTGTATGGTGCGTAATTTTTAACTTTCGAACAATGTATACGGGCTTCGTAAATGCATTTTTTGAGCAAATGTGTTGAAAATTATAATTTCGGCGCACATTTTTGCACAAATATAAGCTCTCTGCCCAAGCAGAATATTTCTCTCTCCGATCATTCGTTTAGGATTTCCCTGCTGGGACAACGTTACTCCAGCAGGAATCGTCTTTTCCGTTTTTTTACAAAACGTCAAAGCGCACAATTTTTTTATGTGGTGCAGGAGATTACGCACTAATTATATGTTCCACTCATATCACTCTAGGAGCCAATTTCCTGCTGGAGTAACGTACACCGTGGCCGTCGGTCGCAGTGGAACATACCCTTTTTTTTTTTGTTGTGTGGGTAGTCATCAAATTACTTCTCCCGCTCTGGGCAGAGCGGGAGGGCGTATCAGACTCTTACTGACTAAAACCCACCCGTGTTCCTTCATTTGCCTGTGCCAGGGGCCACGGTAACCCTTTCGGACTTTCCCGCAACCCTGGCAGGAATCGGCCCTAGCGGACCCCGTCATTGTTGCTGACATCTCTTTGAGGCGCGCATGGAACACAATGCGCCGTCGACCCAGGCCTGGTCCTTATCGGACGGCGAGCTACCCATTGCTCGCCATCTGCAAGCCCGCGCTTACGGTGGCCGGGAATCGGCCAGTGATCCCCGGTGCCCTAGGCGTCTCCTGCGGCGACTAGGGACGTGAGGGCGCGAATTTTGTCACCTCCTTCGCAAGCATTACTGCTTCGCAAAAGAAGATGACGGGTTCCCATGCCCTCTCGCTCCGTAACATGGCCTGGAGCAGGGCCGGACGCGAGAGATCGCCACCGCCGATCGAGGACACTGTGTGTTGCTCCACCCAAGCCGGGCTAACCTCTACCGTATGCTCCACCGTGTCCTCCGGGCGATCCACATAATGGTGACACCCGGGCGTTTCCTCTTGCCTTATCTGGAACAGGAACTTCCTGAACAATTTTTTTTTTTCGGGCGGAAAATTCTCTTGGATGTGTGCCGCCCTGGGGCGGGCGGCGGGGTCTGTGAGACTCTTAGGTCCGTATTAATAAACGTTCCTCAGAACAAGAGCTCGCACTTGATAACAATCTTGAGGTCATGGTCGTATTAATAAACATCAAAATTGATGTACTCAAGCTACGGATTGGGTTTACGTTATCAGCCGAGTGATGGACTGATTCATAGACGAAACTCTACACTTAAGTACACAATAAGTGAGTGTACTTGAGATGCTTAAATCGAGTGCAGGCAGTCCGTTACTTGAGGTCGTGATTATTATCGTGCAATATGGAGTTTGAAAATATTTTGAGTGAAATTAATTATTACGACAAAATGGAGTACTGTGACGATATTTTATGACCTTTGCGATATCGTTTAGCAACAATATATATGCAGGGTGTGGCGTTAGTCGTGGTCAACCGTTCAGGATTCGATGAACCAGATAATTAACTACTTATAACAATTAAAAAAATTAACAATTTTCAGTAGTAAGTTTTTTTTACAAAAATCGCTCTTGAACTTGATGGTGTGTTATAAATTAGGCTTAAAATTAGAGAAGAACTAACTTTTTCTTCAAAAGAGCTGAATTTACAAAAAAAAAAACTGCAGTAATTAACAGAAATCAAAATGAAAAAATAATGGTTTTTGTTGAAACTACGAACAAGTTTGTAATAAAAGGTAGAATTTTCGTAAATAAAAGACAAAAAGGAAATATTTTCGGAACCCTTGGGTAAAATGGTTAAAAATTTTAATGGTTATAGTTAATTATCTGGTTTATCGAATCCTGAACGGTGGACCACTACAGTACTTACGCCACAACCTGTATAAGGGATGCCTCGAATCCTTTTGAGTTACCAAGTGAAGATATAAAAAAACGATTCAGATTTGTTCAAGGCTCAGTGTAATGTTTATAGTAACATTAATAAAAGACTCATACAATAACACAAAGAAATACAAAAACAAAAAATGAAAAACAATAAAATAATAACAATATTTTGGTGAAATACAATAACAGAGGTCATCCAATTTCCCCAGAAATAGCCGTCCTATTAACTTTAAGGTTTTATGCTACAGCATCATTTCAGGTAGGTATGCAAATGTAAATGTAATGTAGGTAGGTGGCTATGTAAATGTTGTAAGTACATTTACTCGTATTTAAAACAAAATACAAGTATTTCAATAGATCTTACGACAAAGCAAAATCGAAATGTGATGAATGTTATTCTAAACTTCGGTCAATGTGACGTCATCGTTCACGAGATCAAGTCATCAAGTACAGCTCATTGAGGAGCTGATCTTGGTAACTGAGATACTGTTTTCATGTGTTTATTAATTAGCAATGATCTTGAGATGCTGATATCGTAATAATGGTGTATCAAATGATTTCGCACTTGAGTACGTCGTTGAGGAACGTTTATTAATACGGGCCTTATTACTGACTCAAAACCAACCTGGTGTTCTATCTCACACCTACGCTACACTACTTCACAAAGCTGACGACAACACGGTTGGCGCAGTAGTTAAGCGATTGACTGCTGCGCTGCGTGTTGCGGGTTCGATTTCCGCATGGAACAAATATTTGTATGACCTACAAGTAGTTGTTCCGGGTTTGGCTGTTTGTTTTGTGAGTTTAAAAGTTTGTAAACGCACCCACAATACAGGAGAAACTCCTAGTGTGGGGCAAAGTTTAAAAAAAAAAAAACGCCACCAGGACCTCGCAAAGCTGAGACCGACGCAGCTCCATGTGTCGCTGCATCGGTCCCTCGCCCCGGGCCCTCGCTTCCTCGCCCCACCGATACAATGACGCGAGTACTCTTGCCATGAGGTCCCAGGGCGGGGATCCGGCCAGTACGTAAGACGGCTCGTAGGAGATCGCGCGTTACCCCCTGATGACTCTGACAGCCATCGCTCTCAGCGGCTTTCGCAATACTGCGATGCTGCCGGCCGTCAGATCAGAGGCGAACACCGGGGCCCCATGCAGGGCCATTGATCACACGATCCCCACGTAGAGCCACCTACAGGTGGCGCTCGGGCCCCCTAGATTGGAAAGCAGTGTTGTGAGCGCGCCAGCCGCGCCCAGCAACTTCGGCGCCAGCCGTCGGAAGTGGGGCCCGAAGTCTCACCGGCTATCGAGCACCAATCCCAGGTACTTCATGGTAGACTCGACAGCGATCCGAGCCACCCCGACCACGACGTGTGAGCCGTGCGGCGGTGCCCGCCGGGGGCCATTAAACACCATGGCCTGCGACTCGCTGAGGGCCATCTCCAGACGCCGGTGAGGACCTGCGTCAGGCGAGGACTCTCTAGCTAGTCCTCAAAGAGGGGACTTATCGCAATTGTGGCGTGCCCCAGTGGAACATACGTACCATCTACATTTTCATGCAAAGTGAACACGTGCTATGCTATGTACACATGCGTAGCTTAGCCGTGGGCCGCTGTACAGCGACACCTTAATACAGTGACCGTCGTCCGTCCGTTCCCCGGACGAACTCTTTCACGAATAGTAAGCTACACATAATTTAGATTGCACTGCTGTATAAATTGTGTGCCTCCTTTTCCAAGATCAGCAACTTGATACTCATTTCAGTGCCCTAGTAGCACACGAAGAAGATGTCCACCCAGCAGACATGGAAATCTTAAAATACGCGCTCTTCCTACACAAGCTAGCTACCGAGATTATTGAAGCCAACGATTTTGGAGCTCAACTTAGGAAGAAGCTAGATCTATCTAGGAACAAGAAGAAGCTAAAACCTCACCTGATGAAGGATAAAGGGCTCATTTATAGGGTCTGGCTGTATTTAAGAAAAGAGGTTCCTCAAGTGAATGAGTATGGAGCTTTGAAACATCTGAATACATTTTTGATGGGTGTTGAAGATGGTTTGTATGATGTAAGTATCAAATATTTTTATTATAATGATAATTGAATGCCTGTATGATATGAGGGATTAGGAACGCTGTCCTCACTGTGAGTCGTTTTGGGTATGATTTTTATTTTATTTATTTACTCAGTAGTACACATACAGTTTATATATTTAAGTTGGTGCCAACATAAACTCATTAGAGTTTTTCCATGCACCAATATTGTGAATGACTAGGAATATTGTGTAGGAAGACCAAAGACTCGATAGCATGATGGACTGTTTGAAAAATTATACGGCTATAAAGGGGCTGACTTTTGAGGTGACGGCTGTTAGACATGTATGGAAAAAAGAGATGTTGTGCCAACAGCAAGTGAATTGAGATGAGGACAGGAAGACGATGATGATGATGGGCCCATTATTGACTAAGAATAGGGTAAAGGCACTAATTTACGGGTTAGTCTTTAATTTAGGTTGTCTCACTCAGAGCAAAAACGAGCAATGATCTCCACGCCTGCTCACTGCGTTTTGGTGCTGACCGTTAAAGGCCTGTCTGGTTTACTCACTGCATTCTGTTTACCGCGTGTCTTATGGCGGTGTTACCTATATTATGGCATTGAAAGTCATATTAGTATGTTCAAATCTTGTGTACTTCGCGAACGAACTAAGTCGTAAGAGCGCTCCCACGGACGAATTACGCGAACTATTTCCCAGATCCCTCGCTTCGTAGTTCGTTCGATAAGAACAACTTGAAATAGGGAGAATGAGCGAGAGCGCCGTGCCGACCACTCACTTACTGCACATAGTGTTCATCGTTCGTTCCGTTGTTCGAGCAAAGCGAGCGCACGATCTGCTTTCTCTGGTTCGAGACGAGAGCCGACGAACTAAAAGAACGACCTAGTTCGCTAAGGAGCTGCGAACTAATCAAGTCGCGAACTATTATGCGCAAGGCTAGTATGTACCAGGTGTTTATACCGAAACCCAGCATTTCAAAACCGAGTCCGCAGATATAGACAAAGTTATAATAAATAGACCACGATTTTTTGCAGCTCCACGACGCAATGAAAAGCATAGCGAAGATAACAAAATATAAAAACCAGCATTGGTACCAGAATCTGAAAGACTTGTACATAAACACAGATGAGAAACACCTTCTAGAGTTATTACTACATATGACATCTGTAAGACTGTTTACTTTGATAGAAGAAAGTGCTAAAAACGGTCTAGAAGAAGACTATATTAAATATATGAAGCAGAATAGGAAGCACTCTAAGAGAACTTTGGAAGAGATGATGTTTGTAATGGAGATTTTGGAGGAATATAATAAATTTGTAGAATAGAATGCTGTATTTGTTTTAGCGTTGTTAAAGGAATATCTGACGAAAACTAGTAAAAATCATCCAAATTGGCTGCAGTTTTTGAGCAAATTAAATACGTACATACAATTATTATTCGAATACAGAACTTCCATTTTCGAGGTCAGTTATCAATAAAACATTATTCACAACAAACTTTATTGAAAAACAATTTATACTTATTTTGTAACTATACTAAAATCACATAATTATTATTTTGGTATTCAAAACTTTTACACACTAAAATATTTTATCAAAACGTTTGAGGTCAAAATATAATTGGAAATAAGTAGTACTTATAATTCAATATATGGTATACCCAAAACAACATGTAAGGGATTCTTAAGTAGCAATTTATTTATGTACACATAGATACTTATTAACCTTTTTGACTGATACTTAAAACCATCGTGTTTTCCAAAATCGATTCCTACCAAACCTCCCAAAAGATCATTTCATTACTAAACATTTTAATTTCGGTGTAAAAAGCACCGGAATGTTGTACAGACGCCAGCACATCAAGCTACTACAATCTGTCAAATTTCTTTAATAGATTTTCAACTTTATCGCTAAAGCATTAAGGTTCAAGGTTGATTGGGAAAATTTGACAGTTTCGGGTAGCTTGACCTGCTGGCGTCTGTACATACTGTTATGACAACACTAATACAAGACAATCAACCAGCAACAACTTTTGTTACCGAACTTAGCTTGCTCAGCAAGACCAAGTCTTTCAAAAACTTTAGCCCAAGTTTTGGTTGGCACTTTGGTTACAAAGTAAAATAAAAACCAGGAACTCGAAATGACAACAAAATCTGATATTAGATGTTTCACTTTTGGAACGAAGTTCCTTATCGCGCGTTGTGAAAGGGGGCTAGACGGAAAAAAATCTTACGAAAAGTTGTCACGACACTTTTTGCTATAGTAAGCTATATATATAATAATAAAAAACAATATTATTATAACTTAAAAAAAAAATACAATTCCTTCACTAATTAATCGAAAGGAACTTCGTTCCATCCGGGTGTCCCTTGACACCTCTCAAGTTTTTTGTTAATTATTTTACTTTCTTTCGGCATCTTCCACTCGAAGTGAAACGTCTTGAACACAAAATGAATCAAAAGTGAAAAATTAATTTATTATTGAACCGTTTTTCATTGTGTTATGGTTCGGATTCGGAATTTTAAGGTCAACTAAAGAAGGCTTATAATTCCATATCATTCAGGAGTTCAGGTTTTCAGCCAGATGTTGCTGAAAATATCAGTATTTTAGTACCTAGTCGCTCCATATAAAATACTGGTACCAGTTACATCCGGTTAGACTGGAAGCCGACCTCAACATAGTTTCGAAAAGGCAGGCAGATTTTTTATTGGTCCTTATTTTTAGCCTCTTGTGTGCAAAATGTACGTGTTTTATATTTTAATTTATCAATACATTAATATAACTTAATTACTTAATTATTGGAATGGTTATTATCTTGTTAACTGAAATAGGAATAAAAGAAAACGTTTCTTGTTTTTGTAGAGACCAAAAGTATGCATCACACAATTTCAATAAGTTATTAGAAGTTTCAACAATTCTCAACGAGGACGGACGCAGCTCTATAACTTTTTCTAGTCTTTTTCTTGAAGCACCAAAACATTACTTCCTGCCCCTTCTAATAATTTTCTTTTACCCCCAAATCCGCAACTGTCTCCCTTATAAATCTATGTGAGTACCGCGAACTCACTAGGCTACTCACTACCTGATAATCAATAATATTCTTAGCGTGTCGACGGCAATCTAAACGAACTCGGCCCAGTATTTGTGTTTGGCGCCACCACTGGCGTCCATCGGTTCCTGTAAGGTGCAGTCGACAGTACACGCAGGACACAATGTTAAGTGTCCCATCGTTTGAGGAACAGCACCACATTAACTCTCCAAGGCGGAGTCGTTTATGAATCTCCACCTGAACAAGGGTTTCCAAATAATAGTGTTAACGTATATTTCATCTATCTTTCTTTGTTATCTGCAAGTAAGAGATAGTAATAGTCTGGTCGGTGTCGCGGCAAAAAGGGCCATTTTCTATAACCATAATGTAGGAGTTTATATCAGCACCCGAACGTTAACGTTCATTATATTAAGGAAAAGTTCAGCTTTGTAAAGCGTCTTCTCACTCAGACCTGTGCGTCAGTCTCTTTCTAATACCCGACGTGCCATATTAACACCGGGGTTCTGTAGTTTATTAGTTGCCTAGTGAATACAACGGTAGAACCATCTAGCACTAATCACGCCTCAGTTTCTAGGTCTGCTTCTATTTCTTCAGGAGTTCGCAGGTCTATTGCAAACCTCTTCTTCGTAGGTGCTTCGTCGTACTCTGGGAAGGAGACATCGTTTTAATTAATATTGGTATTTAATAACACGTAACATTAGGTCTATATTGCCCTGTGGGGCAGGCCGATCTGTATAGAACAGCAACATTTGGCCAGACTTCTTGCCAGCACTGTGTATTAGAATATGAAACTATTCTCAATAACCGAGTACAAGTTCAGACTTCGGGTTGATACAGAATTTTTTTGAAAGATCATATTCTACTGGTTATGGCCCTTTCGGGTCGGGTTATTAACCGGCCTGGGGATCGAACCCAGGGTGCCACGCCCAGCAGTCGTGCTTATAATAAGATCAACGACGCACGGCAGTCATACAAATTAAGCTGCACCCAACTACTAACTAACAGAATATGATAACCGTGGGGATAAAACAAGAGAACTGTTTGCTATCAACGGAAAGCCGCCAACATATTACATCTATAACTAAGAACGTAGTCAACAGTATGATGAACAAAATACGCAAAAATAAAATGAAAATAAGAAGTTCCGCCAAAACTGTACAAAAAATAGAGAGAGATGTGACAACACATTTAGAAGAAACATAACATAGTACAACACACCTGTATCACGTAAAGGGGTAGGCAGAGAAAGTGTTAAGGGAAAAGAGGGTTCTAATTCAAAGAATGCCTTTTGGAATAGTTCTTACAGTTGAGGCGCAGTAGCCCTGCGCCCCGCTAGCACCTTGTTGATTGGCTTTAACTATTCTAATACAGCTCGTGTCAACACGAGAAGAAGCCCAAACACCAAAGGAACACATTTCAGAAGACCAAGCTGTAACCCTGGCTGGATGACGTACTTGGAACTGGTTCCATTAAGAGAAGAGTCACCCTGACACCTTCCTCTGTAGGATGTGCCAGGGTGAGGGCCAGCTTTCACCTGTGAATTATGATAGCGATTACTAGATGTGGTGGCTATTGATATAAGAAAACTGGTGGCTAGGAAGATAAAAGTGTTGTCATCTTTTTAGTTTTTAAAGTTCAATTTATACTAATGTTTGTGTGGAGGGGGTAATATTTTTTAGATTTTTTGTGTTTGTTTGTTTGTCTGAATGTATGTTACAGCATCACGCAAATACTACCTGGATAGATTTTGTTTAAATTTTGCATAGACATTCCCTATAAGTCTGGTCAGTCTGTAAGCTATAAATTATCACGCTGTTTGCTATAGGGCATGAGCAATATTCCATTTTGTTCGTATTCTTCTTTATTTTACCGCATATTGTAAAATCACGAGCCAAAATATTGCAGATAGTTTTAAATTATTATCTTTTATATCGCTTTACCTTTATGGAGCTAAGCAGTCAATCATGACATATACAGGATGGATTTTTGAGATGACTGATTTTTACCACCCTTTTATACCATGTTTTACGCAAATAAATATTCTATTCTATTCTATCCTGTTTCTTATGAGGATCAAAAAACACTATCACACCAACTTAGGTTTGTACTAGAAAAATCTAAATCACAAATGATACTTTCCATAAATTTTGTAGGAAATGAGACTGGAATGAGAGAATACAATATACCAGTGTATGACAACAGTCGTATATTGCATTACTTCACTGAGCTGAATAGGTAACGATTAAAGCAGATAGTTACAGATTTGACCTTTTAAATCATTACCATCGCGCTATAACTTTAAGGAGCTATGCAGTCAATCACAAGAACGGCTATTTTAGTCAACTTTCAACGTAGCTTAGTGGTTCAACGACTGCTTTATAAACCTATGTTCAATTCTCAATAATATATATTTTATGTGCTTCCTTTTTATATTTTGGTATACTATTTTATTACGAGTATGAAAGTTCGTAAAACGTACACAGAAAAACAAAGTTTAGGCCTCTTCTCTCGCCGGGGCGCCCAGCGCACTCTCCGTCCGCTTACCGGCCCATCGTGCTGCTCGACGGTCTGCAATGACTCTCTCAAAGAGCTTGCCCACCTCAAGCTCTTTGAGAGAGTCATTGCAGACCGCCTCGTCGGGCGGCTGGTGCGGGTGGGGCCGGATTTGGCGGAGAGCCAGTTTGGCTTCCGCAGGGGGCGCTCTACGGTGGACGCCATCATGCGCGTGTGGGCCCTCACGACAGGGGATGCTGTGGCCCGGGGTGGAGTCGTCTTGGCGGTGTCTTCAGACATCGCCAATGCCTTCAATACCCTGCCCTGGAGTTGCATCAGGGAGGCACTCCGGTATCACCGGATGCCGACCTACCTCTGTCGTGTGGTCGAGGCCTATTTGACGGAAAGGCCGTCATCTACCCCGGTCACCAGGGAGTATGGAACCGGCAAGAGATGTTGTGCGGTGTCCCACAGGGATCGGTCCTGGGGCCGCATCTGTGGGACATCGGATACGACTGGGTGCTGTGCGCCGACCTCCCTAGCGGCGTCAGTGTGGTTTGTTACGCTGACGACACACTAGTTCTGGCGCAGGGGAGGTCGCACCAGGCGGCGGCCGAACTAGCGACACGCGGGATTGCGACAATCGTCGAGAGAATCCGGCAATTGGGACTTGAGGTGGCCCTGCACAAGTCCGAGGCCATGTGTTTTCATGGTCCTCGGAACACGCCACCGTCGGGTTCCCAAATAACGGTAGGAGGGGTTCACATCGGCGGCGGCGTCGAGTCAACGATGAAGTACCTGGGACTCGTCCTCGACAGCCGGTGGAACTTCGTGGAGCATTTCCGACGTTTGGCTCCCAGGCTGGAAAGGGCCGGGGCTGCCTTAAAGCGGCTCCTGCCCAATCTAGGGGGGCCAAACGCCTCCTGCCGGAGGCTCTACGCGGGGGTCGTGCGGTCCATGGCCCTTTACGGGGCACCGGTGTGGGCGTGTTCCTTGAGGCGGCCAGCCCACTGGTTGAACGCGCTCCAAAGGGTCCTGGCCACCCGGCTGGTCCGGGGACACCGTACGGTCTTCGGTGAGGCGGCGAGCCTCCTTGCCGGATTACCGCCATGGGATCTGGAGGCAAAAGTCCTCGCGCACATTTGGCAGTGGCGCGAGGAGGCGAAACGCCGGGGCGTAGCTCCGCTGCCGCGAGAAATCACGGTACAGCGGACAGAGCTCCGGCGGGATCTCAGGGTGGCATGGAGAGTGCGATTGTCGCAACCCAGCGCTGGGCACGCCACAATTGCGGCGATAAGTCCCCTCTTTGAGGAGTGGCTAGAGAGGCGCCACGGCGTCCCCACCTTCCGCCTGACGCAGATCCTCACCGGACACGGTTGTTTTGGGAGGTTCCTGTTCCGGATAAGGCGGGAGGAAACGCCCGGGTGTCACCATTGTGTGGATCGCCTTGAAGACACGGTGGAGCATACGGTGGAGGTCTGCCTGGCTTGGGCGGAGCACTGCCGTGTCCTCGTGGAGGCGATTGGCGGTGGCGATCTCTCGCGTCCGGCCTTGGTCCAGGCCATGGTACGGAGCGAGAGGGCTTGGGAAGCCGTCACCTCCTTCTGCGAAGCAGTAATTTTCGCAAAGGAGGAGGCGGAATGCGTGAGGGAGAGGCAAAATTTGCGCCCTCACGCCCCTAGCCGCCGCAGGAGATGCCCTGGGCGTCGGGAATCGCAGGCCGATTCCCGGCCACCGTAGGCGTGGGCTTGCGAACGGCGAGCAATGGGCAGCTCGCTGTTCGATAAGGACCAGGCCCGGGTCGACGGCGTGTTGTGTTCCACGCGCGCCTCAAAGAGATGTCAGCACCAATGACGGGGTTTGCTAGGACCGATGTCTGCGAGGGTTGCGGAAAAGTCCGAGAGGGATACCGTGACCCCTGGCACAGGTAACTGAAGGAACACGGGTGGGTTTTAGTCAGTAAGAGTATGACACGCCCTCCTGCTCTGCCCAGAGCGGGAGAAATTATTTGATGATTTCACATCCTCAAAAAAAAAAAGAAAGGCCTCTTCTCTCATCTTTGGTTATATAAAAATAAATATCTATGGTTATGTAACTGTTAATGGGAAATCCCGTGTGTTTACAACTCTGTGTCTACTGTTATACTAGAGATAGCTGTTCGTCAGGAATAATCTGTAAGAAAGCATCAGTCGGTGTGTCAGTGTTGTGTTATTATTTAGGTAGTATAATATACAGGAACCCATGCATTCCCGTATTCAGTAAAAACTAAAAACTTCGCAAGCAATGGGGAATTATTACTGATCACTGCGGGAGTCGACCTCAGGACGAGCTGCTCCTCACACGGACAACTGTACATCGCTTGCCCCCGCGTCACCAGTTCTGACTCTTTTCACATTTTGGCTGCTGAGACCAAAACTATAAAACTAGTCAAGAAAGTTTTATAAAAAAAGTGGCTTTTATTTGATAAATTGTGGTGTCTTACGATGTCCACGCAAACGAAATCGTGAGCAGAAGCTAGTTAATTATAAAATGTATGAAAACACGCATATTATGATACTGCAAAGTGACGATTGACTGCCTGTGAATTGGCTAAACGGAACCCACATACTCGTATACCAGTAAACAGATTCCAAATAAATAACTTACACGGAAACATGCCAACATTATCACAAATTTCACTGTACTAGTATATCAGTTAATACTCTAGGCCTAGGATGAGAGTGAACTCACGATGAACAGCTGGTAAAGAGTATAGGTAAAATGATAATGCTGAACTTGCCTGCGCTGGCCTGCATTGCTTTAACTCGTCTTGAATAATCCTGGAAAGCAGCAGCTAAGCTGTACGTTAGTCGTCGCGCAGCGTTTCTGAAACATTGCAAAGCAGAGCTGTAGACTGGGAGTCTTCAAGTCTCGAGTGGATAGGTTACTTCTAGACAAGCGAGCTCCATCGTTGACCACATCGTCGCTTACCGACCGGGCGACCAGTGCGCGGTGTGATAATTGTCAAACACGATCAAGTTTCTGATTAAGGTATCCGCTGACAAATCTCATATTAGCAACTGTAATGATTATAAGCCTAATCAGCCTTTAATGTTCCCACTGTTGGGACTCGGGTCTCCTCTCTATAAGAGGGAGTGGGCTGAAATCCACCACGCGGGCCAGTGCCACCACCGCTCTCCGCTCAGTTGTAATTATATCAGCCTATGTATAATGTTCCCACTGCTGGGATACAGGACTCGTCTCGGTGAGAGGGAGTGGGCCGTTATCCACCACGCGGATTGGTAGATGTCACATGATGTCGAATTTTTGGTTCTAGGATATGCCGGTTACCTCACGATGTTTTCCTTTGCCGTTTTGAGAGCAGTGTTGATGAAATAAATTACACAAAATAAAGGGATTGTAATTGGCAGTAATACAAGTAGCAGGCAGGTAGTGGCAGTTGTTGGTTGTAATCGGTTGACAGAAATAATAATTACCAATCATCGTGGAATACTGTAGTTAGTACTACATAATATATATAGTAGGTACAAGCCACTCGTAGGTATAAGTTGAAATGAGATTCGACAACAGATAAAATTCCCAGGCTTTCGCAAATCCAGGATTACTCAAATGAAATTAAATCAAACATATTTTTGTAGTCTTATGATTTGTTATCAAAACCCAGTTTTGACTCAACAAACAAATATTTTTTCGCAATTTTATTTTATCTATCAATAGATTCGGTGACCCGAATCTTCTAAAAGATATTGAATCTGAAGTATTTGATTTGAGATATGACGAAAGGCTTAGATCGATAGTTTGACATTTTGTACGATTTGGACATGTTCATATCTCGACATGTTCCTGTCTGGGAGTTAAGCAATAGGTGATGTTAGTCAACTAAGTAGATTAAAGTAATAATTTGTACAAACAACATATTATCTAATAACTTCAAACTTGTATTTCCTATTGAGTAGGAACACTCGAACAGAGATAGATTATAAAGGCAGCTAACTTGCAACTAATTCTAAACAATGTTAAGAGTGTGATACAAGCTCAAGTTTTTTTTTAATTATTTTTATTTTTATAAAAATATTAACATCCAGACTCCGGGCTGCTACTGAGAAAGTCCTACTTAATGGAAACATCTAATAACTATATCCCAGACTTGAGGATCGAACCCAGGACCCCACGCTTAGTAGTCACTCTTGGGACCGGTACACCAACGAGGCAGTAAATTAAAAATCTGCCCAGCACTAATCGGATGCGGCAGAATACCAGTATTTAACATGGGTGGACTGCCAGTCTGACTTCCACAACTCAGTTACTGAGTAACACCCCCCCCCCCCTTTGTAAGATTGGTTGTCAACCGTTATAATTAAAGTAAGTAAATAAAATAAAAGAGATCCTTACCTGGACTCACAAACAAATCCATGACACTCAAAGGGATTCAACCCCTTAACATCAGCATTGTCTTTGACTATAATCATGGAGAAGACCCTCGTATACACCAGGTCCTGGACTCCGTATGAAATAGACTCAATGTTGAAGAACACAGTCATGTGCTCAAATTCGTCAGATTTTGAACCGTGGTCTAGAGTTTCTAGGTGCACGCCATCTAGTGCTATCTTTAGTTTCACTATCGGTAGGATTTGGCCTGGAAAAGATACAGAAAAAATGCATTACAATTTGACGTGACTATAGAATAAGATGAGAAATGGCGTCAAACATTGTAATGGACAGTCCTAGACAACAGATAATTAACGAGCATTGGATCGCTAGCTCACTGCGTGTCGGCGATTTAAAACTGTCAAGTCCAGGTTCATCCTCAAAGGTAAGTGGATGAAGAAGGATTGTTTTAAACAGTGTTTTCCTTCGCAGGCATTTAGAAACTGTATTGAGACTGCTAAAGGCACATGCACAAGGCACACCAGGTTTAGAACCGATTATTAGTAACTTTAAAGCAGTTTTGTCGGCCTTTAGGCCGTTGTGATTCCAGTATCAGCACGAGTCTTAGTTCAACAGTATAAGTATCTAGGGTTAAATGATGATGATGGTAGGACACAAACCTGGAGGTAGCGCCTTCGCAGCCGCCACCATCAGGTCGACTGGCTTCCTTGTGTGTTTGATACCCCATAGTCCTCGGGCGTCGCTCTGTCCCAAGTATTTAACCTGGAATCAAGAATAATGTTTATATTTTAGTTACTGATGGAAGTGATTATAAATATTACTAGCGACCCGCTCCTGCTACACAGTTTTTAAGTTTTTGCAAAACATTGAGATTTATTTATCATAATGTTGTTGGTATATTAATAATACACATAAACCTTTCGGAATTAATTCACTAAATGATGGTGAAAATTTGCATCAAAATCCGTTGCGGAGTTTAAAAGAACAACACGAAGAACGACAATAATGTATAACATGTATTGATAGATAGATAACTACTAAGCACCGTAGCGTGGGCAGTGTTGGATGACGCAGGCCAAATTTTAGGGTCCTATGTCCAACAGGGGACTGTTAGTAGGGTGATTATGATGGACGGGGCGCTGGTGACCGCATATCCCTGAGCCTATTTAGGTGTAGAGGACGGACGCGCGTGGTTTTCGTCTTTAGGACCCGATATATCCTTGCCTTCCCCGGTCTGGGAAGGTATGAGAAGTTTCACACCAAAGAAGCTATTGTCCACGACCTTAACGTTGGTAACCCACGGGATATTGTATTGCCCCGTCCGTCACCCAGAGATAAGTTGAAATGTGTCATGTGACCCCCTTCAAACCGCTGTGAAACACAATAATACTGCTTTGCAGTTAATTTTGTATGGTAGTGTGAAAGGCAACGTTGCGGTTTACATGAAGATGTAGTGACAACTACATCAGTACACACAGTCACATACAGTGTTAAAGAGTATGCTTTCACGATGTGGTCATGTTGAGAGGATTAATGAAAGGCGACTAACAAAAGGCAGATGTGAGTGAAAATTCCAGGAATAGAATAGAATAGACTCTATAATATGTACACCATACAAATTACAGATATGAATTAATGCATAAAGTAGGGGACGCCCTAGAAGGACATAATTATAATGACCTTATTGGAGATGTTCTACAGAACGGTCAGGTGCGGAGAACTCGCCACAGGCGCCGGCGCGGCGTGCGTGTATGACCAGATGTATGAACGTAAACGAAGCTAAAGGCGTATGTAAGGGTAGTGTGAGCCTACCCCCATGGGAAGAAGACGTGAGTTTATGTATATAAGTAATTATGGTAGTTGTACTCCCCGGACGAGCACTGTCACGAAGAGTTCGACTACTAAATATAAAGTATTATGATTGATATAGTATTAGCTTTCTTTCTGATATTTTTTTCAAGTTCCCGCCAATCCTAAGGAGTTCTTAAGTTCTTATTGTTATCATTTTACAGTGTTATAAAGAAAGAAAGAAAGTGCATGGGTAGCAGCATCCATGTGCCTGCTAATAACCAAAGAAGGGGAACGGTTACCTTTCAGACCTAACGTAGCTTTGCCTGATGATATATTAGCAATCGTAACACGATGTAGGAAGGTCCAAAAAGAAAGCAATTTTGAAAACGTGATTGATTTCTTAATTAGTAACAAATGAAAGTGAAATCGTCTCCATATTTGAGCATGTTGTTTGCCATAACAGAGTCAATTTAATTGTCTCCACATGTAATTTGTACGCGTTCTATTGTAAGACCTCTTCTCATACAGAGGAAGGAACTATTAAGGATATATTAAGGAACCAGCATTGATCACTACGCTTGCTTACTACGTGTCAGTGAATGAAGACCCTTAGGTGCTGGTTTCCATAGTTAACTTTTAGGGTACAGATGGCTGCATTATTTGGTTGAATATAATCTGGGATAGGAACTAAGTAAGTAGCAAGGTATTCAATAGAAGACCTTGTGCTTAAAAAGCAGATCTTCAAATGGGGCCACCACGACATACAATAATAACAAAAGTATCAACATCACCTAGCTACACTACATTATCTAAAGTACCAAATCAGTTGCATTGCGCTATAAATCGTCTCAATTAGAGCGGGCGCCATATTGTTGCCGGCGGATGTGACGTCACAATATGTAGTATGTAGCTTATGCATAATGATTAGCGGTACATTCCGTATATACTTCGGTCGGTGTGTTACGGTACGTGATCTTAGGATGGGTTTACCAACTATGTTGTAGGTTCCAGCCTAGCTGGATTTTCTATCATCATTTGCCTAGGCTTTTTCCAACTAGAACTTGGGGTCGGCTTCCAGTCTAACCGTATGCAGCTGAATTTCAGTATTATACATGGAGTGCCTATCTGACCTCCACGATCCATTTACTGGGTAACGCGATACCCCTCGGTAAGACTGGTGGTCAGACTTTCGGATATCTGACTACTACAGACGTGATGCTAGCTCGCTAGTTCGCTATGATCGCTAGTTAAAATGTCTTTTTCCGTATGTCGCATACAAAATGCAATTTATGATGTCACTGGTGTCAATAGATTTGACCCAAGGATTACAATTGCCCCCATGATGTGTAGCTTATGTTTCGTTGTGTCATTCTACAGCTGTACCTGCCTGAGTCACTACTATGTACTTACTAACTAGTTTACTTTTGCTTCTACCTTGCTTGTACAGTCAACCACATATCAGTGGTAACAATTTGACATTGACAGCGCCTTTATATCGTAGCTGTAAGTCGTGTCGTAGTGCCACTGATGTGTTGTTAACTGTACCACAAGTCCCTTAATAATTTTAGCTCTAAACGAATGTAAACCATCGTTCTGTTCCTGATAATCGTTTGAGGATGATTTGTGGTGCAACCGGGCCTAAGTATGAAACATGATAATATGGCTAGAAAGGAGGTGACTACTGATAGTGTGCAGCGGTGTAGTTGTGTGGTGGGTGGCTGCTGGTGAGGTGCTGGTAGCGTTGCGCGTTGGTGCCGAGGAAGAATGAAGAAAATGGCCGACAAGTACTTTTGCATCTGTATTGGACTAGTGTCACAGTTGGAAGGGGCGTGTTACCACAGATAACAGAATAATTTACATTTTAAAGTTGGTGCTGCAATACTTGCAACTAAACTACTTACCCAACAGATAGAGATGTATGGAAGGAGTCGACACGCCGCCGCCGCCGCCGCCCGCCGCCCGCGCCGACCACTAGTACACGGAGGTGAGGGTGAGGGTGAAGGTGCGGGGTGAGGGCTGGAGGGTGATGAATGTGACTTACTTGGAATGACATCGGCAGATCATCAGCGGTGACGGGCCCTTCTTTTCTTTCTTCTTTTTCAGACATTTTTTGTTTCTAATACATTACTTTTTCAGTCTTGAATATTTTGATCTTCACAATCTTGGATTTTCATATCATTTTTATCTGTAAAAAAAGAAAAGATGAAATAAATGAAGTTTTATACTGCTCAATGGGCTCGTGGCGAAATAACAATGGTCATACGTGTCGTTCGAAAGTTAAGCTACGCTTGCCGCGGTAGTTCGTAGATGGGTGACCATCCCTAACATATTGTTCGTGCTTCTAGCCTCCGAAAGCACGCTAAGCCGTTGGTCCCGGAGGTCTCCCTTGTTTCATCGCAAAGAAATTACCAATTTATAACTTCCCTAACAATTTTCCGCATAGTTTCATTTGCCAAAATATTATTTAGCAAAAAACCTCGCACAAATAATTGTAACGCAAACGGTAAAAAAGTTATTGTTTAAACGTTCCCTTGCCAAACATTATGGCAAGGGAACGTTTAAACAATAACTTTTTTACCAACTAGAACTTTTACCAATTTGTATGTAGTCAAATATTTCAGTTGGAATGACTCATTTTACGCAAAATAAAATTTGCCAATTAATAATATTAATATTAGTTACTATTCTGGTAAGTAGTATTTTTTTTTTCAGTTAGTACCATTTTTATAGAATAATTAATCTGGTCTAACTAGTTCAGTTTCGGGTAGACTATTTTTTTTCCATATAGTCTAGTCGTTTCTGGCACTCGCCGGCCGCTGCCGCGGCGCCGCTCGCTTCGCTCGCTCGGCTTGTACATAGGTCACAGTTTTCACCTAACCTAACCATTTTTTAAAAATAATTATCATACTCTAACTAGTTCCATATGTAACCATAAAATTCACTTATTTTCAGACAAATTTAAGCACATAAACTTACAAAGAAGTACGCAAATGACATCAAATTTTTGTCTAAAGATTGTTAGCTGTAATAAATCATTTGATCAAAGACCAAATGCCAAATGACATTATCCTTGATAATATTCTGCCAAGTATAAATTTTACCAAATGAAAATGTGCGTACTAAAATCATTCCAAACATTGCATTGGTTTAAAAGAAGGTTGCAAAAATTTGTTTGGGTAGTGAAATTTTGGCAAAATCTTTTCGGCAAAACGGCAGGATCCCTGGTGCCGGCTGTCATTCGCAGATCTTTGACAGTTGTTACGGGTCAGAAGCCCAAAAGTCTGATAACCAGTCTTACAGAGAATTAGAGTATCTTATTATACAGTAACTGGGTTGAGGAGTCAGATAAGCAGTCGCTTAATTTTAAATACTGGTATTCAGCTGCATCTGGTTAGACTGGAAGCTTACCCAACATAGTTGAAGAAAGGCTAAACCATTGATCGTGCAAGGGATCTTGGCCGCCGAGCGACGCGGTGAACTAGCGTGCGGGGTGAGCAGTGCTCGTTCCTTATCTACATGGGGCCTTAGCTTTAAAGAGAGACAACTATTAATATAGTTTTAGTCTAGAACTATGTTCAGTAAGACAGAATATGTAGCAACACGTTTTCTGTACTGAAACACACTGATAAGCATAACCTTGAGAATATGAGTGAAATGTTTGTGTAACTCATTAAATATTTATGTGCGTAATTATTAATGTGTGTCTTGACGTATTCCGTTTAAGTGATCACAACGCTGATGATTCGACATGACTAGTATTTTAGAAGTATAACTTCCTCCGTCATCCACAAATCAAATCAAAATATTTTATTTCACACCTACATGGGCACTTATGAAACGTCAGAAGCTAGGTGCACGGTTCCTATTGGTCGTTTCCTATGGAGAAGAGCCGGCATGAAACTCCACGGTTACTCTTTTAAAAATAATTGGCTTTTACAATGTTTTCAAATTACAGTGTTTATATGTACGGGAGGACAGTGTAGGCCTGTCAACAGGTAACTGGTACTGAACAAGATAGAAAATGGTCTACAAATCGTAAGTTTACAAGTTAGGCCTACAACGTTTTCACATTCACAAAATACAAATAATCTATAAATATGGTAAATAAAATAATAAAAGCCTATTTAAACTAAATGACATCCTCCCCCCCTCTCACAATGTATCAAATGTCGTGTTCTTCCATACTTACATGTCTATCCGCCGTCATCTCAGTAGCTACCCTTTCTATGTAATTTTTAATTGTAAGTATGTATTTGTATGTATCTTTTATGTTTCCATAGTTTTCTTTTCTTATCTTAATTTTGCAGCAGTCCTATTTAATAGTAGGTAAAGTCAGAGATATTAACTGTTTATCAAATTGACTACCAACTTAAATTGCCCTTCTTTGACAGTTGAACGAAATGTAACGCAGCAATTTGACACAATTGACACTGACTGTACTTGAGAATCCCGACATCAAAATCTCTACAAAATCTAAAACTGTTTATAAGCTTGAATAAACGAACTAAAACAAGCGTATACGCACTGTCTTCATTAACACCTGTCGTATATTTTGTAACGGTCGAAACAGATGGTCCCCCTAATTTTGAACCCTCTGTTCTAAGCAGGTGCGTGCACGCAAAAAGTTTTGATTACTACCTGTTTTGAGGATTTTTTAAGACTTTTTTAGACATTTTATTTTGAGTATGAATGTGGATGGCTATAAGAGTAAGGTAAGACCAGAAAAGCGATGGATGGACTGTCATGTGTGACAGTAGATAATAATATGTTTAAAAAGTGGTCATCCCCTTTCTATCCACATCATCAGTACTCACGTACTAAGATGACGGCTGATAGCGAAGTATGGAAGAAAAGGACAAGAAATAAATTGGAATAAAGCTGAGATGATGGTGATGATTGCTGTGAGATGATGGTGATGATTGCTGTGGTATGTTTGAGGTCCATTTTTATAGAATAATTAATCTGGTCTAACTAGTTCAGTTTCGGGTAGACTATTTTTTTTCCATATAGTCTAGTCGTTTCTGGCACTCGCCGGCCGCTGCCGCGGCGCCGCTCGCTTCGCTCGCTCGGCTTGTACATAGGTCACAGTTTTCACCTAACCTAACCATTTTTTAAAAATAATTATCATACTCTAACTAGTTCCATATGTAACCATAAAATTCACTTATTTTCAGACAAATTTAAGCACATAAACTTACAAAGAAGTACGCAAATGACATCAAATTTTTGTCTAAAGATTGTTAGCTGTAATAAATCATTTGATCAAAGACCAAATGCCAAATGACATTATCCTTGATAATATTCTGCCAAGTATAAATTTTACCAAATGAAAATGTGCGTACTAAAATCATTCCAAACATTGCATTGGTTTAAAAGAAGGTTGCAAAAATTTGTTTGGGTAGTGAAATTTTGGCAAAATCTTTTCGGCAAAACGGCAGGATCCCTGGTGCCGGCTGTCATTCGCAGATCTTTGACAGTTGTTACGGGTCAGAAGCCCAAAAGTCTGATAACCAGTCTTACAGAGAATTAGAGTATCTTATTATACAGTAACTGGGTTGAGGAGTCAGATAAGCAGTCGCTTAATTTTAAATACTGGTATTCAGCTGCATCTGGTTAGACTGGAAGCTTACCCAACATAGTTGAAGAAAGGCTAAACCATTGATCGTGCAAGGGATCTTGGCCGCCGAGCGACGCGGTGAACTAGCGTGCGGGGTGAGCAGTGCTCGTTCCTTATCTACATGGGGCCTTAGCTTTAAAGAGAGACAACTATTAATATAGTTTTAGTCTAGAACTATGTTCAGTAAGACAGAATATGTAGCAACACGTTTTCTGTACTGAAACACACTGATAAGCATAACCTTGAGAATATGAGTGAAATGTTTGTGTAACTCATTAAATATTTATGTGCGTAATTATTAATGTGTGTCTTGACGTATTCCGTTTAAGTGATCACAACGCTGATGATTCGACATGACTAGTATTTTAGAAGTATAACTTCCTCCGTCATCCACAAATCAAATCAAAATATTTTATTTCACACCTACATGGGCACTTATGAAACGTCAGAAGCTAGGTGCACGGTTCCTATTGGTCGTTTCCTATGGAGAAGAGCCGGCATGAAACTCCACGGTTACTCTTTTAAAAATAATTGGCTTTTACAATGTTTTCAAATTACAGTGTTTATATGTACGGGAGGACAGTGTAGGCCTGTCAACAGGTAACTGGTACTGAACAAGATAGAAAATGGTCTACAAATCGTAAGTTTACAAGTTAGGCCTACAACGTTTTCACATTCACAAAATACAAATAATCTATAAATATGGTAAATAAAATAATAAAAGCCTATTTAAACTAAATGACATCCTCCCCCCCTCTCACAATGTATCAAATGTCGTGTTCTTCCATACTTACATGTCTATCCGCCGTCATCTCAGTAGCTACCCTTTCTATGTAATTTTTAATTGTAAGTATGTATTTGTATGTATCTTTTATGTTTCCATAGTTTTCTTTTCTTATCTTAATTTTGCAGCAGTCCTATTTAATAGTAGGTAAAGTCAGAGATATTAACTGTTTATCAAATTGACTACCAACTTAAATTGCCCTTCTTTGACAGTTGAACGAAATGTAACGCAGCAATTTGACACAATTGACACTGACTGTACTTGAGAATCCCGACATCAAAATCTCTACAAAATCTAAAACTGTTTATAAGCTTGAATAAACGAACTAAAACAAGCGTATACGCACTGTCTTCATTAACACCTGTCGTATATTTTGTAACGGTCGAAACAGATGGTCCCCCTAATTTTGAACCCTCTGTTCTAAGCAGGTGCGTGCACGCAAAAAGTTTTGATTACTACCTGTTTTGAGGATTTTTTAAGACTTTTTTAGACATTTTATTTTGAGTATGAATGTGGATGGCTATAAGAGTAAGGTAAGACCAGAAAAGCGATGGATGGACTGTCATGTGTGACAGTAGATAATAATATGTTTAAAAAGTGGTCATCCCCTTTCTATCCACATCATCAGTACTCACGTACTAAGATGACGGCTGATAGCGAAGTATGGAAGAAAAGGACAAGAAATAAATTGGAATAAAGCTGAGATGATGGTGATGATTGCTGTGAGATGATGGTGATGATTGCTGTGGTATGTTTGAGGTTTAAATAAAGGTGAGATGATGGTGATGATTGCTGTGGTATGTTTGAGGTTTAAATAAAGGTGAGATGATGGTGATGATTGCTGTGAGATAATGGTGATGATTGCTGTGGTGTGTTTGAGGTTTTAATAAAGCTGAGATGATGGTGATGATTGCTGTGAGATGATGGTGATGATTACTGTGAGATGATGGTGATAATTGCTGTGAGATGATGGTGATGATTGCTGTGAGATGATGGTGATGATTGCTGTGGTATGTTTGAGGTTTCAAATCTAGAGTTGACATTGTATTTTTTTTTCATCCCTTATAAATTCCAGCTTCGTAAGTTAGAACAAGTGTGGTGATTAATGCTCGTTCGTTCTCTGAGTGAGAAGAGGACGGCCGTGCCACATTGGTATTACAAATTGTAATCATCAGTTACGTTTAATTACGAACGTTTCAGTAAATAATACACACTTGTGTAAGCCGTATTGTTTGTTCACTATGAGTACTAACTGCAATGTTATAAGGTAACCTTGGATGGATGGATACCGAGTTTCACAATAATAGTATTAAATACATCATTCATTCATTGTTAGTGCGTATTTAGAGTATCGTAATAACTGACCTCTGTTTTTAAAACATTAATTATGACATTAAAGTATCTTAATTTGTTTTAATTAATAAGACAATCGTGTTGTTCTTGTGGTTGAAAGCGCCACCGCTAAACACGAGGTCCGAAATACAATCCCCATTTGGGCTAAAGTTTAGTGTTATTGTATTTCTGCATAAGGAATATCTCAGTGGCAGCGTGGAGTCTGAACTTGTGCCCGGTCGATGGTAATAGACTCGCCCCCTATTACATAGGACTTAAACATATCTGGCAACATATTTTGGAAAGGTATTATCGATACTATTAATATGTAGGTACTTTTATTTATTACTCATCAAAAGTTTAAAAGCGTAAAATTCGACTCTCGAACCGGAAATGAAAGCGTGGTAAGTATAAAATAAAATTTAAAAATGATTGAATGCGGCCACCCATCCGAAACGTATGTGTAGCTAACATGCCAAGGTTACTCCGTACTGTAGGTACCTACTTGGTTTGAAAGCTGGCACAATCGTGTGGCTGCAGGGCCCCTCAAACGCAGTAAATATAAGTAGAAAGCTAAACAAAAGCATAGCAAATTGAGCCTGTATTCCCACTGCTGGGACACCATCACACCAGCCTCCTCTCTGTGAGAGGGAGCGGCCGAGTCATTGGTTCTAGGACATGCCGGTTTACTCACGATATTTTCTTTCACCGTTTTGATGTAACATGCTTTGCAACAAATCGATAATAAGGAATAAGAGAAATTCCCGTATACCTACATTTTTCGCATATTTTGACTGTCGCTGAGATGAGACTGCGACTTGATTTTGAAAGTTTTTAATTACGGGAATTGGCCTTCTGAAGGCTGTAAGTCTGTTGCACTGTTGCAGGATAAAAGCCGATCCTCATACAGAGAGAACCGAGCAAAGATCACCACGCTCTCGGACCATTGTATCCAGGTTGCCACGAGATATTTCCCTTCAAAATCAGTACAGCATCGATTACTTTAGAATGTCTGAAGCCACAATATTTACGTTATGCTAAGTTTAGGTTTGCGTCATCTCCTGACATTTTATTTGTTTCGCCAACCTTGTGGAGGATCGATCGCCGCTATCACATCATAAATATTCATTATCTTTCATTAATCATGTGTTAAAAATAAAATTATAAAACTCAACCTTTAAAAAAATATAGCATACAGATCGCAAAATGTTGAAGATAATAATAATGATTGTGAAAGTTTTATCTTACAGGAAGATCTAGTGACCATCTTGTTGGTCTTGTGGTTGTAAGGGTGACAGCGTCCGTCCTGGGTTCGATCTCCATATCAGGTAAGCTCTTGGGTTATTCCTTTATGAATTTCTCAGTAGCAGGTCATTGGTAAGATACGTGTGTGGTGTAAGGCAATTAATAGGGTCACTCGATCAGTCTCTATTGCAAGGAAATTATCTGGTGAAATATGGGTACGTTGCAAAAATCAATAATTAGAGCAACTAGTAGCGACACCTTTCGTGGATCTGCTCAAGCTCGGTCAGAGTAGTCAGATAGGAAACGCCGCCTCATATAGTTTAAAAAAATATATCTTTGACGTGTAAAAGTGTTTGTTCAAACCTACATATAGAAATAAAATCATTTATCATTTAACCATAATAGGTCGATACTTATTCGACTGAGCTAGAAGTATAAAGCAGTTCACCTCACGGACTTACTAAAGCGACTCTGAGTTATAGTTTTAGTCTCATTGCAGGTGTGTACCCCGATACGACTGGGAACAGAGACCTAGTTTTGTCGGAGTGAACACCTAAGTGTGTGGGAAGGGTTTGGTTAGTGGCTCGCTACGATTGATGTTTTGTACCTTCATTTTCTGTGTATTACAATAAACTTTGTATTGTGTAAGAAGGTACTTGTTTAATTGAATCTTTTCCGTACAGCTTATACCTTAATAAATTTACTTTAGCACGGTGGTAAGTAAAGTTTAGTATAAACCTACATTTATATTGAAACCATCAACATCTTGTTTCAAAGATGCTACATATAACCTTAAAAAAGCCGGGTTACAGTACCTATTACACAGTACATAATAATGTGCCCACTACTGAAACCACAGTAAATTCTAATGACTGTGGTTGAGACTCTGAGACTCTGGCCTCCTCTCTGTGAAAGGGTAATTATCGTGCGGGCCCAGGGCGTGTTGTTAGCTATACATATACTTAAAGCAGACAGGCGTGACACTTTCTATGAACATTTTATTGACATTGTTCGACAAGATTCGCGTCGTCTTGCTAGCCTTAAAGTAGCCAAATAAATAAATAATTAACAGGAAAAGAAATGGAAGGTAATTATTATATTTTGAACGAGCAATAGTTATTTGTTATACAAGAGTGCAAAGTTGCTTTTTAACCGCGTGTTCAATTTTGATGACCGAGCAAGCGAAGTATTCTAAAATTGAATCACGAGCGCAGCGAGTGATTCAAAATTAGAATCCTGAGCGTTAGCGAGGGAATCAAAAGAGCACGAGGTGAAAAATCTTTGCACTCGAGTGCAACACGTAACTTTTCATTCCACCTCAGCGAGGAAATGACTAAATGCAAAAAAAAAACGTTTACAATCACAAGATAGGTACACTTTTATTTCAGTTTAGGTATTAATTACTACATTATGACAGGTAAGTATTACAGAATAATCTTTAAATTATAACAAAATAATACTAAGGTATAATTAAGAAAATTTTAAAGTAACGTTGCTACAGTTATTTAAATTGAGTGTAATATTTTTGTTTGGTACTGTAATATTGGTGTTAGTCACTTGTGTACTGTTTTTCGGTAAACTATCTGTCATACTTAATAGTTGTACCGATTCATCGGATTCCCTTGGCGTGAATGTTGGAGAGAGAGGGAGATGGTTAGGTGTTTCATAACGGCTTATTTTTGATGTAGAAGGGCCAGTCCAAGGATCCGATTGAGGCTCTTTCAGTGTAATGGCTCCGACGATGCCTTCACATATTTTAGACTTATTTTGGATGGAATCCTCTATGTATCCCTCTACAACTGCATTGGACTTCCAGCCTCCGTGGCGCTTAAGGGACAGGAGATCAGCTCCGGAATCAGCCAAAAGTGTGGCTGAAGTTCGTCGGAAACAATGACCCGTGTACAACAGGGGTTCTGGAAGTTCAAGAAATGTTGCTATTTCTCGTGGGATACTGCCAATTTTATTAGTACCCATAGGCTGTCTAACACACTTTCCATTGCGATACTGTAGAAAAAATCGATTGATTGGAGTGTTAGGCGGGCGTAAGGCTTGATATTTCTCAACAATCGTTACGTATTCCTTGCGAATGACGAAGTTGCGGTCTCTTTTTGTCTTTGTATTAGGTAAATTAATTAATAGTAAGTCATCTGAATGTTTCTCAATGTTTTTGACATTAAGTTGTGTTAGTTCATTAGTTCGACATGCTCCGTTTATTCCAATAATAAGAACAACCTGTAACGTAAAGAGTATTGTAGTAGATAAATGAATAAAATTGATATGAACGCATAATTATGCCTATCAACATCTACTAAATATACTATTTAATTGAGATTAATATACTTAAGTAGATACTGAATGTGCAACTGACTTACTTTTGCCGCCAAATATACGGAATCGGGTGCTTCGTTAAGAAACTTTTCAATATCAGATACTGTGAAAACCTTCGATTTTTTTGGTTGATGACCAGATGAGGCTCTTTTTAAAAATGCCACTAATTTAGGATAGGTATCGATATGTTTGTCTTTTTTCATCTTTATTGTTGCTTTTAGCATCGAATACGTACTCCATAGAGTGCTTGCTTTCTTGTTCTCGGATAATTCTATAAAATATGCCAGCAAAACGTTTTCTGAGAAAGTTTTGGCTCCTTTTGCTAGTCGCCACGTGTTGAACATATCGTACTGTTTTAAATACTTCTCGCGTGATTGTTGAGGGAGAAAGCTCATTTGCGCATTATTAACAGTTTCAGTCAATTCTGTTGGCGTCAAGCAAACTTCCTCGTCGCTAGAATCACTCATTTTAGTTTTTTCACTTGTTTTCAAGTTTCTTGTTTTTAATATAAGGTTTAACAATGACGTGAAAAAATGCCGCGTAAAGAACCGCGTACAAAGCAAATTGAAAAAAGAACACCAAGAAGGTTCCGAGTCTGAGTTTTTAACAAATTAAAAAAAAGTTGTATGATATATTCGGCACCATAGAGGTAAATAGGTTTAATGTTTTTTTTAATTCACAAACTTAGTGCACACGATGTTCTAAATTCAATTTACTTTATCCTCTAGAGAATAAAAACGGCTTTTCCACTCAGATATTGAAGATTAAAAATACTCTTTCCGAGATGGTGGGATGAAAATAATATTATGCTGATCGTCCAAACATAAACCGACGCATTTTTTTTATCTATATCATAATTATGAAATATTAAGTAGTTAGTGTAAAGACAGTAATCTATAATGTTCATGTAGTTCAATGTTATTTCTCAGAAATTTCTTGATAGGTATCATTTGTTAATCGCGTCGATTAGATGGGCTGTGCGTCATGGGGTTACGGTAAAGAATCACTCTCCCCTGAGACGTTGTCAAAGGCCACGAGGACTGCCTATAGAATAGGCTACTCATTTTTGCCATGAAGAAAAACATCACGAGGAAACCTGCATGTCAAAGATACGAATATTCAAAGATGACATCCACCAACATTTGTGGTGAACGGACAGGTCTCTCTCATATAGGAGGCCACTGTCCCAGCGGTGGGAACACTAGAGGCATTACTTTGGAGAGCACCAGTGTTTGCGCACTCTTGCGAACTTTACTATCTCCTGTGTACTTGGTTAATCTCCGTTCAGATTTGTCGCCGCAGCCGAAATTCTGGCGTAAGGATAATATATTATAGAGGCACGAGGAACAGGGTGTAAAGTTCGCTCACACCTCTATAGAAAAGGGAGGATCCTCCGACCAGACGGGTGTAGTGTCGGGTGGGCAACTGCCCGACGATTGATGTAGGTAAGTTGTATATAGGCTACTTGCGCGGTAAACTCTGCTTGCGCGATGCAGGATTGCGTGACGTCAGTAATGATAAATGAGAAATGATTTTATTTCAAACACTTTTACACGTCAATCGTATTTTAAAACTAGATGAGGTCGGCATTTCCTATCTGACTACTCTGAGAAGAAAGGCCGAAACAAACTCAGAAGTCACAGTCTCTTTTAAAGTCCAGACAAAATCATGGTCAGATCATGTGAAGGCTATGTAGATCGGTGTCTGAAATGGTCTTTTGAGGAAAGAACCACACAGGTTGAGTGGACCTGTCCAGTCAGTGCACGCAATTGTCAGCAATCGTGCAGCTCAACTTAGACTTAGTAGTATGACGCGCAGCTCGCATGTGGCGATGTAGATACCGCTACAGTAACATTATTATTTTATCATAAGTAATAGTATGACGTATTTTTTGTTTGTTAAAAAAATATTTTACCATCGAATATTTTATTTGTAAAAGCGTCATGTGAGTGTATACTAATTAGGTGTATACAAAAGTATGGGATCGAGTGTACCTAGTTTTATACTGGCTATCGTAAAACACTTATCTAAAATGTTAAGTCGATCACATATATTTGATCTTGGTGACAAGGAGCAGGTGCCTGCTTAAAATGTCATGTTAGGTTGGGTACCTAAAATGTCATTTTAAGCAGGCCCCTGTGTGCCCAAACATTAAGCAAAAAAAACATTTTACAAAAAAAAACAACCGACTTCAAAAAAAACACTACAAAGTGCAAAATAACTTTAATTTCGGAAGTCGTTGTCTATGGTTTTGTATTTTCGTTTTTTGCCACCGACTTCCGAAATTAAAGTTATTTTGCACTTTGTAGTGTTTTTTTTTGAAGTCGGTTGTTTTTTTTTTGTAAAATGTTTTTATTTTTCACTTTTTAGTTGTGGTACCTACCACACACACATTCGTATACGTCTACTAGCTATGTAAATAACAGTGAGAGGATGTTATTTTAACTTCATCATTATACACTAAGTGGAAAAAATACGTGAAGTGAAAAAAGATAAGTTAACTGAAAAACTACCAAAGCAAAGTTAGTAAAATTTATATGGGACCACCCTTGAAGCATACCCTATCAATTAAAAAAAGAATTTTCGAAATCGATCCACAATTGCCGGAAATATCGCGTAACAAACATACAAAAAAAAAAACAACATACAGTCGAATTGAGAACCTCCTCCTTGTTTGAAGTCGGTTAATAAGTATCTATTTCAATTCAAACTCAGTCGCATACATTAACCTGTGTTGGTCCCAAAAGTCAAGATTAGGTAGTTACAAATCCTTATACCCCAGTTACCTTCCTCCACAGCTGTAACAAATCGCGCATGATAAGAGTCTTTATGGTAATTAAACATATATTTTTTTCGAAATAGTTTTTATAACCTTTGTAGTGGTACAGGCGTGATATTATGTTGTGTGATGGCGTAAACAATGCTTAGATATGCTATAGCAACAATCGCGGTTAATCTGCTGTTATTCATTGAAGAGTTCCCCCGATTTCTACAAGATCCCATCATCAGTTATTGAAATGGTGACAATGGGACCACACGGGAAGCACCAGCTTTCAAATAAAAAAAGAATCATGAAAATCGGTTCACCCAGTCGCAAGTTATGAGGTAACAAATATAAAAAAAAAAAAAAAAAAAAACAGTCGAATTGATAACCTCCTCCTTTTTTTGAAGTCGGTTAAAAATAGGGCAACCGCTTTCAAAGCGTTTCGTATTTCCACAACGACATTCAAGAAGGTTGACATAATAGCTTTTCGGTAGCTTATACCAATACAAATTATAATACATGTTTGGCTTTTCCATCTTCCTTATCGCTGACAGAATGTCACTTTGAGCAGACCGTCTGGTTCAAAATAAAACTACAAAGTCTATTCTATAGTCACCAAGTACAACGGACAGAGTAATTTTATTCCTATCCTCGACTGATAACACTATCAAAACTGATAACAGATAAGATTGCAAAACTCGGTAAAATTGTTTTACTAACTTTTACGTGTGAAGATATTTTCTATAATACTACAATTATTAATATATATACATTTACAGTTACTAATATATTAAAAGATCAACCACTTTTCAGATTAGCTAAAGTAGATACTCGTACATCGTTTATGGGGTACTGTGTTAAATGTAAAATCAATAAAATACCATATCATATATTGCAATAAAATTAAAGAAAATTTAAAATTCAAATAAAAAGTTCACTTTGTAAACGAGCATAAATTACAAATTAGAGGATTATATCCAAGATAAAAATGCTTGGAAACATGCTGGTCCAGTTCCATAGGACAATCTAGAGTCTAGACAAATTAAAACTGGTTGCTAATTTAATTGTTCAATTTATTATTTTTTCGACATTGATTTACATTCTGTGATTACTTTAACTCACCTAATGACATATTACTTGTTTAAAAAATTTGCAAAAGTTACACTGGTAGTATGTCCTACACCCAAAAGTTTGAAGACATGTTACATCTACCAGCCCGCACTGGGCCCGCGTGGTGGATTAGGACCTGCTCCCTCTCTCAGAGAGGAGGCCTGTGTCCCAGCAGTGGCAACGTTATAGGCTGTTCATGCATTTTACTTGCTTGATATTTCGAAGATCCCGAGTTTAAAATTATCACTTGCGACAAAAAGATGCGGTGTGCCCAACTGTCGCGGTATGGACTTCTAATGCGGATCATTGAGGTGCATGGGTCAAGAAAAGTATTCAGTGTGAATGTGGATAGCGATAAGAGTAGCGGAAGACGAAAGAAAAAATTGATGGAGTGTGTGCAAGATGATATGGCTAGAAAGATATGATGGAGTGTGTGCAAGATGATATGGCTAGAAAGATATGATGGAGTGTGTGCAAGATGATATGGCTAGAAAGATATGATGGAGTGTGTGCAAGATGATATGGCTAGAAAGATATGATGGAGTGTGTGCAAGATGATATGGCTAGAAAGATATGATGGAGTGTGTGCAAGATGATATGGCTAGAAAGATATGATGGAGTGTGTGCAAGATGATATGGCTAGAAAGATATGATGGAGTGTGTGCAAGATGATATGGCTAGAAAGGGATGAGTACTGAGTGGACGGCTGAAAGAGATGTATGGAAGAAGCCGACATGCTGCGCCGACCATTGATACATTGGGGTGAGGACAGGAGGATGAAGATATTAGGATATTATACGAGTATATACATATTACTAGTTGTTGCGTGCTGCGCGAGCTGCAAGCAGCTCGCGTGCTAGTTTTGTACGGACTTTTACTTGAAAAATCCCTAAATGTAGTAAAAATGTAGGCAACACCATAAAGAATCGTCTATTTATTCAAGTCCGAGAGTAGTTAAACGCCAATCAAAACCCCTGAGGAACCCTAAAATCGACCACCTGTTCAAACCCCTCAATGTAGTAAAATTCCTGAAAAATCCTCTTTCGGCCGAAACCGTTTGAAGGAACCCAACCGGAGACTATAGGTTTGCGTGCTGCGCGAGCTGCGAGCAGCTCGCGTGTTAGTGTGGTAGCAGTTACACTTGTAAATGTAGTAAAGTAAAAATTTTCTATTTAATCAAGCCCCTAAGTGTAGTGAAACGCCAATCAAAACCCCTGAGGAACTCTAAGATCGACCACATGTTCAAACCATATAAACTTCTTTTGCTCTAATAACACTTAGTATAACGTTCGTTTCATATAATTTTCAATTTATATAATGCTCTTTTTATAAAACGTTCAGTTCACCTAATTTTCATATTTACTCAGTTTCAGCCAAAATTCTGTAATGAATAAGTAAATATCAGGAAACATCATACTGTTATAACCTAACCTAACCCAAATGATTCACCAACATTAGAGGGGATCTGGCGCTTGGCGGCCGCTGCCGCGGCACGCTCGCTTCGCTCGCTCGCCTTCGCGCGCTAATGGTCACTGTTCTAACATAACTTAACCTAAATGATTCACCAACAATGAGGGGATCTGGCGCTTGGCGGCCGCTGCCGCGGCACGCTCGCCCACCTTCGCGCGCTAATGCTCACTGTTCTAACATAAAAATGATTCACCAACAATAGAGGGGATCTGGCGCTTGGCGGCCGCTGCCGCGGCACGCTCGCTACGCTCGCTCGCCTTCGCGCGCTAATGGTCACTGTTCTAACATAACCTTACCTAAAAATGATCCACCAAAAATAGAAGGGATCTGGCGCTTGGCGGCCGCTGCCGCGGCACGCTCGCTACGCTCGCTTGCCTTCGCGCGCTAATGGTCGCTGTTCTAACCTGAAAATGATTCACCAACAATAGAAGGGGATCTGGCGCTTGGCGGCCGCTGCCGCGGCACGCTCGCTGCGCTCGCTCGCCTTCGTGCGCTAATGGTCACTGTTCTAACATAACCTAACCTAAAAATGATCCACCAAAAATAGAGGGGATCTGGCGCTTGGCGGCCGCTGCCGCGGCACGCTCGCTTCGCTCGCTCGCCTTCGCGCGCTAATGGTCACTGTTGTAACATAACCTAACCTAAATGATTCACCAACAATAGAGGGGATCTGACGCTTGGCGGCCGCTGCCGCGGCACGCTCGCTTCGCTCGCTCGCCTTCGCGCGCTAGTGGTCACTGTTCTAACTTAACCCAAATGATTTACCAACAATAGAGAGGATCCGGGCGCTTGGCGGCCGCTACCGCGGATCGCTCGCTACGCTCGCTCACCTTCGCTCGCTTCGCTCGCCTTCGCTCGCTTCGCTCGCCTTCGCGCGCTAATGGTCACTGTTCTAACTTAACCCAAATGATTCACCAACAATAGAGAGGATCCGGGCGCTTGGCGGCCGCTGCCGTGGATCGCTCGCTACGCTCGCTCACCTTCGCTCGCTTCGCTCGCCTTCGCTCGCTTCGCTCGCCTTCGCGCGCTAATGGTCACTGTTCTAACTTAACCCAAATGATTCACCAACAATAGAGAGGATCCGGGCGCTTGGCGGCCGCTACCGCGGATCGCTCGCTACGCTCGCTCACCTTCGCTCGCTTCGCTCGCCTTCGCTCGCTTCGCTCGCCTTCGCGCGCTAATGGTCACTGTTCTAACTTAACCCAAATGATTCACCAACAATAGAGAGGATCCGGGCGCTTGGCGGCCACTACCGTGGATCGCTCGCTACGCTCGCTCACCTTCGCTCGCTAATGGTCACTGTTCTAACTTAACCCAAATGATTCACCAACAATAGAGAGGATCCGGGCGCTTGGCGGCCGCTACCGTGGATCGCTCGCTACGCTCGCTGACCTTCGCTCGCTTCGCTCGCTCGCCTTCGCGCGCTAATGGTCACTGTTCTAACATAACCTAACCTAAATGATTCACCAACAATAGACGGGATCTGGGGCTTGGCGGCCGCTGCCGCGGCACGCTCGCTTCGCTCGCTCGCCTTCGTGCGCTAATGGTCACTGTTATAACCTAAAAATGATTCACCAACAATAGAGGAGATCTCGCGCTTGGCGGCCGCTGCCGCGGCACGCTCGCTGCGCTCGCTCGCCTTCGCGCGCTATTGGTCACTGTTCTAACCTAACCTAACCTAAATGATTTTTCACATTTTCGGGGAAAATCTGGAAAACTGCCCCAAAAGTGGAAAAATTTCCTACACCAGGCCACACTTCGGCTGAACCGTTTGAACGACCTCAATCGGACCACTTTTGCGAAACCGGAAATGGCACGGCCGCCATCTTGAATTTCTGAAATGTCAGAATTTTCCTCAAGTGTGCAGGATACAAGCCACTTGTCAGTAAAAAAACAGTGGCTCTACGTTGACTTTGGTAGAACAAAGTAATTCGCCAAAGTCGGGTCTGACCCAAAATTTCAAACCCCAATGGATCTCGGGGTTGCCAGCTAAAAGTGATTAAACCGGTCAAATGTCATTTGGGGTACCCCTTTCTTGCCGGTTACGCAAAGTTCCCATTAAAAATGTCGCTATTTCTACTTTGGATGCCAACTGTCCCATTTAGTGTGTCGAAAATCACGATTTTAAAACCGGAAGTGGCACGGCCGCCATCTTGAATTTCTGAAATGTCAGAATTTTCCTGAAGAGACCAGGATACAAGCCACCTGTCAGTAAAAAAACCATGGCTGTACGTTGACTTTGGTAGAACAAAGTAATTCGCCAAAGTCTGGTCTGACCCAAAAATTCAAACCCCATTTGCTCTCTGGGTTGCCAGCTGAAAGTAATAAAAATGGTCAAATGTCATTTAGGGCACCCCTTTCTTGCCGGTTACGCAAAGTTCCCATTAAAAATGTCGCTATTTCTACTTTTCACGTTTTCGGGGAAAATCTGGAAAACTACCCCAAAACTGGGGAAATTTCCTACACCAGGCCACACTGCTCAACCAAGTATACAACCAGTAAACAAACTCATGCACCTCAGTCGGATGAACCGTTAGAACGACCTCAATCGGACAACTTTTGCAAAACCGGAAATGGCACGGCCGCCATCTTGAATTTCTGAAATGTCAGAATTTTCCTGAAGACACCAGGATACAAGCCACCTGTCTGACAAAAAACGGTTGCTGTACGTTGACTTTGATAGAACAAAGTAATTCGCCAAAGTCGGGTCTGACCCAAAATTTCAAACCCCATTGGATCTCGGGGTTGCCAGCTAAAAGTGATTAAACCGGTCAAATATCATTTGGGGTACCCCATTCTTGCCGGTTACGCAAAGTCCCTATTAAAAATGTCGCTATTTCTACTTTGTCCCATTTAGTGTGTCGAAAATCACGATTTTAAAACCGGAAGTGGCACGGCCGCCATCTTGAATTTCTGAAATGTCAGAATTTTCCTGAAGACACCAGGATGCAAGCCACCTGTCAGTAATAAAACGGTTGCTGTACGTTGACTTTGGTAGAACAAAGTAATTCGCCAAAGTCGGGTCTGACCCAAAATTTCAAACCCCATTGGATCTCGGGGTTGCCAGCTAAAAGTGATTAAACCAGTCAAATATCATTTGGGGTACCCCATTCTTGCCGGTTACGCAAAGTCCCTATTAAAAATGTCGCTATTTCTACTTTTCACTTTTTCGGAGAAAATCTCGAAAAGTACCCCGAATGTGGGTAAATTTTCTACACCAGGCCACACTCCTCAACCGAGTAAACAACCCATTCATACAACACGATCCAGTCGGGGGTTGCCAACTGTCCCTTTTTCCCTTTCGAAAAATGCGATTTTTCGTCATTTTCACAAAATGGCCGCCACACCGCCCGCCATCTTTTTTTTTTGAAATGTCAGAATTTTCCTGAAATCTCAAGGATATAGGCTATCAATCGATTTACTCCTTGTTCCCAACTTTATATTTTTTTAGAACAAAGTAATTCTTCAAATTTAAAAGGTCCCAAAAATTAAAATATTAAATTTTTTTTTGGGGTGACCAATTAAAAGGGACGAAAATGGTCAAATGTCATTCGTGGGACCCCAATTTTGCCAGCCAGTTAAAGTCTCTATTCAAAATCTCGCTATTTCTACTTTTCATGTTTTTGGGGAAAATCTGGGAAATTACCCTGAAAATTGGGAAAAATTTCACACCAGGCAACACTCCTTAACGAAACACACGACCGCTCGGTACAACTCGAACCCGTCGGATGTTGCCAACTACCCGAAAAATGAGTTTGAAAAAAAACTAAAATTCCACATTTCTACAAAATGGCCGCCACAGTGTCCGCCATCTTGGATTTTTGCAATGTCATAATTTTTCCTTAATGTCATTGAAATTACCTACCAATAACCATAGTCAAAATTTTTTATTTTTAAAATCTGTAAAACAAAGTAATTGGTCAAAGTCGAGCGAAAAAAGTGGCAAATTTCAAAACCCCGTAGCGCGGCCGCCATTTTGTTTTTTTTTTTTTTCTACTTTTTTTTTAAAATCATTCTCAATCCTCTACAATATCTATGGATCAAAATCTTTCCAACTCTTTTCCCTACCGAGATCGGAATTCTCATGGCCGCCATCTTGGATATGACGTCACCGCTATAATTTTCCTCTACTCGCCCGGTGTTGCCACACATTTCCCCAAAACAAACCCCTAACCCATCTCGCACCCATTTCGAGAAAAGGCATGTCAGTGAGTCAGTGGCTCTGCAGTTTTATATAACTATAAATTCGGGTTTTCGGGGAAAATCAGGAAAAATACCCCAAAAGTGGGTAAATTTTCTACACCAGGCCACACTGCTCAACCAAGTATACAACCAGTAAACAAACTCATGCACCTCAGTCGGATGAACCGTTTGAACGACCTCAATCGGACAACTTTTGCAAAACCGGAAATGGCACGGCCGCCATCTTGAATTTCTGAAATGTCAGAATTTTCCTGAAGTGTGCAGGATACAAGCCACTTGTCAGTAAAAATACGGTGGCTCTACGTTGACTTTAGTAGAACAAAGTAATTCGCCAAAGTCGGGTCTAACCCAAAATTTCAAACCCCAATGGATCTCGGTGTTGCCAGCTAAAAGTGATTAAACCGGTCAAATGTCATTTGGGGCACCCTATTCTTGCCGGTGACGTAAAGATCTCATTAAAAATGTCGCTATTTCTACTTTGTCCCATTTTGTGTGTCGAAAATCACGATTTTAAAACCGGTAATGGCACGGCCGCCATCTTGAATTTCTGAAATGTCAGAATTTTCCTGAAGAGACCAGGATACAAGCCACCTGTCAATAAAAAAACGGTGGCTGTACGTTGACTTTGGTAGAACAAAGTAATTCGCCAAAGTCGGGTCTGACCCAAACTTTCAAACCCCAATGGCTCGCGGGGTTGCCAGCTAAAAGTGATTAAACCAGTCAAATGTCGTAATTCGGCAAAGTGAAAAGGTCCCAAAAATTAAAATATTAAATTTTTTTTGGGGTGACCAATTAAAAGGGACGAAAATGGTCAAATGTCATTCGGGGGACCCCAATGTTGCCAGCCAGCCAAAGTCTCTATTCAAAATGTCGCTATTTCTACTTTTCATGTTTTTGGGGAAAATCTGGGAAATTACCCTGAAAATGGGGAAAAATTTCACACCAGGCAACACTCCTTAACGAAACACACGACCGCTCGGTACAACTCGAACCCGTCGGATGTTGCCAACTACCCGAAAAATGAGTTTGAAAAAAAACTAAAATTCCACATTTCTACAAAATGGCCGCCACAGCGTCCGCCATCTTTGATTTTTGAAATGTCATAATTTTTCCTAAATGTCGTTGAAATTACCTACCAATAACCATAGTCAAAACTTTTTATTTTTAAAATCTGTAAAACAAAGTAATTCGTCAAAGTCGAGCAAAAAAAGTCGCAAATTTCAAAACCCCGTAGCACGGCCGCCATTTTGTTTTTTTTTTTTTTTCTTACTTTTTTTTTAAATCATTCTCAATCCTCTACAAAATCTATGGATCAAAATCTTTCCAAGTCTTTTCCCTACCGAGATCGGAATTCTCATGGCCGCCATCTTGGATATGACGTCACCTCAATAATTTTCCTCTACTCGCCCGGTGTTGCCACACATTTCCCCAGAACAAACCCCCAACCCATCTCCCACCCATTTCGAGAAACGGCATGTCAGTCAGTCAGTGAGTGGCTCTGCAGTTTTATATAATATAAATAGGATGATTGTTTTGATCGTAAATTGATGCATATGATATGATGTAGCCAGTCTAGCTGGATGCAGCTGAATAGGTACCAAAATCAATCCAAATCAAAAATCATTTGTTTAAACAAGGCTGAGATCTGCACTTATTGAACGTCAGAATTACAGAAGACAGTCCCGGTAGCGCTTGTCAACGATATCGTTATGTAGGTACGAGGCATCAATCTGGTAGTAGTCTATACTTCTAAGGTAGGTATATCATAACTGGGAAGTATCAGTCGATAACATACTCACGTTGTTTGTTATTACTAGGTAGGTTACTACTTATATGTGTTTTTCCAGTGAGTCATAAAATTAAGTACCTACTTAGTTAAATGTTTTCCACTAGTTGTTGATTCCACAACTTCGTTTGCAAACCAAATTCATTTTCTCTCTTATTATTATTCAATCACATCTGCATGAACTATATTATGAGACATAATTAGCTACTGAAAATGGTTTAATAAAAATATTCGGCAATCATCCTACTTCATGACAAGTCCCATGTCCGAGTCAGATAAAAACGCCGTCTTTTAAGTAGCCATTTCATAAAACTATCAAAGAATAACACTTGTGATTTGAATACGGACAATTTAAGTTGGTGGTCAATTTGCTAAACAATTGTATTCCGCGACTTTACATAATGGGCGACCCCATTATGTAAAATCCCTAAATGAGGCATGAGTGTATTTATCATAACTAGTAAAATGTGGCTGTAGGTACCTTCCGTATCTACACCTCTAACTACCTCTTACAGGCGGAATACTGGCGTGATGTTATGTACTGCAGGTATTCATAGATTACATTAATGACTTATCAAGTATTAGATATGTTAATATAAGTGCATAAGTATGTTGTATTTAAGTGACTCATCTTCTGTGTTATGTAGGTAATAGGTAGGTTCGTTCTTTAAACAGTATGTTTTTGACGGCTGTTAAAAATTATACCTAAACGTATTATTAACTTTATTAGATAGTTGCAGAGATAATTAAAATATATATATTAATATAGTTAACAGCGCTAATGTTCCTCTTTACTAATGTTAAATATATCTACGATGACAACATTATCACATGACATTGATTGCTACAAAATTAACGATGATAAATACAATAGAAAATTTGTTATTACGACATTCTAAAGGATTATATTTTTATCTTAACTTCGTCACACGAAAAATAACAACAATAAATTACTTACCTACATTCAAGAAAAATCACAGCACTTTTAGTTTTCAGGAAAAAATCATCCTAAAATCACAATTTTCCCAAAAACTTTTGGCACTTTACCGAAGCAACAGTGTTTTTAAAAAAGAAAAAAAAACACAAAATGGCCGCTGCGCGCGACGTCCAACTCGCGAATGAAGAACTCAGTTTTTAAAATCGGAACGTAGTGTGACCAATTATTCTTGACCTGCGAACTTCTATGCGTTTCACGTTTGTACTTCCATTTTTCAACCATTGTGAGGGACGGAGGAGGTCAAAATACATTGGCCTTAATGCATGTCCCTACCAGACCGTCAAACGGTTGAGGTGTAAAAAAATAAGCTTTATTAAAATGGCATAACGTTGTTTTTAGGTTTATTAAACTGCAGATACAAGTTGGTAGATTACTCATAATATGGTAAGGTAAAGTAGTGATAAGATATACAGTATGATACCAAAATAAAATATTATAAATCCATTTTGTAATTTCGGTCAGAAATTGTGTGCAAAGTGGTTATTTTTTTGAGAAATTGTATGGATGTAATAATTTAACGACACTGCACAATGGTCTATGTATAATCAATGGCCATTGCTCTACACAAAATGCTACTGACAACTTTGACTAATAGTAATTAAGTATAGTTTCGTTTTTTTTTTTTTTATAAACTTGTTTCTATTTTCTGTGGTTTTATTATAAAAATAATGACTAAGAACTTAAAAATATATTACAATTAACATAATTATGCAGGAATAAGTTCATTGAACACACTACGGTGAACACTATAATAATGAAATCACGCAGTTTTATGTCATTATTTATTTATTTTTATTTATTTATTTATTTATAGGAGAACCAACAGCTGTAACAGATGTATAACAATTGCATATGTGACACAAAGCCAATTATAAGGGATACGTAACACAAGTTTTAGATAAAGTTCTTATTATAGGCAAAAAGAGAGGGACGTCCATGTTATCTCCAGTACCGACAGACGATTTATCCCAGTAATCCAATTTATTTTCTTCAAAGGAAATGCTCTAAATTCCAATCTAAATTGGATTCTCAGGGGAGGGACAGTAATACGTGCGACCTTATTATAAATGTCTGGCGAGAAAAGCTGACATTTTCACTTAGATTATCGACCTGTTTTGAGTACATAAAGGGCAGTTGACATGTATTGTTTTTGTAACGTGCAATCTAATGAAATATTTTATTATTAAGTAGAAATGATGAATTAATACATGTGTAATTTAATAACTAACAGGTAATAAAGACCATGTAGGTAACAATAATTAATCATTACTATGTTAGTAACCTTATTCTATACACTTAATTAACATTGCGGTATTTTGTCATCAAATGCTCATTGTAGTAATTTTAAGAACCTATTTTATCGGTGTACCTACGTTTACGGGTTTATATGACTATTTTTAGCTAACTATTTCAGCAGGGCGAGCACGGCCTCTGTGGTAGGCTTGCAACGCATTTTATCTCATTTTTTGCTCCCAAACTGTGATAAAAATGCGTGACTCAAGCCGGTCACAGTAGGCCGTGCTCGCCCCGCAGGTGTGTTTTAAATATTAGAAGTCAAATAATTATTCGACATTGAAATAATGTGCCGCGACATAAATAATTATGATTAATACCTGCTCTGCTATTGTCCCACAAAACAAAAGAATTGTTACAAAAATGAACGAACATTGATCATAAAATCATAACGCTTGCTGAAATGCCAATAAAATTTAATAAGTATGCATAGAGTACAACTACAACCCACTGTATATCAATACCACATTCGTATACACACCTGTTGAGCTTATTGTATGTATTTGTGTGCTTGTTTGTGTGCGTGAGTACGTGTGTAACATACGGATATTGTGTGGGAGAGGTGATGCGTGGTTATGGACGGTAAGTGGCTCTAGTTAGTGGACAATTGGTGGTTATTTTTTGTGTCATAAATAATAGTGGTCTACTCGGGATAAACAGTAAGGTAGAGTCAGGTTTTTCTTTTAATACTTTTGTACAGTATTCTGACCTTAGATTAACACGATCTTTTTTATACATTTTAACTTGCGAGATGACCTGGACGTATACCGCGAGGGATGGATCAAGGTGGTGCGCCACCTGGTGGGGAAAGTGTTCCTGGAAGGACTCGGGGGAGGCCTCTGCCCAGCAGTAGGACAGTATAGGCAAAAAAAAAGACTTGACAGTTCTCAATTAATAATCTATGAACTAATAATCTATGTACTAATAATCTATGAACTAATAATCTATGAACTAATAATCTATGAACTAATAATCTATGTACTAATAATCTATGAACTAATAATCTATGAACTAATAATCTATGAACAATAATCTATAAACTAATAATCTATGAACTAATAATCTATGAACTAATAATCTATGTACTAATAATCTATGAACTAATAATCTATGAACTAATAATCTGTGAACAATAATCTATGAACTAATAATCTATGAACTAATAATCTATGAACTAATAATCTATGTACTAATAATCTATGAACTAATAATCTATGAACTAATAATCTATGAACTAATAATCTATGTACTAATAGGACAACTATCACATTCAACTTATTATATAACAGTTCGCTTGTTTTCTCCGAATGGTTAGGCAAAGGTGTACTCAATCAATATACTCTCACGTTTCACCAGTAGAGTGCGAGCCTATCGCCATCAACCGTGCACAAATACTCTCACGTTTCACCAGTAGAGTGCGAGCCTATCGCCATCAACCGTGCACAAATACTCTCACGTTTCACCAGTAGAGTGCGAGCCTATCGCCATCAACCGTGCACAAATACTCTCACGTTTCACCAGTAGAGTGCGAGCCTATCGCCATCAACCGTGCACAAATCTGGACTCCGGGCTGCTACTGAGAAGTTCTCTCTCATTCAACTGTTAATATGAAACCATTATTTTGTTTGCATATTTTTTTAAGTCAAACCTGTATTAGCGTAATAATCTCTAGTCCCTAGCACACAAGCCTACTTCCCAAGTTCCCACAACCGACGCTTAGTTGCGTGACGTGAATACTTAACGAAAACAATTTGAAATGAGGATTAAACCGTTGTAAGCTCGTATTACTACGGATGTCCCTCAGACTGAGTGATTATTGGAAGAAATTCGAGTTGAATGTATGATGATGAATTATAGTTCGGGTGGACAGGAGCCCGAAATTCTGGTAGCCAGTCTTACCAAGGGGTATCGTTTTACCCAGTAACTGGGTTCTAGAGGTCAGATAGGCAGTAGCTCCATATAAAATACTGGTATTCAACTGCATCCGATTAGACTGGAAGCCAAGCCTAACATAGTTAGGAAGAAACTATCAGATGCTGATGATTCGACCCGGGGTAATGTTGTGCCTTCACGAGACGACGAGATGGAATCATCACGGATACTTCGTTTTTTTTGTCAGATACCGGTTTGTCGATAGTTACGTGAAATCCTTGACTCATTTTGGACTTAAATTGTTCTCTATCTTATGATTTTCTTTTTAATAATAGATTTCCCTTATTGTTATGCATCTTATGTTAGACTAAAATACGCACGCAAATTACAAAAAATACGTATTGTACTTGGTTGCGGACACCAGGCCGATATACCATACAACGTCAAAAATAAGCGACGAATAAACAACAAGCAGCATGTATAGTAATCAACACAAGTAGAGCACCTTACCCCCCGTACTACCCACACCGGTAGACGCTCCACGCATGGCATACCACACACTTGTGATGTACTCGCACGGTTCACGACACACTATGGTTCAGTGGGTAGTGGCCGTCTGACACGGGTTCGATGCCCGCCTGTTTAACTTTAAAGGATGTCATCATCGATGTTCTTGTCCCAATTTATTTGGACTTGGTTTATTATCCCTACAACGAGGGATAACACAACGGACAACATACAAAAGTCTAGTTTCAAAATTTGCTTCTTATAGGTTGAACCGATTAACTTAATGAATAAACTTTTTTTTCCTAAACATTAATTAATTACTTTCGTTGTTAATAAAACAGAGCAAAACATTTAAAAATATTTTGATTACGATTGGAAATAAGCCGTTTTATTTTTCTTAACCTTTAAACCATAATGAAGCTCCTTCGTCTATGTCTCAACCATCCCTTAACATAATAAAATTATGTAATTTTAAACCTTGAAACTTGACATAAATCTTTATGTACCTATCACAGTCTCACGTTTTCAAATAAAAGCGTGTTACAGTTTAACAGCAAGAGAGAAAAAGAAGAGGGCGCTGTCAAGACAAGTCGAATGAACCCACTCGATGGGGTTACATCGTTTTATTACAGAGTTCCCATGGCCACCTTCCGACTCCATCATCAGATCAGCTCCATGTCATAATAATATCGCACTGTCAACAGATTTACATATGCATGCAGAATTTCAGCTCAATCGGAAACCGGGAAGTGGGTGAACTTTAACTTGCAAGATTTGATTACAGACCGAGACAGGTGAAACTAAATAAAAGTTCTTAAATATTTTATAACACAAAACGTCTCAGGCCTGCCGGGAGTCTTGCAACGGTAGATAATTAGTAGTGTATCGTTAGCCGATCCTTAGCATAATCATCAGTCTTTTACGTCCCCACTGCTGCGACACAGGCCTCCTCTCTGTGGGAGGAAGTGGGCCATGCTCCACCACGCGGGCCCAGTGCGGAATGGTAGATGTCACATGCCTTCGATTTTTTGGTTCTAGGATATGCCGGTTTCCTCACGATGTCTTCCTTCACCGTTTTGAGAGCAATGGTGATGAAATAATTTTTACAAAGTAAAGCGCCTGTCTGGGTTTGAACCTGCAACTCGTAAGTCGCAGCCGTTTCCACTGCTATCGTGCTCAATGATCATTATATTATGTTTATAGGTGAAATAAATGAATAACACAATCGTCCAAATGGTAAGTGGCGATATAAATACCAGCTTCTACATTTTCTACATTTAATATCTGTAATTTGTGGTAAGTAATACATAATTAAGAATACTGTACTTATTCGATTCTACAGTAAAGTTTTCATGACACTACGGTTCAATGAGTAACGATGCCCAGTTCTGTAAATGGCTGCTACCCACGCACGACTATAAAACATAAGACGGAAACGTAGTTATTAAAGTAAAGACAATGGTTCAGTGGTTAGCAGACTGTCTGGCATGAGTTTGATGCCCGAATGCTCTTAAAGAAGTTTACGGTAGGGTGGTAAATGTCGCTGTTTTCTCACAGAGGGTGAACTATAGGGGTGGTCTTCTAAATTAGTTTGGTACGGTTCAGTGAGTAGGAAGCTCTATGTGGGTTTAATACTCGGTTGACTATTTACCAAAGTTTTTAATAATATATGTAAGTACAATATTAATACATACAACAGTTACATGATATTTGAATTTGTTTATTGGTACTCAGTAAAAAACCTTTTTACACGTCAGAAAATACCAGATAAATAAATGGTCCAGGAAAATACCTTGTTTAGACCATAAGTTCATATGTTTAGGTAGTTAAAAAAAGGTAAACAAAAAAAGCCACGTGACTCATAGCTGCTAAACCTTTTATTTCAAATATTAAAATCATAATATATAGTCAAATATAATAGGTTCTATTCTGAATCTGAAGAACTATCTGTCACATTAATAATAAAGCGTTCAGTGGTATCATCAATTATTTTGTCTAATTTAAACATTTTCTGTTCTTCTCTTATTACATGACCATCGCAATTTTTCCAATTCTCGAACAAAATCGAAATGCCCGCATAAAATCGCAAATGTCAAGAGTGCTGTCAATAAAGGCGTCTGGTTAACCGACTTAGACCCGAGTTCACCAACAGATGGTTAAATTTTAAACACGTGTTTAAACCATAAACGGGTGTTTAACAATATTTTGCTGTTCACCAAGCACTAACCATTGATTAAGTGCTGTAATCGGATCATTAACTTAAACGAACTAGCCAACTCAGTTTAACCATTGGTTTATGCTACCTGACGTGAAGTTTGGCATTCGGAGGAGGTGGAGGTAGTCTTCCACCACAATCCGGAACTACAAAGTATTAGGTAATTTAATTACCACGTTTGCTTAGCAGTCATAAATAGCTCCCGTTTCCGACTTGTTGATTGTTTTTTTGTTTGGCGTTTGATATTTTCTCAGAAAGTAAGTTTGAAGTGCTAAGAGCATCCAATTCGTCGGCCAGATGCTTCCAACCACTTGCTTTTTCGACATTTGTTGTTAGCGTCCGATTTTTTATTTTCTATTATGTCTCTGTACTTTATTACAAGTTCCGTCACAACCGATTTCTTGGATTTACGGTACGAATTTACAGTTCGTTTGCGTTTATCTTCCATATTTACTGATTATAAAAGAAAACTAACACGACAGCACGAAAGAATTATGAATTGAGTTTGATCACAGAGTTTGACAATGAAAATTGATTGACGTTGACTTTCAACATTCACAAAAAAAGGTTATACCATTCGATCATTCAGTCATTTTCGACTCACTCATTCAAAAACGTTTGGTTATTTAACCGTTAGTTAGAAATAAATGGTGAACTCGAAAAAAACGTGCTTTGTTTAAACGACTGTTAAATGCTAACAGAACGGTTACGTAATCAATGATTATGTTGTAGTTGGTGAACTCGGGCCTAAACGTAATACCTGCCACTTCAGTTGCCAAACTACGTCACAGTTGTACTCTTCAATTTAACAACGTTATCTAATTCGTTGTATTTTGTAAAAGGTTTGGGGAACCTGTATTTTTGGGCTCTTTACAATAGACAGATTACAAAATACTTTATCAGTATAATAAATCTAACTAAAAATAGTGCTCAAGCAGTTACATCTACGAAGAGTAGTTTAAGAATAAATGATAAAGTTTAACATACTATATTATAAGAGGAAACTATCCTGTGATCGAAATTAATTTAATTTTGTTATAACGTATTTTTAAACAAGAAAGAATCAACTATAAAAAACCCTTTTTACGATTTGTTTACCTTTTTTTAACTACATAAAAAAAAAAAATATGATTGACGTGTAAAAGTGTTTGTAAAAACCTACTTACAGAAATAAAGTCATTTATCATTTATCATACACCTTTACAGTATATACGTGTATCTTTTGTTTTATCATGGTTTAGTTACCCACCACGTCTGGGGGGTTTGGCTAGCTAATTTAATTTCACCCTGTATGGTCAAGTCACCCAGTGTGTTCAGGGGATTCATAAATATGATTATTTTGTTCGCACTTACATGTAGCAGATACTCATATATTTTATCATTGTAGCATACTGGTTGTCGGTAAACAAGACTATGTCGTGACCTAATCGATTTGTCTTCACTGTTACGATTAGTGGCCGGAAATCCGGATAGAGGTGCTAAGTGCCGTGTTTTGTGTGGATTACCAATATTATAGTGGGACTAAGATATATTGACGTCAGTTCAAAGTCACTGTAGGCAAAGCAGATTGCCATTAAAGGAATAAATAGCCTCCACGAGTGGTATAACTTTTAACTACATATACATAGATCCTTGACGATACGAGAGAATAAGAAGATTTATTGTACAGGTTCAGTCAGTGACAGGTATTGCTGGTGGAGGGTAACGATGTGAGCGTGAGCTAATCTAACGCCTGCAATTATTCTAATAGCTAACTCGTTGAAATAAAACTCTGCTATTATCAACTTGCATCATCTTTTGCTGCTTTTCTAAATAATAGTATTTTTTACACTCGTAATATCGCGTTCATTTAGAGATAAAGTATATAAATATTTATTATAATTATACTTATTTAATTTTGTATATAAGATTATTTCACCTCATCGTTGGCAAGTCCGGTCTGTTAATTATATTAGAGATCCATATGCTAAGGAACACGCTCTGTTTTCTGCACCGAGTAGCTCCACAAACTTACATCCACTAGGTTTTTCAGAAAGGATAAGGGCCGGTTTTTTGATCCGTAGTTAACTCAACCGTTAGTTAAAAATAGTAACGAATGGTTCAATTTTGGCAAAATATGTTGGTTCAATCAACACATTTTCCCATAATTTAAATATAGTCACTATGTTTAACTAACGGTTGAGTTAATGGTATTTTGGCAAAATCTGTTGATTGAACCAACACATTTTGCCAAAATTGAATCATTTTTTACTAATACAAAAAAGTGGCCCTAAGTGAATTAGGTAGACTAACTATTGCAGCTTTGAGACTGTTAGCTAGCGGCGTGTGGGTAATTAATTAATTATATAACAGATCGCCGTTCATAAAATTAGAATCAAGACTTCGAGAGGCTCGTATGATTCCCAATTTTACTCACGGCGATCTGATATAAACTAGCGATCCGCCCCGGCTCGGCTCCGCGTGGTTATACAGTGTATGTGACAGAGGTCGTATAGCTATAGAATGTCTTGTGCAGATCTGTTTTTTTCAGGGTAAGTAAAATAGGATATAATTACAAAATCTCTTATCAAGTTAAAACAACTGAATCTATAATTTTATTTAATATAATGATCAGATATTATAATAAACAATGAATTTAATTTTTAAATAACAATTTTTTGTAAGCATAATATACATAGACCTTTTTAAGATATACAATTCCGTAGTACATTATTTTGATCTATCTCGTAAGCTTTAGCCAGGCAGCGTTAGCAATGTAAGCGTCCAAAAATATGTTTTTTACGACATCAGGTCGGTCTTTTCCCAGTTCCATTCCAGGTAGGTACGCTGGCCTTTATTGACAAAACTTACCTACTTAAAACACTACAGGTACAATAAGGTATTTCTGGAAATTTAACACTGACAACTGTTAATTAAGTAGTCAATCTATTTAGATAACAACGCCTATGACATGACATATCTAATCTAATAGTTTGAACTCGCCCGCTAACAAGCCGTGAGCAAGCGTGGTGATCAATGCTAGTTCATTCTCTGAACGAGAAGAGGAATTTGCAGTGGGACTATAACAGCCTGATGATCTAAACCCCTCTTAAATTATAATAAATATTACACTAATATCAAAAGTTGCAAGTTAAATGTATGTAACATTCGCATCGTGCACCTACATGTCATATCGACACTTGACAACGTCGAATCAACCGACTAGCACGTACTCTTCCTGTAGAAAAAATAACATTGATTGTTAACAGGTAACACCACTTTCACGATATTAATGGTTGATATTTTTTAACACGAATGATACTGTTTTTTCTCGTCTTATCGTTTATGTATGATATACCTAATGTAAAACAGCAAAAACATTACAGTAAAGTCTTATCACGCCATATACGGTAGGGGTGGGCGTTTAGATGGATAGTGTTTTTTCTCAAACATGCTTGGAAATTTGAGCATTACTTTGACAATCTTCTTCGAGATAAATCGAAATTGCTGTACTGGCCAAATGCATGCGAGCAGCGGCCGGCAAAAGTTGTATGAAAATCCATATCTTTCGTGGTTTAGCGGCCAAATAAATTACGTAGTAAACTCCTATTATCGTGTACTTTAAAAATGGAACGATCTTTCACTCCGAAACATGGCAACCAAGGAGGTAACTTAAGAGGTTGATGGTGTTTTACCAATAACCCTGTAACCAATATATTTTCAGAAAGTACCCCCCTTATCAAATGTTTTATTTAAATTTCAAACTCGCTTACACGTAGAAAGCGGTTCTTGAAAAAAAAGAAACAAATGAACACTTAAACTCGGGAAAAATTATTGTTGTTCGTTGTTCGTCATTGATTTTGAAAAGTAAAATTGTATTTCAATTTCCGCGCATTATTTGAGAAAAGGTCTATACAAGCCTTGGCCACAACTAGGCATTGATGGACTTACGTATGTGTGCCTCGGCTTCGCTTCGCCTCTTTTGCTGGCCGCTGCGGTAATGTACTGAAATTTTCTTTATCTATGCTAATAAGTGTTCTAGAAAATGATTCAGCGAACGTCCAATCAAACCATGCAGCAGGCCTCTCGCACCGGCACGAGCAATAATCACTTACCTATTGCATAACATTATCTTCCGACTTCCCAAAAACGGTATATCTGTACTGTTTGTCACATAGTACAGAACTGGATAGGATTAAAAACTGTATAAAACTGACCAACGTTATACAAATGGTTCTTCGATGTGCAAAGAATTATCACTCATACACTGACTTTTTCTGCTCTCGTGTCAGCAGCTCAGCACGAGCTAGATCTGACAGTACCTAATTTATGCGGTGGTGTGCATTGTCCAGTCACCGTCAAGGTAGCGAGTCTGCACAGGGTGCGCCACGTGTTTGTGCTAGGCAGGATAGCCAGCGAAATTAAAATTTTCTTAAGTTTTTTGCAATTAGCAGGTCAGTATCACGTTTTATGTTCATAAAATATGATACGCGAGCGGTACAACTATGTCTCGACAGGATTATCAAAATCATCAATATTAAGTCCAACTCCAAGTTCAAACCCTATTGAATGACTATTTCTTAAAATCATGACATTTGTGGCCAATTTGAACTTGGAGTTGTGTTGATGATTCTAATGATGATAATTCTGTAAAAAACATATATTATGTACTCGTTAGGCATCCTGAGGCATTGGACGCTCATGCACGTCTAAAATAATAATTATTTTTAGCTATAAGTATCTACCTTCTAACCAAATATGGACTTGTATCTATTAATGTGTGCTTGGTCTGAATTAAATATATTAATATTCATGTTACACAAGCGTATCAAGACTGGCCTTGACCTACATTGCATAAAACTTTAGAAAATTAGAATTTTTGTGGGTCAATTTATCACATCCCAATAAATATGTAATCCAAGGACTTCGGTAGGCAGAAGTCAGGTATCCTTGCGGATATAAGTCGACTTATAAGCACTATCTAGCCATTCGTGCTGTTATCAACAGCAACATGGCAATAAAACAACAGTTGACAATCTCGAGAACAGACAGACCGTCGCGCGTCGCATGTGAGCAGTCGTACAAAACACCGACTGAAATGATTGATTATGTTCTGTTTTTATACGTGTTTTGTTTTCCGATTACCCACGTGGTGATAATTATTGTCGTTGGACGCGTGACTTGGTATTTAGGGTTCCTCAGGAATTTAGAATTCGTTTTTACATGCTAGAACTAGGTAAATAAATAATATAAATAAAAATTAAATGCTTTTCGTTAGTAAGAAGTTAAAAATACTGGCAGTTTTTTAAAATAAATTTTCCTCAATATGGTCCAAATAAGGTTTGAAGGGAAGGAAAAATTGAAAAAGTTGCTTGGAAAATTGGACAATTCGGGAAAAACTGACAGTGCTTTCTTTATGGGATTTTATATGAATTATTGACATTTGAACAGGACAACTTCTTTCGGGTTAGCCAATGACGTAGTTTATATATTTTTATAATGACGTAGTTTTATTATTATTATTATATATCATTGGGGTTAGCTTGTTTTTCCTAAGATCATGTCAGTGTAGGTAGATACGAGGTGGAAAACTCGAACGCGCCTGGAGGGAAATAATCATTAACATTGATAATATACTCAACGGAAACATTCATTTCTATTTATAAGAAGGCAAATACTTCAATTGATAGCCTTTAAAAATAAAAACTATTATATATTTTAAACTGTTTAAATAACACTGCAGCACCACAGACATTTAGATTATGGCACCAATCGATAGAACCAATATTATAGACCAAATCTCTCATCAAAACATTACAATACCTTAAATTGAAGGAAATCCAACGGAATATCGATACCTATTGAGTTTGTTATTTTGAAATAATTGTTTTGTTTTTAAAGTTATCATTATATTTAACGATCATGACGGATGACACATCAACCTCAGTAGGTATACGAAGGATATAAATAAAATCAGCGGGATACTGGCGTTACATATAAAATCGCAATCGATCGCAATGCCTTTCATTTTGACATCCAGATACTTAGATTACATACTTAGATTGCTTAGGTTAGGTTTAGAAAATTCGTCAGCTGTACAACGTAATTAACGCAATTAACGTCTGTAGCTGAACTGTCAACATGAAAGGCATTGCAATCGATTTCCATTTTATGTGTATTACGCAATTAGCCTGCTGGATGACCTACCTTTACTTCTACACGTGAAGGAAAATCTAAAAAAATACGCTAAAAAACGCATTCCTATGATTATAAAAATAATTTATGAATGCACATGATTATGATTACGTTTTAATGAGAGTAATTAAAAATAATCATAATTAATTGAATTGTATTGTTCCAGCTTCAGTTATGTACCTACTACAGAGCTACCATTTACCGGGTAATTATGTCCATTGACTTGAACGTGCCCTGGCGGCTGACAGATGTCATGCACACTCTAATGTCTCGCTGACGATGGCGGTGGCGCGTGTGGGATCATGTAGCTCCCTTCAAATTGGTTGAGCTGAATGGTGCTGATCCATGCATCATGTTCGTCAACGGGCGCCGTCAGTAGGCACTGGTCATCTCTTAGCTGCCACGGCTTATTTTAATTATTCTATTTTTGGATTGTTTGTTATTGTTTATATTTGTTGTGCTCTGGACGCTTTTAACGTGTACGTCTTTTTAACATCGTTCTCACATATAATTATAAATTCAACTTTAATGATGTACTTAACTAATATTTTTGTAACTATTAACTTTAGAAGAGTGTCCATGGAGTTTCTTGTCCGTTCTTCTCCTTAGGTACCTAGCTACTACGCTTTGGAATGGGCAACGACCTTCATATTTCTGACTGACCGACTCCTTGACAATTCAAAAGTGCCTGTAAATGGATCAATTGCAATAAATGTCTTGAGTTCGAGTTCAACTGTCAACTGTTAATGTGCACTAATTTGTCTGTTTAAAAAAAATAAAATTGTATAGGTTAAAAAGTAGGTACCTAGGTATGTAGAAAAATCAAATTACAACAAGACGAACAAAGAAAAACAAGCAAAAATACAATTCTTTAAAAGTAAAAGTCACAAATGATGACAATTTATTTATTTAACATAAAACCGCCAATGACCAATTACATTAGTTAACGATATATACTACAACTGAATCTAGAAAACGAAAACTGAAAATCTTGGAATTTAGTAACCTAATTGACAACAGACTCTAATTTATTTCATGTGAGACATTTTTATCACTTTTCCTTGCACAGACAGGAGTACCTAACACTTAATTCCTAATTAACGACTTGAGGAATGGCTGTCTGGGGCGAGAGGTTGTGGAGTGGCGACTGCGCACCGGGCGGCGCGGCGGCGGCGCGGGCCCGGCGCAGCGTTGCAGCTTTGGAATACCTTCCACAAGGTGGACCATTGTGACCTTGTGAAAACCGCAGAAATCCGCTGGATGCGAGCAGCACAGAACCGGTTGAAGTGGCGGAGCGGGGGGAGGCCTGTGTCCAGCAGTGGACGTCTTCAGTGGCAATAAACCTGTTTTTTTTTTCTTACCTAGGAATTGGATCCGAAGCCCCCACTCAACCAAATCCACATAAGCTTATAAGTATAAACATTCACCCAACTCATCATTCTCCTAAATCACCAGAGCAGAATGTCATAATAATCACCATTACACTTGATTACAGTGGCGATACTAAACTAAAGTGGTTATTAGTGGGTCAGCAGTGAGCAGAGTGAGGCAGTGAGGCAAGAGCGCGGGAATTTGTCGATGTGTACGGATTGCGATTATACGTGTGGCGGTACCTTCGGGCGGAGTTGAGAGGTCTTGGTACTTTGAGATTAGTGAAGAAATTCAACTCTAGTTGTTCTTCTTTTATATGAGTTATTATATATGAGTTGGGCCCAGTGGGTTTTTTGTTGTTTTTTTTTTACTTTGGACACTCCAACATAATATGGTTTGTTCAGGAGCACCGCATTGTCCGTATTCACACATCCCGGGAAGTATGGCAGAAAAAGGGGATGCATAAAACCCATCAGTAGGTGATTCCGGGATGAAGTGATAATGACCGCGTTCATACTGGGTGTCAGTTAAAACTCTAGTTATTGTAACTAAAGATAAAGCACTTACAAAATAAATATCACTGCACCATACAATTCCCTTTAATTTCTAGTGGGAAACTGAGTATCAACAGAAAGAGACTGTCGCATATTTGTGAGTGACAGCAGAGACCCTTCGAAGCCGAACTTTAGCAAAAACTTATTTTGCCATATTAACTGAACAGACAGCTGTGCTGCTGGAGAGTTTTTGCGTCCCGTCTTCTTCCAAGCTAGAGCACTAGGAAGTGATGAAGGGTGGGCGTTTTGGGGAGACTGTCTTATGTAGTTTTGACGATCACAAAGTGCTGATTCTCAGCCTAGTTAGAATAAATTACTTTTGATTTTTGATTTTGATGGAAAGACATTGTCCCCATAAAGTCAAAGTCAAAGCATTTATTTAAAATAGGCACATAAAAGGCACTTTTGAACGTCAACATTAACATAGAATTGAATCTAGTCGCCTATGGAGAAGAATGGGCAACTCCACCGTTACTCTTTTAAAATGTGTTACAATATTTTGTATACATTAATGATATAATTAACTGTGAAGACGATGTACCTATAATAAAAATTACCCGACCACATTAGGTAAAAAGAATTAAAAATGTAGCAATGACAAATAAGTTAATTAAGTGATAGATACATGGTGTTCACAATTTTACAAACATTGTAAAAGTATACGAATTCCCAAATTATGTAAACAAGTAATACGTCAGTGTGTGAGTTAAATTTATCACAGAATGTAAATCAATGTCATAAAAATAATAAACTATACAATTAAAGTAGCAACCAGTTTGATTTCATCTAGACCCTAGATTGTCCTATGGAGCTGGACCAGCATGTTTCCAAGCATTCTTATCTTGGATATAATTCTCTATTTTGTAATATGCTTTTTACACAGTGAACTTTTTATATGAGTTTTAAATTTGCTTTCTTAGAATTGCAATATATGACAAGATATTTTGTTGTAGCATTTAACACAGTACCCCATAAAAGATGCATGTACTTTAGCTAATCTGAAAAATGGTTGAGCTATTTTATCTTTATTTCTTGTATTAAAATTATGTTTATCACCATAACAGCCTGGGGGTTTCTATGCTGAAACCAAACTCCAAAGGGCATGCCTTTACATTCGTTCTACGTAAGGCAGCAGTAAACGCGGGCGAGGAATTTAAAGCTTCAGTTGTTTTGAGCGGAATCTTCCCAAAAAAGTTTTGAAGTATAAGAAGTTAATGAGGTCAATGACCCGTAAAAACATGCTCATAAACAGCTTGATGTGTATTTTCAGCCAGGTAGGTACTAAAAGTTTTAAATGCTTTGGGTAATTTATTTGTTTAAGTTTAATTTGATTGTGTAAAATAAAACATCCAGAAGGGGATGGTTTTAGACTCAATTAACTTAATTCAATCAAGCAAAATTAAAAATTGTTTTAGTAAGTATTGTAATTTATTCGTCGTTACGATTTTTTATAAAATTAAATTAAAATCTTTAAACAAAAAACAACAAGACTCTCTGGCTAGATTAATCCCATTTCATTTGGGGTCAGCTTTTCTAGAGGTTTAAGTTATTTTTTCAAGCACAAGTAGACGCGAGACTACCTAGTCTGGGCGTCTACTTGTTTGGGAATTATTATTTATAATACATTCACAAAAACCTTTTCTCAAAAAAATATCAAGTACCAAGACTGTTCTTCACCCACTCGTCCACAGTTTGTTTGGCAAACAAATTGTTATGGGAACGATGATAAAAGCTGCGCTTGCGATGTTCTCGCAGTGACCTTGTACCTGCGACATCACGCTATGCAATTGAGTATGAGCAGAGTAAGAGGTAGTAATGAAAATGATACTATAAGTAGGTATGTTAGTATGTTATTTGAATCACGACTGCCTTGTAGGTAAAGTGGTCGCATGCGCTACTTCTGAGCGTGAAGTCTTGGGTTCGATACCCAGGTCGGCCAAAGTGTTCGATCGGTGTGTATTGTTTCGAAATTCCTGATTCATTAGTTATTCGGATTCGGAGTCTGGATTTGTGCCCGCTTGACGGCAATAGGCCCGCCCCGCCGCCCCTATTAACTGGCGAAATGTGGGTGTACTATAGGCACACCTCTGCCCAACCGTTCGAGGAAACTAGGCGTGATGTTATAATGTTATGTTAATCATGACTGTGATAAATTGTAATAAATTTGAGTTTTCAGCGGTAGGATTAGGAAAAGTTATATGAATAACTAAATTTCGTATGTTTTTTTTAAATATATCCATACAAACATGAAAAAAGTGGTTAAGGACTCAAAGCTCCAGAGTTCTTCACAACTTTGGAGCTTGAGTAACCTAAGAGCATGAGTAGGGTCCAAGATAAAGCTACCGTTTTCTGCGAAGTTCATAATTGAATTAGAATGACGTCCATCCAAGTCGGCTTTTTGTGTAGTTTTTCTTAAAGCTATATATTTTTACAAAACCACGTTATCTTTCTCGAAAACATACTTATGTTTTGTATGGAACAATGCTTGCAACACACCTACCTATTATCCTCTCAAGACCAATCGCGCAATGTTCACGCTTTACATACATATTTCGGGCGCATCGCGCGACATTCTCCGGTCACACTGGGCTGTCCTTTAAAGTGAACGTCTGACTACCTAAAGTCAGACATTCACTACAATTACTGACATTTAGATCACATTGCTTTAAATACTGGGTCAAATCCTAGGGCCGAGGTATATAAGAGGATGGGCAACAGCGTCCTCCAAATAACAACTGCGGTCACCAATCTATCTGTCTAGCCTTTTCCCAACTATGTTGAGGTCGGCTTCCAGTCTAACCGGATGCAACTGAATACCAGCATTTTACACGGAGGACTGCCTATCTGACATCCACAACCCAGTGACTGGATAGTACGATATCCCTTGGTAAGACTGGTTGTCAAACTTTCGGGCTTCTGACTACTCGAAACGACTGTCAAAAATCCACGAATGACAGCCGGGACCAACGGCTTAACGTGCTTTCCGAGGCATGGAGGTGTCTCGGTATGTAAAGATGGTCATCTATCATCGGAACAAGTCTTCTGCCAGTGACGATACCTAAATGTAGCTACCTCTGTAGCACCCTGGACAGCCCCGCTAGCACCCTGCTGACTGACTAATATTTGACCACGGAGTGAACTACACTGGCGTGACGATCTGGACTTGTTCTTGTCAGATTGACCCGAGAAGGCAAAACATAAAGAGAGCTGGAAAAATATGGGGAGACATTAGAAATGGAAATGGAAATACCCCCTTTCTAACCATATCATCTACCGCACAGTCCATCCATCGTTTCTTCGTTCTTCTCCTACTCGTATAGCTGTCCACATTCATACTCAAACGTTCCTCACGATATGTTCTTCTTTCCTCCGCATCACATGACACCATACCATGACAACCGATTTCCACACAACTTTTCAGTCACTGGTGCCACTTACAGACTTTCTCTTATTTATCTATCAATCTATCTATATACTAATAATAAAGCTGAAGAATTGGTTTGTTTGTTTGAACGCGCTAATCTCTGAAACTAATAATCGGATTCAAAAAAATCTTTAAGCATTTTGATAGTCCAATTCTTGAGGAAAGCTATAGGCTATTTATTTTCACGCTAGAACACTTAGGAGCCGAGTAAAAAGAAAAAAGGCAGAAAGAACGCTAAACGAAATAAAGTAATAGCGCGGGCAGGCGATGCAATGCGTCGGGGTGGGTCGGGGGAACAAACAATTTGACGCGGGGAGAAGCTAGTACTTACATTATATGTACTGAGAATACTCACAAAACAAGAAGACGAAAATCTGTTAAAAAATGTTTACAACAATACGATCTAAGCAAGTGGGTTATCGTGCATTCAGGTAAAATTGAATGCTTAACTTTTTCGCTTAGTTTTTAATCGTGTTTACTCAGACTAACTAAAGGTATTCATAAATAGTGAATACTTCAGTTTATTATTAAATGAAATAACTCTTCATTGATTGAATATTGAAGCTCAATGTAGGCTAGACAAGCATTTGATTTGATAGGTACAAGAATCGAACCAGAAACTGGTCTAAATATTGTTCTGGATGGTAGACCAGTTAAAGAAATGATAGGTTGTGAAACCACTGGATTTTACAGAGTAAGTTTTGAACGTAAGTATTTGATTAATACGAGTATATTAAGTGATCAGCCTGAATCTTCGATATTGCCTACAAGCAAATTATCCTTTGTTACGGTTGGTAAACCGGCAATTTTTCCACCTGGTGGCAAGTGGTTGCCGCCACCTATGGCACAAGCTAGAAACTTTATTAAACTGTAAGAAACGAGGTAGGTCAGTTTGTTTCCCGGGCCATATACAAGTTGTTACATGAGCTGAATCTAATACCATGTGCTCCGAAAGTAATTTACTTTCGGAGCACATAGTATTAGATTCAACTTCATGGGCAAAAGCGTATATAAGTCGAAGCATGTAGGTACACGAAGGTAGATAGGTACTATTATTCTTGAAGACATTTTTCGCAGAAGAGTGTTATGGTAACTAGTAATTCGTGATGTTCAAATGGTCATATAAACCATTAGGAGCTATGGTTACAAATAGTTGCTAAAGGTCAAAACGTAATAATTATATGGTTGAACTTAAAAAATAGATTATATCGGCATTGTGGGAATCTTCTGTCCTAATAGTAGATTTTAAAAGAGGATGTTCTCAATTCGATTGTATTTTGTAATGTTGGCGTAGTGATTGCAAGTGTGACTGTGCTAAGCGTGGGATGCTGGGTTCGAAACCCGGGACGGACCAAGTGCTATTGGTTTTTTTACTATCTGGAAGTTCTCAGTAAAAGTCCTACTTTAAGTTCTCATTAAGAGTTGTCAGTAGTAGTTTGTCTGCTGCACAACAATATAAGAAACGAGTCATATAATAATTGAGCCACTTTTGTTTCTGAATACAGATTCCCAGTATAATTTCTATTTGTTAAAATTATTTCTAGTCTGGCTCGCTAGCATAGGCACCCTTACGTTTGTTGATGGCCCCATAAGAACTCGAGCTTACGTTTGTAGATGGCCCCAAAAGAACTCGAGCTTAAGTTTGTTGATGGCCCCATAAGAACTCGAGCTTACGTTTGTTGATGGCCCCATAAGTACTCGAGCTTACGTTTGTTGATGGTCCCATAAGAACTCGAGCTTACGTTTGTTGATGGCCCTATAAGAACTCGAGCTTACGTTTGTTGATGGCCCCATAAGAACTCGAGCTTACGTTTGTAGATGGCCCTATAAGAACTCGTGCTTACGTTTGTAGATGGCCCTATAAGAACTCGAGCTTACGTTTGTAGATGGCCCTATAAGAACTCGAGCTTACGTTTGTTGATGGCCCTATAAGAACTCGAGCTTACGTTTGTAGATGGCCCTATAAGAACTCGAGCTTACGTTTGTAGATGGCCCTATAAGAACTCGAGCTTACGTTTGTTGATGGCCCTATAAGAACTCGAGCTTACGTTTGTTGATGGCCCCATAAGAACTCGAGCTTACGTTTGTTGATGGCCCCATAAGAACTCGAGCTTACGTTTGTTGATGGCCCTATAAGAACTCGAGCTTACGTTTGTTGATGGCCCTATAAGAACTCGAGCTTACGTTTGTTGATGGCCCTATAGGATCTCGAGCTTTTCTCCTCTGCTAGTTTATGTATTTCTAGGCGGTTAAAACAAATTTCTATGAAACTTTGCAGATATTATACTGGTAGTTGCTAGGTTCAGAACCAGATACAGTGTAAAAAGTTCCGTCGTCAAATCAGCCGATATACGTGTACTGCTGGACAAAGGTGCTTACTGAAATCCAAAAAAAATCAGCTGTTCCCTACATTTTGAAGGGTTATGTAAACATAAATGTAGGGAACAGTCTGTTTTTTTTTGTGATTTTAGGTTTGGTCCTATAGTAAAAGTTGTTCATAATGATGAGTACAATGACCCTTTAAATAATGCCCATGAATTCAATTTCACCCTGTATAAGCATCACCAGAATAACCAATCCCGCGCTGTCTGACCTCCAAGGTATGTGCCCCATCGCAAAAAGTTATCATTCTTAATAAATTAATTATGATTAGCAACAAGTTATTACGCATTCCCATATAAGTGTGGTAACTAAGACCATAGACAATTTAATAATGTTTTTACAGAGTTGCACAGACCGCGGTGACCGGCTGCCGTGGGAAATACGAAGCAATAGTGTGGATACGACTAGTATATTGTTTTTAGCTTATATTATGTTTCAGATGATGGTTTTCTGTTGGTTCTTTTAATGAAAATAATAAAATAATTTACTTTAATGGAGATCGCAAGGTTGATTGCTGAGCATGAGGTTCTATTCCCAGGTCAGCCAAAGTGTGTTTGAGTTTTTTTAGAAATTACGCAGTGCCTGGAGTCTGGGTTTGTGTGGTTGATGACAATAATAGCCCGAAAGTCTGACCACCAGTCTTACCTAGAGGTATCGTGTTACCCAGCAACGGGGTTGTGCAGGTCAGATAGCAGTAACTCCATGTAAAAAAATGGTGTGCCGCTGCATTTGGTTAGACTGGAAGTCGACTCCAACATAATATGTAGTTGAGGAACAGCTGAGCAGATGATGATGACGACAGTAATAGGCTGACTCCTATGACGTGGAACTTAAACATAACTGACGAAATGTAGGTGCATTAATGCACCCCTGCCAGCCCCTCTTATTCACCCCTGTCTGTCCCTCTAATGCGCTCCTGTCTGTCTCTCTAATTCACCCCTGCCTACCCCTCTAATGCACCTCTGCCTGCCCCTCTAATTCACCCCTGCCTGCCCTTGTAATTCACCTCTGCCTGCCCCTGTAATTCACCTCTGCCTGCACCTCTAATCCACCCCTGTCTGTACCTCTAATGCACCCCTGCCTGCCCCTCTAATGTACCCCTGCCTGCCCCTCTAATGCACCCCTGCCTACCCCTCTAATGCAACCCTGCCTGCCCCTCTAATCCTTTGATGGATACAGGCATGATGTTTTAAGAACAACAACTTGCGATAAATGTTAACAACCAAATTAGGTACGTATTTTTGCTAACTCACAACGTTATATGACATTACGAGAAAGTGATGTTTCTAGTGCGAATGACCGGTTCATAGTTTTGGACGTTAAGACGTAATATTGTATACGTATTATGTCAGTTATGTTTGTCTATCTTTGGTATTAACACTTGGCAGATAGAAGTGTTAGAACGTGGTGCTCGTAAAAAATTATTGGTAGAATGAGGGCATAGAAAAAAGATCAACAGTTTTTTGTAACGTGTGCTCAGATCCCCACTGCCACTGCTTCGTTAGTCTAGCGGTCACAAGCGCACCTGGTGAGCATGAGGTCGTGGGTTCGATTACCAGGGCGGGCAAAGTCTTAACGGGTTTTTTCATTAGGTTTTTCTCAGTAGACGGAGTCTGGATTTGTGTTCGGTTGATAGCAATAGGCTCACCCCCTGTTACATGGGACTTATGGATGCATTTTATGAACACCTCTACCTAACCCTTTGAGGAAAACAGGCGTGAATGGCATGAGGTTATGTTATTTAGATCGTTAACATTTATTAAAAAACTTCGTCATAGGTGTACATATGGTGCAAAATAACAATAGAATTATCTCTTAGATCAGTGACATAATTACAACCCTTCTAGGTTGTACGAATTTCAAGCACCGACTACTTATAAGAAAATATGTTTTTTAAGAAAAAATAACTGCAATCGTTTCAGTAACTCCCCATACAATGTTTCTTGTATCATTTCTTGGGGCAGTGAAAATGAGTAGGCACTATCCCCACCCTTGACTGATAGGTAGAAAGAGGACCAAGCGAAGGATAGTCGCTGTTTCACAAAGCAGCAAATTGATTATTCAATTATAATAAAATTACAAGATGGTTGAATAAACAACATTAACGAAATTATTTTTTATGTTTTTGTCAATTTAAAACAAAAATAATAGAAATCGGTTTATTTGTCACACAAACGCGTACAAAAAGGTGATGATATGATGATACGATGATTTGATAAAATTTACCTCTGATCCTTCGTCAATCCTGTAGAAACATTTTAGCCACCCCATACTCCCTACATGTTCGCCCACAGGAGCGCCACGCGTCGTGTCCACACAAATCGAACGCTGTATATAAAACAGTCCGGCGCAGGCGCTCACATTTCAGTGCAGTTCAGTGATCACAGCAGTGTACAGTGATATAGTGTTCATTGGGTATGTAGTGCATTTGTTTATGTATTTGTTTAATAGTTGTAAGGGTAAATTTATGAGCCTGTAATTCAGAGTGGTAATAGGTACCTAGATATAAAAAATCAAACAGCCTTTGTAGTCGAGTTAAAAAAGGTTTAAAATCTATCATCCAGACCTTGACTTAGGAATTTTTAATTGTTAGGTACTTTGAAATATGTATTAGAATTACCTACTTAACTTTAAGTGCTAAGTGAAAAGAACAAAAAAAATCTATTTATGGACGATGGCAACTGAAAATAATTTTCACGGTTTTCAGTATTTACCTCATTATACTTAGTGTGAAAGTGTGTGTGAATAGAGGACTACCTTGATATCGAAGAAAAAGAAAATGAATTTATATGTACCTTATATTTTTAATTTGGTTACTCGGGAATCGAACCTGATAGCTTAACCTTTAACTTTGAACCATTTTGTATGATACACATTATACATACATACACATTATACATACATATATTACAAAATGGGGCATTTTGTAATATATAGTTTCAGCTTGTAAGTACCTAACTGCCCCACTGGGTAACGAAGCCCTCTTCTCTTAAAGCGAAGGAACAAATACTGTTCATCACGCTTGCTCGTTGTGTGTCGGCGCATTCAGACTGATATTTATTTGTAGATCCTGTTTTGCTCCGGTCGATGGTAACCTTTAATATAACTGTTGAGGATATCTACTGAATTACTGATATATATATATACATGAAAACATCGTCACCATCCTGCTGCCTTTATATTAATTTATTAAAAAACTTTTTAACAAAAAAATTAAACCGCCGAAAAAACTAAAAACAATAAAAGCACTAAAAAGTTAAAAATAATACTATATCCTACCTATATTAATAAACCTAATCTAACCTACGATTAACCTATACCTACTAAAATTTAAAAAATTTTTGGAGTCGGTGCCAAGCAATATAATATAAAATACTCTGGAATTACCAGTCAGTCGTTTCATTACATAGCTTGGCACCGACTCCAAATTTTTTTTAAATTTTAGTATAGGTTAATCGTAGGTTAGATTAGGTTTATTAATATAGGTAGGATATAGTATTATTTTTAACTTTTTAGTGCTTTTATTGTTTTTAGTTTTTTTGGCGGTTTAATTTTTTTGTTAAAAACCCTTTTCAATAAAAAAAGAATTATGAAAATCTAACTACCCTGTAAAAAGTTATGCGTGATCATACATAAAAAAAAATATACGCGTCGACTTGAGAACCTCCTCCGTTTTTTTTCGTCGGTTAAAAACTAAGACAGATTCCGCCAAAATTGGAAAGCGCGGGATAGATATTAAAATTATTTAACGAAATAAGATTATCTAAGAGCCTCGATTGTTGGCTAAAATGGGGATATAAATGGAAAAAAAAACTGTGCGTTGTGATAATGTGCTTGTGATCAAGAAAGCATTGTAATTGGGTCACCAAAATTAACATCAAGTTATTATTTGACTATATTTCTTCATTTCGCGATAGGAAAACTTTCGTAGCGGCATTGAAACAATAGCGAGTAGTCATACTAAATACTATCTCCCACTTATCTACGGAAATGAGAAACTGAATTATTTTATTTTAAAGTAACTTTGGTTCATGCAACGGCTGCCAATGCGACCCTATCACTAAGGCGCGTCACACGCTACAACGCGCCACGCGGCGGCGGCAGCGGGCGGGGCGCGGGAAACGAAGCCACATTCCCCGCCTGGAAACGCGTCCGTCCGTCCGTCCGTCACAGGACTGTATCTTTTGAACCGTAATAGGTAGACACTTGAAATTTTCACAGAGTGTGTACTACTATGACCGCTATAACAAAAATATTGGTAACAAAAATAAATTAATGGAACATACAAGAAACCTGTTTTCTTCGGCGTTTTATATTGTACGGTGGTAAGGTACCCGTGTATGATTTCGACTCGCACTTGGTCGCTTTTAAATACCAGTCAAAATATCCGCTGAGTGATGATCCTAACAGACAAGGTAATCTTTTACAATCAATGCACTAACCGTCATCGCTGACATACCTATTCAAATCAGCAAATTGCCAGTCTAAACTGCTAACTTTTCGGGCAAATTTCTTATCGTATCCCTCAGTGAATATCCAAGAATACCTCATTCCGTAGCTAGCCCAATATTGCTATGACAAATCTACTTATTAGACTTCTTGTCTTACATTTTCACTACAGGCATTTGTACAAAACCACCATGACTTTGACTATAAACGTAGATGGACAAATATTACCACACGATTCACCGCTGATCGTCATCATGATCAAGCCGAGGGCATTGTTTGCTCAATTTGTTCGGAAGCCCCTAGTTTCTGATATGCAAATCTGCTATTAGCTATTGTGATTTGTATACTTGGCAAGAATAAATTTGACAACAGATTAAAATGGCAGATTTTTAGAAACCCTGGGTAAAGTCAATGCTGTTGATATAAATTCGAAATGTGAGTGGAAACGCCGGGATTGAACGCCCTAGAAGAACATAATATTATAGTGACCTTATTGGAGATACTCTTCAGAAAAGTCAGGGGCGTAGTCCTCGCATCCGGCGTGCGAGTAGGGCCAGACGTATGAACGTAAACGAGGCAAAAGGAGTATATCAGGATCGTGGCAGGTGGCGTTGTGTAGTTGCTGCCTACCCCCGTGGGATAAAGACGTAAGTTTATGTATGTATGTATGTATAAATCCGAAATCCTGTTGAATTATGCCACATAACATAGATGCCCCAACAATATAGATATCAACTATACATTTTAAAAAGTGGAGATTTTGTTAGAATCATCTTATCTTATTTCGGTCTGCGTTAAAAGAATTTGTGTGGGAGACGAATCGTAGCGCAGCATCCAGTAGATCAGTTGCGGCGCCAAACGTCTCGTAAATTACATTATCTGGGATCTTGATTTTCAAGATGGCATCATCCAGACCTAAAATATCTAAATTTTGACGTTCAAAACAGCTTTTCTTTTACACAGCCTCTTAGACTTTTGACTTTCAGCTGAAATACCTGTTGATAGTCTTTCATTTTCGCAATGTATGACCCTTACGCCGAAGAGCTTAGGTAGAGCTGTACAGTAGACCCAGATTTAGCCAGTTCAGGGTTAAAAGTACATGTGATAGGGCGACCCCATTCCCATTCGGCGGATTACCGGACACTAATCTAAACTCCAGGCTGCTTCTGAGTTGCATCAGGGAGGCACTCCGGTATCACCGGATGCCGACCTACCTCTGTCGTGTGGTCGAGGCCTATTTGACGGACAGGGCCGTCATCTACCCCGGTCACCAGGGAGTGTGGAACCGGCAAGAGATGTCGTGCGGTGTCCCACAGGGATCGGTCCTGGGGCCGCATCTGTGGGATATCGGCTACGACTGGGTGCTGCGCGCCGACCTCCCCAGCGGCGTCAGCGTGGTTTGTTACGCTGACGACACGCTAGTCCTAGCGCAGGGGAGGTCGCACCAGGCGGCTGCCGAACTAGCGACACGCGGGGTTGCGACAATCGTCGAGAGGATCCGGCAATTGGGACTCGAGGTGGCCCTGCACAAGTCCGAGGCCATGTGTTTTCATGGTCCTCGGAACACGCCACCGTCGGGTTCCCAAATAACGGTAGGAGGGGTTCACATCGGCGTCGAGTCGACGATGAAGTACCTGGGACTCGTCCTCGACAGCCGGTGGAACTTCGTGGAGCATTTCCGACGTTTGGCTCCCAGACTGGAAAGGGCCGGGGCTGCCTTAAAGCGGCTCCTGCCCAATTTAGGGGGGCCAAACGCCTCCTGCCGGAGGCTCTACGCGGGGGTCGTGCGGTCCATGGCCCTTTACGGGGCACCGGTGTGGGCGCGTTCCTTGAGGCGGCGGCCAGCCCGCTGGTTGAATGCGCCCCAAAGGGTCATGGCCATCCGGCTGGTCCGGGGATACCGTACGGTCTCCGGTGAGGCGGCGAGCCTCCTTGCCGGATTACCGCCATGGGATCTGGAGGCAAAAGTCCTCGCGCACGTTTGGGAGTGGCGCGAGGAGGCGAAACGCCGGGGCGTAGCTCCGCTGCCGCGAGAAATCACGGTACAGCGGACAGAGCTCCGGCGGGATCTCAGGGCGGCATGGAGAGTGCGATTGTCGCAACCCAGCGCTGGGCACGCCACAATTGCGGCGATAAGTCCCCTCTTTGAGGAGTGGCTAGAGAGGCGCCACGGCGTCCTCACCTTCCGCCTGACGCAGGTCCTCACCGGACACGGTTGTTTCGGGAGGTTCCTGTTCCGGATAAGGCGGGAGGAAACGCCCGGGTGTCACCATTGTGTGGATCGCCCGGAGGACACGGTGGAGCATACGGTGGAGGTCTGCCCGGCTTGGGCGGAGCAACGCCGTGTCCTCGTGGAGGCGATTGGCGGTGGCGATCTCTCGCGTCCGGCCTTGGTCCAGGCCATGGTACGGAGCGAGAGGGCTTGGGAAGCCGTCACCTCCTTCTGCGAAGCAGTAATGTTCGCGAAGGAGGAGGCGGAACGCGTGAGGGAGAGGCAAAGTTTGCGCCCTCACGCCCCTAGCCGCCGCAGGAGACGCCCTGGGCGTCGGGAATCGCAGGCCGATTCCCGGCCACCGTAGGCGCGGGCCTGCGAACGGCGAGCAATGGGCAGCTCGCCGTTCGATAAGGACCAGGCCCGGGTCGACGGCGCGTTGTGTTCCACGCGCGCCTCAAAGAGATGTCAGCACCAATGACGGGGTTTGCTAGGACCGATGCCTGCTAGGGTTGCGGAAAAGTCCAAGAGGGTTACCGTGGCCCCTGGCACAGGCAACTGAAGGAACACGGGTGGGTTTTAGTCAGTAAGAGTCTGACACGCCCTCCTGCTCTGCCCAGAGCGGGAGAAGTTATTTGATGATTTCCCACCCACAAAAAAAAAAAAAAAAAAAAAAGGCTGCTTCTGAGGAATTCCTAACGGAAAACCCTATAGATGTAACACTTCGTTCGACCCGAGTGTTGAACCCATCAGCACTAAAGCAGTAGTAGCCCAGTGAACATGGCCGCGGAGTTGTGGCTCGTAGGTTCGAACCCAGCCAGGCACTTTTACTTTATGTAAATTATTTCATCTCCACTACTCTCAAAACCCTGAAAGCAAACATCGTGAGGAAACCAGCATGTTCTGGGCCCAAAATTTCGAAGACATGTGACGTCTAACAACCCACACTGTGCCATCGTGGTGTATTACATATATACCTACAGCCCACTCCCGCTCACCGAGAGCAGGCCTGTGTCCCAGCTGTGGGAACATTATAGGCTGATTATGCTACTTGAGTTTGAGCTAGTCTAGATATGACAAACTGCCGCCTATCCTCTTGACACAATCCCTTAAAGTTACCTCATACGACACTCACTAATTGCGCCCGTAGCCTAACTATTTTCAACAAATAAATCTACATCAGTACTAACTTTGTAAATCCATTAATTTAACCAATAAAGCCATCAAACACTTGACAAATTCGTGGACAAAAACGTCACGTGTACTGTTGTACACAACACGTCACTTGTACACAACACACTGTTTTCAACCACTGTTTAAATAATGACAATTTACTTTAAACACAGTTCAACATGTGATCCACATTCGAATAGTTATCGAACCAAGTCGTTCATGAAATTAGTCGGTATTAGAAAGTTCAGGAACAAAGTAGTATCACGCTATTGTTGTTAGGAACGTGATGTGTAGATGCGTGATAAGTTTGTAATACGTAGGTTCATTGGTAGAGGGATTTGAGTGAATAATGTCATGGTATGGGTAGATTGTTTGTGCATTTGTGCCCACGAATAAGTTGCGTTTACTGTTTTTAGGATAATTTCCAACAATCCCCGTTCAAGAGACCGTTTTTGGCTAACAATCTTGCGTCTTTGCCAGAATGTAATTAATACCGTGACACCACAGATTTACGGTGAACGAAAACATCGTAAAAAAAGGTCGAATGAATAATCTGACGCGCAGCATAATCAGCTTATAACGTTCCCACTGCTGTGACACAAGCCTCGTCTCTGTGAGAGGGAGTGGGCCATTCTTCTCCACGAGGGCACAGTACGGAGGGCCAGGCGTAGTCAATGATAATCAATGCTTCCTTCTCTGTATGAGATGAGGCCCTGCAACGCAAATATTACGGCCTGATGTAATTATTAACCTAGAAATTATGTAACAGAACATAAGTACCGTGGCCTGATAACTGAAAACTAACTGGCCGTATCGTCTCACTTTTAACCATAGAATTGCATCATATGCTAATAATTAGAAATTATGTTTTAAATTAACATAATTATGAGCTAAGGTTTAAGTAATTTTTATTTCACTAAGATTTTTGGGCTGATAAAATGGCGGAAGATAAATTACGTCTTCGGGCAGTCGTAGGTCTGACAGTCTGAGAAATGTGCTAAACTAAGAATGACAGTGGTATTGCCTAAGTAATGCTAATTACTTCTTCCGTATGTCACTACTGTTACTGCAACCCAGTGCTGAACGACAAGACATTTCAACGACCAGTGGTGTCATGTTACACACGCTCCATCCAAGCGGTTGGTTGTCGGTCAAGCTGTCATTGAGAAAGATAAGACACTCCATAGAGTGTCTTATCTTAATCAATGACAGCTTATTTATGCTCAGAAATGTAACCAACCTTACAGTCCTAATGAAACTGTATTTTACCCACAGTTACTAGATTCAGTCCATCATAAATAAGTTGGCACTGTCTCATTGGTCTCGTGGTCACAAAGCACGACAGCTGAACGTGGTCCTTATTTCGATCCCGGGCAGTGTCAGTGGGTTTTATCATTGGGACATTCTTGGAGACAGCCCGGAGTCTGAATTGTCATATTGTCATCAACCGGGCACACCGGTTGATGACAATAGGCTCGCCACCTACTAATGAGACTAAAACAAAATTGGCGAAATGTGGCATTCACCTCCCGTACGTTAAGTGGAAGTAGGTACTATCTTCATATCCCGCCGGGGAACACATTCGTGTTACAAATCAATTGTGTCATCTTTCCCGACCCTTTGAGCCCAATCCATATATTTCCTGCAATCCTTTCTAATGATGAGAACAAATGAGAGAAAAAAGGGCTCTTCTTGGCCACTTATCGGATTCGTTATGATGTCGCAATGTCATGGGAAAGATGGCAGATAGTATAGTATACATTATCTAGATCTGAAGAAGGAATGTTTTTATGATACACGTACTTCAGTCTCTCCGCGAATTTGTTCGTGGAGGTAGGACAACCAATTAATCAGCCTATAATGTTCCCGCTGCTGGGACACAGGCCGCCTCTCTGTGAGAGGGAGTGGGCCATAGTCCACCATGCGGGCCCAGTGTGGGTTGGTAGATGTCACGTCATGCCTTCGAATCTTTGGTTCTAGGACATGCCGGTTTCCTCGCGATGTTTTCCTTCGCAGTTTTCAGAGCAGCGGTGATGAAATAATTGACACAAAGTAAAGCGCCTGTCGGGGTTCGAACCTACGACCTACAACTCGTAAGTCGCAGCCGTTACCACTGGGCCACCACTGCGTTCTCACGACTAAATGATAAGTTTCATAAAATTCAAGGGCTTACACCTCTGCCGATGCCGAAATAAATGACCCAAAGCCCACAATTTCGTGCTCTTCGCCATTAAGTATTAACCCATTGTACGTAGCATCATGCGAAAACTTTTGGAACACAATTACAAAACCGAATTGTTTACGTTCTAACAAGATAGTTGCAATATTTTAGACCTGTGAGAATATTTTGAAATGTTAAACATTGTAATTTTATCTTGGCAGACATCTTTTTTTAGTGTGGGGGTAATTTGTTATGTATCTTTGTTACTGTTGAAAACTCGTAACCAAGAGGATGTATGATTGTAAATTTTTGCAATTGTCTGAGAAAAGCCTGTGAAGGCAAACCCACCACGAAGTAGGAATATATCCGCTCAGCTAATGACTTCGTCCGGGGAAGTACTACTTACCAGATCTACATGGACCTCAAATTAATGTCATGATCTGACCAAGATTATGTCTGGACTTTAAAAGAGACTTTGCCCCTAAGTTTGTTTCGCCATTTCTTCTCAGGGGTAGTCAGATAGGAGACGTGTCGCCTCAATCTAGCTTGTTTATTTTTTAAATATTGCGTGTAAAAGTGATTCTGATACCCTATTTTACAGAATAATACATTTTATTTATATTTATACACGGTGACATTTGAATCACAGTTTTGCTAGAACAAACGTTGTTTAGACCATGGTCTACTACCATTCTACAGCATCAAATATTTTATTAAAACAATCTAATCTAGGAGTTCTCAAATTAGTCTTACGTTGCTCAAACGTGTAATATTGTTTGAAACATTAACCGTAACATCAAAGTTCTCATCACGGTAGCGATATTGCATTCAAGACGCGAGCGCCGCGCGTCGTCGCGGCCGCAGTGTCCGTGTTGTAGGGCGTAACGATAATCCCGACATTTTTAACATTGCCTTTTTTGTGTTTTTTTAGAAAGTCAATGACGTTTTTTTTTCTATTGGATGCTATAGAATGGTTGTAGACCATGGTCTGAACAACGTTTGTTCTAGCAAAACTGTGATTCAAATGTCACCGTGTATATTCTTTGTACACCACAAAATACATAACAAAAAATAAATCAGAAACTACAAAATATAGAATGGGTGGCCTTATCGCTTTCTGCGATCTCTTCCAGGCAACCTTCATCATACTCAAGTATTTTTTGTCCTGGAACGTATTTCGGTTTGATTTGAAGGGTGCTGGTGCAGTAATTATGAGACATTACAAAGTCGTACGACGACAACGTCTTTTTTTTTTTTTTTTTTTTTTTTTAAGATATAAAAAAAAAAAAAAAACGTCGACGTCTTATGAATCCCCTTAATTGGTATTTTAGGTGTTTATTGACGGCAAAATTAATGAGCATCGGAAAACTTTATTGGTTTTTGTAAAGGTTAATTTATTTATTTATTACTTTTCGCACAAAAGGTACAAAGGCGGACTTAATGCCTTAGGCATTCTCTACCAGTCAACCAAGGGTGGTGAAGAGATTAGATGGATTAATTTTAATTAATTAATTTCTCTATCAGACACAAAGATATTTTTTTTGCAACTATATAAAACGTAATATTTCGTTTATCTGTACTTAATTACTGGATATTTATCCTATATACTAATCTATTTTAGTATAGTTGGGTAAATGCATAATTGTTATTTTATTTTAAACAAATAATTGAGAGAATCTATTCGAGATGATCTCATTGAACTAAAAAATAATAACCGAAACTTTCTAAAGTAAGCCAAACCAACAATTTTCCTCACCAAAGAAGACACGAGCAAACCCATTATAAATTGTACTTATTTAGAAATGTTTGTCACAGATCTGAAATGTAAATATAATCTAATTAATTTCTCATAAGGTAGAACACAACGTTGTTACATGATCCACCGCGTTAGCCAACTTGTGGTCGCGGGTTCCTTTCCTGAGTTGGGCAACCGTTGCTAATATATTAGTGTTGTTTCTCGTGAAAATGGGATAGACAGTAGGTAGAGTTGTTGGGTGTTTTTGTATGTTATCTAATCTATCTAAACTTGTAAACTAATAACACACTACTACTAACACTACTAACATTGTTTGTAAAACGTAGTCTTTAGAAGTATTTATACGAAAACTAAAATTCTGTCACTAATTGAAAGCTACACTGTCAAAGGATATATGTTTTATAATTAAAAAACGCGGACGAGGTCGCGGGCGGATACTAGTTCTTTATAATAAGAATAGTCATTTTGTTTTTGTATGTTTTCTTTATATTCATCTGTTTCTAGAATAATGTTGCTATAATGAGGGAAAGGGATAGAAAAACTGTAAGGTTTATTAGTTTGATTGCTCGATGAAACAGCTGGTACCTAGGATAAGAAATACTTGAAAGTAGTAGAGCCTATTGTGAGGGGCTCGTGGCTAAGCAACAGCCGCACGTTTCGACCACAGCCTCCACCGGCACAACAACCTTTGTACGTATTTTTCAGTTCTTTTCTTCTTGTCTGTTTATATGTGTGTGTACTTAAATGATTAAATGCATAAATAAAAACCCAGAGCCCTCCGAGCCTCGGTGGCACTTGTTAGGGTAGGCGGTAGCCCGAAGGTATGACAACCTTTCAAAGGGGTGTCGTGTTAGCCAGTTACTGGTTTGTGGCGGTCAAATAGGCCGTCGCTCCATGTAACATACTGGCAGCCGACCCTAACTTAATTAGGAAAAGGTTCGGCAGATGATTAGAGCAAAAGATTTTGCATTGGTCCAATATCAATCCAGTGTCACTGAGTTTCAGAGCGGGATTGAAATACTGGATTGTAAATCAGCTTGTTTATGCCGTGTACATAGGTGAATTAGTATTTTTTTTTTTTTTTCCCAAATAATATATGTTTCTTTTTCTTTCAAGTGGATGGTTCCACAATAACGGTGAACTCTTTTGTTTGATGTCCATATTGTCCATGCTTACGTGACCTTTAATTGTCCAGAGGTCATAGACAAGTGACAATCGCTTCCAAAGCATTTCGTATTTTTATCTACTTCTACAAGAACTTTCCACAGTATTGACGTAAGCTTTTCTTTAGGTCATGTCGGTCCTATAATGGTCTTTTGACTTCTCCATCAACGTCATCGCTTATAGAATGTCTCTCTGCCAGGCCCTCGTGTGATAGCGTTAGCTTTGGGTGATCATCAGGTCGAAACCTATAATGTGAACCTAGTGATATGCTGTGATTGTTACCTGTTGTAGTTGCCTTGTGAATAAATAAATAAATAAATACCAATAATTTCACACACGTTTTGACAATTAAAACCACAAAGAGAAATATGACTGACACCTGCAAAGTCAATTATAAAGTCGGAACAATGTGTCCAACAAATCACACAGACGGACAAAAAGCCGAATGTATGTGGAAGTCAGAAAAACCGTATTGCTTATAATTGTAATGATATTGAGTTTTTGTGTGCGTGGGAAAGTAAGTGGCGCTTGGTTGGGGATAGTGGTAGGAAATGAAGGAGGCTGGTTTGATTCCTGGGCTAGGAAGGTAAAATAAGATAAGAGTGAAAAAAAAGAGTGAGCAAAAGTGAGTGATTTTTTGTGAAATAAAAGTTTTATACTGTCCGAAAAGTAGGTAGAGTTAAAACTTCTTGAGAACTGGGTTGCAGGTTTAAAATCTATCGTACTGCATTAGTTTAATGTGACTGGTTCAACGATATAATGTATGTAGTAATTTAAATATCAGTAACTTACTATGAAGGAAAATATCGAATGAAAGCCCGAGCTGAAAGGTCTGATCGAATCTGAGGTCTGGTTGAATCGTCAGCACGCGGTGAGTAGTTAAGAGTGGTGATCGATGCTCGTTCCTTCGCTGTATGAGAAGGAACCCTTCAGTGCCCTTACCTGTTCCGTGCCCTTCTTTGTCCTGCAGTGGGACAGTGTACTGGCTCGTATTATTATTATTTCCCAACATTGTTGGTTGGCTTCGTCCCATTTATTTAAACGTAGCATTCAATAATTATGGGCTCAAATTACTCATTTGCTAAAATGTTGCTTAGATTAATGTGCTAATTTTATACAATTCCTCCTGTGTTGAATGTGGTAGGACATTAAAGGGCTCTACGTTTGTAGCTTAAATTACACTTAAACAACATGCTAATTAAATTACGTAATTAAATTAACTTTAGACACGAATACAATTGTAACAATAAAAGTTGTGCAAGTTTAATTTTATAGTGAAGTCGTCCTTACCTTTCAAAACTTTAGATTCCTTTCTAAAGGTTTGCTCAGGAGATGTAAGGGGAGATGTTGAAAGCAATGAAACTTACCCAAGAATGGAAAAGTAACCAACGGATTGTTGGTAATGTAGGTTGCACAAAACATGCCTTATAGTAAGTCGGCAGGGATTTCTGAACGGGTGGGCCTGCGGGCCGGAATCCATCACAGGCCTAGAGAGGTTTCATGTAAGCAAGGGCGGCTCGAGAGAGGGACATGGTTTAAGTTTCTATTTTTTCGGATTATTATCAATAGAAAGAAAGCGAGGGAAAGTCTTGTCCCTGGCAATCTGTTTGTACAGTTGTTCTTGTACATAATACATAGAAAAAGATCCATACCAAACATAGCGCAATACTATGGGGGACACGTCCTTCCTACTGCTTGGCCCATGTGCCCCTCCCAGAAGTAGATCTTAGATCCAGCCAAGGGTAGATGTCATATCAGGTGTTGGTTCTGACTAATGATTAATCCGTAATACCCATGTTTTTATTTAATAACTGTGTACTTTTCGATCTAAAAAGGGAACACAATTATGTAAAGATAATAATAATTAACTAGGTAGGTACTTGTTAAGCCTGTTTTTGAAACAATGTGGGAGAGATGGTATCGTGTGTATGAAACAATATGATTGCAACCGTTCACCAAGGTTACTATGTGACCTACAGCGTGACACACTTTGATGATTGTTTTTACATTTCTACAATAATATCTGTTACCGACCTACAGAGCAAGGCCTCTTCTCATACAGAGGCAGGACTGTTGACCATTTCATCACGCTGTTACTTTTGTTATCAACTATCCATAATAATATCATCATCATCGTCATCATCATCTGCCTGCCTTTTCCCAACTATGATGCAGCTGAATACCAGTATTTTACATGGAGTGACTGCCTATCTGACCTCCACAACCCAACTACTGGGTAATACGATACCCCTAGGTAAGACTGATTATAAGACTTTCGAGCTACTATCCATTATACTTCATATTATACATTCAAAAGTAACTCTGTAATTTGTTACCTGGGGCGCGCGGCGGGGTCTGTCAGACTCTTACTAAAAACGACCCCGGTGTTCCATCTCACACCTACGCCGGTGGTCGCGGGAACGTACGATCCTTCCGCAACACCTTTTCAAGCCTAACCTATCCTAAACCAATGAACGGATTTCGATAAAATTTGGCGGAGATAGGTGGCATCCTGGACATAGGTGGCATCCCGGGGAAGGGCATACGCTACTTTTGTCTTACGTTGTTATAAGATTAATGACTACGTTGAAGACGAGGTAGTCTGGCAATAGTCTATTAACTGTTCCCAAATGACACTGTTTTTTTACATGTTTCTTCGGCATAATCTAGATTTGTCATAGTTGTAATGGTAATCATGTCATTTGGTTTAAATAGGCTTTTATTTTTTATTGTTTTATAACCATTTCTTTTTGTATTTTGTGAATGTGAGTTCTTGTGAGCTTAAGATTTGTAAACCATTTTCTATCTTGTTAAGTACCAGGTAGGTGATTATACCTGTTGATAGGCCTACACTGCCCCCCCCCCCCCACAAACACTGTAATTTGAAAACATTGTAAAAGCCAATTGTTTTTAAAATAGTAACCGTGGAGTTTCTTGCCGTCTCTCCATAGGAAACAACCAATTGAAACCGTGCCGTGCCGGGCCGTAGCTTCTGACGTTTCATAAGTGCCCATGTAGGTTTATAAATGTGAAATAAAAAATTCTGATTTAAACTTGGTCCAGTAGCACGTTCCCGTGGGATAGATTCCGCATCCACGCGGGTGAAGCCGCGGGACCAAGCTAGTCTCAGGTATGATCTACTTGCCCCACCTTCAATAACTATAGATTTAACTTCAGCTAAAACCACAGCCAATAACAATAAACAATATCTGTGTGAATTAAAGTAAAAACTGCGACAATGTAGTTACAAACCAGACGAAGAAACGAAAATATTTGATTACAATTGTAGGTAATTATCTCGCCATATTGTCGCCAGTTGTTATGCAAAATTACTTCTGTGAGATTGGGAAACTGCATAGGTATGCAGAGGAGGCACATACTTGAAATATCAGCTTGTCACAGTCCCAAGGCAGTGGAACCCTCTTCTCTTTCGAGAATTGATCGCTACGCTTGCCCACTGTCGTGTTAGCGATTCTCGACCATTTTTTCCGTATCGAAACTAGCTATTTAATTCTAAACATACATAAGTCCATAAACTCATGCCTTTTCCCGCGGGGGTATGCAGAAATTATAGAACGCCATCTACTAGGATCCCAAAGCTGGGCACAAGACCGTTAATCGTTAATACAAACCTACGTTGTTTGTACAAACCTACTTACAGAAATAAAATCATTTATCATTTAATTAACGAAATTAACATTGCGAGTAACGGATTAACTTTTAAGTGAACTTTAAAAATTGTTGACGAACTCAATTAACTTCCGTTAACTTTCCATATAAGTCCGTTTATCGTACCTACTCGTAGGTACTATTTGCCAAGAGGACACTGCGCAGACCGCGCCGCGCCGCGAAATACACGTTCTGAAATCTATTTTGATTTGAATTTGATCTCTTTATTAATTACTACAAACTATATTGATGCACCCTTCTTTTATTAATTTGTTATATCCTGTCTAAACTTCCATAGCCTATATATTCCATATTCCAATCTTCCGAAATGTAACGCTTTAACGTTTAGCGAAGTTAACTATTTAATTAACGGTGCCCAGCTATGTACCATCCTTAGATACTTATTTTCTTATTCTAATTTTGATTATATTTTTTTCTTTTTTTTCTCTAATTCTATTAAGAATAAGAAATTCTATTTGCTCATACATGTGTATACATACATAATTAAAATAATACATGCACGATCTTAAATTAGAGTGCCTCACGACATGTCTGCCATATCTCATGGCGTGCGCATATTTTAGTTACAATTATAATTATTGAATCAATGATTTTTATATTTTACATTTATACATTAAATATCAGTCACAGTTAGACAAATACTATATATATTTTACTAATAATTCCAGATTTCAGGCTCGTCTTGAAAATTACCTTATGAATAAACCCAATGACACTTTGCCTGAACTGTACATCGAACCCTGGACCCCATGCTAAGCAGTCGCATCGTGTTAATTATATTGAAAATAAATGATGTTCTTCTATTGTTTCAGGTTTGAGCAACCCACACAGTTAGGGTACCGCAGCGAAAATGACACAACAAAAACGACTGTGCGGAATCAGTCTGGGTTCCGTAGGAGTTCTAACAGTATTATTTTATTTGATTGACCGGTCATTAGCAGTGAGTAATTTACAATTGTAACTATTTCCTTTTCCTTTTTTTTTCCTTTTTTGTATATTTCCTTTTACATGTTGTCTGTTTAGTATATTCTATACCTAACATTTATATTATTTTTATTTAAGTGCAACGTTCGTAAGTACGCTGTACTGGTACAGCGTCCTAACTATTGTTTGCCTCACCGGACGACGTCACTACGTCAGCGCCGGCTGTCGCTGAAAACCAGCGCTGGGGCTCTGTCTTGTATAGGGTCGCGGCATAATGCTGAGCGATAGCCGTTTTGCGTAGATGTGACGCATGTTTCCCCCAACCTTTTCATATTTTCTGTGTTTGTGTTATTTTTTGCGTCATGTTTACCGCAAATAAACGCATTTTCTTTCTTTCTTTCTTCTTTTCTATTTTCTAACATTTAAGGAAAAATTTGGAACGAAAATTATCACAGAAAATAGCGAACATATTGTCTAGCGCGTCTTAACTGCTGCGATTGGTTAAATGAATTACCCATCAACAGCCAATCCTATTACATGACTTGAGTTTAATTTGGACGCGTCGATGATTTTCGTTCCAGGGGGTGTACCTACTCTCTAAGTCCATCAACGCCCGTCTGAAAGTAATTGATCTGTTAAAACAACGTCAAATTCAATGTTTCGGACGGGCAAAAACACGTCGGGAGCAGGGACAGCTGTCAAATCGTGTTGAAATTCTTTCTTAGTTTGGAACCCGAACTAATCTTATGTACGTAGGAGATACAGTATATGAAGCCCCCGTAACTTCGGCCGTAACTACGTGCTACGTATTTAGGGAATATACCCCTTGAAACGGGTGCAAAAGCTAGTGGCGTTATTGAACTATTTATTCTGGATAGTTGAATAACTTAATTTAAGACCTCACGCTTGGGCACGCCACGATAGCGGCGGTAAGACCCCTCTTTGAGGAGTGGCTAGAGAGGCGTCACGGCGTCCTCACCTACCGCCTGACGCAGGTCCTCACCGGACACGGAAGTTTCGGGAGGTTCCTGCACATCATCAGGCGGGAGGAAACGCCCGGGTGTCACCACTGCGATGATCGCCCCGAGGACACGGTGGAGCATACGGTGGGAGCCTGCCCTGCATGGGCGGAGCACCGCCGTGTCCTCGTAGAGGCGATCGGCAGCGGCGGCGATCTCTCACGCCCGGCCTTGGTTCAAGCCATGGTCCGGGGCGAGGGGGAGTGGGAGGCAGTCGCCTCCTTCTGCGAAGCAGTCATGCTAGCGAAGGAGGTGGCGGGACGGGAGAGGGAGAGAGTCTCCCGTCCAAGCCGCCGCGGTGGACGCTCCGGGCGTCGGGAGCCGCGTGACGACTCCCGGCCACCGTAGGCGCGGGCCTGCGGGCGGTGAGTAATGGGTAGCTCACCGTCCGATCAGGACCAGGCCCGTGCTGGACGGCGCGTACGTGTTCCACGCGCGCCTCAAAGAGATGTCAGCATCATAGAGGGGGCCCACTAGGGCCCAAGCCTGCCGGGAAAGCGGGATCATCCAAAAGGGGTACCGCTGACCCGGAACATAAAGGGCCAAGGAAGGAACACGGGTGGGTTTTAGTCAGTAAGAGTCTGACACTCCCTTCCGCTCCACCCAGAGCGGGAGGAGTCATTTGATGATTTCCCATCCTCAAAAAAAAAAAAAAAAAAAAAAAAAAGACCTCACGCTTAGTAACTACCTACTACAACACTTAGCAGCTAGATAATGTAACAATTATCAGATTATCATCGAGAGAATTTTAATTGACTCAATAAGGAGCTTATTAAATTGTCATTAGTAGATAAGTAAATTAGTATTAAACAATGCAACAATTACTATTATTATTATTATTTATCGCAAAATTGATGAGCTGTCAAAATTAACACAAGATGACTTTTAAAGTTTTAGAGGTGGAAACTTGTAACTGGCGATCTCCTCATAATGTAAATACACACTCAAATGAACTAGCTGTAAGTTACCTTAAAATTAATAAAAGATAACATAACATAACATACTATAACATCACGCCTGTATGCCTAGAAGGGTAAGGTAGAGGTGTACGTATAGTACACCAGTACTTCGCCAGTTATTGTAACAGGGTGCGAGCCTATCGCCATCTACCGGCACAAATCGAGACTCCGGACTGCTACTGAGATATTCCAGATGAAAAAACCCAATTTCAATTTGCCCGACTCGAGAATCGAACTCAATACCTCATGATTAGTAGTAGCGCCTGCGACCACTAGACCGACGAGGCAGGCAGATATAAAATAAATAAAATAAAATACGCGGTAGGTATTATAGTGCAAAGTTCTAGTAAAAATTACAGTAGGTAATTCCTTTTAGGCTACCCCTGTGTCCGCTATCATGCAGTGTGGTAATTATATCTAGAGGGGTTCTGAAATGCATGTAATTTGTACCTTCATTAAATATATGGGATACTTACGGTGCATGTACGATACAATGCGTACATGTGTCAAGTGCATGAAATGATACGGGTTCTAAGACATTTCAATGTTGTCTCTTAAGGCCTTGTCGCCTGTAATGTAACAGCTCAGGGGGCTACTCTCTAAGTCCGTCAACAAAGATAAGGGCCCGTCCGAACAAAGTTCTAAACTTAGAAGTGAACACTATTCAGGAATAAGGACAGATGTCAAATCGTGTTGTCATTTTTTCTTAGTTTAGGTAACAAAGCGTGCTATGTACAAACAAGTCGACGTACGTTCCTCCACCGCTTGGTCTAGTGTGACAAGTTTTTATAAGTCCTTTACAAATAACTAGAGTTTGTCTCATGAAAAAGATTTTTGCTAAACTGTTTTTCAGTATATCTCTGATTTTAAGTTGGTTTTCCTTCCGATGCTTCCAGTATCGCTGGTTCTTGAACTACACTGAAGGCTTGTTTGCCCTACATTCGTGTCAATACTCAATAAATTATGAATTAATTCTACGAGCAATAAAGTTAAGTCTTTAATTATTCATGAATGCCTTTATATGGACTTAATAAACACGTTAAAAAAGCTAAGCATTCGATTATTCCTCAAAACACGGTAACCTGCATCCTTGGGTTGAAGTATTTTTAGGGTTGCGTAGTAAAATGTTGTAAATTAGGTTCTTTTTGATTTTTCCTGCCAAATGTAGCTGACAGAAATGAGTTCATATTCTGTTAATATAAAGTCTTCCTTTAAAATGTAAAGGGATAGAAAAATAAATATTTAATATTTGTAAAAAAAACTTCTATGTAATAAATTATTCTTCAGTAATTTTTTTTTAAAAATGAATAAAAAAATCATTACAATCATTTTAGGTTTGCATTTCAGTCAGTACCTACGTACCTATCTACCTATGTGTTATTTACTTATCAACCATAATATTATTTATAATTTCAAATAAAAATGTTTGAAAATACCTCTGACAGAAAATCTAGATTTTTATGTTAATCAAAAATGAACTACATGCCACGTACGGCACCCATAACTACATGCTTGGTTGGACAATTATATTCTTTTTTTTATTAGACGTAATAGCAACAATGTTACGACATAATGAAATGTTTACCTCTTACCCAAAACTATGTGGATATGAAGTACATTATTGAATCGCATGTCACACGACAGAACACGACAAAAAGTCGTGGCGTGTGTAAGAATCACGCGACACTTCGTCTATTATTAATTCAAAGCTTTGATTAACTAAGTAGGTATAATTAGGTAGTAATTATTGTATGTATTATTGTTTCATTAACTTGTCATTAGGTAGATTATCTACTAGGAAAATCAGATTAGCGGTTTTTTGTTTGATACACATGTTGCGTTTTATTGTGGAATTGTAATTTTTTTCTTGTGTTTGTCGTGAACGGTGAGTAGGGGATTATGTCACGAGGATAGGCAACACAGTCCTCTTGTGTCATCTGCCTGCCTTTTCCCGAATATGTTGACTTCCAGTCTAACCGGGTGCAGCTGAATACCAGTATTTTACATGGAGCGACTGCCTATCTGACTTCCACAACTCAGTTACTGGGTAATTTGATAGTCCTTGGTTAGACTGATTTTCAGACTGTCGGGCTTCTGACTACCCGTAAGGACTGTCAAAGATCTACGAATGACAGCCGGGACCAACGGCTTAGGTACGTGCTATCCGAGGCATATGAAGGGTCTCGGTATTTAATGCATAATCTGATCTGCTGTTTGTGAACATAATTCTGGTACGGATCACGTATTTAGTAACCCTGACTCGCACTTGACCGGATCTTTTTACTTTAAGGCTCCTTTAAACAGTCGCGACACGCGACGCGAAACGCACGCGACACGAGGGCACCGCTCGTCGCACGACAGGCGGTGCCTTATTGTGTCGCATCGCGTGTCGCGTCGTGTGTTGCGCCCGGTTGTAGGAGCCTTTTAGCAGTAGGTAGGGTTTACCTTGGACAGCAAAATCAAAATCAAAAGTCATTTATTCAAACTGGGCTGAGAATCAGCACTTTTTGAACGTCGAAATCACATAAGAAAGTCCCATCAAAACGCCAACGCAAGCCATTGAAACTTAACTGTTTCTACCTACCCCCATGGGAAGAAGGCGTGAGTGTATGTATGTACTTTACAATTGAAACTGCAAATATACCATGGCTTCACAACTATGTTGAAAACATGCTTTTAACATCGAATTCTCAAAATGGTAGTGAATGGGCTCGTGGCTAAATAATATCAACCGCACGGGTCGCTCGTAGGTGGAGCTACACTTGTCGCGGTTGGTTCGTAGATGCGCGACCATCCATTACAATGTCGAGACCCCTCCGTGTCTCGGAAAGCTCGTAAGCCGTTGGTCCCGGCTGTCATTCGTAGATCCTTGACAGTCGTTACGGGTAGTCGCAAACCAAAAATGCTGACAACCAGTCTTACTAAGGGGTATCGTGTTACCCAGTCTCTGGGTTGTGAAGTTCAGAAAGGGAAAGCCGACCCCAACACAGTTGGGAAAAGTCTAGACCGATTGGAAAATACAAAAGCGTGCAAACGTTTACAAACAGGTCCTCACTACTTCCACTCACATTCGTGTGAATATTGTAATTACTGAAACGTCTGTATCACTGTATCCCTGTTACTGCGCGGTACACTTTCTTTCCTTATTCTTTGTTAATTCAAGCGGCGCATACTTGAATTAATTAGTTGGTCTGGTCAGCACTCGCAATAAATATAATTATGTGGTTATGTTTTCCTTTGAAACCTAGTTACTGGGTTGTGGAGGTCAGGTAGGCAGTCGCTCCATGTATTCAACTGCATGCGGTTAGACTAAAAGCTAATCCCAACATAGGTGGGAAAAAGCTATGCCGATAGATTGGTTTCTTTTGAAAATCTCTCTGGACACAAGAGGAAAGTCACCCCTGTGACCGTAAAGGAATAGGTAAGCCTCTGCCCGCGACCTACGTCCGTGTGGAAGTCAACTGTGCCATCAAACATATCCTATATCAATCACACTGGCGCAACGCGACAGCGCGACACAAAGGCACCGAGTGTCGCGGACGAGTGGTACCTTTGTGTCGCAACTGTTTGTGGGAGTCTGTACCTGGCAATAGTGAAGCTTTCTATCAGTGCAGGAATTGTAATCGGATCTGTAGGTACTTCCAGAGATTTTTCAAACAACCAACCAATTTTAATAATAACTAACTCTGGCCCGCGGCTTCGTCGGCGTGGATCATGTAAAATATTCCACGGAAACGTACTGGCGACCGGGATTAAAAGTACTCTATGTGTTTGATCAGATTATAAACTATATGTGTACCAAAATTCATCCAAATCCGTACAGCCGTTTTCGCGCCAATCCGACACATACATCTAGACAAACCGACAAACGGACGATAATTCTTAAAACTGTATTTTCGGCATCAGACTCATTCCCCACACCTCGTATCAACTACTTAGGGCGCGTTAGTGTTCTTTTTACTATTTTATTAAATGTATAAATTATTTTGTTAATTACTAGATAATATAATACTTTACGTATCTGAATAATATAAATATGTTTCGATATTGAATTTACTTTCTGTATCTTTCCAGTCGCTAGACGGCTACATACCTGGACAGGACTACCCGGTATTCACAGAGGTACCTAAAGGATTGTCATTTACTTGCGATGACAAAATACCCGGGTACTACGCTGACCCTGAAACTATGTGCCAAGTAAGTACAGATCTCTATCTGGTGTCGACACGAGTTGACTCACAATAACTCATAACGTGGTAAAAAGGCTTTTCATTTGTCATGATAATTCATTTAATACGTTGTACCAACTAAAATTTGTTACAATTAAAATAATTTTAATCTCCAGTGCCTAATAAAAATGTCAATGCAATGTGTTTTGTGGCTTTAAATGTTTGCTAAAGAGATAATGGAAGGATCTTTAAGTTTTTTTTAAACCTTAAAGTGATCTTGAACAGGTCCTCTTCTTCTTATTTTCGAGTCGATATTATTATTGCCGATAGTATTTTTTGGATTAAGTGACCACGGTGATAGCAGCAAGGTAATAGAGGAATACTCTCTACCGTGAGTGCGGTGTTGTCCAGAACATGACCCACTTGCTAGAAAGTCCAAAGTGTCCATACACCTGCACCTTTGAGGATATAATTAACGCCACTGGCGCTGCTATTTAAAATATATTGATATTAAAAGAACTGACTTATCAAATTGTTGGCCATATCTTTTGGATCTTTACGCCTACTCAAAAAATTATAGCATCATGTCTCTTTCTTACAGGTTTGGCACTGGTGTGTCCCTAGTATCGGAGGCAACCTGATGTACTCTTTTGTTTGCGGAGCTGGCACCGTCTTCAACCAGAGAACCAGGGTCTGTGACTGGTTCTTCAAGGTAATACAAATCGTCACTGATCTATGATGAAAGAAATCATGAGCTCTGAGGAAACTTTCACTGAACGATCTCATATTGTTAACATACAGTGAGGTGGCGTAATGATTTGTGCTTCTTCTCTGTGTGAGACTATGAAAAGAGGATTTGGCCATGCAGTGGGTGAATACAGGCTGATAAGCCGTCGACTATACAATCCCACTGCCACTGCCTCGTTGGTCTGGTGGTCGCAAGCGCTACCTGCTGAGCATAAGATCCTGGGTTCGATTCCCAGGTCGGGCAAAGTTTTATTGGGTTTTTCCATCTGTAATTTCTCAGTAGCAGCCCGGAGTCTAAATGTGTGCCCGGTTGATGGCAATAGGCTCGCACCCTGTTACATGGGACTTTAATATAACTGGCGAAATGTGGTTATACTATAGCTACACCTCTGACCAACCCTCCTGGGAATACAGGCGTGATTATACGTTATGATATACAATCGTGTCGTTTATCATCTGAAGACAAAACAAAAGTTGATCGATGAAAAGTTACTGGTTCGTCCAACATATTGAATGTTTTTAGGGTTCCGTACCTCAAAAGAAAAAAACGGAACCCTCATAGGATCACTTTGTTGTCCGTCCGTCCGTCCGTCCGTCCGTCCGTCCGTCCATCCGTCCGTCCGTCCGTCTGTCAAGACCGTTTTTCTCAGGAACGCGTGGAGGTATCAAACTGAAATTTCTATATGATACTCAGGTCTACTGTCCCTGGAAGCTGTAGAAAAATCAACCTTCTAAGCCAACGCAATCAAAAGATACAGCCATTTAGGCCGCAAATTTCCGCAAATTTTCGAAACTTGCACGGGAATCAAAACCTACAGGGTACTTCCCGTGAACTTAGAATCTTGAAATTTCGTACGAAGTCACGTCTTATAGTACAGATATAGGAAAAATTACGAAAACCGTAAATTTTTAGTTTCATCATATAAAAAAAAAATATTTTTGAAAAATACCATAACTATGACTCGATTGTCGTGATGGGTGAACTTTTACTTATATACCTACAGGTTTGTACGGAACCCTCGGTGCGCGAGTCTAACTCGCACTTGACCGGTTTTTTTTAACTTGAATGTCCTCTACAACGTACACACGGCTACAGATCAAGCTATACATTTCCAGTATAAGCTGATCTCGCATTGTATAGGAGTTCCTTACAATGAGAGATCAGTGTAAACTGGAAATGTATAGCTGGATGTTTAGCCGTGTGTACCAATTTTATCCTGGAACCAATTATTGGTCTTATAAAGTTGTGGATTTGAATTCAGCTACTGTTCGAGTAGCAAATTTCGCTAGATCCCTCGAGTAAGATAAGTAATGAAATTATTACTCCACAATACATAATTATAATAATGATGTGCTGTCTCTTTCCAGGTGGATTGTCCAAACGCCCCAGCGTACTACGGGATCAATGAAGACCTGTACAAGGATGAGGCCGGCAACTTCATTAACGGGAAAAAGTAGATCTTATTTATATACCGACTGTTTAGTGCCAATCGACTATTCTGTCTGTTAATATAAATATAGCCAAGTCATGTCTTGTGTGTTGTCATTGTCATGGTTTTGCTCAGAAATTTAAGCAGGACTTCCCAGTGCGTTAAAAATATACTAGCTGTCAGTGGTTATTGTAAGCTAGCTACCCGACAGCCGCTGTCCTGTCTCAACAATAGTTCATTCAAACATCTATTCTACAGAAAAAAGGACTTAGAGTTTTTCTGTTTTTTAATTCCCCGGGCCACTTTTAAGATCCTTCATTCCCTTAAAACCTTATTCAGACATTACGAACATTTTAAACAAAAAATAGCCTAATCGGTCCAGCTGTTCTTTATTGTAGCGCTTACCAACGAATAGCACTTCATTTTTATTTAGATAAAAAATCAGTTTTGGAGGTTATTCGCATTGACTTATATGTTTTTCCTAGCTCAATGGTTATTCGTTACTCAAATATCTTTAATCACCAGTTTTATTCATCATGTGTACGTAAAAAAAAAATCATGACAAAAAACTAAATTATTCGATTGTTCCATTCGATTATGTAAGTAATCGATTATTACGATATATTTTTTAGTCGATTGTGTCACTATATCCGGTAAATCTAGAGACGTTTAGATGACGTATAAGTTACTAAAATATCAACAATAGAGAGTATTCTCAATTTTAAGTACAATTAATTTAAGTGTAAAACGTCATAATGTAGAAAAATGATAGTATTTTTTAAATAGTGTTTACAAATTTATTTATTAGTGTTTTTTTAATTGGAGTTTATAATTGTACTAATCAATATAAAATTAAGTTCATCGACTCGTTTTTTACCCACATTAAGAAAATTAATACAAGCCAACATTATTGTGATCGATTTGAAATTAGAAATGTGATACATTTTTTTATTTTATTTTAGTCATAATTAAACTTATACTTAGCTTTCTTTATTAGAATTAGTTACCAATTTGCAACATAAGCTACCGTAGTTTCATAAAATGTTTGAATGAAAATTAGCCATTACTAAATACTTACAAGAGTAAGAATAAACTAATTTCACGTTAATTTAAATGTATTTTGTCTAAGCACCCCGCTTTCTTTAGCTTCTTTTTCATTAATTAAATTAGCAAACTTTCAGTTTCAAGCACATCATTTGCTTTGGTTAAACTTTAAATAACCACCTAAAGAATACACTGAAATTAGTTTATTTTATTAAGGTGCCTACAGACTGCCGAATTGTCGATGCTTTCGAATGACTACATTCTTATATCAATTGGTAAAAAATAATTTCCAGTTTTTTTCGTTAATCATCTAAATTGATCAAGTCTTTAGGCACCTGCGTTACCACATTATCACATACCGATAGTTAATTTAAATTTGTGCTTCCAGGGGTAATTCATACAACAATTTGTACGACAGACGACGATTATCAGCCCGACGCAAACGACATGAGTACGCGACGAGACAATCAGGCAAGACTGACAGTCCCGACATTCAAGATAGGAGTGACAAACTTGAAGTGACTGACACGACGCCTTCAGGCAAAACTGACAGTCAAGACATTCAAGCTAGGAGCGACAGAGTCGAAGTATGGAGTAGAAGAAAACGAGCAAGAAAGTTTAAAACTCATAAGAAACAAGCTAGTGACAAACATGATGTGACAAAATCAAGCTAGAGTGACTGACAATATTTACTGACGATTTATAATAGTATGAGAGAGTTGGTTATGTAAAGCGCTAAGCTTATACTCATGCTTGAAAACCTTGAAATAAGCGCATTAGTTCGACTCTTTGATCTCAGAAAACCTGTTCAATTTAATTTGTTGTCAAATCTCATTAAAAGTTGTTATTTTGGTAAATCAACCACTACTGCTATTTAGGCGGTTTGACGGCTGAACTGAAGAGAAACTTGATCAGGCTTTCAGAGAACATAATTATGTGACTGTCAATATTGGAAGTATGAAAGGGTTTTCAAAAAATTTATGATAACAGATTGTTTTGGACTGCTGACAAAATAGAACTCAAAATTATCGAGACGAAATTGACTGACAAAATATTAGCAATGATATTAAAATGAAAAGTTTTAGTTATGGAAAAAAAGTTATACGGAAACTGACTGACGAATTTCGGTAATTATGTACTGAAAATGACGAAATAAAAATTTCATCCCGATTTTTCCCGTACTAAGGGATTACTCTGACAATCACTGACAACAATTATACATAAATATTGAGGCCAATTTTATGGATTATTGATTTTTTTAAAGTTTTGTATGTTTTTAAATCTGTATAATTGATTTTATTTTTAAATTAAAAAAAAACGTATTACCTTTTAGGTCGGTATTCTGGCCAGTTACATTATTAATTTACTTTTAAATGTAATAAACAAAATGTTACTTATATAAAATTTTCGTCTGTGTACATACTACCCAAGTAAAATTATTGTAAAATGTAATGCCTACCTAAGTACCTAAACTAAAAAAAAATATTGGTTAATAATAAAAAAGTGGCACATCATTTGAAAATCATCAAATGCTTTTGCCATAAAAATCATGATTAATTGTAAAATTAGTATTTTATCCATGTAAATATAAATATTGTAACTATATTTTTGTACCTAATTATAAATTAATTAATGTAGATGTTTTTATTTAATTCAAGTTCCTTTCCTCGTTACCCAAATTAGTCTGTTAGGTAAATTAAGCAAATCTAATTCATTATCTATAATTCATAATCTAATTAAGGAAAATAAATAACAACAACTCAAACAATAACAAATATAGAGGGGCTCGTGGCTAACTGATAACAGCCGCACGGGTCGATAGAAAGTTAAGCTACGCTAGCCGCGGTCGGATTGTGGATGGGTGACCATCCATTACATATCGAGGCCCCTCCATGCCTCGGAAATTCGTAGATCTCTGACAGTCGTTACGGGTAGTCAGAAGCCCAAAAGTCTGACAACTAGTCTTACCAAGGGGTATCATGTTGCCCAGTAACTGGGTTGTTGAGGTCAGATAGTAGGAAAGCATCTGCCCGAGCCCTACGTCCGCGTGGAGGTCAACTGTGCCATCAAACATATCCTACGTCACTCGGCCGCTGACTGTTAGACTGAAGCCGACTACAACATAATTGAGAAAATTCAGGCAGATTTTTAATTGTTTGCAGACAAGACGAAACTGTGGGTAAGTTAACTTAGCTGTTACGACTAAAAGGAACTTAGAAATAAAATATCAAATGTACATTATTTTCTTTAATTCAGCACTTCCTTTTAGAGTTTGATTACATTATACCTACCACAAAACTTATGATATTATGGAAATGCTAGCCATTCGTAACCAGGTTTTACAATCACTCTACTCTCAGTATATTATAATATCTAGCAAGTTGTAAAATTGTGATTACTATAATTAAACTAAGCCAAATGCTGGTGGGGATCGAACTCACGACCACTTGCTAGTCGCTCATCGAAACAACATATTTGCTGTTGGGTTATTTCCGAGTTAAGTCCTGAATATTTTAAGACCAGCAAATACAGAAAGATGAAGGGCTGAATCAGATAGTTAAATGTACCTACTTAGGTCGGGCTCACCCGGAGCACTCAGCTCCGCCACCACCGCGCTGACTGGCTGGTCTTTATCATGACATTGAACTATCCATATTTCTGTATTGGTATAGTAATGAGCTAAATTTATGACATTAGAATAAAATATAATAATACTTGTTAATATGTACTACACCATAAAAATTACAAATATAATGTAGAAATTTTACATAGGGTGACACAATGGGCGGTCTTTTGCGCTAAAAGCAATATTTTAAAGATTGCGATTTAATTGTAGGGGCTGATGTTCAGAACTTCTGATCTGATTCCGAAAGTTCTTTCACTGATGAGAAGCTACAGTATGGACGAGGTCGTGGGAAGAAGTATGTCTAAACGAATATATAATTTATGTATAAAGGTATAATATATATATATATATATATATATATAACGAAAAGTAACGAAATTCTTGGGTTTGAACGTAGATCTAAAGTAATTTAAATTAGAAAATACTAGTGGAATCAGTTTGCTTAAAATCAAATACCTATTCCTATATGTTATATATTATATGCTCACAAAAGTTGTAAACTTATCCACTGTCATGACAGCCTACCATGCATATGTGGTATCCACGCTGAGTTATGGTGTAATGTTCTGGGCAATGTGTAGACTTAAGGCCACTGATAGTTGTGAACCATACTTCACAAAATATAGACTCTTTCGTAACCTTACGTAGCCTCTTCATTTATGAGATGTCAGTCTTTGTCAAAAGTAATATTGTATATGTATGAAACATTCGGAAGTGCTCGATATAGAAGTAAAGTGCAGACTGTACCCTGCAGAACTTATTTAATGGGTTCCAGTCTGTTCCAGTGTATAATGCATGACATCCAAGATTTATAATAAGTTGCCATGTTGTATTACATATATTAACAACTTGCACTTAGACTGACTGTTTCCTTTTTCTTTTGTTACTTTTTGTTTTTATATAGTTTGGTTTTTTCTTTTATAATTTAGTTTGTGCACTTCCTGTACGAGTCACAATAAACACTTTTTCTTTCTTTCTTTATATAAGTAAGCAGAGGCTAAATGAATTCCTAACTGATAAAGTGTATTACAGTGTGAAGGAGTGTTTAAAAGGGAATCCTTATGGCCAATAATATTAAACAGATATCCATTAGAATATAAAAAAATTAGATTTAGAATTAAAATATTGTACATTTTACATGCCCAAGTGACGGCAGAGCATGGAGAACATTATCAAAACATGTATAACATCTATACACCTACCCATGTTGGCGAAAAATTAATAAATTGTTTTGATTTGAAAAGATTACATTCTTTGTATGTTTGTTACGCTTTCACGTTTAAACGGCTGAACGAATTGGGATGAAATTGGGCACATGGGTAAACCATGATCTGGATTAGGATATAGTAATACTTATATCTCGATATTCGTACGGGATCGATACCTATGCGGGTGAAACCGTGGGGAGCAGGGAGTATATTATAAATTCGAAAGTAACACCGTCTGTCGGTTACCTTTTCAAGCTTAAACCGATCGTTATGAAATTTTACAGATGGGTAACCTGGGACCTGGAAAAGGAAGTAGGTTGCATTTCATATGATAACATACATAATACACCCGGGCGAAGTCGCGGGCGACACACCTAGTTCTTATATACTTCGTGCCGGTACGAAAGTAGTCATTCAAAATACAGATGCGACATTTCAATACCTATACAACTAGTATCTTCAATTCTAGCCTTGACAGGATATGCAGAGAGCGGCGCGAAGCTCTTAAATATTGATGTTGCATTCTAGACACACACACACACACACCCGTGATCACGTGGGTACAGTTATATTGCATTGTGTTTATGTGTGTGCAATAATGGTAAGGTGTGGTCATAGTGTGGAAAAGTGTAGTTACGACTTCAAGTTACGGCCTGAAGAGTATTTCTAGAAGGATTTTCATTCATGACTCTTGGTTCCAATGTGACTGATTTTATACTAATATAGACAAATCTCTGTTTGACTGAAGATGACTCTCTCTCTATCTATTTGACTGAGACTATTGAATAATGAATAATCAGCCTATCATGTTGCCACTGCTGGGACACAGGCCTCCTCTCTGTGAGAGGGAGTGAGCTGTAATCCACCACGCGGGTCCAGTGCGGGATGGCAGATGTCGAATTGTTGGTTCTAGGACATGCCGGTATAATAGAATACTCTTTATTATGTACACCCTAAACATGTGATAAAAATGTAGAAATTTGACATAGGGTGACACAGTGGGCGGTCTTATCGCTAAAAGCGAGCTTTTACAGACAACCTTCAACCTTTGGATGGATTAGAGGAAGAAGGAGAGACAATACTGCAGGTAGGCAGTGGCGTACCAATTACATATACAATAAATACAAACATACATGAAACATGAAACAAGAGCAAGGAAACTATATGTAATGATGATGTTTAAGGAGTGAGGATTTTTTTAAACCAGAATTTTTTAAGTGGACAAAGCTTGAGCTCGACTTATCGACACGGGCAAGGCATTCCGTAATCGTACTGCTTGAACTGTAAAAGACTTGTCATAAAAACTGGTGGAATGCATCGGCAACTCTAGTCTTAAGTTTTCTGATGACCTCAGATATCTATTATGTGTGTCATGAAGGAAATTGAAACGTTCTTTTAAGATAAGATGTAAATAATTCCCATTAAAAATATTATTGAAAACTTTAATTGCGTCTCTTTTTGTGAACCTCAATTAATTCATATTATGGAATCCTAAAATATGAAATAACCAAGACTCATACTGACTAAAAACCACCCCGGTGTTCCCTTCCCACACTTGGAACTTCCTCAACTCCGAGGGGGGAGTGAGGTGTAAGACTCCCTCTGCGACAACCAATAGGGGCTCGCATGGAACACTACGCGCTGCTGCCTCCGGCTCCTGTTATATGGGGGGGTGGCGGACGTTCCCAAGTCAGCCGTCCCTCTGGACCTATTTATGAGGGCTGAAAGAGGGCGTTGTTCGCCCTCCGTCGACGCCCGGCACGTCTGCTGTGGGTCGGGAGAGTGGTCTCGACCTTTTTTTTTTTTTTTTTGTTTCCTGGGTGGAAAATCCTCATGGATGTCCGCCGCCCTGGGGTGGGCGGCGGGGTCTGTCAGGCTCTTATTGACTAAAAACCACCCTGGTGTTCCATCTCACACCTACGCTGGGGGTCGCGGGAACGTACGATCCTTCCGCAACCCCCGACTGATGCCAGCCCGCCACTGCGGGCCTCTTCGGGTCTGGGGGGGAGTGAGATACGTAGGTCACACTATAACTTTTGCGTAACTTAAAAAAACCACATGTTATAACCAAAATTTTATGTTTATTGCTTTTCAAAATACTCTCCTTTACATTTTAAACATTTTTTCATGCGATCGAACCATTTTTTTAAACAGGAGGACCACAGATCTGAAGGCATGTTTTCTACGTGTTGATTGAACGCTATCACTGCCTCTTCGGAGTTGGTAAAAGTGAAACTTCTCATCAAATCTTTGATTTTGGCGAAAATACAGAAATCACAGGGTGCTAGGTCGGGGCTATGCGCAGGATGGGTGACGAGTTGTACTTTTTCGGAAGCTAAAAATGACTTTGTTTTGTTGGCCGTGTGTGAAGAAGCGTTGTCATGATGTAGGTGAACGCGGCTTTTGGGTCGTCTTTCGCGAACTTTTTCTAACACCCTGGGTAAACAAATTATAGAATAACACTCGGCATTAACACTCTTTTGATCTTCAAGTGGAATTGTACAGATGGGACCCATAATCTGAGAAAAAAAACGCGATATTTTTTTTACCAACGTTTCTCGCCTGCCTTACTTTTGTTGGCCTGTTCTCATTTTCAAACATCCATTCACAAGATTGCTGTTTTTTTTCGGGTTCAAAACAATAAATCCACGTTTCGTCTCCTGTGACAATGTCATAAACTGCATTAGAATGTCCGTGGTCGTACTTCAGTAGCATCTGTGAGCAACATTCCACGCGAGCCCGCTTCTGCTCCGCCGTCAGTTCATGAGGGATCCAACGACAACAAAGTTTCCGAACTTTCAACTCTTCGTGTAAAATTTTCTGAATTTGGCTCATACCAATCCCCAATAGTCCTCGAATTGTCTCATAGGTAATCCGCGGGTTTTCTTCAATTAGCCGCTTAACAGTAGCCACATTATTTTCTTTGACGGCAGTTGACGAACGCCCTTCACGAAATTCGTCATGTAAAGAAACTCGACCTCTCTCAAATTCAGCAAACCATCGCCTCACGGTGCTCAAACAAGGTGCTTCTCTCCCAAAAGCATTTTGAAGACGAGCGGCACAGTCTTGCGGAGAGAGAGAACTTTTAAAATCATAAAAAATCATCGCTCTAAAATCTTTTCGACATAATTCCATTTTCGTTACGTACGTAGAACTTTGATGTGTGATAAAAAACAATTGACAAATGATTTCCCGCCAATTGTTTTTTTTTTATTACTGAAGGTTGCAACGTTTAAAAAAATATAACATTCGAAATTCAAATAGTTCCGATTAGCTAGAAGTGCAAAACTTTTAGTGTGCCCCATGTATTGCTTCATTGTGACAAATTATTGTTTTTTGACACTAACAAGTTTGTTAGTGGTTTTAAGTTGACTCAGAGAACTTTATCTCTGTCTCGGGAATGTAGACAAGTGATTGCTATGTTGATAGCATATAAAACTAATGAGGTTATAGCTAATATAACAAATGTATTATTATTATGTAGTGACGAGTCCGTGTTGTCTAGTTATACTAACAATATACTAACAACATAGTGATCAATTATAAGTCATCATGTTGTACGAAGGAGGATCCACCTATAATACCAACATCCTTGGAGGCCACTACCAGTCAGATACGGTATTCTCTTCCTGATGGATCTCAAACGGGCGTTCTACTCTTCAATTATAGTTGTGGAGGTCACTCCGGATAACTCTTTAAAAAAGTTAGTAAGACAACAGAAGGTACCCCTTCAAATAACCACTTTTTATTATTTTATTGAATAAATATTAAACGGTATCTTCTGGCAATATTACTCATAATAATAAAAAACCAAAGGGAGAGCAACATACTTTAATACTATTTCATCAAAATATCGAAGGTTGCTCTTCCAAATTACTGGAAATAGAATTATTTTTAGAAAATACCAAATTTGATGTCATTTGTTTAACAGAACATTGGTTAAAAGATCATCAAGTAATGTCAATAAATTATATTCATATTTCCGACTGACCGACTACTCAAAAGTGCCTGTAAATGGTTTAATTGAAATATAAATGCTTTGAGTTCGAGTTTAGAGTTTGAGTTTGAATTATGAAAATTATTGTGTAGTTAGAAAATTTATGATACATAGTGGCTCATTAATATTCATTAAAAATTATAGTAAACCGAAAGAACGAAAAGACATCATCGGACTGTCTGTTGAACACACCATTGAATTGTCCTGTGTTGAGCTTGATATATGAGCTTGAGCGTGTAGTTTGCGTATACAGACCTCCAAGTTACCAGAATCTATCTCTGTTTGATTCTGTAATGGAAGATGTGCTAAAGAAACTTAGTGCTAGTAGTAAGTCAATAATCGTATGTAGTGATTAAAATATTAATTTATTAGAAAATAACTCGAATACTGTCAGATTATTAAGTCTTTTTAGGTAATTTGATTTGTCAAACATTTTTATGGAACGAACCCGAGTGACAGCTTTTTCTGCCACTTGTATAGATAATATTTTTTGTAATTGTCATTACTTACACAAACAAATAATTGTAAATAAGTTGATATCTGATCACAGTGGACAAACAATAACATTTTGTTCCAGGGTACGTATTTGAATATCGAAGATTAAAATACCTACGCTTAAAATACCAATGTTCAAAACATCGAAAATTTTAATATCGATTACCTATATCAAAATGTCGAAAATTGTTATACCTACGCTTAAAACGTCGAAGATTGAAATGCCGAGTGATTAAAATTTCGAATGATTCAAAATATCGAATGACATTATGCCTAAGTTCAAAATATCAACATGTATTACATCTAAGTTCATAATATCTACGTTAAAAATACCTACTAGTTAACTCACTGATTACACTGTCACTGATTATATTGTACATTTGCGTACAAGTGTGTTTTATTTTGGGTTTTTATTATGTAAAAATAATTAAAGTACATTACATGAGGTTTTCCTTGTTTTTTTTTTTGTATCCCACCTAGTTACTTATTACCATCTAGCAAACAAGCATGCAGCAATCATGCAACATGCAAGCAAGCACGGTTTCTGTCACGGCTCCGGCGCTGCAGGGCTCCGGCAGTTCCACGCGAGCTTAACGCCTAAATGCTCACCACCGCAGCTTCGGCTTGTTGGCCGGCTTGGCCGGCCAGCCTCAGCTGTGGCGGCGGGTGTTAAAACCACCTGCTCCTCAGCTCGCGGGCCTCCTCGCCCCTCCGCGCCTACGCGATTCTAAATTACACTCTAGGGGTAGGGCAGACAAGACTACTGTTTCTGTCACTAACTTTAGTAGCACAACATATTGACTTTCAAGAAAATATTTTCATTTAAAGACCTAAATAATACCTTTCATGGATAAAATAGGTCGAAATTGTTCCAAAACCGAATTGGGGTACCCCGAATTTACGTAGTCTTTTGGCTGTTACCCCTAGAGGGTATATAAAAATCCGGAGGTGCGAAGGGAGGGCAAGCCCCGCCCGCTGTAACAAAGCAAGGCACCCGTGGGAGCCGTAGCGGCTGAGGCTGCCGAATCTGCGGAGGTGAACATGGGTGCCTATCCTTTGTTACGCTAGGGCGAAGGCGTTGCACTTCCCGTAGCGCCGGAGACGTTGCAGAAGCAACCTTTATCCACTCATACTACTTATATCAAAATGTGTTCGATATTCTAACTTGTACGTATTTTTAGGGTAAATTAATGAATGTGTTAAATGTTGAAAATTAACCCATTTTTACTCGTAGGTATATTAATTTTCGATGTTCAAATAATATATATACCCATCCATATTTAGGACGTTCGATAGGTTGTACTTCGATATTTAGGACATTCGATAATCTGTATTTCGATATTTGGATCTTTCGATGTAACTTTTGTAGATATTTAGATATATTAAACGTAGGATATTTAACCATTCGATAATATAAACTTTCGTTATTTTAATTTTCGGTTTTATGGTCGTTCGATATTTCCATTTTCGATATTTTGAACATCGATATTTTAACAGTAGGTATTTTAATCTTCGATATTCAAATACGTACCCTTTCTTCCTACATGCCTTTACAAAAAGTTCAAATACGGTTTAGAAAATTACCTGTAAACATTTAGAGAAATGAAATAATAATTATTTGACCAATAAATTACGTGTTCATGGTTTTAATAACATATGTGACCCAAATGAGTTTTACGCCGAGTTCTTTTCACAATTAAATACGCAATTTAATGACACTTTTCCACTAAAGACTAAAAGTATTTATAAAAAGTTCTTATTTAGTGATTGGGCGACTCCAGGTATTCGTAAAAGCAGGGGCAAACTTTTTGAACTTTATGGCCTAAAGCAACACATGACTATTACAAGGTTTGAACAGTATGTTGCAAAATATTCAAAACTTTTAAAAGTGTGTGCAAAATAGCTAAAGCTCTATAGATTAGCAATAAAATAAAATCAGCTGATGATAAAATAAAAACTACCTGGCAAATAATAAACAATGAAACAGATAGGAAAAAACAGCGTAATACGGAAATAAATTTAGAGACTGCACATGGCCTCAGCCGCTCAGATGTAGAAATAGCTCACGAATTTTAAAACTTTTTTGGTAATATTCCTCTCAAAACCACTGAAGCTTTAAATTCCTCGCCCGCACTTTCTGCTGCCTTACTTAGAACGAATGTAAAGGCATGCCCTTTGGAGTTTAGGTTTCAGCATTCAAACCGCCAGGCTGTTATAAAAGCCTTTAAGATCTTAAAAGTAAATCCATTGAAGATCTCTGGGGAATGTCTGTAAACGCCTGTAGATCTATCATCGAAACCATTGCGCCCTATTTAGCATTCATATTTAACACCAGTGTAGACCAAGGAGTCTTTCCGGATCTCATGAAACATAGTAAAATAGTTCCATTGTTCAAATCCAGTGATAGTAAAGAACCCAACAATTATAGGCCTGTGTCAATTCTGCCAGTTCTCAGTAAGGTGTTTGGAAAGTCGATGCTCAATCAAATGTTACGTCACTTTAATAAAAATTCCATCTTTCATGAACACACGGTTTCACCAAAGGGCGTTGTACTTCTGACACTGGTGTCACCCTAATAAAGAACATTTTTAACGACTGGGAAGAAGCACAAGTTGCCAATGGAATCTTTTGTGACCTCTCTAAGGTGTTCGATTGTGTACACTTCTGCTGGAACTAGAGCACTATGAGATTAGAAATACAGCGCTTGATTTACTAAGATCATACCTGAATGATAGAAAGGTTACAGTTCAAGTAAACGGCATAAACTCATTGGGGTCTGAAATGGCAATGGGCGTTCCTCAAGGTTCGATATTAGGTCCATTCCTCATTTTAGTTTATATTAATGATTTACCACAATTACTTCAAAATCAACCGAAGATAGTGTTTATTTGCAGATAACACCTCATTAATCTTTAAGATAGATCGACGGTCACAAAATCGTGACGACGACAATGTGACATCATTCTGAATGGGGAAAAACTGGAATTTATTAATCACACGGTTTTCCTATGAATCACGCTAAACGAGAAATTACAATGGAAAGCTCATAAAACATCTCTTGCGGGTTGGCTAAGCTCGGCCGCTTATGCTGTTAGAAAGATGAGACAGTTAACAGATGTAGAAACCGCGCGTTTGGTCTATTTTAGCTACTTCCACAGCATTATGTCGTATGGCATTTTACGGTGGGGTCGGGCTGCTGACATTAAATCCATCTTTATTTTGCAAAAGAGAGCTGTCAGAGCTATTTAGAATCTACGTCACCGCGAATCTGTAAAGGAACTATTTAAAAAGATGAATATTATGACGGTACCTTGACAATTCATTTATGAAAATATTATGTATGTAAGAAAAAATCTGCATCTTTTTAATAAAATAAGTGATACACATAATTTTAATACAAGAAATAAAGACAAAATAGATCAACCATTTTTCAGATTAGCTAAAGTATATACATCTTTTATGGGGTACTGTGTTAAATGTTACAACAAAATACCTTGTCATATATTGCAATTAAATGAAAGAAAATTTAAAACTAATATAAAAAGTTCACTTTGTAAACAAGCATAATTATTACAAATCAGAGGATTATATCCAAGATAAGAATGCTTGGAAACATGCTGGTCCAGCTCCATAGGACAATCTAGGGACTAGACAAAATCATACTTGTTGCTACTTTAATTGTATAGTTTATTATTTGAATGTCATTGATTTACATTCTGTGATTACTTTAACTCACACACTGACATATTACTTATTTAAATAATTTGGAAAATCGTATACCTTTACAATGTTTATAAATATGTGAGCACCATGTATCTATCACAAGATTAACTTATTTGTCAATCCTACATTTTAAAATTATTTTTACATATTGTGGTAGGGTCATTTTTTATAGGTGCATAGGCCTTCACATATAATTATATAATTAATGAATACAAAATGTTGTAACACATTTGAAAACAGTAACGGTGGAGTTTCTTGCCCATTCTTCTCCATACGAAACTACCTTTTGGAAGGAGCGACTAGAATCAATTCTATTTTAATGTAAATGTTGACGTTCAAAACTGCCTTTTATGTGCCTATTTGAAATAAATGCCTTGACTTTTGACTTTGACTTTGCATCGGTCCATCGCCCCGTATTGCGATGCTGCCGGATGTCAGGTCAGAGGCCCACACCGGAGCCCCGTACAGGGCCAGATTGTAAAGCAGCGTTGCGAGCGCACCCGCCGCGCCCGTCAACTTGGGCACCAGCCGCCGAAAGTGGGGGCCGAAGTCCCACCGGCTGTCAAGCATCAGTCTCAAGTACTTTATGGTAGACTTGACAGCAATCCCCAAGACAGGGCGGTATGGAAACGTATTAAATAAAAAGTTCGAATTTAAAAAATCTTTTACGATAGCGGATAAAATGCACTTTTGCACTCAGACTTCGAATTACAAACAGAATCCTTCCCGAGGTTGTGAGGTGAATAGTAGATTATTAACCAAGGGGATAAAGCAGTGTCTTCTGTCGCGGGTGACGATTTAAATCGCGAGCGTAATGAAGGACTCGAGGTTTACTCCCGAGCGTAGCGAGGGTGTTAAAAACTTAAACCACGAGCGAAGCGAGGGATTTAAGACAAGTCCTGAGTGTAGCGAGGGATTTAAGTTCACCCAAGACTAAGACAGCTTTATCACCGAGGAAAATACTCTACTTTTCGTACCATTTGCGAAAAAATTAACACAATAATAATATGAGATAAGCATTTATTAAAAATAATGACAATTAAACGTATTTTTAGAACGTTAACTTATTTATAAAAATAAATTAAAATAAACTTAACGTTTATGTACCGTACCTATTTGAAGAAAACAAAAACGCGGCAAATTTTCTAGAATCCTAGACTAATATTTTTTTGTCGGAAAAGCAAAGGCATCAAGCTCACACGGCCTCGTCGGTTTTCGTAAGATGTAGTTCAGTATAAATTTCGGTAAGTATTCCAAATTTAAATCACATTCTCCCCCTAGAGGTGAATGAAATTCAGTACAATTTTCTTTCCCTGTTTTTATGGGTACTTCGCCGATTCACACCACGCGCGATTCGGACCATGGTGTGAATCGCACAAGAACCATTTTTGAATTGCATGATTCACACCATGGTGTGAATCGAGAAATCCCAAAAAAGTCATTCGGTGATCCACACCATGGTGTGAATCGCCGAAGGACACTTTTTCAATTTGCCGATTCATACCAACGGTTCTTTCTTATTAATTAACAAGCAAGCACACAAGTGCTTAGCGAAATACTATTAAAAATATTAAGTAAGTACCTATTATGAGTGAACCAGTGCCACCACTTTAGGAGTTCTGTGGCTACTATAATAATACTATCTACTACTCCTGCGGGGTTTTTTTTAATAATTAAAATGATAAAACATGCAATCTGATATTATAATATCAGCTTAACATTGTATATCAATTTTATTTAAAAATTCAGTAACGTGCGCCTAAACAGTGCGCGGCGTAGGTACGCGCCAATATTCTCAGGTAAAAAACAACCCTTTTGTAAACAATGGAAAATTTCTGAACTACCACAATGCACTAATTTTAAACGTAATTGCATCATTTCTATCCTGAGAGTAGTGTTGTAGGTACATGTGAAGTGACTGTCATATTTTGAGTGAAATATAATTTTGGTAAGTACAGTTTTCAATATGTTGTTAAAATTAAAAAATTTATAATTATCTCAGGCACAAAATTAATTAATTAATGTTAAACATAATATTTAAAGTTGTCTTCTTCATTACTTGGTAGATACCTATTGCTATTTTTATTCTATAATACTTAATTAATTTTTATATTGGTCAATGTTAACAGTGCATCTGCATTATTAGCTTTAGCACTTCAAAATCTGGTTTACAATTAATCTTGGATTAATTGTTTATGGATGAAATAGAATACAATATTTTAAAATAGCGTAAAACAAAATGGCGGACTGTCCGCCATTTTACTTTAGTGTGTAGGTACTGATTTCAATAAGTAGGTATTGCACCATAATGCCAAAGTGTGTAATAATTTAGTATAGGTACTATATTATAATATTTTGTTTAGTCATTGCTTGTGGTGTTTGTAATCATAGAATTGGATTTTATTTAATCTCAATACCTATCTAAAGCTTTATGAAATGTAAATAAGTAAAATAATAAGAAAGGAGAGTGTTATCTGCATGCTTTTAATATAAAACTTTTGTAAATAAATTTTTAGATAGTTAATATAACTAAATCGATATTTTTTAAGCAAGTAAAGTATTTTACAATGTTAATTATATTTAGATATTAAAATCCAATTTCCTTATTTTTGAACAGGCTCGGTGTAAAAATGTCTGAAGATGCGTCAACTTCACATGCTCTTGAAAATATGGAGTTTCAAATAACCGAGAGAGGTCGTCGTATGCTGTGTCGAAATGGATACAATTATATTTGGAAACGTATAAACAAAGATGGTTCTGAGGTCTGGAGGTGCACCAAAAAAGATAGCAAATGCAATGCAATATTCAAAATGCACCCGTCTCCATTTGCAATATTATGTGAAACTAATCATAACCATGCTCCTAAGAATCAAACAGCGATTGAAATAGACCAGCAGATGCACATATGTACCGAAACTGTTAAAAACAATATCAATAAGCCAGTCACACAAATTTTTCAAGATTCAATAGATGTACTTACAGATAAAGGAATTAATCTAACGAAACCGTTACCTCAATTCAATAACGTAAAGAATAAACTGTACAATCAAAGAAATAAAGCTATAGGCGCTAATAAACTTATCTTCAATAAAGCCACACATCTTGAAGTGCCAAAAAAATACGATCATCTGTTGTTCGCCGATTACGCATACAAAAACAAGCGCATCATAATTTTTGGAAAGACCGAAATGACAAAATATTTAAAGGAGTCGAAACATTTTTTTATCGATGGCACATTTAAGATTTGCGTCAAGTGCTTTCATCAAGTATACACTATTCATGCGGATATAGGGAGCAATGAAGAATACGTCAATGTGGTTCCTGTGCTATATGCTTTGCTTCCAGATAGAAAAGAAGAAACTTATGAGATTATGTTCCAAATTATTAAAAGCCGAGTTCAAGAATGGGAGCCCACACATATATCAATGGACTTTGAAGTAAGTGCAATGTTGGCACTGAAAGTGTTGTTTCCAGATGTGAAAATAGTTGGCTGTTATTTTCATTTCATCCGCTGCTTATGGCGTAAAGCTAAGAAGCTTGGAGTAACCAAATCTAAACTGGGCAGGATCCATGTAAGCCTATGCGCAGCTATGACATTTGCCACAAAACTTATTGGATGATGGCTGGCTGTATGTTATGGGAGAAAGTCCCAATACCGCAGAAGTTACGCTTTTTAATGATTATTTTGTCCAAACATGGCTCCAACACTCAGTTCTATCAAATACGTGGAGTACTTACAATGAAAGTCATAAAACAAATAACATGGTTGAATCGTGGAATGCTAGAATTAAAAAAATTATTCCATCAAAACCAAATATTGCCCAATTTCTTCATGGAGTAGACAAAGACGCACACTTTTATTATAATAAAATAAATTTACCGGGTGACGTTAAAATTTCAAAAAGAAAACTAGTAAGCGTGCAAGTTAATGAAAAAATTAATAACACTATAGATGAGTTATTGACTAACCAAATAAGTATTGGCCATTGCTTGGAGAAGTTGAGATTTTGAAAAAAATCTAATTTTCGTATTATGCTGATTTATTTTTTGGTAGCTCATCATTATATAATTAACAATAATCTTGTTTATAAGTAACGTTAACTTAATTTATATTATTTTATTAATTACAGCCATATAACCAAACAAATCTGTGATTCCAATTACAAAGAAAAGGGTAATCTATTCAATCTGTTTTTTTTTAGATATAGTAAAACTATGTACTATTGTACACTCTTAATTAGTAAGGTAAGAAGACGACAAGCAATTTTAGTCATTGGATATATCTCGTTATATAAGTAGTAACTAAAATTACTTATAGTAATAAAGTAGGTATTACTTAGTCTTTTTTTTTACTGACAAATAAATCGTAAGTCAAAATGTGCAACATGTGATTTAATTATTATTAAGGTGAATATTTTATATTAAAGATGTTGATGACAAGTATTTTTTGTAATTAGTAATAAGTAACAGGGTAATCTTTCAGTCTGTATTTGTGATTTTATTTATAGTTGTTTTTTATTTTTTTATAAATACCTAGATCTTTATTAATGTTGACCAATATTGTGATTTATATTTACAGTTAAAACTGTACATACCTAAATATCTTTATTCAAGTTGAACAACATGTGATTTTTAAATTAATCATAAGCATAGGAATAACTGACCTACATAATATGAATAATCTAACATACTTGTAAAAACTTATGCTATGTTTAATTTCTTATGTTAGCATAATAAATATTATATCCCTATAAATAATTTGTTTCAATAACCGTTTTGTACCAGTCAGTACCAAAAAGTAATTACTTTTATAACTTTTTTATAATGGTGCGAATCGACGAATTCGCAAAATGTCTTTCGTCTTTTCACACCATGGTGTGAATCGCCGAAAGACTTTTTTGGGATTCGTCGATTCACACCACGGTGTGAATCATGCAATTCAAAAATGATTCTTGTGCGATTCACACCATGGTCCGAATCGCGCGTGGTGTGAATCGACGAAGTACCCGTTTTTATCAGATTAAATAGTAGATTATTAACCAAGGGGATAAAGCAGTGTCTTCTGTCGCGGGTGACGATTTAAATCGCGAGCGTAATGAAGGACTCGAGGTTTACTCCCGAGCGTAGCGAGGGTGTTAAAAACTTAAATCACGAGCGAAGCGAGGGATTTAAGACGAGTCCTGAGTGTAGCGAGGGATTTAAGTTCACCCAAGACTAAGACAGCTTTATCACCGAGGAAAATACTCTACTTTTCGTACCATTTGACCATTTGCGAAAAAATTAACACAATAATAATATGAGATAAGCATTTATTAAAAATAATGACAATTAAACGTATTTTTAGAACATTAACTTATTTATAAAAATAAATTAAAATAAACTTAACGTTTATGTATTTGAAGGAAACAAAAAACCCGGCAAATTCCTAGACTAATATTTTTTGTCGGAAAAGCAAAGGCATTAAGCTCATACGGCCTCGTCGGTTTTCGTAATTTTATTTAATAATCATAACTGCATAATAAATGCGTATTCCTTTTTCAAAAAGAATGAAGCGTTACTACGAGTTCTCACTATTACACAAAAAAAAAACAATAAATTAGATTTTTCGTGATTTTGTTTTATTGTAACTTATTGAAAATAATAGTCCCAATCGTTTCGAGTTCGATAATCGAGTATATGGCTCTCGGTTCCAGAACGACCTAAAGTTGACCGTGTATACAAACTCAATGGTGTAAACACAGATGTAGTTCAGTATAAATTTCAGTAAGTATTCCAAATTTAAATCACATTCTCCCCCTAGAGGATGAATGAAATTCAGTACAATTTTCTTTCCCTGTTTTTAACAGATTAAAAATGACTATTGTTATGTTCGCTTTTTGTGGCATAGAATGTCACTTTTTTGAGCAAGTGGTACGAAAAATGACTTATGTTCGCTTTTTGTGGCATAGAATGTCACTTTTTTGAGCAAGTGGTACGAAAAATAGTTTTTCTTGTATGAGGCACATTACCAACATAATCGAGTCAAATTGGGGACAGCCACCGCAGTGACAAATTTAGTGGTTTAACATTTTTTTAATATAATTAACTAAAATCTATATTGCCTCACGTGAGTAACCAAATTGTCTATTAGGAAAATAAAAATCGACTGTATTTTAACTTTCTGCAGTGGCGTTTTCTTTCTGTTTAGGAAATCCATCCCTTTACTTATGTGCTCATCGTGCGGCGAGGTCACGATAGTGGCCATTTTAGCATATATCTGACTATATAACTGTATTAGTTACTTACCTAATACAATCATATTATAATCTTTTACTTTTCGTGTCAACGGTTGTAGATAGACACGTTGGTTATTTCATCAGTGGCGTTATTTAGGTCATCATAGGGTAAGCAGGCGGAGGGGCACTCAAGACACTCCAGATTGACTAAATGTCTATTGTACTTTAAATGTATAAGTTAATTTAGCTTTCAGATAAGCAGACATTTGCCTTATCTCAAGTTTCTGATGTTATCAAGGTACTGCTGAATATTTTACATGAAATTTTGAACTGGCTATGTAAATTGATTTAAGACTCTGTTTGTCAAGGGAATAGGTATGTTAAAAAATACTGGCAGTCTATCTCTTGTCCACAAATAACGGACTTGTTATGTTTGATCGTCATTACCCATGCGGCAACTAAACGCTGCCCCTATGCTTATGGTAATATTCTTTCGATTTTCAAATTCAATATCTAAATTTTTCACGATAGGAAAGTACCACTTATACTTAAACATAACACAGCAATCGCAAAGACTTTTCAGACCAATGTAGCCTAGCCTTAACCACTGTCACTTTACCCAACTTGGAGGGGCGATGAGGCAGTAAGCTTCATACCTTGGCCACAAACAGACGTGGCGTAAACATTAAAACAACAAAAGTGTTTTCTATATTCAAACATCAGTGACAGTGCAGTGAAAAAATAGTGTTATTTTTGAACGCAGATTACGGTAATAATTTCACGTTTTTTAAACGTTATGTAATAACTGCTATAGAGTTATTTTGGTAACGTAATATCCGAAACTTGTTTTGTAATCGGAACACGGTTTCATGTGTATATTCACGCTTTGCTCGTGATGTATGGGCAGGGAATAAATTATTATTTTTTTGTCATATTTTATCATGTTAGTTATCTTTCTCTCAAGGAATTAGACGATTATTATCGATTGAAACTACGAGTCAGATGTATGTTTCTAATATATTAATTAAGGATTTAGTCTTCATAAATTAGCATAGCACTTTAATTCTATGTTGAATGAGGAAAATTGGCTTAAAAGTCTATCTGTTTGGTTACAAGTTACCATAATGTTAAGGAAAAGCATTCATTTATGCATACAGAAATAAACATAATCAACAACCACAACAAGAATAAACAAGAATCATCGAACAAGAGACGCCTTTTGTTTGATAAAGGTCTGAATCCAGCACATATACAGAAATAGGATAAATACATAATTATAGAAAAGGTGAAGGATTAAAAAAAAAAAAATATGCTTTTATGTTTAATTATTACTTGTGTTCGCGTTTTTCTTCTTTTCTTGTTTCGCATTACGCAAAAACAAATATTACCTTCTTAGTTTAAAATTAGGCTTCTGATGCTTATTTTATTTAACTCTCAACTAAATATTAGGCAATGCATATTTTTAAATAAATATGATACGTAGGTAAAACGAAGTATTTTATCATAAAAGTTATTTTATCTCAAACTTCTAGAAACTTCTTTCTTCTGAACGTAATCGAAGCAATAAGAAGTATGCAAGGATCGTATCAGATGGTGTTCTGTAGTCTCTGCTTACTCCCCGCGGAGGAAGGCGTGAGTTAATGTATGTGCATGTGTGTATGTTCTAGATACAAGGAAATCTTTCTTATAAAACTATTTTCTCGTTTTCTAAACAGTTCACCAGTTACATCAGACACTTATTATTCGAGACAGGGTAGGCAGAAAGAATACCGATACACTTAGTATTGCGAACTAAGGCTTCGCACTCACTGAGCAACCATAGAGCAACTATTGGGCAACTCTGCCTACAACCTATTTTACAATATTGCCTAATATTATGTTCGATATTGACATACTTACTATTATTAACTTACAATAACGGCTTGGACTCTTGTTTTGTAGCCGGTTAGTGGCAATAGGGTCACACTCTATTACTATACGTATAGGGCTTTTAACATAACTAGCGAAAAGTGGCTAAATACTTCTGCTTACCCTTCGGGTAATACAAGCGTTATGTGTTTGGGTTTTTAACTATTTTAAATATACTAATATGTCGTGTCTGTATCTATTTTGCTGTGTGTACATAAATAATATAAATAAATAAATATTTATTTATCCACTCTTTGGTCTAGTGGTCGCTAACGCTACTGCTGATCATGAAGTCCTGGGTTTGATTCCCAGATCGGGCAAAGTGTTATTGGGTTTTCCTCACCCCCTATTAAATGGGACTTAAAAACATAATAAGTAAAATGTAGGTGGATGGAAGGTACACATCTGCATAACCCTTTGGGGATGACAGGCGTGATGATATGTTATAAATGTTATTTAACCATGTATGTAGGTTTTTTTGCTAAACAAAATTATGTGTTTATACACAAATTTCCGTTTCATGTTTCTTTCTAAAGGCTAATAATTGTTTGCAAGTCACTCACAGAAGTACTGTCGCAAGATGTGGAAACTCTTAGTCGCGCGGTGAGAACAAATCCTTATTTCAACTCGTCAATAAGTTGTCACCTTGATATCTCGAGGAAGTGCGTAAGAGACTGTCACCTTCGAGTGTGAAATGTTACTTTACACAACATGGTGTTAGCAAGCTTTTATATTATTTCCTTTTAAAAATGTGCAATTGGGTTTATTTATTTATTTGTCGTGAAGGGTATAATCTGGCGCGTACGTGTGCCACGCGCGCCTCTAAGAGATGTCAGCATCGAAGAGGGGGCCCACTAGGGCCCAAGCCTGCCGGGAAAGCGGGATCATCCGAAACGGGTACCGCTGACCCGGAACATAAAGGGCCAAGGAAGGAACACGGGTGGGTTTTAGTCAGTAAGAGTCTGACACTCCCTTCCGCTCCACCCAGAGCGGGCGGGGTCATTTGATGATTTCCCATCCTCAAAAAAAAAGGGTATAATCTAATGGCTATTCTCTCAGGCCGCAGTAAAAAGATTTGTAAGTCAGCAAGACAGCTCCAAACCTCGGGAAACCAATAGACAGTCGATGATAACGGGATCATCCACAATCTAGTGTTGCCATCTGACATTATGCTGAACTGAGGCCTTTTTGGTTTAAGTCGTAGACATTTCTCTGTCTACGGGTTTAAGTATAATTTTTTCCGTTTTGAAGTTTTTGTTGTAGGTATATGACAGTAAATGCATTTTCTTTTCTTTGTTTCTTTCACAATTCACTCAATCACCATTGGATAGGTATTTAGCAAAACATTATTTTTCGATTAAAACACTTTTACCTGGCCTGTCATACGAAATAAAATTAATTATTCATCTTGGATGAATAACCCACGAAGGCGATTTCAGCCATTAAATAAAATTAATTATTTATCTTGGATGAATAACCCACGAAGGCGATTTCAGCCATTAAATAAAATTAATTATTTATCTTGGATGAATAACCCACGAAGGCGATTTCAGCCATTAAATAAAATTAATTATTTATCTTGGATGAATAACCCACGAAGGCGATTTCAGCCATTAAATAAAAGTTTCCTCACGATGTTCTCCGCCATCGTAACTGTACAAACTAAATTAACTAGCTAAACAAATATTTCAAAGTCCTGTTTCTATTACAAAGTGGACTGTGGCAACGACTGTGAAATGAGCGCTACAGAACATTTAGTAACAATAAATAAGTTGTTGCCAAAGAGAATTAAGTTTAGACTTAGTTTGCAATTTGACAAGTATCTATAAGATTCGCTTGTGAAATTATGTGTCCTCGGTTTCAGAGAGCATATTAATATAACAAGATACTATCACGCATCATTGATCCAGGGTGGACTACACCCGCGTTTCGCTTTTAATGTTTCAGTCCCATGTAACAGGGGCGCGCCTATTTTCATCAACCGGGCACAAATCTAGATCGCGGGATGTTACCGAAGAATCCCTTAAGGAATAACTCTTTACGATAGGTATCGAATCCAGCACCCCATGCTCAGTAACCAGGCTTGTAACCACTAGGACAACGAAGCATGATTGATGCAAGATTTGACAATACATCTACTCTAGGCCGTGGCAAAAATATTAGGCAGTCAACAAGATCATCGCGGGGCATACTACACAGGGTACGACAGACGTGCATTTAAGTATCGCCACTCTATTAGACTATTTTAATGCGATCCATTTGATTTTCTAATCAGAATACTAAGAATTGCAATACGCGGAGGCTTTTATTAATGCATCCCAATTTTACAGTAAATGCACATGAGACACTTCAACTTTGTCTCTAAAATAAGCAACACTTCAGCAAACTGAGTGACGCGGTAACCGCTTTCCATCAGTTATTTAGGCGTCACCTCTTTCCAAACCTATAACTTTGATTTCCATAAACCTAATTCAAAGAGTACACATATAAATAAACCTTAACTTAATCAGTAGTCGATAGTTGCTCAACCCACAAGCTGTTGGATAACCAATCTGTGTTGACATCGGTTGACAGGCGGCAACCACTCACTGTATGACTGTGGTGACATCGGTATGTATTGCTATTTCTTTGGTCAAATATACCTTAGTGGTACAGTAGTCAAAAGTGAGTCTGATGAGCATCGGTTCGTAGTTTCGATGCTCGGAGGAGGTAGAGTGGTATTGTGTTTTTCGATTAGCAACTTCCCTGAGCCTGGGTTTTTGTCGGGTTAGTCGGAAGCTTCGCCTTCTACTGTCAATGTTTTCAATGTATTTTTAACTAAAATCAGCTCTGACTTATGGTGAAGGAAAACATGTTGAAGAAACCTGAACTCCTTATTCTTAGCGTGTCGGTGTCAGTCTAGACTTTGGGTACGAGTTGGCATCTGAACTCATTGATTTGAAACACGCAGTGAGCAAGCGTGGTGACTATTGCTCGTTCCATATCCGTATGAGATGAGGCGATTTAATTTCCAGCCACTATAATTAGTGAGGAGTACCCACACGATCGATCTATTACAGTTAACTAATTTGATTTGTATGTGTGTAATCGTGTATAATGAAATGCGCCGAGCAGGACATCCTGCTGTTTGATTGCATATTACACATACTTATATGCGCTGGAAATATTGTTATTTACACACGAAAACCGGTTAGTTTAACTGTGCATTAAGAAGTCTATTTATTTACAATTATACAATCGCATGAAACCAGAAAATGTCTTGTTTGTTTCCCCTCTGAGGCAGACAGAGTGTACAGTGTTCGTACATTTCGCCAGTTATTTTTATGTTCCACCTAATAAGCGGACGTAGTAGGCCTACTATCAACTATAAACCCTGAAGCCAGCCCGCTGCAGAAAAAAATACCTATTTATAAACGCAATAGCACTTTGCCAGATCTAAGGGTCGAACTCAGGACCCAGCGCTCAGCAGTCGCGCTTGCCATCACTAGACCTAAGGGGTAGCACAAAATGGTGTTTTGATTAGTTGACTAAAATAGCTTCCACGAGTAACTAAACTAAAGTATGTAAGTCGCACACGCACCTTAGGCAGTCGGCGCCGCTACCAACCGACTGGCTGGTCATTAAAATCAAAAGTCATTTATTCAAACTAGGCAGATAATCAGCACTTTTTGGACGTCATAATTATATAAGACAGTTCCCCAAAGCGCTCGCCGTTCACCACTTCCTAGTGCTTTAGCTGGGAAGAAGAAGTGGCGCAACAAACTGTCCAGCAGCACAGCTGTCTATTCAGTTAGAAGAACAAGATTCTATTCAGTAGTAGAATATATACTATAATAGACATTCCACTGCCATGCTAATACTTCTTTTCATGTTATTGGGTGGTGACGTGGCGACTCGCCAACGACAAGTATTGTCACAAAATAATCACAAACTAAGTTTAATGTTGTTAAAAACTGAAACGAAAAAAAGGTGCCGCGGGTAGAATGTTAATTGTTATTAATAATTAGATTAATTGTGTATCTTTAAAATACGTTATGTTGAATACGTGGTTTCAATGAATGCGATAACCTAATCGCCACACTGTAAACCATCTGGACATCAGTAATTCCAGAGGCATAGTAGGTGCATTGCCATCCCAGAAACAAAGCTGAAATGCCTCTCGTGTGCCCCTAAACACTGTGTACCTCTTCTTAAACAGAGAAGAAACGAAGATTGATCACCTTACTTGCTCACTGCATGCTGCAAGTTTGTAACCACATGGCGGTTTATCTAGAGCACCTATAAATCTAAAATGTATTGCTAAATATCTCAGTAAGAGGTGCCCACTACCCGGTAGACGTTAGTTAAGTGCAGCTAATATATAATAGTAATGGTGCTCCAATTTATAGAATGTTTGCTTCCTTGTGAGATCTAGTGATTGGATTAGTTAAGGTCGATTAATTGTCCATTACGTATTATTTTCTTAGTGAAAGAGATTAGATATCCGATCGGTATGTCAATTTATCCACGTACTGGGTAAGTTTACAACATTCATACACCGCGGGTAAAAACTGCCTAAAACGGTCAAAGTCAAAGTGGAATCGTGGAATGCTTGTTAATTCCTTGTTTATATGAGAGGCTCCTGCTCTGTAGTCTAAACTAATATTATAAACAGAAAATATTTGATTTTTTGTATGCTTGTGTGTTTGTTTGTCACGCTTTCACGCTTAAATGGCTCAACAGATTTGAATGAAATCTGGTACATTGGTAGACCATGACCTGGATTAGGATATGGGATACGTTTTATCTCGATATTCCAACGGAATCGAGGCTTATGTGGGTGCAACCGCGGGGCGCAGCTAGTAGGAAAATAATAGGATGATAGTAATGATTAATGAAAGTGGTCGATACATTCTGAAAGACGTTCTTAGTGATTAGTTTGACGCGATCCGATCATAAAATTATAGGCCATCAGAACGAGGTTGCATATTTTTAAAACATACTTATAGCACATGCTATAAAACAAAATTACACAAGCTGTGGGTATAACCGTACAAATGTTATATAGAGAAAAAATATTACAGACGATGATTACAAATAAAAAACATTACAACTTCAAATATTAAACAATCGATAACGCTGCTTTCACCGCAACGAACGAAGCGTGAAGTTTAGCTAATTTATCAATCAACAAACAATTTTTTTCTGAAATCGATTATAACAACATCCCTTTAGTAACTACCGAGACGAAGTTAATTAGAGGCGTGGCTTACCTTGAAGTCAAACGCTGAACACACTAATTCTATTTATTTATTATTTTATTATAATTTCAATCAATTCTACTGTTTTTTATTTCGGAGTAGTGTGTTGTAATAAAGTATATTATAGCTATAGTCGTTTGTAGAAATAAGTAAAATATTAATCTGTATTCAGCCAGAAGCTAACCATGTCAAATCAAATAATATATGTATGTTTAAATATGCAGTATGTTTATTTGTGTACACAGGTTGTGTGGTGTGACAACATTATAAAGGATTCACTGTGTCCTGACACAACAAGAGGCATTACACATAAATTACAAAATTAGGAACAAAATATTAATTGTAACTGCGTGATGGTTCACAAGATCTATGTTACATGGTTTTGCAAACATTTCTGGAACTCACAATTTGAAAGAACCTATCCATGTCCAACTGTATCCTGTAGGCTTTAAAATTTTATCTTAGAAATAAATAATGAACACCTTAAACTAAATAACCTTCTACTAAGTAGCCTATGACTACTTTTTAAAATTCTAAATAAAATCAATAAAACCCTCACACCAAATACCGACTATCGATATTTCTTTCCCCTCCCTAGCAAGGACTTACGGCTTGCCACAGACATTACACAAGACAAGTGTTGCGACGCTTACGCAAGCGACGTATTATCGATAACTCGTTTTATATCAGTAACAGTTTTTTGTCTGTCTGTCTGTCAATATCTCAGGTATTCAGGTTGGTCTGTATTGCCTCAAAAATCGTGAGTTCAGGTCACGATTTGGACTAGTTTTTTGATAAAATTTTTGTGAGGAAAGCAGTTTTTAGTCAAATTAGATTAAAATTTTTGTGGTGACAATATGAGAGACCTTGGGTAAAATAAAAATTTTTAACTCTGAATTTTGTGTAATAAATAGTTCGGTGGCCAAAACTAGTTCAAACGGAACTTAGTAATAACTCTTAGTTTAAACTGGATCAGAGTCGAGTTACAACAATCACAACACATCAGTACAATAATAATCTATGGATAGTAATAAATACTCGTTCCTTCTTTACATGAGAAGAGGTTTTTGACCTGTAATGGGACAGAACAGGCCGATATATCAATGCAATGTTAAAGCTTGTATTATTTACAATGATGTGAAATATGAATCATTACGCTATAACTTTAAAATAATGAGTACTAGCAGAATTTATACATAGAACATTCAAACATTCAATGAAGACTTTTTCTCCATATAAAAGACATCAACGCATTCGAAGAGCTTACAGCTAAAATATTTGTTCGCAAAAATCCTATTCCTTGTTTTTCTTATAACTATTCTAAGTTGCATCACGCCTGTAATTACCGAAGGGTTAGGCAGAGGTGTACTTTTATCAACACTACATTTCACCAGTTATGTTTAAGTCCCATGTTATAGTGGACAACCCTTTTGCCATCAACCGGACACAAATCCAGACTCCAAGCTGATACTGAGATATTTCAGAGGGCAAAAACCCAACAACACTTTGTCCGATCTGGGAATCGAACCCAAGACCTCATGCTCGCTTGTATCGCTTGCGACCACTGGGCTAACGAGACAGTATTCTTTGTTGTTGTTTTTAATTAAATACCGACATAAGATTTGATCGATACGGTGACCTTAACGAGCATTGTTAAATTGTCGAGATCAAAACAAAATTTATAAGTAAAAAGAAAAAGAAATTAGTCCCTAGGGATCTACTAAGCTTACTGGGCTCGTCCGCCATGAGCCCCTTCTGTTGTTATCCGTCTCATGAAAAGTCGACGACACGGTTGGCGCAGTGGTTAAGCGATTGACTGCTGCGTTGCGATTCGCGGGGTCTATTCCCGCACGGAACAAATATTTGTATGACCTACAAGTAGTTGTTCCGGGTCTGGCTGTTTGTGTATGTTTGTAAACGCACCCACGATACAGGAGAAATTCCTAGTGTGGGGCAACGTTTATTTAAGAAAATAAAATAATAATAATATTTACACTATTAACTTACATTCACTTAAAGTAATCGTAAGTTTAATGTGTCCCATTATCTTTCTCAAGTAGTAGTTATTTATATCTTACTGCACGTAAGAAATAAATATATATATAAATAAGCATATTTGTCGTATAAATTCCGTTCTTAGTATGTATGCACACACACACACACGGCACGAAACGTAACATCTGTAAACTAAGTACTAATATAATTGGACAATAAACCAACTGATTTCTAAATGTTAAGACTTTATTAATGACGCTATTAAATTGTATTTATTTACGCAATGATCTTAGTTGTTTGCTGATATTTGTTGGTATATCAGAATGTTAAAATGAAATGGTTCAGTAGTGGAAAGTCTGTGTGGTCGTGGTTTTCGATTCCCGGGTGATGTACTAAGTGAGAAGGGAGAAATAAGTGAATTGATAGCCGGACTAAGCGTGGGGTCCAGCGTTATCTGGGTTATGTATAACTAGTTTTAAAACATCATTTATCAATTCTTACTACGAATACATACTGTCCGAGACCCCTCCGTGCCTACCTCGGGAACCACGTTAAACTATCGGTCCCGGCTGGCATTTGTAGATCATTGATAGTCGTTACGAGTTGCCAGAAGTCTGAAAATCTGACAACCAATCTTACCAAGTGGTATCGTGTTACACAGTAACTGGATGGTGCAGGTCAGATAGGCAGTCGCTCCATATAAAATACTGGTATTCAGCTGCATCCGGTTAGACTGGAAGCCAACCCCAAGATAGTAGGAAAAGGCAGGCAGATAATAGTAGAATGAGGTTTAGTGGTTACACTTTGTAGTCGTGGGTGCATTTATTATAGCCTGACTAACTGACCGCTGAGCGCGGCCTCCCGAGTTACCGGTTATTTAGAACCAGTTTTTAAACATCATTTATCAATAATTCTTACTGCAAATATATAAGCCGTGTCACACTTTAGTGACATTTGAGTGTGTGACCAAAGATGTATTGGTCACAAAAATGGACGCCAAGACTTATCTGATTCCCATGTCAAGCAAAAAGTAACTTTAATTCTACTAGTAGGAAATTCTTAATAGCATACTAGAGTCGTATCCAATAAACGGTTTTAGGCTTCCCCTAAGTACTCGAATGAATACCATCTTCAGCAATATATGGTTGGTCAATATCACACCTACACATCTGCCATTTTAAACTAATAATAAAAATTGTTTTACAAAAAATAACAACCGACTTCCAAAAAAAAACACTACAAAGTGAAAAATAACTTTAATTTCGGAAGTCGGTGTCTTTTTATCTGTATTTTAGCGTTTTCCACCGACTTCCGAAATTAAAGTTATTTTTCACTTTGTAGTGTTTTTTTTTTGGAAGTCGGTTGTTATTTTTTGTAAAACAATTTTTATTTATCACTTTTTAGTTATGGTATCTAACCCCCCATTCGAGAACGATCGTCTTACACGTCCACATCCGTTCGAAGGCGGTTTTTTATTAATAAAAACATATATTTTTTTCGAAATAGTTTTTATAACCTTTGTAGTGAGTACAGGCGTGATATTATGTTGTGTGATGGCGTAAACAATGCTTAGATATGCTATAGCAACAATCGCGGTTAATCTGCTGTTATTCATTGAAGAGTTCCCCCGATTTCTACAAGATCCCATCATCAGATATTGAAATGGTGACAATGGGACCACACGGGAAGCACCAGCTTTCAAATAAAAAAAGAATCATGAAAATCGGTTCACCCAGTCGCAAGTTATGAGGTAACAAACATAAAAAAAAAAAAAAAAAAAATACAGTCGAATTGATAACCTCCTCCTTTTTTTGAAGTCGGTTAAAAATACATCAGTCTCATTAAAAACGACTAATTTATCAACAAAAGCTATATTTAGACATGAGTCCGTTTGCTTAATTTATTTAAATTCGATCAAGTTTTAACTAATACAGCCTTTTACAGCACAAAGTGAATTAGATAATAATTTTGATTATTCAAAATGGATGATACTAAAAGAGTCAAAGTAGTTGTTAACATTTGGAAGGACGTCCTTTGTCCAAAGTAGGTTTTATTGTATGTAGGTGGCAGCTATTGTCATATTACAGCTCAACTCACTTAAATGTAGGTCACCTTTGTATTTTAGTAGCCTCCTTGGGTTTTAGAGCCTAATCAATTTAATTTGTTACCAATCAATATCAATTAATCAATCTGTCTGCCTTTGCCCAACGATGTTGGTATCAGCTTCCAGTCTAACCGAATGTAGCTGAATACCAGTATTAACATGGAGAGATTGCCTATCTGACCTCCACAACCCAGTTACTGGGTAACACGATACCCCTTGGTTGTCAGACTTTCAGGCTTCTGACGACCCGTAATGACTGTCAAAGATCTACGAATGACAGCCGTGACCAACTGGTTAACGTGCTTTCCGAGACACGAAATTTGTTACCAATCGAATCTACCATTATGATTGGCAGTGGTTAGTTTGATTTTATAACTTATCACAACATCTTACATGAAATATGACAGCTGCAGTATTACTTTATATGAGGTTAACCGACCCTATAACTATAATTAATAATAATTATAGTTATAGGGTCTAACTAAGAATAATTAATCATTACAACGCTACGTAAGGTTCTTGTGGCGCCCGGCCTTGGTTCAAGCCATGGTCCGGGGCGAGGGGGAGTGGGAGGCAGTCGCTTCCTTCTGCGAAGCAGTCATGCTAGCGAAGGAGGTGGCGGGACGGGAGAGGGAGAGAGTCTCCCGTCCAAGCCGCCGCGGTGGACGCTCCGGGCGTCGGGAGCCGCGTGACGACTCCCGGCCACCGTAGGTGCGGGCCTGCGGGCGGTGAGTAATGGGTAGCTCACCGTCCGATCAGGACCAGGCCCGTGCTGGACGGCGCGTAGGTGTTCCACGCGCGCCTCAAAGAGATGTCAGCATCATAGAGGGGGCCCACTAGGGCCCAAGCCTGCCGGGAAAGCGGGATCATCCAAAGGGGTACCGCTGACCCGGAACATAAAGGGCCAAGGAAGGAACACGGGTGGGTTTTAGTCAGTAAGAGTCTGACACTCCCTTCCGCTCCACCCAGAGCGGGAGGAGTCATTTGATGATTTCCCATCCTCAAAAAAAAAAAAAAAAGGTTCTTGTGGCGCGTGACCTAAATCGGAACTAACGCCGCCATCTTGTTTTGTCAATACGATTTCTGTGACAATTTCACAAATGTTTATCAACAACGCTCGTCAATGTCATTCAGGTGCCACAAAATCCTTGTATTCAGCACTCTAACTTTACTTGACGAGTACAAATCGGAACGCTGACAGTAAAAAAATAATAAGACATTAAAACATTTCGTCGCTAACACTGTGCTAAGATGATGCTGGTCGATTAAAGTTATTAATATAACCCTCACGTGGTAGAGCACGGCCCACTCCCTCTCACAGGCAGGAGGCCTATGTCCCAGCACTGGAAATGTTATAGGCTGATTATGATGTCAACAATAGTGTGTGAGAACAAGAGAAGGACTTGGTTTAGTGACGATTATAGTAAATGATTGATTATTTTTAAATAACATACGTATTGCGACAGTAAGTTAGTGTTCGTGAGATGTGTGTCAGTACACGCTCCGGTACAGGGGAAAATTCCTAGAAAAGAGCAATGTTTTTTCTAAAAACATGACTTCGTTTAGCGATCACTTTGCCTACAAATGACATATGATTGCGCCATTGACTCTAACCTCCTGAGTAGATGTGTAGGTTGTGAGAACATACGTTTACAACAAAGCATGTGCTAATGTGGAGTTGGTAGATAACTACTTGAGTTCACGACATGTGTCTATCAGCAGATCAGTCATATCATAATATACAACTATGGTTTCTGTTTACCCATAACTGAAAAGGAATGACCCCTTTTTCTATGTGATTAAGGAAAAAAAGCGGCCAAGTACGAGTCGGACTCGAACGGTTTTCTTGTATGGGGACCCCCTTTATTTTTATTATTACTTACACACTGTGTGAAAATTTCAAGTGTCTACCTATTACGGTTCAAAAGATACAGCCATACGACTGACGGACAGACGGGCGGATAGCGGAGCCTTAGTAATAGGGTTCGGTTGGCACCCTTGGGGTATGGAACCATAAAAAACAGCTGTTCCATACATGTTGTCGATTTATCTGAACTCGAAAAGTACGGAACAAATGGCTTGATTAAATGTAACAATTTAAAAAGTCTCTACCGCCGACGAACCTTAATTGTACACAACAACATTCGACATACAACCTGACTCTGACCTACAAAAGACAAAAAACGCAAGAAAATTTGAATTTCGCGGGCTACCGACGTTTCCGCCATAAGAGTATCCTATTCTATTCTTTTCTGGACGGTCAGCCCTGCTGCCGTCTTGCTGACTCACTAATATTTCTACCACAGCTTGAGCAATTTTCATATAGGTTGCACCATTCTTTCTCCATATAGGAAACTTCCTTTCGGCATGGATAATTCAATTCAACTAGGTTTTGCTGTTTTTAACTTTCAAGCAATAATTCTCTTAGAACTCGTGCCAACTATTATTCTTTCCCATAGGACACCACCTGTCGGAATGGGTAGTTCAATCCAAATCAATTCGTTTTACCTGTGCCAATCAAAAGTGCATATTAATGTACTAATTGTTATTCGTAGATCTTTGAAAGTCATTATGGAGTCAGAAGCCCAAAAGTCTGACAACCAGGGGGTATCGTGCTACCCAGTAACTTGGCTGTGGAGGTCATCGTGTCAAATACTGGTATGCCGGTTAGACTGGAAGCCGACCCCAACATACTTGGGAAAATGCAGGCAGATTGATTTATAATGTTCTAATTGAAATAAATGACTAGAATTTGACTTTGTTAATACGAGAGAAGAAGTACCAGGACGGCATAAGAACAAACAGTACATTGCACATCGGTTGCACTCGGGCGTTCCCAGATCAATGACCGTTCATCGACCCGATATTCATAACGAAATGATTTACATCAATTTCTTTCCACTGCTCATAAAAAAATCAACTCAAATGGATTGTAAAATATTTTAATGTCTTTGTGAAAAGTAGTTTTTTGAGCTAACTTATAACGAATATACCAACAGTGGTAAAATACTAGATAGTTGTCTAGCGTCCATTGCTACTAGGTGGGAGAGATATTAATGACGTTTTAAAAGCCGACCTGAACACAGTTGGGAAAGTTGATAGGAGTTGATATTTGGGACGGCTTCCAGTCCAACTGAATGCCACCCAGCTGAAGCCCTGAGCCTAAACCTATGTCTGCTGGAGCTGAACACTAGAAGGCGTGACTGCCTATTCGAGCTCCACAACCCAGTTACTGGGTACTATCACCCGCAAACCAAACCAAAACTACAAATATCGACTGCCTGGTAGTAGCGCTGACTGTATTTAAGTATCGCCACTCGTGGAGGCTTTAGTATCCACGAGTGTTACATATGTTCGTTGCAATGAAGTTCGTTTTACACTGCCTGCCTCGTTAGTGTAGTAGTCGCAAGTGCGATTTTAACAGTCATGGTATAGGGTTTTGGGTTCAGTTCCTAGGTCGGGCACAGTGTCATTAGTCTATACATGAAATAATTCTCCGTAACAGCAAGAACTCTGGATCTGCCTCGTTAGTAGCAACAGGCTCGCCCCCCTATTATTATATTACATGAAACTAAAACATAACTGCCTCCATGTCGGTGTGCTGTACACCTCTGCCAACCCCGTTCGGGAAAAACAGTCGTGATGGTAGGTTATGTTTCTATTGAGTCCAGTTTATTGAGACCTACATTTGTTTAGTGTTTTACGTTTATCAAAGCTCAATGTAAAATGGTTGTTTATGCACTATTTACTTTCACTATTCTGTAACTATGTTTTTGCCGCGACTTTGCTCGCGTTTTGTAATAGTATGTATAGCTATAGACGTGTATTGCAATATTTGCAATGATATAACTGTGGGTACTTGTTAAAGCTTCTCTAATGCAGTGGTTGTTAACGTGGATACTGAATGTGAGGTTCTCAGTTCGATGCCTAGATGGTGGCATTTATGATTTTAGGATTTTTTAAATCAACAGTAGGTCGGCAGCTAAATATGTTCTTACCTGGCTCTTTATCTGACCGTCTTTCCTCGTATCAATCAATCTGCCTAGGCTTTTCCTAACTATGTCAGGGTCGGCTTCCAGTCTAACCGGATGCAGCTGAATACCAGTATTTTACATGGAGTGACTGCCTATCTGACCTCACAACCTAGTTACTGGGTAACTCGATACCCCTTGGTAAGACTGGTGGTCAGACTTTTGGGATTCTGACTACCCGTAACATTATCTTCGCTCGTATATGGCACGAAATATAAGAATAACTCAAATATATAGAAGAAAAAGTAACAAGCACAATATCGGTCTTTCGTTGAAAAGTTTTATTAAACAAACTCAATCTTGAGACGTTATACTCTAAAAAATATTGTCAATTTGACGCATCATTAGGTTTTAACTACAAAATTCAGCTTTTCGTCAAGCCACGAGTGTAATCTAGACAAATTGCATCATTAGAAAAATATAGTTGACAACTTTTTGTATTAACCTGGAAATTAAATAGGTACACTATATACTAAATTTGATATTTTTTTTATTAAATGGTAACGAAAAAGTGGCAAGAGGAGAATGATCTCGGTACTTATTCTTTGATGCACAAAATAGTCAACAGTTTAGGCTTAACTATGTCAATAACCCATCCAATTACTGACCGCATCAAGCACTGTTTAATCTCGTGAATTGAATCATCTGCCCACATAATCAGCCGATAATGTTCTCACTGGTGGGACACAGACCTCCTCTCTGTGAGAGGGAGCGGGCCCAGTGCTGGTTGGTGGACGTCACATTCTTAGAATTTTTGGTTCTAAGACATGCCTCATCATGAATCATCTGCCCGATTTGCTTAAAATAACTCCTGAATTCCCCGACGGAGCATTCAAGTCCTATGTAATAGGAGGCGAGTCTATTTACATTGACCGGCCACAAATCCAGAATCCGGTCTGCTTCTGGGAACTTCGTAACAGGAACACCCAATACCATGTAATGATACAATGTATGTATAAGTAAAAAATATTGTAAAACATTTTATAAGAGCAACGGTAGAGTTTCTTGCCCACTCTTCTCCATACGAAACTACCTTCTGAAAGGGGCGAATAGAATCAATTCTATTGTTTTGACGTTCAAAAGTTACTCTTATGTGCCTGTTTGAAATACATTATTTGACTTTGACAATTCCCGAATCAAGGATCAAACCTTGGACCAGTTGAGTAGCCGCGGTTGTGACCACTAGATCAAAGACGCTTGACTTACGAGTAAGTCACGAACCAACCATTATTACATTTCTCCCCTTGGGAGATCTACAGTCAATGGAATCATTATTAATTACTAGCTCAACTAGCTATGTCACCTACATAATAATGAAACGTAATTAACGTTGCTGCACAACTATTACTAAACTTGACCTTGAGATATGACAACACACTGGTCGCGATCTAGTTTCCCTTTTTAAAATTAACAATTCGTTTAGCAATACTTAGAATGGCTGCCTCGTTAGTCTACTGGTCGCAAATGACTGCTGTAGGAACTTATGATCCTGGGCTCCATCCCGGTTCAAGTGTAATTGGGTATAATTTCTCAGTAGCGCACGGAGTTAAGATTTGTGCTTGGGTAATGGCTCGTTCCTGTTACGGGCATATCGGGCATATCATATATATAAAATAAGAACATATCGGGCAAAATGTGAGTATTCTATGCACCTCTGCCTACCCCTTCGATTTATTTAAGGAACTATTGTTAACATCATGAGGAGACTTGGACATAATGATGTGAAATCGTCAACACAGTGTGCAAGCATGGTGATCAATGATCATTCCCCATAGGAAAAACGCGTGAGTTTATGACGTATGTAAAACTAATTAGTGGAAACCTAAATCATGTAATTTACAATGAATGAATAGAAATACTTAATTCAATTAACCATTCATTTAATTGAGGCCATATAGCCACAGGTTATTCGTGTCTAGTTACCAACCGACCATTACGTCATCATCTTTATAATTACACACTAACATCTGCTTGCCTTACTGCTGTATTAAAACAGCCTCCACAAGAGGTTATACCAAGCATATGTCCACCACACCCTGCACAGTTAGCCCCACTACCACTAACTACCACTCGACGTTGACTTGCAACGGCAACGGCCCGCTCCCTCTCACAGAGAGGAGGCCTGTATCCCAATTTGGAAATTATCATCATTGCAGCCCAAAGACGTCCACTGCTGAACATAGGCCTCCCCCAAGCGTCACCAAATCCACCGATCCTGTACTTCTCGCATCTAGCGGACTCCTCTGACTTTAACATTTGAAGGAACATTATAAGCTGATCGTAATATTAGATGGTAGTTGTTAGAAGGAGCGTTGGCAGACCAACAGCCAGATTGAAGGATGATCTACAGAAGATCGCGGGGAAGACCTGGATGAGATTCGCACAGACTAGGGAAGCATGGCACAAAAGGCAGCAGGCCTACACTCAGTAGTGGGAGGCACAAGGGTCTCAGTGATGATGGTGATGATATTATTATCATACCGATAAACACAAAATCCTCTATCTATAACTACAGCGACACAATACACAAGTCGAAATGACTTAACCAAAATTCGTTTTACCATTGCGTTCGACTTTCTCTTCGACGCTTACGCAAAACTAAGGCGGTTGGTTCGCTCCTGGCATTACAATGTGCGCCGGCGTCGCTTGCATACACGATCAAATTAGATCACTTTGTGACGACATTTTAGTCATAATTTTGCAAGTGCTTAGGACTAGGAAGTGTTTGAGCAGTTGAATTTGAGAGGGTGTTTCAGGGGTGTTTGTTATCTTATTCTCTCTGTAGCTTAAAATCTTATTCTCTCTGCTGCTTAAAATCTTATTTTATAGTTTCTTTATATCTCATGCAGTAGTAAACATAGTATTTTTGTAAGCATGTAAGGGAGCAATGGATGAGTCTCGCTCTGATCAGGGAGGCATAGCACAAAAGGGAGGAGGCCTGTACTCATCAGTGGTGGAACAAGGGTCCCAGTGATGATTATGATGCAGATGATAGCAAGGCTGACATGCTACATGCTGGTTTCTTCTCATGCGGAGGAGGACCAAGCACCACGCTTACTCCCTCTGGCCTAGTTTTCTGGACAATCGCTATCATATGATCAAATGCCGTACATGATCTGTTACTTTGACTAGCTTAGGGTTGACATTCGGTCTTTTTCCAAATTTAGGCAAAATTCAAAGTGTTCTCAGGTGGCATATTGAAAATAGATTATATGATTGGTAAATCCGCTGTCAGTAATGCCGCTGCGTTGTGGTTGGTTGGCAGGAGTAACAACAAACAATTATATATGAATTGACATTACATTTGACATCAAAACACAAGACGAGATTTCTAGACAGACTGTCACGTTGGTCTTGTAAACGCTACTGCTGAGCACGAGGTCCTGCTGCTGAGCATAAGTTCCTAGCTTCGATTCCTGGGTCGGGTAAAGTGTTATTGGGTTTTTCCATCTGGAATTTCTCAGTAGCAGCCAGGAGTCTGGATTGGTGCGGTGTTGATGGCCATAGACTCGCCCCCTATTGCATGGGACTTAAATATAACTGGCGAAATGTGGGTGTACTGTAGGTACACCTCTGCCGAACCCTTCCGGGAATACAGGCGTGAAGTTATGTTATTTCTAGAAAAACCTTAAATGAAGAAATAAAACACGAATGTATACTAGATACACATATGGAGCAAGATTATCTTTACTGTACTAAAAACGTGTCTCAAACACGTCAGTACAGATGATGTCAGTTTAATACAACGAGTACATTACATATAACACTAACCTATTTCCAAACTCGTAACATATTGCAACCTATCAAAGTTGCTACCTACATCGGTTGACGGCTGGCTCTCTATATCACGTAAGGTTTTTAGTGACGTTACAAATGTAGGTAGGTACTGAGAGTCTTCATGTCTCGAGAGAATAGGTAACTTCTAGACAAGCGTGCCCCAGATTCCTTCATGATATTTTCCTTCATTGGTGCCATGAGAAAATTTAAATGAAAAAACTCAATATTACTGCCTGGCCTGGGGATCAAACCCAGGACCTTGCGTTATGCAGTTAGACCTCTAAACCTATGAGGCAGGGCAGCCGCAAAGATGGACAGTCTCTTTGGAAAACTCTAGGTGTCATATTTACACCAGAGTATTGCACATTTTCAGGAGCAGTGGTGGCCTAGTGTTAACGACCGGGACCTTTAGGTCGACAAGTCTTAGATCGTGGGTTCAAATCCAGGCAGGCAATATTACTTTGTGTAATTTATTTCATCACCACTGCTCTCAAAGCGGTGAAGAAAAACATCGTGAGGAAACCGGCATGTCCTAGAACCAAACATTCGAAGACATGTGATATCTACCAACCCGCACAGGGCCCGCGTGGTGGATTACGGTCCACTCTCTCTCACAGAGAGGAGGCCTGTGTCCCAGCTGTGGGAACATTATAGGCTGATTATGCTGCTTAAATTTGAGTTATTCTAGATATGACAAACTGCCGCCTATCCTTTTGACCTAAAGTCACCTCATACGACACTCACAAATTATGCCCGGTTTTTTAATGCTTGCAAATTTTCACGATAACAATTGAATCATACTTAGCACTATCTCTAAAGGAAACAAGTTAGATTACATAGTGTTATGTCCCTCGCGACTTAAATCTTGTAATTAAGTGAGGTGTTCTATTGTGTATTGTTTAGAAATGAAAGTGCCTTATTTATGTGTGGCTCACGACATTCTTAATTAAGGTTATTGACGGCCGGCCGTGTGCCTTGAAAACAATACTGTGTCACACTAGTCTGTGGTCTGATTGACGTTACTTAAGTGGCTGTCAAAATTATAAATGTCATCAGTTCAGTCTCATGAGAGTCGTCGAAACAATGATATTAAAATACGATTTATCGATTCTCATTTAAAAGAATTTATTTCGTGTCTCGCGTTATTAATAACCTATTTACTGAATAATCATACTATCTAATCAAATTTATCATTCGATAGTAAATTCTGTAAGCCACAGCAGATGAATCTAAAGTTTCTATGTGGCTTTCCTCCAGCAGAGGGCCTATATTCAGCAGTGACCCTATATTCCACTTCTGGCCTATGTTAGGGTTATCCCTAAATCCAGCACTGTGCCTATGTACGGCCATGTGAGGTCCAGCACTTTACCTTAGTCTGGCGACCTTAGTCACGCTAAACAGTGAGACTACCTCACAATTGTACGTAATAATAAGTACTTTCTATAGATAAAAATTGCGCGTATGTTAGAAAGGCGTTCAGCTCGGTGCGCATGAGTTCAATGCCTATACTAACTGTCATAATGTTTTACAATTAAACGGTTAATTTAAAAATGGAATGGCCGCCATCTTTGTTTTGTTTGTGAGAATGTAATAATGATTCAAGTTTATGAATTAAGTTTATGGTAAGGTAAGACCGTTTTATGATTGTGTTTCACAATATAGCATAATATCACGCCTGCTTCACCTGAATGGGTAGGCAGAGGTATAGTACACCTACATTTCACCAATTAATAAGTTTATAAAGCAATTCAACATCATCTGCCAGCCTTTTCCTAACTACGTCCGCGTCAGCTTCCAGTCTAACTGGATGCAGCTGAATACCAATAGTTTACATGGAGCGACTGCCTGTCTGACCTCCACAACCCAGTAATTGTGTAATAAGGGAAATGCCACCTTACCAAGAGGTACCTTTCCAAGAGGTAAGACTGGATGTCGGACTTTCGGGCTTCAGTCGACCCGTAACAATTGTCAAAGATCCACGAATGACAGCCGGGACCAACAGCTTAACGTGCTTTCCGAGGCACGGAGAGGTCTCGGTATGTATACGCAGAAGTTTACTCATCCACGGACCGACCGACGTGGCAAGCGTAGCTTAACCTGACCGATCGTAGAGACGAAACTTTAGAAGGGATTTTAACCTTGAAATAATATAGTTTATTCCAAAAAGGACTCTTAATGTGTTTATTGTAATATAATTAACGATTAAGTGCTCTTGTTGGGGTCAAACTAAATTATTTCAAGGTTAAAATCCCCTTTAAAGTTTCGTTTCTATTCACCCCTGCATGCCTATTCACCCCGTTTGACTGTACTGACTTTGAATGTGAAGGGGACAGCCTCTGGCCGACCGGGCGCAGGTCTCCGAGCGACTTCCTTAAACTACCGCAAGGTTATACCTGCTATTACTAATTTCACATATACATACATAAACTCACGCCTTCTTCTCATCCGGGTAAGCAGACACTACAGAACGTCACCTGCTACGATCCTTACATACTCCTTTTGGCTCGTTTACGTTCATACGTCTGGTCATACACACGCGCCGGTTGCCAGTACTGCGCACGCACCTGACCTTTCTGAAGAAAATCACAAATAAAGTCACTATATGTCCTCTTAAGGCGACCCCTACCGGCGTTTCCACTCGCATCTGCCTTTTATGAATTTCCTCCTAGAAATACCCAATCACATCAATAGCCCCGTCATGAAAGCATTTTCCTAAGTTTCCACCTGCCTGTAGGTAACGCTCCAATTAGCTCGAAAAAGTAGTTCGAACACGCGATTGGTCCATTCATTATTCTTTTGTAAAGAAAACCTGTCATCTTCTATTTACTAATACTAACCTATAATTAAGTATGAGGTATCGTGTTACCCAGTAACTGAGTTGTAGAGGTCAGGTAGACAGTCGCTCCATGTAAAATACTGGTATTCAGCTGCATCCGGTTAGACTGGAAACCGACCCCAACATAGTTGGTTGAGTAAAATGGTAGGCGAATGATGAATAATTATTAGATATGGCACAGAAGTGCCCAGTGTGTCTAACAAATAGAAGGATATGTGATACTTGTAATAGGATTGTGTGAAAGATGATGACGGCTGATAAAGATTATGGAAAAAGACGGCATGCTGCGCCGACCACTAATACATCGGGGAACAGGCAGGAGAGCGATGTCAAAGATGTCATATTAATATCTTGTTTTGCGAAACGGGGTAAAATAATGATTATGGCGGTTTATTTAAAGGGGGTTGAGAGGCTCGAGAGTTTGACATTTACAGGTCGATGTTCAAATATATTCATTCTCTAATAAACAAGTTTAGTATATCGAACATTACCACACTTCATTCGTGTTGGTTAATTTTAGCAGCTACTACAGCCTACAAATTCCATTTGCTAACTAAATTGCTAAACTGAATGAAAGAGATGCGGTATTTTAATTTAAATTTTGTTCAGCTTGTTGCACTCCTATACAAAAGCTCCATTTTCTGACAACCATGCCAATTAATGAAACATTAACTGAATATAAACCATTAACAGTAGGCCAATTCTCGTACTTAAAAAACGTTCAAATTCAAGTCGCAATCTCATCTCAGCGACAATCAATGTCAAAAACCTGTCAAAAATGTATGTAAATTGATTGTAATTTTGACAGATTGAGACTGAGATTAGAATGCGAACGGTCTTAAAAATACGGGAATTGCCCCTCTGGTTACCCTCGCAGTTAATGTACTATTAGTAGGCTAGCAGGTCAGTCAATATACCTACCATTGATAGACTACCATGTCAGTTAGAGTACCATTAACCGCCTATCCCCACAGTTAATGGACCATTAACCGCCTATGCCTACACTTAATGAACCATTAACCGCATATCCCCACAGTTAATGAACCATTAACCGCCTATCCCCACAGTTAATGAACCATTAACCGCCTATCCCCACACTTAATGAACCATTAACTGACTATCGCGACAGTTAATGAACTATTAACAAAACTTCAGTACTCGGTGTGCAAGCGTGATGATGAATGATCGTTCCATCTCCATATGAGAAGAGGCCGTCACCCTGCAGTGGACGGCTACAGGCTGACATTACTAATATAATTCTATTTTCTATAATCCGCTGAGACATAAAAATAACAATAAAATGATTACATCAACAGCGGAGAAAGGCAATGGTGTACATAATTAAAATGAGAGATTATATCAAATAAAAAGAATTATGTAACAATTCAAGAAATTCCGAATTGCATAGTTTATGACCCGTTACTAACAGTTAAGTTATTGAAATGACATGATTACTGGTTGAAATGAGCGTTAGTACCGATAATAATAATATGTGTTTGTCTTTTTAGCATAAATTAGAGAATTTGTAATTATATAGGCGGTCTAGATAGTCTTGTGAAAGAGCCCGTCTGAGATAGTATGGTGTGTAACAAAAGTATCTGATGAAAGTGTAAACACACCCTGTTCGGATTATATTCTTACGCAATCTTTTACTTAAGGGAATTAGTAACACGTTCATTTGTATTGAGATGTTTCAGCTTTATATCTCACCACTTTTGAATAACATTAAGTTGTAATTGAAAAACACATCGACAAAAATTTCAGTTATAAAATTAACCTCATTGTCAAATGAAAACGTCTTGAAGGTGATTTAAAATTAGAATTCCGTTCAAATAATCAATACAAAGAACTAAATTTGTAAGTGTCTCTCCAAATTGGCATCCGCAGGTACGCTTTCTGATTCATTTCTTTACATTTACTTCAGGTTCTTTTGGAATAGACTACACATAGTATCGATAAACCTATTTCTGCCGCCAAGCATTGCAGTGTTCCGGTGTGAAAGGTAGTGAAGCTAATCAGCTTTGGCTCCGGGATGGCATATCACCTTCAATGCCTCTGGTATTGCAGTGTCCACAGCGCTGTGACCACTTACCATCAGGAGGACCACCGGCACTGGCTTGTTTACCCATCATTTAGTTTGCCTTTTTCGAACTACGTTAGTCGGATTCAGTATAACCAGATGAAGCTGAATACCAGTATTTTACTTGGAGCTACAACCCAGTTACTGGGTAACACGTTATCCTTTGGCAAGACTGGTTGTCAAACTGGTTGTCAGGTTTCTGAATGCCATTAATGACTGTCAAATATCCTCGAATGGCAGCCGGGCCAGACGGCATCGGCTTAACGTGGTTTTCAATGTGCTGAGGGGTCTCTGTATGAAATGGAAGGTCAGTTGGTCACCCATCCTACCCATATCAATAAGCAACCATCATAATTAGCCTATAATGTTCCCACTGCTGGGACACAGGCCTCCTCGCTTATTTTGATAGTATGTGGACCGTAATCCACCACGCAGACACAGTGCGGGTTGGTGGATGTCAAATATCTTTGAATGTTTGGCTCTTGGTCATGCCGGTTTCCTCACGGTGATTCCCTTCACCGTTTTGAGAGCTGTGGTGATGAAATAATTTACACAAAGTAAAGTGCCTATCTGGGTTTGAACCTACGACCTACAACTCGTACGTCGCGGCTGTACTAAGTAGTACTAAGTAACGCTAATCGTGTGGAAAACTAAATATTTAGCCTCACATTACGTATTTCCGGTGGAAATCGGAAAAAATCGGGCGAAGTATGAAGGAAATAATTTTTTTGAGGAAGGAAATATAGTTAATTGCATGCGTCGGCGCCGCCGGCTTGGTTCTATTGGAGGAAGCTTTGTTTCACGCGATATCGCCCTCTTATTGACTCGAGGTGGTTCGAATCCGGGTGGGCAATTATTTAAATGATTGCTTGCAAAAATGTCCGTTATTACAATAATTGTGTCACGTAATTAACATTTAAAGTGATTTCTGGGTTTATTTCTAAGGACAGTAACAAATTTTTACATAGCAATACACTTGCCTGAGACTCGTTGGTCTAATGGACGCAAGTGCTTCTGCTGAGCATGAGGTCCTGGGTTCGATTCCCAGGTCGGGCAAAGTGTTATTGGGTTTTCTCATCTGGAATTTCTCAGCTAGGAGGCCGGAGTGCTCGGATGATGGCCACAGGCTCGCTCCCTATTACACGGGCATTAAATATAACTGGCGAAACGTGGGAGTACTACAGGCACACTCTGCCTCTCGCGGAGTACGACGCGGCGTGGTGTTCTGTTATGTTAGCAACACCGTATTTCGGGCGGTAAACCTTCCACCACATGTTATCTGAGGGGCCATTTTCGTATTTTTAAGAACGTTCACATTCTACTCTCTATCTCAATTTGTCGGAACCTTGTTACATACATATTTTACCAGTTTTTGACACTGATTGTCTCTCTAAGATAAAATTGTGACTTGATTTTGATCCCTTTAAATAAACGAAATTGGCCTTCTAAAGAGAGAAGATCCGTTTATTGCGGTAAACATGACGCTAAGAAAAAACACAAACACTAAAAAAGAACAAGTTTAGGGAAAATACCTTCCTTCCTTCTTCTTACCTTCTGGCCTCGTCTCATACAGACCAGGAACGAGCGTCCATCAGCTCGCTTGCTCAATGCAAAATTGGTGATTCTTCGAGAAATTTCCACCAAGTATTTAGAGTGTAGTTACTTTAAGTCAATGAAATTACTTATTCTGTGTTCGTGCGATCAATATAACGTTACAAATGCTAGTTCGATTTCACGCGCAGGCGCAACCGCTGTAGTAGGGTCACCACAAGAAGCTATGTTGTAGTTTCTTTTTAGAACAGCATGCAGTTTAACAAACGTATTTTTCGGAAGTCACTAAGTGTAGGTCTGGCAATACTTAGGGTGACAATCCCTGATCTGATGATGGAAACGAAAAATGGTACCTACTGATATGGTAGATTCGACTGAAAATCACATCGTTTTTCTTAAAAAAGGTTTATTTGTCTCTAACCTTCGCTGTCCCACTGCTGGGCACAGGCCCTAGACCTTCCAGCTACTCCTTCCAGATGCCACCGAGACCCAGTCCTCACATTACGCATCCAAAGCTTCTCGCCATCTCTATCTGGGCGGCTTCGACGGCGCCTTTCAAATTTTTTATTCGGATTAAATTCTTTGAATCATCATCAAGCAAAAAATAAGAAAGTTCCAGAATCACCACGCTTGGCAAAGGCAAGTGCTTACACTCATAAAATAATCTAATAATCACCACCTTGGGCAATAATGGAAGACCGTGTTCTTTAGCGGAAAATAAACGAAATAACTAATATCTCACACGAATAAAAAGGGTCGCCATTTAAAGCGACAGTTATGTAAAACATAACAAATTATTCGTAATAGACCCCGGACGCGGCATGTTCCGCAAGTAGGCTAATAAAACCATAAACAACCAAACTTTATGGTTATTATCTATGTGGGTGAATTTCGTCGTTAAATGACATAATTATTTCCTGTGCCATCCGCATATCATTTCCTTTACTATGTTATTGTCAGGCAACCAGTTTTACCAAGGGGTATCGTCTTCCCCAGTAACTAGGTTGTGTAGGTCAGATAGGCAGTCGCTCCATGTAGAAACTGGTATTCGGCTGCATCCGGTTTGACTGGAAGCCGACCTCAACATATTTCGTAAAAGGCTAGGTAAATAATGATGTGTTCAGTTTCCAGTCTAACCAGATATATTATATCACGTTTTCCCCAAAAAGTAAGTAGGCGAAACTGTAGGTATATGTTACGAGCCACATTGTGCCAGTTATGTTTAAGTCATTGCAGCTGAGAGTGAGATCCTAGGTTCGAACCTCAGGTTGGGAAAATGTTAGTGGGTGGCATTAGGGTACTATTAGTAGCAGTCTGGAGTCTGGCTTTGTGCCGGCTAGTGGCAACATGCTTGCCCCCTATTACTTGGGACTTATAACTGTAGAAAACATCGGTTCACTACAGACCTCTGTCCAACTCCTCGGAGAATACACACGAGTTCTCTTAAGACAGACAAATTCAACTTAAAAAGTTCAGTTTACTTAACATAAATCTATAGTTACAACACAGTCGATAAGCCTTGAGTTCTGTCCCCAAGTTACTCAACCGATACTCACAGTACTACCCCCCCTTCATGCGCAAGCGTCGACCAACCAGTCATTACTGCGCGCGCGGCGATTACAGACACGATTTTATATATTTAGTTATAACATTTTTTTCTGTAGGTACATATTCAACTTTGGAAAATCGTGTGGTACTAATATTTCGTTTTGTTTTTCGCTGTGTGTGTGTTTTGTTTATTAGAGTGTTCATTTGTTTTCGTTGTAGCGTATTTTTGTTGGTTAGATTGTGTGCGCGACGTAAGTGTTGTATTGTTCTGTATGTATGTGTTGTGAGATTTTCCTATGTTAATCTCGGTAAACCTTTATTTTATAATAGTATGTTGTGGGATAGTTAGCATTGTGAATATTGTGATTGCAATCTTTTAGTTTTTCTTAGTTTCATTAGTTTAGAAGCTAGATCATGAGTTTCAATAACCTTGTGCTTGAGAATATCTTAGACGGTAGATTCCAATATTTCACTTAAAGTGACGTTTTACCTGACTGTAACGGAGCACAAACTGAGGGTTATAAAATAGTTAAATAAGTATCTAGGAAATTAAACTCCTTTTTTTTTCAAATCATTTCAATGTTGTAAGTCATGTGTTATAAATATTAAGCATTCACAAGCTATTGAACTACTCGTAGTACCACATTGTTAATCGTTACCAAGTGACAGTATTAAGTAATACCAAACTGGTTCCACGAAAGTCTTTCAAGCCAATTTGATCGAGAACGTTACAAACGAATGATTGTGTAGGCTAAAAAGCCCTTAATGATAAGCAATTAGTACAGACTGATTGCTAGGGTTCAATATGTTTATATGACGGTAAAAAGAAACTCGACTTATGTCTGAACTTACTGAGGAATAAATGCCATGGTTTGACAGCTTTTGTATAGAAAATATGTCAAATAACAATATTTATTCTGTATATAAAAGTTAACTGACGTTTCAATATTCGCCTAGGGAAGTCATTTAAATATAATTAATCATTTTAAATCTTTTGATCTTAGCACATGTCAACAAAATTGAAATGTGCTTAAACTGACATAACATTTATGACTAAAAACGTTCCAATATATACGTCTTCCCTTGAAGTCACCTTCTCTGAGTATCAAGGTAAAACTAAGCTTTATTTTGCACGAACTAAGTTTTATAAATAACCCGCTAGGCGTAAATTCAGAACAGTTTTACAGAACAAGATTTAAAATCACAAGCACTTGTCTAAGCAATCTTTAGTCCATTGTACTTAAATTCTCAATATTGTATGAGAACCATACAAGACTTACACTAAAACACACACTCATACAAAACGTACGCACTTATATACATTACAGGAAAAAATGGCAACACCTCTTTAAATGCATAACAACGTTGACGAAAATCAAAGGGGAATCACCCAAAAGTTTTTATCTTATATCAAAGACATTTTTTATCTATATTTCAAATTCGCATTTTATGCTGTAATTATTTACATTATTTTCTATATTTTCGATTATTATTTTGGATTATAAACTTTTGTTTTTTTTTGTATAGCGATGTGAAGTAATAGTGTGAAAAGTGAAGTGTTCAATGTTATAAAAGACTGACTTTTGGTGACTTTCTTGAACAGAAAAAGGAGATTGTGGTGAGTTGATTTTATTACGCTACTTTATGGGCTGGCTTTAGGATTATCTATTTTAGTTTCAATAATTCGAACTCATGCTAATGATTATTTTCAAAGATTTAATTTATTGTAGTGAATAATAGTTACATTTATTTATAAAGTAAAATGATAAAGTTTTTAATTATGATAATTTTCTTAATTCCTTTTTGTTTTACAAAAAATATTGAAGTATTTGTGTAATTTTATATAATAGGCCGGAGAAAAAGTTATTTCGTATTTTAAAAAGCTGTAAAAGCTCGCGTGGCACCCAAATATTGAGCTTTTTTGTATACCCAGAATTTTTTAAATGGGTCAAATCTGTCTAGTGGTCAACCCCGAACTCTTCAGCTATATCGTAACTATGCAAATATACGATCTTGCTCCACTTTTTTCAATAATGGCATCGACTATAACCGTAACAGGGCGACCAGAGCGAGCTGCATAGATCTAAACTTTGACATCACAATTCTCGAACTGAAAACGCTTGAACCAACACTAACTGACATTGCGTTAAGTCCACAAACGTCACATACTTTTTTCGCGACTTGTGTCGCATTCTTCCCTTTTCTAAATAAATAAAAATCAATTGCCAAAAATGTTCGTCCGCGCATCATTTCAAAGCGGTTGCAGCTGTTTGGCTATTTTTTTTTGTTGTATTTGTAATTGTCAGGACCGGACCGGGTTTGTATGAAAGAAAATATTTGACAAAAGTACGGAAAAGTGAAGGTTTTTATGGAAGTTTGTATGGAAGTCCGTCATGTTTGCCAATGCGTATTCCCACCGGGCGCACGACTTGTTTGTAATAAAACTTCAAATTGTATCGAATTTCTTCGTTAGATTCACTCATTGTGGCAGACAGAAAAACAATTGAAAAATGGCGGGAAATCGTTGTTACTTTTTTTTTATATGTCATCTATATTGGTATCAAAACCAGCCAGATGCGAACAGTACAGCCGAAGAGATTTAAATACAACTTTATACCTATTATGCCTGTATCCCCGACCTATTATATAAATTTCTGGAAAAAGTTCTATACTGTTATTATAAAGTAAACCATGTATGCATCACCCTGTACACAGACAACACTTAAGGTTCTGCAATCACAACTGCATTTTGCAATCGTCGTGATTATTTAACATCATCATCATTATCAACAGCCTCTTTCAGACTGCAGCATAAACCTCCTTCCATTTGCATGATTCTTCCTTGTTTTGCTCTAATATTTTCTAGTTTCTTACTGAAAATTCTGGTAATGTCATCAACCATTCCATCGGTGTTGAAATTCCTCCTAAAAAATCTTTATTGGAAGAAACTCTTATCTACACAAAACAGACAAAAAAAATACAAAAAGAAGACAAAGATCTTTTAGTTTAATACCTACATGCAAGACTTTAATATTTGTCAACTAAAACCCAGTCTTGACCAATGATGTAACGAATTTTATTTTTACTATAAATGTAGGCCACTTCTGTTATAGGCACCGGCTATTATAAGCTTATCTCATAGTATCACTACCGGCCGGCACCGCCCGCGCCGGAGGGCGATCGGTATAATAGCTTTAGTCGGCAACTAGTAGGTACTAATTGCATAAACATCTTCTTTTTAACCAGTGAGATAAAAATTATACAGTGTGTTCAGATTTTAGTTTAACGCAGCAATAGTGTGCTTAGGCTTTATAATTTTAATATTCGAAATTTAAAAGTGACATCCTTGAGGACGTCGACCGACGTGGCGTCGTCGTGAGGTCCATGGCCATACAGCCGCTCTATTCTGTAAAATGTCACTCTGAAAACTTAGGTGAAGTGAGCTGTCATTGTAGTACCTGATGCTAGGGATTGACACAATTGACAGCTCACTTCAAGCTCACTTCACCTAAGTTTCCACGGTGTTGTTTTTTACAGAATAGAGCGGCTGTTGTCGACACGTAAAAAGAACGCTGAGCGACAGTGGAGGGGATGTGTTTGCGCACGGTACAGTCGCCTCTTAAAGTACTAGGCTATTTATAATATTAGTGTAATTGTTATATTGTACAATCATACTAGGTACTTTATTATTACTTTTGAATAGGCTGGAATCAAATGAATCGCTCTGTGCGCAGGTAAACGGCCAGCGTCCTTTTTAAGTGACGGGACCTGTACCGTACGTTGATTTCGGTAAAAATAACGTAACTTGGTGAGTTGTAGTTGGACATTACTCACATCGGTGCAGGAAAATCATCGAAAGAAAACCGGGAATTCTATTTAATATAAGTCTCAAATCGCTAATCCGTCTTGAGCAAGCGTGGTGAGCAGTGCTCGTGCCTTCTGTGTATTAGAAGAGGCTTCTGCTCTGCAGTGGGACAATAATAGGCTGGTATATATTTTTTAAATCAACAAGTACGTGTTAATCACCTTAAATGTAGAAATAAAACATGCCTCTGTAACATATAGGTATAGGTACCTACACATAACATTCACAATTATATTATTTTTTTGCGACACTATCCACACAAGGTCTCCAGGTCCCGAACTAGGTAGAGCCTGTACTACGGTAACCTGATGACTGATATACATATACACACTCAGACACAGGTCAAACAGACATGTTCATGCACACAAATGTTTGACTTGTCCCGGGATCGAACCCGAGACCAGCGGCTCAGAAGGCAGGGTCGCTACCAACTGCAGCAACCGATCAGTCATTAAACAAATTAAACATAGACAGTTAAAGGAGCAGGTATTTAGGTATATAGATATTTTTTTGGAGATTGCATCTTTTCTCTACTGACTCCACTGGCTGCTTCAAATCAAATCAAACCAAACCATTTATTGGTTTGCAAAAATGGGTATTTAGAAGATTTGTAAGTCATAAAGACTTTACAAAAAGTCAAAAGCATAGTTTAGATTGGCCATGATTTAACCATTCTAAAATATTTTGCTTGTCTCAAATTAGAACACCTTGTATACGATGCATATCTCGGACGTAATAGTGTTTGAGGTCAATGGGTTAACGTAGTGATTGTCAGCAATGGCTACCGACTGATTGGCCCTATACACGTCTGTAGCTACTGGCGAGGGCCTACACATATGTACAAGAAAACATAAAGGCTCCTTCATACAGGTGCGTCGCGCGATAGGCGATGCCTATGTGTCGCGCCTGTTTGTAGGAGCCTAAACATAGCACATAACATCACGCCTGTATTCCCCGAAGGGTTAGGAAGAGGTGTCCTATAGTACACCCACGCTTCGCTAGTTATGTTTAAGTCCCATGTAACAGGGTGCGAGCCTATCGCCATCAACCGGACACACATTTAGACTCTGGGCTGCTACTGAGAAATTACAGATGCTAATACCCAATAATACTTTTCCCGATCCGGGCATCGAACCCAGCACCTCATGCTCAACAGCAGCGCTTGCGGCCACTAGACCAACGAGGCCGTCACGATAGTTGTTACCGTCTTTTATTGATAAAGTGAAAAAAATTACATGCGTAGCGTATTCCCTATTCTCTTCGTTAGACTTTCGCCTCACACCACCTCATGTGACCTCTAAACTAAATTGTATCACAAGTCTTTAAATAGTTACTCAAACAAACCTAACGGTAAGCCTCTCATTACATATTCAAGTCAGGTTTATGTCGTAACTATATAAGGATTGTGTAACCCATAACCTCCCTTTTGTGGAGTAGGTTACACAGTGACCTGCTGTTCTTATGGGGTCGGCAGCCTTTAGCCTTGGTCTGTAATGATGTTGTTCCTGTATCGGCTCCTATTTTAGTCAGAAGCCCCAATTTCTGCCACCTGGTCAGAAGATCAGTATTTCTCTGTAATTGTGGAGGTCAGATAGGCAGGCTCCGTGTAAAAAAATGGTATTCAGCCGCATCTGGTTGGACTGGAAGCCGATCACAACATAACTGGGGAGAGGTGAATGATGATCTAAACGGATAACTGAGTTTTCTTTGCAAACAGGAGATGGTATTATTTTAATACCATTGGAGCGACTGGCCTATCTGACCTCCACAATCCAGTTACAAGATACCAGAACCCCTTGGTTAGACTAATTGTCAGACTGCCAAAGATCTACGAATGACGGCCGGTGCTAATGGCTTAGCGTGCTTTCCAAGGCGCGGAAGGTTTCAGTACGAAATGAATGGTCTGCTTAAACCCGATTTATAAAAAAGGCCCTTAAATCCACATAACTTTCACGCAGCGAAATCAAAGTCGATTCTAAAAGTCAACACACTTAATCGATTTCGCAGTGCTATCGTTATAAATCATTTGAAAGCTGACGATTAGACTGTGGCTAATCGATTCTAATCGATTGTAACAATCGCTTCTGCTGTTTCGTAATGTTTTGACATCCAGTTTCATCGTTTAAGTGTTTTAAATTTGCTTTTATGTCTTCATCGGGATTTAATTTGCAATATGATGTAAGATGCGAGTATGCACTTGACATGAATACAAAACGCTTCAATAATACTACCTGTCCTTGTCGGTTTCTTATAAAAGAAGGGAGAGAGCAATACAAGGTAACTAACAACATTTTGATCATAAGACGCGTGAAGCCTGATCAAGTCTGGTCGCAAAATCTGCTGTCAAATCACATTGTATGATAGCTGTTGTGGCAGGTTGAGCAAAATGCCAGCAATCTATCATACTAGAGATGTAGAGAGGATCTATTGGCGCGTGGCCGAAATCGGAGCTAACGTTGCTACCTTGTTTTTTCAATACATTATACAAAACAATTTACCAACTGCGCCCCTGTCAACGTCATTCGATCACCAGATGATTATTTTAGCAGTGTAGTTAACATTCGATTTGATAACAGAACAAAAATTGAACAGGCTCACGCCTGATTGTGATGCGATTAATGGGGATAAAAACCGCCACTTGCTCACTTCCGATGTCGCTGTTATACAGTGTTTAATTTTTTTACAGCTAGCTGTCACTATCCATTTTTTTTTTGTAAAGAAGCTTCATGTTGTTCGCATAATTAATAATAATATGCCCCATTGCGCAGCCGTTGACTGCAAAATACGGGGACCTTTGTAATCAATTTGCCAAAGATGTTAAAAGACGAAAACTGTGGGAGAAAGTGTAACCTGGTTTTTTGAAGTTTGTATGTTGTATCTTTGAAACAAAGATGTTGCTCGTTTCAATATAGTATTATACTACTTACCACCGCGCTAAAGTAAATTTATAGGGTATAAGCTGTAAGGGAAAGATTCAATTAAACAAGTACCTTCTTACACAATACAATATTTATTGTAATTTATAATAGGTACAACATAAATGAAGTTTTTTTTTTCTAATTTATTTAAAGGGCTTTGTCGCTTAGCGACCACATCGCCCAGTGCAAAAAAAAAAATGAAGTTATAACAACATCAATTGTGGCGAGCCACTAACCAAACCCTTCCCACACACTTAGGTGTTCACTCCGACTAAACTAGGTATCCGTTACTAGTTGTGTCGGGGTACACACCTGCAATGAGACTAAGACAAGAACTCAGAGTCGCTTTAGTGAGTACGTGAGATGAACTGCTTCGTAATTTCTAGCTCAATCGAATAAATATCGACCTATTATGGTTGCGCTCATATAGGGAAAACATCGCTTATGCAAAGCAACCCGAGACACAATAATTTATAACAACTGGTCTTACTACCTAGTTCTTACAAAAGGCCTAACTCTCTCACAGGTTAAATTATACCAATTTAATTTAAACTCAGTATTTTCTCAGTATATTTATTCTTCAATTCAATTGACAGAATCAAGACCCTTGGCATCGAACACAGGTTAATAGGTACCTATGTTTATTTATTTATTGGATCGCCAACAGAGGCTACACAGTTACATGCATGGGACAAATACAGCATGCGCTTCCAATTTTATTATAGGCGACCACTTCATTCACTTAACATCTAGGTAGGTACAACCAGTTTGCCTTGTCAAACTCACAATAAAATATCACAATACTATACACGAAGATCATAAAAAGGAAACAAAAGAAAATTAAAAGCAAATTAATGACAAAACAGTGTGGTTACAAAATGGAAAAAAAAAACTAACTAATTTCAAATAAAATAAACCACACGTTCATGTTCACACTATTGACGTGGCCTACGGGTAGACGCGGACGGTGACGCTATGTTACCAGAATTGCGATTCTGTAACCATTTCACCGTGAAAACTTAGGTGAAGTTAGCGTGGAGTGAGCTGTCAGTGTCATCCCACTGATGCTAGGGATTGACCAAGCATTACATTTACAATCATAATCGAGATTTTAATTAAATTTTTTAATGTTAGTTCATATTATTATTATAAGTAATCTCATATTATTATTGTGTTAATTTTTTCGCAAATGGTACGAAAAGTAGAGTATTTTCCTCGGTGATAAAGCTGTCTTAGTCTTGGGTGAACTTCAATCCCTCGCTACACTCAGGACTCGTTTTAAATCCCTCGCTTCGCTCGTGATTTAAGTTTTTAACACCCTCGCTACGCTCGGGAGTAAACCTCAGGTCCTTCATTACGCTCGCGATTTAAATCGTCACCCGCGACAGAAGACACTGCTTTATCCCCTTGGTTAATAATCTACTATTTCGTACCACTTGCTCATAAAAGTGACATTCTATGCCACAAAAAGCGAGCATAACAATAGTCATTTTTAATCTGTTAAAAACAGGGAAAGAAAATTGTACTGAATTTCATTCATCCTCTAGGGGGAGAATGTGATTTAAATTTGGAATACTTACCGAAATTTATACTGAACTACATCTGTGTTTACACCATTGAGTTTGTATATAAAGCATTATACATCTTTTTGAAAAAGGAATACGCATTCATTATGCAGTTATGATTATTAATTAAAATTACGAAAACCGACGAGGCCGTATGAGCTTGATGCCTTTGCTTTTCCGACAAAAAAATATTAGTCTAGGAATTTGCCGCGTTTTTGTTTTCTTCAAATACATAATCGTTAAATTTATTTTATAAAGCTGACTTAGTCTTGGGTGAACTTAAATCCCTCGCTACACTCAGGACTCGTCTTAAATCCCTCGCTTCGCTCGTGATTTAAGTATTTAACACCCTCGCTACGCTCGGGAGTAAACCTCGAGGGCTTCATTACGCTCGCGATTGAAATCGTCACCCGCGACAGAAGACACTGCTTTATCCCCTTGGTTAATAATCTACTATTAACCACAAATTATAAAATGTTCATATTTTATTTAGTTTTCCACTACAGCTGCTTTATTACCAGTGGTAGACGCTTCACTTTTCCTTAGCTCGTCTTTTAATACTGCTACACTCCAAGTCGCATACATATTTATCTTATTTTAATTTAATTTGTGATTGACACAAAAGTAAACATAAAACAATGGCGGCTTGTTGACGGTGAACAGTGCTGCCACCCATGATGAGCTTAAAGCTTTTAGCCTCATTGCCTCTGGCATACCATTTTAACGCTTCATGGTAAGCCAGAGGCAATGGGGTTAAGAATTTAAAGCTCGGTGCAAGACATTATTTTGTTGCTGCGATTTTATTGTATGCCACAGCAAGAAACTAGCATCGTTTAATGAGGCTTTACGGTACCTAGTGCCATAATAGACCCAACATAGCCTGGTATTCTCTAAGAAAGTAAGTGAGTGTACATTCAAATAGCCTCCACGAGTGACGATATGGCGCATCCTAGACAGTAATTAACTGACTTCAAAGAAGGAGGAGGTTCTATGTTTGCCTGTATGTATTTTTTGTGTATGGTATATTTTCATCGACATTTTCATCAGCTGTGGACCGATTTTGAAAGTCATTTTGCATTTGATAAAAGAAGTTTGCGCGGTGGTTCCATAATTATGAATTTTATTAAGTTTACTTCGTTAATCGTTGAGTTAGCTTCATTAATACGATTTTTTTCCACTTTGTGTATGGTGATGATGTTATAAAACTTCCTGTCGCTCTTTTTTTACATAGCTAGGTGTGGTATACGAATGAATGAGAGGTAAAATTAAAAAAGAAAATACAAAAAAACCTTTATTGAATTTTTCTACAACGACTTTAGTTATTCTCTTAAATAGTTCGTGCCGATTCGCGAGAAGAATGGTGTGACCTTTTTATCACAAAGAACAGTAAGTTCCAGGTCCTTACGGTATTTACTTATAAGAGAGACGACCATTTAAAATTGTATGAAATACCATCCCGTTTTTCGACCAGTCAAACGAGTTGGCCAATACCTACCATAATTAATGTTCATTCGTGATTTTACAATACAATTAATTCGACTGGTTTTTATTAAAGTAGATTTATTAAGGAACAATATCAAATTCAAAATTTTCCACTGCAGTGTAAGAAAAGTCTAGAAACAGTCATAGATAGAGCTTTTTGTGTGTGGTGTAGATAAAGGGAGGGGAAAGAATCATAAGGCATCAAAAAATTCGTCCTCATCGCTGACAACAGGAAAAGTGCCCAAAAGGCTGACAGCATCGCCTCGTTGTATGGCGATGCGTTCTTTGGCCAAAAATAGGCTAGCCCTCTAGTCACGTGAAGAGTCGACCAACTTAGGTTTCTTGCACTGGCCTCAACTTAATTGGTAAGTAAATATTAGTACCCACCAATTTGTTTGAGGCCAGTGCAACATGTCTTCTTCATACATACAGCTTTATAGCCAAACCATTATCATCTTACCTCAAAAACTTATACGGCAAATATTAGGATTGTTGATATGATATTGAATGTGTATCGACGCGTTGTTGAATAGTTCTAGACCGGGAGGCAGGTGTACATCAAGTTTTAAAATAGAAACATCTGATGTTTTGTATAGTTCAAGTTTATTTTTTTTTAAATATCGATCTATTAGATATTCATGTCGGGTGTCTCGAAAGTTTTTTGACCTTCAAGCCTTATTATAATTCTAGCGATTCCAGATATTTATGTGCTGTTGACAAAACGATAAGTTGTAGGGTGAATGCACCGATAAATGTCTGTGGTTTTTGTAGAAAATAAAATATGAGAAAAACACAACAAAATGCAAGGTTTTTATTTGAATCAAGGAAAATATTGTAGCTTTTTTCTTTAAAAAATATTTATATTTTTATATACCTACATGTGTTATATTATGTGATCGTAATAAATTCCGTAGAAAGGTTATTGATTCTAAATATTGTAGTTTTGAATTTACATAACTACTGAACTCTTTGTGTTCTATGTAATGCAAAGTAAGTAATCAAAACTGTTCAGTTTTAAAGTTATTTCTTTTGTATATATATCGATAAAAATTTACTAGTAATCCAAATAATCTGATATGCAGTATTGTATTATTTTTACGATATGAAAGAAAATACCAACTTGCTTATTTGTACCAATATAATAAAGCTGAACCGTTTGTTTGTTTGAACGCGCTAATCTCTGGAGCTAGTCGGGTTAGAAAACTTATTTTCACATTTGATAGCCTAATTCTTGAGAATGAGTATAGGTATATTTTAACATCACGCTACGACCCTTAGAATCCGAGCATAAAAAAAGTAAGAAGGAACGCTAAGCGAAAATGAAGTAAAAGCGCGGACAGGCGATGCGATGCGACGCGGTATGTCGGGGGGCGAGATAGTTTTATAAAAATGTGGCTGTTATTTTAGTATACTTTGTACCTTTACGACGCGAATGAAGTCGCGGGTAGAAGCTAGTGGGTTCATAAATACAACAACGAATGAATGAACGAATGAAAACATCGTGCCCGAAGGAAAGTGGTGAAGTTATGCTCCGATGCCTCAATACGATGCGCTACACTGCTACACTGGGGAGAAGACACAAAAAAAGAAATTCTTACTTCGCAGCTGTGACAGACGGTGAATTATGGTAATGTTATATGAAAAGATTTACTGATTAGTTTGGTTTGAGGAGCGAAAAGATAATATTCACGTTATTCTTTAAAATATGCGTGTGATGACAGTACTTACCTTCTCGAGTAAACTCTGTCACGAAGAACCCAATTTCATGAAGGCCTAAATGTAATTTGCGTGTGTACCTACGTACATTATACATATTTGTTTATCTCAAAATTATACTAGTGCGTCAGAAATCTTAAAATTATTGTTAGGTCATTTATTTATAAATACAGTCTGACGCCAATAAATGGATATCAGTTTTGTGAACTAAACAAACAGAAATTTCACCCAATTTTTGTATGTAACTGAGGGATGACTATTTTGATGATGAGGACTCTTTTCATTTCCACGACTAGTTATATTTACTCGAGCCAAACTTACTTAGAGCCATGCCAGCTAACTATAATACCAGTCACATCTCGAACAAAACAAACTTAAATACAAATTCAATTGCTCAGACCACAACTGCATCAACCACCCTATTAACATTTTAAATATTTTCTTTGTTTATTTCGTATGTCCCAGACGCACAAGGAATACAAATTAGATAATACTAGGTATTGCTCAGTGTTGCCCAAGCTTTGTATTTCTCTGTTATGTATTGTTCGGTTTGATGCTTTGTTATATTATAGTTCTGTTGATGCAATATTTTACTTACATAAGTAAATTGATTCTGTTTGTTTGTTATACGTTGCCTCATTAGATGTCGAGGCATATAAGTGTTTCCTCATGTTGAGGGTCGTCGCAGCATTTGTCTTCTTCATCCATACATTTCTATCAGCCGTCATGTCAGCATTTCCCCCTTTATTTATTTATTTATATATTCTTTATTGTACACCACAAAAAACAAAACAACAAAAATTAAATTGAACACTACTTAATATACAATGGGCTGCGGTGATTCCTTTGTTAGGCATATAACCCTCGCCATCATTTTTAGGGTTCCATACCCAAAGGTTGCCATCGGAACACCATTACTAAGGCTCCGCTGTCAGTCCGTCAATAATATCCGTAATCAAATATAATTACTTACAATAACAAAAAAAATAACGATAAGTAGGTACAACAAGAATTAACTCGGCAAAACCTGTTAGCGAGTACCTAGCCTGATTGATCCGTCCACGATGCACTTACAAAACGCTACAGGCCGCTACAGACCGCTACAGGCCACCGAGCGCGGCGGACAATACACCGACCGACAGTTATTTAGTTTTATGACAAGAAAAAGCTACTGTGGGTTATTTGAATAGTTATAATAATAATAAAAACTAATTTGATTTTAGTTTATATCGGTCGCGACATTAACATTAGGTTTTTAGGTTTTAGGTAGGGTTAGGCACATTTTTGTGTCATGCTTTTAAAAAACGGCGGGTAGATCGTTTTGTTCTTTCATTATGTATGTCAGTTTGTGTATTTTATTTTCTCTTTTACTCTTACACACTCTGTCTACCTCTCTTTATCTACTGTCCTATCGCAGGTGTGCTGGAAGAGATTTAATTAGAAATAAGCACCGCCTTTGTACCTATTTTTCAGATCTTTTCTTCTTGTCGGTTTATATATTGTGTGTACAATAGTGTATGTGGTTAAATTACTAAATAACATAAGATAAAATAAGATAATCGTTAAAAATGATACATTATCAAACATCTAAAAACTCATTCAAATTGTAATAAGCTTCTTCATTATTTTACGTTTTTATTCTGAAGTCTGTCATAGTATCTATGTACCCGTTTATATCAGTTATTCATTAAGTTATTGCTAGTTAATGACTCATTAACTGAAGTTAACATTATTAAGTCATTATTATCACAATTACGTTCATTTAAAAAGATTCACTTTCATAAAAATTGCCTTTTTTATAATAATCAACATTAAATGACACAAACTTGTTCCTAATTAGGTGTTTACAGGTTTTATAATAAGTAGTATGACATCATAAACGCCATTCGTTAACTATTTTTGTGAATCTAATTTGCATTACTTATGGAAGTTATTAATTAACTTATTGCATAAGAATTTTAAATATGGATTAGCGATAGACCAACTTTTTACCCGACTACGGCGAAGCAAAAAGGAGGGTTATGATTTTGAACAGTATGTATGTATGTGGGTATGTATGTTCATCTGTTCCCTCATAAAGTCATAGCTTCTAATCTTCTTCATAATTTGACAAATGAGGTATCGTTGGAACCGTCGGTCGCCCGCTGGTAGGCTATGTGTCACAAACGATCCAAACGGGCAACATAAGGCGGATGGAAAGTGTTGCCGAAACAATAATGTAACGAATATATCGTGTTTGGTATTCAATGAAAGGTCTTAAGGAGTACTTTCTGAATATATATTGGTTATCAATAATTATAAATCCATAAACTCTGAATTAATTTTCGAAAACTAAAGAAGTGGGTCCTACCCTCAATGATCCTAAACCCTAAAATAATTTAAATTAAAATAAAAGTTGATAAACACTTATTATTTACTTAAGCATATTATTTATAACAAGGGGGGGGGGGGGGGTGTTTCATCATCATCTGCCTGGCCTTTTACCAACTACGTTGCGGTTGGCTTCCGGTCTAATCGGATGTAGCTTAATACATTATTTTACATGCAGGCGACGAGAGACGTAACTGCCTATATGACGTCCACACACCAGTTACTGGGTAACATGATACCCCCTTGTTTCTGGAAAAAATCCTTGTATAACCCAACAATACTCTACCGGGAGATCAAACCCTGGATCCCACGCTTAACAGTCGCGCTTTGAACCACTAGTTTATAAATGTTTTTTTTTATTTCTGTACTTAAGTAGGTTTGTACAAACACTTTTACACGTCATCATATTTTTTTTAAACTATCTTATCTGACTACTCTGAGAAGAAAGGCCGAAACAAACTCAGAAAGCAGTCTCCTTTAAAGTTTAGACCAAATCTTGGTCAGATCATGTGAAGGCTATGTAGATTGGTGTCTGGAATGGTCTTTTGAGGAAATAACCACACAGATTGAGTGGACCTGTCCAATCAGTGCACACTATTATCAGTAATCGTGCAGCTCAACTCAGAACTTAAGGAGCTCAACGATTCGACGAACAATACCAAAGAAAACGTTCAACGAGGCAGTCATTTAAACATCAAAAATACAAAGAATCTAGTTTACAAGAAGGTGATGGAGGTCAGACAGCCTTCTTTACATAAATAAAAGCAGAAACGAGTCTCGTCGTAGCTTTAGACAACAACTGGTTTCGTCTTAATTAGCAAGAATTGTGTGTGGAGCCAATTATAGAGTATACATACCTGTACATATATGTATAGCGGCACTGGAACTATTTAATTATGTATATATTATATCGAATGTAAGACATGTAGGTACATATCTTAAATAAATGCTTTGATTTCAATGATACGAGGTAGGTTCAACCTCATATCAATAAAATCATATCATTTATTTCCATCTAACCATTTATAGGCACTTATGAGTTATCAAGGAGTCGAACAGTTAGTCAGAAAGTTGAAGCTAGTTGCCCCTTCTAAAACGTAAATCTATAAGGAGAAGAACGGGCAAGAAACTCTTTGGATACTCTTTAAAAACATTGTTGCTTATTACAAATAACTAATGCAACAGGTAGGTTTCGCTGGTCTGCTGGAAGGAACTTCTTAAGCAATAAGCAGTATCTTTGTACTCAATACTAATATGTCGTATCTGTATCTATTTTACGGTGTGTACATAAATAATAAAATAAATAGGTAAAATATTATTTGGATTTAATCTTGTCGGCCCCCTCAGATTCAGAATTGCCTATTCTATACCATTAACACGGTCAACATCATTTCGCCCTACAGTCCGGCCGTCGACAGAATGCTACTTTTATGCTAATAGTTGCTTTAGTTATTGTTCTGAGAATAGTTACTAGAATTGTCTCACTGACATGTGTCAGGAACGTTCTCTCGACGGCCGGACTGTAACATGTTACGTTGTTTATTTGACAGCTTCAGTACACAAAAGCAGGCTCTAGAAACGCACCGGTGCAACTGGCTATCATTTTCACATAATTTTGTGCACAAATAAATTTTTATTACCACCGATATCTGAGAACAGAATGGCTCACTATGAAAAAAGCAAAATTAAATGTTACCTACCTCACCTATTAATTGCACCTACCGCTGTTTGTCTCAGCATCAGCCAAAGGTTGACTAGTAGTAAATGTATATGGCATTAAGTCTGCCTCTCTACATTTTTGTGCTTAATTTATTAAATAACGCACTTAGATTTGTATTACTGAAAAAAAGGTGATTGAACTAAAAGATGTCGTACGTTTTTGTACTTAAATCAATGAAAATGATCGACTAACATACAACAATTTTATTATTCATTTGTTGACTATTCATTCTGATTGAGGCGATTTGCCCTTCAAATTCACATGACCTATCTCTCCTAGGAATACAATTACGCACCTATCTCTAAGGAATAATACCACATTACATGATCCATTGCATAGCGGTGTCGTAACTGACCAGCCGTCAGTCTGGTCGCTGATTATGTCTATAGATGACGCAATAAAACTATGTTTAGGTCACTTGCAACAGAGCTTAATGTTCAGGCTAGACTGTTGAGGAGCAGGTGATAGGTTAGGTTGAGATTGTGGTGGCTGAGGTGTATATTACAGCTTTCACCAGTAATGCTTGGGTTTTAAACCATTATGTCCAACTTGTTATGGCATATGGAGCTGAAACGTGGACACTCACGGCACGGCTAGTCCACAAGGAAAGAGTAATGCTTGGAGTCTCTCTAAGGGATTGGATCCAGGATGAGGTGATCCGTCAAAGAATCAAAGGAGTGGACACAGAATCCGCAGGCAGGCGACAGCTGACAGGCGAGAATCCGTTTATTTTACAAGATTCTGATATAGTTTTTTGCGTTAGATACTAAACAGCACCTGCCGTAAAAATGTGTAAATTTTGTAATTTTTTGAAGAATATGTTGCATTGTCAGTTATATTAAGGCGGCCTATTGCAAAGTGGCACCATAGAGCCGATTACCGTTTAGGGGTAGACTTGTTCTTCAGTGGACAGCGAATCGGCAAATGAGGGTAGGACACCCTATAAGCCTTGGTGAAGCGAAGATCTTCGCAGACTGGCTGGTAGAAGCTGGGGATCGAATTAAATGACTGGCACTTGGGTAAACCTAGGCGCAGTAGCGGATTGCTATACGCAGTTAATGATGGTGAAATTCAGACTCCTGGAATTTGATTGTCTAATAGGAAAAACCAATAAATGATCGAACTCGAAGACTCCACGCGGAGCGGTCACCGTTGCGACTAAACAGCAACCTTTCTTCACACTCAGTTCAATTAGAGGTTCAATCATATTCACCATTTATAAGTAAAGTAAATAAGAAGTAAGTGTGTCAGCAGGTCGCGCGGTCATACTTAGTGTTGAGGTAATAATTAGCACCTGTGCATGCAACACGTCAATGTTTTAGCGACTATTATTGGGTACACATTTTATTGTCCTTGGGCTTAATAAAAGATGCATAGGCATACGCATAGTCAGCCTATAATGTTCCCACAGCTGGGCCACATGCCTCCTCTCTGTGAGATGGAGTGGGCCATAATCCAACACGCGGGACCAGTGCGGGTTGGAAGATGTAAAATGTCTTCGAATTGTTGGTGCTTGGACATGCCGGTTTCCTTACGATGTTTTCTTTCACCGTTTTGAGAGCAGTGTTGATGAAATAATTTACACAAAGTAAAGGGCTTGCTTGGGTTCGAACCTATGACCTACAACACGTCAGTCGCGGCGTTACCACTGGGCCACCACTACCAACATTAAAAAGGCGACTATTACTTACTAAATTTCGAACATTTAAATCTTGAATCCTTTTGGTGTAAGTACATACTAAGATGGCTATAAATAAATAATATTCTATTCTATCTTTTTTGTGGGTAGACTGAGGTTTTTCCTCAAGTGGCAGTCACTCGAAAAGCATTCGACGTTGTACCTACTGAGTGGCTCTTAAAGTTCAGTTTTATTTTGACAAGCCATGCGCCTGTTGGGCTTTCCCGTCGGCAATAACTTCCATACATACTATCATCCTCTATTTAGTGAACTTTAAGACACCCTTCTTCAGTGCTCACCTTTGTTATTGTATAAGGAACCCTTGCGCATAATTGTATGTTTCCAAACCCAGAAGTTTAGACTATGACAGCAAATGAATGACATTAAGATTTATATCAAATAGATCCTACCGATTTTTTCTGGTTTTATGCCCAGTTGATGGCAATAGGCTCGCACCCTATTACTTACGTGGGACTTAAACAAACTAAATTCGGTTGTACTTTATAGGTACACCTGTGCTTACCCCGTCGGGGACACAAGGTGTGATGTTGTTACGTCATGTAGATTTATATTAACTTTAGTATCTCATTGATATATCTATCTATTTCCTATTAGGGAATTCTCAACAGCAGATTGGCGTCTGGGTGCGTGCCCGACACCGATGTTCCTTTAAATGGTACTCATCATCACTGGAAAAAAGTGGGCTGTAGGTACTACCTACATGTTGTAAACAGTTCTGCCCACTTTTTCGGTCTATATTAGGGCGTGATGTTATGATGTTGTTATTTTACCTAGCCTTTTTCCAACTATGGTGTGCTCGGCTTCCAGTCTGACCGGATACAGCTGAATACCTAGTACTTCACATGGAGTGACTGCCTATCTGACCTCTAAAACTTAGTTACTGGGTAGCACGATACCCCTTGGTAAGACTGTTTTTCAAACTTTCGGTGTTCTGACGACCCGTAACGACTGTCAAAGATCCACGAATGACAGTCGGGACCAACGGCTTAACGTGCTTTCCGAGGCACGGAGGGGTCTTGGTGTGTAGTGGCGTGACGTAATGTTCTCGTTATTATACAGTAACAAGAACAGCCATCACTCAATTACTGATGTTTAAAAATTGGGTCATGAAGCCATGAGGCCTCTGTAGGTCATCCCATACATAATGTCAACAACAATATTTCCTCAGATCACATAACACCTTAACGATAATACAACAATACCTCATTTACATCTAACGGTAGGCAGTCATACTTTTAGTTTCTTGACCGACTTTATCAAAGAGAGGTTATGTAACATGTTACAGCTGCCGTTGATATTTCCGGCGGCGGCCTTTTTGTTCATCTGTCTGTTCAAGACGTTTTCTTATAAACATACTTCACAGTATAAATTAGCAGCGAATTCGTGTCAACACGTTTTTTTTGAGGATTTGTCATTTACAATTTTATTAATATATTGATACACGAACAGAAAGCACTTTAATCCGCAACGTCCCGGCTGTCATTTGTAGATCTTTGGCAGTCATTACGAGAATTCAGAATCCCGAAAGTTTGATAACCAGTCTAATCAAGGGGTATACCCAGTAACTGGGATGTGTAGGTCAGACATAGGCAGCCGCTCCATGTAAAATACTGGTATTCAGCTGCATCCAGTTAGACTGGAAGCCGACCCCAACATAGTTGGAAAAAGGCAGGATTCGATTTTGAACCTAGAAGAGCGGCCTTCTCATCAAAGAATTTGTTGAGAAGGCCATAAATACTTAATCAGCATACAATGTGGCCACTGCTGTAACTATGACTTAGGCCTCCTCTCTGTGGGTGGGAGTGGGCCGTAATCCATGACGCGGGCCCAGTGCGGGTTGGTGGATGCCACATGTCTTCGACTTCCTGGTTTAAGGACATTTCGTGCCCTTTCGATGTTCTACTTCATCATTTTTAAAGAAGTGATGATGAGGAGGTATGTGTCTGCAATTATAATAACTGGTTTTAAACCGTTTTACTTAACATTCTCCGGCTCACCGCCTCGTTGTTCTAGTGGTCGCAAGTGCTACTGCTAAGCATGAGGTCCTGGGCTCGATTCCCAAGTCGGGTAAAATGTTGTTGGGTTAATGTACCTATCTGGAATATCTCAGTAGCAGGTCGGAGTCTCGATTTGTGTCCGGTTGATGGCAATAGGCTCGCACCCTATTACATGGGACTTAAATATAACGGGTGGAATGTGGGTGTACTATAGGTATACGTCTGCCTGACCCTTCAGGGTATACAGGCGTGATTGTATGTTATGTTAGAAAATAAATATACATACAATAAATTGATAAAACAAATTGCTCAAAGTAAAACGCACGTCTGGGTTTGAATTCGGACCTTCGATCTACGACTCACAATTCGGGCCTGTTAGCACGGAGTCACCACAGCACTGCTCACGACCAGAGGGACTGAACAAAGTGACATTCCATCATAGCGATGATGGAAATGTAGTACAAATACATGTTGTCACCATGGATTCAGAACATGGTTCTAGACGGCTAGCGTAGAATTTTATTGTGATTAATAAAACAATACTGCGGTTTCATATAAAAGTGTCACCTACGCGGTCAAAATGTATGGATGCATTCTTTTTAAATATCCGACGAAAAATTTAAATGCAGGGGTTCCGAATCATGCGCTGAATCCATTGTCAATCAATGTCCTGCTGAAAAACTTATGTCACTCCTGTTGACAATCGTTGTAGAAATACGAAACGCTATGTAACCGATTGTCAATTGTCTAGGCCCTCAGGTCACACTCGTTTAAGTGATGATACCTACCTAACAGTTAGCCTACATCTATTCAGAGCAACGACCAAACTGAAGGTACACAGAAGACATTCTATGTACATAAATGACATGTATGCACGAACACAACGACCTCGCCAACTTGGTCCGATGCGCGAAGGCCGAGCAGTGTCCTGTGTTTACAATAGAGATGTAGTAATATTAAGACTGACGTGTGATTTTGTTTAAAAAATAATACTTTCAATAACTATAATTTACTGCTGTCATCCGTAGAAAGTGAAGTCTGAGAACCAGTCTTGCCATGAGGTGTTACCCAGTAACTGGGTTGTGGGGGTCTGGCAATGTTTGTAAATATGTCAGCACATAATTAACTTATTTATCATTGCTACATTTTTTAATTCCTTTTACCTATTGTGGTAGGGTCATTTTGTTATAGGTGCATCGTTTTCACTTATAATTATATAATTGATGTACACATTTTAAAAGAGTAAAGGTGGAATTTCCTGCCTATTCTTTCGATACGAAACTACCTTTTGGAAGGAGCGACTAGAATCAATTCTATTTTAATATAAATGTTGACGTTCAATAGCGCCTCATAGTTTTTTGATGTGCCTACTTGAAATAAATGCTTTGACTTTGACTTTGACAGGCAGTCTGTCTGTTAATTTATTTAATACCTTGGATGCCGTTTACAACATTCATCATCTGCCTGCCTTTTCCCAACTGTTGGGGTCGGCTTTCAGTCTAATGGGATGCGTCTGCATACCAGTGTTTTACATGGAGCGACTGCCTATTGGACCTCCACAACCCAGTTAGTTAGTTAGTGGGTAATATGATACTCCTTGGTAAGACTGGTTGGCAGACTTTTGGGCTTCTTATTACCAGTAACGAATATCCAAGATCAGACGGCACTATTTTTTTTCTTATATTTATATGCATTTAAATTGCAATGCCATATTCAGGCAACTAAGTTCTAAGAACCTACCGATTGTTAACATCTTCAAAATTCTGCACACTTAGTTCGCAATAAAGAATTTGAATTAGAAACTAAGGTTCTTGAAAATATTATATATCTACGAATGACAGCCTCCCGGCTGTCATTCGTAGATATGGATATGGATATTCCAACGGATTAACGTGATTTCCGAGGCACACACGGAGGCGTCTCGATATGTAATCGATGGTCACCCATCCACGAAACGACCGCGGCAAGCGCTGCTTACCCTTCGATCGACCTTTATGGATGTTATTATGTACCCACGAGCCCCTCCTATATTAAAAAAAAAAACTGTTAAAACACAACTCTCCGCAGTCGGGTAAACTGGTATTATACAACACCCTGTTAATTCTATGCCAGTTTGTCACTCGGCGAGTGACCTTTGATACTCATGACATTTGACGCTAAAATAAAACTTGGATTTTACTAAGGTGATCTTTACACAAGTCATTAATTGGTTAATAGGATGTTTGACAATGTTGTTAGTAATTACCGTGGATGGTTACAATTTGTAAATGTGAGCACCGGTAGCTAAGAACATGGAAATCAGCCAAAGCTTAACTTTATAGTTTATAGGTGCTTGTAGTAGTCAGTTTTATTCACATCATCATCATCATTTGAACTGATATACGTCCACTTCTGGACATAGGCCTCCAAGCACCACATCGACCGGTCCTGTTCTTTTCGCATCCAGCGGATTCCCACGACCTTTACTAGGTCACCGGTCCACCTTGTGGAGTCCATCTTTACATTAGGTATCTATTAAGTAATTAAGTTCGTAATAATTCAATAGTTTTTTTTTATTTGCTAGTAGAAGTTTTTTCTGCGCTTTATGATGAGTAGGTTTGTTTCTATTTTTTGGCTTTCATTTGTGCTTAGTAAATCTAATTAATAAAATTAATGAATTAATTCAAAATAGGAACTAATGGTTCAATGTTGGCAAAATGTCTTGATTCAGCACATTCTGGCCATTTTTGTATTTTTTAACTAATGTTTGAGTTAACTACGGATCAAAAAACCGGCCTAAGTCGAAAGCGACGACACTATGCTCCCTTTGCTGCAATTCAACTGTTGATATTTCGCTACTCGAAACGCGACATAATGTATTAATGTTTCACAGCGGAATTCGTTTAGAGGTTTCGCATCATTTTCGCGTCGGAGGTGTGCTAAGGCCCTTAACAGTCACAAACCGCCAACCCGTCTTGAGCAACCGTGGTGTTCGATGCTCGTTCCCTATCTGTATGACAACAGGCCTTATTCCTGCAGCGGTACAAGACATACAAACTTATAAATCACGACTTCTTCCCGTGGGGTAGGCAGAAACTACAGAACGCCATCTGCTACGAGCCTTACATTACTCCTTATTTGCTTCGTTTACGTTCATACATCTGGTCATACACAATAGCAGGTTCCTGTTACTATCATTTCATTACACAACAGTAGTAAAATTCCCACGTTTCACGTCAATCATAATTTTGTATGACTGTGTGTGTATGACCAATGTTGCATGGTATTTTGTATGATGTCAAACAATTGGTCTCAGACACACTATAATAGTTTTAAGTATAGTTCAATTAATTACACGTTGTTATGTCATTGGATGGAATGATTGATTTGTCGTTTAGTTTTTAAGTTCGTCACACTGACGGTTGTCAATTTGTTTGAAATGTTGACCATCCAGATTTTGTGGTGATTTGCAGGGCATAAGTTAAATGAGTATTATAGAGTTTTGGCCGTAGTACACATTGAAAGTGGGATATTAGAGTGTCGATTCTTTTCCAGAACTAATTGGGACATTGATTCTTCTTCTTTTCGTGTCGATGGAGTATGCGTTTTTTTTCATTTAATTTTTTTATAAACAACTAATTAATAGTAAAATAATAATAAATCATTTATATAATTAATAACTTGAGCCCAGTAGGTGGCCACGTCGTAGTCAGAAGTGCAGTTGTATGTACACTTCGTGACACGCCAACTTATTATGGCGCTTGGATTTTGTCAGGAGCACCGCATTCGCACTGGGTGTCGGTTGGGTCAATAATCCCTCATTTAGCAAGAGTGAGGCATTGATTACACGGTGTTGGTTAAGTCAAAATAGCCTAAATGGTTGCTTTTAGATTTGTGTCTTACAAATCTTCATACAAATGTTACAAATTATAGAAATGTAGGGCATAGTTTGAATACATAAGTTCTGCAAAAATCCGAAATGATCAGCGGCTCTTGTCCGTGACGGTGACTGTACACTAAATTGTGTTACACCGTTACAATAACTTACAATAATAATGATTATTAACACAATTTCACCTTTATTATCATTTCAAAAATAATGTAAATGATAAATGATTTTATTTCTGTAAGTAGGTTTGTACAAACACTTTTACATGTCAATCATATTTTAAAAACTAGATGCGGTCGGCGTTTCCTATCTGACTACTCTGAGAAGAAAGGCCGAAACAAACACAGAGGTCACAGTCTCTTTTAAAGTCCAGACATAATCTTGGTCAGATCATGTGAAGACCACGTAGATTGGTGTCTGAAACGGTCTTTTGAGGAAAAACCATACAGATTGAGCGGACCTGTCCAGTCAGTGCACGCATTTGTCAGCAATCTTGCCGCTCAACTCAGAACTTAAGGAGCACAACGATTCGACGAATAATACCAAAGAAAGGACATTTGGGTAGGCCGCATAAATTACTCAAGCTGCCAGATCGTGAAACTAACTAAGAAATAAAATAAAATAAATTAATAAACCACATAATCTTCATATTCACAATAATTAAACTAATATAACACTTTACAAAGTAAATACTCATGTCATTGTATATGTATAAAATTGTAGGTCAGTACAGTCACGTCTGTCCGTCTGTCCGTCTGAGACTTACATAACGGTAACATTACGTGATAAGAAATTATTTATTGTATTCAAATTCAAATGTATGAAGTGTAAATTGCGTACTTATATGGCGCTTTTACCTATATGGTGTAGGCAGGACCTTAAATGAGACCTATGTCAACGGTATTGAATGATATGATTTTAAAATTATCTTCATTCATTTAGTTCAGTCTTTCCAGGCAGCTTTAGACGATTATAATGTCTAATCCTTGTGTATTTAAGCCCCATCACAAATGGAAAAATAATGAAATGAAAAGAAAATTGTGTTAAGTACAAAAAAAATAGGTACCTACTAAAAATAAGCCATAAGTATATAATTAACAAAAGCATTGACTGACCTTTTAAATTTGTTTAACAGATACCCTTTCATTTTTTTAAAAGGCTTTACCTATTTACTTACTACTTCACAACTTCCACTTACTAAAAATTGCGCACAGCATGCTTACATATGAAAACATAACAGCCATAGTATTTAATTAGTAATTAATCTGAACACAATTTTAAAGAGGAGCTATATTAATATAATACAGGGCGGCAGCGATATGTACGCGCAACCAGTTGCCATGGATTCTGGATTCAGTACACGATTCTGAACCCCTGCGTTGAAATATTTCGTTGGTTATTAAAATATAAAATTTGCAAATCCATACATTTTGACCGCGTATGTATTGCACTTTTCTATGACACTGCAGATTGTTTTTTTATAACCGACAAAAAAATTCTACGCTAGTGTATCGGGAAACATGTGCATAATTCATGGTTGGAGTTTGCGCGTCGATGTGTTACCATCCTACATAATCATCACAAATGATAGGTACTTTAGTGTCTAAGGTCCCAATTAAGTATCTAATAAAATTAACACAAGAAACAAATGAATACGTTAAGTTACAGGCGAGCCATTACATTATTTAAAACAAGCCATTACAAGTGCTGTAGGTACTTTTATAATCATAATATTTTATTTTATAACAAGGCGTTAAAAACCTTATAAAATGACGCAATATAACAAAATTATCATATAAAAAGCGTAACTTACGTAATACTCATATAAAACAATGCTCTTGTTATAACTTCAAGTGCGGAGAGAAAGTGGGTAGGCAGTGGAGCGTGGCGCTATGCGGCGCGTCACGTGTGGGGCGACCTTCGGAACTACTGCTGATTCTGTTTCACTTGTAGTAGATTGCTGACTGCCTGTACGACTTAAGGCTGCGGATATTGAGGTTCGGGCTCGAATTTCAATAAAGAAATCCTTAGAAGCAACCCGACGTTAGGGAGTTAGCGGTGTGGAACCCCCGTGACTCGAAGAGCACGTAATACTTTTTTTCTTCTCCAAGAGGAAGTTTAATCAAAGTTTGTTATAGACCTCAATTTGAATAAATTGAAAAAAATAAGGTAATGCATCACTAAAGAAGTAACATTTACCTAGAAATCAGAGGACCTAGATCAGTGGCAATCGCTTTCAAACCATTTCGTATTTCTACAACCACTTTCAACAAGATCGACATAAGCTTTTCGGTAGTTAAATGTCTGTCCCATACATTTTTGAATTTTACACCATCGATAGAATGTCACTTTGTCCAGGCTCTCGGGGTTTGAAACTACAATATTATGATATTTTAGAAGGCGCTTCATCCCTCGATAGTAAATGAAGTTAACAATCCTAGAATTAATTGTTTGAAATCACCCACGTGCAGTAAGCAACCGTAGTGATCAATGATCGTTAGTTCTGTATGAGAAGAGACCTGCAATGGAAAAGCTGCAAGCTTGCGCTACCAATGCAAATACTACTTACCTTTTATAAATAAAAGCTGTGTCAATATTACCCGTTCGATACTACTTATTACAAAAGGTAAAAGTGCTCGCAGCAAGGACGTCGCGAAGGTGAACGCCCTGCGGTTGCATTCTCTATGTAGAGTATGTAGAGCTACTCTTTATATATATGTAGAGTATGTAGAGCTACTATATAATATGTATATGTAGAGTCTGTAGAGCTGCTCTATACGGAGTGGCAGGGCATCTACGCAGAATCTGTAAACATGGATTCAGTATAATATGATTCTGGAGCCCCCTACGTTGAAATTATGTAGAATTTTGAACCAAGTATTATTGTTCGTGTATATCCGAGTTCTGTAACTAACGAAACATTTTATGTTGAAATTAAAAGTCGTAGGTCATATTTTGTATATTTATGCAAATGGTAACTTGAGACAATGGCGGTAAGTTCATGTACATTATTGCATGCTTCAGGAGATAAGTTCACAGACTATTACAGTATTCTTAGTTTGTGCAAAAGTATGAATGAGAAAAATGTCGTGAAGTAAGTTTTGAGTATGTAGGTATGTGGACGGGTATAATAATACCTAAGAGTAGGGGAAGACCAAGGGAACGGTGGAAGGAGTGTGTGGAAGATGATATGGCTAGTAACGGGTGTGAGTACTGAGGTGACGCCCGGTGGAGATGTATGGACTGTTATGCTCACCACAAATAAATTAGGATAAGGGCGGGAGGCTCATCATCTGCCTGCCAGTCTAACCGCATGCAGCTGAATACCAGTATTTTACATGGAGCGACTGCCTATCCGACCTCAAAAACCTAGGTACTGGGTTATACGATACCCCTTGGTAAGACTGGTTGTCAGATGTCGAGCTTCTGACGACTCGTAACGACTGTCAAAGATCCGCGAGTGACAGAAGGGACCCACGGCTTAACGTGCTTTCCGAGGCACACGTTTACTTCTTTTAGTTTCAATTGGTTAATTCATATTAGTTCACATGAGATTTAAGTCCTAATAATTAGGCTAGAATTGAATAGGATTTCATATAACAGAAGTCGTCATAATTTGTTTATAAGATTTATATTCACACAACAGTCAGCTTAGTATCCCATTTCTAGACCGAGTCCAGTGGATTATGTAAAGAAGGTTGGCAGCAGCGTCCTCCTGACTGCTAATCACAACACACTGCGACCTACTCCGTCTGCCGGCTGGTAAGAAGTAATTCATGCAATTGATGCAATCATATCTTAATATCTCAGTAGCAGCGCGGAGTCTCGATTAGTGTCCGGTTGATGGCAATAGGCTCGCACCCTGTTATATGGGACTTCAACATGACTGGCGACATGTGGGTGTACTTGGGTACACGTCTGCTGAACCTTTCCGGGAGATGCAGGCGTGGTGTTATGACGTATGAGATAAAATCTTGTTAGTAACTTAGTTTCTTTGTTAGTAAGAGGTAATCTCTGGAAGGCCTGATCCGATTACCAAAATTCTTTGATAAATAAAAAGCTACACTATTGCCGAGTGACAAGATAATATTGATATTATGTTTCTTCCGCGCGGACGTAGTTGCTGGCAGAGGCTAGTGCCTAATATAAATCAATGAATCAACTTGCTGGACATACAATATGCCTCTCCTAATTTGCCAAAGCACCCGTTATCCGCCAAATGTAGTAAATAACAGTTATTTTTTTCATTTCCCTACGGACATAACGTTGCCGTTAAATAACTAATTTGTTCGTATAGGTATACACAATGATAGGAAGTGGCACCGTATCGTATATCAGAGTCTATTGTTTTGTGTAGTGATGGGCAAGCATCGGGAAAAAAAATGTCGATAGTATTTTTTATCGTTTATTATTCCAAAATAACGTTTTACATTTAGTTTAACAATAACATACCAACACAAGCTGTCACGTGTGTTGTTACTTTTACTTGTTAGATTTGCGCTCGATTTTCAAAGTCTGATCAAGTCTTTGATTAGATAACTTACCTTCAAATATCTTGATACCTATTGTGATGGAATTTATTGACATAACCAATAATATTACAGTTAATTGCCCGGTTGATGGCAATCGGCTCTCCCCCTATTACATGTGGGTGTACTATAGTATAGAGAGGGAGGGGTACACCTCTGCCTAATCCTTCGGGGATTACAGGCTTGATGTCACGTTATGTTAATTATCAACCAAGTCCTTTACCTATGCATGTATTACGTACCTAAATATGTCTTCTTTAATATCTTTATGCACATTTTTAAATACTTTAGCAAACAACAAACGGCACTGCAAGCAATTTAAAAAAAATATTGTCGTCGTTAAAATGATATTTTACTACAAAACACACAATTTCAATTACTGCCTTTTAAACCGGAGGTAGATCATAATCCTACATTTTACCTCCGTCATAAAAAAACCAATAGTTATAAATTATGCTTATCCCCCAAGGTTAAGCAAGCGACAATGTACCTACATTGTAATTACTTAAGTCATGACCACTGAGAGATGTTAGCCTTCTACTGGCGTTGCCGGTATTTCAGAAATGTGCCACAGTTATATCTATGTATTGAGTGGGTTTATGGGAACTACATAGGTATTTATATATTTTCCTCATTGCCTGTGTAAATGTTTATATGGGACTATAAAAAAATTTTGGAATTATTATAGCTATAAACAAATTGGAAATGTCTTCTGTAATATAAAAAACAAAACTGCATTAGTTTAAATTCAAAACGTATAAATGCCATGGTGCTACCATTACATGAGGTAGAAAAGAAAATAATAATAACAAAGAAACAAGTAGCTTAAAAGTAAACAATATTATTGGTCTAGAACGATATAATGACATATTTTTTTAACATTTAGAACAACATATAGACAAAATAATTAAACTAATAATGTTCAATCTTTTGTAACGATTTAATAAACAAAAACGCAAAAATGATTAGAGTCAAGCTTTTTGCTAGATTTCTTTTTCAATTCAACTGTAGAGGTCTGGAAAGATTTACTATAATGGGCACTTAAGTTTCATAAAAAAAGAGTATACAATAGTGTGAATTCATTTGGTGTCTTTTTATGCAGTTGCATACATTATCAGGAATGATTAAGTTTTTTTTCTTTATTTATGCATCATCTGCAGACGAAGAATATTCTATTGACCACTCATAACTTCAATTATTTTTATTTGACCAACCAAGTTTCTAACAAATACACATATTTGATTTGATTTGCAATTGTAATAATTGACGGGTAAAGCAATAAGTTTGTCTTTGAACAAGTTGTGCAAGTTATTTGATTTCTTAGCATGCCACGTACTACAAACTAGACAAACATTATGTATTATTAAATTAATCGGCATCAGCTACATTCATAATTCATAAAAGCGATTTTTAATAGTTATGCGTAATAAAACCACATCTCTATAAATACCCAATATAAAGTTACACCAAATGTCAAAGTCGATATAATCGGATTAACATATCTATAAACACGTCCCATCACTAGCGACGTTAACGCAAGGTCTTACATTTCACTTTACTCAACATCAAGCGAAGTAAGGGGATTGCTGTTTTTATGTCTATCTATGGTTATGTAGGTGGTCATTAATGTTATGTATATCAATCACCCTATAAAAACAGTAGATTAACATATTTTATGAATTTTGTTTGAGTTTAATTATCGAAAGGCACAATTGGACGTAGTTAGGTACACGATATGGATCCAACAACTGGACGTAGTTACACGATATGTAACCAACAACTAGACGTAGTTACACGATATGGATCCAACAACTGGACGTAGTTACACGATATGTATCCAAAAACTGGACGTGGTTACGCGATAAGGATCCAACAACTAGACGTAGTGACGCAATAAGGGTGCAATCCACATGAAGCTAGTTTAGAGATATTTAATGTTAAAGTTTACATCTTAATTCTTTTATGCTATAAATTTGTTATTTTTATTGGAACTATAAGTAATTTACACATTTTTTTTAAATTATATTTTAGTAATAAAAACGAGCATTTATCATATTTTTTTTATTATTATTTAGTGTTATAGCGGCTGTACACACTCTGTTAAAATTTCAAATGTTCAGAAAATACAGTCCAGTGAAAGACGGACGGACGGACGGACAACTGAGCCTTAATAATAGATTTCCGTTGGCAGCCTTAGGCTACGGAACCCTAAAAGGTAATGGTTTCATTGACAAATAAATGATCCAATGTTTTCTTTGTCCTCAGGTGGAAGTGACAAAATGAAGCGATCCCGTCACAGATGGGTCGGATTGAGCTTATTTTGTAAGTATATCTATGTATTAATTGTCTTCTTATAGAGGGTCAAAGGAAATTAGCGAGCGAAACTCCGCAGACTAATTCAGTTTGACCTTGCATGTACGGTGAACCAAAACAATAATTTTAAGTAATTACCCGGGTCGATTAAAACAAGTTGTTTTAAAAAATGATTTTTCAACAGCACTGTTTAAAATGGTTTGAAATAAAACAATGTTTTTTATTAAGTGTTTAAAATTAAAAACAGTTTAAAACAAGTTTTAAATTATATACGCCTTATCGATTTGATTTTTTTTTCAATCCTGGTAATTAATTACGCACACGATAATAATGAACGTCGTCTCGTGCAAACATGTAATTTTTTTGGTTAGCTGCAAAACCAAGTTTGTTTGTTTGTTTGCTGTTTTTTTGGTTAAAGTCAGGAAAATTATTTTTAAGCCAATTGACTACCAAATTGAATTCTCCGTATATTCACAACTGTCGTTCTTTGACTATAACATACGACCGACGACAATACAATATTTTGCTAAGCTTATCTCATTATCCTGATTAGGATCGCCAGGATTAGTGATTTTATCTTAAAACAGGTCAAGTACCGACGACAAATCTTTCAAATGTGGCAGACATTTTTGACAAATTTTATCAACTGTCGATGGTAGGTTCTGCGCCTACCATGGTTGTAACGGGTAACTTAGAATCTGGATTAGATTCCGGAGAGGGAGCCTGAGAAACGGCTACCACATCCAAGGAAGGCAGCAGGCGCGCAAATTACTCGCTCCCGGTGCGAGGAGGTAGTGGCGAAAAATAACGATATGGGACTCATCGAAGGCCCCGTAATTGGAATGAATGCACTTTAAATCCTTTAATTAGGTTCTGTGGTACCTACCCAATGATTTTTTTATTTTTTTTTTTTATTTATTTATTCATCACAAACACAACTATCATTACAGGCGATAATCCTGCGGTAGTGTGGTCTTTAGCTAAATCATCTATTAACATAACATAATACATACAGTGTTACCTTTGTGAATTCATTCAGAGAACAATGAAATAAATCTATCCTATCAGCAGTGTCATTCAGTGTACGCAAGGCGCGCGTCAACGGCGCTTTACTGAGTAAGTTAGTTCGTGCGCGTGGCACTGCTAGCAACCGTGGCTGCCGGCGTCGCACTGCGTAGTTGTCAGGCACGTTCAGATATATCTCCTTCAAAACACCAGAATTAAACGTTTTACCGCGCAACAGCTTAAAAACATACGTGGTGATAGCCAGGCCCCTTCTTGTCTCCAGTTTGTTGTACCCAACCATGCCGATTACGAACAAGGTTGGGTACATCAACGGATAGAACGGATAGACCCCGTAAAGTTTCATGTACAAATACCTGGTGTACTTATTCTGTATGCGCTCCAACATAAGACTATATTTAATCTCATGTGGAGCCCATATGACAGCATTACACTCAAGCTGAGTTCTTATCAGAGCATTATATAATGCTGATACTGCTTTAATGTTTGTAAAACCCGCTGCCCGACGCAGTATGAAACCCATGCTTCTGTATGATTTTTTACAAACATTTATAATATGTTCACGAAATGTTAACTCGGTGTTAAGGCGTACCCCCAGATCGCGTACGCTTTCTACTCGCTCAATCGACGAGCCATATAACTCATACCCATGATGATGTGGCACTCTCATTCTGCTAAATGTTATAACCGAACATTTGTTAACATTAAACTGCAATCTATTCTTCCTACTCCACTCTGCCACATTATCTATATCACGCTGCAACTGTGCAACGTCACTCCTATCCTTAATTGCCAGTAGTAACTTAAGATCATCCGCGAATAATAATGATATCAATAAAACAGGAGGTCTTCCTAAAGTATTCAAAATATTCGTAGGAGCTAAAGTGATGTTTTGACACGTCTTCAAGCCGTCAAGCCTTGACGTGTCAAAAGGCTTAGTAAATGGTAATATGGGTTTTATTGCAGAAATTATCTAGCCAACTGTTCGCAGGGGCCTAGTATATGCTGAAGACATTCCGTCAGTCCGTATCGATTTCGGTTCAGATGGTGTACACGTAATTAAACCAATATCGATACAGTTCCCAGCAAAATACAGCTATGGAACTACTGAGAGACGAATGTTGCCGTTAATCCTGAGTTGGGCATGGACTGTCCATAAGATGCAAGGTTGTACAGTTGATCATGCAGTCATTTATTTAGGCTCACGACTGTTAGCTGCTGGACAAGCTTATGTAGCACTTAGTCGTGTAAAATCCTTGGACGGTATTCGAATTCAAGAACTTGATTGCTCAAAATGAACAGGAAGAACCCCACGTAACAGTGAAGCATTAGATGAAATGGTTCGATTACGAAATAATCCATAAGACTTGTTCGCAAATAAAGTTACACCACGTGCTATGTCTCGCTGTTTATATTGGCAACATAGAAATCTTTGAATATTATGTTTCCTATCGAGATGTAACTATTAACACATTTGTACATATTTTAAAGACGGTTTTATAGCAAATCGAAGTAAAAAGTGAAAAATAAAATATACTTAGTTTAAAAAAACTTAACATTTTTATTTTATTCAACTGTTATAAAAAGTATACGAACTCAATATTTTCTGATTTTTAGTTCGAATTGCTATTAAAGTGTTTTTTTAGTTTTTTTAAACTATATTTTTTTGGTTTTTTAAACTAAAGCGGGATTAGCGTGTGTTAAAGTTTTGCTGCGTTACGTGTCGCGGGTTCGATCCCCGCACGGAACAAATATTTGTATGACCTGCAAGTAGTTGTTCCGGGTCTGGCTGTTTGTGTAAACTCACATAGAGTTTAAATGTTGGTAAACGCACCCACAATACAGGAGAAATTGCTAGTGTGGAGCAAAGTTTGAAAAAATAAATAAAAGTGTGTATCGAAGAATGTTTACGCGTTGCCCGTTAAACTCGAAACTCGGTATTTGTACTTAAAACTGGAAATACAGAATAACGTATCTACCCCTAATGAAATGGAAAGGGGTAGTAAATGTTAGAGGGGGTTTTTATTGCGTGTCTTGATTAACTCAAAAATAGGTAAGTAAGTAGGTACAAATCGAATTGAACGATTTTTTAACTCAACCACCCTGAAACACAGTTTGCATGAAAATTAATGTTCCATTATTTTCTTTCTTTCTTTATATTTTTTTTTTTAAATCAATGCCCCACGCTAGGAATTTCTTCTGTATTGTGGGTGCGTTTAAAACATTACATTTAAACTCACATATACAAACAGCCAGACCCGACTTGTAGGTCATACAAATATTTTTTCCGTGCGGGAATTGAACCCGCGACACGCAGCGCAGCAGTCAATCGCTTAACCACTGCGCCAACCGAACCGCCATTGATCAATCAACTCGAAACTCGCGGGCGAAGTGTTAGTAAACTAAGTAATAACATAATGAGGCTGATGAATGTGTTACTTTTTTTGTTTGAATGCGCTAAATCTCTAGAACCACTAGTCGGATTTGAAAAAATATTTTTGCATCTGATAGCCCAGCTCTTGAGGAAGCTATTTAACATCACAGTAGGACCCTTATATGACGATCAAAAAGAAAAAAAAACAGATAGAACGCTACGTGAACACGAAGTAACAGCACGGGTCGGGGGAACAAGAAACTTCACGCGGACGAAGTCTAGCCAGAAACTAACCAGCCGTATACGGCTATACCTGGTTTCAACTAAAACCTCACGATGTTATAACAACTAACTCTGTTAAAAGATAATTGAATACGTATTTCTGTTTATTACATTAAACTTGTGCCAATTTTAGCAGGATACTTGATGTCATCAGCAAATTTAAATACTGAGCCAAGGTCAGTTACAAGGAAGCAGAGAACAATCTAATTTTAGTATTTAATGCTCAATACGCATGCGCAGACCTTGGAAAGATCTAGAATTATTTTGGCATAAGCTAACGCTAGACCTCGGGTTAGCGAAAAGAGAAGTGGTGAGTTTAACACACACACATCACGGGTTGTTTCCTCAACGGGTTGGATAGAGGTGTACCCAAGTACACCCACATGTCGCCAGTTATGTTTAAATCCCATGTAACAGGGTGCGAGCCTATTGCCATCAACCGGACACAAATCGAGACTCCAGGTTGCTACTGAGAAACTCCTTTAACGACTCAGAGATAAAAGGGGAGCATTGATGACCACGGTTACTGTATCTATTGGGTTTAGACCACTAAAGTCTTGGTTTTACCATCAGTCAGTGGTGACTAAAAGGCTCGTGGTGAAATAATAATAACCGCACGGGGCCATCGAAAGTTAAGCTGCGCTTGTCAAGGTCGGTACGTGGATGGGTGACCAACCATTACATATGGAGACCCCTGCGTGCCTTGGAAAGTATGTCCCGGTCCCGGCTGTCCCAGAAGCCCTAAAGTTTGACAACCAGTCTTACCAAGGGGTATCGTGTTATTCAGTAACTTGTGGAGATTAGATAGGCAGTCACTCCATGTATAATACTGGTATTCAGCTGCATTCGGTTAGACTGGAAGCCGAACCCAACATAGGTGGGAAAAGGCAGGCAGATGATGGTGACCAAGATTAACTTAAAAAGTACGATCCAGGAAACTTTATTGTTTATCCGATGTCACACCATGTAGGACCGTGGTACACCCACTTGGTTTAATCTGATGTCATACTTCTCAGTGTGTCCTTGGCCTATTCCTGACCGTCAAATAAAATAAATGGGTGACCTATTAACCAAATAAGCACAGAATGTGCTCATAAACATTAAACGTTCCTAAATTAGCAAAATTTTTTAGAATATGAGTAATTTCATTTCAAATATTAAAATGTATGCAATCTGATATCTTAATCATAGTGTTGTTCTAATATCGATAGTCCTGGAACGCTTTCGATATTAGTTTTAGGTCATCGTCTCGTCCGCTGTCGAGAACAGCTTGAAAGCTCATCTTGCCATTATCATCACTCTGTTTAGCTACGTGATCGTCGTATTTTAGCTTCTAACAGGAACAGGACAGGACAATAGATTTTTATTTTTGATTTGGTCGCAAACGCTACTACAGAGCATGAGTCATGGTTTCGATTCCCGAGTCGGGCAGTGTTTCGATGCCTGAAGTCTGGATTTATTCCCGGTTGATAGCAATAGGCTCGCAATGTGAATGACCTCTGCCTAACTCTCCGTGAAATACAGGCTTGATGTTATGTGAGTATTTTAACTTAGTTGATGAATCTTTAAGATATCTACAGTAAGAGAAGAGGTGGTTGTACTTTGCAGGGAAATATCGATAGTCAAACTATCGAGACTTTAACACCACTAGTATATGTATGGCCTATATCATTCTGTATGCTAATTACCATAAGAACATTTCAGATGAGTTGCGCCACAGTATTTCTGCTCAAAAGTCAAGGATTTACAAATGTTGAAACTTTAGCAGAAATGCCAAGATTTGCATTACATAAATAGTCAATATTTAGCACTTATAAGGAAAATGTATGATAAAAATCATCGATGTGACTTTTATGAAGCTGTTGAATGTATCACGAAACCTTTTGACTATCATAGCATAACACCACGCTTATATTTTGTAAAGGGGTAGGCACGAGGGGATCATAGTACTCATGACGACCTGCTCTGACAAAGATTATGTCTATAGTTTAAAAGACTGACTTCTGAGTTTGTTCCGGTGGTTCTTCGCGGAGTAATCGGAGAGCAAACATCGACCTCATCTTGTTTCTAAAATATTATTGACAGTCTACTAAAAAAAAACTCACAATACGCCACTTATGATAAAAGTTACATGCAGTAACTAGCCATTTGTCTATTACCGTAATACAAAATTACAAATGATAGCTAACGGGCACTGAGAATTTGTTAATGGGAAAACCTAATACCTACAATACAACACCCTCGCACCCTCGCAGAGAGGTGTCTTTATTATCTGCACCTAATACCTAGTATTTATTTATTTTTATTGGTTCAACAACCAACGATTGTTCACAGAGGTTCTATGCTAAAGGTTTTATATGCGAAAGTGTGTAAGCAACAGTGCAACGATCACTTACAGGCAAACTTCGCGTGCATTGAGAAGTTGTACACAAAATTATAATTGCTAGTTTTCATTACTTAAGTATCTAAAAGTGTTATTAATGACAATAACGAAAATTATAATTATAAAAATAGAATTATAAAGAGGTAAAGTTTGTAAGTTTTGGATGTGGGAGGTAATTTCTGGTAATACTGATCCGATTTCAAAAATTCAGTCACTGGCAGAAAGCCATACACTATTGCCGAGTGCCATCGGGTGTGTTTTATAGTACAGTTGACTACAACGCGGGAGAACTAGCAGGGAGAAGCTAGTTCTACATACAAATCCGCTGCTACTAAAACATTGTTTTCACCACTCACGCACGAAAGAAGTGTCTTTCCTCTACGAAAACAGTGAGGAAAGTAATTATCCCGTTCAGAAACTAACCTTGCCTGATTTTTTTATGTTAAGTGTTAAAGATATTTTAAAAAATAAATAATTTTATTGATTAATTTCTAATTATTTGCTTTGTGACTATTTAATTTATTTACCTATGACGACTGAATACTTTCTTGCTGGGAGTGGTGAAAAGTTTTGTTACATGCAACGTGTGAGCAAGTTCATTTGCTATTCGTTTTGTTGAGTCTTTCGCTTACTCAGGATTGAAATTTATAATCACTCGCTGCGCTCGTGATTCTATTTTTCAATCCTTCGTTCGCTCAAGACTCAAAATCAAAACTCATAGGAAAAACGAACTTTCCTCTCAAGTACATACTTAACTTAGTAGGTAGCTTGTTTGACATTCCAAAATGAACACCCAATCATACCTCATCACATGTAGTTGAACCTTTCTTGTTATTCACTAAACAAACTACACGACGAAGGTAAAACATACATTCTCAGAATCATATTGAACTTTGAGGATAATTTCAACAAAAACCCGTGAAGGACGTTTGTGTTGAAAGATATTTGACATTCATTAGTGAAACACACAAAATAACCAATTTAACAATACTAATCGTCTGTCGCCTCTTTTCCTACTATCTTGGAGTCGGCTTCTAGTCTATCCGGATGCAGCTGAATACCAGTATTTTACATAGAGCGGCTGCTTATTGGATACCACAACAACACCTCTCCTGATAGGACTGGTTGTCAGACTTTCTGGTTTGACTTGACGACCCGCAACGACTGTCAAAGATCTACGAATGACAGCCGGGACCGACGGCATAATGTGCGTCCTACACTTTTATTACTCAGCCACGAGCCCCTCTGCACAGACAGAGATCTCTGCTCTCTTCTATACAGGATGTAAAAAGACCCACCACATAGCCGTGAACTACGTATCCTGTACATCAAAAATTAGTGACCATTGCGCAAAAATAATTGCTGGGAAACGACTTTTATTTTTGGTGTGAAAACTTGCCGTTTGCACAACTTAACGTACGCATAACATTGTGCTTATGAGTGCATGCAACGGTACAGGGGTCGTGGGGTTATTTAAAGTTGTGTTATAACATGACAACATTGTTTTCGTATAAAAAAACGCCAGTAAAAGTTGGAAATTTGACCTTCAATGTCTCCGTAACCAGAAGGTGTGGTCCAGTACAAAAAACTGATCACAATGACGGGGAGTACTAGTGACGCTCGGCTTCGTTAAGTGTCTTTTTACACCCGTTATATTCACAGAAGTTAGATCGATAATGCTGTTTTTTTTTACTTTTTCAATTTCTCTTACCGTGTCTCATTCTCTCTTCTTCCAGGTATTTCCCTGACCCTTCTGGCTGTTGAGCTACCCACCACATCAGCTGCAAAGGCCACATCTCTCATCTTCTCCAAGACTTCCACGACCACCACAGCGGCGCCAGAAGAAGCTTCCGAAGATGGAACTGAGGTTAGTACACCTTTATCATTAATAACCAGTAGTAGGTAGTTCACGTCTGGTCGTAGGCTAGGCCTCCCTATTAGTAATCACGGCTAGGCACAGAAGTGATCACCATGTTTATCAATATTTATTTATTCATTTTAAAAAAAAAAGCACACAAAAATGTACATAGGCTAACTTAATGCGATAAGCATTTTCTACCAGTCAACCTTTGAGTGATGCAAAGACAAACAGTGGTAGGTGTAATAGCGAGAATTGAAAAATAAATATTTATTCAAAAAGATATAATTACATATTAAAAAAAATATATAAAGAAGTAAAGTTAGTATGACCTGAATGCAGATCTCCTCAATAAACTTGACCGACTTCTTAATAGCTGCATTCGATTCGTTTTTAATCTCCGCAAGTACGATCATGTATCCGCACATCGATCGCTTTTAAAGTGGTTACCCATCCGGCAGCGCAGAGCGTTGAGAGCTTTGACAACCCTGTTTGCTATCCTTCACAAACCCACTTCTCCTTCTTATCTGACCTCTCTCTGTCAATATTTATGCTCTGCACATAGCAAGAATCTTCGGTCTGAACATAATCGTCTTCTTCGTTGTCCTTCTCATCGCTCTGGTTTTATAAAGTCTTCTTTCTTTGTCCAGGCGATTTTCCTTTGGAATGCGCTCCCTCAGAATATCAGGACGGTAACCAATCAGTTCACATTTAAAGTGAAAGTTCGAGAACACATACGCAAGAAGTTGGCAGATTCGTCTCAGAATTAAGTTGTTGTTGGTTTTCTTGTTAACTCTCATAATGTTTTTAATTTTATTTTTTTGTTGTATGTATGTATATATGTATTTATTCTTCTTATTATTTTTTTTAGTTATAAATATTTTCTAAGTTATTTTTGCACCTACTAAGTATTGTCTCTGCATCACCCTAAGGTAGACTGGTAGAAAATGCCCAAGGCATTAAGTCCGCCTTTGTACAGTTTTTACTTGTGCATAAAGTTTTAATAAATAAATTAATAAATAAATAAAGTTTGGCTGTTGGAGCTGATCCCAGTGCCATAAGATATTTTATGGAATAGTTGGCTTCCACGCGGGTGGAGTCGCGGGCGCAAACTAGTATAACACATAATATAGCTATACTTAATTTGTTATACATAGAAGCACCAATAAATTCCTACACAATATACCTACTGTCAGAACAGTATAATATTTCTTACATTACTCTAAATATTGGGTTCTGCCTTCCTAGCGCGTCTAGGGTAGGCCATCCTGATTGGCTAGTTACGATCCTTGACAAAACTTCATCATTATTCCCTATCTATATCTTCATTAGGATTCCTAAATTGATCCTTCATAAAACAAGTAGAGACCTCAGCTTCAGATACGAGTTCAAGACATCTGGTTTCCGCAACTTGGTGATGGTGCTACATTGCCGCAAAAACGTACAATATATGGCAACACGTTAGTGGCATCTGTTTTGTCATAAGTTTGTGTTCGCTTTCGGCAAAGAAAGAAGGGTGCTACTGTGAAGCTTAACATAATATTTCAATAACTTTATACGACCATACCTGACCAGACCATATTTGCCACACCACACTGCGCTCCAAAACACAGATTACCGACATTGCTCAAAGAGCCGCTAAGCTGAAGTGGGACTGGGCTGGCCACGTATGTCGTATACCCGAGTAATGAGCTGTGAGCCAAAATAACCACTACGTGGAGCCCTGACACGGTCAGAAGGCGTCGCGGCAGACCTCGTGAAAGATAGTGGGATGAACTCAAAATCTAAAATCATTTATTCAAACTAGGCTTAGAATCAGCACTTTTTGAACGTCAAAATTAGACAGTTCCCCAAAACGCCAGCTCTTCACCACTTCCTAGTTCTTTAGCTGGGAAGAAGTGGCGCAACAAACTCCCCAGCAGCACTGCTGTGACTGCTACTCTATACAGTAATAAGTAATTAACATTACGAAACACAAAAAACATTAAAAGGATTTGCCATATGTCAGCTAGCACACGCCAATATTGAAAACTATACTCAAGCAGAAATAAAAATTAGAACTTAATACATAATAAAAGCCTCCAGGCATAAAGTGCGTGCCCGCAACTGGACAAAACAAACGACCAGTGGTGCAAATAGACCTGTATCGAAAAATCTGGAAGCGTGCCCCCAGCTCTTTATTTCATCCCACTGCTGGGCAAAGGGCCAGCTAACAGGCTAACAGTAACTTCATACGACAGATCAAGTGGTAAAGTATCCTTAGCCACTTGCCATACGGCTATAAATCTACTATCAACTAAACCCGGATACAAATAAAATAGATAGAAGTATTTAAAAGCCGTCAAGGTTGAAAACTTTATTCTTAAGTGATTTATAACGTTATGAAATATTTATAAGTTAAACTGATCTGACGCGTGTGGAAGCGAAAGTTATGCGAGGGCACGGTAATAAGTTATGCTAAGGCACGGTGACTTAATAAGTTAACGTAACATCATGCCTGTGAAGAAGGGGTAGGCAGATTTGTATCAAGTCAGCCTATCGGAGTCCACTGCTGGACATAGGCCTCTCCCAGGCTGCCACCACACCCCTACCTCTCCCGCTTTCCGCATCCAGTCTGTGCCAGCCACTTTTTCAAGGTCGTCGGTCCATCTAGCTGGAGGTGTTCCAAACTGCATCCAAAAAGTTGTATATCTAGTACACCCTAATTTACCCGAATAATATTAATAATTGTACCCTAATTTTGTCAATTATGCTATAATAAGGTCCATGTTATTTGGGGTACAAATCCAAACTCTTTATAAATGGAAGAACCCAATCCGTCTTATTACAAAACACGATCTAACTTTAGTCCCAACCTACACATTCGATTTAGTTTTTGTATTTGGAACTTTATGCCGACTTTAGTAAAGTTCTTAATACAAAATTGACAACCTAAGACCGGACTAAGTTGACAGTTTTGTAAAAGGAACTGTATTTCGATTTCAGTTAGGTTCTTATTTCAAAAACAGGCTCGATGGTTTAAACCATGTCAAAAGAAAAACCTTGTTTTGTAATAAGACCGAAAGAGACTTAGTTTGCCCTAGCCGGGGATTGTAATCACGACAGCCATCACGTTTGTGGCCATTAGACGGCAGCCAAACTTAGGTACTACCTGAGACACTTAACATAGACATAATTGTTTGAATCAGCAAGCTCCAAGCCACAACAACGTTCAGTAGTTTCTTGAGAAAAATTGTCAATCAGTTCAGTGCCGCCCAACCCAACCGTACAAGAATATCTCTTGAACTATTTCTTCAAGTAGTCTTTATTCTTTGACTGCCTCGTTGGTATGGTGCTAACGATTATGCTGTGTTTGATCCCTTCTAGTAGTAAAAACGTTGTCATTCCAGACATTTCTTGTATGTATGATCCCTTCTAGTAGTAAAAACGTTGTCATTCCAGACATTGCTCATCATCATCTGTCTAGCCTTTTCCTAACTATTCTGGTGTCGACTTTTGTCTAACCAGATACAGCTGCTTACCAGAATTTTACGTGGAGTGAGTGTAATATGAAACCCCTTATTAAGACTGGTTCACACTCACCCGTAACGACGGTCAAAGATCTACAAATGACAGCCGGGACCAATGCTTTAACGAACTTTCCGAGCCGTGGAGGGGTCTTGATATATAATGAATGGGCACCCATCCACGGACAGGCCTCGGCGAGCCCCTCCTAGACATTTCCGTGGTAAAAGAGTTCTAATAATGCGAAGTTGACCTCAACATATATAGTTAGATAAATGCAAAGATGACGAGACCTAGATCTTCAAACAATAGGTCATCACAATAAATATATTTGCTCATAAACTGTAATTTGACTTGTGTGACCTATCACGCTAGACTGAGGTGGAACTTGATTTACTTACAGATAGGTAATGTGAACTGCCAAGGATGCACCTAGCAAGTGTTCGAAAACAGAATCTTACAGTCGAAATGACCCTCAAGCATGATAGCAAAATTTGAAGAAATGTATTTTGAGTTGGACTGCCTCGTTGGTCTAGGGGTCGGGCAAAGTGTTATTGGATTTTCCATCTGCAATTTCTCAGCCCGGAGGTTTTGTGCCCGGTTGGTGGCAACAGGTTCGCCCCCTGTTACACGAGACTTTATCATAAGTGGTGAAATGTGAGTGAAGACACCCACACCTCTACACCTACACCTCTGCATAACCCTGCGGGACATACAGGCAAGATGTTATGTTATATGTTGAGTTGGTATCTGTCTCTGGGTGATAGGAGCAATAGACCATGTATTTAGTTGGTATCTGGGTGATAGGAGCAATAGACCATGTATGTAGTTGGTCTCTGGGTGATAGTGATAGGAGCGATATACCATGTATGTAGTTGGTCTCTAGGTGATAGGAGCGATATACCATGTATGTAGTTGGTCTCTGGGTGATAGGAGCAATAGACAATGTAATAAGTTGGTCTCTGGGTGATAGGAGCAATAGACAATGTATTTAGTTGGTCTCTGGGTGATAGGAGCAATAGACCACGTATTTAGTTGCAGCATTCGTTGGTATGGTAGTTCCACCTAATACGTGGATTTTTGTGAACCATCTGCCAGTCATAATAGTTCAAAATCGGTTTTACATACATAAACTCACGCCTTCTTCCCATGGTGATAGGCAGACTCTACAGAAGGCTACCTGCCACGGTCCTTACTTAAGTACTTAATTTGCCTCTTTTACATTCATACATCTGTTAATCCACGCACGGTGGTTACAAGGCCATTATCTGAAGGCCGGTTTATTCTTATTAAAAAAAAATATATTTCAAATCGATTACGAAGAGCCAGAGAAAGAAACACAAAAAAAGTAATCGAATCCAGAATTTGCTGCTTTTTAAATATTAATAAGACTGCTCTTAAACCGATATATCTAAATCTCACTCATCCCTCAGTTTCTCCTAAATCCATCTTAACTTTTAGCCTTCAATATAACCAAAAATAGGCACTTTTGAAATGTCAACTAGTCGATCAGTTACAAACATGAAGCTAGTCACCCATTCAAAAGCATTGTTCCTATGGAAAAGAACGAACCAGAAACTCCAAGGAAACTCTTTCATCCAAACCTTTAAAAAAAATATTTTCTCATTCCAGGCCGAAACAACAGCGGAAGGTGGTGAGACCAATACCACCAGCAAATTCACTGGAATCCCCCAACTAGACTACCTCTACGACCCCAACCTACCCAGAGAGCTGAACGGTTATGACCTATCCGAATACCCATTCTACTCGACCGCGCCCAAACCAGAGACTATAGACTTCAAGTGTGATGGTCTACATGATGGCTTCTATGCTTCGATTCCCACTAAGTGTCAGGTAAGTCAAATGGTGTTCTAGAAACTTCAACCAACTGCCTCCTGTATTTGTGTAAAAAATAATGTAGTCCTCTGCCATTTGAGGACATGCACTACCATCACAGATGCATTAGCATTCTAGAGACAAAGCTCCTTGTGAAGATGTTTCTCCGGGAAACTAGTGCTATATTTAGCTTTGCAGCATTGTTGTGGTCCATTTTGAAAAGTATCTATGGGTACCGGTAACATACCTGGGCTTGGGACTCTAACTTGATCTGACATGCAGCATCAGAACTGCCTCGCTGGTCTAGTGGTTGCAAGCGCTACTGCTAAGCATGAGGTCCTGGGTTCGATTCCTAGGTGTCGGGCACAATGTTATTGGGTTTTTCTCTCTAGAATGTCTCAGTAGCCGCTCGGAAGCTGGATTTGTGACCGGTAGATGGCAATAGCATCGCCATCAATATTTTTTTTTTCTATTTATTTAAGGAATTTTTATACATAAAGTACATGTCAATTCCATCGTACCCTAACTTAAGCTAAAATACATCTACTTACAAAATTATGGCTTACGACTAAATAACATAAACAGCGCTTTAGCGGCTTCAGACAAAGGAGAGGACAACATCTCGTGGAACATGCACACATTAGTTCTGCTCAAGTAGAAAGTTCCTATAAAGAGCTCTCGATCCGTCTTGTAACGGACACATTCCACCAACAGGTGATGTACGTCTTCAATTACACCGCACACGTCACAGTTTGGAGAATCTGATTTCCTCATCATGTGTACGAACTTGTTCAGTGGCACGTGCCCAGATCTTAACCTGAACGTTGTTACAGTCAAAGATCTACTCAAACTCCCATTAATGAGCCATGGTATACGAGGAGGCTCACATTGTATTGTTTATACCAAATTCCTATTTCCAAAGATCTCTTATTAAAGTATTCCGTCCAGTTATTGTGACAGTACTTTTTGTATTTAGCCATCTATTACATAGGACTTTAACATAACTGGCGAAATGTACCATATACACTTGTACCCAACCCTTCGGGGAAACAAGGCATGGTGATATGTCAGCCTCCTAGTGCTGCACTGTGATGCTCGAGATGTGACTACCAATTGCCAACCAGCATTTGCAATTGCAAAAGCAAAGTATCCTCAGTCTGATTCCTGAAAGCCGCAATCTGAATCTCCGGTGGAACAGCTTAGGTGCCGTTCGGTCAAATGCCGTTGAAATCAGTGCTCTGAGTAGAATACCTTAAAATGTAATTGTCAAACAGAATCGAGGATAAGTCTTTCCTATCATTATTCCATACTCATCCCACTTCTAATCGGCCAGGTGTACCACCACTGCTTGTACGGGACCCGCTACGATTTTCTGTGCGCCAACTACACCGCCTTCGACCAGAAGACGTTCATCTGTCAATTTGTGAACGTCGTCGACTGCAAGAATTCGGCTAAGTACTTCCATAGGTGAGTACCTAAGACCACTATTTGATATACTCCTTACAGAATAGAGAATGAGTGAGAATACTCTAATGTCTGGCGCACCCTGTACAGTCAATGCACAGCTGTCTGTTAAAATATTCTAACTGACCAGACAGCAGTGCTGCTGGACAGTTTGTTGCGCCACTTCTTCTTCCCAGCTAAAGCACTTGGAAGTGGTGAACGGCGAGCATTTTAGGGGACAACCTTATGTGATTTTGACGTTCAAAAAGTGCTGATTCTCAGCCTAGTTTGAATAAATGAATTTTGATTTTGTTTATTTTTGTGTCGAGCTTTGTTGCAGTTGTTGTAGTCATAACAAGCTCGTGTCGACACGAGATATTAAAGGGTTTACTGCTGGATATTTAGCTGTAGTTGTATTTTAAGGCAAAAGAAATGGTTTATCAAAACAAGAGGTACAAGCATATCTTATGACATGGTTAAGAAAAACCAATAAGCGTCGTCTGAGAGTGGTGTCAAAAATCTTTGAAATTAAAAAATATCGGGCACTTGGCACAAACAGGAATCGTTACTGACGTACCGATCCATTGGTCTGACCATTGAGCTACAGCGTCAGTCGAATTTTAAATGGCATTTATTGCATGTCGGTGGAAACTGTGATACCAGAAATGTATACAGAGGAATTTGGATCAGATTGGATCCCAAATTTTTTTGAGGTTCCTTAATTTAAAAATATATAGGGGATCTGTTTATTGTTTCCCATTTTAAATACCTTTCATTTACGCCACTAGTCGTAGAATGTAGGAGTTATTTTCAAATGTAGTACCTATACCTAATATGCACATCATGATTTGTAAAGCCAAGCCATCAAAGTCACGACACAGCCACATTGAAAGTACCATTCCCTTTTACCAAGGTTATTATTGTGCATGGAATAATTGCATAAAGCGTAATTTACAAGCTTTGCCGACGGTGTTAGCCGACAGTTTCAACTATAGATGAAAAATATTCTGTAGTCTTCTCCAAGTATAAAGCCAAAATCATGCAAAAAAATCCAAATCATCAAAAAAATCATCTGTCAAATCTCATGACAATCGATTAAACACTTAAGACGCATTTATGTAGCAAACAAACAGGCAGACCAAATTTTCCTTTTATGATAATAAGTAAAAATAGGTACAGATTCTGATAGCAATGTGGAAACAAAAATACGACAACCAATGAAAACACTGGCAACAATAAGGTATACCATTATTTTGGAACTATCAAATAAATCCTAGCATTATTATTATTATAGACTTATTGGTTGATCCACACGAATTTTCTCGCTCAAACAGGCGAATAGACACTTTTAAATAATATTATTTTTTCTTTTGGCGATTCACACGAATTTCGCTGCTTGAAAAATAAATGTTACTCCCTCCCTACATAAGTCTCCAGACTTCTTACTGAATCCACGATACTTCTATCCACCCTAGGTCTCGTACTTTAGATGTCTGGGTGTCTAAGCCTATAACCAATGTAAAATAAAAGAAACGAGTGGGAGAAATAGATCGTGGCAAAATATATTCGTTTAATTTAATGCACTTGGCCAAAGTACAATAGAACATATTTATTTTAATTTCAACATTTACTTCATAAGCACTTCATATAAAGTTTATATATCCAATACTTATCACTTCGGGGCGCTAGTGAACTTTATTGCATAAATTTCAAAAAGTACCAATACCCTAATACGCAATTCTGATGTTGTCGATTTGCCCGCAAATAAATTAACTTCGTGCGAATCGCCTACAGAAAAAAGAATATTATTTAAATTGGTCGATTCGCCCGTTTCTGGCGAATAAATTCATGCGAATCAACCAACAAGCCTAATTAATAGGTGTTATTTTTTTTTAAACAAATTATCTTGTGGTGATGAGCCGACTTGCCAATCTTTGATTAGCTATAGGTACTTAGTGACTAAACTATATTCATTTATGTACACACAGTAGAAAAGATACAGATACGACATATTAGAATTGAGTACAAAGACCCGCGAAAGGAGATAGGAAAAAGTTATGTAGACAATTACAATAGTCTGTGAGAACAAGACGAGAAGAATTTGGTTTTGTGACATCTTAAACTAGAATATTAAATACACCTACATATAACACAAAAAAAATTACATATACCGACTTAAATAAATACATATTGCTGAAAGAAATAAACATATTATAAATAAAAATATATAAATTCTCACAGTTAAGAGGAAAGTTAATGCTCTTTTCATCGATACTTGAATTGAGAAATAGATTTTAAATCTCGAACCGAGATGCTAGGCGGAAGTGAGTTTCACAATCTTACAGCATGGACAGAGAAGGAATAATAATAGTAGCTAGTTTTATGAGAATGGGATTTAAGGAGGGTTCTAAGGTAACTATTGGATAATATATTGGATTGAATTTTCGTATGCAGACTAGGAATGCCACCGGCATTTAGATAAACTTACGCAGTTTAATTTGCTGTCGTAATGTCGTCTCCACCCTACCTACTAAGCAATAGATATATTTTAAAAACCAATATAATTGATTTATTTAAACCACATTCTAAAGACTCGATTCTTGTGCGGCTTAGTAATTTTAAGAAACAGCGAAGTACTTAATGTTCCTATGTCGTGAACGACATGCTAATTTAACAACTGTTGTATAACATAAATCGAAAGTTGGTGACAAGAATATGATTTTATGAATTAACTAGTTATTTTCGATCTCGCTCAGCGATGCTATGCATGGTGTGTTTATAAACCCTTCTTGACGTAGATTACATTCTTATTTCCTAATTGTATGATTACGTTCGTAAAAAAAAAACATCAAAATAGGCTCAGTCGGTTTTGAGAAACAATCATCTAGATGCGGTCTACATACATCACTTACATTTCGAATACAAAATTCAGTTTATTAAGGCAGTGAAAATTAATAACGGTGCTTTTAATGCGTCACTGTCATCTTATATTTTATTTTTATACTCTTTTATTTTGTATTATATCATTGTGTCGTATCTAGGCCAAATGTATAAGGCTTATTATAACCATGCATCATTTTGAAGGTACACTGACTTCTAAGATACAGGTTTTTACCTAGTTTAGAGGTCAGGGTCTCTATTACTGTGAATCATTTAGATTAAGCCTTTTTTTTTGTTTCTTGTCCAATGTAATGTTTGTGCATTTCTGGGAGTAATAAAGATTTATTATTATATAACTACTTTTCTCAACTAATGTCCAAATTTTCCAGAAACGACGCGCTCTACCAAGCTACGACCACCACCACGCCAGTGCCACCGCCCACCACCACGACCACCACCACCACCACACAGCGACCACCGCGACCAGGCCGCAGGCGACCAGCGTATAGATATGATTACGATGACGATGATTATTACTATGCTAGGGATGATTATGATTATGAAGACAGGTGCGTAGACTTCAAGTATTGTTTTAAATCACCAGTGAGATCGGCTAATGTTTCATGGTATCCTAAAATCGGACAGAATCTGTAAACCAAGGTTAACATTATTTTCTTATAATCCTTGCATACGTTTTTGGCATTTTACTCTAACTGTCGCTTTCAGAGACTGCCCTTATAAATACAAATTTAAATTGAAACGATGTCAATCAAAAAAATAATTATTTATTAGGCATTAAACAATCAAGATTTATCTGCAATAAAATCTCGTACAGTTGTTTGTTTGCAAAACTATTCAATCAAACAATTGACATAAGGATTCACAATGATCAATTTGAATATGGAATTTGGCAAGCATGACCTAGCAAGACACACATCAGTAAGAAATATTGTGTATCAAAGAGAATAAATGAATTTGTCTATGTTTTCAGAAGGAGACCCAGACCCCGCAGGCCTGGCAAGAAGAAGAGGCCAGCAGTAGACGACTACGAAGACGATAGGTATGTATTCATATCAATAGTAATATATATCACTCTGTTCATTCATTGAGAAACTACATAAAAAGATACAATGCCGAAGGCGACCGCAGACTGCACCGACCTTGCCGCTGAAATGTCGCCATCTATGGAAGGGTTTTCACAGAGTTACATAGAAGTAGTAGTGTCGCTGCGGTCTGTCATTGCCATTTGGGCGGTTTCACCCCTGTCGTTTGCGGTCTGTGATCGACTTCAGAATGTTGCCTTACAGCAGTAATAGTCCAATGAGTAATGATTTCATACTCTATACCACTACTTGACATGAGCCCACTCCTAGAATAAGCAATTTTGCTGACCTGCTTGGTTCCTTCCTCAATTAAAGTAATTTGTCAAATTATTCTAAAAAGGTACAGTCACAAAAAGTAATTAAAATATTAACTTGAACTACAGATTTAATACATCTATGAGTTGGTCATTATAATTAGAAATTGAAGGAAACCTAATGTGTAAAAAATAAATCCTTATCAATAACATATCTTGAAAACATTCCAGATCATACGACCGCCGTCCAAGACCAAGAGACGAGGAACCAGAGGATGATTATGAAGAAAGAAGACCATACGACAGAAGGCCGGTGAAAAGACCAGCATACCCTGAGAGAAGACCATACGATGAAGATGAAGATAGACGTCCTACTTCTAGAAGACCTAGACCGAGGCCCAGGGATGAAGAAGAAGAAGAAAGATATAGGCCTGATGATGAAGAAAGGCCTAGGATAGGACAGAGAGATCAGAACAGAGAGGATAGGCCGAAAAGGCCAAGACCAAGAGATGAATATAGGCCTAGAGATGAGGTTAGGCCAAGGGATGAAGTCAGACCAAGAGATGATGTCAGACCAAGAGATGAAATCAGACCAAGGGATGAAGTCAGGCCAAGGGATGATGTCAGACCAAGGGATGAAATCAGACCAAAGGATGAAGTCCGGCTAAGGGATGAAGTCAGGCCAAGGGATGAATCAAGAGTTCAGGATGAGGTAAGGCCTCGTGATGAAATAAGACCGCGCGATGAAATTAGACCTAGGGAACCAATAAGACCTAGAGAAAAAATTAGACCACGCGACGAAATTAGACCAAGAGACGAATTTGAGTCTCGTGACGAAATGAGGCCTAGAGACGAAATAAGGCCACGTGACGGAATCAGGCCAAGAGATGAAATCAGGCCCCGTGACGAAATAAGGCCACGAGATGAGATCAAGCCAAGAGACGAACCTTCCCGCGAAAGACCTGAAAGAAGACCTGTTAGGGCAGAAGCAGAAATAGAAGAAGAAGTAGTAGTAGAACAAAAGATAGTCAGACCATCGAGGCCAAGAGAGGACAGGATCTCCGAAGGTCGAAGGTATAGAGGAGGAACCCCTTTTAAAACTAGGGACAATAGACCATACACAAAGACTGACTTTGTCCAAAGACCATATGATGACAGAAACGAGGAGAAGAGGCCCGTGCCCGGAGCACCCGAACCTCCAGCTACTACCCTCGTAAAGCCAAATGGTTCGGGTCTTTTCGGCAAACCTCGAATGCCTCCGAAGATTAAAAGACCAGTTCCAATAAACGAAAAAGATAGATATGATTATGTTCCTATTGCTACTACAAAATCTCCTCCAAAAGTAGATGATGATGAGTACTATGATTATGAGGAAGATGATACGAGTAGACCGTCGTCTTCTGGAAAGACCAGCACGGTACAGCAAAGACCAAAGCTTGAACCGGTAGAAAAGGAAAAATTTAAGCCTACGAGACCGCATTATTCGGGTAAAGGAAGAAAAACCAAAAGACCAATTGATTATGAAGAAGAGGTTTATGATGAACCCGTGAAATCACAAAAGTATGCCTACAATCAGAGAGCTAAAGAAGAGAGGATTAAGCCTAAACCTGTACCAGCAGATGATGAGTACTATGATTATGAGGAAGAAAAGAAAGAGAAAGAAAGATTCAGAGCAGGAGAAGACATTACTAGCAAAATTAAAGACTTGCGACCAAATGTGAAGGTAGTTAAACGTCCTTTTTTACCCTCTAGGGGTGGAAGCCCGTACCTTCCCCGCGGATTACAACCCGTAGCGGGAAGGGATGTCTCAGCACCACTTAATACCACCCCGAAACCTACCACCACTTCTCCTAAACCCACAACTACGCCTACCCCCACTACAACCACTTCTACCACTACCACTACTACACCTAGCACCACCGCTGTTACTACAACTACAACTACAGAAATACCAACAACAACAATCACAACAGAAAGAACAACTACAGAAGCACCGAAAGATGAGTACGACGAAGAAGAATATTACGACGAAGAAGATATAGATTACGATAAGAACAACAAGAAAGAAACTACAACAGTTGTTGTGACAACAACACCAACTACTACAAGAGCAACAACAACAGTGGTCCTGACAACTGAACAACCAACAACACAGGAACAACAAGCTAAAAACTTAGCTTCAAAAGTTCTCCGAGTATACAACGATAATTACGAAGCCATTCGTGACAAACTAGAATCTACGTTATCACCTGGAGACTATATAAAACCTTACTTAGCTACAGCTACACCTTTAGTCTCAGATAATCGATACAAACCTTCAGAATACAAAAAAGACATCAAACCCAAACCAGAAATATCAAAGCCTTACACTGCAACAGGAAAGCCGTTACTCCCCGAAAATATATCAATAAAACAAAATCTAGCAGACAGCATTGAAAATGATTACGATGTGCGGTTCAATGAAGCTCTGACACCTACTTTGCCAGTAAGCAGAGTACCATCAGGGTTTGTTATACCATCAGACAGGGACTATACATTCTCTAGATTTAGGAATAACTTGCAACCAGCAGATCCACAGTATGCTGCGTCGGATATATCAAGTTTCCAAGTTCGAAAACGACCTCAGGTTTCCGGGGTCAGTATAAGGACTCCATCTTCTTATTATCTACATCCACAAAGGCTGGTGTACCAAGATGATCCTTCTCATAGGTATCCTAGACAGCTTTTTTATAGGTCTGTAGACTTTTATTAGAATTACTGGGCATATGAAAACTTGTAGGGTAGTTTTGTGATGGTCTGGGGTGGCAACAGTTTTGTGAAGGCAAATATCAAAATATTAAAATGTAGATTGATAATAATTGTGCTGAATAAGTTCATGTTTTTAGACGAAATAATAATCAATTATGGAATTATTTAAACCGACTTTATAAAAAGAGGAGGTTTTCAAGTCGATTGTATTTTGAATAGTTATTTTTCGCTCAAAATTAAAATAATATTTGAAAATTGAAGATCTCAAAAGCATTATTTGACACATTAAAAATTAATAGAGGTGGAACGGTATATTTTATAACCGACTTTAAAAAATCATTAGGTTGTGTATTAATAAAATGTTGCACAGTCGTACTTACAATTATGATAAAATGTTGCACAGTCGTGCAATTTTGATAAAATGATGCACAGTCGGATAATTTTGATAAAATGTTGCACAGTCGGACAATTTTGTTGTTTCCAACAAAAAATATTCTTATACCCTACAGGTTTTCGTATATAGAAGTACATTAAAATTATAAGTCAATTAAGTAAAATAAATTATGTAAAGAAAAATAACTATTTTCGGAACATTGAAGACCACTGCCAATTTTTTAATTTATAGAAATTCAAAGAAAAATATTTGTGTAATTAAAAATACTCTTAGTTACCTGTATTTTTAAGAAAAAATCTAGTGCCTCTGTGATCAAGAAAACAAATGGCATGATTATGGTGACAGTTTGAATGTCACCAGCGCAGCTGAGCGTTGCCTACATTTATCCAATAATTAGGGAGTAAACAAAATATTGTACTAATTTATTAGATGACGCCAAGAAGACAAATATAATAATATAAAAACAGTGTCTACTCTTGTCATTTTAATAAAATGTTGGGCTCTTGCATTCATTTACGCAATTTTTTTTCTCGATTACATTCTCACTCAAAAAATTTGTACATTTTATAAATACGAACAACATTTTTTTTATTTTGTACACAATAGTTTTAAGGAGACTTTCCAATAATAAAAAACTATGTAAAATAATGTTTGTGTCTTCTTTTAACCGACTCCGCATCTTAGTCGCGACAAAGGTTATGGCGACAGTACGATATCTCGACCAGCAGTGATGCGATAGCACATCAGCTCGACGTAAGCAATAACAAGGTCCACTATACATAGTGCAGAACTACCTCTCTGCCTACGTACTGATCTAAGGGGTCTACTTGTAAAGCAAGCTAGGAAATATAGAGAAATATTGAAATAATACTCTAAATACTTAATGTACCTACGCTTTTTAAAATTATTGAACCTGTAAAAACTTTTTGGGCAACTAATGATGTCATCTTTTTTATAATAAACTGAGCCTCATTTACTTCCTTGCCTTTTCTGACAGTTGGTCGCAGTGATTAAGTTAGGGCACCCCGACGAAACGGGTTAGGTTAGAACTGTGAACAAATGCGCGCGAGCCGAGCGAGCAAAGCGGACGATGTTTCGGCAACGGCCGGCAAGCGCTACATCCAAGTTGGTCGCAGTTGCTTGGCTATTTAGTGCTTTTAGAGCCCGAAAATGGTAATGGTAATTAATTCACAAAAAGAGACGTAGGTATTCATTAAATTAGTGTTCAATAATATTTTTAGAAAAGCAAAATGGAAATGATTTCAAAGTCAAAGCATTTATTTCAAGTAGACACATAAAAGACACTTATGCATCAATTGCAATTTACATTAATAAAATAGAATTCATTCTAGTCGCCCCTTCCAAAAGGTAGTTTCGTATGGAGAAGAGTGGGCAAGAAACTCCACCGTAAATCTTTTAAAATGTGTTACAATATTTTGTATACATTAATTATATAATTATAATTATGTAAAGACGATGCACCTATAATAAAACTACCATACCACAATAGGTAAAAAGAATTACAAATGAAGCAATGACAAATAAGTTAATTATGTGATAGATACATGGTGTTCACATATTTACTAACATTATAAAATTATACGATTTACCAAATGTTTTGTACCAGTAATAAATCAGTATGTGAGATAAAGTAATCACAGAATGTAAATCAATGTCATAAAAATAATAAATTAAACAATTAAATTAGCAACCAGTTTGATTTTGTCCAGACTCTAGATTGTCCTATGGAGCTGGCCCAGCATGTTTCCAAGCATTCTTATCTTGGATATAATCCTCCACATTTTAATATGCTTTATTTGAAGTTCGATTAAATAAATGCCGAAAATAACATGAAGTATTGACATCAAAGTTTATGGATATTTAACAATTGTTTCTATCGCTTCATAAAGAGAATAAATTCTCAAATGACAACGGCTCAAGGTCAACATTGAATAATTGAGGCCTGGTGATAAAATAAAACAATGGTAAAATTAATATTGTTCTATATTTTTTTAACTACGACATTACAAACACAATACTTAAACTAAAAATAAAATTATTGTACAGTGACCAGCACTAATATGTATACATTTGGCAACTTTCAATAGCGATTTATTCGTGAAATAACGAATACAATAATGAAATACGACAAATTACATAAGTCTATGGGTTCGAAAATACTATGTTCGTAACAACATAAAAAATGCTTCAAAAATAAAGGAGAATATCGCTTTTGAATTTAGCCAAGTGTATACATATGCTCGTGACTGTACAGGGTGTTTCGTAAGGCGATGTAAATTCTTAATGGGGCAAACCAAATAATAGTTTTATACTACCTACTATATCAACTTAATTTTAAAAAATATTTACATAAAGATATAAAAATAACCAAACATCACACGTATGTCCTGTACCTACATTAAATGGACTTTAAAACTGCATTCAATTAATGTCATGTGAAAATAAATTAAAGTCTTGGTTGGTCCTTTTAAGATTTGATTGACCGCCGATCGCCTTACAAAATACTCGATAAACTTATTCTAATATTCTAAGAACCGGAACGTATTTAAGGCACTATTATAACATTAATCTTATACAAAAATCCGAAATGTGGTTTTATTCAAACTACGGAATTCAATACACAACATCAACATGGAATTATGAACATCAAACTTTCATGTTTTATTATAATCATTTTTCTATTCGATTTTTTTTACATTGTCTTGAGATTTTGTCAACAAAATAATAAATAAACCCTAATAAACTAACAACACTAATAAATATTTTGGTCAAATACTTATCATAACCTAGACCTAGCTTTATTTTTACAACAGTTTTAAATCACCAGTAACCAAACTAAAAAAATGTCATGTCATTATTTGCCAAAAAATTATAATTAAGATTAAATATCACCGATTCCTATGTTAATCACACTCTGTCGTATTTAATTTGGAAAAATCACAGCCATTGGTATATTTAAGGCCAATTTATAGAGCATTGTCATGATAACCCAAATTTTTGTGAACCAGTTTATGCACCTGATTTTGGATAAAACACTTGGCTTTTTGGGGAAAACATCGTAAGGAAACCTGGATTTAAGTTTGACATTGTCAACACGCAGTGAGCAAGAGTGGTGATCCATGCTCGTGAAAATTCCATGCTTATATTATTCTGGAGCCATAAATGCTTGCTATTAAAATTCTGCTGGTGATAGGATATTTATCTCCGATATCCAGCAAATATAGCAACCTGTTTGCAGTTGCAGCAACCTGGCGCTTAACGTGGATATCCAGTCACATCATCATCCAATTACATTCAAACCATAACCAGAAACTAACCAATCAGAAGCTAGAACTCTCAACCTGACTCTTGGAGCGATGCTTCGACCAGCTTCCAGGAATGCCACTAGATTCTTCATTATAAGCTCCATTTTGAATTCCAGTCTTCGTTTCCTGGATTTCTTTCTGGTCACTGGATTCCTCTCGGTGGAAGATCCGGTTGATGGGGTACTGGAGGAAGTAGAAGATGAAGGTGGAAGACCAGATCAGGATCTGGTAGAGGCAGACCTGCCACCAGGTCATGATGCCGAAAACTGCGTACAGCCAGCGGTGGGAGAAGAAGTAGATTGAGTAGTAGCTGGAAAAGTACGTTAGGTAATTCAGCATTCATCATTGTTTTAAAATCTTAATATTACTTATAACTCCTAGACACTTAGATGGTCTCCCATTCTAAGCCAATATGCTTGAAATTAAATAAAGAGACTAGTTTCTAAAACTGCTAGTTTTAGAAAGTAAGTTTGTCTGGTGGAATAATTAGTATTTTATTGATATGATAGGTTGAGGCCATCAGATAGAAACTGGGTCCTGCTTTTTTATAGAAGCCCTCACCTTATGCCTTATGCTGTATCACTAAGGGATCTGTCGATGTCTTGTTGGTCTAAGAAATAGTTTAAAACAAATAAATACTCACACAATAGCATACAACACTCCAGTGCCACCAGTCAACCACAACTCCAGCTTAAAATTCGTGGGGTGTCTCCTGGCCTGCAGCACCGTCTCAACCAGCACCACAATGGCGATGTTGGTGTGCACGCAGTGGTTGAACCACCAGGGCACCAGCTGGTCGTAGACCTGCGGGAAGACCAGCTCGCGGTCGATCCAGTAGAGGGTCCAGAACATTGCAGTTATGAACTAGAAGGGAAGACAATATAGGATGTTAGTAAAATATTATTGAGAATTACAAAATTCAGGGTTAAAGGTTTCTGCTTAAAAAAATTATGAAATGCTTGACATGACAAAGTCGCAAATTATTGTGTGAAAGTTTGGAGGCAAAATAACAACGGGATCGATCGATTTGGATGGTTAAGCGGTGTTTGCTATGTCATACGAGCATGGGTAACTACAGTTCACGTACTGATACCTCTTCTTGTCTTGGAGAGCACTTTGATCCGTCGGTTTGGACTATCAGAGGCTAAGAGCCATAGATCTGCCTTAGGAAATCTGTGTTGCTCAGTAAATGCGTTGTGTAATTCACTTGTATTCTTTGTTTATTATAGATTATTATATAAAACTGCATTCGTTCAAAATGGGAATCCACCTCGTAGGTGATAATGATCATCATGAGTAAATATTGTTCGAGATAATAAGGCCTCTTTGTCTCTAAATACTTATACAAAACCTTCAATATCTATCGTCATAAAAATGTCACTATGCTCATTGTAGACTACGGTAATAAGTAAGAGTTGAGACTGGAACTGTACATAGGTTTAAATTAATTAAATAGCTTACCAGCGTCAAAGGCACCACGAGCCCTGAGAATATGACGTCCCTCGCAAACTTGAGCTTCCTCCCCAGAGCAGACTCATGGCGGTCCAGCCACTCCATGATGTCATACACTAAGGACATCGTCAGGAACATGGTTTGGAACAGCTGGAAGACAGAGAAAGTGGAGGTTAGGTAACAGAATAAGTTCATATTTAACACTAATTTATCATTAACAGCCCGGAGATTAGAATTTGGCGGTGTGATGCCCCGTGTCTCGGAAAGCACGTTAAACTGTTGGTTCTGCGCCTGATCTCTCCTCGGCCGTGTCGGGTAGCCGTCTCATCGAACTTTGAGAGTGAGGGAACAGAGAATGCTCCTGTGTCTGCGCATACACTTGTGCACTATAATATCTCCCGCGTCGGTGGCTAATTTCCGCTGAGATTGACCGCCATGGCCGAAATTCGGTCTGGAGGACTATTATTAAATGTATATTAACTGTAAGACAGTTTAGATATGTAGATTTAATGCTATTAGTAGTCGGCACTCGTAGTTGGACAAAAGCACGAATGACAGCCACCAGTCTTTGTCAATTTTAATTCATTTCCACTCCAGGAAGACTGACCAGTGCCTGTTGCCAAGTGTGTTGCCTCCTATGACTCAAAACACTCGAACCGCTTAACCAATGCCTTGCTGTGGTTTGTTCGCGCAGAATTCGTAGAAGGAAACCACGACTATGATTATACCACCTATAGTGGCCACTAGACGCCAAACTATAACAGGTACCTACTTAAAGCACCAAAACTCGTTGCTGCCCCGTCTACAAAGCAGCAGCAACAGCATTCTATTGCTATTTATATTGCTGTCCGTTTTGACAGTCATTTCCAAAACCAGTGGTAAGTACAGCCATAGGCATAGACCAGGCATTAGGTAAAGGCAAGTACTAACAATATTAACATCATATATGTTTCAATACGTAAAGAGTGTCCATGGAGTTTCTTGCCCGTTCTTTTCCATAAGTACCTACTACGCTTTGGAATGGGCAACTAGCTACATATTTCTGACTGACCGCTTCCTTGACAATTCAAAAGTGCCTGTAGTTGGTTTATCTATATCTATACATATAATAAATCTGTAGACGAGGCGTTTCTGTACAATGCAAATATTTAAAAAAAAATAGCTGGTGTGTTAAAGTATAACCAACAGATGCCATTTCTATCATTTTTTTCATTTTTGTCTGTTTGTCTGTTTGTCTGTGACAGATGTTTGTTAAGTATCACGTAAAAAGTACAAAACCAACATGGTTAAATTTTATACTCAAATATTGTGTGTAACTCAGAGTTACATTTAGTTTTTGTTTCATCGAAATCGGTTCAATAAATCAAAAGATAAATGAATTTAAAGTGTTCAAGAAGAACTTTTCTTTGCTTATTCATACACGTAACGACATCTATTGACGCCAAATGGTACTAACGAATATATATGATAAGTTAACCGAGGCATTTCTGTACATGGAAAATATTCCAAAGAAATAATTGGGGTGTCAAAGATGCCATTTTTACCATTTTTATTTGTCTGTTTGTCTGTGAGACGGGTTTGTTACAGTATCACGAAAAAAGTACGAAACCATTAGGGTTAACTTTTATACTCAAATATTGTGTATAACTCGGAGTATCATTTAGTTTTTGTTCCACCACAATCGCTCCACTCTATAAAATTTATTAATCAATTTAATGTTCAACAAGAATTTTTAATTATGCAATGTAGTAACACGTAAGGACATCTATTGATCCGAAATTATACTAACGTAAACTCATGTAGGTTTGTGAGATCTTTTGTTAATTTCGCATACTTCACGCGTAACATTGTGAATAGAATATAACTCCCAATGATCTAATCAAAAGTTTGGCTAATTAAAGTTTTCCAAATGCGTTGTTTATTAGTTCAGTGGTGGTGGCGCTACCTATCTTTCAAATCATGATACAGCTTAGTTATTTCACATAAAACGATACATGTTCATTTATTTTTTAAATTCTTTAATTTAATACTTTTGGAAGGCTATACATATAGGATACAGTGTTTGATCGAACGTTTTCCAATGGGTAATAATTTAAATGTATCACTTTGTGATCGATAGATGGCGTTGTTCATTTAACGTCATTTTCTGAATCGCGGTGTTAAGACTTTCCGCAGAAGAATGACCTTTGCCCAATGTTTTACCATAACTGAAGAGTTACATTCATAATTATTTTCAAGCTCACATAAATGTTGACTTGTAGCGTAGACTCGTAGAGTCCATTAAATATATTTGCAAATATATTAATAAAGGTAGTGACCAAGCTATGATCGCGCTGAGAAATCGCAATGAATACGATGAAGTCACGAGATATCATTCTGGCCGATACATTAGCTCCTCAGAGGCAGTTTCAGTATGGCGTATTTTAAGTTTTCCAATACATGAGAGACATCCACCGGTCATTCATCTCGATGTACACCTTGAGGGCGGGCAACGAGTGTATTTTCAGTCTGAAAATGTCACAGAAAGGTTAGACAATCCGAGACAAACCACTTTGATGGCATTCTTTCGCCTCTGCCAAACTGATAATTACGCGAAATCCCTTCTTCATAACGAGGTTCCATCGTATTACACATACAACAAGCAGCAAGGTGTTTTTAACCGTAGAAGACGTGGAACTGCTCTGGAAGGCGAGCCTGGAGTTTTCAAGGAACACGTGATAGGACGAGTGGACACTGTACACCCGAATAATTTAGTGTTATTATTTACGCCTTCTTCTGCACGTAGTGCGAGGACCAACTTCTTTTAATGAGCTCCGTAAAGTGGATGATATTGAATATCCCACATACCAGGCTGCTTGCCGCGCACGTCATTTATTAGATGGAGATCAACATTGGGATGATGCTTTAGCCGAGGCATGCGTCATCTGTTTGCCATCTTACTGACCTTTTGTGGCTTAGCGGATGCTGGGCAGTTGTGGCAAAAATATCAAGATAAGTTTGCTGAAAATTTTTTGAGACATGTATGGCAAAACAATGATGGTGAAATTCCTGACCGAGTACGTGAAAATTGTCATAATAGATCGTTGTTGGCTATACAAGACATAGGTAGTCATAAGTATAGGAGGAAACCCGCTCACTCAATACGACTTGCCCACACCGACAGTCGATGCGGAACGTATAAACAGAGAGTACGCCACGGAGATTAGTTACAATCCCGTGGAATTAGCAGAAACGCTGCAAAACGGCTGCTCAATTTTGACAACGGAACAGCGTCAAATATTTGATCGTGTGTGCGGCAGTGTAGATAATACATTGGGGGAAATCCTGTTTTTAGACGCGCCCGGTGGAACAGGCAAAACATTTCTAACCAAAGTTATTTTGGCTCGAATAAGGACCCAAAATAAGATTGCTCTTGCTGTCGCCTCCTCAGGAATAGCAGCCACATTGTTGCCCGGAGGAAAAACCGCACATACAATATTCAAAATCCCCATCGACTTGGATCGAACAGAAAGCCCGGTTTGCAATGTGTCAAAGCTAGGGTTTTACGCGATTGTGTCATAATAATTTGGGACGAGTGCACGATGGCAAATCGCAAGGCTGTGGAAGCAGTAGACCGAACTTTGCGGGACATTAGGCAAAATGACCGGCCGATGGGAGGCATTACGGTACTTTTCTGTTGTGATTTTAGGCAGACACTCCCGATAATACCCAGAGGAACGAGAGCCGATGAAATTAGCGCCTGCCTAAAGAGTTCGAAAAATCGAACTCTTTAGGCAGGCGCTAATTTCATCATTTTTTTCACATTTCGCCATAAAAATGGCGCAATGTGATATCAACTCATTTGAGTTTAAATATGCGAGCACATCTGGGAGGGAATCCAAACGCGCAAGAGTTCTCAAATTTACTTTTGAAAATTGGTGACGGCACATATCCCCCACAAGATGGTAAAATAATTTTGGTGGAGAACCTTTGTTGTTCCGTTGCTTCACAGCTGGAACTCATTTCTTCAGTTTATGGGAATCCCACAGATATCGGGAACCACGCTGCTGCTTGGCTGTGCCAACGAGCTATTTTGACCCCCCGCAATGACCAAGCGGCAGCAATAAATACACGAATATTGGCACATGTTTCTGGGGAAAGTAAGCAATATACTTCGATAAACATAAGATGCCACACACTATCCAGTAGAGTTCTTAGAATCCCTTAACACGCCCGGTCTTCCAGCACACAACATTTTTTTTTAAGTCGGTGTGCCAATTATTCTTCTCAGAAATTTAAGTCCTCCCAAACTTTGCAACGGCACTCGGCTCATAGTCACCAATCTCCAACACAACGTCATCGAAGCCGAAATCTTAACAGGTTGCGGCGCCGGTGATGTTGTTTTTATTCCCAGAATTCCGCTCATTCCTAATAATTTCCCGTTTAGTTTTAAACGTGTGCAATTCCCCGTCAGCCTTTGTTACGCCATGACCATTAACAAAGCTCAGGGCCAGACATTGTCCGTTGCGGGGGTGGATCTTAGTATTGGTTGCTTTTCACACGGCCAACTTTATGTAGGTAGCTCTTTCGCGTGTAAGCAACCCTAGCAACCTTTTTGTGTACGCTCCTGGTGGTTCCACCGCTAACATTGTATATAGAGAAGCATTTTCCTAAATATCACAAGTTTTTTGTCAGCTTTTTGAAAAATCACAAGGCCTGGTCGAAAGATTCTCCCGATTTCCCTTCCATAAGCAGCACATTATTTTTTTCCGACATCCACGCGAACGAAGTCGCGGGCACAGCTAGTTTGAAATAAATGCGTTGAGTTTTTTAGTTTAAAATTTGTTACTATAACTTTTCGTGTTTAATAACTTTATTGTTCTCATGTTTTTTTGATATGATTATGGAATAAGTATTCTCTGAAATAAGTGTATTTATTTCTTTACATGCAAACTAGGGACAACTAGCCGTTGGTCCCGGCTGTCATTCGTGGATCTTTGACAGTCGTTACGGGTCGTCAGAAGCCCGAAAGTCTGACAACCAGTCAAGCACTTAACCAGACTAGGGGTATCGTATTACTTAGTAACTGGGTTGTGAAGGTCAGATAGGTTTAAAAAAAAATAGGCAGATTTTGTAGCAAATCATAGGTATTGTTACGAAATATATGTAAAATCATTAATGTTTAACATAAAAGTATATATATGTGAGAACGATGTAAAAAAAGACGTGCACTTTAAATGCGTCCAGAGTAAAGCAAATAGAAACAAACAATTCAAAATTAGAATAATTAAAATACGCCGCGCCGTGCTGGCTAAGAGATGACCAGTACCTAATGACGACGCCCATTCACGAACATGACGCATGGATCAGCACCATTCAGCTCAACCATTTTGAAGGGAGCTAAATAGCTCAGCACACGCGCTACCGTCAGCGAGACATTTGAGTGAGCATACTATCAGCCGCCAAGCACATTCAAGCCAAATGCGTTACATTTAAGATCCAATGAGGTCCGTTATCTTTAGTGAAATATACGTGTCATGACTCCATGGTAGAACAAACACACATTCTTCCACAACGAAATAATTCAAACACTAATTATTATAATTAATCAGTTAGCGTTAATTAAAGGTGACGCTGAGGTCAAATCATGTCTGCTTGTTATCGCAGACGGTAGACAAAGTTCAGTTGTGTGGAGGACAGACCTGTCTGTCATAGTGTGTAGACGTGATCGGGTTAGGAGCCACAGAAAGCGGATAATGAAGAGTTTCCTATGGATAGGAAGAGTTTAGTCGCGCCATTTGTTATTTACAGCTCAAACACTATGAAATAGGTGGACGTTCTGAGGGCTTCTGTAACTTTAGGCGTTCTAAAGGAGTATGATGATTTACAACTAGTTAGTTGAATACAATAGTGCTTTTTGAGTAATAGGTAAGGTCGTAAGCAGTCCCATTATCCCTATCAACTATCAAAGCTAATCTTAAACATCACTGACTGATGGTAAAGAAATATATCGTGATTTCTGCGTTACTTGGATTTGATTATCGCATATAACAAAATTATTTAGTGCAGTAAGTACAGTCAGCGTCACAATGCGGGAACCCCCCTTCAAAGTTAATTTTAATACAACTAGGGTACCCAATTGATGCAGCTCACCGTACAATGTTTATATAATATTTATAATTGATAGGCTACCTAATGCCTAAATACTCAATCCATGGGTTTCATAAACATAGAAAAACTGAATAAATACATAAACAGTTATAAACTATCACAAATCGAAAGTATTTTCTCTGTATTCAAATTTATTTAAACGCAGTTAACCTCTCAACTAGAAAGGGCTGACCTAGGAAATACTTGTACTACAGACTGTTTAGAAACTTCTAATCATTCGTATTGTATTGTATTCTATCTTGAGTAGGCTCATGTAAATAGGTAAAAAATGGAGTAACGTCTATATCAATAGTAAATAATTTACGGAATTTCGAAAGTGCGAAACAAAGAAAAGCTCATAAATATGCAGGTTTTTAAACAGTTCAAAATTATTACTAATCGATGGAATAAAAAAACGAGAGGTGTCGGTGTCGGGACACCCGGGTGGCCCGAAGTTCCTTTCGCTGTTTAATTTTTTTCTCCTGTCTAAGATAAGACAGACACACATAAGCCTATACGAATACAGCTGACGCGAACCATACAGTAAAAATAAAATAAAATGATACACTTCTTCGGTGTAGCTCTCATTCGCCAAGTGTGCAGAGCGACAAGGGGACGTGCGATAAGGGATCGTTACAAAAATTGCAAACTAAAATATATCTGCTTCTTCACTTCACTTCTAGGTACACCCTTTAGTTTGATTATAATTCATACCTTGATTTATGTTAATTCTAAAGTCATAACAACACAAATATTTGTATAATTCCGCTTTTGGTTATCAATGTGAGTGGCTTCCCGAGCCCTTATCTTAGAAGGAAGGTTTCCTACAATGTTTTTGGAAACTCAAATAATTCCTGGATTTGACGGTAGCTTCTAATCTAAATGATTTGAAGCGGACATACATACAGCGATAAAGTAATTATTAATTAAACTAAGGACAAATTATTGAAACCGCGGGAAAGTCAGAGTGAAGGTATTTTTTTATTGTATATTTTGAATAAAAAAATAAATAGCGTTTTTTTTCAATATTAATTTCAATAAATTTACTTTTTACTTTACGGTACTTTTAAATAAACGAATTACTATAGAATGGGTACCTTACTCCTCCTAAAACTCAACTCAACAAAACCAACAACAACCAACTCAACTCAACTATCTCAATTCAATCCATCTTCATCTTCCAGGTAATTATAATGATTTTTTAAATAAAAAAGATACAACCCTAATTAACAAGGAATTTACGCAACAGCCAATCACAACAGCTGATAACATCCGCTACGCTTATCGCCCCGCTACCCGCTCGCGATGAGACCTTATCGAAACGCGGGCGCCCTAGATAAGTAGTCAAATGGTATCCGTAAGGCTGATAGTGTCGATAATAAGGACAGGCACGTGACTGAACTTTGGTCGTCCGCACGATAATGGGGTTTGATGTCCGGTTGTTGTAGTTGATATGGTGGTTTTAGGGAGCCGTATGTAAAAAGGGAGCAGTGGAGGCCCAGTGGTAACGGCCGCGACGTACGAGTTGTAGGTCGTTGGTTGGAACCCAGACAGGTACTTTACTTTGTGTAAATAATAACATCACCACTGCTCTCAAAACGGTGAAGGAAAACATAGTGAGTAAACCGGCATGTCCTAGAACTAACAATTCAAAGACAAGTGACATCTACCAACCCGCACTGGGCCCGCGTGGTGGATTACGGCGCACTCCCTCTCACAGAGTGGAGGCCTGTGTCCCAGCAGTGGGAACGTTATAGGTTGATTATGCTATGTAAAAAAAGGCAACGCAACCTGTCGTGTACTGGTGAGTTTTTGAGACAGGACTGCTGCGTAGCAGTAGCAGCCTGGAGTCTGGACTTTTGCCTGGTTGATGGCAATAGGCTCGCCCAAACCTAGCTGGCGAATTCTGTGTGAACTACACGAACACCTCTGCCTAACCCTCTGGGAAATACAGGTGTGCTGTTATGTTTATGTTTTATTGAGAGACCTACATAAGTTAGTTATCTAAGCATGTGGTCCCGGGTTCAGTCTCCGGGTCGGGCAAAGTGTTCTTGGGAAATTCTCAGTAACGGCCCAGAGTGTGGATGTGCTAGTGACAATAGGCCACCTTCTACTACATGGAATTTATAGCACCTTCAACTTGTAAGACGCTGGCCAAATGTTGGTGCACTATTGGTAACAACACACCACCAACCCCAATAAATAAAGGCGTAACACAGGGTGACACGGACATCAGCGCGCGACCTGTCACCATGGATTCAGTACATGATTGCGAACCACCCCTGCGTTGAATTTCATTGTCAGTTATTTTTTTAAACATTTACTGTTCCATACATTTTGATCGCGTCTCTCTTGGCCGGATTAATACTCTGGGATCTGGACACGAAAATCCTTGCGTCCCTTTATTGCTGGCGGATGATGGAGCTAACGCGTGATCAGCGTCCTGTTCTCCGGGAATCCGAGGCATGACCGTCCGTCATGACTCGCACAATACGGGTGGGGCCTTGCCACAATAGGGGCGGTAAGGCCTGTTATGGCGGAATGGCTGGAGAGGCAGCAAGGCACCCTTAGTTTCCGGCTGACACAGGTGCTTACTGGGCTCGGATCTTTCTGGAAGTACCTGCGTCGCATAGGTCGGGAGCGGACGCTCGTTTGTCATCACTGTGTGAACTGCTCCGAGGACACGACGCGACATACGCTGGAGGAGTACTCAGCTTGAGCTCAACAGCGCTGTGCCCTCGTCACGACACTCGGTGCGGGTGATGTGGCTTCCAACCGCGGTTCAGTCCACGGTCGGAAGGGAAAACGTGTGGAATACTGTCGCCTCCTTTTGCGAGAAGGTGATGCATGCAAAAAAGGCGGCGGAGAGAGAGAGAGCATACCTCTCATTCCACCCGTACCAGAAGAGCAGCCGGGCGTCGAAAGGCGCTCAACTATCTTCAGCCACCATAACGAAGGCCGGCGGGCGGCGAAATTGGGGCGGCGTCGTCTCTCGAGCAGTCAGGCTCAAAGAGGTGACACGCAATATGCGCGCCTTAATGGGAGGACGTGCGGTCTTGGGATCAGCCGCACTTGGTGATGGGTCCCGCTAGGCATGGCGGGCTGATACCAGTCGGGGGTGCGGCGAATGTACAAGTATCTCCCAGGCACCAACTCATGGTATTAAATGGAACAGTGGGGTTTTAGTCGGTAGGAGTCCGACATAACCCTCCGTTCTTCCAAGGTGGAGGGTATCCATGAGAATTTCCCCAAGATTTTTTTTTTTTTGCTAACCGACGAAATATATCTACGCTAGGGGCTCTAGAATAATTTGCTGAATTCCTGGTTACAGTTTACGTGTTGATGTCCTGGCACCCTGTATACTTACTTAATTATATATAATTGTACACCAGAAAATACATAACAAAACACTACAAAACATACAATGGGCGACCTTATCTCTTTCTGCGATCTCTTCCAGGCAACCTTAGAATGGACTGTGATAATGGAATTGGAATAATGTGAGCGAGGAATAAACCTTGAAGACTTTTGACCCGCAGTTAACGCTCACTCCCATCAGTGATGTCATCCAACAGTGCACCTTCAAGTTTCAAGCCTACGAAGCTTTTCAGTTGCCGTAATCATAATCATTATCTGCAATAGGTAGGTATTGGTACAATGTTGGTCATAAAATCAGTAATTAAGTTTCCTAATACATTCAGACATACTAAACATACAAAACTTCAAAATGTAGCGAATGTAGAGTACAATTATTTGTGTCAAATAACATGCTTTAATAACAGTTTCTATCATTCAAGTATTATAATGTTTTGCTGCCATCGTGATTTCACTGAGAGAGAGAGACGGAAGAAGCCCGAACGTCAGACAGCCAGTCTTACCAAGTGGTATCATGTTACGCGGGCTAGTCACTGGGTTATTGATAGGCAGTCGCTCCATGTAAAATACTCGGATTCAGCTGCATTCGGTTGGCCAGTTGTTTTGTACGCGATTCAAATGTTCATTATGTAGTCAAGGGTTGAAAGTTCAAAATATAATTTATATATTTATAGGAACAGTTCATGATGAAATCGAACGACAATGATTAGCCAACCCCCTCAAATCTATGTATTGTTACAACATTTTAATGATAACACGGTCACTTTAAATCATTGTGTTATCACTAATTAGAGAACTGTCCGCCTGTTACAATTAATTACAGTAGCTTGGTAATAAATATCAGTTCGTAATGTTCCCACTGCAGGACAAAGGTCTCTTCTTATACAGAGAAGGAACATGCATCGGTCACTGAACTCAGTATGAGAAGACGCAAACTCAAAACATTAGCACTAAACAGTCAAGACAAGTGGTGGCAAGCGCGACTGCAAAGCGAAGGGTCCTGGGTTCGATCCCCCGGTCAGTCAGAGATATAGTTTTTTTAATAAGCATTTGTCACGAGCAGACCCGGAGCCTGTACTTATCTGTGGCTGATTTATGGCAAATGGCCTGTCTTCTATTAAATGGGACATATATAAATGGCGAAATGTTATATTTATACAAACTCTAGGCGACCAGGCTGCTACTGAAATAGGAGATTTCTTAGTCAAAGTCACTTATAAGACACATTTGAATGTCAATATTTACAAAAAAAAGGAATTGATTCTACTTGCCCCTTACAAAAGGGAATTTCGTATGGAGAGCTCTGTGTAAAATGTTTTACAATATTATGGATATGTAATTTCTAATTAATTAATTACATGTGAATTCGATGTAACTGGAAGAAACATAAATGAAGCAAAAGAGTCTGCCTGCCTTTTCCCAACGATGTTAGGGTCGGCTTCCAGTCTAACCGGATGCAGCTGAATACCAGTATTTTACATGGAGCGACTGCCTATCTGGCCTCCATAACCTAGTTTACTGGATAACACGATACCCCTTGGTAAGACTGATTTTCAGACTTTTGGGCTTTGACTACCCGTAATGACTGTCAAAGACCTACGAATGACAGCCGGGACCAACGGTTTACCGTGATTTCCGAGACACGGAGGGGTCTCGATCTGTAATGGATGGTCACCCATCTACGAACCAACCGTGGCAAGCGTAGCTAAACCTTTGGCCATGGAATTATTTGGCCACTCGAATTAAAGATGAATGATTAATGATAAATGATGATAAATGATAAATGATTTTTATTTCTGTAAGTAGGTTTGAACAAACACTTTTACACGTCAATCATATTTTTTTTTAAACTAGATGGGGTCGGCGTTTCCTATCTGACTACTCTGAGAAGAAAGGCCGAAACAAACTCAGAGGTCACAGTCTCTTTTAAAGTCCAGACAAAATCTTGGTCAGGTCATGTGAAAGCTATGTAGATCGGTGTCTGCAATGGTCTTTTGAGGAAAGAACCACACAGATTGAGTGGACCTGTCCAGTCAGTGCACGCAAGCAATGATAGATACCTTATTTAGGTTATCTATAGTTCTATCGTTACCAAAGGTTACGTCAAATCTAAAGGCCTTTTACCAGCAGTGGGACGGCTACGGGCTGGTCTTACTTGGTACTTATATAATGATAACGATGATCACGCGATACGTGCCCTACGTGTGCTGCGTGTCCTAGTCATACGATGAGACGTGTGACAGACTCGTGCCTACGTGCGAGAAGGATGATTGTGATAAACAGATGAATTTTATTAATAAACAAATTGTGTATTTAAATGTTCATTGGATACCGATGTGTAGCTAATGTGCATTCTTATAATTTCTGACGTGACGATATTATCGTGGACGTTACGAAGTAATATGTATGTAAATATATGAAGACACTTTTAAATTCCCGTCCACAATAACGGGACTACGTGCACCGATGTTTTAACATCAACATGCGCACATTCTATTTTCAAACGACCATTTTTCGGAAAGCTTGTTTAGTTTCAGGTGTAAACGTTAGTTCCTGTAAAAGCGATCTTGTAAGCGAGATTGCAAGTGTTACATGCGGTATTCCCGGAATATAGAAATAGTCATGGAATTTTATTGTTAAGCAAAATGACTCCATGTCAATGCCGTAGCCGTGTTATGGCGCTTTCATCTACTGTTAAAGAATAGATTGTCAATTGTGATTTGAATAAACGAAAAATTTAAGATGGTAGATAATTTGCTTAACAATTAATTACCCTGACTTTACACAAGAATGAATGGAAAAATATTTTCGCAAAGATACTCAATACTCAATCATTTATTGCATTCCACAATGTATAATGCTTCGGTGGCAAGTAAACATTTGTTGTAACAATCGTGGACCCTGTCGGGGACAGCAAAAGAAAAATTTGAAGGAAGAGGACTTATTTAAACATGCAAATTATCTTATTCTAAGTATTTAAGGTAACATTTTATTAATTATTAATTTAATCTAAAGTGTTATTATTAAATGTATGCTATAAAAACCTTTTTGTGATAGTATTTTGTTAGTTTATTTGTAATAAAAACTTTTTAACAAAAAAATTAAACCGCCGATAAAACTAAAAACAATAAAAGCACTAAAAAGTTAAAAATAATACTATATCCTACCTATATTAATAAACTTAATCTAACCTACGATTAACCTATACTAAAATTTTAATTTTTTTTGGAGTCGGTGGCAAGCTAAGTAATGAAACGACTGACTGGTAATTCCTGAGTATTTTATATTATATTGCTTGGCACCGACTCCAAATATTTTTTTAAATTTTAGTATAGGCTAATCGTAGGTTAGATTAGGTTTATTAATATAGGTAGGATATAGTATTATTTTTAACTTTTTTGTGCTTTTATTGTTTTTAGTTTTTTCGGCGGTTTAATTTTTTTGTTAAAAAGTTTTTATTTTATAATTTTTTGTGGCTATAATCTGCTAATACTACATCCTTATCCTCATTTAGGTATATTATATTGCTTGGCACCGACTCCAATTTTTTTTTTTTTTCCCCCCCTATCCCCCCCCCCCTATTTTCCCACCCTTAGTATAGGATTTTTTTTCCCAAAGTTATATGTGACAAACTTCAAGGTATACCCTATCCAATAAAAAAAAAGAATGATCACAAAATCAGACTAATATGTAAAAAATTATGCGTGATCAAACATTACAATCAGTGAGTGAACACTCAATCATCCCCTGTTTTCCTTCACTTAGGGTTGGAATATTTTATCCAAATTTATATGGGACCAACTTCGGAGCTTACCCTTTCCAATAAAAAAAGAATTATCAAAATCTAACTACCCTGTAAAAAGTTATGCGTGGTCATACATAAAAAAAAATATATATATATACGCGTCGGCTTGAGAACCTCCTCCGTTTTTTTTCGTCGGTTAAAAATAGTAATATTTTTGTAATTTATGAGTACCTCGGGTAGTTTGTTATACATTTTTATCGACATAACCAGTGGACTAGATGAGTGCATTTCACACAACACACAACATCCCGAAGGTCTTCTAGCAAGAATCAATGAAGAAGATGGTGAAGCAGGAGAGTCCTGTAGTGGAGATCGCGTATAGGCTAGCGTAGTGTGGGACGCTCCTAGCTAGAATGACCGACGACCTTAAGAAGGTAGCTGGGATAAACTGGATGCGGAAGGTGGAGGACAGGGCGTTGTGGCAGCCTGGGAGAGGCCAATGTCCAGCTGTGGACTGCGATAGGCTGAGTTGATTGCTATAATCTCTATAAGTGATCAAAGCTTGTACAGCCTTCAGATTCTTGGGTCCAAAACGGGCAATAATAAAATGAGTTTTGTGACTTAAAAACAAAGTTACGATACAAAAGACTTAGATACCAAGCCAAGACTCTGAAATGATTTGGCATATAGGCAGGTATACAGCGTGGATCAGAAAGGCGTGGTACAGACCACCAAACTGCACAACTTTCTGCTTGGCACAACAGCTATCTCATAGTTTTGGGTATTGAAGCTCTGTGTGGGACAGCTGATATTTTTTTCGCGATTATTATGTTGGTCCCATGGAGGAAGTTGCGCAGTTTGATGGTCTGTAGGTACCACAACCTTAAATATAATAATAATATGAGACAACATCCACACAAGGTCTTCAGGTCCCAAACTAGGCAGAGCCTGTACTACGGTAACCTGATGACTGATATACATACTTATATACATATACACACCCAGTCACAGGTCAAAAAGACGTTCAAAACGACGTCATGCACACAAATGTTTGACTTGTCCGGGGATCGAACCCGGGACCAGCGGCTCAGAAGGCAGGGTCGCTACCAACTGCGCCAACCGGTCAGTCTATATGTATATCAACACACCTTTCTGATACACGCTGTATAACTCATTTCAAGAATAAAGAAAACATTGTGCACATAATCTGTCATTGCAATTGTATCTTATGAAAATTCATAGACTTATAATAAAATGACAATGGTGCCGATTCTCTTGTCACAAAATTCTCTAAACTAGACTAAAAATCACCAAAATTTAGTTTATTCCTGTCAAACGACGATTTCCCATTCTGAAATTGACTAAATTGACACAACTTAACTAAATTTTAGTTTGACAGCACTAAGATGGCACTGAGATTATAATTTAGTGAAAATGGCAATTTTGCTATTCTGAATTTTACGTTTTTCACCAAAAATTTTGATTGTCTTAACTAAATCTGACCATTTTTAATCGCGATTAAAAAGGTGTGGAATAAAATTAGTTGTCATGAACTAAAATTCACACCAACACCTCGACTTCAGATGCAAAAACAGTACTGTATCTTTTTTTCTTTTCTTTTGCTTATATCTCGAAAACGGTGTATCCTATCGCAAAAATAATGAAAATTTCGACCCCCTTTGTAACCCCTAAACCTATAAAACTCAACGTGTTGGTAATATTTTTTTTATATTTTCCATACAAAAAGTAAAAAATTCCATACAAAACAAGTCGAGGCCGCACATAATGCGCGCCTACGGCTCTAAAAAAAGATCACGTGGTACGGCAAACAAGTACCACGTGGAGTCGCAATAATTGTCAAATTTGATTTTAGATGTGTCAAAATTATTTTTAAATTTAGAGATTTTATTTTGCAGAATAGCGTTAAGATTCTCATAGCCAAAAGTAAGGAATTTTAGTGATAGTTTAGTTAGTTTAGTTCGGTGTACAACAGAATCGGCACCAATGAATCATTCATTAATTTCTCAAACTTTAATAAGATATTTATCTAGAAAGTCGATTTGACCCCACTTGACATGTGATCGTCGCCTGAGTTGATAATCAAGATTATTGTCATATTAGAATGTACTCTGTGATTATTGTCAACTTATTTATTGTTGGTACTACTTAGGTACTGATAAAATTATGGTATGATCGTGTTTGTAGGCGACGTTTGAAAGTTTTTCAAGTAGGTAAGTACCGACTACTACGTGTTATTGGGATTTTCCATCAGGACTTTCTCAGTAGCAGCCCAGAGTCTAAATTTGTGTCCGGTTGATGGCGATAGGCTCGCACCCTGTTACATGGAACTTAAACATAGCTGCCGAACTGTATATGTCCCTACTATAGGTGCTCTGCCTAACCCTTCAGGAAAATACGAGCGTGATGCTGTTCCTTTCCTACCTATTCCCTATTGGCTACAGTCCGTAGCGTAATAAATAAAATTCAATTGATGGCGCAGATTTCAATAAAACAAACTTGCTAAGTGCGAGTCGGACCCGCGCACTAGAGTTCCGTACCACCTAAACTTTTATATTTTACTTTTTTGTATTATTTGCCATAAAGAGGCCAAAGTAACACATATTGACTGACCGGTTGGTGCAGTTGGTAGCGACCCTGCCTTCTGAGCCGCTGGTCCCGAGTTCGATCCCCGGACAAGTCAAACATTTGTGTGCATGAACATGTCTGTTTGACCTGTGTCTGGGTGTTTATATGTATGTATGTATGTGTTTGTATGTATATCAGTCATCAGGTTACCGTAGTTCAGGTTCTACCTAGTTCGGGACCTGAAGACCTTGTGTGGATGTTGTCCCATATATTATATTATATTATATATATTATTCTATAAAAAATAAGGATAACGGTAATGGTTAAAAAGATACACCTCTGTAACAGATGCTCAGACAGACATACAGGTGGTTAGTGTACCTTTAGGGTAGGGTGCAGTTGTACAATAAATACAAACAAATAAATATTTAAATTCCTTATCAAAACACGCGTGATAAGTGTTGAAATAGTGTTGTAAGAAATAATTACGAAACTGATAATTACTTAGTCAGGTAACTATAGCATGGCGAGCCATTTATAGTAAACTATGCGATGTAAACAATTGGCGTAGTGACTGGCAGCTGGCATTTATAGTCAACTATGAGAACTCAAACTCAAAGCATTTATTTCAAATAAACCAACTAAAGGTACTTTTGAATTGTCAAGGGGTCGGTCGGTCAGAAAGATGAAGCTAGTTGCCCATTCCAAAGCGTAGTAGGTACCTATGGAGAAGAACGGACTCGTGAAGGAATATTACTTGTCGATGTGATGTTGTTCTCGTAATTGTAATTATCTATAGTCTTCATTTATTTTCGTTGCTTATATGTTTAGTATGAACGTACCTATTCATTTATCTATTATTTAGGATATGTTTATATTAAGTATCTATACAATACACTAAAATAGATACCTACACAGATATATTATCTGTGTAGGTATCTATTTTAGTGTATTGTATAGATACTTATTATTTGCACCAACGACAGCCCCATTTTATGTCCAGGGAAATCACTGTCCATTGTAAGGTTGCCTGGAAGAGCCCATTGTATAGTAAATAAGTTTTTTTTTTTTTTAAATAAATATTTTTGGTGTATCTACAATGAAGAATATATAAATAAATAAATGAACGGACAAGAAACTCCATGGACACTCTTATAAATCAAAATATTGTTACAAAAAAAGTGGTTACATCATTCATGTAGAAATTATACATGTGAGAACAATGTAGAAAGACGTGCACATTAAAAGCGTCCGTAATAAAAAGATAAAAACAATTCAGGGATTAAAATAAGCCGTGGCAGCTAAGAGATGGCCAGTGCCTAATGACGGCGCCCGTTCACGAACATGACGTATGGATCAGACCTACAAAAAAATCTGTCCAGTCGGGCATCAAATCAGCCATCCGTATGTCAAGAGTCAACTGTCAGTCACTACGCCAATTGTTAAGTATTGTATAATTGCATAGCACATGTGTGAGAACTGTGTACCTACTATAAAGCTTACAGGGCTCGTCAGCCATGAGCCCCTCCTGTTGTTATCCGTCTCATGAAAAGTCGACGACACGGTTGGCGCAGTGGTTGTGTCGCGGGTTCGATTCCCGCACGGAACAAATATTTGTATGACCACCTACAAGTTGTGGTTCCGGGTCTGGCTGTTTGTGTATGTGAGTTAAAATTTTTGTAAACGCACCCACGATACAGGAGAAATTCCTAGTGAGGGGCAACGTTTAAAAAATAAGTAAATAATAATAATTCATTAGTTGGTAGGTAGTAGGTAAACTGCTAACAATCAGTTTGTAATACTGATGGTATTGAAATATGGGTGCCTGCAGTTCACCGGGCAGACACATATGGGCAGTACAGATAATACTGTATTGACATTCACACATATTGTAAAAAACAATATTTCCAGCAAACGAACATTTTGAGATGTAAATCTGCTCGCTGTCACCACTCATATAGTTGTTCATCGTATGTTTTTTTCTGAATTTGATTTAAATAATTTGCAGAAAAAAGTTGCTGGATTATGAATATTAAAATGTTACTGGAAAAACGTCCAAATTACTAAAAAAACAGCTTTGTTTACTCATATTTGTTCCTCTAACAGTATGATTCAATAAATTGAAAACAAATTAGGATCACGCGAATTAATTTAATAGTTAGATACATAATATTCAAAGTAATGTAAGGTACTCACAAAATTCCATCCAGTCAGATAACCAGGCTTATATCTATAAAGAGTATCTAATTCTACGTTAGAACTGGGTTTAATATCGAGTGTAGCGGCGAAGACAGTAATATAGACATTATGTAGGACCCCAAACATATGGATTACTGTGGTCCAGTACAACTTAGAATCACTCCTGTCAAATAACTTTTCATTTTCAGTTATCAAAAAGCATAAAACATTATAAAAAATATTACTATCTTTCCAAATAAACTCTTCCATTTTACAAAATAACTAAAACCTTTTTATAGAACGGTTTTGAAAAAAGAACACTTTTGATTTAAAAAAACGAACACTATTTAAATTACTATCACTGTTACGTTTTGAAATAATAATTAATTAAATTTTAGTCTAATAATTTTATAAAATTATTTTGAAAATTACTATTATAGTCTTATTATTTATAAACAATGAACTTGTTTTAGTAGACGCCCGTATCCCGCGGCGATTTAGGGCGACTACTCGATAATTAACGCAACAGTAATTAGATCGACGGTATCTTATTATTTGTTGTTATTGCGTTATGATAATTGTGTTTATTTTACCCTCGATTAATTTAATTTTAGCTTTAATGTAAAAATTTAAGTAGGTAGTATTGTTTTGTTTCATGTTTCAAGCCTGATTCATCTAATGACGGATGGATCCCTATGACCAACATTGGGCAATAATAAATCAAGATAAAGACTAGCCCAATTTAAGTCCAACCGTAGCGCCTGCTAAATTATAATAGCAAAGTCGACTAATTGATAGAATGTGCTTTGGTCTGGCCAAGGAATAGTGTCTTACTTTATCTAAAACGTCAAGGTTCAATCACTAGATTTACTTAACTTTTTACTGCTTCGTTGGTCTTGTGGTCGCAATCGCTACCTGCTGAGCATGTGGTTATGGGTTCGATTCCCGAGTCGGGCAAAGCGTTATTGGGTTTTTCCGTCTGGAATATCTCAGTAGCAGCCCGGAGTCTGGATCTGTGTCCGGTTGATGGCAAAGTCAGAGTCAAATGATTTATTTCAAATAGACACATAAAAGGCACTTTTGAACGTCGAAGATTGAATGGCAATACAAGGGTCGCCATTTATTACATGGGACTTAAACATAATTATCTGACGGAATGTGGGTGTGCTAGAGGGTGCACGTCTGCCGTACCCTTCGGGGGTTACAGGCGTGATGTTTATGTTACTTTGATTTCTTTTAAAATGTCCAGGCCACGCGCGTGACTTTTTACATAGAAATTCAATAAAAACTTTAGCTCCGTTTCCTGCGCCCCGTCGCGTGGCTGTGTGCGTGTTGTTGTGTGCGATCCCACTTAAGGCTCCCACAGACAGGCGCGACGCGATAGCGCGACAACTTCAATAACTTCGACAACTTTTGTAGATCAATTTCCATGAAGTTTTCATAGAAATTGTCCTACTATGGCCGCGTCGCACTGTCACGATCCCGATTTGAAAGGCGATACGATTGAGTCAGAGGGTTGCACATTTCAGTATAATTGTTTGTCTCCCGCGCTACCACAACATACCAAAAACATCATACGAAGGTAGTACCTACCTACTAAAATGTTCAGTAGGTACGAATATTTTTCAATTACTCTGTTTAAATAGTTTGTTTAGTTTACCTATTTATTACTTATTTATTTAATGCACAGTAATGTTCAGGAGTCGTTGACTCCTAAAAAAAACATCTAATCTATTATTTAAATTTCATCGTCTTTAGATATCGATTCTCATCACGTACCTATGCAGTTTCGCTAATTTAACATGACCCTGTATAAGGATAAACAAAATAGCTAGCCTGGTTCGGTCTGTAAAAGGCTGAAAATGCAAAGTCTGAATACCGGAAAAAATTGTGTAATGTTTCAAACTTGTTATAATTTGCATAAAACACGTTTGAATATTTATTTATTTGACACTTTAAGCACACAAATGTACAGAGGCGGACTTAATGCCATAGGCATTTTCTACCAGTCAACCTTTGGGTGATGCAGAGACAAACAGTGGCAGGTGCAAATTATAATTATAATCATTCAGTTTAATAGGTAATATTCAAGGTGGCAGGCAGCACCCGGACTGTCCATATGCAAATATTATTATTTCCTAATTGGCTGTCTCGGAGGTCTAGTGGTCGCAGGCACTAGGTACTGCTGAGCATGGGGTTCGATTCCCAGGTCGGGTTGCAGGAAAGTCCGAAAGGGTTACCGTGGCCCCTGGCACAGGCAACTGAAGGAACACGGGTGGGTTTTAGTCAGTAAGAGTCTGACACGCCCTCCCGCTCCACCCAGAGCGGGAGAAGTAATTCGATGATTTCCAACACTCAAAAAAAAAAAATCAAACAAATAGTTATTGAGTTTTTATATCAGAAATTTCTTAGTAGCAGCCTGGAGTCTGAAATTGTTCCGGGTTGATGGCAATAGGCTCGCCCCCTATCACATGAGAGTTAAACATAGCTGGTGGAATGTGTTTGTACTAGAGGTACACCTTTGCCTGATCCTTCGAGGGTTACAGGCGTGATGTCATGACATGCGGTCGATAACCAAAACGATAGTTTTTTTTCTTTAAAGCAATAAGGTTCCGAATGAATTATTTTCAAACACTTTCATTTAGTCGTTTTTGTTTCACTTTCCTTTTGTGCCAATTTGAGACAAAAACATTGAGATTTAAAAAGTAAAAGTCACAATTTTAAGTTTTCAGCGTGCAGCAATAATATGGAGTTTTTTCTAATGTTTTTTTCGATAACTAGATTGCGTTAATCTCTTTCCAGACTTCGTGCTGCTTCTGAGGAATTCCTGATGAAAAACCCAATAACACTTTGAATAACCTGGGAATTGAACCTAAGACCTAATGCTCAGAAGTAGCACATGCGAGCACTAAACCAACGAGGCAGTCAACTAAACCCACAGTAACTTTAAAATGACTGTTATTATTATAAAGTGGTTAGGTATTATATAAAAACAAAAATAATGATTACCTACTCGACAGTCTGTCTTAAAATAGCCATTTATAATTAGCCATTTATTTTATTTTCTTATTGTTGTCATATATATATTAATTATTATAGGAATCAGAATTGATAATATATTACAAGGCAAAACTGCATTGGGATTCTGTAACCATCTCACCGTGAAATCTTAGGTGAAGTGAGCGTGGAGTGAGCTGTCAGTGTCGCCCCACTGATGCTAGGGATTGACCAAGCATTACATTGACAATCATAATCGAGATTTTAATAATATTTTTTTTATGTTATTTCTGTTGATCGTTGTATATAGTTTCAAAGCTAGTATTTAAGTGTCTAAATATTATTATTTAGAGTTTTATTTTTATAAAACAGCAACACTGAAAGTCAATTTTGTTTCTTTTTAAATGAAAATTAAAGATGACGGTAAGCCAACTTTGATTTTCATTTTGACCTCACTTTCGGCTTTAGCAACCTCGAAAACCATGAAAACGACAACAATAGGTAATAGTCATATTAAACAATAAGTCCCTAATAACAAATAATGTCCATGCGCATTTTCTATAGTAGCTAGTTTAGGAAAAAAAATAACTTATTTGAGTTCCTTACTGAATTTCTGTTTTGCTGTTTTATTTAAAAAAAACCGTAAACAGTAATGTTTAGCCACTTAAATACTAGCTTTGAAATAATATAAAATACACAACAGAACACAGAACAGAACACATACAGAACACACACATACAGAACTATTATTAAAAAAATATAATTAAAATCTCGATTATGGTTGTAAATGTAACGTTGGTCAATCCCTAGCATCAGTGTGATGACACTGGCAGCTCACTCCACCTAAGTGTGCACTTCACGGTGAGATTTTTACAGAATCGACCGGCTGGACTAATCCATTCATAATGTGATAGTTTATTTCATAACGATTCCACGGACATAACTTTTACACAGCTCCCGTACGTAACTTTAGAGATATACTCATTTTAATCACACACGCCGAACTACCTAGATGTAACTCGAGGTACCCCAACAGATATCGTGTAATTACCATTAGATAAATGGTATGCAGGCTGCAGTTAGCCCATTGCCGACCCACCATACCACTGGCCAGACCCCTTATGGTATGGTGGGTCTAAAACTATACCACAGAAAATAGTGTTGTGGACTACAAGGATCACTTCGCTCGCTCGCCTTCGCGCTTTAATGGTCACAGTTCTAACCTAAACCTACCCCAAATGATTCACCACAACACTATTTTCTCAGTGGTATAGTTTTAGACCCACCATACCACAAGTGGTATGGCCAGTGGTATGGTGGGTCCGCAATGTGCTTACCATAGCCTGCATACCATTACCTAAATTTCGTTTGACCCGCTCCATCGGTAAAAGATGTTTTTAACCGACTTCAAAAAAAGGAGGAGGTTATCAATTCAACTGTATTTTTTTTTTTTTATGTTTGTTACCTCATAACTTGCGACTGGGTGAACCGATTTTCATGATTTTTTTTTTATTTGAAAGCCGGTGCTTCCCGTGTGGTCCCATTGTCACCATTTCAATATCTGATGATGGGATCTTGTAGAAATCGGGGGAACTCTTCAATGAATAACAGCAGATTAACCGCGATTGTTGCTATAGCATATCTAAGCATTGTTTACGCCATCACACAACATAATATCACGCCTGTACTCACTACAAAGGTTATAAAAACGATTTCGAAAAAAATATGTTTTTAATAATAAAAAACCGCCTTCGAACGGATGTGGACGTGTAATACGATCGTTCTCGAATGGGGGGTTAGATACCATAACTAAAAAGTGATAAAAAAAAATTTTTGTAAAAAAAAATTTATAGCTATTTTATATCTATCGGCGATGGATTTATTCGTGCAACCAACCGTCGACTAAGAGTAATTTCGGCAACCGTACCCTCGGCTAAGAGAAGTTCGCTATACCGTTCTGAGCTTACATTTCGATGAGTTCTGCAAACATAAATGTAGGGAACAGCAGATTTCTTTTTCACGATTTCATATTTGGTCCCATAGTAGAAGTTGTTCATAATGATGAGTACAATGACCCCTTAAGAGGTTGATGGTGTTTTACCAATAACTCTATATAAACATAATGCAGCATTGCATAAATGTAAGCGGGCACGCACTTTATGCCTGGAGGCTTTTATTATGTATTAAGTTCTGTTTACGTTTTTATGTTGTATTATTTATTTCTGCTTAAGTATAGTTTTCAATATTTTTGTTTGTAGACCGTATGTTGGGCTAGCTGACTTAGGTAAGGCAAATAATTTAATTTAATGTTTTGTGTTTCGTAATGCTAATTACTTATTACTGAATAGAATCTAGTTCTTCTAACTGAACAGACAGCTGTGCTGTTGGACAGTTTGTTGCGCCACTTCTTCTTCCCAGCTAAAGCACTAGGAAGTGGTGAAGGGCGGGCGTGCCGGGGCACTGTCTTAAGTGATTTTGACGTTCAAAAAGTGCTGACACTCAGCCTAGTTTAAATAAATGACGTTTGATTTGATTGATTGATTGATTATTATGCGTCAACTGTTTGCCGGTGGTGGCAACAGGCTCGCCCTCTTATTACACGGAACTTAAACATAACTAGTGAAATGACTTGAAATATATACTTTTTTTTGTGGGTACTTTACAAAAGTGATGGGTATCGATATCTTAATACGACAAAACAAAAGGAAACAGTTTTACTCAACACTTAATACCGCCAAAAAATTTTTTTTTAATTTTCTTAGGTATCGATAGAAATCACGTCTGCGGAGTTTCGCTAGCTGATTTAATTTGACCCTGTATACACCTCAGCCCAAACCATCGGGAACACAAGCGTGACGTTGGTATGTTTTATATAGATATAATATACCTCATCTAGTTTTTAAAATATGATTGACGTGTAAAAGTGTTTGTAACAAACCTACTTACAGAAATAAAATCATTTATCATTTATGTAAAAACCCATACTTCCTATATTTATAAAATTCATTAGAATATTTGCAGAGGAGTCAATGAAGGCCAGATATAAAATAATAGCCTTCGTGTTCGGAAGTATCATTTAAGCTAAAGATTATGAGCAAGTTTATTTATATGACCTCAACAGCAGACGCATAACACTATCTTTATAAGTATTACAAGTTGTTTCTTCTTAAACATTAGCCCATAGACGATTCTAGAATTTATATAATACCTACTAGCTGCGCCCCGTGGTTTTAATTAATAAAAAATAATTAATATCGGAATAAAAATTGGGGTATTCTATGTCCTAATACAGGTCATGGTCTACCTGTGTGCCAAAAATCATTTAAATTTCCGACCCACCGCGTCGCATCGCATCGCCTGCCCGCGCTATGGCTTGGTCATCGCTTAGCGTCCTTTCTGACTTTGCTTCTTTTTGCTCGGCTCATAAGAGTCGTAGCGTGATGTCAAATAGCCTTCCTCAAAAATTGAGCTATCAAATGCAAAAATATTTTTATAAATCCGACTGACAGTTTCAGAGATTAACCCCTACATAAAAACTTACAAACCAACCAATTTCACCTCTTTATAATATTAGTATAGAAGTATAGATACAGGTAAAGAGATTCGAGTAGGAGCAGTCTTCAAGTTTCGAGTGAATAAGTTTCTTCTAAGCAAGCGTGCTCCATCTTTTACCATCAGGAGAGACAGTAGTCAAACGATTCTCTCTTAGGATGGACGTCCCACTCGTGAGGAGCTTGAGGGGCGTGAGGGGCTCGTGGCTAAATAATAACAGCCGCATGGCTCGACCGAAGGTTAAGCTTCGCCTACCGCGGTCGTTTTGTGTATGGGTGACCATTCATATTACGTATCAAGCAAGATCCCACCGTGCCTTGGAAAGCACGTTAAGCCGTTGGTCCTGGTTGTCATTCGTAGCTCTATGCCAGTCGTTACAGGTAGTCAGAGCCCCGAAAGTCTGACAAGTAGTCATAACAATTGGCTATTGTTACCCAGTACCTGTGTTTGAGGGGTCAAATAGGCAGTCGCTCCATGTAAAATACTAGCATCCGGCTAGACTGGAAGCCGACCCCAACTTAGTTGGAAAAGGCTAGAGAGATTGATTGAGCGTCTCGCTTGTCAACCTACGAGGTTATCGGCTGCTTAACCGGGCTATCCTGTGGATGCCTTATCGAAATGACTTACAGTCAGAGCATAAAACTTACAAACTGAGCTACTACGCGCTAAAGGCACCCCTGTGGGGTACGGACCTCGGCTTAGGGCGTCACTGGGGGAGGGCAGCGAGGGACCGGCTGGATCGGATCTAGGCCAAACGAAGTAAACGTAGATCTATTTACATGACTATTATTCCTGTCAACCCCTCCAACTCAACAAAATAATGCTAGCAGTGAGTCAGTAGCGTGAACAGGGGATGGAACTCACGGCCTCCCTGTCCAGTCTGCGTTTTTAAATTTTGGGCTCTAAGACGACCCATTGACCCTAGTTCTTGATGATGCACAGCTATGTCATGTATGACTTATTTAGGGAGGTAACAGGTTAACCCTCACATAGACTTTATCATAAATAGTATATATGTGGACAGGTTTTTGCATAAGTATTTTCGTAAATTCCCTGCATTCAGACTTAAATTTTATAATGTAAGTAACGTGTTAAGTAATTTAAATGATTACCTGCTTTCAATTAATTATTTACTCATAGCTTAAACTTAATAATAAAGTCAAAAATTAAGGCTGTTAGCACCCTATCACAGGGCAAATGATTTATAGAATATAGATATATAAATAGTAGATTATTAACCAAGGGGATAAAGCAGTGTCTTCTGTCGCGGGACGATTTAAATCGCGAGCGTAATGAAGGACTCGAGGTTTACTCCCGAGCGTAGCGAGGGTGTTAAAAACTTAAATCACGAGCGAAGCGAGGGATTTAAGACGAGTCCTGAGTGTAGCGAGGGATTTAAGTTCACCCAAGACTAAGACAGCTTTATCACCGAGGAAAATACTCTACTTTACGTACCATTTGCGAAAAAATTAACACAATAATAATATGAGATAAGCATTTATTAAAAATAATGACAATTAAACGTATTTTTAGAAAATTAACTTATTTATAAAAATAAATTAAAATAAACTTAACGTTTATGTATTTGAAGTAAACAAAAACGCGGCGAATTCCTAGACTAATATTTTTTTGTCGGAAAAGCAAAGGCATCAAGCTCATACGGCCTCGTCGGTTTTCGTAATTTTATTTAATAATCATAACTGCATAATAAATGCCTATTCCTTTTTCAAAAAGATGTATAATGCTTTATATACAAACTCAATGGTGTAAACACAGATGTAGTTCAGTATAAATTTCGGTAAGTATTCCAAATTTAAATCACATTCTCCCCCTAGAGGATGAATGAAATTCAGTACAATTTTCTTTCCCTGTTTTTAACAGATTAAAAATGAATACTGTTATGTTCGCTTTTTGTGGCATAGAATGTCACTTTTTTGAGCAAGTGGTACGAAAATTATATTTTAAATTAAATTAAATTTAAAATTTAAATCGTCACCCGCAACAGAAGACACTGCTTTATCCCCTTGGTTAATAATCGACTATTTTCACTCCTCTTGCTTAAAAAGACCGTCATTGTGGCGTACCAGAGCGAAGAAAAAATAGCAATTCTTCCTCTAGGGGAAAAAGTTTTTTTATTTTTATTTTTGTGTGTCAAATGACAATGAGCCTACAAAAACGAAAAATTCTTTAGTCATAAGTAGAATAATCATGAATATAGACTGGACTTATTACTGTTTCATAAAAAAAGAACTTCATTTTATTTTTGAAAATGGAACTAATATCGCCGATCTCTTTGGTAGAATGCATGCAATGCATTGCGGCTGCAGAAGAAAAAACAAAAAAAAGACATTGGCGCGAAATCTTTAAAATTTTTCTCTAATTGTAAATTGAATTGGTAGTGACCGTAATTAATTTTACAATAGTGAAAATGTCATCATCTAGTGAGAATGGAGACCCTAATTTGCAAATAGAAGAGAAAGGAAAAGAACCACTCAACATTCATCTTCACAGAGGACTGAAATTAAGTTACCGGGAAAAACATCTCGTTAAATATCCAGAATTGCACAAATTGTACCTACATTTAATTTTTAATAAAATAAACTACATAATATTTCATATTGTATTGGATTGTTTTATTTTCTCGCAATCGTAGTGAAAAGTAGAGTGTAACACACGGCGCTAAAACCCCATTAAAACACGGTTTCTATTTAAAACTACCTCGTATATAATGGGTAATTTTAGCTCCTTAATAACAATATACTATTAATGCACTTTATTTCACGGAAGGTACTTATTTCGTTCCTATTTAAAATTCTCAATTCTTTATTGCATTCCATAATGTTGGTAAAACAGTTGATTGTCTTGCTGGTTGGTTGACCCCCAAAAAACATCATTTTTATTTTTATTTTAACGTGTTAAGTTATCGATATCTATTACGTCTGCAGAGTTTCGCTAACTAATTTAATGTAACCCTTTATAGATTTATTAAAAGTGAATATTTATTTAAATTTGAAATGTTAAAAATAGCTGTGCCTTACAGGGTTCACGTCAGCTGCTGGATCCTTAACAATGTAATAACTCTTAAAAATGTTATCTGCAGATTGAAAAATTGGCCGTTAGTCAGACACTGCACTAAACTCTTCAAATAAAAATGACACTCACCAAATTCCAATTAGTGAACAAACAATACGAATATTTCCAAATGACGCCCAAATCTGGATCATTTCTCTGTTCTTCAGTTAAATTAGATTTTATCGCCGATCCAAAACTTATTGTAAAGTAGAATATATCACAATGTAAAGCGTGAAACACTGATCTTATAAAAAGATGAGAACAAGCGACTTTTACAACTGACAACTTCACCATTTTTCAATAATTTACTTAAACATTTATTTGTAAGTCTGAATATGTCTGAGACACGCAAATTGTCAGAGCAAAATGATTTTTACCTGACTTTTTAAAAGTCGTTTAGATTATTGTAAGAAATGGTTAATGGTTAAAACTAAAAAAACATTGATAATGGAGTTTTGTTCACATGGTTTAAGTTTCAGAGGAGGTCAGGGTTAAAAGGAAGTGTGTTAAAGATTTTTTAAATCTTTTTTTACGTTGATATTTTGATCATTTTGTTCCATCGTAGACCGCATCCGTCGCTTTCCATCAAACGAGATAGAAAGCCGGCCCATTCCGTTATTAAAAAGTATGTAGATATAGAAATATAACAAAAAACTACTTTATTCTAATTCAATTAATCTGTTTTTGTGTGTTGCTTACGTAGTTTATCAAGTCCTCTGGGTTTAATTTCAAAATTTATAGTACCTAGGTTACTCCCCACGGCATTTTAAATATAAAATTTTTTCTTTGATTATTATTATTTCAACAAGACTTTTTTCATAAGTATGCAACAAACTGCAGTAGATAGGGGTAAGTGGAAGAAGGGAAAGGCTAATAATAATTATTATTTTACTTAAACTCACGCCTTCTTCCATCTTTCAATTTTTCCCTCTCTTTTGCAATTTGAGCTCAATCCTTTAAGTAGGACTCTAGCTCGTCACACGATCTCCTTATGGCCTACTTCCTGTTATTCGGAACCCAATCTGTGGCTACTTTTGCCCAATTATGCGACATGTGGCAGTTATGGCCTGCGCAGTTCCATTTAAATGTTTCTTTAACAGAACTTAAAATTCAAATACATTTCCAAGGAATCTCGATGAAAGAAAGAAAGAATAACGTTTATTTGGACACAGTTCGTGAAACAGAAAAATCAAATAAAATTGAAAATAATGTTTTAACAACTATAGGGTGTGCCTCAAGGCTGCGTCAGAGGTTCATTTCAGCATTAATGCCAGACAGATGCTGTCTGACGCTGGTTTTCTAATGACCCTTTAGGGACAAGTGACGGGGATTACAAACAGTTTCGACATAGGTACATATTAATAATACATATTTTTTAAACTTATAAATAAATAAATGAACTAATAATGAAATAAAAAATAAAATTACTTACAAAAACCAAAAAAACGAAAACCAGCTCAGCAAAACCTGTTCTTAGCGAGACCTACCTAAATTAAAATTCAAATTAATTTATTTGCCAGAATGTAGGTTTACAAATGTATGATCTTAAATCTATAATGGCCCCTTTACATTCTATCATTACTGGTGTGCAAATATTTACTTTTAACCTACACAATTATATTATTTTATTTCAATTATATGGTCCATTAAAAACAGAATAAAAATTGAAAAAATTGGCAGGGTTTAAAGGAACCAATTAGTTAATTACTTAGTTGATGTCAAATTATACCGATAAAACAAATAGCAACAAATAAAGTTTATTATAATGTCAGATACTAAATATAAATGAAATTGTAAATTGTAATTTATTATGTCATAAGTATTATAATGTCGAAGTGTCAAAATATAATAACTTTAACATTAATCAATTATAATATAGGGCATAATTTTCTTTTTTATTTTATAAACTAACTACAAATTTATTTAGCAGAATATTGTTACATAGTTGTTACAGTTTATGTATACTAAATATCAAATAACAGAAACTAAACTTATGTATTACTTACCTTAATCTAAGAAACCACTACCAGTTGGCAACGTACCCAAAATGCTGGCAGCATTGCCACGCTGGATGGCAATGCTTAATCTTTGTGCAAAATACAGGCCAGCATTTTGGTCACGTGTAGCTTCGATCAGGCGTGCCGAAAGATCTTCGAAAATTTTATGTGCTCCCGGTCCCCACGGACCCAGCGTCTCAACCCCAAATGGCTCAAATATGTATCCACTATCAAGGGAACTATATTTGTGCCTTTTGAGGTTCTCCGCTGATTCGGCTGATTCGCCGCCGCTGATTCGCCAGTCCTATTTTGTGTTCCAGGAAGATGTGACGGCGCAAGAGTGTCCACACACGTAGCGTCCCACACTAAAGGCCGCCCCATCTTCCACGGAATAAGGGTCATTCCGTCAGGTCTTTTACCATCGTCACGCGAGAGACCACGTGGTTCTAAAATAGCCGCATAGTTCGCGGTGGTAAAAGCCCGACGGATGATATCATTAAGGCTAGCGTGGCGAGGAATTCGTCCAGCACTGCTTGTACAAGACAAGCCGTGGTGACCGAGGCGGTCGACAGCAGTGCCACACTGGCAGCGGTGAGGAGCACAACACGAAGCGCCCAAGCGAAGAGATGCTGCGAGACGGAAGGCCGACGTGTCCATTAAGGTGCCGGTATTCGGTGACGGGAGAGCCTGGAGCCACAAACCCGATTCCCATTGGGCAACGGCTAAGAGGCGGGCACGATCTGCGGAGTTCAAGCACGTGTATAGGAGTTGCTTCCGTACTTGTTCGCAGAGCGGCCCGTCCCACAGCCTCTGTGATGTAAGCGTTTTTGGGAACTCGGTGTTTGGGCAGGCTAACAACCAAGCATTCCTGGCCTCGTTAAAATAGGTTATTTCAAAACTGTCCAAAGATGCCGCAAGAACTTTTTTAGATAAATTTTGAGTGCTGTGTATGGAGGACAGGAATGCAGGGAGAGCTACACCGGAAATGGAACGGACGCCTAGACCCCCCAATCTCACAGGGAGTGAAGCCTGTAACCACGCCCGTTCTTCGAAATTTATATTCAAAATATTTGCCAAAGTAGTCTTTATGATGTTGTCTAAGTTTTGAACAATCTCTATGTGCTTCCAAAGTTGACAACAACGAATGATATATGTAAATTTTGGAACAAAAAGACAAAACCGAACTATAGTAAAAGCCATGTGAGTATTAATTTTAAATAAACGATCCGAGTATTGCAAAAAATTTTGAATTTTTTCTTCAAAAAAGAGGGGGAAAGATTCATCAAGAATAGGAGAGCCCAGTAAACGAAGGGAACACTTATTAATGACTTTGATATTAGGGGCCAAATTGTTAAATTTTTTAATAACCAAATCTTTTGCGGTATATGTGTCTGAAACGTATAGTTCACACTTGGAAAAATTTAGATCGAGGCCGATGGAATGAAACTCGTCTATCAAATTACGAAGATCATCGTATACGGTATTAGCATCGCCACCCAAAGTCCCGTCATCTTATCATATCATCATCATCTCGGCATAATACCATTCCAATTACCACCATTAACAATATTATTTATTTATGTTCCTTTCTCCGCGATCTGACATGTATTCATTAAGATTATAATAGTAGATTGTTATACAAGGAGCTAAAATGACCCATTATACACGAGGTAGTTTTACTCCCGAGCTTTAGCGAGGGAGTAAATAGAAACCGAGTTTTAATGGGTTTTTAGCGCCGTGTGTTACACTCTACTTTTCACTACGATTGCGAGAAAATAAAACAATCCAATACAATATGAAATATGTAGTTTATTTTATTAGAAATTAAATGTACAATTTCTACAATTCTGGATATTTAACGAGATGTTTTTTCCCGGTAACTTAATTTCAGTCCTCTGTGAAATTGAATGTTGAGTGGTTCTTTTCCTTTCTCTTCTATTTGCAAATTAGGGTCTCCATTCTCACTAGATGATGACATTTTCACTATTGTAAAATTAATTACGGTCACTGCCAATTCAATTTGCAATTAGAGAAAAATTATAATGATTTCGCGCCAATGTCTTTGTTTTTTCTTCTGCAGCCGCAACCATTGCATGCATTCTACCAAAGAGATCGCCGATTTTAGTTCCATTTTCAAAAATAAAATGAAGTTCTTTTTTTGTGAAACAGTAATAAGTCGAGTCTATATTCATGATTATTCTACTTATGACTAAAGACTTTTTCGTTTTTGTAGGCTCATTGTCATTTGACACACAAAAATTAAAAAAAAAAACTTTTTCCCCTAGAGGAAGAATTGCTATTTTTTCTTCGCTCTGGTACGCCACAATGACGGTCTTTTTGAGCAAGAGGAGTGAAAAAGCATTTTTCTTTTAACCATTGCGTTACCTTTTCTTTAAACATTGTCAAAGGTAAATCTTTAAAAGCGTTCGCTAATTTGCTATATACATTTACAGCATTTATGTACGAGTTCCTCTTAAACAATTCGAGCCTGCATTGCGGTAAACAGAGCTCATGATTAAATTTATTTTTATTTCTAGGAGCTACATTTCGTTTGGTTACATCTTTGTATTTAGTGAAATATTCAGGATGTTGTTGTACAAATAGGCATAATTCTCTAATGTACATACACGGTAATGTCAGAATATTGTACTTTTTAAACGAGGGTTTACAACTATCCACATACTAGGCTCCAGAGATTGCATGTACACATTTTTTTTGTACTATCTGCCGAATTACCCCACAACAAGAGACCATAAGCCAGTACGGACGAAACGTATCCGTGATATGCACAAGGAGCAGCTTCTGTTGATATCGTGACTCTCAATGTTTTTATTGCATAGACAAATCTGTCGAGTTTTTCACAAACTTAATCGACGTGTGTTTTCCAGTTGCAATTCTGATCCAACATTATACCCAAAAATGTAGTACTTGCAACTTGTTCGATAATAGTATTATTATATTTTACATTTAACGTCAATGGATTTCTTTAACGGGTTTGGAATTGAATAATTTTAGTTTTCTCCATATTAATTTGTAAGTTGTTAGAATGTAACCAGTGTATTATGTTGTCTATTGCTTTGCTTATGTCTTGTTCATATGTGTCTGCATTTTCACATTTCACATTGAGAGTTGTGTCATCGGCAAACAAGATTGTGTTATGGCAAGTGATATTTGGGAGATCATTAATATATATGAGGAATAAGAAAGGTCCTAATACACTGCCCTGTGGCACTCCAAAATTATTTAGACGTTATTCACTTCTATGTAAAACCTCTTTGTTATTATGTATTTTAGAGATTTCCACACATTGTTTTCTGTCATTTAGGTCCCTACATTTTGAGCAGTGGTGGCCCAGTGGTAACGGCCGCGACTTACGAGTTGTAGGCCGTAGGTTCGAACCCCGACAGGCGCTTTACTTTGTGTAAATTATTTCATCACCACTGCTCCGTGCCTCGGAAAGCACGTTAAGCCGTTGGTCCCGGCTGTCATTCGTGGATCTTTGACAGTCGTTACGGGTCGTCAGAAGCCCGAAAGTCTGACAACCAGTCTTACCAAGGAGTATCGTGTTACCCACAAACTGGGTTGTGGAGGTCAGATAGGCAGTCGCTCCATGTAAAATACTGGTATTCAGCTGCATCCGGTTAGACTGGAAGCCGACCCCAACATACCTAGTTGGGAAAAGGCTAGGCAGATGATGAGGTCCCTACATTTTGACGAGTTCTGCAAACATAAATGTAGGGAACAGCAAATTTTTTTTTCGCGATTTCATATATTTTGGTCCCATAGTAAAAGTTATTCGTAATGATGAATACAATGACCCCTTAAGAGGTCGATGGTGTTTTACCAATAACCCTGTATAATGTAGGTACATATAATTTTTTTAATTTCATTCCATATTGGTAATGGTGTCTCAGTAGCAGCTGGAGCCTGGAGTTGTGCCCGGCTGATGGCAGTTCGCTCCCTGTTACATAGGACTTAAACATATCTGGCAAAATATGTGTACTATTATATACCTCTGCCCAACGCTTCGGGGGAACAGGGCGTGATGATAATTATGTCATGTTATGGACCAATGGTAAACTATCTCGGGCCACAATATGTTTTAAGGAATAACAATGTCAAAGTCCGAACATCGCGCAGAAAATAATACCTTTATGTAATTACTTACAACATCAAGTACCTACAATATACAGGGCGTCCCACGGATATGCCACATGGAGGGAAACTACCTTGAATATTTAAGATGGAACATTTTACTGAAAGAAGACATTATTTGAATTTAAAAAACAATTTAAACTGCATTCATAGATATTTAAATAATTACATGGTTGATCCGGAAATCGAAACCCGTTACACGAGAAAAATAATCACCCTGTAGCTTTAACATACCGATCGAAAGGCTTCATCATAAGGATAATTTTTGCTAAATATGATAGGTAGTGTCACAAATAAAAGGATGACCATGAATATTAACATTTGATGTGAAATTTTGTTCAGAAAAATGAAAAGCTGACATTGCCTTAAGGACATACAACTGACATTATCATAAGTACCTATTAGTAATAAATGTACCCACTTAAGAAGTACGCATCATTTCCCTATTATAATGTAAGTGCATGATAAAATGATAAAGAGATACGTAATTAGTAGGTACCTGGTTGTATGCAACAAATCGAAATAATCAAAAGAGTGCGACTTTGTATTCAACAGGAAGGACTAATTTTGAGCATTTGATAAATTGATTAATTCTGTATTAAAAATGTTAAAATTCATGGTCTTCCTTTTATTTTTGACACTATGTTATTTAGTAAAAAATAATCCTTATGATGAAGCCTTTCGATCGGTATGATAAAGCTACAGGGTGATTATTTTTCTCGTGTAACGGGTTCGATTTCCGGTTCAACCATGTAATTATTTATATATCTATGAATGCAGTTTAAACTCTACTGTTTTTATATTTATATGGTCTAGCCTTTTTAAATCCCCTTCCCCTATGTTGCGTCGGCTTCGAGCCTTACCAGCAGAGCGATTCTGTAAAAATCTCATCGTGAAAACTTAGGTGAAGTGAGTGTGGAGTGACCTGTCAGTGTCGTCCCACTGATGCTAGGGATTGACCAAGCATTACATTTACAATCATAATCGAGATTATCATAATATTACTTGTTATGCGAATTCAATTGATAATTTTGTATTAGTTCAAAGCTAGTATCTGAAAAAAAAAACAACAATGAGTTTCTGTTTTGCTATTTATTTTTAAAACCCCGAAAATAGTAATGTTTAGCCACATAACTACATACTAGCTTTGAAATAATATAAAATGATCAATAGAATTTGGATAAAAAATATTAATAAAATCTCGATTATGATTGTAAGCGAAAAGTTGGTAAATCCCTAGCATCAGTGGGACGACACTGACAGCTCACTCCACGTAAGTCTTCACGGTGAGATTTTTACAGAATCGACCGGCTGATGCATCTGAATACCAGTATTTTACATAGAGCGGCTGCCTATCTGACCTCCACAACCCAGTTTGTGGGTAACACGATACTCCTTGGTAAGGCTTGATTTCACTAATAGAATAAAACTTTCTTGAATGACTTGTAAGATGAGGTTCTTCGTTTTCCGCATCTCCTCTTATATTATTATCCTTTGAACGGCTCCACTGTTTTTAAGTGTTTTTACTTCAGCATAATAATGGCGGAAAAACTTTGAAAACGTAAGTATGTACTTTAACCTGTTAGTTATCTACATCACGAGAACTGGATAGCATGCATAATCAGCGTATACATTGTTTCCACTGCTGGGACACAGGCCTCCTCTCTGTGTGAGGGAGTGGGCCGTAATCCACCACGCGGATCCAGCATGTTGGTAGATGTCATATGTCTTCGAATTGTTGGTTCTAGGACTAGCCGGTTTCCTCACGATGTATTACTTCACCGTTTTCAGAGCAGTGGTGTTAGCTTCTCGGTTCTATCGGACGGAACACCTCCATATAAGGCTAAAAGCGTCTTACTATGTTTTGTCTTCGACCAACCGTTTGTCGTAAAAATGATGTCGAAGCGATCCTTTTATAATTTGGGTTGCAAGAGCGAGCAAAGCGAGCTTGTGACTTGGAGCACCCCGACTCGGGCCTACAGGGTCGCAGGGGATGGCGGGAAGGGGATTTTTAATTAAACCATGCAAAAGTAGGAGCCGCCCCCATACAGTGGGGATCTTTCGACTAGGAACGCCTTATTATTATTGCTTGGAAGCAAATGCAAAATTTTCTAACTCCTTTTTTTTCATAGTGCCCCGTTTTATTTCCTGCATTTATGACCCAAGATACGCCTCCGGTTAGAAAAATGATTTGACGTTTACACAAAAATTTAAAACTAATGACTTCAGTAGCCTCCAAAATCTAATAAAAAAACATATTCAACATAATAATATCTTAAATTGACAAAAAAAACTAAGAACAAGCCATACCTAGCAAAGTGCAAAAAACCAGTTCTAAAACTGAATATCGTTGTGACGTCACTTAAAAGGTCATTTTAGTTTATATATAGAAATAAAATATAAGAATTTCAACTCGCAGTGATCTAGAACACACTATAATTATGTTTGTATGCTATGCGGTCGCGGCGCCGGCGCCGCCGCCGCCGCCGCGCCAGTCCGGCTTTCCGAGGCGGTATGTAAAGATGGTCACATGCCGAGACCCCTCCGTGCTCATCATCGCTTGCCATCAGCTGAGATAATGGTCAAACAATAAATTTATCTTATTTAAAAAAATGATAAATACACACAGAATAACCAAAATGAATTCTCTTTTCAATGACATAAATCATTAACTAAGATAACATGTTAATGAAGCTAGCTATTAGGAAGTTATTACATATATGAGACATTGAAAATTACTACAATTTGAATGATACATACATAACCTCACGGCTTCCTCCCTTGGGGGTAGGCAGAAACTACAAAAAGCCACCTGCTATGATCCTTACACACTCCTTTTGCCTCGTTTACGTTCATACACGGTGATAAACGCACGCCGGCGCCGGTTGGGAGTACTGCGCACCTGACCTTTCTGAAGAACATCACCAATATGATCACTACTACTACTCATCATATTAATAACAATAGGTAATAATAATAACATAATCCATATTAATAGGTTTATGCGTGTCTTTATATTTGAAAATATTTATTCCAGAATTTTCATTATAAATTGCACCTATCACTGTTTGTCTTTGCATCACCCAAAGGTTGACTGGTAGAAAATGCCTATGGCATTAAGTCTGCCTCTGTACATTTGTGTGCTTAAAGTGTTAAATAAATAAATAAATATTACCATCAGTTCTTTTCCCAACTAAGTTGGGGACGACTTCCGGACTGACCGGGTCACTATATCACTCAAAAGGTTTAGGTGATCAGTCTCTGAGGTACGGCAGTAGGTACACAAACTAACCAATAAACACTTTAACTATTGCTGTTCTGTTTTAATTCTTTGTATGTAGGACACGTAGTTACCTACGTGTCCTACATACAAAGAATTAAAACTACTATACTGAACTATACTATACTGCTGGCGTACCACTTAAATAGCCGGATGCAGCTGAATACCACTATTTTACATGGATCGACTGCCCACCTGACCCATAACCCAGTTACTGGGTAACACGACGCCCCTCGGTTAGACTGATTATCAAACTTTCGGACTTCAAACAACCCGTAACCACTGTCAAATCAAAGATCTTGCGAATAACAGTCGAGTCCAAGGATTTGAAATGGATGCTCACCTATCCTGGGACCGACCGGCGACCGCGGCAAGTGCCACAAGCCTCAGAAATAGGAACAGCCTATTATAAAATATATTAAAAAAACACTCACAACATTCCAATTCGTTAAGAAGGCAGGGCAAAACTTTGCAACCGCAAATACTTCCGGATTCGTCACTTTTCCATTGATATACAGGTCACTTATATAAAATATATAAGCCGTAAGAGAAAAAAAGAACACAGCACAAAACATAACGTGGACAAAAGTCCTAAAATACAAACGAAGAAAAGATTTATTTGCGAAAACTTCTGTCACTGTTATTTTCATTTCCGCCATTGTGTTTTCTTTATTTCTATAGTTTATTGGATTATTTTCTTTATTTTGTTGTAATTTTAAAACATACTTTGCTGTAATTACTATTTTAAATTGGTACGTCTTTTCAGATGGAGGTCACTCTTCATAATGTTTTTTTAAATAAAATAATTTAGTCTTCAATTTATAGTTATATTAAGCTTTTTTAGAGTACACTACAATTGTAATAATTAATTCTGGTTCTCATATAATTAAGTTATTACCTTTAGTTTTATTTATATAATTAGCTTCCATAGTACAACGTTAGAATCGTCACGCGTGGAGTATTGCTCACATAAGTACCTATAATTTAGTATGGGAAAACTTTGTGGCTGACTTGTGCACCTTACAAGCGGTAGGCGTGCACATAACATCTAATTATTTTTTTAAATCTGCCTCATGGTCTAGTGGCTGCAAGCGCTACTGCTGAGCATGAGGTCTGGGCTCGATTCCCGGGTCGGGCAAAGTGTTAATAGGGCTTTCATCTGGAATTTCTCAATAGCAACCCGGAATCTGAATATGTGCCCTATCATCGACTGGGTAAAACATAACTGGCGAAATATGTTTGTACTAAAGATCTCCGCTGAATGTGTTTGTACTAAAGATCTCTGCTGAATGTGTTTGTACTAAAGATCTCTGCTGAATGTGTTTGTACTAAAGATCTCTGCTGAATGTGTTTGTACTAAAGATCTCTGCTGAATGTCTTTGTACTAAAGATCTCTGTTGAATGTGTTTGTACTAAAGATCTCTGCTTAATCCTTCGGGAAATAAAGGCGTGAGGTTATGATGTTACGCTATTTAAAACCCGGCTAAGTGCGCGTCGTCGGTCTCTTACACGAAGGGTTCCGTACGGCAACGCAAAAATGCCAAAAAAAACCCGTTTCTTGTATGGAGACCCCATTTAATGTTTTTTTTTATGTATCATTTGTTATTATACCGGCAATAGAAATACAGACTATGTGTGACCCATTACGGTTCATGAGATACAGCCCGCTGACAAACAGACGGACGGACGGACAGCGGAGGCTTAGTAATAGGGTTCCGTTGGCACCCTTTGGGTACGGAACCCTAAAAACAAATAATGTTTTGTTCAAACTGTCTTCTGAAAACCTAATCAACAAACATACTATCATGATTTATGTTAGGTGCTGTGATTGGTTGATCAAACATCAGCAACCGACAATTGTAACTGGTCATGCGATGGCAACCTTGTTGGCTAGCCTTGCTTCAGATCGAAATGCAAGGCTTATACTAGTGCAACAAACAGGTCGCGCCATGTGTGTGTGTGTGTGTTCAGTTGAGTGGTGGAGTTGGTGCTCATCAAGATTCCTCGTCTCGGAAAACATGTTAATGAAATAGTCGGTTCCGGTTGTCCGACCACCGGTAATGTTTGTCTCTCGAATGGTCAGTGGGAGGTGTGATGAGATGACTAACGTCATTATACTTTTTTTGCCTATTTCAAAAAAGTAGGAGATTATGCATTCAATAGTTTTTTTTTTTTGTACGTACACCGATTATTCTGTGGTTAGTGAGCCGATTTACGTGATTATTCATGTTGTAGGTACAGGAAGCTCGCACGGCGCGCGGCGTGCGGCGGTCGCTTGTAAATATTATGAACTTTTCTTGGGTTGTTCTTGTGTTAGCTTCAATAATACGTATTTTATTCCACTTTGTGTGTGTTCATGATGCTAGAAAACGTCTTTTCACTGTTATTTACATAGCAAGCAGTGGTAAACGAATTGGTGTGAGCTACCACGTGTCTTTGGATCTGTATTTTCGAATATTGCGATCGACTTCCGAAGTACGTTATTTTTCGTTTTGTAGTTTATTTTTTTAAGCCAATTGTTTTTTTAAATATTTTTCACTGCTTACTTAGGTACCTATGGTATCCCTCACAAATTATTGCTTCGTATTTATTTTTACATAGCAAGACATTGACGCCATAGACGAATTAGATTAAAATGACATATTTTTAAGCTTATCGTACGCAAAATACGCGCTTTGATAGACGTGGAGTTGCGGACATCAGCCCGTATTACCTATTGAATCTTACTTCAAAACTTTTTAACAGAACCTGATTAAACTTACATGGGACCACCCCTAAGGTAACCCCTTTGGTATTGGTAGAGGTGGTAAGGAATTATCCTTCCTTCCTTCCTTATAATTGAAAACCTTCTCTTTTTTTTGAGTCGGTTAAAATGTGTTTAAAAGTGAGTTCACTTTCCTATTCTGTCCGGTTAATTGAGTCACTTGAATGAGTGAATTTTACAGCGATAGCATAATAGGTCAGATGTCTGCAAATATAAAAACGTCATCTGACATCCAGCCTTTGAATACCTCCTCCTGTTTACCAATCAATAGGTGGACCTCGCGGCTAAATGATAACAACAGCACGGGTCGGTCGAAGGTTAAGCTACGCTTGCTGCGGTCGGTTCGCGGGTGGGTGACCCCTCCGTGTCTCTGAAAGCACTTTAAGCCGTTGGTCCCGGCTGTCATTTACCTATAGATCTTTGACAGTCGTTACGGGTCAAAAGCCCAAAAGTCTGACAACGAGTCTTACTAAGGCGTACCGTATTACCCAGTAACTGGGTTGTGGAGCTCAGATAGGCAGTCGCTCCATGTAAAATACTGTTATTCAGCTGCATCCGGTTAGATTGGAAGCCAACCCCAACTTGTCGGGGAAAAACCACGCAGATAGATTTTGAACAGAATGGCAGTCGACCCCAACATCATTTATTAAATGCTAACATTCTATTTATTTTAAAGCAAGGCTGATGAGATACTCATTTTTAATTAGAGGACAATGATATTATATACCGATAGTACGTTTGTGTTTTATCATTGAATTAATCAGAAATAAATCTCAAGACGAAAGGTCATGTATCAGAATCTACAATATCGATCCAAAAACACGTACTTATGTAATAAGCACCTTATCTCACGTACTGGAAAGAATATCGCATTCTTAGCAGAGAATTTCGTTACGGGTAGTCAGCAGCTCAAAGTCAAAGTCAAAGCATTTATTTCAAATAGGCACATAAAAGGCACTTTTGAACGTCAACATTTACATTTAAATAGAATTGATTCTAGTCGCCCCTTCCAAAAGGTAGTTTCGTATGGAGAAGAATGGGCAAGAAACTCCATCGTTACTCTTTTAAAATGTGTTACAATACTTTGTATACATTAATTATATAATTACATGTGAACACGATGCACCTATAATAAAAATTACCCTACCAAAATAGGTAAAAAGAATTTAATAAACGTAGCAATGATAAATAAGTTAATTAAATGATAGATACATGGTGTTCACATATTTACAAACATTGTAAAAGTATACGATTTCCCAAAAGTCGAAAGTCTGACAACTAGTCTTACCAAGGTGTATCGTGTTACCCAATAGGGTAAGGCAGAGGTGTACAATTTAGTACACCCACATTTCGCCAGTTATGTCTAAGTCCCATGTAACACAGGGTACAGGGGTCTTGTCTTTTTTATGGGGTAAAATAAAGAGAGTATCTATTATTTATAAAACATGTAGGTGGGTATCACACCTCTGTCGCGAAACCATAGCAGCGAAACCGCAGTAGTTCCGCCATGACTTGTCCGTTGTACGACAAGCAAAACTGCCTGTTCTAACGTACAGGGTTGATTATGATTCTATCTCTTTCATGCGTGATTTAGCCGATCTGCTCGAAAGCCAGTTACACCTCCGCGGTAGCGGTGCTGCGTTTGTTTCGCACGTATCTGTGGCAGTCGACAAGTTTATAAAGCTAAACCTATTTTATTTTTTATTGTAAAATGTTGTTGAAAAACTAATCTAAGGTCTGAAGTAGACCTATATTGTATTTACTAAGTCGAAAGCGATGACATTTTTCTCCGATTGCTGCAATTCAACTGAGTCTCACGATATTCCGCGACTTGAATCGCGACATAATGTAGTACTTAATGTTTATTAGCGGAATTCGCGGAAATAGCGGTTTTCCATTATTATTCTCGCGGCGGAGATGTGATACCCGCCTTAGAGACGCAATTTAGTGGCATTATTGAGAATATCACCCAATTTGACTTAGGTATTGTGTTAAGAGCACTCAAACTCAAAGCATTTATTTAAATTAAACCATTTACAGGCTTTTTTTAGATTTTGAAGGAGTCGGTCAGTCACATATATGAAGCTAGTTGCCCATTCGAAAGCGTAGTAGGTTACTATGGAAAAGAACGGGCAAGAAACTCCATGGACACTCTTTTAAATAAAAAATATTGTTATTATTTTTGTATCAGCGTACTGCTATTTAGAGCCTGTTATAGTCCCCTAGCTACACAGCTATACACGGTGGCAGGGACATGGACGCGTAGCCTACTGCCATGGATTGAGCACATGAATCTAGACCGCCTTAGCGTAGAAATTTTTCGTCGATTATCAAAAAAAAAACTGCTATTTCATAGAAAAGTGCAACACTTACGCGGTCAAATTGTATTCAACAGCAATAGTTATTTGTTATACAAGAGTGCAAAGTTGCTTTTTAACCGCGTGTTCAATTTTGATGACCGAGCAAGCGAAGGATTCTAAAATTGAATCACGAGCGCAGCGAGTGATTCAAAATTAGAATCCTGAGCGTTAGCGAGGGAATCAAAAGAGCACGAGGTGAAAAATCTTTGCACTCGAGTGCAACACGTAACTTTTCATTCCACCTCAGCGAGGAAATGACTAAATGCATAAAAAAACGTTTACAATCACAAGATAGGTACACTTTTATTTCAGTTTAGGTATTAATTACTACATTATGACAGGTAAGTATTACAGAATAATCTTTAAATTATAACAAAATAATACTAAGGTATAATTAAGAAATTTTAAAGTAACGTTGCTACAGTTATTTAAATTGAGTGTAATATTTTTGTTTGGTACTGTAATATTGGTGTTAGTCACTTGTGTACTGTTTTTCGGTAAACTATCTGTCATACTTAATAGTTGTACCGATTCATCGGATTCCCTTGGCGTGAATGTTGGAGAGAGAGGGAGATGGTTAGGTGTTTCATAACGGCTTATTTTTGATGTAGAAGGGCCAGTCCAAGGATCCGATTGAGGCTCTTTCAGTGTAATGGCTCCTACGATGCCTTCACATATTTTAGTCTTATTTTGGATGGAATCCTCTATGTATCCCTCTACAACTGCATTGGACTTCCAGCCTCCGTGGCGCTTAAGGGACAGGAGATCAGCTCCGGAATCAGCCAAAAGTGTGGCTGAAGTTCGTCGGAAACAATGACCCGTGTACAACAGGGGTTCTGGAAGTTCAAGAAATGTTGCTATTTCTCGTGGGATACTGCCAATTTTATTAGTACCCATAGGCTGTCTAACACACTTTCCATTGCGATACTGTAGAAAAAATCGATTGATTGGAGTGTTAGGCGGGCGTAAGGCTTGATATTTCTCAACAATCGTTACGTATTCCTTGCGAATGACGAAGTTGCGGTCTCTTTTTGTCTTTGTATTAGGTAAATTAATTAATAGTAAGTCATCTGAATGTTTCTCAATGTTTTTGACATTAAGTTGTGTTAGTTCATTAGTTCGACATGCTCCGTTTATTCCAATAATAAGAACAACCTGTAACGTAAAGAGTATTGTAGTAGATAAATGAATAAAATTGATATGAACGCATAATTATGCCTATCAACATCTACTAAGTATACTATTTAATTGAGATTAATATACTTAAGTAGATACTGAATGTGCAACTGACTTACTTTTGCCGCCAAATATACGGAATCGGGTGCTTCGTTAAGAAACTTTTCAATATCAGATACTGTGAAAACCTTCGATTTTTTTGGTTGATGACCAGATGAGGCTCTTTTTAAAAATGCCACTAATTTAGGATAGGTATCGATATGTTTGTCTTTTTTCATCTTTATTGTTGCTTTTAGCATCGAATACGTACTCCATAGAGTGCTTGCTTTCTTGTTCTCGGATAATTCTATAAAATATGCCAGCAAAACGTTTTCTGAGAAAGTTTTGGCTCCTTTTGCTAGTCGCCACGTGTTGAACATATCGTACTGTTTTAAATACTTCTCGCGTGATTGTTGAGGGAGAAAGCTCATTTGCGCATTATTAACAGTTTCAGTCAATTCTGTTGGCGTCAAGCAAACTTCCTCGTCGCTAGAATCACTCATTTTAGTTTTTTCACTTGTTTTCAAGTTTCTTGTTTTTAATATAAGGTTTAACAATGACGTGAAAAAATGCCGCGTAAAGAACCGCGTACAAAGCAAATTGAAAAAAGAACACCAAGAAGGTTCCGAGTCTGAGTTTTTAACAAATTAAAAAAAAGTTGTATGATATATTCGGCACCATAGAGGTAGCAGTAAATAGGTTTAATGTTTTTTTTAATTCACAAACTTAATGCACACGATGTTCTAAATTCAATTTACTTTATCCTCTAGAGAATAAAAACGGCTTTTCCACTCAGATATTGAAGATTAAAAATACTCTTTCCGAGATGGTGGGATGAAAATATATTTTATACTACACCTGCTTGGAAAGTACCTTGATACTTTATCAAATTTACGGTAGAAAGTACGTCATTGCATATCGAACAAATATGCGGGGAGAAAACGCATCTGAGCGGGAGAGAAAAGTGTATGAAAATCCATTTCTTACGTGGTTTTCCTTTTTTAATTTTGGGTAAGACTATGCGCCGGTAACCTAAATATCAAAAGCCAAAAAGTTTTTACAGTGAGTTTTTATCTCCAAGTTCGCAAAATGACACTGGCCACTAGCTGTGTGTTGGATGGTGTCGGGCTGGCAGTGCGACCCTGCGGCGGCAGGATAAACAATTTGAAAAAAGAACATGTGAAAATTGCAGACGCCATTGGCGCCATTTTCAATTTGTGTGTTGTTTGAGGATTCAGTTTTCGTAGAAAATAAAATAAAACTATCAAAATGATAAGTAGTGATAGTGAAGTAAAGATTTAGTTTTTTATTTTCCTCGTAGGTGTAGTATAAAGCACTATGTATCACTCGAGAGAAAGTGCGATTCCCGATCTCGGGTGTTTTAGAGCCCTCGCCTACGGCTCGGGCTTCAAACGACACCCTCGACGGTAATCGGTCACTTTCTCCTCTCGGTGAGCAATGTACTATTTAAATAACCGACGAAAAATTTCATGTAGCGGGGTTCAGAATCATGTTGTCGAATGATGTCCATGCCACCCCGTACAGCTACTAACAGAAGCATTATAAATATGTATACCCAAGTATTGAACTTGTTTTAAGTCGTTAACCTTAGTAGTTTTCCCGCGGCAAGGTCGCTACTTATTATTAGGTACCTACTTCATTATACAAAACAACATTGATCAAAAAGTATTGTACGGTTTTTATACAACATAACATATTAAGGTATATGGACTTCCCTTTGGGTAAAACCTCATGAAGAACATAGGTAATACTTTTTTTTAATACTGTTATGACTTCCGGATACGTTACTGTTTTGTAATTTGTTGTTAATTTCATACAAAGTTAATTCGTGTAATTTATCTGTTGTAGTGCCGTACTCTTGGACAAAGCTCAGCTACATAACCATGATTACAATTTAAAACTAGATTCAAGTTAAGATTATATGTAACAATTCTGTTTTAAATCTGGATTCATGACTGAATGTCATTCTCGTTAATCTCAAAATCTGTTATGCCATTAAATAAATGAATGCGATGTTTCAAGAGCGTCGCTCCGAAAAAGTATCTGGTCAAAATGTAAATAAATGAATCAGAAAACGTAGTTTTTTTTTTTAGGGTGGGTATTCATCAAATAACTTCTTCGGTCGAAGTTACAGATGATTCCTACTCCGTATCATCTACGGAACTAAGATTAGTTTGGGACTCGACTCAAGAATGAATGACATCACGATTTGACAGCTGTCCCAACTCCCGATGTGTTTTTGCTCGTCCGAAAAGAGGGTGTACTCCGAAGCTTCGAACTACTTTCTGACGGGCCCGTATCTTCGTCGACGGACATAGAGAGTAGACAGGCCCCCTGCATTGGTCCAAAAAAATTGAACTCGTGGGAAGGCCTCTGTCCAGCAGTGATTGTAGCCTGAATGTTTTCAGGCTACTCATCCCAAGGCTAGTTAAGTTGTGAGTTCGATATCCACCCGTCGCCGCGTCGCACTACTGACGTGAACATACTTGAGTTATTACAAATACTATGTAGTATGCCCCACATTATCAGTACTTAATCCTACAAAATAAACAACCAAAAACCAAAAGTACAAGCAACCCTCACTAGGTATATGTGGCAGAATCTGCCCGTTCCCTCTCACATAAAGGAGGCCCGAGTGCCAACAGTGGGAACATTATAGGCTCCCAATGTATATCTTAAGAAATCAATACCAGGTAAGTACTTACAAAGTTCCAATTGGTGAGATAACACGGCGTGAACCACTTAGCAGTGATGATTCGTTCATCAGTCACATCTGTTCTTTGTATGAGCAGGAGCCACAAATAAACACCATAACAAAAAATTGAATTAAACAAACCACAAGCCACAATATGAAATAATAACCTTAAATACAACCGACATGAACGTCTTTTTTCAAATTCTTCATTCACTGTGATTTTCACTTCAGCCATTTTAATTACGCTTTTTGTTATTGGATTATTTTTATTGTCAATTTATTTTTATGGTGCAATTATTGGATCATTTCAATTTTTTATTGGATTATTTTGTAATGTAATAATATTGAGTTGTTTTATATAAGAAAACGTGCTGACCGGTTGAGGTCACGCTACTTTATGTGATCAACTAGTTTGTGTAGCAGTGATTTTAGGATTCCTTAGTCTTAAGACTAGTCGTTGCATTGCAATTAACTTATTGCGGTTTGATAATTATTAATGATATTAGTGATAAGGCTGATTACAATTTCGTAATTTCTAAGCTAGGTATCATTACACATTTATATAATTCGATTCGTTTCATGATTACATGAAACACACAATTACAATTAGTTCTGTACCTAATTCGTAAATCTAGTCGAGGTTTCTTCCTTAAGTTTCCTTTTTTGAAGTATTTAGTCAAATATAAATTGACGTAACTACTGAATTATTTCAACTATGAGTTCTTAATTAAATCCATATCTGTTTTGAAACTACCCGTCCCTGTTTGAAGCATTTAAAGCGGGCCTGTACACTACCAACCTGCCGATATATTCTGTTAAAATATCACCGTCAACACTTAGGTGGAGAGATTTTGAAGTGAGCTGTCAATAGTGCCAATCGTTAACATTAGGTGGAATGACAGCTCATTTCACGTATATTTTCACGGTCAGATTATTACAGAATAGACGGGCTCAATTTTGTCATTATATAGGTAACATCGACAGAAGCGTGCACCATCCTCGACCGCATTATCGCTTACTTCAATTATGAACATAAAGACAAGACTATTAAACATCAAATGTAATTGTGCGGAACCAATACCCTGAATCATGTAAACTGGCCATAGAACCTGATTTGATTACCTGAGTCTCAATGACGTTGCGACGCGGACGCGCGTCATGTTACTAAATAATACTAATTTTAACAAACTGGTTATTGATATAATTATACTGGACGAGTGTGTAATTGCGTATGGAATCTATATAGGTATAGGTAGGTTTATGGACGGAAAATTGTTGATGTTTATTGTTTATATAAACCCACTTAGATTATCTAAATTACACAATGAATTTCAATACGATATTCACTAACATTTAGAGCATTTATACCGGAAGGTTTATGTGTCTATTTTATTAATATTTAACCAAGATAAAGCAAAGAAACCTCGATGTTTTGACATGTCCCTATTGCATCCGTGCTTTTTCATAAGGATTTTTTCAGTAGCGGCGCGGAACATAACTTGCGAAAGGTGGGTATAGGTACTATAGTTACATCTCTGCTTATAAAGTGACATGAACAACACAGGCGTGATTTTATACTTAGCTTAGAGTCCGGGTTAATAATTAACTAATTTTATAATCCGTACGCCTAATACATGAGGAGAGAAAACGGGTTAACATTGAATTTCTTAAGTAACTTAGATCCCTATAGATAGTAATTAGACAAGTAGGTACATGCTCGATTTTGTGAAACTCCTGACAAACAAACTAGGATGTGTTCTGTATCTCAGGTGCCAGCGTTCCTCACCAGGGACATTGTGAAACCTAACTTATAGTTTAAGTGTTTGTAAGCTTAACAATAAAAATAATTTAAGGTATTTTAGTTTTTTTGAGAAAAACAATAAAGAATATCTAATCTAAAATCATCTATAGGTAAATCTTATCCTATTTTATCTGTGCTATAATATGTTTCTGTGGAAAAGTGATTATAGTGTAAGGGTTAGTGTAGGTACCTAGTGTGAGAGTGTGTAGTGTTAAGGGTGAGTGTAGTGTGAGGGTGTGTTTGTGTGTGAGTTGATTGGTTGCGGAATGTGTGCGTTTAGTTCCGTGCGATATAATACGCTGATTAGCCATTGATGCTAGCCAGCAAATTCTCAGTTTCCTGGTACGAGGGGCGTTCAATGAATTCTCGGTATGAGGGTGATTTGACAAATGATGTGGGTAATTTGACTAATTTATTAATGAATTACATTATCTAAGGGTATAAAGGTAAAATTTCAATCTTAGTTATGATCATTAGTTTGCCAGTTATCCTTAGTCAATGACCACTGGAATGACTAACGTGGCGATGTTGAAGAAAATCGAGCACCGCGCTGTTATTAAATTTCTTACCAAGGAAATAGTCCAAAAACTATTTACAAAGAGATGGTGGCTGTTTACCAAGATTGTACCTTCGTTACCTACCGTTCAAAAGTGGTCAAGTGAATTTAAAAGGGGCAGAGAAAGCATTGAAGACTTGCTCAGGCGGCCCGGTTAAAGTCTCTTCAGAAAGAAATCGTGAAAAAAGTTGAGAAGCTTATACCGGAGGATGCCCGAATGAAGATGAAAATAATAGCAAAGATGACCCACCTCTCCGTTGGTACCCTGCACACAATTCGTCATGACCTTCTTTACTTTTAAAACGTCAGTACAAGATAGGTGCTGCGAATGCTCACGGCGCCGGCGGCGGCGGCGCCTCGAAAACAAGTGCGAATCGAGTGCTGTAGAGAGTTTTTAGAGCTCTGTGGTGAAATTCCATCAAGTATTTTCAATCAAGTTGTTACTGAAAATAAAACGTGGGTTCATCATCATGAGCTTGAAAGTAAGCAGGTGTCCATACAGTGTCACCAGACGTGTACTGCGTCCCCTAAGAAATTCAAAGTTATTCCATCTGCCGGAAAAATCATGATTGTGGCCATGATTTTTCCGGCAGATGGAATAACTTTGGGACTCGAAGGGAACTTTGCTGATTGCGGACACAAAAGGAGGTGAAACCATAAACGCAACATCTGGGGTAACCTGACCACCGGTGTATTGCTTCTTCACGACAACGTCCCGGTCCACACGGCGCGTGTTTCCAAGGCTGCTGTGCGAGATTGTGATTAATCACCCACTCTATAGCCCGGACTTAGCCCCAAGTGGTTATTTATTATTTGTTCCCCAATTTTAAAAAAGACCTTCTTGCGAAACGATTTTTTCCACGATGAAGAGCTCAAAACCAATTAAATACGCATTTTTTTGAGAAAGAGGCAAGTTATTTTTTACACGGTATTGAAAAATTCATTTCGAGATGTAGGTAATACATGCATTGAGGAAATGGAGGATTACATTGATAAATAAAAATAAATTTAAGTTTTTTTTAATGCCGACATCGAGCATACATAGAACACCACTTGTAGTTTAGAGAAGTGTGCCAATCCTTCATTTTAAAGTTAATCCTATTTAGGTCAAATCAAATCAAAATATTTTATTTATTTCACATAAACCTACATGGATACCTTTGAAACGTCAGAAGCTAGGAGCACGGTTCCTGGCAAGAAACTCCACGATTATTCTTTTAAAAATAATTGGCGGTTACAATGTTTTCAAATTACAGTGTTTATATGGTACTTAACAAGATAGAAAATGGTCTACACATCTTAAGTTTACAAGTTAGGCCTACAACATTCTCACATTCACAAAAAACTAATTCAAATGCTTTATTGGTGTGATGTTTGGTACATTTTACATGAGATCTTAATAATAAATAATTAGATACTCAAAAATATACCTTAAAGGCGTACACTCTGTCACATAATTACTAATTATTATAAAAAAGAGTAATCAACATAAATAGTTACAACGAAACCTGTGACATAACTTAAGACAGAAAAAACAAGCAAAACATTAACAATTGTGTATACCTAGTACTTATACATATTATAAATAATGAATGGAAATAGAGACACATTGTCAAAATTAAATAAATATCAATGTCAACTTACAATTTATCATTATGGAATTTGTCTATAGTATAGTAAAAAAAGTATAAGTTTTTCAATTGAATAATATTTAAGTCTTTAATTGCATTTGGTAATTTATTAAACATTTTTGAGGCCATACAAAGTATGCTTTTGTGCATCAAGGCGGTCTTTGATGGTCGAACGCATAATTCATGTCTTTATGCTTGTCTAAACATTTTATAGCGTTGTTCAGGTGCTTTACTGAATAGATGCATGTTCTTTTTTAACAAATAAAACAGTCTCAAAGAATCTTTATACAAAATAAAAGCCTATATAAACCAAATGACATGATAGCCATCACAACTATAACAAACTGGATTATGTCAAAGAAGTATGTAAAAATAAATAAAAAATTAAAATAAACATCGTAATTTGGGAGCAGTTAATAGATACATATAGATACATAGCGATGCGGTTAATGAGGTATCAGAGATGCCACATGTGCAGAAGGAATTATTGCCAGACTTTCTTGTCTTCGATGTAGTCTTTTATCTTATAATATGTTTTTTGATAAGGATATGTTAGATGTGGGTTTTGAACTTCCCATCGCTAAGTTCTGTAACCGACTTTGGCAACTTGTTATAAAAGCGGATACAGTTTTATAAGAAATTACTTGATTGTTTTAGTTAATCTAAAGGGTATCACAATTTCAATTTTACTATGTGTATTTATATTATGGAAATCGCTTTTTATTTTGAAAAGTCCTAAGTATTTGCGAACATACAAAATACTTGTTTTCTGAGATAAAAAGAGAAAGGTAAAATATATCTAATTGTTTGTTTGTCTTGTTATACAATCTTACGCAAAGGATAAAGTAGTTTTTACCTGCAAAAGATGTTCTTGTCCAATCAGGATTAAATATTGTATGTTTAATTCTACCTCGAGGCTCCAGCAGAGGTCGCGCTTTGTGCTACGGGCTAAAGTCTGGTGGACATACAGTTGCCTCACCGTGAGTAAGGTTATTGCCAAAAGGGACCTACGTCACGTAGGTCCTTTTTGCCATAACCCCTTTATAATTTTAAGAGCGAAGCGAGGGATTTAAGACGAGTCCTGAGTGTAGCGAGGGATTTAAGTTCACCCAAGACTAAGACAGCTTTATCACCGAGGAAAATACTCTACTTTTCGTAATATTTGCGAAAAAATTAACACAAAAATAATATGAGATAAGCATTTATTAAAAATAATGACAATTAAACGTATTTTTAGAACATTAACTTATTTATAAAAATAAATTAAAATAAACTTAATGTTTATGTATTTGAAGAAAACAAAAACGCGGCAAATTCCTAGACTAATATTTTTTGTCGGAAAAGCAAAGGCATCAAGCTCATACGGCCTCGTCAGTTTTCGTAATTTTATTTAATAATCATAACTGCATAATAAATGCGTATTCCTTTTTCAAAAAGACGTATAATGCTTTTTATACAAACTCAATGGTGTAAACACAGATGTAGTTCAGTATAAATTTCGGTAAGTATTCCAAATTTAAATCACATTCTCCCCCTAGAGGATGAATGAAATTCAGTACAATTTTCTTTCCCTGTTTTTAACAGATTAAAAATGACTATTGTTATGTTCCAATGACTAAAGACTAAGAGTTATGTTCGCTTTTTGTGGCATAGAATGTCACTTTTTTGAGCAAGTGGTACGAAAAAGTATATACGGTACTTATAACAAATAAACATGTTTTAAAATTTTTGTATAGGTACCTGTCTGTTTGTTCCGGCTAATCTCCGAAACAGCTGGACGGATTTTGACGGGACTTTCACTGTCAAATAGCTAATGTTATAGGGAGTAGCAGTAACATAGGCTACTTTTTGTCCCGGTAGCACTTCCTCTAGGATAATTACCGACCTTGACGCGGGCGAAGCCACGGGCAGTAGCTACATAGTATGGAAATAATATCAAATTGATAGCTCTCACAGAGAATGTCATTTTATTCAACGACACCCAAGTCCATGGCCAGTATCCTAGTTGCGTAACACACTATTATTTAAAAACTGAATAATTTTGAAGGATATTGCTAATCCATTGCTTCATATGTTCGAAATATTTGCCCGCTCAGCAACGTAAATAACGCAATGAATGTTGTTGAACTGTCAAAATGAAAACCGTTCCTATTGTTAGTGTGTTACCCAACTACCCCGCAGCAGACGTCTGTAAACCTCTTTAACTTCAACCTTGAGAAAAAGATTGCTTTTAAAACTGTTTTTGAATCTTTTGCCTCAATATTGTGCAGGATTTACAAGAAACTGTTCAGGTTCTTGATCAAACCGGTCTGCAATGACGCTTTTGTCTGGGTCCACTGCATATTAATGTTGGTTTAAAAGAAACCTAAAATTTAAATGTAAATAAGTAATAAAGAAGCATTTTATCCAATACTAGCTTCTGTCCGCGGCTTCACCCGCGTGGATGTCGGAAATTATTCCACAGGAACGTGCTACCGGGACATCTATCTCCGAGCCAAAATCTTGCAAAATCCGTTCAGTGATTTACGCATGAAAAGCTAACGTAAAGCTTTCGTGAAAAAATATCTAACTGATGGTGAAAACAAGCGTACAAAGGGACGACTAGCTTTAAATTCCCCCTTATTCTAATAATTCCAATCTTGTTCCAGCCTGTCCCGCCTTGCTGTCCTCCCCCCAGAGACGCCCTAAGTCGAGGTCCGTAACCCACAGGGGGTGCCCTTAGCGTGCAGTCGCTTAATAATTTAAGAAATTCGCCCCTGGCTGTGGAGACTTTGAGTCTGCTTAAGGCATCGACAGGATAGTCTCGTTAAGCAGTCAGGACCTCTCAAGGTCAGCTGTGAGATGGCATATCAAAAAAAAAACCCGCCGGCCGCTGCCACCTGGGACGGACGTACGGCCCGAACAGCCACTCTGCCCCCGCATTTTAAATATCTGATATCTTCTAAGATATTAATTTTAATTATATGCTGTAAAGGGCAATTTTGATCCACCACGAATCATGATACTTAAATGTACGTGAAATAACGTGACCCGCTCCTTCAGACTAGGCAGTTAATCCTGATTTGAGGAAGGAAGAAAACTCGTTAACGTAGCCATGTATCAACTGGATTGAGGTAAAATTTGGTCATCCCATTTGGTCAGGATGCCCTAGCTTAGTTACTGCGACCAATTCGGCGCATGCGCAGTTGGTCACAGTTGTAACGTAACCTAAACCGTTTGGTCGGGTTACGCTAGCTTAGATACTGTAACCAACTGAGAGAAAACGCCAGAAAGTTAAAAAGAAGATCATTATTTAATAAATGATACTCTTTTCTTTCGCTTTTTGGTTGTGCGTATGTACTTTTAATATTTATATAAATAAAGCGCTCTACACTTTTTGAATTAATCATTGGATGTAAAAGAAGTGACAAGCTTACTAATAACTAACTACGACATTTTATCATCCACCATGCGCGTAAGTATTGTTTAAAATATATAATACGTGTTTGGGTTTACTCTACAGTTCAAATGTCAAATTCAAATTAATTTTATATGTAGACAAAAACGTAGAAACTATTGTTAGTACTTAAATACAATTACAAAGGACAACACTCGTCATACATATCTAATTCTATACACAAATGCCCCTGTGCTGAGACGCCCCGTCCTGTCAAGAGAACAACCTGCCTAAAAGATCACCAGACGAACGAAATGCCTCAACACAGGTGCACGTACATCTTCAGCTATCTTAGTTTTCAGGATGCTGTTGTAAATATTAAATAAAATTCATTTATTTCGGGTAACTACATCCATATAAGACAATTTACAAAACATATCACACTAATAATATCATATAATAGAATAAAATTGTAAATTTCTTAAATGTCAACAATTCAAAATAAAATAAGATAGCATTAAAAAATAAAATTATAAAATTACGATACTTTAATACATACAAAGACACACTCAAGGATTAATAAAACCTAACAAACGGCCTTGCCGGAACATGCCCGCTGCAGCAATGCAGCATTTAGGGGCAGTCCAGCCTGTCAGCAATCATCGCCAGGATTGCGTTGTAGTTGGCCCGCACTCTGCGCACCAGAGACATGCTCCGCCTGCGCATAGTCGCGTGGAAACAGGCGGTGCGCTCCTCCGCGAGCATGCCCGAGGCGCTGCAGAACCGAGGCAGCCCCACCACAATCCTAAACGCATTATTGTAGAGAACGCGGAGGTCGCTATAGCACTTCTTTGTGTAACGAGCCCACAGGCTGTAGGTGTAAAGGGGTGTACAATACGCTCTAAATATAAATACATATTGTTATTAAACATAAATAAATGTTGTGACTCCCCCGCAGCGCACCTTCCTCATAAGTGACACGACTTTTTTTTCCGAATGACGCATGACGGCATGAAAATCGTCAGTATGAGCCCGCGCGAACATCTCGGAGGCACTGCAGAAACGAGGAAGCGCCCCAACATCATCCTGAAAATGTTATTGTATTGGACGCGCAGAGTGTCCAGGGATTTTCAGGTGTATCTAACCCATAGACCACCCGTGTTCAGACCCTGACAATACGCTTTAAATAGCGTGATCCTGACTTGGTCCGTACAGCTACAATGAAGTTGAAATATTGGCAAGGGTACAATGCATGGGCCTATACCTACTTATATCGTAAATTCGTAACTATAAAGTCAATTAAATTGTTTTATAATTTTGAGTGCGTAATAGTGTGTTTTAATAGTTCGTTTAAACTACAATTTTTTTTTTCGAGAGATGTTTATCACTAAAATGTTTAAATCAACCAGCTTATCGCAGCCCACCACTGGAAACAGGGTGTTGCCATGTTACACCACAAGAGCCCTGTTCTTTATTTTCCGCGTCAACTCTGCCCAAGGGAGACACTGACTAACACGGGTTGTATTTCGGACCAATTATGGTAGGATAATAGGTCCGAGGGTTGTATACTCGAGGCCTCGTCTGGATCAATGGCTATTAGTCGTACATTATGTTCTGTGTATTAGACTTTCGATAGACATGGTCGTGCTTGCGACACTGCAAGCTAACTTTGACCACACGTTGCTCAAAGCTGCAACGGCTCTTTCTTCAAAAGAGCCTTCCAGACATGGCCCTGCATTGTTAGATTCACATAAAATCACAACAATATAATTATTGGACTTTAAAATAAACCATCACCTCTGGGTTTGTGTCGGCATTTCTTCTGAGAAATGCCGGCGCCATAAAGTTTTAAAATATTGACCAAAAACTTGTAAAAGTGTTATAAAAGATGTATCTACTTACAGAAACAAGCATCATTACACATTTAAAGTGTGAACCTAGTAAATAATTAAAATAATACTCACAAAGTTCCAATTAGTGGCATAGCCCGGTGTAAATTCTTTGTCAGTCAGCGTGTCAGGGACCTTCACATCTGTCCTGTTCACCAACAGGTACAAGAAGTAGCAGCCATAACACCACACCGCAGGGTAAACAGCACTAGCCACAAAATGGAATACGATCCTTAAGTACAACCGAAGTGACGTTATTTTTTTTAAATGTTCGTTCACTGTGTATTTCACTTCTGTCATGTTTTCTTTTGCTATAAAACAAGCTTTTATTTTATAGGATTCTTTTATCTATTTTTTGGTAATTCTATTGGTTTATTTTAGGCTTTTTTTGTACTCCTGTTTATCACACAATTTTAAGAACGAGGCACCTACTATGAGGAAGATGCATAAAAGTATGCAGTGATAATACATTCGAAAGATTTTTTTTTTACATTCGGTTACGAACCGGTGACGGTTCCGGTTTTTAGCTAACCAGTCTGAACGTAGTTTTTATCTGATCTTTCCTTAAAGTCAATATCAGTTGCTTTTATAACAATAATATCAACTTAATATTGTTGCCCCAATGCGGGGCAAATGCAAGAGGCATTTGCCTCTTGCATTTGCCCCGCAAGAGGCATTCTAACACAGAGAAGGCCTCATGCCTTCTCTGTGTTAGAAGAGGCATTGATCACTGTGCTTGCTTCAGACGGGTTGGCGATTTCAAACTATAAGTTCAGGTTTCTCTCACGATCTTTTCCTTCACCGATACCAGTTATGTCCAAGATAAACCCCCTGTATGAATTGAAAAAGTCACATTAGCACAACCTCGTGCATGGGAAGCGGGACCTTAACCACTGGGCCATCATGACTATTTTATTACTAAACTAGCTTTTGGCCAAGGCTTCGCTCGCGTGGATGTCGGAAAATATCCCTCGGGAACGTACTTCCGGGATTAAAAGTACCCTATGTGTAGTACCCTATCTATGTGTACACATAGGGTACACGACACATAGTACCCTATGTGTCGATACTCCTGCGCCATCCCGTCTTCCTGGCTCGGCGTGCTGTGCTGGCGCTGCTGCTGCGGCTGCGGAAAACGTCAAGCGGCGAAAGTATAATACTATCGGTAATTATATTTTCGAGCCGTTTGGGGTTGAAACCCTCGGGCCGTGGGATCTGAGTGCTCACGGTTTGTTCATCGAAATCTCCAAACGGCTGGTTGACACATCCCGTGACTCAAGGGCTGGCTTTGCCAGAGGCTAAGCATTTGAGTTAGTTTAGGTAATTACATTTTTATTTTAATCGTATGAAAGTTTATTTAGTATACGAAGTTTTTGTTATTTATTGGTACAATTAAACTAATAATAAAAAATAATCTTGTGAATTATAACTCTATAGCCAATACTTGTAAAGTTGGAACTTTGTACCTATCCAATACTTGTAAAGTTGGGACTTTGTACCTACCCAATACTTGTAAAGTTGGAACTTTTTACCTATCCAATACTTGTAAAGTTGGAACTTTTAACCTATCCAATACTTGTAAAGTTGGAACTTTTAACCTATCCAATACTTGTAAAGTTGGAACTTTTTACCTATCCAATACTTGTAAAGTTGGAACTTTTTACCTATCCAATACTTGTAAAGTTGGAACTTTTTACCTATCCAATACTTGTAAAGTTGGAACTTTTTACCTATCCAATACTTGTAAAGTTGGAACTTTTTACCTATCCAATACTTGTAAAGTTGGAACTTTTTACCTATCCAATACTTGTAAAGTTGGAACTTTTAACCTATCCAATACTTGTAAAGTTGGAACTTTTAACCTATCCAATACTTGTAAAGTTGGAACTTTTAACCTATCCAATACTTGTAAAGTTGGAACTTTTAACCTATCCAATACTTGTAAAGTTGGAACTTTTTACCCATCCAATACTTGTAAAGTTGGAATCTTTTACCTATCCAATACTTGTAATAAACTTAAACATATTATGTTATTAACAATAATACGTCAACAAAAACATAATGCCTGCTTTTCTCGTAAATATTAGAATAGCTCACGCCCGTTGTATGTATGTCTGTCTGTTGTATGTCTATATATTATGAACCCTGCATTTTCAACAGTATTTTTCTCCTGGTTCCATGGAACCTTCTGGTTACGGATATATTGAAGGACAGCGTTCCATTTTTTCTTTCACGAAAACAAGTCTTAAATGTTACAATATAATGTATAACTTATGATTAATACCCACGCACCCATAAGGACAATGTTTTGCATACGTTACATTGCGCGCTGCCTCGTGACGACCGTAAAGAGAAATTTTTATTTTTACTCAATGTTACTTAGTCTGATGTACAGAATTCTTAGAATAACGTCTATGGGATGGGACTTGTAACACACTGTCTTTACAGATATGTGACTGCCACGTTGGTTTGGTGGACGCAAGCGACTGCCGAGCTACCACGGGCTCTATCGCTTTCTGCTTTTCCATAATTTTTGCAATAGCAACCCAGAGTCCAGGTCACGGCAATGGACTAGTTCCTTACTACATTAGACTATAACATGACTACCGAATAATAACAGCCGCATGGGTTGATCGAAGGTTAAGTTACGCTAGCCGAGATCGGTCCGCGGATGGGTCCATCCATTACATATCCCGGCTGTAATTTGTAGCTGTAGCTCTCTGACCGTCGTTACGGGTACTCCAGAAAGTCTGACAACCAGTCTTACCAAGGGTTTATTGTAGGTATTAGGGTTGTGCAGGTCAGGTAGGCAGTCGCTCCATGTAAAATACTTGGTTAGACTAAAAGCCGACTACAACATAGTAGGGAAAAGGCAGGCAGATGATGACCAAAATTTGGGTTTACTATAATCGCTGCCCATACTACCATTTAAGAACTGCGTGCGTGATAATATGTTCCCATGAAGCTATCACATTCTAGTTAACAGAAAACAATTAGTTACACTTGTCTGTAGAGTTTTCTATTTCACAAGTCATAGGCCTAATAGTAGTAATTATTATAAACTGGTTTTAGTAACCCGACTAGCTACGTGGTTCGTGCTACGATTCGTTCCGAAAATCAAATAATTAGAGACGGAAGTTTAGTTTTTACATTCAAGAAAGGTGTGGAGAAGTTTCACCACACGCATACAAATCTTTTTAGGTATGTATATTATATAGGTACACTGATGAGCAATATCAAAAAGCCACTTGCAAAGTGCCTAAATATCTCCTAAACCACACAAGTTAGTTTCATGAAGCAAAAAAAATCTTGAAAACAGTAATAAACTGCACATTAATGCCCTATCACATACATACTGGCCAGTTAGAAGTATAGAAAAAACGAGCGTAATTTATTGTCACGTTTCATAATTTTGGATTACATTTGAAAACTTTTATTTTCACGTTGATTTAATTATTGTTTTTACTATTGCGTATCGACTTTTTAAATAAAAGTGCTTACGGCAGACGTTGACTTGTAATAATGGTCTCAACATGCCTCTCACAACCGAGGAATGTACTAGGATCATCAATAGGGTGCAATTGGGGAGTTCCCAGAGACAAACAACCAGAATAATAGGTGAGACATTCTACTGTCTAACAAGTGCTTCGGCGGTTTAGGGAAACTAGACTTAACCTAAGAAGACGAGCCCGAGAAGATCTATTCATTGTGTCAACGATGATGTCAAGAAATCTACATCAGACGGGAGGTGCGATCTAGCAACAAGTTTTGCAGACCCGAAGGGACCCAATCAGTGAATGGAACGTCAGGGGAGGTCTTGCAGAAGCCAATTTAAAATATTACCGGTCAGCAAATGGCCCTTAACTCGAACGGCATCATAAAGTTGCAAGGTCAAGATATGCCCGCCGTGAGCACATCGAATAGGGTGAGGACGAATGGGGCAGAGTAATGTTTTCTGATGAATTGAGATTCGTGTTGTATAATATTGACGGGAGACATCGAGTGTACAGACGACCAGGAGAACGTCTTACATAAACATGTTTCGAAGACAAGTCCCACATGGGGGAGGTTCTGTATACGTGTGAGCCGATATTTCATCAGATGGTCGACGACGCTAGTGCCGATGGAAAATGGCAATCTGACCGCTGTGAGATACGTAAATGAGGTTTGCAATGAACATTTCCATATTTGGTCAATAAGGGCGACAATGTATTGTTTATGCATGATAATGCCCGGCCCCACACGGCTCATGTGGTAAACGAGTACCTTCAAGACGTGAGAATCCATCAAATGGAGTGTCCAGCGAGAAGCCCTGACCTAAACTGAACATGCCTGGGACGATTTTGGCAGACGTGTGACAAACCGAAATCCACCTCCAGTCACACGTCATGCCCTGAAAAATGCACTTATTGAAGAATGGACGAATATTCCTCAGCAAATGCTGAGGAATCTGGTAATCCGCATGCCAAATCGCATGTAGAAGCCGTATTGAGAGCACGCGGAGGTAATACGAGATACTGGTGCCGATTCTGTTGTACACCGAACTAAACTAACTAAACTATCACTAAAATTCCTTACTTTTGGCTATGAGAATCTTAACGCTATTCTGCAAAATAAAATCTCTAAATTTAAAAATAATTTTGACACATCTAAAATCAAATTTGACAATTATTGCGACTCCACGTGGTACTTGTTTGCCGTACCACTTGATCTTTTTTTAGAGCCGTAGGCGCGCATTATGTGCGGCCTCGACTTGTTTTGTATGGAATTTTTTACTTTTTGTATGGAAAATATAAAAAAATATTACCAACACATTGAGTTTTATAGGTTTACGGATTCACAAAGGGGGTCGAAATTTTCATTATTTTTGCGATAGGACACACCGTTTTCGAGATATAAGCAAAAGAAAAGAAAAAAAGATACAGTACTGTTTTTGCATCTGAAGTCGAGGTGTTGGTGTGAATTTTAGTTCATGACAACTAATTTTATTCCACACCTTTTTAATCGCGATTAAAAATAGTCAGATTTAGTTAGGACAATCAAAATTTTTGGTGAAAAACGTAAAATTCAGAATAGCAAAATTGCCATTTTCACTAAATTATAATCTCAGTGCCATCTTAGTGCTGTCAAACTAAAATTTTGTGAAGTTGTGTCACTTTAGTCAATTTCAGAATGGGAAATCGTCGTTTGACAGGAATAAACTAAATTTTGGTGATTTTTAGTCTAGTTTAGAGAATTTTGTGACAAGAGAATCGGCACCATTGAATGATTAAAAATTTAGTTTGAATTTCGTAAACCCACGTTAATTGATTTTTGTACAAATGGCCCTATTTTGTTTTTCCTTTTTTAACAAAGTTTTTAAATATTTGAATATTGCTGTTCTCTTCATGAAACTATCTTGCATGGTTTCGGAAATATTTCATGACAAGTTAGTAGCTTTTTTATATTGCTCGTCAGTATAGTTTTCGTGTGTGTGTGGTGTATGTTGCTGTAAACGGCTGGACCGATTTTGATGATTTTTTTGTGTTTTTGTGTGGGTCCCTGGATTGTTTAGATTCACATTTGATCAAGTAGGTGGCCCTGTGACCGAATTCTAGGAAACAAGACAACGCATGTCTGGTTTGCTAGTATAATTATAAAATAATCCTGAAAGTATGCAGATTACTTTAGAGAAACAATTATCAAACCATCAGTTTTTGAGGAAATCGCGGACATACAAAGGAGGTTCTCTATTATCGAATACAGAACCTCTTTATTACGAATTCGAAACATTTTTAGAATTCGCAACGTAATATATTAATAAAACTTAATTTTATATCCTTTAGAACTTTATGGCGCATTGTTACAAACAAATAAACTTTGAAATGAAGCATTGACCACGCCATTCGCGTAAGGTAGGACCACCTTTGACTTGTTGGAGTGACGATATTTGCAGGGAAGCTGGTATACGGTTGCCCGTGAAATTCAAATATGTTCTTACGTTTTTTTGCAGTTTGCAGGTCAGTGTCACGTTGTATGTTGAACAAAATATGATTTGCGAGAGTAACATACTCATTGGGTTTTATTATCTATCTATCTTTCTGTTTACCCCGTAATATCCCATCTCTAAACAAAGGCAAGCGAGGCCTTTTCCACACACGTTTGTCGAAGTCAAGATCGTGCCTCAATAATATATCAATATCAAATCAATCAAAAACAAATTTTAGATATTCTGTAGATCGTCTGTTCTGTGGTAATAAATCGACTATTACAAACAGTTATTACAACTATTATAACTTTCCTATTGGATTACCTACATGCGTACTTAAGTATAATTATGATTTTTACTTTTTATGACTTATGAATATTTTGAGGGTATAAATTAGGGATTTCACATTTCCCAGCAGTCTTAATTTGTGGGTGTAATTATAAAACATGAGCACCAAGGAAGGATTTTTGATAATTCATTCCGTAACGGGGGTTAAAAGTTTCAATGGAAGGTCGTCGTTTTAGCCGATGGGACATCTCATCGGGCACATGGCTTGTTTTTAATATTATAATAGGCACTAAGAGAATAAATCAGTGTCTTATGTCGCGGGCACCTTATTGAATCCCGACCATAACGAAGCATCCTCCCGAGCAAAGCGAGGGAGTTAAGACAATAATCCTGAGTGCAGCGAGGGATTCAAGCTCGCCCAAGACGAAGGCATGTTTATCCCCGAGGAGGATACTCTAGTTTTCACACCATCTAAGAGACAATAAATAGCAAATGTAGGTACTAGAATCGAAGTATTTATTAAAATTACAATTACAGTTACTAGATCTATTTAAGACAGTGAAAAGTTAAAGGTAATGTTTGATACCTTAGAGCAGTTGTGGAGAGACAACGTATGTTTAAATTCTATACATTTATTGAAGTGGTGGTAGAGTTTATTTTCGTATTGCTGTTGTGTAAAGATTCAGAAACTTGGGTCTTCTGAGGATCATTTTGGTTCGTGAAAGCTGGTGAAGGTGGTGTTTGTGGCAGCGGGCTAGATGAACAGTGTTTTGATGTTGGATGGTTGCGGTGACAAAGGTGTCCAAGGACTGTTGTCTTGTTTCCTAGAATTCGGTCGCAGGGCCACCTACTTGATCAAATGTCAATCTAAACAATCCAGGGTCCCACACAAAAACACAAAAAAAAATCATCTAAATCGGTCCAGCCGTTTAGGAGTAGTTCAGTAAAAGTGCATGACACATAATTTGACATTGTCGAGCAGGTGGTGTGAAAATAAATTGATAATATCATTCTGTAATTACAGGGCAAAGTCCTTTTTCTTAAAATTAAATTACCAACAAAAATAGTTATGTCACCGCCCGCAGCGTCATCCAGCGGTAAAATGTTGGACCTATTTTAGGTAATTGAAGTACTAATGAAACTCAACAGATGGCGCTACGAAACATCTCATGCATATTGTAAATAAACATTATGTATCGATTTTTTATTTATTTGGGATAGCCGCATACCTCAGTAACAGGCCGGAGTCAATATTTGTGCACGATGGACGTGTGTGGAAACCGCATGAATCCTAGGTACATCCATCAATCTGCCAAGCCTTTTTCCAATAACGTTGGGTTGGCTTCCAGTCAAACCGAATGCAGCTGAAAAAAACAGTGTTTTACCTGGAGCGACTGCCTATCTGACCTCGACAACCCAGTTACTGGATAATACGATACTCCTTGGTAAGACTGTTTGTCAGATTTTTGGGCTTCTGACTAGCCGTAACGACTGTGCACTATGATTGATTTAATTAAAACTTGTGGTTGAACATCTGCCTAGCCCAAGCGTGACATTGGTTTATATACATCTATACAAAAATTTAAATGTCTGTAAAATTTATGTCAGTCTGTTTGTTCAGACTAATCTCCGAAACGGCTGTGCCGACCCATGGGATAATATCCGTCATGCACGGGAGTTAATCTAACTTTAAAACCAACTTAAGATTGCGGTAGGCACGTGTTCCTAAAATTAAGCAAGAACGATGTGTACATGACTGGTTTTTAAACATGGCCTCATTCGAGGATTTCTCCTGTAACGTGGGTGCGCTTACAGACGCAAATGCCACATTCCTTCACAAACTGCCTAAACCGGAACGCATGAACTATATCTGGGCAATACAAATTTAACATCGTCAATATCTTCACGCCTGTATTCGCCGAAGCGTAAGGCAGAGGTGTACCTTTAGTAGAAACTCACATTTCGCCAGTTATGTGCAAGCCCCATGAAACAGGGGACGAGCCTATTGCCATCAGCCGGGCACCAATCCAGACTCCAGGTTGCTACTGAGAAATTCCTGATGTAAAAACCCATAAACAGTTTGCTCGACCCGGGAATCGAACCCAGGATATCATGCTCAGTAGTAGCGCTTGCAACCACTGTACCAATACGAAGATTTACTACTGAATCGTGCAAAACACAATATAACATAGTTCACCCTTAGACCTACTATTACACATTCATCTCCCAACACGCATCGCCAGTAATATGACATCACGCATCGAAATCCAGTCCTTACCACCTGAAGCTTAACCTGCCCCTCTGCAAAAGAAAGTACCCACAGTCAATAAAACCAGCCACACACATTCGCGCCATTCAGTTCAACCTTGAGCGCGTGCGTGAAAGTAGCCACATGTAAAAAAAAAACGAAAAAATTAAATTCAAGATGGCGCCGAAATTTTTATTAGTTTTTTTATTATTGTTTTGTTCGCAAGTACAAAGTGCATCGCTTCTGGAGAAGGGCTATGATTATTTTGTGAATTTGGGGAAGAATTTGGGCCCGAATTTGATGGCGATGTTAGAATGTGTGGGACAGAATGACGCGTGGGAGTGTGCGCGGGAGAAAGCTGGGAAGATGCTCGACGGCTGGGAAGATGAGGTGGAGAAGGAAAGGAGAAGTTGGGAAGGTAAATGGAGTTTTTTTTTCATTTTCGTTATTTTTAGTAGGTTTGGTATTATAAGTTCCAATAGTCAGGAATATTTTCGTGTATTTAGGTAATGTACCTAGATTACAAACCTCATTTAAAATTAAAAATAAATGTAGTAAAATATTTTCATTTTATAATTTTTGGTAATTGAATAATTAAATAGGTATAAATATATACATAAACATTTTTCACAAACAATATCAAAAATAAAAGCTCTCCAAGCATCGATATCTGCAGTGATGTAGGTGTTATAACTAGTTTTATTTACATACATTCTTCATTCTAAAAATAACATACATTCGCATTTAAAATGCTTCTTATCACTAATAACTACGAATTAAGATTCGTATCAAATTGATGACCTACTCACTGAACTCACCGGAAGCAGACCGTGCTTAGATGTTTTAGTGTCTTATTAAATAGCAAAGCAGTAATGCCTTACTATTAACACTTTCAAAAATAAATTGAAGTCGTGTTTTTTTTGGCAATAAGTATATTTTATTTTGTCTTCCCACAATGAAAACCAAGTAATGTATTTCAAGTAGGCCAAAGGTACTTTTAAATGTTAACAAGAGAATAGAATTGATTCTAGTCGCCGCTTCCAAAAGGTAGTTTCGTATGGAGAAAGAATGGGCAAGAAACTACGTTGTTACTTTTGATATGTTAAACAATATTTTATTAAGTATATATTTGTCTCGTTGAATAAATAAATTATCTGCCTTATTTGCGAGTAAAATATAACGAATGATTCTCTTAGATTAAAAAAATATTTCCGGAGTCACAGGCGGTTTTTTTTTTCTAAAGTTTTAGACAGTTACAGAGTTTTAAATGTATTTTTTTTAATTTCGAATAATCTTTATTAGCAATCTCAGAACTAGTTTAACAATTTATTTAAATACAATCTTTAGACATCTGAAATCTCCAGATAGCTTTGCTGTTTAGCATAGACCCAGGCGTTTCCATAGCTCACGGTCGTGACTTTTCTTCCTCCATGTTTCTCCCGCAGCAGTTTTTAAGTCGTCTTCATATCTTTGAAATGGTCTTCCTCTTTCCTTCTCTGGGCTATCATGATATCTGGGCTATGTTATCTGGGCTTCTCTGGCGTGACGTTGTGTTATTTCAAAAGTCTTCTTTAAAAAGAATTCCTTCTCTTCATGACTATGCGAAGAAGGTATTTTTTTCTTATAAGTAGTGTAAGAAAAATCTGTTGCTGTTCAGCGGGACATTAAACAAGCTGACTTTATTAACATTCCCTATCTGATTACCTGGCCAGGCCATATGGGATTAAGGTCGTGGCCATAACCTACACCCAGGAGAAATTACTATTGTGCGTGCATATTAATTAGGAGAAAACTTGTCGGCTTATATACCAACGGGGTGAGAACTTAGCTAATAAGTCTTGTGTCAACAGGCTATTATTTTTATTTGTATGAATACTTACTTACTACCGCAGACATGACCATCCGCACCACCGCACCTTTTTGTATATCATTTAATTGTTTACGTGTTAATTTTTCTTCGTGTCACAATTAATGTGCTCCTAGTCCTACATCGGACACATTATAACTAAAGCTTACATATCTTACTCGAGTCTTGGTTTTTATTTTTTTAATATTGGAACGAAGTTCCTTATCGCGCGTTGTGAAAGGGGGCTAGACAGAAAAAATTCTTACGAAAAGTTGTCACGACACTTTTTGCTATAGTAAGCTATTGTAAGCTGTGCGGCGTGCGCATGTTTTTCTGTCTGACTCTCTCTCTCTCTCTCTCTCTCTTATAGAAAGGAAGCCAGATATTGGAACGAATATATATACATATATATATATATATATATAAAAATATAAATATAAAAACAATATTATTATAACTTAAAAAAAATAAAATTTTATTACAATTTCTTCACTAATTAATCGAAAGGAACTTCGTTCCATCCGGGTGTCCCTTGACACCTCTCAGTTTTTTTTATTATTAGTACACTGGTTTTTATTAACTACTTAGACAGGTTTTGGAGAGATTATTATGTTAATATCATATCAGATTAGGTATCAGATGATCTCCCTTCGAGGGAGGTTCATGATACATAACATAAGATCACGCCTTATCCTTGAAGGGTTAGGCAGTTGTGTACCTACCACCCAAATTTCACCAATTATGTTCCATGTGATGGGGGCGAGCCTACTGCCATCAACCGAGCACAATAGAGACTCTGGGCTGTTACTGAGAAATTGCCCGACCTGGGAATCAAACCGAGCACCTCATGCTCAGCTCAGTTTCATAATAGTGTTTTCAATAAAATTACTGTTCAAGTTTTAATTCAGTAAGACATAAAAAGATGTCAACATTTCTAAGGATAACCTGAAAATACGAACTTACTTGTTTCTCCGTTACAAGACAAAACAATATTTACGAGGAAACTTTCTGATCAGTACATAGAACTCTGCGGCATGTTTCGAGAAACTTACTAAATATCACACAGTACTTAGCTTCTTAGATGAAACAATAACATCATCATTCTCGTCACTCTCCTGCTCTGATCCCAGCTCATGTGGAGTCTTCGCAACTTGTCTTCTTCCTCCAAACTTCTCTATTATTAGTCATCTCGATAATCACCAATAACACAATCATGAATTTGATGAACTGTGTGAAAGATGATTTATAGTAAGATAAATCATCTTTCACACAGTTCATCAAATTCAAAGTCAAAGCATTTATTTCAAATAGGCACATAAAAAGCACTCATTAACTTCAAAATCTTGGTCAAAATTTACAAAAAAAAAAAAAAAATGATTCTTGTTGCCCCTTGCAAAAGGTAGTTTCGTATGGAGAAGAATGGGCAAGAAACTCCACCGTTACTCTTTTAAAATGTGTTACAATATTTTGTATACATTATTTATATAATTATATGTGAAGACGATGGTGGCCCAGTGGTAACGGCCGCGACTTACGAGTTGTAGGTCGTAGGTTCGAACCCCGACAGGCGCTTTACTTTGTGTAAATTATTTCATCACCACTGCTCCGTGCCTCGGAAAGCACGTTAAGCCGTTGGTCCCGGCTGTCATTCGTGGATCTTTGACAGTCGTTACGGGTCGTCAGAAGCCCGAAAGTCTGACAACCAGTCTTACCAAGGGGTATTGTATTACCCAGTAACTGGGTTGTGGAGGTCAGATAGGCAGTCGCTCCATGTAAAATACTGGTATTCAGCTGCATCCGGTTAGACTGGAAGCCGACCCCAACATACCTAGTTGGGAAAAGGCTAGGCAGATGATGATATGTGAAGACGATGCACACAGAATAAAATTACTATACCTACCACAATAGGTAAAAATATTTAAATTTAAAGCAATGGCAGGTAAATCAACTTATATTTACAAATATTGTAAAATAAAATCATTTTCCAAAAAAAAATATAAGTACCTAATAGTTTAGTGTGTTAGTTAAAGAAATTACAGAATGTAAAATCAATGTCATTAAAATTATAAATTAAACAATTCAAGTTAGCAACCAATTTGATTTTGCTTTCCTCCAACGTTTTTTTTGGTCTTCCTCTACTCTTATCCACATTTACACTCGAAACTTTCCTCACGGCAATTTCCTCATTCTTCCGCATCTCATGCCCATACCATGAAATCTTCTTCTTCGCGTATTGATGGCAAAAGGTTTATATCATATGTTCGGCCCAGAATTCTTTTACGCGAACTGCAGTCACTGACGCAGTCATGAGGTCATCAAGTGCACAGGTAATAGGGTAGCGGCACAAGATGGAAGGTGGGCCATTGTCTATGGTGAGACACCGCATACGCACTAGAGATCTGACCCGTCCATGACATAATAACATCTAAACACAAAAATAGACAATGATTCAAAACTATGTTACAACAAAGTGCTAAATATTGCTTTTTATTTGTGACTAAGTGTAGAGAGAAAAAGTGCTAAATTTATGAACCAATAGGTATGAGAGAAAACATGAGTAATACTTAGCAAGTTCATGTGAATTATTGCAGAATCGCTGGATGTTTACACTTTCTAAGTACTTACATAAGAATTTTCACCCACTTCCCGTAGTCCAATCAATCTGTCTCGCCTGTTCCTAACTATGTTGGGGTCAGCTTCCAGTCTAACCGGATGCAGCTGAATACCTGTATTTTACATAGAGCGACAACCTATCTGACCTCCTCAACACAGTTATCTCTCTGAGTAACACGATACCTCTTGGTAAGACTGGTTGTCAGTTTTTCGGGCTATGACGACCCGTAACGACTGTCAAAGATCTACGAATGACAGCCGCAACCAACGGCTTAACGTGCTTTCCGAGGCTCAGAGGGGTCTCAATATGTAACGGATGGTCACCCATCCACAAACTGACTGCGGCAAGCGTAGCTTAACCTTCGTTCGACCCGTGCGGCTGTCATCACAAAGTACCAGCCCCTCAAAAAAAATTACGTGTAAAGTGTCTTATAAGATCTACATGGGGTCCGAGTGCTCATGGTATCTTTAAGGAAATCTCGAAACGGCTGGTTGACACTTCCCGTGACCCAAGGGCTGGCTTTCATCTTGGCTAGAGGCTAAGCATTGCCATACAACATGACAATGCCGCCAGTCTCTAGGTACATTACCTGTCAACAGCAATGCGGATGAATTTTTCGATGCCATATTTTAGTTTCTTAATAGTTTTAGTTATGTTAGGATCTAATATTATACATTATATCATTTTAATTCTGACTTACGGAAATAAACATCATTTCATTTCATGTTGCTTCCACAAGCACCTCGCTCACCCCGGAAGTGTCATCTCTAACATAATTTCAACCTTTCTAGCCACAACCTTGATGCGTGCGCGATGATTTAGCGCAACGATCTAGCGTTTAGCGCCGCGCAAGCGCAGCCGCGTCACAGTTACTTGCGTGCGCGCCATTCAGCTTTTATAAAACAATTATAGGGCTGTGAGTCACATAAGTGACGTGACAGTGATAATTATGTGTGAGGTGTGTGTGTATGAGATAGCTTTCTTTTAATGTCTGAGATTGCTAGTTCAAAACAGACAGATAGACAGTTCATTAAAGGGACTTTTAAAATAACCTAAACGAATATTTTATAGAGATAAATTATTTGTTTATTTTTGTAAAAGGTAATCTCTGGAAAAATAGATCCGATTTCGAATATTCTTACACTGCTAGAAAGCTACGCGTAAAAAACTTCACGCGTATGAATTTACTCACAGACGCAACTTTTTGTGTTTTCCAAGGCATAACTGTTTCACGGTAAGAGTACATGGCTTCTGACAGCGTAATCAAGTATCTGAATAGGTATATAATAACCTGAAAGTATCTTATCTTTAAACATTAATGGCGGATTATGAAGCTGCTTGCCCATCGAGTAATATAGAGTGTTATGTTGGTCAAGTGTAAGATTAGTATGTCTGGTTATTGTTAGGTATGGTGGTCATTAACCCTGGTATTGACTGACGTGAGATTTGACACCAAATTACATAGTATCAGAGCACTGTAAACATTCAGCAACCATGAGGTTATGAGTATGCGTAGACTGAAATCGTCAACACGCAGTGAGCAAGGTTTTCAATGCTCGTTCCTTCTCTGTGTGAGACGAGGCCCTTGCATTGCAGTAGAACAAAATTCACCACCCACCTCTGCATTTATTCCTTCATTTGAGGTCTGCCCAACATGTCTATCAGCCGTCATCCCCGTGTTCACCACCATTCTAGCCTTATTAATCTTTCACACAATTCATCCATCTTTTCTTTGGTCCTCTTTCGCTACTCTTATAGCTGACCCGACAGACGTTGTCGTGTCCAAATTTCAATCGATAGAAAAAATCATTTTCCGTTTTTCCTACCAATTTTCCGGGATTTTTTTCATAATTTTATTTTTTTTAAACTTATTAAACAGTTTTAAATAACCAAATCGGTTCCGCCGTTCTCGAGTGAGGTGCTTACAAACGAACAGCATTTGAAATATACGCCTGCTTACCTATATAGATAATGTTAGGTACTTATAAATAGATAATCAGGTATATAATATTTTAACAATAGTAAAACCTAGATTCCTGCTAACCCTAGACTAAGTAAGAGATATCTAACAGTAGTGTAACCACAAGCTCATAGCATTCGGTTCCGTGCCAGCTCCAACCGGGTTCGAACTGTCTGCCGTAATAGTAACGATATGATACTACTAACCGATTTGCTGTAGTGTCTCTTTTATAATATTTTATGATATTGATCTGGGCATATAATCGTTGTGGTAAATATTGTTTTAACGGCAGAAATCAACAAAAAATGTGAAAATCAAACAACAATTTGTAACAAAATCATTGTTTTTGTTGTGGTATTGAGGTTATGTGTCATGTCTTGATAGTTGGTACCAAAGGATCAGTTTCTGGGTTGTGCAGGTCAGATAGGCAGTGGCTCCCCATAAAATACTAGGCTGGTATTCAGCCGCATCCGGTTAGACTAGAAGCCGACCACAACATAGTTGGGAAAGGCTGGGTAGATAATAATGGGTTGTTCTCAAAAGACCATTGCAGACACCGATCTACATAGCCTTCACATGATCTGACCGAGATTTTGTCTGGACTTTAAAAGAGACTGTGACCTCTGAGTTTGTTTCGGCCTTTCTTCTCAGAGTAGTCAGATAGGAAACGCCGACCTCATCTAGTTTAAAAAATATATATATGATTGACGTGTAAAAGTGTTTGTTCAAACCTACTTACAGAAATAATAGTTATTTGTTATACAAGAGTGCAAAGTTGCTTTTTAACCGCGTGTTCAATTTTGATGACCGAGCAAGCGAAGGATTCTAAAATTGAATCACGAGCGCAGCGAGTGATTCAAAATTAGAATCCTGAGCGTTAGCGAGGGAATCAAAAGAGCACGAGGTGAAAAATCTTTGCGCTCGAGTGCAACACGTAACTTTTCATTCCACCTCAGCGAGGAAATGACTAAAATGCAAAAAAAAAAACGTTTACAATCACAAGATAGGTACACTTTTATTTCAGTTTAGGTATTAATTACTACATTATGACAGGTAAGTATTACAGAATAATCTTTAAATTATAACAAAATAATACTAAGGTATAATTAAGAAAATTTTAAAGTAACGTTGCTACAGTTATTTAAATTGAGTGTAATATTTTTGTTTGGTACTGTAATATTGGTGTTAGTCACTTGTGTACTGTTTTTCGGTAAACTATCTGTCATACTTAATAGTTGTACCGATTCATCGGATTCCCTTGGCGTGAATGTTGGAGAGAGAGGGAGATGGTTAGGTGTTTCATAACGGCTTATTTTTGATGTAGAAGGGCCAGTCCAAGGATCCGATTGAGGCTCTTTCAGTGTAATGGCTCCTACGATGCCTTCACATATTTTAGACTTATTTTGGATGGAATCCTCTATGTATCCCTCTACAACTGCATTGGACTTCCAGCCTCCGTGGCGCTTAAGGGACAGGAGATCAGCTCCGGAATCAGCCAAAAGTGTGGCTGAAGTTCGTCGGAAACAATGACCCGTGTACAACAGGGGTTCTGGAAGTTCAAGAAATGTTGCTATTTCTCATGGGATACTGCCAATTTTATTAGTACCCATAGGCTGTCTAACACACTTTCCATTGCGATACTGTAGAAAAAATCGATTGATTGGAGTGTTAGGCGGGCGTAAGGCTTGATATTTCTCAACAATCGTTACGTATTCCTTGCGAATGACGAAGTTGCGGTCTCTTTTTGTCTTTGTATTAGGTAAATTAATTAATAGTAAGTCATCTGAATGTTTCTCAATGTTTTTGACATTAAGTTGTGTTAGTTCATTAGTTCGACATGCTCCGTTTATTCCAATAATAAGAACAACCTGTAACGTAAAGAGTATTGTAGTAGATAAATGAATAAAATTGATATGAACGCATAATTATGCCTATCAACATCTACTAAGTATACTATTTAATTGAGATTAATATACTTAAGTAGATACTGAATGTGCAACTGACTTACTTTTGCCGCCAAATATACGGAATCGGGTGCTTCGTTAAGAAACTTTTCAATATCAGATACTGTGAAAACCTTCGACTTTTTTGGTTGATGACCAGATGAGGCTCTTTTTAAAAATGCCACTAATTTAGGATAGGTATCGATATGTTTGTCTTTTTTCATCTTTATTGTTGCTTTTAGCATCGAATACGTACTCCATAGAGTGCTTGCTTTCTTGTTCTCGGATAATTCTATAAAATATGCCAGCAAAACGTTTTCTGAGAAAGTTTTGGCTCCTTTTGCTAGTCGCCACGTGTTGAACATATCGTACTGTTTTAAATACTTCTCGCGTGATTGTTGAGGGAGAAAGCTCATTTGCGCATTATTAACAGTTTCAGTCAATTCTGTTGGCGTCAAGCAAACTTCCTCGTCGCTAGAATCACTCATTTTAGTTTTTTCACTTGTTTTCAAGTTTCTTGTTTTTAATATAAGGTTTAACAATGACGTGAAAAAATGCCGCGTAAAGAACCGCGTACAAAGCAAATTGAAAAAAGAACACCAAGAAGGTTCCGAGTCTGAGTTTTTAACAAATTAAAAAAAAGTTGTATGATATATTCGGCACCATAGAGGTAGAGGTAAATAGGTTTAATGTTTTTTTTAATTCACAAACTTAGTGCACACGATGTTCTAAATTCAATTTACTTTATCCTCTAGAGAATAAAAACGGCTTTTCCACTCAGATATTGAAGATTAAAAATACTCTTTCCGAGATGGTGGGATGAAAAATCATTTATCATTTATCTCCAGGTTGGGCATAGTGTGACTGCTTTTTTCCAGCAAAAATTTATCTTACTCTTCTCTTGCTCGACTTAAACATAACTGTCAAAATGTCTGTCGTACCTAAGTAGGTACGACAGACATTTTATTATGTTTTGTTATGTTATGTTATGTTTGGCTAAGTAGCCCACACCTGCCTACACAATCAGTGAATACAAACGTGATGGTGCCTACCCATAAAAATAATTACAAGATAATTTTAAATCTGTTTAGTGGCTGCTCGTACTAACCACTACCTCTCGTGACTATGAGTTGTCAGCTGCTCGGCTATCACCACTTTCTATAATCATCTCATTACATTTAATTCATAACAGTATCTGCTGCCCACCCAATTACTATGATATAATTACTATAATTAACAGAAAAAGGGACTCGCTCTACTTGTGGTTTTAATTCGCACAAAAACATCTTGTAGTTATTAATTATGTTGACGTCACAAAAAAGTGACATTCACCAAGTTGTAAAGAGTCGACGTTTTCCATAGATTTTTACACGAATACCTAAAAAATACCTGTTGGCATTACATGCCGGCGAATCTTCAGACAAACTGTATTGTCGACCTGCACCCTACTTGCATAACACACTACCAATCACAATCTGAATAATTTTGAAGGATATTGCTAATCCATTGCTTCATATGCTCGAAAAATGTGTCTGCTCAACAACGAAAATAACGCAATGAATGTTGTTGAACTGTCAAAATGAAAGCCATTCCTACTTGCTAGTGTATTACGCAACCACCCCGCCGCGCCGCCGGTTTATTAAACTGACAGTTTTTCTAAATTCATCCCCAATAATCAAAGAAAATTGGCAGGGTTTATAGTACTATAGTTTGCATTTGCAAACAGAGGACTGTCTGACAATTTTAGGCAAAAAGTGAACAGCCAAAACCACATGGAACAGAATAGAATATTCTACTAAAATGGGCTCGTGGCTAAATAATACCGGCCGCACGGGTAGATCGAAGGTTAAGCTACGGTCGGTTCGTAGATGGGTTACCATCCATTACATATCGAGACCCCTCCGTGTCTCGGAAAGCACGTTAAACCGTTGGTCCCGGCTGTCATTCGTAGATCTTTGACAGTCGTTACGGATAGTCAAAAGCGAAAATTCTGACAACCAGCCTTTCCAAGGGATAACGTGTTACCCAGTATCTGGGTTGTGGAGGTCAGATAGGCAGTCGCTCCATGTAAAATACGGGTATTCAGCTGCAAACGGTTAGACTGGAAGCCAAGCCGGGGAAAAGTAGGCAAAGTAGATGATGACATTGATTTATTTTTTATATTAGTTTAGTCCTTTTAGAAAACACAAAACAAGCATTCAAAGCAATTATTTCAAATAAACCAATTACAGGCACTTTTGAACTGTCAAGGGGTCAGTCAGTCAGAAAGATGAAGCTAGTTGCCCATTCCAAAGCGTAGGAGGGACCTATGGAGAAAAACGGGCCAGAAACTCCATGGACACTCTTTCAAAGCAAACTATTGTGAAGAAACCGGGTGATAGTCTTGACTTCCAGTCCTTGAACTTGAACAACTAATCATTATTTGAATGATAACTGACCACGAAAACTTCCATAACCAATTCATTAAAAAAACTGACTTAAGTTAGCTTTCACAGAAGAAATAAAAACTCGTTTTTGACTCAAGCATTAAATCTCAATACAAGCATAAACTTTTACTTTTATAAGATTCGATTTTTTTGAAATTTCACTTTTTTAAATATTTTACGTCACTTTTTTAGATAACTTTTTTGTTTTATCGATATAATGAATATGAAGTAGAGTTATAAAAACTCGATTTTGAACTTTCGATTTCGTTTTTCGAAGTCTTTTGATTTTAAACTTTCACAAACATAATGTTTGAAGAAATTAATTGATTGGTTTAAGTGGACTTTTTACATAATTTTAAGTATTTACTTAGAGTTCATTTTGAATACTAAATTTTGATTGGTCATTCATTTTGATTCGTTAAGATAATTCAATAGATTAAATCTGTTTTTGTAGGAAATAGTTTATAGATACTTCAGCCTACAATACAGGGTGGCAGGGACTACGTGCAAACTGTAACCATTTGTTTTTTGACGGTTTAAATCGTCATATAACTTCCCGCTCTGCGTGGAGCGGGAGGGCGTGTCCGACAATTACTGACTAAAACCTACCCGTGTTCCTTCAGTTGCCTGTGCCAGGGGCCACGGTAACCCTTTCGGACTTTCCCGCAACCCTGGCAGGGATCGGCCCTAGCGGACCACGACATTGGTGCTGACATCTCTTTGAGGCGCGCGTGGAACACAACGCGCCGTCGACCCGGGCCTGGTCCTTATCGTACGGCGAGCTACCCAATGCTCGCCATCCGCAAGGCTGCGCCTACGGTGGCCGGGAATCGGCTTGGGATTCCCAACGCCCAGGGCCTGCGGCGGCTAGGGACGTGAGGGCGCGAATTTTGCCTCTTCCTCACGCGTTCCGCCTCCTCCTTCGCGTTCCGCCTCCTTCGCGAACAATACTGTTTCGCAGAAGGAGGTGACGGCTTCCCGTGCCCTCTCGCTCCGTACCATGGCCTGGAGCAGGGCCGGACGCGAGAGCAAACTGTAACCATGGATTCAGTTTTATGATTCTGAACCCCACTGCGTTGAAATAATTTGTCGGTTATCAAAAAAAATCTGCTGTTTCATGGAAAAGTGCAATATCTACGTGGTCAAAATGTTAAGGAACAGCGTTTATATTTATTTTAATTATCTACGCTTATTCACTGCGTGTTGGCCATTTTAGACTATGAAGTCCAATTTTAGACAATTGAGTCCAATTTTAGACTACGATGTCCAATTTTAGACTAGTAAGTCCAATTTTAGACTATTAAGTCAAGGATTTTTTGGGGTAAATCAGTTATAATCTATCCTATATTTTGGATTTTAGATAATCTAAATTGAATTAGCTAGCGAAACTACGCAGGCGTGATGGGTATCGATATTTAAACAAGATCAAATAAAAAAATTATAAATTTGCTAAGCATTTTTTTGGGGTCATCGACCTTAGGTAGTGAAGTCACTTGAAATATCAGTTTAATCAGTTTTCTTTGTGTGAACTTCACAGAGGTGATGGGTACCTATCGATATCTTTAAACGATAAAAAACAGACATTTTCAACTCCTACTTCAAGTAACGTAATGATTGAGTATTAAATAAGAATATTAAATTTCCTTATCTATCTCCATCGTGCACATCGGTCGGCTCAACACGTAAACCTACATCATTATATTAGTTTATTACATTTAAAAATGTATGTAGGCCACACATCAAATATAAAAATTATTTACAAAAATACAAGACATTCACTCACACGTTCCCACGGACTCAGCGAAAGTCAAAATGGTTGATTGCAGAAATACTCGTAACTACAATACCAAAACTACACTGTTCCCATACAAAACAATATACTAGTACTTATATTAATATATTAGTACTTTCTACGCTCAATCAAAATAGTTTCTCATAGTTTTGTGCTAAAGCTGATTCTTTGACAGCTGACATCATTTAATTTTAACGCCTGATTCAGGAATTTTGCTGTCATACCGTATTAATGTTTTGATGCATTGAAGGAAATAACAAAATTAAATTTGAGACAGCAGAAGGCCAATTCCCGTAATTAAAAACAAAATCATGTCGAGATGTCATCTCAGCGACAGTCAAATCTTAAAAATTTTGGTAAACGCTATACAATTTTTGACAGATTGTGACTGAGATTAGAATGCGAACATTCTTAAAAATACGGGAATTGCCCCTCTAATTTAATGGAATGATCTATCAGAAGCCGGAAAAGTTTGAGCAAATACTTTTTTTTTTTTTTTTTTTTTTTGAGGATGGGAAATCATCAAATGACCCCTCCCGCTCTGGGTGGAGCGGAAGGGAGTGTCAGACTCTTACTGACTAAAACCCACCCGTGTTCCTTCCTTGGCCCTTTATGTTCCGGGTCAGCGGTACCCCTTATGGATGATCCCGCTTTCCCGGCAGGCTTGGGCCCCAGTGGGCCCCCTCTTCGATGCTGACATCTCTTTGAGGCGCGCGTGGAACACGTACGCGCCGTCCAGCACGGGCCTGGTCCTGATCGGACGGTGAGCTACCCATTGCTCACCGCCCGCAGGCCCGCGCCTACGGTGGCCGGGAGTCGTCACGCGGCTCCCGACGCCCGGAGCGTCCACCGCGGCGGCTTGGACGGGAGACTCTCTCCCTCTCCCGTCCCGCCACCTCCTTCGCTAGCATGACTGCTTCGCAGAAGGAGGCGACTGCCTCCCACTCCCCCTCGCCCCGGACCATGGCTTGAACCAAGGCCGGGCGTGAGAGGTCGCCGCCGCTGCCGATAGCCTCTACGAGGACACGGCGGTGCTCCGCCCATGCAGGGCAGGCCCCCACCGTATGCTCCACCGTGTCCTCGGGGCGATCATCGCAGTGGTGACACCCGGGCGTTTCCTCCCGCCTGATGATGTGCAGGAACCTCCCGAAACTTCCGTGTCCGGTGAGGACCTGCGTCAGGCGGTAGGTGAGGACGCCGTGACGCCTCTCTAGCCACTCCTCAAAGAGGGGTCTTACCGCCGCTATCGTGGCGTGCCCTGCGCTGGGTTGCGACAGTCGCTCTTTCCATGCCGCCATGAGATCGCGCCGAAGGTCCATCCGCTCCGCCGCGATTTGCCGCGGAAGCGGGGTTTCCCCCCGGCGTAGTGCCTCCGCGCGCCACTCATACAGGCGCGCGAGGACTATCGCCTCCAGATCCCACGGCGGCAGTCCGGCAAGGAGGCTTGCCGCCTCGCCCGAGATCGTGCGGTAGCCCCGGATCAGCCTTACGGCTACCACCTTTTGGGGCGCGTTCAGATAGTGGGCGGCTCTCCGCCGCAGTGAACGCGCCCACACCGGGGCCCCATATGTAGCCATGGACCGCACGACCCCCGCGTAAAGCCTCCGGCAGGAGGCGTTTGGACCCCTCAGGTTGGGCAGAAGCCGCTTGAGGGCGGCCCCAGTCCGTTCCAGTTTGGGGGCCAAACGTCGGAAGTGCTCCACGAAGTTCCACCGGCTATCGAGCACGAGTCCTAAGTACTTCATCGTGGACTCGATGCCGATGTGAACCCCTCCTACCGTTAGTTGGGATCCCGATGGTGGCCTGTTCCGGGGCCCATGGAAAGACATGGCCTCGGACTTGTGCAAAGCCACCTCGAGACCCAACTGCCGGATCCTCTCCACGACTATCGCAACCCCGCGTGTCATCGCGTCGGCCGCCGCCTGATGCGACCTCCCCTGCGCCAGGACCAACGTGTCGTCAGCGTAGCAAACCACGCTGACGCCATCAGGGAGGTCGGCCCGCAGCACCCAGTCGTAACCGATGTCCCACAGGAGCGGCCCTAGAACCGATCCCTGTGGGACACCGCACGACATCTCTCGCCGGTTCCACTCCCCATCGCAACCGGGGTAGATGACGGCTCTGTCCGTCAGATATGCCTCGACTATTCGACGGAGGTAGGTTGGCACCCGGTGATACCGGAGTGCCTCCCCAATGCAACTCCAGGGCAGGGTGTTAAATGCGTTGGCGATGTCGAGTGACACCGCCACGACAACCCCGCCCCGAGACACCGCGTCCCCCGTCGTGAGGGCTCTAACGCGCATGATGGCGTCCACCGTCGAGCGCCCCTTGCGGAAGCCGAACTGACTATCCGCAAGATCCGGCCCCGTCCTCACCAGGTGCCCGACGAGGCGGCCTGCAATTACTCTCTCAAAGAGCTTGCCGACCTCGTCGAGCAGCACAATGGGCCGGTATGCGGACGGAGAGTCCGCAGGGCGCCCTGGCTTCCGAATGAGGACCAGCTTCCCCGTCTTCCAACGGAGTGGGAACTGGCCTCTCTCCATACATGCGCTTAAGAGCGCCTCCAGTCGAGGCCCAAGAGCCGTCGAGGCCAGGACCCAGGCTTTCCCTGGCAGGCCGTCGGGTCCTGGGGCGGTATTTTTGGCCTTCAGCCTACCTACCGCCACTCTCAGATCTACCCCGGTCACTTCAGGGGTGTCGTCGTCGTCCGCGTGGTCCGCTTCAGGCACCGTGAGCGGCGTTGAGCAAATACTTCATTTTCTTTTTTCGCCGTAGAGCTTTTTGTGAAATGCCCCCTCAGGGGAAAGATAACAACCATTCCTATTTGTGATAACCTTTTTAATTAATAACTTGCGGCCCGTCCCTGCTTCGCTCGGGTGAAATGTCAAACAAAAAAACATCGAGATTTCTGTGCTATATCTATGTCAAATATTAATGTAATATACACATAAACTTTCCGGATTAAATACTCTAATTGATGGTGAAACCGCTTCAAAATTAATTGTGAAGCTTAGAAGATCTAAGAGGTCACACAAACAGTTAGGTACGAACAGTGATATTGTCTTATATTAAGTATGTCAATCTAGCTAGCTTTTTCACAACTATGTCGGGGTTGGCTTACAGTCTAAAGATGCAGCTGAATACCAGTATTTTACAAGGAGCGACTGCCTATCTGACCTCCACAACCCAGTTACTGGGTAACACGATACCCCTTGGTAAGACTGGCTGTCAGACTTTCGGGCTTCTGACTACCCGTAACGACCGTCAAAGATCTACGAATGACAGCCGGGACCAACGGCTTAACGTGCTTTCCGAGACACGGAGGGGTCTCGGTATGTAATGGATGATTTTAGACTAAGTATGTATAGACAAATAAATAAAGTAAATGAATCAGCCTGTGTTATCCCACTGCAAGGCCTCTCCTTCCTTCTATGTGTAGATATAGTAATAATTTTCAACTAAGTTGAGCAGAATGGATGGAAAAAGTTAACAATAAGTTTCTCGTAGTTAGTATAAGAGGTATCTAGTTTTATGATCTTCTAATACAACTTTACGGGAGATACGAGTCAAAACAACGTTTAGCCTAGAATGCTAGATCTCGATCATTGATCTCGAGTCGTCCATCGTTCAGATTATCCGTGCTAATAGGCACCTCTTAGGAACTTGACTTTGCCAAGATGTCGATTGATGGAAGCATGATAGAAATAGGTTAATTGTGGACTTGAGGTTATGCCAATTATCTTGATATGACGAAGATACAGTCTCTAGCCTGTCCCGCACCACAGGCCTATTTAAATAGGTAATTAAAATGACTATCATCTTCTGCCAGCCTTTTTCCAACTAGTTATATTGAGGTCGGCTTCCAGTCTAACCATACCAAAATTTTACATGGATCGACTGCTTACTGGCCACCACAACCCAGTTACTGGATAAAAGATACCCCTTAGTGAGACTGGCTGTAAGTTTGTTTTACTTCTAACTACCCGTAACGACTCATCAACAAATGACAGCCGGGACCAACGGCTTAGTTTAACGTGCTTTGTGCGGCACGCAGGGGCCCGATATGTACCTAATCGATGATTACCCATCCACGGACTGACCTCAGCAAGCGTAACTTAACCTTCGATCACCCCGTGCGGCTGTTATCATTCAGCCACGAGCCTCTTAAATACAGATATGAAAACTTCCTCCTTATTAAAGCCAGTAAAAAATTTGAAAAAACTTATTTGAAATCTTTTATTTTTTACAGAGGAAGCGGATGCCGAGATCAGGACATCCGGGCGCTCCATAGAAGAGATGCCGTCCAAGATCGGCCGGGAGATCACCGACTCACTGGGCTCCTTGACTAACGTGCTAGAACGAGGGATGGCGAGGTAAATATCATCTTTTTTTAAACAAGGACGTGTATTGGAATTACTGAAAACCTCTTAAGGGGTCAAAGTTCTTATGGATATGGATAACATTTACTATGGTAATAATCCTGAATTCATGAAAAAGAATCAGCCTCTCCATACATTTATGAATAGAATAGAATGCATTTATTTGTAAGAATATTGTACAAAATGTACAGTGGGCATCAATGGGGTACCCCAGTTGTAAAAATAACTTTCAATTGGGGTACCCACATCGTGAAGCTGACTGTACATGATCGCTTAACCCGACAAAATGTATGGAAACAGCTATTTTATTTTCGTTATTTCAGTGTTGATCCCTTAGTAAAAGTTGTTCACAATAATGAGAGCAATAACCTCTAAAGCTACTATTTCCTAGAGGAGTGGTGGCCGCCACACAACGGCCGCAGTGACGGCTGTCATGAACATGATGCCATCGGGTTGACTTTACGGTGTCACAAAATGCTCTCTCGGAAAACACACCAACTTACTTTCATAAATAACGTTTCAGTGACGTCATTCGCCGGTAAATTGCGTACGCTATGTGGCGGCCACCGCTCTTGTTTTCATTCATTTCAATCGAAATCAAAACTAATTTTTTCAAAGTTGGCTTAGGGACGAGTTTGGCACTTTGGCAGACGTGTTAGGAGCCGAAATCCACCTCCAGTCACACTTCATGCACTTATTGAAGAACGGAGGAATATTCCTCAGCGTATGCTGAGGAATCTGGTTCTCAGCATGTCAAATCGTAGAATAGCTGTATTTATAGCACGCAGAGGCAATACAAAATATTGAATGATTAAAATTTTTTTTATGAATTTCGTAAACCGATGTTATCCAAATGGCCCTTTTTTGTTTTTCCTTTTCTAACACTTGAAATATTTTTTTGGCGTTTTTGTTGAATGCTTTATTAAATACATAATCAAAATCAAAAGTCATTTATTTAAACTGGGCTGAGAATCAGCACTTTTTGAACATTACATAAGACATACCCCCAAAACGCCCCAAATCAAGGTTGCCTGGAAGAGATCGCAGAAAGCGATAAGGCCGCCCATTGTATATTAAGTAGTGTTCAGTTTAATTTTTGTTGTTATGTTTTTTGTGGTGTACAATAAAGAATATATAAATAAATAAACGCCCGCCCTTCACCACTTCCTAGTGCTTTAGCTGAGAAAAAGAAGACAATGACCTCGTATAATTCACCAGCCCGCACTGAGCCCGCGTAGTGACTTACAGCCCACTCCCTCTCACACAGAGGTTAAATACATATAATTACTATTAACCCTATGTTAATAAGGTATACTTATGAGTTAAATATATTATATTTAGGGTTGGATGTATTGATGAAATTATTACTATTTTTGTGTTAACACTAATTAACATTTGAATTTAACTCAGTCTGCAAGAACCCCTCCGCAGCTGGAGGCCTTCTCCAAAGAAAAGCAATTTTCACTGTCTTGGGCTGCTGGCATCCAGCCTGGGCCAGCCGTATCGACTATTTCGTCTTCCCGTCTCTTGCACGGTCTTCCTCTGTAGCGTTTCCCTGTTGGGTCTTTCCACGATGTCACTCTAAGGCCCGGCGCCCACTCTCGGTGGGCATCGGTGCGGCTCGGCACAGCTCGGGCGGCTTTGGGCGCCTTAGGGCAGCTTCGGGTGCCTGAGGGCTGCTTCGGGCGGCTTCGGGCGCCTGAGAGTTGCCTCGGCAGTCGGAAGCATACCTAAGGACGCCGAGGCTGGTTTCGGGTAGCTCGGGTGGCATTGGCATTACATCATTAGAATTGTTTTCGTGAGGTTCATCTCTAGACCTACTTCCTTGCTAGCTATATTCAGTGATTGGATCATGAGTGGTAGTTGCGTGCTCGATTTCTATAGGAGCACCAAGTCGTCCACAAAACGGAGGTGACTGAGGTATTTTCCGTCTATATTGAAAGTTTACCCATTGAAGGGGGTAAACAGGGTGACCCAACTTCCCCCAAACTATTCATAGCCATCCTGGAGTCGACGATAAGAAAGCTGAACTGGAAAGACTGGGGTCTCAACATAGAAAAACATGATAGGCTGATTCATTTTACTGTTTCATTGGTCTACTGGTCCCAAGTGCGACTGCAGGGCGAGGGGATTCCGGTGTAGACTGCGAGCACTAGTATTTTATCCTGTGTTCACAAACACAAACCACCAGACCAAAAACAAGTAATAACACTTTACCCTGAGCTGGCCTCGCGTGGTACGGAGTTTCAATAGAACAAGAGGCTAGGTTATATTGGTCTTGTTACCACTGACGTGCGGCCGTGCCTAGGAGAAAATAAGTTGATACGAAATAATAATAAATATCTATCCCATTTTATTTATTTTTGATTGTGGGAAATCATCAAATAACTTCTCCCGCTCTGGGCGGAGCGGGAGGGCGTGTCAGTCTCTTACTGACTAAAACCCACCCGTGTTCGTTCAGTTTCCTCTGCCAGGGGCCACGGTAACCCTTTTGGACTTTCCCGCAACCCTGGCAGGCATCCGCCCTAGCTGACCCTCTCATTGGTGCTGACATCTCTTAGAGGCGCGCGTGGAACACAACGCATCGCCGACCCGGGCCTGGTCCTTATCGGACGGCGAGCTACCCATTGCTCGCCGTCCGCAAGGCCGCGCCTACGGTGGCCGGGAATCGGCTGATTCCCGACGCCCAGGGCGTCTCCTGCGGCGGCTAGGGGCGGGAGGGCGCGAATTTTGCCTCTCCCTCACGCGTTCCGCCTCCTCCTTCGTGAGCACTACTGCTTCGCAGAAGGAGGTGACGGCTTTCCATGCCCTCTCGCTCTGTAAAATATATTTCCCATGAGGGAACCATACCCACGACTCGCGTAACTGAGCGTAACAGTCATACATTACGCTCAGCCACTGCGCTGACCAGCGCCGACCTCACGGATCACAACAACGCTTTGACGGCAGAAATAGATATGGTAGTAGTAATTCCCTGGATGAGCTATATCACTACAAGAGCTATATTTATGCACAGAAATATTAAAAAAAAAATCTAGTCAATAACATACATAATCAAAGATCTCTCTTTTATTATAACTCAGTCGTTGCTTTCATAATTTAATGTAATTCAATAAAACATAACATTTTAATAGCTATAAAGAAATTTTTCATAATCGCTAGTGAAACTGTCGTGTGGTTTTACAATAAGTCCAGCTCTCTCTACTTGTAAGACGAAATAAATTAACAAATCAGTACTTATAGCAATTTCTCATTACTTCTTCAGTACATATTTGCAAAGAAAAGTGACAAAAAATACCCATGATTCAGCGTTGCCTAATTTCTTTTTTTGAGCAAAGCTGGATGTTGAAACCTCTTTAGCAAAATGAAAATTGGAATTGTTTCATCGATAACGGGACAAATAAATAAACGTAAATAATCAGTATTTTAATAGATACATTATCCTTATAATTGAGTTTCAAATTAAGTTAACAATGATTATAGGTAGTTAGCCATAGAAAATGTACTTTAATGAAAATACGTTACTTTACAAACTAATAACAACAACGGCCTGGTTTACCCTGTCAGGCAGTTAAGTCTTCAGAGGAATATAATATAAATAAGTAATAGGTACATTACTTACGAATTACTTATTGATTTTTCTACCCCCGAAAAGGGGGACAGCCTGTCTCGTATTTAATGTTGGGCTACACATCGGCCCGTCTGGCAACGCTGCTATGGTTGTAAATCTACCGCTTCCAACGCGTTCATAATCTCTCTATCACCCTAAAGTGTTAAGGCGTATGATACGCGAATTTTTTGCCATGATCTGTGGCCAATAGTTTATGCCGATACAAAAACGACTGCCAGAACGAAACCTTAACTTGTTGATCGATTTCGAATAAAAGAGAAATCGATTTTTACGTACCGTATGTTTTTTACCAAAATCAAAGTACGATTTTCAAAAATGTCGGTTCATTTATTTTAACTACCTATGTACAGTCATATACAAAAAGCTAAGTAGGTTTGGTTAAGAGTAGGCACTCGTTATATCTGGTTTTTGATTTAACAACGCCGAAACTTGAAATCTATTAGTTTAGTCTGGATTTGTGCCCGGTTGATAGCAATAAGCTTGCACCCAATTACGTGGGACATATAAACATAACGGATGAAATGTAGGTACACCTCTGCCAAAGCCTTCGAAATATACAGGCGTGATTACATGTTACTTTATAAGCGTAAACAGGAGTATAGACTAAGTAAAGTCACATCATAAGGGAAGAAAACGAGTCGCTGGGGTTTAATATAATTATTTGAATAGCTAATAATGTTCCAAGTATCTCGTTGTAAAATACTGGTATTCAGATGTATCGGGTTAGACGAAAAGTCGACCACAATATAGTTTTGAATAGGCGTAGGCAGACGCTAAAAGCATTAAGCATTACCTAATAAAAAATAACCTTTTGACCGACTTGGATTAAAATAAAATAATGTTGCTTCAAGTCCTACATAATTAAATGCTCAAATCAATCAAAGAAACAGTTTTTATATAGGTACGTTGTCTGTCTGAAGATGATCAAAAAAACTAACCAGGTTGGGTTAAGATCGCTCATTAGGTATATCTAGTTTTTGCATTACCAAAGCAAAAAGAGATACTTAACAAGTTTAGTTACTTTTACAAATCCTCCTTATCTATAAAAATCACTTTTATAATTCAAGAACGGATGGACCGATTTTGCTAATTCTTTTTTTAGAATATTCCTTGAAGTACGAGGATGGTTCATACGGAGAGAAAAAAAATGTTAGGCGGTACGAAGTTCGCGGGGTCAGCTACGGGGGGGGTTCGGGGGTTCGGGGGGGGGGGGGGGAGCTAGTATCAAATAAAAAAAACTACAGAAGATTGCGATATAGATGCATCTGTACTGTGTGGGCTCGTGGCTAAATATTAACAGCCGCACAGGTCGGTCGAAGTTAAGCTACGCATGCCGCGGTCGGTTCGTGGATGGGTAACGATACACTACATACCGGGACCCCACCGTGTCTCGGAAAGCACGTTATGCTGTTGGTCGGCTGTCATTCGTAGAGTTTTAACAGTCGTTACGGGTACTCAGAAGCCCTAAAGTCTGACAACCAGTATCCCAGTAACCCACACTGCAGTAGTAGTGATCGAGTTACCCAGTAACTGGGTTGTGGAGGTCAGATAGGCAGTCGCTCCATGTAAAACATCCGGTTAGACTGCAAGCCGACCCCTACATAGTTTGATATGGCTAGGCAGATTGATTTGAGATCCATCTGTACAGTAATTTAAATATTACGTCCTAATTATCAAAACAAGTCGCCGCGTTTAGGATGTCATGTCAACAACTCAACACAAATACATCGTAAAACACATTACCCTCCTTTAAGCCTCGTCAAAGTCGGTTAAAACTAGTTCACATTACGATGTAAATGGCAGATCTTTAGCCATAGGTACCTACATTGTTTTAAGCAAAGTGTATCATTGATGTAGGTGAGTGAAAGTGACCAGGTTTGATGTCCGGTCGCAGACATGTATGGGTTGAATGATTTCACCTTTAAATTAAAAGATTTTTGATGCACGCGTGTTGGTGTTGGGGTCATGCTAATTTAGGATATTAGCAGAGTCGTCTTGAATTCTTGGATTATTCTCCATACATTATTCTCCACACGAAACTGCCTTTCGGAAGGGGCTACTAGAATCGATTTAGTTTTCATGTTAAGTTTAACTTTCAAAAGTTCCTTTTAATGGCCTACTTGAAATTAATTATGTCTTTGACTATATTCATTTCTGAATGAATAAAGAAAATAAGAAATATAACGAAATAACTTTTAATAAAAATTAAAATATCGCCTTTTATCGCCCTCGTTGTAAAACAGACTCCAAGTAGGTCAAGTAATGACAATCTCTGGGCATGAAATCTTGAGTTCGCTCCTCAGAGTCCCCGTGTTGGGCTTATTGTTAGATAGAACACATGAAACTGGCAGCAGCCAGTAATTTGGATTTAGCTGGCGAAATACTGTAACATACTATAACATCACGCCTGTATGCCTAGAAGGGTAAGATAGAGGTGTACGTATAGTTCACCAGTATTTCGCCAGTTATTGTAACAGGGAGCGAGCCTATCGCCATCTACCGGCACAAATCGAGACTCCGGACTGCTACTGAGATATTACTGATGGAACGACCCTTTTATTTTTGTTTTACTATTATTTAATATCGATATTAACTACTTACCTTTTTTGGATACCTAATGAGAAAAGTCGATTCCCCTAATTGTCAAGTGTGTAATAAAGTCGAAGATGTCTAACATTTTGCTGGTTGAATGTGAAAAGAACAGGAGAGAGAGGGAGATAGTGACGCGGGAGTTAAAAGTTAATATGTATGATGTTGGGGAATTCATTAGAATATTATCTACACCTAATTCGGGAGAAGCGAAACTGATTTATGAAATGGTTGCTGCATCACTATCTCCCTCGCTTACACAATGATATATATATGTATTTGTATTAATAATATTATAATTACGTGTAACAATTAGATTAGGGTATGATGAGGCTGACGTACCTTTGTAAGGTAAAAGCCTCTAAATAAATAAAGATTTAAACAAAAAATACTTACCTTTGTTAAATGATTTATATACGCGAGATAATTTAATTTGACCCAGTACTACTCTTCTTTTTAAAGTTGATTTAATGTCTATGGGGTAAAGTTTAATACATTTCACAACCTGTAGGTATCTACGAAGGAAGTTACTGGTGTTCATTTCTGTCGGGAAAACCAACACTTTCTCGCCATGAGTTCGCATAGTTTTCTCTTGACAAATATTAGCAATCACTTCGCAGTAAGACTACAAGCTATCTACTAACTGACCGTTAAGATAGCTTGTATATACAAGTTTGTAGTGTAATACTTAGTTTCCATTTACTTTAGCTCCTTCATAAAGTTAAATTCGTCCGATAAATTGCGCTGCAGTCCATACCTATCGTTTTGTGGTGAGGTTCCCGCTAATAGTAAAATAAATTGCGATTTTGTGCAGCCATGGTTAGTTTATGGATATTATGGTGATAGTGATTATCAAATGGCCAGAGTTTGATAGACGATCGGTAATCGCAGTGTTTCTCTAAGTCAGCAGGGGGTTTCATCGCGTTCGAATACGGAATAGTGCCAACAGCTATCATACTGCAGGTTTTTAACCCAAAGCATAGGGGTGTGATAAGTTTAACGTGTGTGTCCGTGTGCCTGTCTGTGGCATCGTAGCTCCCAAACGGTTGAACAGATTATGTTTTTTTTTTTGAGATCTGACCATTCGTGTCTGTCCTTAGCTACTATACTCTCGATCAAGTCACCGCTGCCTCTTGCCTCTCGACTTTTTGCCTTATTTATACTTGCAATGCAATAATGAATGTATACTATGGTAGAAAGGGCAGAGCTGCTGTTTACTTCCTATTTTCATCAGCCGCCCCCCGACGTCACGGCGACATTTAGATCAAAATATTACCTACAACTGATAATAAACTTAAAGGGCCAATACATATTATTTTTTCCTTTTAGAGGTTTTTTTTGTGTCGGGGGTATGAGAACTCAACCACTTTTGTAAAGGAGACAACCTCTATTGTAAAATAAAAACTCGTTTAATTCAATACTACGCCGAGAATCGGCACTTAAAAACCACAAAAGGGTGATCCACAAAACGTGTTTCTATTTGCCATCTCAGTCTTACTTATTTTTCCACCTCATTTTCCAACAGAGCCCTCGGCAAAAAACACGACAGCGGAGGCGGCATTGACAGCATAACGATCAGCGCAGGAGGAGACAGAAAGAAAAAGAAGAAGACGAAACCCCCCAAGATTCACCTCATCCATCCAGTTATGATGCCATTAAGAAAAGCCCCCAAGGAAGAAAAAGGTCGAGCCTTTGGCAATGGAGTACAGTCTTGGATCATAGGAGAAAGGGCTCTGCCTGTCCCCGAGAATGCGACTGAGGTCTCAAGAGGCATCGTGTCAGATATCTGGTCAATGGGGCAAAATGCCCTGGATGCGTTAGCTGAGCATGCTGTGGAGAATGAGGATCTGGAGAATGGGGTTAAGGATCGGAGTTCTGTTGAAGGTTGGTGGTTGGGAGTAGTTAGTTAGTTTAAGGAGTAGAATAACAGAGATCTTTGTGAAGGAGCTCGTCTAGAGCAGTACTACCACCATAGCTATAGTATTGTGAATGTCCGATATAGTGAACATTAAGATGCGTTGGTGAATATCGACAATCACCTCCTGCAGATATATATTTTTCTAAATCATGCTGTAGTCATCACAATTTCGCCCGTAAGAAGATAATGAACCAAAAATTATAGCTACCTTCTAAAACATAAAATAAATAAATGAATATTAACCAAGTCGTCGTGTTGTATGATAACATTGACTATTGAATGACCGAAATTTTCAGGAAAATAATAAATGACGGTTATTTACTAGCTAGCTGGTTGTTGACAGACACCAGAGGTTAACATTTTCATTCAGACGTTAACATTAACAGGTATACATTCTGCCGTCAAGTAACATTACTGTATTCTAGTTTCAAATGTATAGATGCTGGTGTTATTACAGGCACATGAGACTTTCGATCAGCATGCATCATCAGGAATCCCTTGCTAAGTCATCGTAAAATGATACAGCAAAACAGTTGCAAACCTGACCGTTTGCCAGTGACATAAATTAGTTAGTTGTGAATTTCACCATGTCTTGGCAAGAAGCTGACATGGATATTGTAGGCACTACTAATTTAAGATATGACTCAGCAATTAGTTTCACAGTTATAGTAGAGTTTTGACTGACTGGATTTTCAACCTAGTTGCTGGTGATAGTGACTAAAATGAAGTTATTTTTAATGCGGCTGTGGTACAAGATTCAAATAAATCATCATCTCTGGCTCTTATCCAAATTTATTTAAAATAAAATCAATCATTTAACTTACACAAAAGTCTGTACAAGATATTGATTATTCACTCATGTAATCAATCATTCATCTAATCCTTTTATCTCCATAATTTATATTTTAACGATCGCCCATTTCATGGTGATTTTCAAAAACGCCAACATTTTCGATTCGTCACGACACTGTCCATGTTAGGCATTCCGGTTTTCGCGAATTACCGTAACTTGATGTTGATAAACTTTCTCGATGTACTTTCTCCGGCATTCTGGTTCCTTTATTGTAGATGACCATGTTTGAAGGACAAACGATTAGGCAAGGAAAAGCTACGATAGCTTAAAGGTTAAGAGAAATACCTTTTATAAAGACATACTAGTAATCATCATCATCCTCCACAGCTCCACTTCATCCAGTGCTGGACATAGGTCTCTCTTTTCTTGTGTCAATCCCCACACTCCTGTGCCAGCCTCATCATTGTAGGTCATAGGTACCTCAGAATGTAATATACACACACAGTGTTGAATAGGTGTCACATGTGACCTCTACCAACCCGCACTGGGCCCTCACAGAAAGGAGGCCAGGTCCTAGCAGTGAAAACATTAAATGCCGAGTATTCTTTTAGTTCAACATTGGCAATACTTTGGCATACAATATTGGCAAACGGACCCATGTTTTCTGCCGCCTATAAAACTGACAACACCAAGGGGATTGATGATGCAAAGTAAAATATGTCCAATGCGCCTGTCATTTCATCAGCGTATCCTTCAAACTGGAACACACCAATGTTGTAAGGAGCAGATATAGATAGGTATGGAGGTAGCTCTTCCCGGAATGAACTGTTTCGCTAGGACTTGCATTTTATTATCGTAATAATTTGCGAGGTCAAGGGCAGACCCATTTAGCAATGAAAAGTATAAAAATTCGGAAGATTGAATTAAAATCAATGTAAGAATGAAGGAATATTCTCCTGAATGTTAATTACAATTTGTTAATTTTACAGGATATCTAATAATAGTGTCAACACTTTGGTAAAACCATTTTGAAAACAATAAGCATTTTGTATGCATGGAATGTTTACATTTATTTTATATTTTTTTTTAATTTTGTGATGCGCATGAGCAAGTAAGCATTTTGAGCATGAGCATTAAATAAAATGTGTTTAAGCATGATTAGATAATGACCTTTTAGAGAATTTAAGAATCAGCACGATAAGCATATCTAGTGGATTTCAAAATAAATTGTATTACATGGCATGTTTTATACATTCTAATATCTGCTGTTTTTAACGTATTTCTATCAATTTCTAGAACAAAGAGGCAAAAAGAAGAAGAAAAAGAAGGCCATCCTTAAACTGTTGATCCTGGGAGCTGTCATCAAGGCCAAGATTGGAACTCTGCTGCAGATTCTAACTTATAAATTACAGGTAAGATCTTTAGTGCACTTCCTTTAACACGAAACTTTTTGTCACACAAAATTAATTTGAGCACAGATACGTATTTTTTTAAATATTATTTTTGTTCAAATATTTTCAAACAATAGTAGCAATTTGTTATAATTCTACCAGCCGATCTATGCTGTAAAAATCTCTCCTTGAAAACGTAGGATAAGTGAGCCGGTTAGACCAGCTGGGTTGACTGATTACGTATTGCGCAACCTAGGCATAAACTCAGCCACAGCTTGAATTCAATTCTTATTCCTACATAGATTGTGCCGATAGATACAAGAGAAGAACAAGTGACATGCTCATCGTCCAGTCCAAAAGGCCTTTTTCTTTCCTTCTAAAGTTATCAAATATACGTTCACCCTAATGGCTTTCTTCTCCTCATGAGTTTTTTTGATATTTTCAGCTCAAGTTCTTCATCGTGGCTGTTATCGGCTTGGCGATCAACTTAGCAAGACTCTGGATAGACTTGAAGAACAAGCACAGTCAGCAGCCGCAAAAGGTTAGCAGAACTTTTTAATCTAAACTTATAAACTAATACGTATTATTAAAAGGTAAATTTGTTAGTAAGAGGTAATCTCTGAAAGTACTTACTGATCCCATTACAAACAATATTTCACTGATAGAAAGCTACACTCCTGCTGAGTATCATAAGGACGACTACCCAGCGAATGAAGCCGCAGGAAGAAGCTAGCTATTGATATAAATAGAGATAGATGTAGGTAATATTCAAAGCAAATGTAAAAAAAATAGATATTCGACTGGCAGGAGGTGATGCGGTGGCTCAGTAGTAACGGTCACGACTTACGAGTAGGTAGGTTGTGGGTTCGAACCCAAGCTGGCAGTTTACTTTGTGTTAATTATTTCATCACCATTGCTCTCAAAACTGTGAAGGAAAACATTGTGAGGAATCCGGCATATCCTAGAAGGCCTAGAACCAACATTTCGAAGACATGTGCTATCTACCAACCCGCACTGGGCCCGCGTGGTAGAGCATGGCCCACTCCCTCTCACTGAGAGGAGGCCTGTGTCCCAGCAGTGGGAACATTATAGACTGATTATGACTTGCACTCAATCCTCAACTATTGCTCTATAATATAGCCACTCAAGCTTGAAGCAGAGAAAAAAACGTTAATAAAGCCAATTTCTAATTATTGGTGTCTGTACTTACATCTTCCGAGATAGATTTACCAACACGCTGGAAGGACACAATAAAACTAGGTACCCACTTAGGTACTTTACCATACAGGAGTATAATGATAAGGCATGAGGTCCTGGGTTCGATTACCAGATTGGGCAAAGTGTTATTATACTACAGGCTACAGGTGATATTATGTGTTATCTTATAACAAGAAGGAACTGCTGTTAAGTGTGAACCCATGTCTATCACTACCGCATTCACAGTAATATAACTATCCATCTTGATAAATGACTTCCATGCTCATAAACCAAGTGATTAACTGCCAATATCATTAATTCAGCGATGCATCATAATAAACTCACTCATGCGGGTAACAGTGTATAAACAGTTGAACACTTTCACTTTAAATTAACTACAGTACACTCACGCCTTTTGCCCATGGGGGTAGGTAGGAACTACAAAACAACACGTGCTTTTAATCTGATAGATACAGTCAGCAACAGAAGTCAAGATCATTTTGGAATTTTTATTATTTAATACTAGCTTTTGTCTCGCTTCGTCCACGTGAAGGTCGCATGCAACGTACTAAAGACATAAAAGTCCAAGATCACAAAGTAATTTCTGCCCGTGACTGAAATTTCTTGTTCGCATCACATCACCTGCCCGAATATCATTTCGTCATAGCGTGATGTTAAATAGCCTTCCTCAAGAATTGGGCTATCAAATGCAATAATAAGTTTTCAAATCCGACCGGTAGTAGAACATAATTATTGAGTAAAATTTTGTGAGGAAGGTTTTGATTATGAATTTGGCTTGGCTGGCTATTTGAGTAGAGGAAGACCAACGAAAGGATAGATGGACTGTGTGAAAGATGATGTGGCGAGAAAAGGGGCGACTACCGAAATGACGACTAAAGGCTCCTATAAACAGGCGCGACACGCGACGCGAATCGCACGCGACACAAAGGCACGTCTCGTCTCGCGACAGGCGGTGTCGCGCCTGTATGAAGGAGCCTTAATAGAGAAGTATGGAATCATAATAATTGGGCCAAAGGGAGGGGAAATGATGACTGTATAGAATAGAATAGAATATCTTTGTTTCGGACACAAATATCCAGATAGTGTTAGTAACATACTAAAATAGCTTATTGCCTAGTGTTAGTAAAAATCAACCTCCGCACAAACTGCTGTACAATCGGAGAGCCGAGGCTCTCGGCTACAGTTTTCAGGATGCTGCTCCGACTGCCCCGCACTCTATATATAACCTACTTAGTAATATTTTCAATAAGATTATCCTAATGGTAGTCTTTGAAGTATATATTCTCTTCTCGTCAATAAATTATTCTAACCACGTAGGTAGGTACCTAATCATTTGCCAGTTTTCTTTCAATATATTTTCTGAATCTAAGGACTGCTGTTCACCGACTTTATGTCACTGACAGTACTTAAGTACATTTTAATTTCAAGTTAAAATTATTATTTTTAATTAATCAGTACTCATTAACTAAGAGATCACAATCAAGCATTCCTTAATCCTATTCATTCATTCTGATGACTACGTTCATTCGGTGAATGAAAGTGATGGTAATTACACTTTCATTTAGAACAATGAGCGGATTTAGTCAATCTTTTGAGTTCGTATTTAACATTTACTTGTGGGCTTGTGGCTTAGTAATAACACCTGCTCGGGTCGATCGATCAGGTTAAGCTACGCTTGTCCGTGGATGGGTGAACAACTTTACACACCAAGACCCCTCCGTGCCTTGGAAAGCACGTTAAGCCGTTGGTCCCGGCTGTCATTCGTAGATCTTAGACAGTCGTTACGGATCAACATAGTTGGAAAAAGGCAGGCAGATGTTGATTAGCATTTAATTACTTAAGCTACTTAACATAATAAGAACGTAATGAGATCAATGGCCATAATATAAACTGAAAATTAGAGCAACACATAATAAAACATCACGCCTGTAATCCTCGAAGGGTTGGGCAGAGGTACCTACACTCACATTTTGCTACTTATCTTGAAAGGCTGCTTCAAATAGGTGCGACACGCGACGCGAATCCCACGCGACACGAAGGCACCGCTCGTGGCGAGACAGGCGAGGCGGTGCCTTTGTGTCGCGCCTGTTTCAAGGAGCCTTAAGTGCCATAAAAGACATAGATTAACCAACAAAAATAAATAAAAACTTTACAGATATATTGTATCGATATTTAATGTCAATAAAACAAAAAAAATATTTTCTAAACTCACAATTTCTAGTAACTACACTACCAGCGGCCGTTGACCCCGTAATCAGCTGGAGTTACTTAAAATATGAGTTAAGAAATAATGTTTTATCGTCTTGAAATGTCGCGTTTATGAAGTTTTGCCAGCTATTTTAATCTGATCTTGTGTCACCACTAACCGGACACAAACTAAGAATCAAGGCTATACTATTGCGACACTTACATCTTACGGGGACAAGAGACATGTTGCCTTGCCTCTTCAGTCATCAACGCATCGGCAAATCACTTGGTGTCCAATAGAGGATGGTAACCATATTCCATGAGGTGGATCGTCGGGCCATTGATTGCCCTAAATCTAATTTTGTAACGCGTTTTCCTTAAAACAATTTCCATATTGATCAGTAAACATGTGATTATCTACTTTTTTAATGCGTTCGAAAGCGCAAACCAGTTCTTGTAGCCGACTTCTTAAGTGTGTGGTGTGTGATTTCACATTTTTACGACCAAGTAAAAGTTATGAGTGTTTTTTATTGTAGTATGATTAACAAAAACTGAGATACATGCTTATTCTTAAGTTCTGAATTGAACTAAACGACTACTTGCAATTGCGTGTACTGACTGAACAGGTCCACTCAAAACTGTGTGGTGCATTATTCAAAAGACCATCCCAGACATTAATCTGCATGGCCCTCACATGGTCTGACCAAGATATGTCTGGACTATAAAGAGACCTCTGAGTTGGTTTCGGTCTTTCTTCCCAGAGTATAGTCGGATAGGAAACATCGACCTCATCTAGGTTTAAAAAATAATTTATTTTTGACGTGTGAAAGTGTTCTAATGAATGCAATTTATAGAAATAAATATAATTTAAAATGTTTCGCTCCATGTTAATACTGGTATTCCACTGCAACCAACACAAAAAAGCCAATAATAAAAACTAGGCAGATCATGATACTGTAATACAGCGAGTCGATTGCCGTCAGCAGGGCACAGATTCAGACTCTAGTCTACCTACTACTGAGAAACAAACATCTTAATCCCAGATATTCTCCGTTTCTTTTCCTCTGCCGTGAAAGATTGATCGCTAATCAATTAAATGGCTAGTCTCATTAATATTTGATACATACCTCGCGATAGACGACATACCTACACGAACGCACTGGGTACCTCAATGCATGTGATTGAATTGGAAACTTAACGTATCGAAAACATTGTGACTTTATAAAGACGAGGACAGAAAATCAACCAAGCATCAATCTGAAATATCCAAAAAATATCTGCTGTTTGATACTAAAACGCAATATTTACCAAAAGAAAATGTATGGAACTGGTGCTTCTTCAATTATGTTTTGAAGCACAGAATACATGATAGTACAAGTACTTATTTAAAGTTACAACCAGCGTACCATGCGTCCACAACTCATGCCTCTTATAGCATGCGTTGTAGACACAGATCACAGAAACAGGTAGTGAACTACAACGCATTCGTTAAAGCGCCCACTTTTACACTATCGTACTTCGAGTCAAAATTAATATAATTTAATAGACAGCGTGATGCGTCTGCGCAAGCTGTCAATGACGCATGCGTTCAAGACATGCGCTAACGCTAGGCGCACCTGTGATCCGTCGCTGGCAGTCCCAATAATGCAATATATTGCAAAAAAGCATGATCCAGCGCTGTTCGCTTTACTTGCCTCTAAGGTGTTGATGATGAAGATTTGTATTCATGGATCTATATCACGGTCTGCCCAACTGGAACTTCTGAATGAATGTATTTCTTTACAATTTGTCACCGTAGACTTGAACAAATGACATAGATTTGTATGAGAATGATTGAATGACAACCGGAATGGTGTTCGTTTCTCATGTCGTTACAAATACTTTTATAGTGTATCTGTTTTCATAGTTTGGATAGAATAGAAAATACTATTTATCCATCCGTCCATGCCATTTAAACTTGTATTTGAGACTAGCTTTTGTCCGCGGCCGGGATTAAAAGTACCCTATATTAATCCAGGTTATCCAGCTATCTGTGTGCCAAATTTCATCCGAATTCATTCAGCCGTTTTTGCGCAAATCCGGAACATACATCCAGACAAACAGACAAACATCGTAGTAGGTACCTACTTATGTACCTTATGCTTGTTAAAGCATCGTACTGTGAGCACAACATCCATTGAGTTGTCTTATGGAAAGCTTAGGCTTTATAGAAAGTCTTTGAAGATCATTGAATATGTTAACCCAGGTCTACTAACTATGACATATTAGTAAACACTTTTGACCCAGTCTTTGGAAGACCAAATCTTGGGAAATTCCGCAGGATTGCTTATCTTAATAAAAAGAAAAGGCGACATAGCAGCTTCTTACTGCTCTGCAATATTTTATAAAAAGTTTTATAAAACATTATAACTCTACGTCTACTATAACGTCCAAATTAATAGGATCGGCTTGTAACATAATTATCTACATGATAATCATATTTAATTAGCTATAAACCGGCTTAACAAGCTAAGCTGGTAGAAACATAATGTCATCAACGATGTTGATCCAAAAAGACATTTTGTTTGTCTTGAGACGCTTTCTCAGCAATTCATCTAGTCATCATTCGTTTAGGGCTGCCGCGGAAAGTAATAATTTCATAAGGGTTTTTTGCCCTAATTTAGTTTAAGTTTGTGCCCGCTTCTTTTGAAGTTTAAATTAAATTAAAAATTAAATATTCATTTATTTCAGGAAATTATTCCCATCTATAGCACTACAAATTAAATTGACAAATATAAATTAAAAATATAAATTATAAATTAAAACCATTGCATTAAAAAATAAAGATTTAAATAAAAACAATGAGAATTAACACAAAAACAATGACAATTAAACAAAATAAAAACAATGAGAATTAACACAAATTAGAACAAAAGAATTAATTAAAACCTTGGTATCAGGTGAAAATATTATAAATATCTTACTAAGTTAATCTCAGACATCGTTGAGTTACGGTGAAGGAAAATTTCGTACGAAAAACTGGCAGAAATAGTTTGAAATCGCCAAAATACAGTGAGCAAGTGTAGGTAGGTAGTGATCAAGATCGATGTTCCTGCTATATATGTAACATGAGAAGAAGGGTTTAGCGTTCACTAGGGAAACTGCATGCTTTTAGGGCTAAGTGGACTCGACACGGCTTGACCTCGTATTTATCTTACACCTCGTCTACGAGACCGCAATATAACTGCAGAGCGCAGAGATGCATCTAGCATAGACATAGTATGTATAATATCGACTCTAGCTGGATAGACTGCGGGGCAATTGCGTTATACACTTACAGTGGCAATGCCTTTCATTTTGACAGTTCAACAACATTCATTGCGTCATTTACGTTATCTAGCAGACGAGTTTTTCAAACATATGAAGCATTGGATTAGAAATTTCCTTCGGATTGTGGTTGAAACTGTGTTACATAATTAGGGTGCTGATCTCTTAGCCTTATGCCTGAGGTAGACGGCCTTAATGGAAATGTTAGACGGTTCAACCACTAAGATTGAAAAAGTGCAGAAATAAAAAGATTTACCGACATTAAATAAATTTCACTTTTATCTTTACACAATTCAATTTGTCTGCTTCTTCTAAATTGACAGGCATAAGTTAACCATGTGATATTGCCATAAGATATAAGAGAACCTCTGAGCACAGTAAGTAGGTACCTTGTGGTTTTGTGGTCGCGCGCGCCGCTCTTCATATTGAACTAGATAAACAAAATAAACGTTAGCTACCTACTCCATGTATCTGTGTCACGCGTGTTAACGATTACCAATAAGTCTTCATTGAAAGGTATTGGAAAACTACCTCGTTGGTCTAGTGGTTGCAAGCGGTACTGCTCAGCATAAGTCTTGAGTTCGATTCCCGTGTCGGGCAAAGCGTTATTGGGTATTTCTATTTGGAATATCTCAGTAGCAACCTGGAGTCTGGATTGGTGTCCGGTTGATGGCAATAGACTCGCTCCCTGTTACATGGCACATACACATAACTGGTGAAATGTGGGTGTACTTGGGTACACATCCTCTTAACTCTTTGGGGAAACAAAGTGTAATGTTATGTTGAGTTTGTACATGCAATTGTTGACAATTGCTTGCACTGGCTGGACAGGTCCACTCAAACTGTGTGGTTCTTTCCTCAAAATACCATTTTAGATACCGATCTACATAGCCTTCACATGATCTGACCAAGATTTGGTTTGGACTTTATAAGAGACTGTGACCTCTGAGTTTGTTTCGGCCTTTCTTCTCAGAGTAGTCAGATAAGAAACGCCGGCAGTATGGTGTTGGTGGCTAACGTTCAAAACAAGCTCACTTTTCAAGCAGTCCGATGCAGATAGTATTTTTTTTTTAGTTCAATCTCAGATTTGATGCCACCTTCCGTAACTGTTTTGAACTTTGTACAAGTAGCTGTAGTCGGGTGTTTTATTTTTTATTTTTACTGTTCCACTTTTGGAATCGTCTCTTTATGCCCTTTATTTTGATACCCCTCATGGCCATGCAACAATATTTTTTTCAAAACATTGCTGCTTGACATTTAAAATCCGCCATTTTGATTTTATAAAAACAAAACCTACCATCGCGCGAACTAGACGGGGCCAAAAACGGAGACAGCTCATGTATTAAAAACGATCCAACCGTTAGGATGCTTCGTGGGTTTAAGGATTAAGGAATCCCACAAAGACCATACGCGTGAAAAACATAACCCTGTTTTTCCTAGCAAACAAAAAATAAAATAAACGTTAGCTTCTCGGTGTATCGGTGTCAAGCGTGTTAGCGATCACCAATGAGTCTTCATTGAAATGTATTGGAAGTAGCATGCTAATATGTGGCTAGACAATTGCCCTGAGGCGGTAGAATTACCCTTTCAATCGGTTTAAGAATATTTAAGTGACACCTGTGTGGATGACGTATATAGGTAACCCTTTCTTGCATACAAAACGCAACGTCTTTCTGTCTGTCCGTCTATAAGTAGGTACCTACACTGGAGAACCTTCCGACACACAATACAATCATGTCCTTTTTACAATTAACAGGTTTTTTTTCTCGCATTTCTTTTAAAGCTCACACGAGCGGAAATAGTTGATTAGGTATATGAAACCTTTTTATGCCCAATTAGCTCTTCCCGTTTTTTATATAGGTACCTACTTGAACATAGTATTATATATTTTAGTGATAGTTAGCTCGTATCATGTATTTATTTATTAAAACTTTATGCACAAGTAAAAAAAAATACTGTACAAAGGCGGACTTAATGCCTGAGGATGATGCATTTCATTGTCAAGTTACAATAAAATGGTTACCTATATTCTTAAATACGAACAAAACACACAGGTAGACAGCAACATCAACGTATACATATCGGATTTTTCATGTTTTTGGAATATATAGAAAATATTCATAAGCAAATTAAGTATTTCAAGTGGTAACCCTAGCTATGTAATGAATACTCTCGAGCGGGTGGGAATACCACGATTAAGGTCGATGGCATCCGTGTGGGTCACAGTGAAAGTGACCCCCGCGGCAGGCGACGGGTTAGTACAGAGTACAGGGTGCGCAGACGCATAGGTATTAAGGCACCTACTCAGCAAAAGTAATCTGTAATTTGCTACTTAACTAAGTGATAACAGTTGCGAAATTTGCTCAAAAGCATAATTTCTTTTCTAAGTCCCCATTGTATCACAAATCGCTAAACACGTTATGCGTTATAGGAATTTAAAACATCGTTTTGTTTCTGTAATTTTTTTGAAGATGCAAAGACAGAATGGCGTTTTGAAAACTTTAAAAATTTTAAATTTATTAATCTAAAATTTTGAATTTTATATGTAGGTATCTCTCTTTGATTAAATCGTGTACCTACTTTATCAGGACCAAGTCAGTCATTTCAATTCCCAATTTAATTCAGGGTCACACACAATTTTTCAAAACGTTTTACATCGCTTTTTTAACTACACCAGCCGGCCGTGTGCCCGATGAGGTTTATTATTAACTAATTAGGGAATGAGTTTTCAAAAATCCTTCCTTAGTGCTCACCTCTGTTATTTATGGAACTTGTGTGCAAACATCATTGAGCTAGGAAAAACTGCTTTAGTTATTATTCTAAGGGAAAAACATAAGTCAATGGCAAACATAATGCTTCTATGTCAGCGAATTAAGATTTTTATTAAGGAGGTAGATAGGATTTTCAAACTAGTGTATGCCTTATTGGAACACTAGTACACCATCTATGAGAAAAGGGATATATCTGTAAGAAGTTGTTAGTGGTAGTGCGTCGCGCGTCGTCTGTCAATCAATCAATAAGTCAGTCACTCAAGTAACTGTTCCATACATATCTAAACATTACGCACAAACATAAGAGGCGGACTTAATTCCCTACACACGTCTTAATGAATTATTAATTTAAACAACAACTTTTCGAGAAACATCATTTTGAAGCCCGTTACGCGCCCATTGTTAAAACCTATAATTTACAAATACCTCGGAGTCGGTACCGGTAGCGACATCCGTGTGGGTCACAGTGAAAGTGACCCCGCGAGCTCGGGGACCAGCGGTGAAGGGTTAAGTTGTATTTGAAATGGGTGACGAGACCACCTGTTAAAGGTTTCCGGCAATAACAAGTGGGAATTTTTAAATAACTTTTTTAAAGAAATAGGCTTACCGTAGGTACCAATTGTGTGACATGAGGCTAATTTTATTGTGACGTAGCTGGTGAAAATTGTTCGTTGTGTACCTATACACTTCTGCCCACTCCTTCTGCTATTCGTTCTTAAGATTTTTTTTACCACTCGAACTTTACGTGAATGTCTCTAAAGAAAGCCTTGTATTTTAAATAAGTATAAAACAAATCAACAAGCGTATCGTGCAGCTTATGACGGAAATTGACTATAGGCTGTATATCATTGATCTCAATAAACCAGCATCGCCATGTCGATAAAATTCTATTCGATATAATTGTGTGCTAAGACTAGCTGTACCCAGCGGTTTCACCCGCATTATGTCTCGATGCTGTGAGAATATGGGGATGAAAGTATCCTATGTCCTAATACAGGTCATGGTCTACCCATATGTCAAATTTCATTCAAATCCGTTCAGCCGTTTTAGCGTGAAAGCGTAAAAAACAAACATACAAAAAATCTAATCGTTTTTCTTTATAGTACCTATTACTTTAGATTAATCACGATCTCACTCGTAAAGAGAAAATAAGTTTATGATAGCTTGGGAATAACCAGAGATCGAAGTTTAAAGATAATTATTATGATCTTTACGCATGCTTAATACCTAATAGGTTTTGGAGTGTAATTATTTATGTTAAATAGTTCTTATGTAGGTATATAAAGGAGGACTCACGCCATGGTTGGTTTATCGTTGATGTGGGTACCTAAGGCTAATTGGCTGTGCCACAATAATATGGCTTGATCTGACGATCCCGGTTGGTAAGAAAAGTTATTCGATATCTGCCCAAAACCTCGAAATTCCTGAAGGGTCAGGTACAGGTGTTCCTATAGTACCTACACCCACATTTCGCTAGGTATGTTTAAGTCCCATGTAACAAAAAGCGAGCCTATTGTCCAAACGTTTTCAGAAAACCCGATACAGATACTTTAAAAACAGCATCTTCGTAAGTAGCGCAAGAAAATGTTAATTACTTGTAGGTAACTTACGGCTTAACTTACGGATGCGGTATTCTTAAAACTAATTGACAAGCAGAAATCAGACGTTAGTTGTTTTTGGGGAAAGTTGAAGCATCGTGAACATTTACAAGCACTTTTTGTTTATCAAAAAGTAAATCAGACAGTTCGATACGAAGCGAAGCACACGCCTGCTTTTTTAAAAGTGGATTCATGTCTTCTCGACAATATTTTGACAACCTGTCTGTTATTACTGATTCTATATTATCCTCAGATAATCTACTACGAACACGCCCAACACCAGCACCACTACGACCACGAGGAAGAGGAACAGCACGGCTGGGGACCCTGGTCCAGGAGCATACTACCTGATGATGTGAGTATAAATATGACACATCATCGCCATCATTTAGTCGAAAGACGTCCGCTGCTGGACATAGACCTCCCCAAGTATTGCTGAAGGCTGGGAATCAGTAATTTTTAAACGTCAAAAGTTACAATTGACAGCCCTTAAACTGTAAAACATCAGCCAGTTGCGACTTCCTTGTCTTCATCTTCTTCGTCGTGGCCTCAATGCTGAGGATCGCGACCACATACGACGCATCTCTAAAATATGCGGTCTTCTGCAGTGTGGACCACTCAGTAGGTACTGCCTCCATCAGCCTTCATGATCGCATCTGTCCATCTTGCCGGTGCTCTGCCTTGAGCGCGTTTACCTTCCACCCAGCCCAGTATCATGAGCCTATCCAGATTATGCTGAGGCCACTTCCTGGTGCTTATTAATAAACGCAAAAAAAACTGTACTCCGGAGTAAAACTATTCAGATGTGTTACTGGGGAGTTGTGCCACTTCTTCCCACCTAAAACATCAACAAGTTGGGATCTATATAGTCCTCCAGACCGTATTTCGGCCATGGCGGCCAATCTCAACGGAGAATATCCTTCGGCGCGGGAGATATTATAGTTCACAAGTGTGTGCCCAGACACAGGAGCACTCTCTCTTCTCTCACTCTCATCGTCCAATGGGACGGCAATCCGACACGACCGGAGAGAGATCAGGCGCAAGACCAACGGCTTGACGTGAAACAAGTTGGGAACTAAGCAGTGTGTAAGACCATTTTAAGTTAAATAGGTTAGAGAAATTGTAAGAAAGTAGCTGCCTTTGCATTGAACGAGTCTCCACGAGTGACACTACTGGCTACTGGCTACCAACTTTGCTGTCTATTTTCACCACGGCTTGAACCATTCTCGCAGAGCTTGTGCCACAGAGCACGGAATTTCCGCGCGGGCAGCGTTTGGAGACGGCAGAACTAATAAAACTCTTGGTCCCGAAAGTGCGTTGAGCGTTCAAATTCTGTTACGGATCGCCTTCAAAGCCGTCAGTTTCGAGTAAACGGTGGCACGCTTGGTTTTATGAAAAGCGTAGAGAATGTGCCTCTAGCAGTGGCCGGCGCGGCCTCTCCGTGCTCTGTGGTTCGTGCCGACATGATAGAATTGCCCTAGCAATACAATCTTCATTCATAATCATTCGACCAGACGATACCGTATTCAATATCGATTTCTATTAATAACTAAACCCAGTTTCACATAAAACCGGTTTTTTCCACAGGAAACCGAAGTGGACGCCAGTGAAGTGTCACCGTACAAAGCGCAAGAAAGAAATCCGCAGGTGTATGCCCGTCCTTTTCTAACGAGAGTGTAAGATAGCTCTGTCTCTTTCACTCCAGTCATAGTATAAATACCTGGAAACTTGTTAAACCTACCATAAAGGAAGAAAATTCGTCAAAAAAGTAGTAATTAAAATAGTTTTAGTTATTTTGTTGTCTGCCTCGTTAGTCTAGTGGTCGCAAGCGAGACTGGTGTGCATGGGGTCCTGGGTTCGATTCCCAGGTCTGGCAAATTTTTATTGGGTTTTTCCAACAGGGATTCCCCAGTAGCAGCCCAGAGTCTAGATTTCTGCTTGGTTAAAGGCACTTGCCTCCTATACATAACTGGCGAAATGTACTATGCAAAAAAGTCAGGGAAATCGATTGTTTATCAAGTCACAGACTAATACTACAACTGGCCTTTTTATAGCCATTACAAACAACTGTCAAAGAATGTGACAGCTGCGATTTGAATATACGGACCAATTAAGCTGGTACTCAATTTGATAAACAATGTATTTCCCTGACTTTACTTACATTATTAGACCTCTCTGCCTACCCCTTTAGGAAAGAGGCGTTATGGTATGTTATTATAAGTGGTGAAAACATCATTATTAGAAAATATATGTATACAAGCTTCATATAAGTTTTTTCCCGCAGTTTTCCACGAGATTGAAACTTGTATCAGTAGAAAGTGAGAATTATTGTTTTTTCCTGCATTTTCTCAGTATGTATGAGGAAACCTGTGTTTGACGATAAATCTTGTGTGGTAGGTTTTACATTATATTTCATGGTAGACAATGGTGTTTGTTAACGACTACTTGTGTGTTGCGATCTTTGATAAATTAAGGAGTAGAAAATGATGTTATTTATGTTCTAATATGTAGGAGTTTTTTTTAATGTTTTTTTTTAAATGCTATAAAAATTGGGACACCCCAGTTTTAATCCCAGTGTCTAAAAGATTGGCTTCTGTGCTTAAATCCGCGGGTTTTATTCCCGCTCAAAATCAAATATTTTGCTATCCCTAAAGACAGGTATTTCGTGGGAAAAGTTATTAAAGATCTTCTGCAACTACGTAAGACTCTGTAATTTTTTTTATCAACATTGACTTAGAATTTGTTTAGAAATAAAGGTAATGCGTTTATTGCTACTATCGCCTTGTTTAAGTTTGTATCAGACATTCAGACAGACGGACCAATCAACTATTTCGCATTTATAATTAGGTGTTAGGTAAACATGATCGCACGCAAGTAGTCGGTGTTGCCAGCAAAAGGGTCAGAGTGTTGCAAGCATTAAATACGATTATACCTAAGATTTAAGTGTAATTAATAAATAAGGCATTATTAATTAAGTTGAGCCATAGTGTGATTGTTATTTATTGAGTGCTTGTGTGAGTATGCCTTTATTTATTTTAATTATATTATATTTCGAGAGTGTCTTTTTTTACTTGAAAGTAATCCGTCCTACGTTACCCTGAGTACTGTAGAGGTTGATATTAAGCAACAGGTTTCGGCTGTGCCCTATAACACAATAATTTACAAGTGTACAATTTTACAAAATTGTTACCGAGATAATTGTAAAAAAAAAAACAAAAAATAAATAAGTTGCAATTAACAATCTACAAATCTTTAGTACATTAAAAGCGTTACACAGAGCACGGTGGATATTTCACGACGCCCTTCATAATTATACGATTTGTGGAATTGTAAAAATACAAATTGTACAATTTATGTTAGTACAAATTTGTGTTGGAGTGAGATCGTTACTTTTTCTTGTAGCTCTGCTGCTTGAGATGTTCACCAACAGTCTACAGTACCTAAATATTATTTCACTGGAGATTTACTCAATCAGGTTTTCCGGAAAAAACACATGTACGAGATATGGTTTTGTGTTTCAATAAATTGTAGAATTGTCACTACAATAATTTACATATTTGTAAGGTTTTTTCCGTTAAAATTATATGGTTTAGAGTTTTGTGACACACGCTCTTGTGGGACATTTTCAATTTTGTAACTTGTAAAGATTGGTGGTATAGGGCCCTGGTGATCGACCCTATGAATGTGATCTTTTTAATTCGATAAGAAGAAACACTATCAGTAACAACGGTTCATGATTATTTTAGAATTTTGTTTACTTAATTTCATTAACCTGACTGACTTACCACCATGTAAAATACTGGTATTCAACTGCTTCCAGTTAAACTGGAAGCCGACCTAAAGAAAGGCTATACTTGCCAGGTTCGAACCGTTTTGCTTGAACCTCCAATTCCTCACTACCTCGTTAAGTGGTTAGTAAGACTTGTAAGCTACAGCTCACCGATAGATAGCTCACAGCTCAACAATATATAGCTCACAGCTCAACAATAGATAGCTCCTCATGCAAGGCGCGTAAGTCCCTCCAGGCGCGGAAAAAAAGATAGTGACTGGTAGTCTTATGGGGTGGACAGATAGAGCCGTTAGTTCACAGCTGAACAACAGATAGCTCACAGGTCACCAATAGATAGCTCTCAGCTCAACAATAGATAGCGCCTCATGTAAGGCGCGTAAGGCCCTCCGGGCGCGTAGAAAAATATAGTGACTGGTAGTCTTATGGTGTGGGCAGAAAGAGCCATTAGTTAGTTTACAACTCAACAATGGATAGCTCACAAGTAGGCCTAAAATATCTTGAAAATAGTTAAAGAAAGGTAAGGGCTGCCATCTCGACAGAATATAAAAAAAAACGCACCATTTATAAAAACCAAAAATATATTTTCTCATTAATACATACTGTTAAACAAACAATCATTACATACAGGCACTAAAAACAAAAACCGACGACCACCGATACTACTCTCAACTAGCCACGGAAACACACGATCACGCCCGAACTACCGCGGCGAATACTTCGGGTTATCAGGCGCATAAGTGAAACTCCTCAACTCATAAGAAACGCCAGTTTGATTCTCATATCCATTTTCCTTTTTGAAATCTTCGAATTCCGAACAACCACCGAATACTCGATTCGGTTTGCGGTCGGGCGAGTTCGAGTCGCGTTCGGCAGTCTTTGGGTCGGATGGCGCGCTGTGATTGGTCGGCAGCGGTCGGAATAAGGCGGAATGGGCGGTCGCCGTGTCGAGATCGGCTTTCCTTGATACGATTATACGTATGTCGGTGTGAAGGTACAGTTTACCGGATTTCGATGTCATAAACCTGGAATAGAGAGAAAATAAACGATTATTTTTATGTTTATTTTTAACAGACAATGTAGGGCAAAGTGGACAATATTAATATACCACTCTCGCTTGAGATTAAGTTGAGTAGATGAACGCTAAAAGTATATTGCATTTTCAGTAACAATTGGTGGTTTGGTGGACCTGAACATCAGGAACATAAGTTCCTGATGTTCAGGTCGTATCACGACACACATCTTGACCGGGATACCGTGGCGGTTGACAGAATCAAAGTACCAGGAGGGCGTGACAAGATAAGAAGTCCTTTCAAGAGTTGCACCTTCCATGTACCAAATAAATACATGCAAAATGCCTAGGTAAACCATTATAAATGTACCAGGAGACCAGAAGTCACAAAGAGATCCTCGCATAACTAACAGCCAGGTGCCTAAGAAACATCTTAGAAACCATCATAGCCATTTGGATACAAGAATCACTAACAAATTCCAACTTAATATTGCACCAAGCGGAGTGCAAATTACCCGGAGATCAGACTCACCTAAGATGTATAAGATACCGCAGCCACTTGTGTGCGTGATGCCGCGCAGGCGGGTCGGCTCCGGCCGGCATGTACAGCGTCCTCTGACGTAAGAACGTTCGTGCACTAGCCGGCATTCGGGTCAGGTCGTATAGCACGACGAACATCTTGACCAGCGTGCCGTGAGGGTTGAAGAGGGAGACCTGCACGGTGCCTGAACGAGCGACACGGTAGCCTGAAGAGCCCAGGTTTATGTGACCCTGGAAAAGAGAAGAAAGAATTAGCTACAGATTTTCTGGCGAAATACAATCATGAAATGCGACTAACACAATAAATAGGTTTGATTTTTACTAGTTTATTTACAATTTCCTGACCGATTTACGATTAAAACTTTATTTTGTGAACCTGCCTCAAGAAATCAATTAATGTCTGTTGCCATTGGTGGATTACGTACACTAACTTATTGGTTCGCGAATTAACAATCAACTGACCGACTGATTGATAAAGTTATGCACAAGCAGGCTGATAATCTTGAGTGGTGTTACCAAGCTCAATCAATCAAGCTTATTAACTTGCAATAGACAGATTTATGAACGGTTGTCTGAAAAATAGCTCATCATATAAGGCGCGTCGGTATCTTGTGGGGTGGGCAGAAAGAGCCGTAAGCTCACAGCTCAACAATAGACAGCTTAGATAGCTCACCATATAAGGCGCGTTGGTCCCTCCGGGCGCGTAGAAGAACACGGTGACTGGTAGTCTCTTGTGGGGTGGGCAGAAAGAGCCGTAAGCGCCTAGTTCGGCGGTGAAGCCGTGGACAGTCGCTACGGGTTCTAAGCGGCCTTTTAGAGCGGATTCTTCAAAACTACCTGGAAGTGAGATAAAAATAAATAATTAGTTATGTAGACTACGCAATCATACGATACTGTTACAACCGACGGGATAATGATATGAGCCTCGATAAAAAGAACCTTTCAACCAATTCCAATGTTACGCAAAAAAAAAACCTTATTTCTAAATCTCCAACACCCGCAGATAAGTTTGTTGCTATTAAAGACCTTTATTTGTTGCTAAGTGACCACCAAACAGTGATGGTTTGTATTTATTTCAGTTTGTAATGTTATCTATGTAGGCATTATATCCTCAGACTAATGTTGACGTCAAATAAACGTGAAAAACTATAAGCAAAAATACAAAAAGTACTATTACAACTACATAAATAACTTAGACTTGTCTGTTTGACCTGTGTCTGGGTGTTTATATGTATATAAGTATGTATATCAGTCAACAGGTTACCGTAGTACAGGTTCTACCTAGTTCGGAACCTGAAGACCTTGTGTGGATGTTGTCTCATATTATATTATATTAGATTAATAAAATCATTTGAAAAAATATACAAAACCTATATAAATAAATAAAAGCGAAGCAACCTGTATGTTGATCAGAACCGCTTCTAATGAGCGAGAGCGGCCCAGTAGCAAGCGGCTCAGATTCAAAACATTACATGTGACTCACGTACATACTTACTAATAGATGTTTACGGCTTAAATAGTTACGTGCAAAATATTATTCATGTACCTACATTATATTTTGCTTGTATTTTCTTTGTAGTGATTGAGTGGTGTTGTTATAGCGAATGTGAGTACCAATCAATACAAACCATTTCTGGTTTAATGGTACAAATAAACCTGAACCTGTAAAATTACTCTATGTATATCTAAATAAAAAATCAACAGAGCCAAGGTTTTTCAAAGTTTAGTTAATTTTCCGATGGACTGAAGAGGATTTGGATTAGTTAAGATAGGGTGCTGTTAGAGGCAAAATGAATGTGAATGTACTGTCAGTATAGTTCGTACTCACCCAGTAGGCCAGTGCTGGGCCGCATGCGTATCTTGCAGGCGGCGGGCTGCGCGAGCGGCGGGGGCGCGGCGCGGGTTCGGGCACGTGGGGCGGCCGGGCCGGGCGGGCTGGCCGGGCTGGCTGGGCTGGCCGGGCTGGCCGGGCTGGCTGGGCTGGCTGGGCTGGCCGGGCTCGCCAGCGGGGGCGGGGGGGACGAGGGCAGCGGGTGGTACAAGGCGCTGGAAGAAAATAAAACAATATGTCAATAATAATATCAACTGGTTGACCTGGCTTGCGAGGCAGTCGTCATTTGGGATGTAAACACTGCAGTCATTGTACCGATAATCGTGACAGCCAATTGCATAAAAACCAAGAGCCTCGACCAACACCTAAGCAGGTTCTCGTTAGGCAGCTGGATCAACACCTTGATCCAGACAGCGGTGTTTCTGGACAAGGCGCGTACTACGTAAAGGGGGCTCGCAGCTAAGTAGAGGAGCTTGCGATAAGTAGAGGGACTCGCGACTAAATAAAGTGGCTCGTGATTAAATATAGGAACTCGTGATTAGGTAAGTAGCGGGACTGGTGGCTAAGTATAGGAGCTCACGGCTAAGTAGAAGGGCTGGTGGCTAAGTAGCGGGGCTCGCGGATAAGTAGAAGGGCTGGTGGCTAAGTAGCGGGGCTCGCGGATAAGTAGAGGGGCTGGTGGCTAAGTAGCGGAGCTCGCGGCTAAGTAGAAGGGCTGGTGGCTAAGTAGCGGGGCTCGCGGATAAGTAGAAGGGCTGGTGGCTAAGTAGCGGGGCTCGCGGCTAAGTAGAAGGGCTGGTGGCTAAGTAGCAGAGCTCGCGGCTAAGTAGAAGGGCTGGTGGATAAGTAGAGGGGTTTGTGGTTAAGTAGAGGGGCCCACGACTAAATAGAGGGACTCGCGACTAGAAAATGGGCTAGTGGCTAAATAGAAGGGCTGGTGGCTTAATCAGGGCGCTCGTGGCTAAGTAGAGGGGCTCGCCGCTAAGTAGAGGAGCTCGCGGCTAAGTAGCGAGGCCCGCAGTAAAGTTGAAAGGCTGGTAACTAAGAAGCGGGCTCGTGGTTAAGAAGAATCTCCGACGAACTAATTTCTTTCTATCATCTTTATGCAGATGATTTACTTTACTCGCGAGCTCCTCTCAGCTAAAATCTGCATGTAGGCGTTGCCATGGAAATAAAGGAGATTCCCACGGATGCAGGTCAGCACGCGGCGCTGCATCCCGCACCATACGACCCGGCTCACATGAACGACACATTACTTCGAGGTCAATATCTAAGGTAGGCCAGTAAACATAATTACGTGATAAGCTTTTCATTTTTCTTATTCCTAAATGACCTTGATGAATATCTTCTAGAATTTTAGTTTGTAGTGGTTTTGGTATTATGATACGATATTTATAAATTAAACAACCAACATCCACTGTAATATCGCTTCTTCGTGCAAAATATGTTTTTTCTTGTTCGCAACTAGATACGGATGGCCATCCAAATTTTACAAATCCCAGTATTCGTGATAAATTGCGTCCTTATTGGTTTCTTTACCTACGTCATGGAAATTAACTGGCATACATTGATGTACTAAGTTAACATAACTCATCGATTCGGTGGGACGGTGCTCCTGTGATAACGGTAAACGTGACAACGCGTCCGCTGGTCCATTTTGCTTTGAGGTTATATATTTTATTGTAAAATCATATGCGGCTAATCGGGCAGCCCAGCGTTGTAAGCGACTGGCGGCAGTTTGGGGTATATCCACTTTCGCTCCGAAGATGTAGTTTAAACGCTGTTGATCTGTGCGCAATCCAAATTTTCTACCATACAGGTATTGATGGTGTCGAGTGGCGCCATAAAATATTGCCAGAGCCTCCTTATCAATCTGACTGTAATTGCGCTCTGCGTCATTGAGTGTACGCGACACACAGCTGACCGGTCGCTCGGAGCCGTCTGGGAAACGACGCGCCAATACTGCGCCCAACCCGTACGCACTACTGTCCACCGATAGCACTAAGGGCCGCCCCTCCTCATAATGTGCGAGTACGCTCTCAACTAATAGGATGCGCTTCGCTTTCTTAAAAACCTCATCGCACTCATTACTTTCAAATGTCCACGTTGGTTACACTCATCACAGTTGTAATTGATGTAACGACATCTTTCCGACCGATGCGGCTTTCCACACCGCCAGCACTGTTGTGTGGACGCATCCTGCGCCGCATTTACGCGCAGGGCTGTCCCCTCTCTGCGCCGGCGGCTCTAGCGCGTGGGTAGCGCCCGCGCCGCATGCTCGGCCCGCGCCGGCCCTGCAATGCTATTCTGGAAAAATCTCACCGTGAAAACTTAGGTGAAGTGAGCGTGGAGTGAGCTGTCAACAGTGTCAATCCCAAGTATCAGTATGTCGATTCTGTAAAAATCTCACCGTGAAAACTTAAGTGAAGTGAGCGTGGAGTGAGCTGTCAACAGTGTCAATCCCAAGTATCAGTATGTCGATTCTGTAAAAATCTCACCGTGAAAACTTAAGTGAAGTGAGCGTGGAGTGAGCTGTCAGTGTCGTCCCACTGATGCTGGGGATTTACCAAGCATTACATTTACAATCATAATCTAATTTTAATAATATTTTTTATGCTAATTCTGTTGATCATTTTATATTAGGTATTTCAAAGCTAGTATTTAAGTGTCTAAACATCACTATTTACGGGGTTTTAAAATAAAATAGCAAAACAGAAATTCAGTCAGAAACTATTTAAATGCGTGCCAAATAAATTTTTGAGCTACAAACGATTAGGACCTGTTTAAGTTATTGCGGCTTTTTATGTTTGGTCTTTTATAAACAATATCTTGTTTTACTACCTTTGAGTTAATCCAAGATGGGGGCTGCGAAAATTTTCAAATTATTACCATAAGTGTAAACTGTGTTCTGTTCCCACAGACAAACCGTGAAAACGGTTTTGCGGGGCAAAGTCCTTATGCAAAGATTTTTTGTAATCGTTTTATTAATAAATAAAATAAATGATAATTGGTGTCGTTTTCATGGGTTAGAGGGTGCTAAAGCCGATAGTGAGGTCAATATCTCGATTGGGTGACACTGACAGTTCACTCCACGCTCACTTCACCTAAGTTTTCACGTTGAGATGGTTACAGAATAGCACTGCTGTGCAGGCCTGCGCCCGCGTTGCCGCCTACCCCTGGGGTGGTGGCGCGCTCACCTCCGTATGCCTCTGCAGCCTCTGACGCCAGAGCCAGCTACACAGCCTCTTTGTATTTTTTATTTTTCTCAGCAAAAATACGCGATCGCATCGCGCTGTTGGATAGTCCGGAAACAAATTGGTCGCGAAGATTTTCTTCTAGCATTGTACCAAAGTTACACGTGGTCGCGAGGGTTTTAAATCTTGGAGATAGTCCGTCATGGATTCCCCAACACGTTGTCTACGTAAGCGAAACATGTGACGCTCGGCAATCTACAATCTCTGTGGTTCTAGATGATCGGTCACCAAACGTACCAAATCGTCAAATTTCATCGTCTCTGGATCCGCCGGGGCACATAGATCGCACATTAACGAGTATGTAGTTTCACCCACAACCGTAATTAACAACGGCACACACAAGTTATCTTTAATCTCATTAAGTAATATGTATCTTATGTTTGACACGGCGAATATACGACGGCTATTGCTTCGTATGAATGTCAAATGGTGCTCGTCGACCGATCGGCATTGTTAATAACAATGTAACCCGCAATTAAAATTCGAATTTCTCGTCGCCAAATGGGACGTCAATTAAACACGGAGTTGGATTGGTTGAGTTCTTAATAACAAAAGTAGACACAATACCACGGTAATAAGATAATATTACCGTGACAATACCTTACAGTTACCAATTTGCCTTCGCCGGAATGCTCATATCCTTTCTCTTTTGTATAATGTGCCCTTTTCCCTTTTCACCTCTATCTCAAGAAACGTTTCTAGTTTCTTTGCGACTCTCACACGAAATGTTTAAGTTCATCAGATAAGTTGAAGCATAAAATGCCTTTGCATTCCACAACTTTCCTCAACAAATCCTTTACTGTCCAGGCCGCTCGTTTGTGGAATGCATTTCCAGTTGAAATAAAACGCGCGCCGTCGTTGTTTGTGCTTAAAAGACTCGTGACGGAACATTACTTGTCGTTGTGATCTTTATCTCGTTCTTGTAATTAATAATATATATAAATAATTCTTTATTTTCACTAAAAGAAGTAATCACATTACAAAATCGAAATACTAAGATAGGAGCATGTTAGGCTTTTATCTAACTCCTAAACTAGGTGTATGTGCCTGTGTCTTAGGATTCAGTGATTCTCCGTAACAAACAAAGCCACATTTTACTAAATCAGGACGCTTCAACAATAAGCAAATGGTGTAAAAGAAAACAGTAGGTATATAATTTATACCATTCCCCCTCTAAAAAGCTTATTTTATTCACTGAAAACAGTGAATAAAAAGCACTTTTACTCACTGTTATATCGCTACACAAGTTGACCATCCTAATAATAATAACAAAAAAATTACTCTTAATTTTAGTAATTGTTCCAATTTTAATGTGCATTTTAATTAATTTAAGCTTCCTTTTTTTTATTAAATGTTTATTTTCGCTTAAATCTTTCTTTTTCTCGTAGTCATGGTATAAAGTATAGTACCTATGCAACTCTTGAATAAAACGGATTTATATCGAGGGCCATGAATCACTCGCGTCGCTCAGGATTCTAATACTTGAATCACTCGCTACGCTCGTGATTCAATCATCATGAATCACTCCCTACGGTCGTGATTCAGTCGTTAGAATTCTTCACTAGCTCGTGATTCATCTATGGCCCTCGCTTTAAATCCGTCCTTTATTCACTAATTGCATAATATACTATTTAATGATGAAAACAAAACACAAAATGAAAAAAACGTTTAACTGTGTGGTGAGGTGAGTAAATGTAGGGTTTAAGTGTGTGTGTGTAGTGAGTGAGTGTAGGATGTGTGTGTGTGTGTGTGTGTATGTAGTGAGTAGGTGTAGGGTGTGTGTAGTGAGAAAGAATGGGGTGTAACCAGTACACGTCTGTTTATGGTTAGATTGAGAATTATGTAGTTCATTATCATTGTAAATTACCCAGCAGAAGATCCTCAGTGCTGTCATAGCTTAGTGTTTGGAGACAATCTCTAAGTAGGTTTTTGCATTGATATTTAGGGCACGAATAAAATTTTATCTTTATATATAATAATAATTTAATAATTTATTTAATAATAAAAATAAAAACGTTTACTTACAAAAGTGTACATTTAGCCAAACAGTAGTAAATATCATATACAATTATAATGGCCTATTAATAAACTAAATCTAAACTATTTCTAATAATACTGGTGCAATTAATAATGGTTCGGAATTAGTGTAAATTAGCGACCCACCCGATCTAGGTTTATTCAAACCTGTGTTTCAGGCCATCACTTTACATTACAATTAAAATGGGACATGAAAATTAGAAGTAAAACTAATATAAAAATAATCGAATTAAGAACTATGAGAAAAATATTGGTAGTGGTATATTATTACCTAAAAGTATCATCAAGACAAAATTTCTAAAGTTTTTCTGTGTCTGTGTAATTGAGCGTCGCTAAATATTCTGATAACCATTTTTTATTGCTTACCATATAGAGGCTTAGAGCTTAGGCTTAGGCTTGAGCCTATTATACAGGAAATGTCCTAAATATACATAAAATCGATTAGCAAACGCATGTTTTGTTTGAGGCTTTGTGCAAACCAAGTCCTTCCTTCTCTTGTGTGACGGTACTGGGTCAAAAGGAACTGCAGTGTGCTGGTGTAGTACTATGCTTAGGATGAATAATTGCCGTACTGTTAGTACATTACATGCTATGTAAAGCAGGTGCGTAGGAAATCTAAAAGGGCGAAAAGTAGCAACCTTTAGAATTGCTCTTTGAGCGCGCTCTAGTGGGATAGTTTTTGCAGCCCCACCCCAAGAAGTTATGCAATAGGTAAGAATGGATTGACACAAAGCTAAATAAACCTGTTTAATTGTTTTATAATCTGCTATGTTCCGTAAATTCTTGAAAACGTATATTAATTTGCGACCCCTAGTACAAGTACATAGCAAGTCGATATGGTTACGGAAATTTAGATTGGAATCAATAGTGACACCTAGATACTTCAAATGGTCAGCTTTAGCTAAAGTGGGGCACGAACATACAGTGTCAGCGTACGAGCTACAATTATGTGCGTAAATGTTTTATTTAAGAAGTTGTACATTTTAATGCTACTAACGAAGAATTGGCGTTTGGCAAAGACAGTTCTATGGCGTTCGTGGGGGAAAACATTATGTTTAAGTTTGCCAGTCGATTCCTTTGGAGGGCGGGCAGAGTGTTTGCGTAGTGTCGACAGGAGAACATAAAGTTGCCTGACTGTGAGTACCTTGCAATCGGAATAGAGCTGCACAGTGGGGAACCTACGCGGAAGAGAGAGCATTACCTAAAGGACAGCTCTCTGGGCTCTCTCAAGGCGGATAAATACATTTTGGATGGCACCACCGCAAACGGGCAAGCAGTACGTTAAGACAGACCATAGGACAAATCATACTAATTTTAGGGATTCGTAGTCAGCAGTTTCGTAGCTTCTTGAAAACATATATTAGCTTAAGTATGCGGGGCGTGATCTTGACTATATGGGGGTGCCAGTTGAGATACTGATCAATAAGTACTCCTAGATACCTTACACAAGTGGATTTGGCGAGGAAGAGGCAGTTACACTGTGTTAAGGTTCCGCAAACGTATGCCTTTGTGGTAAGGGAATTTGAGGGACACAGATTTGACCGAATGGCAAAGGGAACGCATACCGTTTTAACAACATTTAAAGTGAGCAAGTTATCGGCCATACATTGCATTACGAAGGACAGCGGTACTGAAAGCCCAAAATTGGTTCATGGCTAAATATTAGTATTAAATGAAAAAAAAACTAAGTGCATAAGATTTTCTTTACCAAATGTCAAAAGTAGTGATTGTGAGTATTTAGAGCCCAAAAAGATGTGTCAGAACTATAATAATAATAATAAACTTTTATCGCAGACCTTGCAGTGCTCTGTGTGGGCTAAAAGCACAGACAGTTGTCAACCGTTCTTAATACGTCTAAACATTCTTACCTTTCCATCGCTGCACATATACGAAACAAATATGTTTGTCAAATCTAACATTTCATTATACAAAATAGCTATTAAAAGTCACTACAGAAAATTACGCGATAAAAATAAGTCAGAACTCGAGGTGACTTACGGCAAAACTGCACTAATGACTAGAAGTACCTGTATGACCAAAAAAACTATTTAACAAACTACCTGAAAAGAAAAAACGTTAAATCTGGACAATTTAAAAACAGAACTTTTAAGAATTTTGATTAATAAATGCTAATTACTCACTACAGAAATATTTGGGCGACAATTCTATAATTACTGCTACAGAAAATAATTATACATCACCTCACCTATTTTGACGATTTTGAATTTTGTTTGACATTAGCATTACTTAATATAACATGTAACATAATGATTGATTGTACATATTTTAAATCTGTATTGATATGCATGTACCTATTAATATTGACTTTATTACTAATGTGAAAGTTTACATAATTCTACCACCATGATATCTTAAAACTTAAATTTGTGTTAAAAAGTAAAAAATTCAACAATATTGATTTATATTTGTACGCCTCTAGGCAAAACATAGAGGTTCTACCAATCTATAACATCTCTCATACTGTTGTAATTTGACCTATGTTTACGAATCCTAAAGCATTCTGATCCTGATTCTGAGATAGTATTGAATCAAGAGAAACTAGACTTCGTCGATAAAACTGTTTTCCTGTGGATCACGCTGGACTCGAGGCTACAGTGGGGTCCTCATTTAACATCTCTGGCAGGACGGCTAAGTCCAGCAGCATATGCTGTCAGAAAAATCCGTCAATTAACTAATGTAGATACCGCGAGGCTAGTCTATTTTAGTTACTTTCATAGTATCATAATGTTACGGTATTTTACTTTGGGGACGGGCTGCAGACGTCGAGTCTATTTTTATTCTGCAGAAAAGAGCCATCAGAGCCATATATGTATAATATCCGCAGGCGCGATTTTCTAAGGGAAATGTTTAAGGTTATTAAGATCATGACGGTACCTTGTGAATATATTCATGAAAACATCATGAACGTAAGAAAAAAATTACATATTTTTGGTAAAAGAGGTGAAAGATATAATTATAGTACTAGAAATAGGGACCTATTAGTTCATCCAGGTTTCTGACTGGCTAAAGTAGACTCATCTTTCATGGGGTACTGTTTAAAATGTTACAATAAAATACCTCCCCACATACTTCAACTCAATGAGACGAAATTCAAAGTTTGTATAAAACGCACACTATGCAGTCAGGCATATTATAAGTTGGGGGATTATATCGCTGATAAAAATGCTTGGCTCAATGCTGGCCCTGCTCCACAACCACAACTAATTGATTAACACTTGTAAATACTGTTGGAGCTGCTGAAGATTGTAAGACTACCTTTGCATTGTATAAACCTTTGTATTCTATAATTTCATAGGACAAGTGTGAGTACTATGTACTATCTAGCTACCATTTAACCGGGTAATGTCTTTCATTGACTTGAATGTGCCCTGGCGGCTGATAGATGTCATGCTCACTCAAATGTCTCGCTGACGGTGGCGCGTGTGTTGGATCATTTAGCTCCCTTCAAAATGGTTGAGCTGAATGGTGTTGATTCATGCGTCATGTTCGTGTACGCCGTCAATTGGGACTGGTCCTCTCTCTTAGCTGCCACGGCTTATTTTATTTATGGATTGTTTTATTTACATTTCTATTTGTTGTACTCTTGACACTTAACATGTACGTCTTATTTACATCGTTTTCACATATCATTATATAATCAACATTAATAATGATGTAACTAATGTTTATGTAACAATATAATGTAAAAGAGTGTCCATGGAGTTTCCTGTCCATTCTTCCCCATAGGTACCTACTACGCTTTGGAATAGGCAACTAGCTTCATATTTCTGACTGACCGACCACTTCACAATTCAAAAGTAAATGGTGTAATTGAAATAAATGCTTTCAGTTTGAGCGCAGCCTCGGCGTTTTGGTATATCTGGGGCCAGTCATAACCATCTACTACAAGGGCGGTGTCATCCGCGTACGCATATATCTTACAATTGTTGAGAGGCAGTTTGCAGAGTTCGTTTATATAAATGAGAAAGTGTGTAGACCCCAGAATGCTGCCTTGCGGAACGCTGTATGTGATTAGAAGCTCATCACTTTTGTGTCGGCCGAGTTTCACTACTTGGGTACGATCGCTGAGATAGTCTGCGAAAATTTCCAATGGGTATCCACGTATTCCAATGCTTTCCATTTTACTCAAAAGGGCTCGGGCAGAAACGGTGTCATATGCCTTTGACATATCAAGAACACGAGAAGACTCGCGGGTAAGGAGGGGCTCGCGGCTAAGAAGGGGATCGCGGCTTAGAAGAGAAGCTATTTGCTAAGTAAAGGGGCTGGTGGCTTAATATAAAAGACTCGTGGCTAAGTAGAGGGCCTCATGGCTAACTGCGTGTGTACGTGGCTAACTAGGGGCTCTCGTGGCTCAATAGAGGGGCTCGTGGCTAACTTGAGGGGCTCGTGGTTTAGTAGAGGGCCTCATGCCTAAGTGGAAGCTGACAGGAACTCACCTCTTAATCCCAGAGATGCCATTAATGGAGTCGTCGAAGTCGAAGCAGTTGTTCCCTCTCCTCAAGGGCGCGGGGCTGGACGTGAGCGGCAGGCCGGTGCGCGAGTGGAACACCATGGAGGCCGCAGACTCGAAGCGCCAGCGGAAGCGATCCATGTCGCGCGGGGACGGAACCTGGCTGTCGCGCGTGGGGGGGGGCTGGTGGTCGCGCGAGGGGGGGGGGCTGTCTGTCGGGGCGGCGCGGCGAGGGGAACTTGAAGCCCTGGGAAATGTAGGAGGGTTAAGCTTATTTTATTTATCTAGATTGAGGTCATTGTAACACGTATTGTGACAGACAGACGTAGATATAGTACCGAATAAAGCTCTATTTCAATAAAAAAAAACTATAAAAGCGCGGACGGGCGAGCCTGCCAATGTCAAATAAAGGTCGACGGTCCTATTTGTACGGGACCACTACAATTTGAAATAATAATCGAAAAATTTAAACCAACCATAAATTAGCGGGAGAATCGATTAAAATCTAATAAAAACAAATGAAACGTCTCTTACCTTGTCATCTGTAGGAGATTCGTCAGTATTCTCCAAAAAGCGGTCAAAAGTCCCATAGTCACACTTTTCATACAGGACATAGTCTTCGTCACTTATAGAGAAAGTCTTCTGTCGTTTCAACTCCCTTGGTTGCGAAAACACTGTGTCTTCTTTCTCCAGTTGTAATTCTTCTATATCCTTGTCCCGTTGCGCAAATCTATCACTCACAATTTTCTCAATTTTATCCACTATAGGAAAAAACCTTCGCAATTTAGGTCTCTTAATAATGTCACTATTATCACTAATACTATGATTATTATCACAAAATGTATCACATTTATGCTTTTTAATCTTCTTTTCTTCCTCAATTCTTCTGTCTTCTTGATTCTTCTGCACCGACGCTAGGTTGTAGTTGCCTTCTGATCTGACCATGCCTCTCTCGCTACAACGGTCACATGTCATTTGTAGAAGATTCCCACATTGGCACGACAATTCTTCAGTTTGGGTGGAAACTGTATTGGTCTTTTTGAACTCAGCTGGTGGTAGTATATCAGTGTCAACGAATGGGGATTTAGTCTCTATTCTGCTCGCTGGTAATGTCAGATATGTTTGGTTTCTGTAGCACCCTATAGCTCGGAATCTATCGAATCTCGACGCTTGCAAAATTGGTATCGAGGTATGAGTTTCTTTAAGCTTCGTCAACCCATCCCCTTCTGACGATGTACTGTCGTGAAGCTTCTTAATCTTACACTCTTTGCGAAGCCTTCGTTTATATTTAGCAATTTCTTTCAATCTGCGATCATCCAGTTTCTTCGGTCTGTCTTTCCCGTCTGATTCGTCATCACAGTTACACTTGTGCTTGCCGCTTTCACTGCAAGGTGTCAGCATCCTGTCGTCGACAACGTTTGTGTTATCAAACTTATTTCCTATACTGAGATCATTGAGTTTGCCGACAATTTCTTCATGAATGTTAGGCGGAGTATCCTTACTTGATTTTCGTTTTTGGCAGGAGCATTTTATGTGCGGTATGTCATCTAGTCGTGGTAAGCTTTCTAATATGATATTGAGGTACAGATTATTCCCGATGTCTGTGACTGGGAATTTATGATCGTTAGGAGGTCGGGCGAAGTCGGATTTCTTGTAGCTGTCTTGTGATATCTGTATGGAGTAAACGACGTTCAGTTTGCGATCTGTGTCCTCGTCATCGCAGTTCGCTTCTATTTTTTTAAAGTTGCATGTTTCGCGGCTTAGCTTGCGTCTGGAAAGAGAAATATGTGGTTAGAAACTGTTTCATTTTAATGGTGTTTTCTGACCAATTATTTCGTAACGCGAACGTTTAACAGTGTTTTTATTATTGCGATGGCTCACCAAATGGAAAGTGTGGCCTCAAGATTCAGGCCTGCAACATACAGTGGTTTTTAACATAATGTATTTAAACTTTGTTTCATCAGTTGACAAGTATCAACTGATGAAACAAAGTTTAAATAGTATGTGCCTGCAGAGATTGTGACCCCAAACAAATGACTTTACGAGAAAACTTTAAGGTCAGAATACACCCTAATTCTACATCTATGTTAGTCACTTAACATTTTGTTTTCTTCATCTAACAGCTGTCTTTTTAAGAACTGCAGTGAGCCTGCCTTCTGCGTAGATCCTCAAGAAACAAAAATACTATTGCTTATTAATACAAGAAAGAAAAACAAGCCATTCTCGTTTCTAAAAAGTTCTACAGTATCTTTGTATCTACTTGCGTTTGATGAGGCTGTCATCAACATAGAACGGTCTTTGAACCGAACTCTCTCACTCTCACGGTATTTCTTAGGCACCTGGTATTCCACATTGCAGTATCGTAGTTGGTGCTACATGCGTTCGAAGGGGCCATTCATGCATACGCCCGTTTATGTGCACACAGCATGTTGATTCTTCTAGATATTTACTAGTTCCCTGGTATTTGCAATTGGTTCGATTTGCGTTCGGTGGGACTCAACGCTGGTGTCCGCGAGCCGGGTGAAGCCTTTCACGGGCTACTTTTTCCTAAATCGTCAATCGTTTCCTAGGCGCCTGGTACTAAAGCCTGCATTATGTATGCTGGTGTACCCGTGTTCGGTGGGACTATCATCGACGTTGGTCTCCTTGAGATGTACTATGAAGGCTCATTTTGTCACCTAATGTCCTGATACTTTAACCTGCAGTATCTTGGTACATAAACTTGCTGTATGTAAACATCTACCTGCGTCTGGTGGGTCGTCATCGGGAGTCGAACTCCTGATGTTTCTTTATCCCCTGGTAGCTGGTAGTTAAAGCTCCAGAACTTGATATAAGGTGATCATTTTATTCATACCTGCGTTCGGTGGGACTATCATCGGCGCTGGTCTCTTTCAGCCGGGCAAGCCAGGCGGACAGCTGCGAGAAGTGCAGTTGCGACCGCACAGCATTCAGCAGCCATTGAGATGTGCTGAACGCTGGGCTCTGGTCTCCCCTGGAAAGTGAGAAGAAAGTAATGTTACTAGCGCCAACAGCCTCTTGGTCTCTGTGGCCGATAGGGCGCGGAAGGTCAAACACCCTGACACTGGAACAAGACGCAAGTACTGCCTTCAAACCGTAATGCAAGCAGCACAGGACCGGTTGTCGTGGCGATTCCAGGGACATATTACCTTCGTTATGGTGAAAGGCACTTACTTCTTCACCTGTGCCCTCATGGTCCATCTCTCCAGCAGCAAAGCGCGGTGCGCATGCTTGTCGAACGAGTCTCCCTCGCGGCACAGTGAGCTGTAGCAGTCTTGGCAGTTCGGGGCTAACAGCACCTGGAACGTTGGTGGTAGACAGTTTAGAAAGGTTTTTGTGTTATATAAGGTTTTAAGATGGTAAAGAAAAACTACTTGTTTAAAATGGAAACCTGCACTTTGGCCCACTTGCACCACAAATCATTAATCTTTTAAACCACCATCCTGTCTCTATTATAATATTCAAACGATTGACAGATACGGTATGATGTTATCAATTCGTATAGCTACTTGCTATGCTATCTTAAATAAGATTGTCACGTTTCCTAACCTCAATACAGACAGGGATCTGTTCGTCCCACAGCGCCTGCACGCGGGTGTTGAGCTGAGCTACCACAGCTGGCTTCGGCTCATCAGGCTCTGCTGGCTTCGGTTGAGTTTGGATCTGGAATCAATAGAAAAATAAAATTGGTGGCTGAGAGTAGCTGAAGATGGAACAAAATGGTGTGGAGATTTGTCTTGCAGTGGACTGCTTAAGATTGATGACGAGGATAAATTATGAAACTTATGCCAAAATATATGTAAAAGAAAGGGCTAGTGATCCTTTTAGATCGATTTTGTCAACTGTTTGAAGCTTGACATCGTGTCTTCTTTGGCATAAGAACGGTATGTTTTATAACACATCATCATCACCATCATCATCTAATCACCAACTAGAATACCATACATTCGTGGCTGTAGCGATCTTTTTGGCCCCAGAGAATTTTCTGGAAAATATCTTTTAAAAACGTCTTACCAGTTGAACCACGGAGACCAAAACTACCAGGGCTTTCTTTTCCTCAGAACTTCATAACACTTCTAAGAACGAAGTGTTATCAAAATTACTAGGGAATCATACCTGTGTGCTGGTGGAAGGTTTAGCAGCGACTAGTTTGGAGTGTTTGATACGGTCTTGGGGCGGGGCGCGGGCCGCGGGGCTGGAACTTCGCGACCGGATTATGAGCCGGCCTAGTTGCAGGAGGAGGTTGGGCCCGGAAGCCGGTGGCGAGGCCGCCGGCACGGGATCGCAACTGTGCATCTGTAAATAGAGAGACAAATTGTTAGTTCATCTGCTATTCATTCGGCGAAGTATTACAGCATACAGTACTTCAATTTTTATGCAAAACAAATACATAGACTAACTAAAAAGTATTTCTGACCATTTTATTGTATTCAGCTTCTGATAAAGCCACTATGTCGCTGTGTGACTTCAACTTCGATATCTGACATAAGGACGCGGCATTATTTGGAGAAAAGGACAGTATTAATATTACGGTTTGACAAAACCTGGTTATGACTTTAAGTAAAAATAAAAGCAAAACAAGTAAGTACCTAAGTATTATAAGTTTGAGTTGATAATTCATATATATATCCCTGGTTCCACAAAATAAAGATAAGTATCGGGGGTGTTATGACGCCGTAAAACTATATATTTACTTATTTACTTCTGCCTTTTGCACTTTCGTTAGGTACTCTACTAAAAAAAAATCCGCCAAAGGCCCAATAAAGAAAATCGTTACATGCAACGAACAAAGAACTGAAACAGACAAAGGTACATTTTCACCCCGATGTTACTCTCACAAAGAGCTTTGGATCCAGGGCACGGGGAACCGGGTCACTGTGGGGTGGGGGGGTGCATCACGATGTGGGTCAAGGATAGCGGCGCCTAGTAACAGCGGTGTACCTACTGGTGTCTTCTTTGTGAGTAACGGGATGACTGGGGAATGAGGGAAAATTCATTTAAAGGGGTTTGTTTTTGTTGCTGTTATGGCACTGTTCCCATTGTTGCGAATTTATTATGTTATTGTATGGCTAATGGCAAATAGGCTGCTAACCGACCTGACCAAGGCATGCAGGTCGCTGCTAACTCAGAGACAAATCTGAACGCAGAACAGATATGGTGGTAGTATTTTGTTATCATGGGACTATTGTCGTTGCTAGCAGCTGCCACAAGGACATGGCGACAGAAAATTGACAATCGCACTGAAAAATTATCGAAGATGACTGCCGTGACACTTTGAACAGGACAACTATCTCTTTTTACGTATTGAGTGGCACATAATCCAACGTCCTACCTGATGATAAGTTATCAGTTATCACCTTCGACTATGGACATCAGAAACATCATCTAAGAGACAAAGCTGAAGAGTGTCATGTGCCTATAAATGGGTCACAAAGAGCTGAAGTTACAAAGGGCTGACCATGTCATGGCCTTCGTAATGAATTATTATATTAATTAAAAGGGACTGTAGTCAGTGTTTTGTTTGTAACCCGCAAAGGGTAGGTTAAACTCGAAAGTGGGTCAAAGCAAACTTGTAAAGGAAGACCATTTCTTGTTAGAACTAAAGCTCAGTGGCATGTCCTTGTACTTTACAAGGGCAAGCCACTGAAATAACCCTTAGAAATATACGAAAGTAAATTATAACTGTTGGTGCAATTATACTAGTTGGTTAAAAATAGTTTCTGTATGAAACAATTCAAGAAACCGGCCAAGTGCATGTCGGACCACGCAAAATGAAGGGTTCAGTAGGTACTTGTCATGAATATTTACGCATGTATAGTATTGATTTTATCGACCCTAATAAGTTTCTCGTATGGGGACCTCTTTAATTTTTAACTTATTATTTTGATTCTTTGTTGCTATAGCGGCCAAAGTAGTACGTACACACTCTGTAAGTTTCAAGTGTCTACCTATTACGGTTCAAAAGATACAGCCCTGTGACGGACGGACGGTCGGTCGGACAGTGGAGCCTTACTTATACATATATTATATATATATATAGGGTCCCGTTGGCACCCGTTGGTACGAAACCCTCAAAAATAACCTGGCTTGTCTGGCACTAAAGTAGTCTATGATATACAAAATAAACATTTTGAGCTAACAAACGAAACGCGTTTGAAGTCACTGTCTACTTATGAATGTTTGTTATATGGATGATAAACATTATGTTACACAGAGCACTTTAGTTCCAGGCTAGCCAACTTGTGTTACTGTCTCCAAAACAGAGCTTTAAAGTTCTTTCACTGGGGTTTTTATCCTCATTGCAATAAGGATGCTGGTGGGTTGCAGTCAGAGGTAAAATTTACTGTGAAAAGACTAATCTTTTTGCATGCCTCATAACGCGAAGCGGTTGAGGTATGCAAAAAGATAGATAGACCTCTATCTCAACTATATTGCACTCATACAATAATATGAGTCGATGCACATCGAGAAAACACTTAAATTAAACCATCTTAAACTTTCTAAAAATCATTTTATGTTGCTACATTGAAAAAAAAAAGGTTCGAAAAAATATTTACGTGGACGTCCTGATGTCTGTACGCTGACTTTATATGTACCAACGATAACTCCCGAAAAAAAATGATATATCGATTAGTTCCAGAATTCGGTGACTGGTGCCGTAATTCATATCACTAGCCTAGTTTGCGCAGTTTAAAAAAATATTATTTTGATTAAAATTTACTATGATACGTGTGTATCATAGTAAATAAACGATTTATTATTATATTAAAATAAATGAGCGTTATGAGGCGTGCCCTTTTGGATTTTCCAAACTTTTTTTGATAACTTTATTCTCGTAGTCCCTGGTTTCGTACCTCCATTTCTGTATCATATCTACCTGTGGACAGCGTTGTGGATTATATTATTAGAAAAATTGTTTTTGTTCAATTAGTTATAAGTTTTTATAATGCACCTACTATACCGTTTGCTGTTCCTTTCAATAAAAATAAAATAAAATATCAATTTCATAAGAATAATCGCCTTTTCGTCATTACAAGAACCACAAACAGCTTAGGCAATTCAAATTGAATTAATAAATCCATACAAACAAGACTGTAATAACATTCAAAACGTGACAAATGACCACAAACTATAACCGAAGACTTTAACTCATGTATTGCGCTTAGCAACAGAGCGATAATGTTACTGGTTAGCAACAATTTGACGCGTCACACCGACCACTACTTGTAACACTTGATTTGAAAAGGTTCTATAATAGTTAAGTACCTAATAGCACACATAATATAACTTCACGCCTGTGTTCCACGAAGGGTACGGCAGAGGTGTACCTAAAGTACACCCACATTTCGCCGTAACAGGGGGCGATCCTTTTGCCATCAACACACAAATCCTGACTCCGGGCTGCTACTAAGGAATTCCTGAAGTTAATACCCAATAACCTGCCTAAATTTGCCTGACCTGGGAACCGAACCCAGGACCTAAAACTCGGCGGTATCGCTTGCAACCGCTACACCAGCGCGGCAGTCTTTATAAAATATCAGCGTGTTTTGGTTAGATGGCAACCAAGCCGCAGGATAGCCATCTGATGGTAAATGGTCAACGCAACTTATGGACACCTGCCTGCAGTACCAGTGCATGCACCTGAAATATCTCATGTGGCTGTATCCACCGGCACCCATACCAGTCAAACCGGATCACAGCAGCGCTAAGCGGCAAAAATAGGTATGGATGGCTCTTACACAAAGTTCTTAACAACATTTTCTTTCAAATTAAATTCCATCGGTTACCTAACCCATTAGAATCTTAACCTCACACGCTTAACCTCTATTCTTAACCCACGAATGAATATAAACAGACTTTAACTATAAGAATATCGTTTATACTACTCACATTTTTGGATGCGCTCCAAAAACGTGGAGAAGTATGTGTATTTTGGTTTATTTATTTATTTATATGCACGATGTCGGAAGAACTGTTGATATATCGGTTCACTAGATATTAGTATAGTTTGTACACATACTATGGACATACTAAGGCATGCGAGGTCGGCCCATAGATGGGTCCCCTTCCATCTCATAGCGGAAACCCTCCGTGTCTGGGAAAGCACGTTAAGCCATTGGTCCCGTTATCATTCTTAGCCGACAGTCGTTACGGGTCGGAAGCCTGAAAGTCTAACAAACAGTCTTACGAAGGAGTATCGTGTTACCCAGTAACTAGGTCGAGGAGGTCAGATAGGCAGTCGATCCATGTAAAATACTGGTATTCAGTTACATCTGGTTAGACTGGAAGCCGACCAACCGACCGACATCATAGTTAGAAAAGACTATGTAGATGTTCATTACAACGGGACGTAACTGATAGCTATAACCTGGGAGTCTTCATGTCTCGAGAGAATAGGTAACTTCTGGCCAAGTATGCCCCGTCGTCGACCACATCATCGTTTACCATCAGGTAAGATAGTGGCCAAACACTTTCCAATATTAATAATATGCCTGTCATCATAGTTAGAAAAGACTATGTAGATGTTCATTACAACGGGACGTAACTGATAGCTATAACCTGGGAGTCTTCATGTCTCGAGAGAATAGGTAACTTCTGGCCAAGTATGCCCCGTCGTCGACCACATCATCGTTTACCATCAGGTAAGATAGTGGCCAAACACTTTCCAATATTAATAATATGCCTGTCATATTGTATCAGCCTATTACTATCGCACTGCAGGACATAGGCCTCATTGCATACGGAGAAATAACGAGCATTGCTCACGACGCTTGCTCACTGTGTTGGTCATTGCATACAAAATTGACGTATTTTTTTCGCATATGAATTCCTGATAGCCAACCTATTTTGAAATCGATAGTTTATCAAATTGTTATCATAATCGTTGGTATCGCAAGGACGTCTATGTTTGAATGTTTGATAATAATATTATTTCACACCGTTGCATGCTTCAACTATATTCTTTGTTCATCTCAGCGTACCCCTCTGCAAAATACAGTCGTCATAATCATGCCTCCTGTCCTTATCTTGTGGTCGGCCCAGCATCTCGTCTTCTTCCGTACTTCTCTATCAGGCGACATCTCAGTATTGAACCCCTTACTAGCCACATCATCTTTCAGACTATCCATCCATTCTTTGGTCTTCCCCTACTCTTGTAGCCATCCATGTACATTCACACTGAAAACTTTCCAGGCGTGATGTTATGTTTATAAGTACGTCGTATCGGTTGTCAAATTGTCGTAATTTTATTGATGTCGAATCCAAATTGACGTCAATCCGAATTGCAAACCTTTGGCATGAGCAAGTGGGTTGCTTGCTAAAAATTTCCACATAAAAATACTCAGATTTGGCCGAATCGGAAACCCTTTTTCGGCGGCTGCACATGCTACTATTTTCGCACTCATTTTCGGTAAGTAGGTACGCACACAATCTTGGAAAGCCACATTCAAGGGGTATCCACAGGCTTTACCTACAGTATCAGGATTACAGAAATTTTGAAAGGTCGTCTTTTCGCATAACAAAATATGAAATCTAGTGTCCTACTTTCAGCGTCAGTGATTCGTCTGTGATATCTACCGTCTTCATAGTATTTCCTGTAAGTACTAGGCTACCAGAAGTGTTAAAGATATGACGATAAAGAAAGCATGCAACCATGCAACTCGCATGACAAAAAAAAACAGCTGATTTGATTTAGCACGAGTGTTCCTCCATAGTTTATCTACAAAGTGAATTGATTTCCCTCTTATCTTTATGAGATGAGCAGAGAACATGCTATCTTTAACATTATGGCACGTTTGCAAATCATGCATATTATGCGATAACACATTATTGATATTTGTTCAATAGATGGCGGAGTAGGTATGCAAGCCGTTTTGTCTAATATTATCAGCCCATAATATTGTTTCACTGCAAGACAAAGCCTCTTCTCTAGGAACGAACATTGGTCACCACGTCTATCTATATCTGTTATCACCAAGCTTGCCATAAGTTTTTTTTATAGTTTTTTTTTATAGGTCCAGTTTTCCTTATTCGAATGAAAACATAGAAAAATACTGATGGGGAGTCTCACCAGTAGTTCCCTATGACATTTGAAACCCCATTCATTGGTCCAAGTTTTGAACCTGAAACTACGTTGGAAGCCAGTCCCTAATCTGCATGATACCAGGATAGCAGAGGTTGTACATGTATCACATTGTACAGGGCACGTCAAGTAAATCCATTGCGCACATATTTAATATACGTCAGTAGACAACGCCTACGCTGTTTGTGGACGCGTACATTTTGCGTAACACTTTGATGATGGTATAAACTTAATTATTTATATGTCTATGTAGTCAGATGTTCTGCATGAGCTCCCAAAAAAATAATGTACTACCCGTGACTATGTTAAGGCAACTAAGGAAGTCAAGAGGATAGGCAGCAGCGTCCTTCTGTCCGCTAATAAAAACATACTGTCTAACAACAATAACTAATCATTAATCCGTCTACCAAGCGATTTTTATGAAGGCCATACGTTTAACGTTAGTCATAGGGATACCAAGTTAAGTAATGAATGGTAGCTGATATAATGATGATACTGCTTTAGAATAGGATAAAAATAAAGAAGAAGATGGTAGTATATCAGTGACACCTCAGTCTCAGTCTCCTTTCGCAGGTCTGCTGGAAGAAATTTCTTAAGAAATAAGCAGTACCTTTGTACTCAATTTTATTCTGATATGTCGTATCTGTATCTGTTTTACAGTGTGTACATAAATAATAAAATAAATAAATAACATTTGCTTTTTCGGACGTAAGTGGATGCCAACCTCATTTTCAAAACATTTTTGTCATAGGTCCCAAAACATTTTGATGTGGTATTCCTAAAATTTCTACTAGTATTTTCGAAACAAACAATTTGTATGTCAAAAATTCAGCGTAGGAATTCTCCCAAATTACAAATTTAACTTTATCATCTTCGTTCAAAAGCGTTGAATTTTTTTTTATTCCTGTAATGAATCAACTACAGAATCCGAAACATACTAACCCATATATATAAACGATAATAAAACTGTTGTTGTACCTACTAATTCACGGCACTTATCTAAATTCTGCTCGCGGAAACATATATCTAAAAATACATTCTGTATGTTGACAAATATTCGGTTATCTCTTTCCGACTTGTGTGATTCTATCTTCTATCTCTTTTTGGCTCAGTCAGAACATATGGCAACGATACTGTATCATTGCTATTTAGTAGGATAGTGTTATGATTATATGTTTTAGGTTAGCAACCTGCCAATTGTAAGTTGTTTTTCCGTTAGTTTATCTCATTGTAGAAAATTGGGACACCGCCGTGGTTTTAGGCATAAAGCTGATTCGTCATTTCTTTTGTTGATAAGGGTTCATTAACTTTAATGCTCAGGTCATAGGATCAGTTACTATAGACTACACATTCCTGATTAGGATTTAGGTCTCATCCGCCTAGCATTTCCCAACTATATCCTGCTCGCCTTCTAGTCTAACCAGATTCCGCTGAACACCAATGTATTACTTGGAACGACTGCCATCTGACGTCCAAAACCCAATTACTGGGTAATATCAGTGTCCTCCTGCCCTTATCCCAATGTATTTGTGATCGGCATGTCTTCTTCTTCAATACATCTGTACCAGCCGTCATCTCAGTGTTCATCCCCTTTCACACAATATATTTTTAGCTTTTTTAAACAGGGCTATTCCTTCCTACCATTTAACGCGAGCCACAAGAGACAAATTTTGAGCTTACTCCAATGGCGCATTGCGAGACGTGGTAATTTCTTAGAAATTGACGTAATACATCCAAATCAGTGTATATTATGTCATTAGAAAGTAAGCTGTTTGAGCCAATTACGACGGGGTTGCTAGGGCGAACCTGGGCTCAAGCCAGGTAGCTGTCACTTTTAGTTGAATAATCTCTGCTTGTTACGTTACTAAGGGTTTGCACGAGATTCGAGCACCATGGATTGGCTATTTTGAGGTTGTGGTAATTATAGCTACTTCATGAAGTGTGGTAAAGGGTTTTTTGGATGAATGGCCATTACTGGCTTAACCAATTTTAACTTTCTGTTAGGGTTTCGGAGTCAGAATTAACCTCTCTTTGTTTTTCATTTGTACCTTGCGGGTTCAATTTGTTTAGAATTTGACATAATACATGAATGAAGAAAGTTGAAAAAGACTACGTTGCCAAAAGATCTAAGAGGTTTTTCATTTTCAATCAGGCTGCAGAGAACCATTGGTACATTCCTATCATTTTCAGTCGACAGCTGAGTTAACCAAATAGCGGGATCTTATAGGTACTTTATTAACCTTCAATTTAACTTACCCCCACTAGATAAAATACACGTGCCATCAGCTACAGGTGTTAAGAAACCGTGCATTACATTATGTAACTGCGCAGAATACATAGTACTAGGCGAACAGGAAGTTAAGAAGTTGGACTAAACTCATTTGAATAAACCTTCAGACAACATGGCAAAGGAAAACATACTTTACGATTGATTGAAATAAAGCCTGAATTTGAATGAAAAGGAGTTGATTATCGAAATAGTAGCATGATTATTTTTGTTTTTAATTCGTGAATCTTTGGATTCAGTGTTTGCGTAGTTACCTACTATGTTTTCATAATGAAAATAATTTGTTAATTGCGGTAAAATATGAAACTAAATTGAAATGTAAGTAAGTATGTATGGATTTACACATAATTTTTAAGGATTTTCTTTAAACAAACAACACCAATCTGTTAAGCAATAATTACTCTAGCCACTGTGATGACATCATCAACACTTACTGAACAAAGGATGTCAGCATGGATCCAGCATTATTCGTGTTATTTACAAATATTATTATTTTGTACCAAACTCTAAAAACACTAGGCATAATTTTGGTTTATTGTTTTCGTTTCTTATAATAATATTGTCGATAGCTAATTGACGCGTTATGTTTATTTTATTTACAAGCATCTTGTTTGTTTTTTCAAAACGCTAATACTCACAACTATAATAATTTAACTATCCGTCTGTGACTGCCTGTAGGACAAAGACCTCTTCTCATAAAGAGAAGGAACGAGCATTGATCGCCACACTTGCTCACTGTGTGTTGACGATGTCAAACTATTAAAGTCAGTCTAGGTGCTGAGCATAACGTCCTGAGTTTGATACCCAAGCCGGGCAAAGTGTTATTATTTCTTGCCATCAGGAATATCTCGGTAGCAGCCCGGAGTCTGGATTTGTGGCTGGTTGATGGCGATAGGCTCGTATTACATGGGACTTAAACATAATTGGCGAAATCTGGGTGAAGGCACCATAGGACACCTCTACTTAACCATTCCGGGACTACAGGCGTGATGTGATGTTATATTAAAGTCAAGGTTTTTACTTGATCTGCAAAATATGCGTTTAATAATTGGAAGCTGTGAGCGGAAAGTATTGACAGTTTAATAAAATGCATTGAGACACGCCCATATCACGTGACCTGGTGGCCTATTGACCTAGATATTAGGATGAGAAGTAGGCAGTACATGTGCATACGTAGTTTTTCTTGTCGAGATGATATTTTTTTAATGTATTTTACAAAGATTTGGTCTCCGGAAAGTGGTTATCACCGTATATCATTTTCATCATCTGCCTGCCTTTTCACAACCATGTCGGGGTCGGCTTCCTGTCTTACCAGATGCAGCTGAATACCAGTTTGTTACATGGAGTGACTGCTTATTTCACCTCAACAACCCAGCTACTGGGTAACTCAACACGATACCCCTTGGTTACCGCCACCTAGCACCTACCGATAGATAGGTTTGCCGATGTGTTACCGATTCAAAGAGACAAAGTTGTCTCATTTGCCTGTAATTTCACTAGGAACCCATACTCTTAAATCAGCACAACAATGCTGGAAGCAAATTGGATAATCACCATATTTGGCAGACGAATTTGTGATCGCAGTATATTGTTATTAGCAGATATAATCCTTTCAAAAACATAACCCATATTTGCAGTCGGGTAAACAATAGTCATGAATGATGAACAAACAGTAAATCAAAGATCACGCTTCTCCGCTCACACTGTGACAAAGTACCAGGCGCCCATAACGCTAAAAGAGCTTTTGTATGTTAATAAGACCTTCATAACATGCCAACATAACGCAATAGTCGAAACCCGATCAAATCCCAACCTAATCGTTAACAGATAAGATTCAATTTAAACAAACGACGTAAACGACCTTTGGAAAATAAAATAGAAGCAAGGTAATTCGTAATTATAATGGTAAATTTAATTTTCATCTCTATTTATAGGGTGTAGGGTTAATATTGGAATGAACGAGGTTGGTATATACGACCTTTTTGAGTTGGGGGCCGGTGTTCGAATGCACTCTGACGTCAGACCTCCCCGAGCCCTTCTGACCTACATACGTTGTCGTCAAGCGGAAAATATCACATCGGTGCAGCGGAAAGCGCTTTGCCGTAATAAAGCGCCTAATAATGGAATTAAATAAAAGCAGCTGAAACAATCAGTTTGTAAAGATACCGACCAAAATAAATGCGGATCGCGAACTAAGGGTTCCGTATCATATTGTTTACCTTCTTTTATTTATATTATTTATGCTGTGATAGAGGCCATAACAACACGGATTCTTTACTAAGAAACAGGCCTATGACAGACAGACGGACGGACAGACAGACTGCTGTGCTGCTGAGGAGTTTGTTGCGCCACTTTTTCTTGCCAGCTAATGTACTATAAAGTGGTGAAGGGCAAGCGTTTAGGGGGACTGTCTTAAATGTAATTTTGACGTTCAAAACTGCCTCTCCTTTCAGCCTAATTTAAATAAATGACTTTGATTTATAATAGGGTCTCGTTGGTACTTGACACCCTTTGAGTACAGAACCATAAAAAATAGCTGGAACTAGCATGTTAGTAAATAAAGCGATTGACGCTAACAACCGTGTAATTATAGAACGTAGAGTGACGCGATGCATTCGCTGAATGGTCAGCTTAAAAAGATGGCGTCGTTTGGTCTAGAGCTCTAACCCTGTTACCAGTGATGGAAGCAAGCGGAATCGATTTTTTAAACCGATTAATCGGTATCGTTTCAATTACTTACATTGTTAGTGATCTAGTTTTATTGTCCCCTTTGTTAGAAGAGAAACACGGGTTACTTTCACCGGATGACTTGTTATGATCATAAAGTTACTTTTATAACAACAGATCATGGAGCTGACTCAGTTAAATAACACTATTACTGTAAGAGAACCTACTTATGAAGTAAATCATCGCGTTTTCTATCCACAAAGCCACAAATCAAACAGACCTTATTTTATTATGTCTTTACTACGGATTTTGGCAGAATACTTGGTAAAAATCGCCATTGTAGAAATATAAAAGGTTTTTTTTTCGACAAGGTATTAACCATCTTCAGCAACAGGACACTTCTGCCAACCATTTCATAATATACATATAGTTATAGGAATGTATCAAGTTTTAACGTGTTGATAGACCTCATTAATATACCGATAAATGATACTGCCCATTGTCTCGCAAACGCCACTAACGCCTTTGACACCAGAAGTTAGGGATAGCCCATTTCCTTCCTTCTCTTTGTGCCATGTTTGCCTGGTCTATGCGTGTCAATTTTATCAAAAGGCACACAAGGGATGACGTAATAAATAGGATGTACAGGGTATCCTCCTGTCTGCTAATAACAACATTCTGCGATTACTACCATCATCTGCCAGCCTCTACCCAACCATGTTGGGGTCGGCTTCCAGTTTAACCGCATGCAGCTGAATACCAGTGTTATTACACAACCCAGTTACGGGTAACAAGACACTCTTTAGTAAGACTGGTTGTCAAACAAACATTCTGCGATTCCCATGCGCCAATATTGGTGATTGTGAAAGCTTAACTTTCTCCATCTTATAGTTTGATGGTAAGTGATCACAGCCTATGGACATCTGCAATACCGGAGGCATCACAAATGCGTTGTCATCCCAGAGAAAAGTTAAAAAGTTCCAAGTGCCTATAATGACACCAGCAGTACCAGCACCCATACCCTTCAAACCGGAACAAAGCAACGCTGCTTGACGGCACAATTAGGTAGCTGTAATTATGGTGGTAGTACTTCCCCAGACGAGCATCTCACAAAGAACTCTATTACAACTAAGGTTAGGGTCATGAAATATTAATAATAAATGCCAGCCTATTATTGTCCCTCTATAGGGTAAAGGCCTGCCGATCTTTTCTGTATAAATCTCACCGTGAACACTTAGGTGTAGTGAGTCATGTCATGTCATTCTCCTGATGCTACTGACAGCTCACTTCACCTAACTCTTTACGATGATACTTGTACTGGATAGATGGCCAGCTCACTTCACCTTTGTTTCTACGGTATTATCGGCTGTTCTCATACAGAGAAGGCATGAGCTTTGATCACCACGCTTGCTCAAGGCGGATTGGCGAATTGGTTAGGGTCATAGTAACTCATCATTCTCCTACCCTTATCCCAATTTATTTGTGGTCGGCGCAACACGTCTTTTCCTTCCATACATCATTCATTTCTTCATTTCGGTAGTCAACCCTTTTCTCGCCACATCATCTTTCACACAGTCCACCAATCGTTTCTTTGGTCTTCTCCTACTCTTATAGCCATCCACATTCATACTCAAAACTATCCTCACGACATTTTCCTCGTTCCTCCGCATCACATGACATCATGATAAATGATTTTCTTTCTGTATGTAGGTTTGTACAAACACTTTTACACGTCAATCATATTTTAAAAACTAGATGAGGTCGGCGTTTCCTATCTGACTACTCTGAGAAGAAAGGCCGAAACAAACTCAGAGGTCACAGTCTCTTTTAAAGTCCAGACATAATCTTGGTCAGATCATGTGAAGACCATGTAGATTGGTGTCTGAAACGGTCTTTTGAGGAAACACCATACAGATTGAGCGGAGCTGTCCAGTCAGTGCACGCATTTGTCAGTAATCGTGCCGCTCAACTCAGACAACCATCAACTCATACCATGACAACCGATTTCGACACAAGTTTTCAGACACCGATGCCACTTTCAGGCTTCCTCGTATATACTCATTTCTTATTCTATCCATTCGTGTAACACACATCCCTCTTAGCATTCTCATCTCAGCTGCATGCTCACCTTTCATTCACCCCTTTTGGCCCAACATTCTGATCTATACCAGACAATGATTTGATATCACTATGAGGTCAAAGGAAACAGTTACTTGAACAATTGGGTCAAGATTTGAGTCCAAACATTGCGATAAAAATAAACGTATCTCATTGGATCGGGGACTACCGCTTCAATGAACTGACGTAACGGCCGGTAGAAAACAGCTGTTCTGATGTTTTAATTGCATAAATAATTTGTAGAGACAAACCGAAAACGGTTCTTTTGTCGGCCGAAAACGAAATTCAGTCTGATTCGCATTTTCGGCCGAACACCAAAAACGGAAGAAATTGATTTTGATATTTTGTGATAGGTTTCTGGCTGGTAAAAGTACCTAAAATAAATTTTAGCAAATTCACACCGATTTTTTTTAGTCAATTATTTTTGAGTGGAAAACTATGAAAGTTTTGCTGTAAATAATTTTAAACCGTTTTAACCTAAACCTTAAAATGAAATTCGTCAGCTCCCTAATAATTAATCGATCTTAAAACGTTTTATATATTCTGCTCTATGTGTTCCTTGTACTTAACTAAAAGCACAGCACTTTGAATCAGTCCTACGCTTTAAATATAAAAATACTAGGATCACATTTTATTTTAGCAAATAGACAATAATTGCTAGCCTGCTAAGTGGGTTGGCTGGGTGATAGTTTTTATTTAACACAAACGACGATCTTGAACGGCTGATCTTTGCGTTATGCTCGTGAACGGGTGCTGCTTGTGGTGACAGGTCAGCTTGCTGACTATTGTTTTGTTATTGTTATTAGAAATTAATGTTTCTTTATTTTACTTCGAAGGTCCTAGTTTATCATTTGTGGCTACTAGTTACAGCTATATACATATAAAAAACATAATGCAGCATTGCATATGTAAGCGGGCACGCCCTTTATGTCAGGAGGCTTTTTATTATGTATTAAGTTCTGTTTGCGTTTTTGTTTTTATTATTTATTTATGCTTGAGTATAGTTTTAAATATTGGCGTGTGCTAGCTGACATATGGCAAATAATTTTAATATTTTTGTGTTTCGTAATGTTAATTTATTTATTACTATATGTATAGAATCCAGTTCTTCTAACTGAACAGACAGCAGTGCTGCTGGGGAGTTTGTTCCGCCACTTCTTCTTCCCAGCTAAAGCACTAGGAAGTGGTGAAGGGTGGGCGTTTTGGGGGGACTGTCTTATGTGATTTTGACGTTCAAAAAGTGCTGATTCTCAGCCTAATTTGAATAAATGACTTTTGATTTTGATTTTGACGACTATCCGACCTTAGCAACGTATGAAAACCAGGTTACCTCAATAGAAAGCTTTAGCATTATAATATTGGAAAACTTGGTGAACAAATTCGAATGAGCATTAAAAAAAGACAGACTATAATACCAACAGAGATGTCCTAACCTATTCTCAAGAATCAAATAGCATTAATAATCGATTCAACAAAAATAATCGATAAAAAATCGATTCACACAACATTGCGAACGCGTGCGTAAAAGGAATTGACGCAACGCTAGGTTCGAACCTTGGCACCGATTATGATATACCGATCACGACTCCAAACCAAAGTAGACATTAACGTTTCTCGATTAATATGATAGATAACAATAGTCAGTGTTATAGACAGTAATAGTGATCTAATATTAGACCAAGACCACTTATTTCCCGGAGGGCGAGCCAAGCCTTTGCCCAAATAATGTTAGGGACGGTTACAACTTTCACCCAAGTAATTTTAGGGACGGTTACAACTTTGCCTAAGTAATTTTAGGGACGGTTACAACTTTTGCCCATGTAATGTTACGGACGGACGGAAAAAGCGTGGGGTGCTTTATCAGATATTTTCAAGATGACGCCCATTTTACAATATTCACAAAAATATTTACAACAATTGACATCAAGCACCCCACGCTTTTTTACAATTTTTTTTTTTTTTTTGTTAATCACTTTATTCTTATTTTAATCTTATTGAAAATTATTTTCTACTTTTAGTTTGGTTATCTACAAAGCGAGTTTTTTTTTTGTTTTTATAAACTATTTTTTAGCCATATCATCCCCCCCCCCCCCCTTCTGCCCCATCCATCGTTTCTTTGGACTTCCATTCATACTGAAGACTATCTTCACCATGTCTCTCATTCTTCTGCATAAGATGTCATGCATGATACTATTTTGGCAACCAAATTGGTGATGATTGTTTTAATTATTACATTATTTTTGTATTCTCTTTTTGTTTGCATCTTGAAAACGAGCAAAACTTTTTTTATCGGACAAAGCTTTTAAATTCCGTATTGCATGGATCTACGAATTTACAAACAAACAGCAAAATGCACTGCATGACTTGAGATTCGAATTGAGAACTTTACGCTTGATAGCCAAGCAATGAGCCGTAAGCTTCGTGAGCACCGAAGAAACCCGATCAATCCCGAAGCAGGTTCCAACTGTTCCAAGTAGTGTACTTTAAAGTAAGGATGACGTCATCTTTCAACAGTTATGGAAACCTGGTACTCAACCGTGAGTCAGTAACGGTCAATTAATATGTTTTTTACTGCTTATCGGATCAGTGATGCGTAGTAGGGAACCATGTGGTTTTACTATGATAGGAAAACGTGATAATTATGATTTGAAAAATATTGTAAGTAATTTTTCCTCCTGTAGAATGGTAGTACCTAGCTGTTGACAAAAACATTAGTAAAAAGTCAAAGCATTTATTTCAAATAGGCACATTTATGGCACTTTTGAGCGTCAACATTTACATTAAAATCGTAGAGTCGTAATATTGTGACATTTTCCCATGTTACCTATTCTCCACTAGCAAAAGTTTAGGTGCGAATTCTACATCTCTACGCTCGGTTTTCCAAAAAGCCTAACAACCCAGTTTCAGAAAAGCTAATCAATACAAAAATCTGCTATAAAAACCGCTGTGATTGACTGAAATAACTACAGCCAATAGAATCATTCGACATGAGTTTGACAGCCTGTAAGCAAATAGTCTTAAAGCAGAAACCGGCACCCTAATTGCGCAACACACTTTCAATCACAACCCGAGGCTTTTGAAGGGAATTCCTAACCCATAGCTTCGTAAATTTAAGCAATTCCTCTGCTCAACAACGTAAATAGCGCAATGAACACGGCTGAACTGTAAAAATGAAACCCATTACGATCAATTGTCATTTTATGTGTGTGTTTCGCAAGTACCCCACAGGCGCCGCTGATCAGTAAATCTGCAGTAAAATCTTATGTCAAGGTCGGTTTTAGCTTTAGACCAAACGAGCGAAAGCATATATTCTATCCTCACTCCACCAAATTATTTTTGTGTTTACAAAGATACAGCATACTTTCGTTATTCGTTGGTCTATCAGATTGACACAGGAAATAATGCTCTATGCCTGTTGTTGCTCTGACCCAGATTTTCTCGAATTTTCAGTTTGGTTAGACTACATCTCCATTCGTACTGATAATAGTAATCAAGAATATAAAAAAAAAAAAACATGTTTTTGTTCTAGTTCTATGTTCGTTAAGTCTAAACCCACCTTTCTAATTAATATTGTAATCTAAGTAGGTGAAATGTTCTTATACATATTATATAAATGGGTCGCCCAGACAATAATGTCATATCAATTTAGTTGTGTTGTGGTGAGATAAACAGTTAATATTACAATTCCTAGCGATAATATTACAATGTTTAACCACTATGTTATCATAGTACAATTTAATTAACAATACCTACCTATGACCAACGATATTAATTATTTTGTTGCCTAAATGGCTTCAAGAGCTCAATTTTTACCCGACTGTGCGACAGCATAGACAGGGTTATGTTTCGTAATTTTCCTTGACAAAAACTGCTATAAATTCCCTATTTGACTACCTCGTTGGCCTAGTTGTCGACTGCTGAGCAGGTAGGTCCCGGTTTCGATCCCCAAGTCGGGCAAATAATTTTTGTGTTTTTCTGTTGGGCTATTTGAGTAGCAGCCTGGAGCCTGGATTTTTGCACTGTTGATGGCAATGATAATGATAATAATCAATGCTCACGATACATAAATGATTTTAGAAACTACCAGACCAACATTAAAATTGAAAAAAAAACATTGATCTAACATATCTTGTGGGTTGCCAACCCTTAATAAGCATTCTGCTATATTAAAGGCCTAAATATCACTATTAAAAAAAATATATATACACGGTGACATTTGTATCACAGTTTTGCTAGAACAAACGTTGTTCAGACCATGGTCTACAACCATTCTAGATGATGATGATTCAACCATTCATCCAATAGAAAAAAAAACGTCATTGGTTTTCTAAAAAAACACAGTAAAGGCAATGTTAAAAATGTCGGGGTTATCGTTACACAGACACTGCGGCTGCGACGCGCGGCGCTCGTGTCTTGAATGCAATATCGCTACCGTGATGAGTACTTTGGTGTTACGGTTAATGTTTCAAACATTTAATAAATAAATAAATAATAATAAAATTTTAATTAAAATAAATAATAATAAAATTTAATAACATATTTGATGCTGTAGAATGGTAGTAGGCCATGGTCTAAACAACGTTTGTTCTAGCAAAACTGTGATTCAAATGTCACCGTGTATATGTGATACTTCAATACAAGACATACATTTTCATTTCAATACAAAATGGCGAAATGTGTTATAAATTATTAGTTATTTCTACACTTACGAGACATTTATAAAAAAATAAAAACTTGTTAATAAAGGCTCAAAGTAGCCAAAAATGCAATAAAAATAATAATAACATACTTAAGTATCTAAGTAAGCTAGGTACTTGCTTTTTTTTTTCGCCACCTACTATAATTATACAGGCAATGGTTTCGAAAATACTATATTTGATATAGAAAAGTTAGCTACCCTACTTGTGGGTGGGTTGTTACCTTGGGCCCTCTGCCCACCTTCGGTGAGTACTAACAGGCGTGATGTTATGTTATGTCTCTGGCAGTTCTCTACTTATGTGCTGGCGCCATTTACAACGTATTCTACTTTCACTGTCAGACACGGGCCCGAACTTCTTCTGACCTTGTTTTGCGAAAGGCAGAAATAATTATAATATTTTGCAACTATGCGCTATTATGAATTCAGTAAATAAGTAACTTGAATATGAAGGTACTTACAGTGATTGTAATAGATTCGTACAACAATAGGCGATAAGCTCGCCCCCTATAACCTATTACATGAACATAACTGACGAAATGTGGTGTGTATACAGGGTTATTGCCGTTATTGGTAATACGTCGGCAATCCATTAAGGGGATGTAGGGGAGGTCATTTGCAACCAAATGACCCCATATGACCCCTATGCAAATGTCAACCATTTCCGAGTTTTTTTTGGCGGTATATAACTTCGAAAATTTATAAAAAAAAACAATGCATGTTTTTCTTTTTTTATTATTATCTGCATCAACCTTAAAATGACAATTATCTTTAATATTTTTTAAATCAGAGCACACATTTTTTATCATTTTGAGCAGCTTATTTGATTAAAATGGTTTCTCCAAAAAACATGGATATACTATTTCGACAGAATATTCCAAAAATATGTACAACTTCTCGGCTATCTAACGCGATACAATACATACCAGATATTAAAAAAAATAATGTCATATTACTGGAAAATGGTTGATATTTGTATAAATAAGGGGTTATTTGGTTGCAAATGACCTCCGCTACATTCCCTTAATGGATTGCCGACGTATTACAAATAACCCTGTAAATAGGTACGCCCGTAATTCACCAGAAGGCCCATTCCCGTATCTCGTAATCTCATCTCGGCGACAATCAATGTCAAAAATTTAAGTACCTAAATCTATATGATACAAACCGGCCAAGTGCAAGTCGGACTTGCACACGAAGGGTTTCGTACCAAAGTACAATATTTAACACTACATTTTTTTAAACACGTTAAGTACTTGTATTTGGCGGCCACCCCTTTGATTTTTAAATTTATTTTGTTTTTACTATTTGTTGTTTGATATAGCGGTAATTGAAATAAGTACATAGTGTGAAAATTTCATCTGTCTACTTACCTATTACGGTTCATGAGACGCCCGCTGACAGTGTAGACGGACGGACAGCGGAGGCTTAGTAATAGGGTTCCGTTGGCATCCTTTGGGTACGGAACCCTAAAAATTAAATGCTGTTCTTTGGAAAGCGCATCACTTGAGAACGGCGTGAGCGATTTGGCTATTATTTGTTTAAAATGTTCGTAATAGTCTGAATCAGATTCTTACGGAAAGAAAACTTGGAAAAGTTTACCGGAAAATCATCAAATTCGGAAAAAAACTAAACGTCCTTTTTTGTATGAATTATTGAAATTTGCTACGAGCAACGTCTTTCAGGTCAGCTAGTTATAGATATTTTTGACGGATTGAGACTGAGACAAGGATGCTCCCGTGTAATGGAGGACGAGCCTATCTCCATAGAACAGGGAAAATCCAGACTCTGGGGTGCTACCTATAAGAATTTCCTAATCAATTACCCCAATGACACTGCCCGACCTGGGGATCGAACCCAAGACCACACGAACAGCAGTCGTCTTCTTACTTGCAACAACTTAATTTTGCCGGTAAGTATACGAAATAGTTTGTTCGACTGTCGACCAAAATGGTCAAAATAGTCAAAGGAAATAAAATTACCATAGAAAATCCTAAAGGAGATAGTTATCTAGGTCTCAAGTACTAGGACATTATAAACTAGTAGGAGGTCTATAAACTCACTGTTTCCAACTTCTCATCTTCACACGAATCGAACACTTTGGCACACTCACCTGCAAATAATAAATAAAACAATTTAATATTTGTCGCTAATTTTATGCGCACCTGGTAGCAAATTCGGCTGAAGGTTATGTACAATGAATAAATTGGTATAATTCTAAGCCCAAGTATTATTATTAAATTGTAAACAAATATTTTAGAAATCGAGTTTCTGTCAGGCAGGGGCCAATCATTGATTCTGAGAAATACTTAAATAATTACAACAATCATGATAGAGAGATACAAAGACATGTTGAGCCGACCCCAAATAAATAGGCTTCGTCCGTACTGATCCCTAGTCCCAACTCGCCCGCTTTTTTATATACCTATTAGTTGAAAAGGTATAGTTTGTCGAAAAAGTGCTCTGATACCAAGTCATTTTACATAGTTTAAATTATTTTTATACAGACTGATTTTTTTAACAAAGATATATAATTATTGTAAAAACTGTGATCTGTGAAAAATGAATAAAAGTAAATGCAAACCATACAAGCACTTTTCCTACCATCAGTACATTTGCGCCTTCTAGCTATGCGTAGGTAGATCTAAATACGGCCCGGGCGAGTTGGGAATAGGGATCAGTAGGGACGAAGCCAATAAATTAGGTTAAGAGCAGGAGAATAATGATGAAGATAGAGATACTTCATCATCTGTCTGCCTGTTCCCAACTATATTGGGGTCGGCTTCCAGTCTAACCAGATGATAGAGATACTATAATACTAGAATTACTTAAACTTTTTTTTTAAAGAATAATAAGAAAAAGTTTAACATTATCAAAAAATTACTGGAATTTTGTAAACGCAACACTTAAATGTACAAGACTCAGGGATTTCCTTTACTATCTCTCTTTCATGCATTATACAAATTATGTGACATATACAAAGTTGGCAGATTATGAAAAAAAAATGAATACCTAATGACTTTAAAAGGAACTCAATAGTGTTTGCAAAACCGTTTCAGAAGTTACATGATTATTGATTTAAAGTAAGGTAATCTACTTTAAATGATAAAACCAATAAAATTACCCGTCAAATTCAGATTTCTTCAGAACCTTCTTTTATGCAGTTGGCAAAAAAATAATTGCGCCCTACATGACTGAAACGAAAACGGATGTTATGTAGGAAGAAGCATACAATTATTAATATAATAATATGTACATTTGAGCCATATAACCGTATGGCCCTTGATCCCGATTGTGTTCATCAAGGGCTGGGTTGAGCCACGCTAGTTTGAGCGGGTAATGATACGCAACCAGCCAATTACGTTGATATGATCTTTGCAATTTTTTTCGTTCTGTAATGAGCCGAATGTTTGTATAGTTAATTAATTATGTGTTATTTTAATAATAATTACCCGTTTGTTAATAAATGAATGTCACACGTTAGCGCTTTTATGATTGGACAGTTTATTTCGTATCTTTTAATAAACACGACGAGTTCATAAAAAGACTTATGGATGATCAAACCGAGTCTAAATTGTATAAAATTATCATAATTATTTCATTTCCGCATTTTATTTTAATAAGAAAAAACAGTGTCTCAACTCAATGTTCGCAACCTCTGATTATCATATTTCATGGTTTACTTTCTTTTTTCTTTTAAAATAAACCTTAAAAAAACCAGAGACTACAAACATTTTTCTTTTTAATCATTCACCAACTTATAACAAGGAAGTGGCAATAAAAGTCACAGATCACAAACATTTTTCACACCAAAACTCAAAAGTTAATTTCAATGATAGAAGCATCTTCCCTTCGAAATCAAAATTTCAATACTCCCTAAAATTGAATCCGCTAAGTACAGGGGGTGTCTAGACAGGGGCTAGACTAGACGGTTCAGACCTAACCTAGGTCAACGTTCAGACGACAAAGGGTCCCTACGTATGGCGCGTTCACCTGCTAGACTGAAGCAGTAGTTTGTATGTTTGTGTGTGAGTTATGAACTTATGATCTAGGAAATGTATGGGTTTTTGGGAATTTCTTTATATTTTTCTAAAGGATTTTCTTTTTTTAATACATATTTGGTATGTTACTTTTCTATTAGGTACCCGTACCCGCCCTGCTCTTGTTTCAAATGACATACTTACGAGTTAATTTCTTATTAAGTACGATTTTTTTTCTTTAATTTCAAAATACGAATTGGGTCTTTTGAGGAAAGAACCACACAGCTTAAATTGCCCCTGTTCAGTCAGTATACGCATTTGTCAGCAATCGTGTAGCGCAACTCAGAACTGAAGGAGCTCAATTCATTCTACATTTTGTATCTGTTTGCGGAGCTGAATTAGTCAAACTTAATTTATTATACTATAGAAATTAGAATCACGTTTTTAAAATGGTTACTATTTTTCTCGACACACTGACATAACTTTGTTGGACAGCTACTGACACCAAAATGTATTTACAGTTTACGCCTACCTTGCAAAGTTGCAAGGTAAAAACCATGAAGGACACAAAATGTCTCCGGCTACATAATGTATGAAACAAACAGGTCTGTATGTATATCACGAGCCAGGACCATGACATTTCGTATCATTTGCAACTTACTGGTGATTAAATTACTTTCAGACTATTTTAGTTCAACCTTAATGAAAACCACCGTAAAGACTGTAGGGGGCTCCTTTTGAAGTAAGCCACTTCTCTCGGTGCAAACTATGTGAGAACAGTTCATGCTTAGCTCTTGGCTTAAAGCATAATCAGCCTATAACGTTCCCACTGCTGGGACACAGGCCTCCTCTCTGTGAGAGGAACTGGACCGTGCTCCACCACGCGGGCCCAGTGAGGGTTGGTACTTGGTAGATGTCAAACGTCTTCGAATTTTTGAGATATGCCTGCTTTCATGCGATACCTAGCTCATGTCATGGTTATATATAAGTCAACCAGCGAGGTATCAGCGGATCTGGTTGACCAGGGTGCACGGACGTATATTTAAGTAGCTCCTCTCGTGAAGGCTGCTGGGGTATATGAAGAAAGTCTCAGGGAAAGAAGGTATAAATTAAAATCCATTAGAAGGAAAACGTGTTATTTCGAGATAATGGATTTTAATTTATTCCTACTCTCAGACTTTATGTGGTCCTTCGAGCCGGATTTTAACCAGCGATGTACCCCTGGAATTTAGGATGCTGTACTAACCGACGTCTTTCAAAAAATGGTCAAACCTCTAATCAGTAAATGTGCGTTAGCTGGTGCGATTGGTTCACCGAAGTAGCAACGACCAAACCAATCAAAGGTGACCGTGACATGACAATTGGCAAAATTCAAATAAATATGTTGTTTATTCATTTATTTTATTTTATTCTATTCGGGAACCTTGCAGCTACGAAGGGCGTTCAATGTATTCTCGGTATCGGCATGAAAAAAAACGTTAATTCAATTAAAATTAATTTTATGTTCAATTTCACTACCTCAATGCATGTATTACATGTCTAAATTAACTTTTCAATACCATGAAAGAAATAACTTACCTCTTTCTCTAAAAAAATGCGCATTTATTGCGGACTTTTTCTCTTCATCGTTGGAAAATCGTTGCTCAACGAAGCTCTTTTTTCAAAATAGGGAACAAAATAATAATCACTTGGGGCTAGTTCCGGGCTATAGGGTGGGTGGTTAATTTCTTCTAAACCACAATCTCACACAGCAGCCTTGGAAACACTCGCCGTGTGGACCGGGGCGTTGCCGTAAAAAAGCAACACACCTGTGCTGGCTGGCAGTTTACCCCGCCTTTTTTCTTTAATTGCTTCCTGTAAATTTCATAAGGTGAATGCGTAGGATACTGCGTTTATGGTTTCAACTTTTTTTGTTTACTCAATCAGCAGAATTCCCTTCCGAGTCCCAAAACACTGTGGCAAGGATTTTTCGGGCAGACGGAACGACTTTGAATTTCTTAGGGGGTGCAATACCATTTTTGTGCCACTGCATTGACTCCTGCTTACTTTCAGGGTTATACTGATGAACCCACGTTTCATCTCCAGTAACAATTCGATCGAAAATATTTCATGGAATTTCACCACAGAGCTCTAAAAACTCTCTACAGCACTCGATTTGCACTTGTTTTAGAGGCGCCGTGATCATTTGCAGCACCCATCTTGTGCTGGCTTTTGAAAGGTAAAGAAGGTCACAAAGAATAGTGTGCAGGGTACCAAAGGATAGGTGGGTCATCTTTGCTATAATTTTTATCTTCATTCGGGCATCCTCCAGTAAAAGCTTCAAAACTTTTTTTACGTTTTCTTCCGTAGAGGCAGTAAACTGGCCGCCGAACGAGTGTCGTGTTCAATACTCTCTCTCTGCCCTTTTAAATTCACTTGACCACTTTTGGACCGTAGATAACGAAGGTGCACAATCTTGGTAAACAGCCACTATCTCTTTGTGAATATTTTTTTGACTATTTCCTTGTGTGATAAGGAATTTAATAACAGCGCGTCGCTCGATCTTCTTCAAGATTGTCACGTTAGCCATTCCAGTTGTCGTCAACTAAGGATCACAGCTATATGAAATTTGACCTCTACACCCTTAGATAATGTCATTAATTAATGAAGTTAAATACATCATTAGTAAATCACCCTTAGATCAAGGATACATTGAACGCCCGTCCTATATTAAAGATAATTATGATAATGCAGGCGATTTACAAGTCTCCACTGATAAACACATATAAAACGAAAAATAAATGGTCGGTACGAAATACCCTAAGTATTACATAAATAGTACACAGCAGTACAGTAGAATAGAATAGAATAGAATGAACTTTATTTTATATAATTGGTTTTACAGTTTTCTGGCCGCCAAGTACAAGCATTGCTATTTTACACATGTGTCTTACTATAAGATCTAATTGTAAAGTAAATGGGGCTCAGCTCAGACATGAACTGGCTCACGCTATACTGCTACATATTTAATATCTAAACTACAGGAATACGAGGAGGGACCATTCGCTTGGAGAGTGGTTTACCTCTTTGTTGTTTGCACACATAATCTATATCACCAGCGCGCAAACTAGGAAACATGGGATTATGGTGGTTTGGTTTGTCATATTTATCAAATATATTTTTTGCAAATTCCTGGTCTTACACAGCCTGGCTGTGTAAGACCAGGAATTTGCAGATCACTTCATTTACGTAGCAGCAGTACAGTAGTAGTTGGTGTTCTGAAATTGCCACGTGATGGTCAATCCTCGTGCCTTCTGCTTAAGGATTATGGGACCTTTGGTCATCTTAGGGGCGGAGTAGCGGTATACGCTTAGGGGCACTAAGAGCAGTAAAGAAAAAAAACCGATACTGCAATAAATATGGCAAATTTCCAACAAAAAAAACGATCTAAGTCCTGGACCCCGAAGGGTACACTCCAACCGATCATTGCCCTGCATTGGGACAATTACAGGATAAACACGAGCGTAAAAGGACCGGAGCTGGCTCGATGACAAAAATTAAAATTAGCACTAAATAAGGAAGAATTGATATTATTCATATTCTTAATGGTGTGAAGTTCTGGGATAACAATTGGGCTTGACAGCGCCTTTATATCGCAACAGTAAGGGTGATTTTCGTAGTTACCTCTGATGTGCAGTTGACTGTACAAGGAAGAAAACCTGCAGGCAGCGCATCAAAAGAGTGGAAAAAAAATCTGTTGATGATAATCACTATTAAATCATACGTTCAGATTTCAAGTTACTATCAAGGCAGACCATACGACGCTTATTTACGCAATAATAAACGACTAAATGGTCAAGTGCTGAACAAAATTAATGTAGATTATAATTCTGTTTACCCAAGTGTGCTAAAAGGTCTTAACGCTTTGTTTTGAAACAAAAACAAAACCCTGTATAATTAAACAAAGAAATAGCAACATATTCAGTATAATTATGTACATATAATATACATAATCTTTATAATTTCAAACAAATGACACATTTAGTAAGACAAATACGATTTAATTATTATTTACTAGCTGTTGCCCGCGATTTCGTCTGCGATCCAGGGTATAAAGTCCTATGTCCTTACCCAGTTCATGGTCTATCTGCGTGACAAATTTCGTCCAAACCCGTTCAGCCGTTTTGGCGTGAAAGAGTAACAAACAAACAAACTTTCGTACTTATAATATTATAGTTAGCATTTATTTTTGTTTAAGTGTATAATATTTTCTTTTAACCGTAAAACTCTTTCATAATAAGATTTGAGCAGTTCTTCCAGGTCTAGTGGTCTACTAGCTCCGGCAGAATCAAAGCAAAACTAATCAGTCAGTTATGTTAAAAGTCCCTGTTGCCAACGATCGATCGATTAGCACCAAAAACTTAAAATCAAAGGCAAAACATGCATCAACAACGGTTCCGCAGTGTCAGCGAAATATGACAATGCAAGTTTAGACAACTTATTTATTTTGGTCTGAACATGAATCAGCGGGCTTTTTTTACCAATAACAAGAAAAATAAACTTTGGTAGATTCCATACAGTTGAAACAAAAACAAAAAAAAACTTACTAGCACTGAACAAACAAAACTTTACTAAACACTACCAATAACAAGAAAAATAAACAATGGTAGCTTCCATACAACTTTCGAATTTCGAGAAAATACTATCAGCTGATACAAAAACACGGAAAAAAAATACTTACTAGCACTGAACAAACAAAACATTACTAAACACTAACTATCACAGATCATTATAAAAAAATCACAATACAAAATGTATCACAGACCACGCGTTGACGTAAAAACTTTCGTAAATCGAAAGCGCGCAACGCGGCTGCACTGCGCGACGTCTGAATGCAAACTGACGATATTACTGCATATTATTTCCCGTTTTTCCAAATACCTACAGGTTGTCTAGACGGGTTAGGGTGGGGGTTATTGTATCAGGTCTATGCACTTCTGGAAAAGATTTTCGTTTATCGACATGAACAAAGAACGGCCAAACACCTCGGTGATACAGATCAGATAGAATGGTACCTACTTATTTGAGTTTTTTTATTAGGCACCTACTTAAGTTGTTTATGTTTTATAGTTGAACATTGAACTTATTTAAGAACTTTTAAATGACAGTTTATTTGAAGTACCTAATTAAAAATTTCTTCTTTTACTTATTATTATAGTTATGTAAAATTGTTTATTTTTATAAAATTACAAGTTTTATAACTGTTTCGTACATATAATTCATCCGAGAAGAAGTTCAATCTAAATCCAAATTCTAATTCCGTTATCGAAAGAAAAAACATCGTTAAGTGTACCTGTGACATTAGGTAAAACCAGTTATAAGCAAGCGAACGCGATCATGCTACTTTCAAAAGAAAACCTGACCAATACGCTAAACTTTTTGAAGTAACGAGTAGTTAATACAACTAATAACGATTGGTAAGATAAAGGAACCAGGCAAAAAAACCTACTGTGTCAGCATTGCTATTGTTAAAATTTAACGGTACATTCACAGGTAGCCAATGCAACCACAGGTTACAAGCCTTGAAGGTAAGAAAAACTGGTTATTTTGACTCGAAATTGAAGGTGCGAACGAGTCGGTACGGTAAGAATATAAGACTGATATTGGCTCATTGCAGGACAAAGGCCTTATCTCAAACAAAGAAGGAACGAGCATTGATCACGACGCTTGCATGTTGGCGATTTCCGACAACTTCCAAGTTTCCTCACGATGTTTTCCTTAAAAGTCAGTCCTGGATTAACTTTGAAAATTCCTACATTGATAACAGTTGAATTGGTAGGTACTACAGCTAGGTTACGAACCTGCAACCTGGAGCAGACAAGAGGATTCACAAAACATTGGACACCCACGACACGCAATGTTTAAAAGTAACTATACGCCCTCCAAATATTCTAATTGGGGTTTCTCATTAGGAATTTCTCAGAAGCAGCTCGGAGTTTGTACTTGTGCCTGGTTGATGGCACACCCCCTATTACATGAGACTGAATCACAACTAGCAACATGTGTCCATCCCAAACTCCTCTATTCACCTCTTTCGGTAATACAAGCGTAATTAAGCCAATATCAATACATAACTCATTTGACTGCATCCTGACCCGACGTAACCTCAATTATTGAAAGTGACACGAGTCTTTTGACCTTTAATAGTCACACTTAATTTAGTGTTTAAAGCCCCTGAGTCTTGGTTGAATTAATTAAAGTCGATGCTACAACGTTTTATCTGATTTTGAAGTCGTAAAAAGTCGGGTAAGATTGTTTGTCCAGATTGACCTTTGGTTGAGAACAATGCCTCGATCTAAACGATATTGGGACTTCAATTTTGGTCTGTGAGTCATAGGGATGCGCCATAATTCGACAGTTTTCATCAAATTTCATCATGTTTAATTTAATAACATTCATAAACAACGCATAGACCAGGTACAAGGTACAACACAATGAATAGGTTATTGTATTGCGTAAGTTATTTCCAAGATTGAGGGGTTTAAACCTTTAGTCTGGTTAGGTTAGGTTAGGTACAATATGCACTGCCTTCTCCGTTTTGGTGAAAACTGGCCCGCAACCCAACTGGTAGACTATTGCAGCTTTCAAAACCATACCATGCCAAAACGTCAGTCAGTATTATTTCATAATGTTACGGAACCTTTCTTCAACGTTACGAAGACCCATCTATGTAATGTTTGTGCTAGAGGTAAGTAAGTAGTTGTACTAAAACTGCAGTAGGTACCACAGCACACGTGCCGACAGATCACTTCTAAACAAAATGTCGCGAACTCTCGACTGTTTCCACTTCAACTGTTCACAACGAGGTCAAATAACCCAGTACAAATTGAAGTTCGTCCTCTGAGACTCGCGAGTTCAGTTCCATCGAAGTTTAATTTCCAGAAAAATTACAAAACATGACGCTTGTTTCCTCCGAAGTAGGCACTCACATTTCAGTAGCATAAGCATAATCAGCCTATAATGTCCCCGCTGTTGGAACGAAGGCCTCTCTGCTAGAGGGAGTGGCCTGTATTTCACCACGCGGGCTCAGTGCGGGTTGGTGGATTTTATATTATTATAAGTATCATGAAGAACAGGCGAGCCCATTGAGCTCTAGGCACAAATCCAGCATGTTACTGGGAAACTTCTAATGGAAAACCCTGCCCGATTTCACGTTTAACAGTCACGTTTGCGAACATAAGATCAATAACAATGAAGAAATGGCAAGGTCGTAAGAAAAATCAAACATTCAGCTCAGAAAATACGTGGAATATAAGGAAAAGAAATTAAATTATGATTTTGTAAGGCTTCACTAACCTTTCGGGCAACCCAAAGGCGGAAACATTATGATCCGTTTCACGTGGCGAAGTAACTATTAAGGTATTCGGTCAGGTTCGGAAATATTCCGCAATATCCTAATATTATCAATAACAAATAATAATCTTGCGCCAGCAGATCCCATCAATTTGTTAACTTTGTGTAGTGTTTGGGTCACCAAGATACACAAGATACAGGCTATGCCTAGTTTGGGAACCGCTGTTAAATCTGTTGTAAGTTTTCTGTTGGTTATAATTTCATCCCATGTTACTTGGGTATATATTTGTGAACCATGTGAAAGTATAATAAATTAATTCGAATTTGATTATAAGCGAACTCGATGTCGAAGTCGATGCGGATAATAATTGCAAATCTGTGAACTATTACCAATAGCGCACTGCGGTAAAAAATCGCTTGAGAATTAGCTTGAAAAATTATTTTCGCTGTTTTATGTTTAAAAATCGCAACGATTCAAATCGTATTGCGCGCTTAGCCTCTTGGCCGGAGACCAGGGTGACCTTATTAGTGATATTCTTCAGAAAGGTCAAGTGCAGTGCGAAGTACTCGCAACCGACGCGCGACCTATACACACACGCCCACGCCGGTTGCCAGTACTACGCAGTACGCACCTACGACCATAGGAACGAAATCAAAGCAAAAGGAGTATGTAAGGATCGCAGCAGGTGGCGTTCTGTAGTTTCTACCTACCCCTACTCCCAAGAGTTTATGTATGTGTAACTTCTGGTCAGCTAACTTTTTCGACTTCCAGTCTATCCAGATGCAATATCAAAGGCATTGCGGAACGCTACCATCCCAGAGACAAAACTGGAATGCCTCTTGTGCCTGTAATAACACCGGCACCGGTACCTTTCAACCCGGGACACAGCAACACTGCTTGGATCATCAATAGTACGATGGGCATACTTATCCGGGCGAGCTCCTGCACAAAAAATTCTACTAATTACTCTTGATGTTTTGTCAGGGGCTCGTGGATAAATGATAACAGCCGCACGGGTCAATCGAAGGTTAAGCTACGCTTGTCGCGATCGTTTCGTGGATGGGTGACCATCCATTACATACCGAGACGCCTCCGTGCCTCAGAAGTCACTTTAAGCCATTGGTCCCGACTGGCATTCGTAGGTCTTTGACAGTCGTTACGGGTAGTCAGAAGCCCGAAAGTTAGACAACTAGTCTTACCAAGGGGTATCGTGTTACCAAGTAACTGGGTTGTGCAGGTCAGATTGGCAGTCGCTCCATGTAAAATGTCAAAACGGTGAAAGAAAACATCGTGAGGAAACCGACATGTCCTAGAACCAAAAATTCGAAGACATGACCTCTACCAACCCGCACAGGGCCCGCGTGGTAGATTACGGCCCGCTCCCTCTCGTAGAAAGAAGGCCTGTGTCTCAGCAGTGGAACAGTATACGACTTATTATGCCGTATAAAATACTAGTATTCAGCTGCATCCGGTTAGACTGAAAGCCGACCCCAACATAGTTGGCGGCAAAGGTGGCAGATTGATCGACTCTTGATGTTGTGTGTGTTAGTAGAGGAGTGTATATTCAAAACATTCTAGTCCCACGTCATTTGGCCGCTTTCGTCCTAAGCCAAGTTCACGGACGAACTCGTCAGTTTTTGCAACAGTTTTTTACCTCTAATGTAATTGTGGGTTGGACGTTGAACATATCCGTATTATGCCGCCTACGCAAGTAAATATTATGAAGAAAATACTCAGTACATTTGAAGTGGGAAAAGGTTATTCAAATAAAACGCAATTTTCTTTGTTTTGGACGTGAAGTTCGGTTCTTGATCTCGTCACCAGATCATGACTAAGGGATCCGGAAATTGTCAGGTAGACCCGAAAATATACACAATAAATGAATTCCAAAATGTGAATAAACGATTTTTTATAAGGATGAATAAATTTTATTGTCGTCAGTTTTTCGGGCTATGAAAACACACCTCCTGTTTTACAGTACCCGTCAAAAATACAGGAAACGTCAGAGGGCCCTCAGAAGGTCCTGGTCTTCTCATATTATTGAGCTTAATGGTTAAGTAACAACATTACTTCAGCTCGTGAAAGAAAGCAGTACTCCTCAATATGATCGAATCGAACTTTCAGGAGATCCGAGGTTTGTCTCGCCTTGAACACTGGTCATTCGACCGTTTTATATACTATATATACTGAATTGATTAAATTTCCTAAAAATAATGAACAACAAGCAATACTCAGCCTTGAAAACTTGCAAAAAAACCATTAACCCTGATGATCCCTTTACCAATAATTATAAGCGTGAACCTTTGCGTGAACACCAAAAAAACGTCCAGTCATTGCCTCACGACGGAAAGAGGCAGGAAAACCCAGGATACGTTCACGGAGTCACCAACCGCACCAAGGCCGCTGAGGGCAACGCACTTTGTGCCAATACCCTGCTCGAATTATTGCGCGTACACATGCTGTCGACCGGCTAATAATAATCCCGGTGTTTCTTGTCCTGGGCTTTTGGTGAGCCACCAGGTGGTTGACTGCGGTTAGGGGGTTGTATTAGGTATTTTGTCGCTACGAACTATAGTCTGTGCTAAAAGTATCTGAAGTGTAAACAAATCCTACTGATCCTCCTTCCTTCCTCTTCCTTCAATCCTTGTGGGTACCGATTGCGTAAGAATTTAACCTGAACAGGGCTCACTCAATTAGTAACACATTCATCTTTATTTGGAAGGTTTCAACTATATCTCACCGTTTTTTTCTTACAATTATTGTCTGAAGTACATGATGAAATTGTTATTGGAAATTGGAAATAAAATTACCCTCAATTGTCAAATGAAAAACATGTATATGGCGATTTAAAACAAGAATTTCGGGTTAAAGTATTCAAATAATTACATGAAAGCACTCCATTTGTAAGTGACACTACAAACTGGCATCAACAGGCACGTTTTCTGATCCTTTTGTTTACATTTTCATCACAGTTTTGTTAAAAACCTTAATATGAGAATAGCTTACTTAATAGAAAAATATGAGGTGGTCAGAAAGGTATGACTGCCCAGATAAAATAGGCGTACAGATAAGATAAGGACGTAGTTGAGGCTATTTGAATTTTGACGCTCTTGGAATTTTAAGGATTCTCTAAAGAATACGCTGGCGAAAACGCAAAATAAATTACGTAGTACTGTTTCATGACGCATTTTCAGTGCCACTTAGTCTGAATACGATTACTTTCGACTGACTAAACATGCCGTTTAGTGTCTTACTTATTTCACACATTTGTATCTAGATTATCTTATGAAAACTTTCACCTTCTGCCACTGGTGGTGACAGCGTATTCTGCATGATAATACCAAGGATACTTCATTACACATTTTGTAGCAGAGCTCCTTGTCATCACATTTCTGTCTACTCTTATGAGAAAAACGCTAGTTACGATGTCATATAAACCAGACCCTTCGTTACTTCGTACACTTCTGCCTGCCTATCGTAAACAGAGCATGAGCAACAATAAACAAGTCACTAAACAATAATAATAATAATAATGACAGCAGACACACTTGTTTGATTCAGTAGTTAGGATTAGGAGTAAACGAGACAGAAATATAATTTCTCTCTTTATCACGTACGCAAACTTTTCGTCTGGCCCCAGTTGTGAGTCAACAACGGAGGTCCAAAAACGGCTGTCACGGTATGATTTCTTTGGGAAGTATTACCCAACTACATTAAATTAATAGTACACACGGCTACACATCAAGCTATTCATTTCCAGTTTACACTGACCTCTCATTGGAAGGAAATCCTATACAATGCGAAATCAGCTTATAGGTGCTGGAAATGTATAGCTTGATCTGTAGTCGTGCGTACCAGTTAGGAAGTGACTGTCAAAGACTATCGCTGTCTCACATAAGGCATACTGCGGCTGACAGCTACTCGTAATCTATACTATACCATAGGTACTTTATCTACGCTGACTAAGGGGCTAGTGGCTAAGTAATAACAGCCGCACGGGTCAATCGATCAGGTTAAGCTACGCTTGCCGCGGTTGGTCCGTGGATGGGTGATCTTTACATACCAAGACCCCCCGTGCCTCGGAAAGCACATTACGTTGGTCCCGGCTGTTATTCGTGGATCTTTGACAGTCGTTACGGGTCGTCCGTGTCCCGAAAGTGTGATAACTAGTCTTACCAAGGAGTAACGTATTACCCAGTAACTGAGTTGTGGAGATCAGATGTACAGTCACTCCATGTCAAAGTACTGGTATTCAGCTTCGCCCGGCTAGACTGGAAGCCGAACCTAACATAGTTGGTAAAACGCGTCAAATCATTCTGCCTAAGATTGATTTGACGCTAAGGAGAAGACAAGTATGTCGTCATTTTCAGATGCCACCAAGTCTAGTCTACGAGTCATTGACTGACCAATAGAGTTACTATAAATTCTGCGTTCGCATGCGTACACGCACACACATTCATAGAATGTCTGGAACGTTAGTGTTTACTAACAATTAGTAATCGGTGTCGGTTAGAATGTGGATGACTCGTTCCTATATTATGGTATTGTCTGTTTGTTCCTAAATGCGCTCTCAGCTGAGCTGGTGTGGACTGTTTATTTTTACTGTTTGTATTGCCCGTGCGTGTCCCAAATAAAATATTGTTCTTTCTTTCTTTTGCAACCATGCACGGGGAGCACCTCTGGGCTGACTTGAGCAACACGATGTTTGACAAATGAGTGCACTGACTGACAGGTCCACTCTTAGTTGTGGTTCTTTCCTCAAAAGACCTTCTAAATGACCAAGATAATGTTGGACTGTAAAAGAAACTGTGACCTGTGAGTTTGTTTCGGTGTTTCTTCGCAGCGTAGTCGGTTAGGAAACATCGACATCATCTAGTGTAAAAATATATTACTTACTTTTTTTTGACGTGTAAAAGTGTCTTTTACAACCAATTTACAGTAACAAAAAATAACTAACCGACTTCTTTAAAAGGAGGAGTTTCTCAATTCGCATTTTTTTTTATTATATAGTTACTTATATGTTCCGCAATATCTCCGGCAATAATTGTGGATCGATTTTGAAAATTATTTTTTTAATGGTAGTCTAAGCTTCAGGGGTGGGCCCTTATCAAAGAGAATTCTTTGGCCCATATACTTAGACGTAGTTTTTCAGTTAGCTTCAATAACGTACGTACTTTTGGTTGATGATGCTATAATAACTTCCTGTCATTGTTATTTACATAGGAAGTAGTGGTTTACGAATTTGTGTGACGTAGGTACCACAACTAAAAATGAAAAAAAAAATGTAGGTGTCATGTAAAATCATTTTTTTATTGTTCTTCTCTCAACAGTTTACTCTGAGTAATGCTTCTGTTTTTTTTTCATATTTATTTGTTGTGCATGCCCTGAATTTGGTTGTCTGGTAAAGGAAGTGATATTATTATTAAATTTCTTAGTCAGAAAATTCTGTCAGGCATAAACTGAATAATGTCTGTTGCTAAAAGCCTCCTATTACCACCAGTTATTTTTAGCCTGGGACAGGAAAACACCAACAATTACAACAAAACAGAGTCACGCTTGCCGTAACACGTTTTTTTCTTACAAAAAACCATAGCAACATGATTACCAGAAAGAAGGCTAAGTAGCAAAAAACACAAACAAAGCCTACCCAGTATATTGGAACCACGTGCTTGGTTTATCACGGAGTTATTTGTAGCCAAATTCATAACTCACGCCTGTATTCTTCGAGAGGGTAGGCAGAGAGAGGTATTTTTAGTAAATATTACGCTAGCTATGTTAAAAGTTCTATATAAAAGTGAGTGAGCCTATTGCCAAAACCTAACACAATTCCGGCCACCAGGCTACTAATAATTTAAAATGACTAGCTGTTGCCCGCGTTTTCGTCTGCGATCCAGGATGAAAAATAGCCTACGTCCGTACCCAGGTCATGGTCTATCTGTGTGCCAAATTTCATCAAAATCCATTCACCCGTTTCGGCGTGAAAGCGTAACAAACAAACAAACTTACTTTCGTATTTATAATATTAGTTAGGATATTTTATTTCTGTGAATTAGTTATACAAAAACTCTATTACAAATCAAAAGGCAATAATTATATTTGAAAACTAGATGTTTCCTAATCTACTACTCTGAGAAGAAACACCCAAACAAGCTCAGAGGTCACAGTCTCTTTTAAAGTCCAGACAGTATGTTGGTCAGATCATGTGAGGACCATTTTGTTATCTGTGTGTCTGAGATAGTCTAATAATTGAAAAGAAAAACCTAAAAGAACTGCTCGACTACGCTCGGCAGTCCACGCTTCTGACGACTAGTTCTTCAACGAAGCAACGAAGCATGCAAATCCAATACATTAAATTTAGTGCTCTATTGCACCGTGTATCAAGAGATACTGGCCGCTCTTTATGAGGACGTTCGCCCGGTCATTTAGCAAAAAAATGGCGGAGTTACGTCAGCGTTCACATTTTGTATCTATGCTCAATATTTATTGCATTCATCTATGATACTTTCAAGAGAAGAGATTTGTGTAAAAGTTTCTTGACTGACAGACTACGCACAACAACCACTAAAAATATGTAGCAACGTTTTAATGCAAAATGTTTGTTTGTTTCCCGTCTTTATGCCGTATAGGGAGGTGTCAATGGCGTTGTTCCAGTGGTAGTCAAGGAACTAGTATGTACTACATATTTAGCTCCTTGGTGGCAATTCAAAAGAGAGATGAAGCTACACAGGACGTATAGCGCCATCCCCTTTTCGCATTGGAGCAATGATGACTTTGACACTTCCATAACCGGACTCCTGATCAAAAAACTTGCCGGAACCTAGACCCTGCTTTGTTGATTCTGCCTTTTGGTGATGCTGTTTTTGGTAAGTTCACCTCTGAAATTGCCACAGAAAATCAAACTAGCAAAAATCTAGAAGAATAACAACGTTTCACAAAAAGATAGCCGTTAAAATTCTTAATACAAGAATACCAGGAAATCTGAAACTAGGTTTCCACTGCATATCGTGAACGTAAAGCGATAATCAATAGTCGTGCCAGGCTGAGTGACATGTAGTCGCTCGGTATGTGTTTAATATTGATGACGATGCAGACATGCAGACAGTGTTAGCATTATCTATGCTTTGTCTTCCATTTACTAGCATTCAAAGTGATCAGGGGGCAAATAAAGGAAATATCACAGGCGCCTGTAGTTATTCTGGGACCCACACCCTTCAAACCGGGACCCAGTATTGCTTTGCGGTGGATCTCTAGTCTCCAGTCCAGGCAGATGATAAGCTCTGTGTGAAGGAGCTCATCCGAGGAAGTACTACCACCGTCTACCTACTATTTTCCCAACTCTGTCGGGATCGGCTTCCAGTATAATAGATTGCAACTGAATCCAGTGTTTTACATGGAGCGACTGCCTATCTGACCTCCACAACCCAGTTACCAAGGAGTATCGCGTTGCCCAGTAACTGGCTTGTGATTTGTTTGATTGATTGACTTAGGGTTCTGACTACCCGTAACGGTTGTCAAACATCTACGAATGCGACTGGTTTTTCCTAGCTCAATGGACTGGTTGTCAGACTTTTGGGTTTCTGACGACCCGTAACGACTGTCAAAGATCTACGAATGTCAGCCGGGACCAATGGCTTAACATGCTTTTCGATGCACGGATGGGTCTCGATATGTAATAGATGGCATTCATCCACAGACCGACTTCGGCCAGCGTTGCTTAACCTTGACGATCGAGCCGTGCAGCTGTTATTATTTAGCCACGAGCCCCTCAAATATCTCCAGTCGTGGATGCAATTTTTACATACATACGAATAAAAACCAAAAATAAAACCTATTGCGAAGGAGGTCGACAAAGTGAAATTCGCGATACAGAGTTGAAAAAACTGCGGACGGGTTCACAGACCCGAGTAGGGTTGTGACTTATGCAGTTCGAATTACTGTAGGGACGCGCCACGATCGATAAATGCGCTCATGAATTATCGATGAATGTGTTTAGTCTCAGTTTTTAGTTTGAAGTGACGTTATGGTTTTTTTAATACGTTTAAAATGACATTATTATTAAAATGGTGGCTGGTAATTTTATTAATTTATTACACAGTTATTTCTTTTAAAAAATCAAACTGTTACACGAATGGAATCGTGGGTCTGAGTAAATAGCATGACCCATACAGTACCTATTGTGAACTGTGTATCGTGGATTTTAAAATAGCAACATTGTATTATTATTACATAATCATACTAATAATTGATGTAGGTACGACACATTTACTTTGACAGTTGTATTTCTATGAATTAGGTACCTACTGCTACTGTAGGTACTTGTGGTATCAGTAGTTGCTAGCTAATAGTATACAAGCGGCTACGGTCAAAGTGGCAATTTTACAATATGTTGAGAAACACAGCATTAGGTACCTATTTATTTTCCACAAATTCACACTTATGTTCCGAGTTATTCGTACCGAACGCTGGAATATGTATTTCATTAGTTCAAGGGAGTTTTGACCTCGAAAACCTTAATTATGGACATGTTATCTACTTAATAATATCAAAAAAAACACTGACATCAACGCACAGTCTAATCCGCTGGGTCTCGAAGCGTAAAGTTAAGCTCATGAGTTTCTTATTTAAGAAAAATATGAACTAAGAATTTTTGAAAATGCATCCCCTAAAGGGTTAAATAGGGAATTAAAGTTTGAATAACCCATCGGGACGCATGGCTTGTATTATTAAAATTAACAAAGCATTTGCAAATTCTTTAACATTTTGTTTTGTGCTATGATAATCAGCCTATAACGTTCCCACTGCTGGGACACAGGCCTCCTGTCTGTGAGCAAGAGTGGGCTGTAATCCACCACGCAGGCCCATAGCGTGATGCTAGACGTCACATGTCTTCGAATTTTTGATTCTAGGACATGCCGGTTTTTTCTTACGAAGTTTTCCTTCATCATTTTAAGAGCAGTGGAGATGAAATAATTTACACAAAGTAAAGTGCCTGTCTGGGTTCGAACCTACGACCTACAACTCGTAAGTCGCGGCCGTTACCATTGGGCCACCACTAGTGCCCAGCTTATGATATTATGAAGACTAAAACTGGATGCGATCAGATCAAACCGGGGAAGCAAAGTAAAGGAGAAGGCCTATTAATCAAATCTACTAGTGTGAATGTGGAAAATACAACGCACTGCAAAGGCTTGATTGGATACATACATTAGTACATTACATATACATTGGATACACTTTTAATTAATTCACTAAGTGATTTTGCATTAGAAAGCATACAGAAGCAGACACGATTTCATAAATTCTGTACGCATGCTCAATGGAAAACAATGTTTCCCTAATTCATCAACATCACTTACATAATACCAACTAATGACGATCACTAGAAATGATGAGAGAACTTCTATCTCAGATGTGAAATGAAGATAAAACAGTAATTAAAGACAAGTAGGACAGATTACTGACGTAATGCTAGCACAATTAGATTCATAGGTAGTGAAAACTAGCAATGTATGCTTTGAAATGGCTCTAAACCTGAGTACAGGAATGAAAACATTGATGGAGAAGCAAGAGGATCTACTGGTGGGATAAGCTGGTGGCGTGGCAATCGATACGGGAGTCAGAATCCCGATGTCTGACCACCCACTACCCAAGAGGCATAATGTTACCCAGTAAATGGGTTGTAGAGGACAAATATGCAGTCGTTCGCTCACAGTAAAATCCATTTAGATTGGAAGCCGAGCCCAATACAGTTGGAAAAAGGCTCGGTAGATGTTGATAACGCTGGTGGCGTCAGGCAAAGGACTGATTGTGAAACGTTACTAGGGACAGCTATATTTCTGAGGAATGATAGTACTGGCAGAGTTAATCATTTCCATTAGAAAGCCGCAGGGAAAAGTACCAGTATCAAAGCGCTGTCTGTCCTTAATGGTGTTTGTTTCAGTGGGGCCTTCAGGCAGGGTGACGATGGATTCTACCTTTGTAGAATTCGTTCTTTATAGTTTGATAAAATTGTGTTTCATAACTGCAAAAGCATGAGAGAACGCTGATAGTTGGTTAAACCAAAAGGTGATGTTTTTAGCACTATATCACAATATCAAAATCCTTTACTCCTTAACATTTTCAAACCCGTTATGTATGTATGAATCTGCCTCATTTTAAGTCATGAAATAAGAAACAAAATGGAACCTACAACATTGTTGCCACGGACCGTTTCTTCCAAAGAAAAGTATCTCATTTGTATGATAATCTCAATGTAAAATGCGGCTTATGCATTTCCGTGAGCTTTTAAATCCAAATACTTTTGAAATGAGGGTTCAAAATGACAGAAGACGTTATATTTTTTTAAAGGGATCTTTTCAGGTTTAAAGAATACTAAAAGTCGAGATGTAGAAACGTTACTTAGCATGTGCTTTGGCTTATGAGACATGTTCCCGTCTCTATCTTGCACTTATAGTTTGGAAGTTGTGCGGCAGTGATAGGAACAATGCTTCGCCAAAGTACGTGCTCAGTAAAGTTTATCAATATCGGCCTAGTATTTTTTTTTTAATAAGACTAGCTAAGTGATTGTTATCAATGCAATCTAACCTTGCCAAAAATGCAGAATAATAAGAGATACGTCTGCCAAAATCCTCCAAAAGAACTCAAGGTCGGTTTTGATAACGTTAACACAAACAATAATTAGCTACTTTCTCAAATTGGCAGTCGCTCCGCGTAAACTACTGGTATTCAGCTGTATCCGGTTACACTGGAAGCCGACCCCAACATAGTTGGGTAAATGCTATTCAAATGACGACTTCCGAAATGCTGGATGTACTATGACACATACAAACGCTCCTAAAAACCCTAAAATACAGACAAGATATGTGTCATTGGCGATAAGTCAAAATTATCGCGAATGCTAAATAAAGGGCTTCAATAAAGAGTGTATTGTCGGAAGAATTCTTTCGTTGTGTGACGTTGCATCCGGGAGACTAATGCTGTGTACGTTGAACCACGTATTAGTTGGTTTTACGTGTCTGTTTGTCTGGAGCTGACGAGTTCTGGAATGAAGACCGCGTTTCGGCAAGCGTAGCATAAGACGTCCCCCAGCTAGATGGTCGGACGACCTTAAGAAGGTGGATGGGACAGACTGCATGCGGAAGGCGGAGGACAGGGTGTGGTGGCGCAGCCTAGGCACATTTGAATTGTCAAAGAGTCGGTCAGCCAGAAAGATGAAACTATTTGCCCATTACAAAGCATAGGTTGGAGAAGAACGGGTGAACGGGAGAACCTTTGGAGAAGAACGGGTAAGAAACTCCATGGACACTTTTTAAAATCAAAATATTAGGCAATACAGTTTTCCATCTCCATTCCATCAAAAAAGACCATAGCGTCCATAGCAATGCTAGGCGACAAAAATAGATCTCCCTCGGGCGAGCCCTTTCACAGGAACCTCTACTATTGCGCGAAAACCGTTGTTTCTTTAAACAAAACACTGTTTTTGCATGAATGAATGTCTGAATACCGAGGTAGTTGACCCAAGTGATGAAGTTGATGCTATCTGCATCAAATATCAAAACACTGCGACACTTTAATGCTGGGTGCAATATGGCGCGTGCCTTATATGGGGCATTACGTGATGCTATTCCAAATGAAAGGACACCAAGTTCAAGGTGTTGTGAAGGGCAAAGGTTTTTTGATCAGATGAAGGAAATAACTGTGAGATTGGCAGTTAACAACCTTGGGACACCTTTAGGCAAAGTGGACCTTGACATTTAGACGGACAAACGCCAATCCGTTAATCTTGTTAATGTGATGTTTTCTTGCAACGCATGTAAGTAAAAGAGTGATGAATATAAATGTTGATGGATGGAGAGTGAGAGGAAGACCAAAAAAAGATGGATGGATTGTGTGCGGGATGCTATGAAAGAAAAAGGAGTGAATGATAGACTGACGGCTGACAGGGGAGAGAAGAAAAAAACGTGTTGCGCCGACCACAAGTAACGGAGGACAAGGGAAGGGAGATGATGATGACGCTTTCTTGCCAACGACACTTTCTCTCGCTGGGATTTCTGCTTTTTTCAGACAAATATCATGTCCACATTATCCACTATAGATCTAAACAATTCTCTGTAGGTCAAACTTGTTATGTTATTGGTCATCATTAGTTATATTATGGATTGGCAAACACGCAGGCGGCCCACGTGATGGTAAATGATGAGGTGGTTACCGCCACCTATGGGCATTTGCAATCGTAGAAGTGTTGCCATCCTAGATACAACCACATGAGATATATCGGCTGACAGAGCTGATACCTAGGTTTCATTTATTTATTAAGATGATATTGCTAGAAAAGGGGTGACTACCGAGGTGACGACTAATAGAAAAGTATTGAAGAAAAAGACACAAAAAGAAAAATTTGATATGACCTGGCCAGTAATTCCGTCATAATAACACAAAGAAATCTTCATAAACGTAAAATTTTCAACAATGTTATTACTCTTGATCTCAGGTAACGGATTATTTACAGTAGCGTCGCCCGTGGCTCGGATCTGCTCAGGATGTGACGCATCTGTTTTTTATGAAATAACGAGTTTATTCACTTGTTATTTAAATTTTTTGTGGTATCTGAATTGGCCTTTGTTATTATTTCAAGCCTTAGTTTAGCTTTGAGCGTATCCACATTAGGTATGATTAATAGAATAATTAATAAATTACCCGGCGTAACCTTTAGCAGGAAAAACGAAGCCTCTGTCAGTATTCTTATCTATCTTATATCTAGTTTTTAGAGTTTTTTCAACAGTACCTCGTAGAATAGAATAGAATATTTATTTGCGTAAAACATGGTATACAAGGGTGTTAAATATACAAATTGAGGCACAAGCATGTTTAGCTACGATAAAACATAGCATGCAAAATTTTAAAGACAAGGCAACAACAATCGTTTTTTTTAAAACATCAATATTTTTATCTATAAAATCTTTTAAACTATAAAAACTACACTCGAGTAACCACTTATGAAATTTAATTTTAAATTATTTTGTATTTAAAGCTTTGAAATGCCTTGGTATTTTATTATAAACGCGCACACACATTGCCAAGCAGTTACTATTGTATTTAGACAGTCTAGGCAAATCATTTAACACTAGTTTATATGGATCTCGTCGGTTCCGAGGATTGACATCATTTGCAGTCTTAAATAGATGCTTATTTTTCATAACAAACACACATATTTTGAAAATGTAAAGCGACGGTAACGGTAACAAACCAAGTTTTTTAAATAATGGTCGACATGAGTCGTCGGGCTTAAGTCCACAAATTGCTCTCGTGCACTTTTTTTGAGCGATGAATGCTCTTTGGAAGTCAGTGCTGTTACCCCACATTATTAGTCCATAACGTAACAACGATTAGACGTACGCGTGGTACGACATTACAGCAGTTTTTATATTAGTTAAATTTTTTACTTGTTTTAATGCATAAACAAATTTATAAATTTTAGTGCTAACATTGTCTATATGCTATTTCCAGTTAATGTCTTTATCTACCTAAAAATCTGGTACGCGTTACTTCATTGATTTTATTAATATTGAGTTTAATGTCATTTTTAGACTTATTTGATCGATTAAGTTGGATGTAAACGGATTTGTCTAAATTTATCATCAAATGGTTAATGTCGAGCCAATGCAATAATTTGTCAAGTTCATGTTCTGAAATGGTATTTAGTTTTTTATTAGATGTCACTATAATAGAAATATCGTCAGCAAATAATACGCATCTATGGTTAGTTATTTTTATGATGTCATTTATGTAAATGAGGAATAATATTGGGTCTAGTACACTTCCCTGTGGAACGCCATATTTATTATGTTTATATTCCGATGAATAGGATATTATGACATTATTTTCATTTTTTTCATTGATTATGAGATGATAACACATGGTTTTCTGTTGCTTAAATAGGACGACAGCCACTGAAGTGCCTTGAGTAACTTATTGTATGTGCAGAAAGTTGTTGTTACATTCAGTCTTCCTAAAATATCAGTTTGGATCTTCATTTTGTTTTTGCCAATAACCGAACCAGTTATTCAAAATCATAGTTTATACTCAAACCAGTTTATATAAAATCTATGGAATAAAATCATTAATTCGTGATAACGCTTTTCCATCTGGAATTTCTCAGTAGCAGCCAGGAGTCTGGATTGGTGCGGTGTTGATGGCAATAGACTCGCCCCCTATTGCATGGGACTTAAACATATGGCGAAATATTATGTGGGTGTACTATAGGGAAAGCTCTGCCTAACCCTGCATGGTTCAGAGTTACTGTTACAGGCGTGCAGCGGGGCGAGCACGGCCTACTGTGATAGACTTGAGTCACACATTTTATCACAGTTTGGGAGCACGTGCTCGCACCTCTGTTCTAATATTCTAACTCACTACTGAAGTGAACAAGCGCCTCATGTACAAAAACAAAACATAAATCTCTATAATTATTTCATTACGACAAGCCCTGATCATTGATACGCCACAGGACTATAAGGGACAAAGATCTTTTGTTCTTACTACGCCTCGCGCACACATGCGCGTCGTTTATAAATTATCATCTAATTTGCATTATTGTTTCCATCCTCTTATGGGTACTTAACTAGTATTATCTGGTAGTAAAATTGTCAGCTGGTTATTTTCCCACTACAACATGAAAAGCCTCTTGTCTGACAGAGAAGGAAAATACGTTTGCTCACTGCGTGTTGATAATTTCTGACTATTCAGTCTTTTCTACTGCAGTTTTATAGCGACAGAATTGATATTATTTAAAATTATCTTGAGTGTCATAGTTCTCCTGCCTTTATCCCATTTTATTTGGGGTCAGTGCAACATGTATTTGTCTTCCATTACATACTTCTCGATTAGTCGTAACCGTGGTAGTCAACCCCCTTCTAGCCATATTATCTTTCACACAGTCCATCCATCCAGTAACTTAACAATGTTTTAAAGAAATTTTCTAGAATAAAGGTTGGAAAACCATTTTTTAAAGAACTTTATGGACACATATATTATCTTGAAGCAATCGTTTTTACCGTATCCCGTTTTGTATTGGTCTTCTTTCATGTCGTCGGTAAGAGCTAAGTGAACAGACAGCTGTGCTACTGGGGAGTTCATTGCGCCAGAAGTGGTGAAGGGCGGGCGTTTTGGTAGACTTTCAAAAGAGTAACTAGCTAGTCAGATAGGTAGCATGGTTACTACCAAGGATTTCGCCAAATACAGTTCATCATTACACGTGTCCTGCTGATCACATGGCCAAACAATTCCTATTCTTCACTTCACCATTGAATATCTCAGTCTATTCAACCTCAAGAACAACTGCCAGTCAATTGTAGATAGTGTAATCTACAATTCAAGAGGTGGGAATGCACTGTATTTGCCTTGGCTCGCAAGAGACAATAACCCAACTCTGGATCTATTATCACGATTGAACTGTGTCTTCCAATAAACAAGTAATCTATACATACCAGAAAATAATAACGAAGTGAAAACAGTTCATTGAATATTTTTGAAAAAATAAATGCATCGAGGTATGGGGAACGAGTCTGATGCCGAAAATATAGTATTTAGAATTTTTGTCTGTCTGTGTATCTGGATGTATGTTCAGGATTAGCGCAGAAACGGCTGAAGGGATCTGGTTTGAATTTGGCAGGCAGATAGTTTATAACCTGGATTAACACATAGGGTACTTTTAATCCAGGTAGTACATTCCCGTGGAATATTATCCGACATCTACGCGGACGAAACCGAGGGCAAAAGCTACTTAGTATTACAATTGTTTTTATAATGAAGTCTGCGTTCTACGTCGTACATTATATCGTATGGACTGCGGCACTGATTGATAAAGGAAAGTTATTAATAGATATACAGGGCGGCAGGGACATCGACGTGCAAACTGAAACCATGAATTCATTACACGATTCATTATACCTATAGGTACATTACCCCCCAGCGTAGATATTTTTCGAAGGTTAACCAAAAAAAAAATCTGCTGTTTCATAGAAAAGTGCAATACTTATGCGGTCAAAATGTATGGCAGAGCAATTTTTTTTTTATAACCGACTAATATTTTCAACGTGGGGATTCAGAATCATGTATTGAATCCATATCATACACACTGCCACCCTGTATAGATGCTAGGTATCTAGATTTGTGGAGTAGCATTTGGTTTTGTTTTCAAAGAATTTCTCTTGTAAGCAAGGCAGATTATCTAATCTAATTATAGATCCCTGAGTATTTTCTAGATCCTTTCTCAGTCACATTTCACAGAATTCAGAGTTTCCTGAGAATATTTGGAACCGCCGTACTGAATACTACAAACCGCATTAAAAATCAGTTTCAAGTCAACTCAAAATAACTCTTGATCACCTTTTCGCGATAGGACAAGTCTTTTTAGCCATGCACCTTCTTTTGAGCAAACCACGGCCACGCTTATCACCGGAGAGACGATTTTAGAGTATATCTTTCGCACCATTAAATAATACCTACGACAAAGATATAGATACCGTCCCTTAGCCCCCACACACGCGGAGACAGTGTGTCCAAAGGTCACACAAGAGGTATCAAAAGTCACATTACCATAATGCAAAACTTAACGTGTTCATAAACAGCAGAATTACACAAGTATTGACAAAGTTGCGGGACAAAAACAAGCAATTTCCTTAGCTGACCTTAGCACACGCGTGAGCTGATAACACTCTGCTGCACTCTACTGGCCCGATAAGCTGGTGATACTAGTGACCGGATAAGGAGCCGGATTAAAATTTGTAAAAGGAGAATAAGTTGTAGAAAATATAATTATGTTAAATGAAATGGGAAGGTCTGGTGCTGTGCAGGTTTATGTAGATCAAACTGAAGGTTTACAAGATGATGGAAGGAATAAAATTAAGTAAAGGGGGAGCAGTCCTTATCAGGACTCTGTCCCCTTATCTGTCGATCGAACTTATTAAGTTCGGTAACAATAGAAAAGTAATTGTGTCTCATTAGCGACAGCTGAGCTCATAACATAACCGTTATCTCATGTCGCACGATTTTGATAAAAATGCTGTGTTAAAAAGCACAGAAAGTTACGTATGGATGGTACTGGGGATGACAGCTCACGGCTGCTACAAATATATATTATATAATCAGCCTGTACTGTGCCAGTGCGGGCCATGGGCCTCTCTTTCTTTTTTCCACTCAACTCGATCAAGCCAATATGGAGCAATCCATCCTATAAGCGTCAAGTTCGTCCCGCCAGCTACACGTGGGTCTTCCGTGATGCCGTTGGACGTTTTCAGGAACACATGCTGTGGTGGTCTTACCTCACATAGCATCCGACATGCGGCAATCGTATCCGGCCCAATCCTATTTGAGCTTGGCTGCTTTTTGGGTGACAACAAATACGAAACCATTATTGGATCCGATCTTAAAGAGATCTAAGTCTACCATACCACCACTAATACCAGCATAATATTGCCCCACTGCATGGCAAAGGCCTCTTCTCATACAGATTAGGCACAGCATTGATCACCACGCTTGTTCAAGACGGATTCGCGATATCAGATCTAGATTAATAAAATTATAGGTCCTGCATAGCTATTCACAACCATTCGACAAGCTACCATATCGAAAACGACATATCTTCAATTACTGACATGCCTAGCAGTCGGAAGAAGGGCGGTCGTCTTTTTGATTGAATGTGACAAAATTTTCGGGTTTCGGGTGTGTCAACTGGTTTAGAGGGCTCCTTTGATAACATTGATTGATGTTCGATTCGGTACGGAAGCGTATCGATCGGTTGTGAATAGCTATGCGGGTTTCTTCACGATGTTTTCCTTCACCGATGTCAGTGATAATGTTTTACGTAAACAAAGAAAAACCAAAGCCCCATAAAAGCCCTTTACTGTGACGACATCCTTTCAAACCTCACCTAATATATCTCATACAAAACGTGAACCACCTTGAAACGCTAATCACCTCATACTTAAAAGTAATTGAGGAAATTGTTAATTACTTTAGATAAGAATGTTTGGTCTGCAACAATCGGTAGTTTATCAATAACAAATAGATTGATAGTACTGACACACTTCAGTGTCGGGTTTTTGGCCGATAAAAGTAGGTTGTTTTTTTTTTCTTAGCCAAATCTAGTCTTTTGTTCAAATTAGGCTGAGAATAAGCCTTTTTTGAACATAAAAATTACATAAGACAGTCCCCCAAAACGCCCGTCCTTCACCACTTCCTAGTGCTCTATCTGGGAAGAAGTGGCGCAACAAACTCTCCAGCAGCACAATTGCCTACTCAGTTAGGAAACAAGCGACGAGCAACAGTTCAGCCAAGCAGAAGTTTTGCTAGAACATACATCATGCCTGTTTTCCCCAAAGGTATACAGGCGTGGAGTGGTGTACAGGCAAGGCACAGGTGTACAGCTCACAGTTCGCCAGTTATGTTTAAGTTCCATGTAATAGGGGGCGAGCCTGTTGCCAACAACGTCATGATACATACACATCCGAGTACAAATGCAACAATTATGGCGTCCCACAAGGAAGTGTTTCGGGCCCAATATTGTTCCTACTGTATATAAATTCAATAACAGACATAACAAATCATACATGCATCCTATTCGCTGACGATATTTCCGTCATAGTGACGTCCGATAAAAAATCTAATACAATTTACGACCACAAATCCAGACTTCAAGCTGCTAGTGGCAAATTCTTGATGGAACTGAGTGGTGGATCGAGCCCAGGATCGCCTACTCAGTACTTGCGCTTACGACTTCTAGACCTACAGCCCGATTCAAACTTTATGGCGGCTCGGAACATGAGGCGAGCCGCTGCGCAGTAACAAACTCACGTGTCAGCGGGGGTGAGGGGTGAGGTACTGCGCAGCGAGTAGCGCACTTCAGAGCCGCCATAAAGTTTGAATCGGGCTGTTTCAAGCAGTTTTTCCTAGCAACAATGACAGAAATTACGGTTGTAGATATTTAAATTAATGGCGTGTAACTAAGACAAAGAAAATTAGATGACTCACAAAAGATTTTATGTCGGAAAATGCCTGTTTTCTGGTTGATAAGAAAGGGCTGCTACGGAGATAATGAAGACATTGTATTTAGGATAATAGGAAACCGGAGAAATCCATCGGAGAAAATGATATTGCATCCTGGCATTCCATATTTCTTAATTATACTTCATACTAATATACCTACTACATGCGAAAGTAAGGCCCTTTGTCCACACACGTTTTTCTTGCCGTGAAAAGCTATGGTTTATTCGTCGTGTGTAGGTACGGTCGTCAGTGTTGTATGGATCACTATGGCTTGTGACAGACACGTTTTTTCTACGGCCCGGTTTATACGCCGTGCCGTAAAGAAACCATGCCTAGTACAAAGGGTATAACTCTGTCTGCCTGTTACCCGCTCACGGTTAAACCATTTGAACCGATAGGTAGCCTGGGACCTGGAGAAGGACATATCTACGTAGGCAACTTTTCATCCTAGATTTTTGTATTAAAAATTATAAAATTCACGGAGACGAAGTCACAGGCAACAAATCTAGTTTATGATAATTTTCACATTCTTAATTGCTAAAACCGCCATTGTATTACAAGGTTTCAAACTCCGAAAACCAGCAGCATATAAAAGGCCAGTAAGTAATTAACTGTAGCATGTTAGAACTACGCTGAAATGCAAATTTTTAAGCCGCCAAGTAATTATAATTACAGCGAATACATTTCCCTAGTTGTCACAATTCTGCACGATATTCAAACAATTTCAACTGGCGAATTGGATAAAAACGTAACGAGACTGACTTTGAATGTTAAACTAAGCCATATCTACACCCAGACAGCTGTTATTTAGAAAATGGCCACGCCATTTGTCGATTAAGTGTGTCACTTCCATATATTTTCGCAAACTAAGCCAAGGTGAACGTAATACCAACTTTTAAAGGTGCTAAACCGATTTTAAAATACATACTTCAATGTGCATCTAAATTGATGTTAGTGCGTTTGATTTTAAATAAGGTTTATTTGAATTCGCTAACAATGAACAAGTATAATATTTTATTTAGATATTATTTCCTATTACTTAGATAAAGAATACCGATTGGTACTTAACTTTAACTAGTTGTGCTAATGTTTTTTAAGAAACCGGTAAATACCAACAAAATATGTCGATAATTTCACCGTTACATTTTCCGGTAAACTGTGATTCACAGCAATTAAAAGTAGGTCAGTCAGTAAAAGTGAATTGTGTTTCTATTTTTCTCGTTAATGGCATGGCTTGATAAAAATAGCAATTTCAGTTTTACGACTAGGGTCTCATTTACAGGCCATTAATGTCGTCTACGTAATAGAAAAATGACCACAGACTTATTACCATGAAAGGGGCTCGTGGCTAAATAATAACAGCCGCTCAGGTCAATCGAAGGGTTAGCTACGCTTGCCGCAGTCGGTTCGTGGATGGGTGACTATCCATTATGCATATATCGAGAACCCTCCGTGCCTCGGAAAACACGTTAATCCGTTGGTCCCGACTGTCATTCGTAGATCTTTGACAATCCGAAAGTCTGAAAACCAGTCTTACCAAGGGATATCGTGTTACTCAGTGACTGGGTTGTGGAGGTCAGATAGGCAGTCGCAGTAAAATACTGGTATTCAGCTGCATCCGGTTAGACTGGAAGCCTTCCACAACATGGCTGTTGGGAACAGGCAGGCAGATTGACTTATTATTATGATGATAATTGTTGGAGAGTGAGCTCAAAGGCGTAAGTAATTTCGATACAATGTAGTTGATATACCGATTAATGGTGCAATCAGATAAAAAGACAATATGTTAACGTCACCGAAAGTAATAATATTATTTAACACGATTTTGAAATTATGTTATAAAAATCGTATTACAGCAGGTTATTCAAGGGCAATTATTATAATGACTAATTAATTAACTTGCAATACTGCCCACACTAAAACGTGTACAGTTGTCAAAGTCAAATCATTTATTCAAAAATTACAAGGAAATAGAATTAATTCTAGGTGCTCATTCCAAAAGGTAGTTTCGTATGGAGAAGAATGGGCAAGAAACTCCACTCTTATAAATGTATTACAATATTTTTAATACAACACCTAAGTCCTATTCATTCGGAAATCGTGGCGAAATACATAAATGAGCAACCCCTAGCCTAGCCCCTAGTAGCGTAACACACTAATAATCAGAATCTGAATAACTTTCAAGGATATTGCTAATCCATGGCTTCATATGTTCGAAAGATGTGTCTGCTCATCGACGTAGATAACGCAATGAATGTTATTGAACTGTCAAAATGAAAGCCATTCCTCAGGACTCGTGAGCCTGTGAACAATAGTCAGCTGTTTTTACTTTACAATCTCGGGCAAAAAATATGCATGATTCACGAAACAATATCTCATAAAATATGGAAACTTAGCCTCGCCTTTGAATACAGGCATTAAGTTTTTTTTCCTATGTGCAATGCACAAAAAGTAGAAAGTATAGAACGCTGTGTGTTTAAACACGCAAACAGTGTGAAAGTGAATTTTTTGATGCGGCAACACGCCATACTGTTTTCCGTTGCGTTCAAAATAATCTAGAAGTAGTAGAAAAACCAACAAAATATTATTTATACCATTCCCCCTCTAAAAAGCTTATTTTATTCACTGAAAACAGTGAATAAAAAGCACTTTTACTCACTGATATATCGCTACACAAGTTGACCATCCTAATAATAATAACAAGAAAATTACTCTTAATTTTAGTACTTAATTGTTCCAATTTAAATGTGCATTTTAATTAATTTAAGCTTCCTTTTTCTTTATTAAATATTTATTTTCGCTTAAATCTTTCTTTTTCTCGTAGTCATGGTATAAAGTATAGTACCTATGCAACTCTTGAATAAAACGGATTTATATCGAGGGCCATGAATCACTCGCGTCGCTCAGGATTCTAATACTTGAATCAATCATCATGAATCACTCCCTACGGTCGTGATTCAATCGTTAGAATCCTTCACTAGCTCGTGAATTCGTGATTCATATAAGGCCCTCGATTTAAATCCGTCCTTTATTCACTAATTGCATAATATACTATTAATTTGGGAAGGTGGCCAGATAAAAACTATCTTTATTTTGTGAATGTCGTCTTATGGTAGGTATACATATTATAAGGTATAGCATTTCTATTGTGTATAGCTTAGTCTACTTATTTATGCTCAGGAGTGGAACAGCTTAGGCTAGTAATAATAATAGCTGTATTCATCTTCATACTGATGTCAATAATGTGATCACTAATCCAACTTACAAACGTGGTAGGTATTTTTTTCGTTTTGAGTAGAGGTCTCATTCAGACATTGTGTTTTTTTTGGGTACAAAATTTCCTACAGCATGTAAGTACTTTTGATTTATACCTAAATATAATGGCTGATATATCTATACAAACCCATTAATTACTAGCACAGATTCCATAGACAATAATTAAAACTGCTCAATACAGTTTTTTTACAAAGTTAGGCACATCACCCTCAAATTAAAAAAACTCCCGTGACAAAGGCAGTCAAAACAATCTAATAATGGTGTCATTCGCAAGCAATTAGGCATATAAAAACTAATCTAATTTTATAAGTATAACATAAATATACCAGTGTTTGTAAATTAACTAAAAATAAGAACAAAGAAAAACTTACTAAAGCGCATCGACGTGCGAATATCGGTAACTGCACATCACTAACGGGGCACTTGCTGGACCCGAAACGACCTGAGCCCCGTCGGAACTAGTTTATTAAAAAAAAGGTACACGGCCGGCCCTTTTGTGCTCGCAACAAAATGGAACAGCTGATTTTTATTTTCTTTAAATCACTTAGCAACACAATGTAGATGTTAATTGAACCAATAGATTGGTTTGGTGAACTTATTTTACGCAATAACACGAACCTATGTTGAGTTAACACCGCCGATTCCAAAAACCACTTTCCACTTTATAAAATGGAGTAATACAGTTATCACCCTAAAGATCGCATTATAACATGAAACTACATGCCAATTAACTTTCTAAAACGCAGGATTACGATACGTATTTACGAAACAGGAAAAAAGAAATAACCAAACATATGTTAGCGCATTTTAAAATAGAATTACCTTATTCGGCCGCAATCTATGTCGTTTAACTCCGCTCCTAAACACCTGGGCTATAATATAACACTCCGGTAATCGTTTCTTTTTCTCTTAAAATACATTATTACACTGTTTAATCAATGTCCGGACGCGAAAACGCAGTCCAAAATTGAGATTTTATTGCAAATTCGGCAGTCGTAAGAGCGAGCGTCCAATATTCGCTCGCGACAGTAGCACACTAAGATGTCAGCTGTGTCAGCTGGGTTTGGTTCGTTCTCATTGGTAAATCGATTGAAAATCTCTATAGCACACTTTAATTTGTCTCTCCGTCTCTTTCTCTCATCTGCTCTCTCGCTCTGAAACTAACGACCTTGTTATGATTTTAAAGCAAACCATACGATATTTTTGAGCAAATTTTTGTCCAATAATCATTTTTTGACCACATCTATACATGTGTCATGTTTATTTTGCGATAAATATTCGGATCTTTCCAATCTAAATCATATGGGAAACAAAGCAATGTGTCAACAAGTACTTGTATGTGTGTGTATAAGTAACAAAGAAAACATATTGACAACAGTGAGGCCCTCCTGATTGGTTCAAGCACAGCTGTTTTTGACACGAGTAGCGTTTGCCGTACTAGATGGCAGCATACTCTCATTAACACCACTTAGTAAAGCAAAATAATGCATATATTGCAATTTGTTAATTTATTGTGCCTTATTATAAGTGAAGTCATATAAACAGATATCTCGTAGCTTTAATAGAAATGGCTGCTAAATAAAGAGTATTGAGGTTGAGTGCATTTATGAAATAATGCTCAGTACTACGTTTGATCAAAGTGCATCTCATAACCATAGCAACCGCGTTTATTTGATGACATTATAAGCCGACCGATTTCAAAACATCTCATCATCGTAGCGAAATAAACCGCTCAAATGACTTTTTAATTTGATCATATGTGTAAACGTGTAAATGTCATTGTTTGGTGTTTCTTAGCGTTCAAGTTATAAATAAAGTAATAAAATGGACTCTTTAGACCTGTTAGCTCGGGAGGATGAGTTCAAGAAACTGAATAAACAACTGGAGAAGAAAACAGAAAGTTTAATGAAGGAAATTGAGCATGCTATGGTTGGTTTTTATCAATATTTTATCCATTTATCTTTGATCGACTACTTGTTGGATATTGATAGCATTGAAGCAATGCAAAAGAATATTTACAGTTTAATACAGTATCAGTACAACCATTGTGAGTGTTTCAATCATACAGGCCAATAGAATTTGACCCAGAACCCTACAAGAGTCAAGCAGTGCAAAGGGTTGGCAGCTTATTACAAACCAGACTTTGTACCTACCACAGAGTACTTTTATTAGGTACCTACATCGGCTACTTCAAGTGGAACTCTGTAGGTGGTGCAAGCTAATAGATTTTATAATGCTATAGGTACCCTACATAACTTGGACTGGCAAGTAAAATCTGCCACAAAGAATTTCTTCAGGAAATTCTTCCTCTCTCTGCAGAGTTTATAATTACTACCTATTATGTTATCTTCAAAAATCCTTAGGGTAAGTGAGAATGTCTCCAAAACTTCGAGCTGCCATCAACACATGCATGACTTGCAAATACTGCATGGAACACCGTAACAGATCATTCAAACAATCTCAATAATTTTCATGCAATTTTTTATTTGTAGCAAGATTTTTTTCTCATGTTGTTTAAACAATTTTACTGACTACTAGATTCACCTAATCCCACATAATTCTCAATCATGCTACCTTTTAATTTCAGCAAAAGCAAGACATATTCTCAGAATTCTCGCCCAGCCTTACAATATCACCTGCACACACCAGAAGAAAACATAGTTGTGACTCCCATAGACCTAAAACCCCACCAACTCTGCCTCCACACCACAAACCTGTTCAAAAAAATAAAAAAGCACCTCCAAACTGTTCACCAGAGTCCACTTTGAGCACCAAAATTGAAAATGGAATGCAAAGATCTAATGTTGGTACTACAAACAGTGACGAGGTGGTAATAGAAAGTTTAAATGTATGTAACTGTTGTACCAATGTGAAAGTTGGTAGAATTGGAGAGGATGAAGAGTTTTTGTATGCATTTGTATCCGTTAATGTTAAGGATAAAGTACTGCCTCAGTCGTTCTTGAAAGGTAACTTAGTGTTCTACTATTTACTTTACATACTCAAACATTTTTGTCTCAGTCATCATACCTAAAGACATAGAACTTTAGCCAGAATTGGCCAGTGTCCAAGAGTTGTTCCCCATACTACAACAGGTACTCTTAAATCTTACTCCAAACTGAAGCTGCATCCTCTAGACTGCTAATAAGAACAAGTTGAAATAACCAATCCAGCTCGATTAGTAATTTGCAATCTACAAATCTGCCAAGAAAGGCGATTATGGCAAAGCACAATAATATTATTTGACAATACCTACATTGGTATGGTCAACCTCTTTAGCTAGGTCCATTTTGGATACAGCCTGAATTAAGTTATAAGTACTCTTTTTCTGCATTTTCAGACAGACCTACAGTAGAGAATGTCTGCAAGTTTCTATCTTCAAAAGTGAAGTTAATGCAAGAACAAATTGACAGACTACAAGGCATGCTAGATAAAAAGGTGAGTTTTAAATATAGGCTTTGATATCCTCATTATTTGCCTAGCATAATCTCACCCTACAATGTTTGCACTGCTGGGACACAGGACTCCTCTCTATGAGAGAGAGTGAGCAGTGATCCACCATGCTAGTGCAGTGTGGGTTGATAAATTTACCTAAAACTTGCCTAGCACGCCGGCGCTGACCTGGCGAAGCGCAGAGCCACGCGGCTTTTCCTGCCGAACAAATATCAACATTGCACCTTTCAAAATGAAGTCGTAAATACGGCATTCCTCTGTCCTGAGTTCTGTTCTTAGTGCTATAGCTGGGAAGAAGTGATGATAGCTTTGTATTCAACAGATATTACACATTATTATTATGAACATTTAAAAAAAAATCTCCTTCCAGGCCACACAATGCGACGGTCACCTGCAACAGCTAGCAGAGTTAGAGAGTGAGCGAATGACTCTGCTCTCCAAGACTAACAACTTGAAAGCCAGCACTGCAGATATGAATGCCAAGAATATGCTGCTGGTGGCTAAACTGAATGTAAGTACTCATAACAATTGGTTTTACCAACACGTTATATTTAGACTGCCTCGTCGGTCAATTGGTCGCAAGCGCAACCTGCTGAGCATGAGGTCTTTTTTTTTTTTTTTTTTGAGGATGGGAAATCATCAAATGACTCCTCCCGCTCTGGGTGGAGCGGAAGGGAGTGTCAGACTCTTACTGACTAAGACCCACCCGTGTTCCTTCCTTGGCCCTTTATGTTCCGGGTCAGCGGTACCCCTTTTGGATGATCCCGCTTTAAGCATGAGCATGAGGTCTTGGGTTCGATTCCCAGGTCGGGCAAAGTGTTATTAGGTTTTTACATCTGATATTTCTCAGGAGCAGCCTGGAGTCTGGATTTGTGCCCGGTTGATGGCAAATGTCTCGCCCCCTGTTTCATGGGACTTATACATAAACTGGCAAAATGTAGGTGTAGGTACTATAAGTGTACCTACTATAAGTGTCCTCTGCCCAATCCTTCGGGGAAATTAATCGTGATGTTATGTAAATTAAAAGTTTTTAATTAGTCTGGGTCGCTTTCGCCGGATACGGTAAAGGAGGACTACCTTTATACAGGGCTATTGGTAAAACACCATCAACCTCATACGGGTTCATTGTACTCATCATTATGAACAACTTTTACTATGGGACCAAATATGAAAACGCGAAAAAAAAATCTGCTGTTCCCTACATTTATCTTTGCAGAACTCGTCAATATGTAGGGTCCAGCAGATTTTTTTTCGCGATTTCATATTTGGTCCCATAGTAGTAGTAGAAAGACGTGCACGTTAAAAGCGTCCGTACTATAAAGATAAAAACAATTCAGGAATCAAAATAAGCCGTGGCAGCTAAGACATGACCAGTGCCTACTGACGGCGCGCGGCGCCCGTTCACGAACATGACGTATGCATCAGCACCATTCAGCTCAACCATTTTGAAGGGAACTCAATGATCCAATACACACCTTAAATTGTAATTCTAAATAATTATGTAGAGTTTTTAGACAACCAAGAACTAGAACAGCAATATATAGACCTGCTAAGAAATGTACCACTAGAGCACTGGGGACATCAAACTGAATACTATAGGACCGTCGTTTATGATACAAAAGAGTGAGCAGTGTGACCAGCTCTCGCCGAAATTATTCACAAGCACTCTCGAGGAGATATTTAGAACACTGGCAGCCTTATGGACGACCAAGGGCATTGAGGTCAGCAGCAGGAGGTTGACAAACCTCCGAAATGCCGACAACATAGTCCTTTTTGTTCCCAAAGCTCTGGAACTACAGACTATGCTTCAAGATCTAAGCACGGCAAGCGTCATAATGGTTGGACTCGCGATGAATCGGTCTAAAACAAATCCCTTGACCTACAGCACTAAGCGTAGGGTTGAGGTAGATGGGCAGGAAATACATTATGACGATGAGTACATCTACTTGGCAGTTAGTTTCTTTTCGAAAACAGGCAAAAAAAGGGAATCGATCGCCGCATCGAAAATGGCTGGAAGAGCTACTGGTCCATGAAGCGCAAACTCATCGATATGTACATCCTGTCCGTCCTAACCTACGGTGCTCAGATGTGGTCGCTCACCGAGTCGCAAAAGTTCTGCCTTGGGGTTAGCCAAAAAGCAATGGAGCGCAGCGTTAAATGAACGGACAGAATACCCAACAACAAGCTGCAAACCAGGGATCCTAGACGTAGGCAAAAAGGTTGCCAAGCTGAAAAGGGATTGGGCGGGTTATGTCGCCGCATGCGCAGTGACCGCTGGGCAACGGGCTCCAAGCGCTGGGGCCTGGGGGGGGTGGCGCCGCCGGCTCGGGACAGGCGGCGAGATGGCTCTATGCGGTGGGGCCTGGGGGGGGCGGCGCCGCCAGCTCGGGACAGGCGGCGAGATGGCTCTATGCGGTGGGGCCTGGGGGGGGCGGCGCCGCCAGCTCGGGACAGGCGGCGAGATGGCTCTATGCGGTGGGGCCTGGGGGGGGCGGCGCCGCCAGCTCGGGACAGGCGGCGAGACGGCTCTATGCGGTGGGGCCTGGGGGGGGGCGGCGCCGCCGGCTCGGGACAGGCGGCGAGACGGCTCTATGCGGTGGGGCCTGGGGGGGGCGGCGCCGCCAGCTCGGGACAGGCGGCGAGACGGCTCTATGCGGTGGGGCCTGGGGGGGGGCGGCGCCGCCGGCTCGGGACAGGCGGCGAGACGGCTCTATGCGGTGGGGCCTGGGGGGGGGCGGCGCCGCCGGCTCGGGACAGGCGGCGAGACGGCTCTATGCGGTGGTGGGGCCTGGGGGGGGGCGGCGCCGCCGGCTCGGGACAGGCGGCGAGACGGCTCTATGCGGTGGGGCCTGGGGGGGGGGCGGCGCCGCCGGCTCGGGACAGGCGGCGAGACGGCTCTATGCGGTGGTGGGGCCTGGGGAAGGCGGCGCCGCTGGCTCGGTACAGGCGGCGAGACGGCTCTATGCGGTGGGGCCTGGGGGGGGGCGGCGCCGCCGGCTCGGGACAGGCGGCGAGACGGCTCTATGCGGTGGTGGGGCCTGGGGAAGGCGGCGCCGCTGGCTCGGTACAGGCGGCGAGACGGCTCTATGCGGTGGGGCCTGGGGGGGGGCGGCGCCGCCGGCTCGGGACAGGCGGCGAGACGGCTCTATGCGGTGGTGGGGCCTGGGGGGGGGCGGCGCCGCCGGCTCGGGACAGGCGGCGAGACGGCTCTATGCGGTGGGGCCTGGGGGGGGGCGGCGCCGCCGGCTCGGGACAGGCGGCGAGACGGCTCTATGCGGTGGGGCCTGGGGGGGGGCGGCGCCGCCGGCTCGGGACAGGCGGCGAGACGGCTCTATGCGGTGGTGGGGCCTGGGGAAGGCGGCGCCGCTGGCTCGGTACAGGCGGCGAGACGGCTCTATGCGGTGGGGCCTGGGGGGGGGCGGCGCCGCCGGCCCGGGACAGGTGGCGAGACTGCTCCACGAGGAGCGCAGGGGTTGCTTCGAGGTGGCTCCAGAAAAGGATGCCTGGTAGGTAGGCAGTGGTGAAGGTCGCACATCAGTAACACTTTGACCTTGAGCTGGCCCAACTGTAAAAAAATATTTTGGCGCGTGGCAAAAATTGGAACTGAATTGTGTGCTAATAGTCCACTTGGAAACAAATTGAAGTGTCTCTGAAACACCTTTCTTAGCGTGCATGTACACCTTTTTGCAACATAGTATCTTACGATGATTCTATGCTTTCTGTTCTGAGCTTTTTGTCAGTCTAACTCAGTCTTTTCTGCAAGCAAAGGCGATGTCAACCAATCTGCCATTGTCTACAAGTAAATTGGAAAACCAAGTGATCATTGAAACAGGTGTCCCCTCTGATATTCCAGGAAATGCAGCTATTACTTATGTGTCTGTGCGCTCAGGATGTGGGCCAATCCTTCAAGTTCGTCGAATTCATAGAAAAGTTCAGAGAGGCAGGGATAATGAGTGCCAACCCGTTGCAACTGGTGTGGTCACGTTTGATAGACACGTCTTACCCAAAACGATCTGCCGTTACACATCCCTACCTGTTGAGCAGTACATTATTATTGTTTCAAAATACGTCAACTAGCCTATTATGTGCCATTTTTTTTATTATTTATTTATCCTGTTTTTGGATCGTAGGTAAAAGGTTAAGGTAGGGGAGGATATTAGTAAAGAGTCTTACGTGACCTACGGCGTTCCGCAGGGTAGCGTATTGTGCCCGACTCTATTCTTAACATACAGAGTTGATATGACAGAGGGGCATTACATTACACTACGTATACTATACATGTTTAGTATTAATTCGATACGGTATAAAAATAAAAAGCACCAAAAATGAGTTTTTTTTCTTTCAAACAAATTACATAGCTTATAAATCAGAGTAAAACGCAACCACCCTTTGTAATGAAAATGCAAGTGTGTGTGTATGCATTGCCATATTTTAGCGAAAATATTTGGTTTTACTTGTGACTTGCGTCAGAGCGGCAACAACGCATCGTAGGTTATACTCAGATTTATCGTTTTAAGGTGCATGACCTATGCGTATAGACATAATCAGCTGTTAGGAAAGATACAACGTGTTCAAACGGTGCAAAAACTTAATAAATCATTTGCGACTAAACTACTGCTCCTATTTAATTGATATTTGGTACAGAGCTTGAAAATGGTATCTAGTATAGGCAGTTTAAAGGAAAGCCCCTCTGTCGTATCAACTCTGTATATAAACCATCTCTGCAAAATGATGCTAGATAATGGTCGCGTTTTCTCATATGCAGATGACACTGTTATTGCTTTCTCTGGTGATACATGGGAATCCGTTTATCAATCTGCTGAAAAGGGTTTTTCCAAAATTGCTAACTGGTTGCACTCACATCTTCTTGCACTAAATATTTCTAAAACAAAATATATTGCATTTACAATCTACAACAACACTCAACCTGGACCTTTTTTTTTTTTAGTTTCCTGTGTGGAAAATCCTCATGGATGTCCGCCGCCCTGGGGTCCTAACGTAACTCTCAAAGTCCACACTGTCATAATATATTTAGCACAAACTTTTCTTGTAAAAACATTGAAAAAGTGACTCATATAAAACACCTAGGTATAATCGTTGGATCAGCGGTTATCTTGGCATACTCTTACAGATATGGTCATGGCCCGTATGAGAAAACTTATCTAGATATTAAAGAACCTAACACATGTGACAACTAAAAAAATGTTAATTGAAATCTATGTTTCTCTGGCTCAATCAATTCTTACCTACCCCAATACCCGTGTGGGGTGGTGAGACAAAAATTAAATTTCTTGAGCTAGAGCGAGCACAGAGATCTCTTATCAAGGTCATGTATACCAAACCGTACAGATTCCCAACCAATAGTGTCCGACCGAAGGTGCAATTCTGGCCGAAGCCGAAGCCGAAGCCGATTAATCGGTATTCACCAAAACCTTCGGCCGAAGCCGAAGCCGAAGGTGTCATTGACCTTGAGAAATACGATAGTTACTTTGATCTCAGAATATACTAGATACATATTGTGAGAGCTTTAGAGATTTAGCCCAATAACGAGCCGAGTGACCAACATATACAAGTAGGTAATAAAATATTGTCTAAAATAAAAGTTTCAAATATACAATGTTAAACAATGTAAAACAAATATGAAATATTTAAAAACAAAACACTTATTAGAATTTTAAGACGCGCTCTCAAACTTGTTTTGACTCGTTTAGTTTACTAACTGCGATTCGTTTGGTCCGGTGCGGCGGCGCGGCGAAACTCTGCTGCTCTGCACACTCTCCGTCTCGCTCTAGCATCGTTCAGTAAATTTCAAATTTTAACAACTAGCAAACCTTCGGCTTCGGCCAAACCATCGGCAAATTTTTGGCCGAAGCCGAAGATTTGGCCGAAGGTGCTTTTTTGGCCGAAGGTGGCCGAAGCCGAAGCCGAAGCCGAAGCTTCGGTCGGACACTACCAACCAATGAGTTATACGCCCTTAGCGGTATTCGCACAGTCAGAAAATTATACAGCCTCCATGCTGTCTTAAAATTACACAAAGTCCTAACCCTCACGGGCCCTCACCATCAAGAAAAAAGACGAAAATACAGTGTTGCACCAGTAAAATTCGTTAAAACTGCATAATTATGCCGAAAGACAATTCAATACAAATTCCGCTGCCCTGTATAATAAAATTAATAAAATAATTAACATCTATCCTATGACTACTAAAGACTGCAAAAAGGCAATAGTTCAATGGCTAAAACAGAAGACCTATGATGATATTGATTTATTGCTGCAAGCATCGTCAATATGAGTTGAAATGTTACACATACGCACATGCACACACACTCACACACACTATTTTAGGATATATCTTTAAGTTTCTCTCTCTTTTTCTTTTTTTAATTATATCAAGTCTTATCTTATTTAGTCTTATCTTGTTGATTTTACTTGTATTTTTTTGTTTAATTTATATTTTCTTATGTACACCGCTTTTCCATTTCATAATTTGTCATTGAAGAGCGGGATCTCCTAGCACAGGTATATCATTTACTTAAAAGGTGGTGCCTATGTAAGATTGACTGAAAAAGTTGTAAAGGGTTCTGCAATAAACCTTTTATTTTATTTACTTATTAAAACCAATACCAAAAGCTTCTTGCAAATAAATGATAAAGATGTACATCTTCTCTTCCAGGAAAAAGAGCGGCTCTACAAGGAACAAAGGACCGAGACAGACAGACTGACGTGCGAGCTAAAACGTTACAGAATTAAGTGCAACAGTGTAGAGGCGAAGAGCGCGGCCCAGCAGGAGACCATCGACAACTTGCGGCAGCAGATCGATACTGTGAAACGGACTGAGAAGGTAAATGTAGAAATAATACTTATTGCTTGCCTTTAAGGTGAAAAATCTCAGTTAGGCTTAAACAAGGGATCTGATTGAAGAAGCGTTTCAGTATTCATTCAGGCTGTAATGGTGAGTACACACATTTGTAGGTGGCTGTAATGGTGGTATGTATCTATGTAACGGAATTTTTGAACTCGATTTTCATCCCCTTCATAACGTCGGATTGATTTGAAACTTCGCACACTTATCCAAGACCGATGACAATGTAATAATTTAAATAGTTTGTCCCATTATCCTTGCCAGGATCCTCATGATTAACGATTGTTTCATACGTGATACCCGGTAGTGTCTTTGTGCCAAGTGCACGTATACCATAAACTTTCCGGAGAGGGAGCCTGTGTGTCTGTCTGTGTGTCTGAATTATACCCATAAATATTGTTTTAATGCCAAAAATGTATGAACAAAAAGGATTTTCTAAATATTTCGGACATTAGTCGTGCCACAGAAACCCCACCTTAAATGGTTTGTCTGTGGACGTCCTCAGTATTGCCATTTGACAAACGATCCTTATCGACTCGAATCGGCCCACGATAAAACTTATCGTCGCGTGTTACGTACTTCCAAATTCGATAACAAGATCGATAAAAATGCGAACCTTAGCGATCTCGATGTCTTAACGATGCAAAGTCCGTACATACTTGGTTCGCAGGTTCGTTTCAACCTGTTAAGTTTCATGTTTCACATAATTATGTGTACCAACCATTACAGCCTGAATGTAGGTATACTGAAACGCTTCTTAATCATATCCCTTTTTGAGTCGAGTTGAGACTTTTCCCGCCCCGTTGATGGCAATAGGTTGCGCCCCCCATTACATGGATCTTATAACATTTATAATACAACAGCTGTCGAAGGTGTAAAGTATGGTAGAGTAGACCGCTCATCTGTGGTAACATTTGCAGCTACATGAAATCTGACCTTACTGTTACGAAATAAAGGCGCTGTCAAATTCAAATTGTTACACCTTGACACAACTTATATGTCAAAATTCGTAAAAACCGATCACTTCCAATTTACACAAACAATAGAAATCGCTCACCATCGTGCCAATCAACGCAATTGACGCTATAATATATTCCCGCCTCAGTTCAACCCGAGACAGCCCCGACCCTTGCTCGACGAAGTGCCAGCCCGCGCCGTAGCTGAGCCTGTAGCTTTAAATTCCCCAGTTATCCAGCCTGTCCCACCTTGCTGTCCTCCCCACAGCGACGCCCTAAGCCGAGGTCCGTACTCCACAGGGTTGCGCTTAGCGTGCAGTCGGTTAGTAATCTAAAGAAATTCGCCCCTGGCTGGAGGCTTTGAGTCCGCTTAAGGAAGCCACAGGATAGTCCGGTTAAGCGGTGACGGCTTCTCAAGGTCGACTGCGAGATGCCATAGTTAAAATAAAAATAAAACCCAAGACAGCGCTGTGAATGCACGTGAGTGAATCATTTCATCCGTACACTGCGGATCAATTTAATGGGAAAGTGAATATTTTTTTGTTGGTATATATTTATTTTCATCATGACGTCGTTGAAAGGTGGAAAACCGTTTATTAGACCAAGTCGTGAATTTTTTTTTTATGTTTGTCAATTTATGAGTAAAGAGGCCACGGAGTCTAGCAATATAGTTTTTGGGAAAGATCACTTTCAAAACCATCAAGAGCTAAACTGCGAAAATAACGGCTGTGTCAACTTCGAGCAAATTTAGATGATTTTGATTATGATGTCATTACAAGGAAGATCTATGACTTAAAAAGATTGCCTATAATCAAATAATTGTTAAACAAAGTAAAGGAAGAAACACATTAATGTGACGCAAATTGTAAAGTTTTATATTATTTTTATTATTTTGAATGTGAATATTTTGTGGGTCATAACTTTTTTGTTTTCTCAGTTAGTTTTAATCATGATCTGGCAGTTTGAGTAATTTATGCGGCCTACCCAAATGTCCTTTCTTTGGTATTGTTCGTCGAATCGTTGAGCTCCTTAAGTTCTGAGTTGAGCTGAGCTGCACGATTACTGACACATGCATGCACTGACTGGACAGGTCCACTAAATCTGTGTGGATTTTCCTCAAAATACCATTCAAGATACCAATATACATGGTCTTCACATGATGTGACCAAGATTATGTCTGGACTTTAAAAGAGACTATGACCTCTGAGTTTGTTCTGCCTTGCTTCTCAGAGTAGTCAAATAGGAAACGCCGACCTCATCTAATTTCAAAATATGATTAACGTGTAAAAGTGTTTGTACAATCCTACTTACAGAAATAAAATCATTTGTTGCAGAATCAACACAGGCACGATTAGCATAACCACTATAGAATAATAATAAAAAAATTATTAAAATTATTTTTCCGTTTATTTATTTTCATACATACAGGGTTACTGGTAATTCGACGTATATCCGTCAGGGGCTGATAAGGGGGCCAAAATGCAACAAATTGAACCCCCCATATGTATGGCTGAAATTCAATAGTTTTCGAGATATTAGAATTTTAAGGGTTTTTCGATATTTACTCAAAATTTGACATTTCATTCCAAATAAAAAAAAAACTACATATTTGAATTGGGTACCATTAAAAATGATGTTGTAGCTGGCACTTCAATTAAGCTATGGTCATATTTAAAACTACTTAATTTAACAAAATAATGAAAATAATGAGCGATATAAGAATAATATCTTACCAATATTTTCATTTTACGCTTCAAAAATGTTGTCTGGTCACAAAAAAATCTATGACATTAATCGTACAAATAACTAAAACAACTTGCTTATTCTGTAAGCTTTCCAGAAAGCTATAAAAGTCAATTTTAAAATACATAATTCGTGCCAAGGCATGTGTTTGAATCGGCGCGGGGAGAGAAAGGGTCATTTGTATTTGTATGAAATAAAATGCATAAAAAAATGTACATCAAATTTTATTACAAATTTTACACATCTTGTTCAAAATGAGCCCCTCGATTACGAATGCAGGTTCGAATTCTCTTCCTAACTTCGGTTTTCGTCACTCTTGATGTGAACGTTGTTCTCATCTGTTGCGCCGCGTTTATTATTCGCTGTCGAAGTTCTTCGACTGAATTTATTGGGGTCACATAAACTAATGCCTTCATATGACCCCAAACGTAAAAATCAAGTGGTGTGATATCAGGGCTTCATGCTGGCCACGGAATTGGCCCTCCCCTCCCAATCCATCGTTTATTTCTTCGGGAACATCCGCCAACAAATCGTCTAGGTTGTTTCTCAAAAACTCCTCGTAATTTTCGCCGTTCAAATTTTGGGGCAAGAAATGAGGGCCCACCAAATAATTATCAACGACACCCATCCATACGTTCAGGGAAAATCTCATTTGCGACGCACTTTCTTTTAGTTTTTTTGGATTCCTGCCTGCTTTAGGTGCCCAAAAATGTAAGTTATGGTAATTCGTTATTCCATCCCGGTCAAACTTTGACTCGTCAGTCCACAAAATATTTCTTAAGAAATGTTCCTGGTCAGCGTTTAACATAAACCGAGAAAATTCGAGTCACCTGGCAGGATCTCCCTCGTGCAATGTTTGAACAGGTTGATAATGGTACGGGTGTCTACCTGATAGATGTACTACCGACCACACTTTCCACTGGGACATACCGAGCTGTCTTGCAACAATGTTCGTTGAGATGTTTGGGTCATCAATAAAACACTGAAGAATGGTGTCCTCTTCGTCAGCCGTGTACCGTCGAGGTCTGCCAGCGTTGAATTGTGCTCTTTGAACACTGCCAGTTTCAGACAATCGTCGATAGGTGCTCCCGAAAACAGTAACGTGGGGAAGTCGACGATCGGGAAAGCAGCGTTGGTATTCTCGCCGAGCCGCAGCCGCGTTTCCATCGGCAAAACCATAACAAAACATTATGTCTGCGTATTCGTTATTAGGATACGAAGCCATGTTATCCGAAATAACAATGATAACAAAAAGAATAACAAGAGAAACAAGAATTAACAATAATGATCGATAACAAATTAACGGGATGAGAGATTGGTAGCAAGATAACAACACACGTGCTTGCGCGGCGGAGAGTCAAAACTTACTAAGGAAGGCGACGCGAGCGCAGCAGACGCAGTGTACTCCCCCGCCCGCACACCCCGCCCTCACACCCCGCCCCATCGCGAAGAATTTCGCCGTGAAAATCGGTTGTTTTAGCGAGGATCATAAACTAAAAACACAGATAATTTCTCTCCCCGCGCCGGTTCAAACACATGCCATGCCACGAATTATGTATTTTAAAATTGACTTTTATACCTTTCTGGAAAGCTTACAGGATAAGCAAGTTGTTTTAGTTATTTGTACGATTAATGTCATAGAAATTTTTGTGACGAGACAACATTTTTGAAGCGTAAAATGAAAATATTGGTAAGATATTATTTTTATATCGCTCATTATTTTCATTATTTTGTTAAATTAAGTAGTTTTAATTATGTCCATAGCTTAATTGAAGTGCCAGCTACAACATCATTTTTAATGGTACCCATTCAAACATGTACTTTTTATTTTATTTGGAATTAAATGTCAAATTTTGGGTAAATATCGAAAAACCCTTAAAATTCTAATATCTCGAAAACTATTGAATTTCGGCCATACATATGGGGGGTTCAATTTGTTGCATTTTGGCCCCCTTATCAGCCCCTGCCGGATATACGTCGAATTACCAGTAACCCTGTATATGTATGTATTTACGAAAAAAAAAATGTATTTAAGTAGTGTATCAACCATCTGGTATCCATAACACAAGCCTTAATTAAGTGCTTAACTTGGAACTAGATGGTGCTGTGTGCAATGTCAGACGATATTTATTTATTTATTTATTTATCTATTATTATTTTAGAATAACGCCATCTATTACCGTTTGTCGGAACCGTCAAGCAGTAGCTTGGGTGAGGTCGATACAGGGCTTGGCAGCTGTCAGTGGTCATTCTTTGAGATTGGACGTATTTGTGACAGGCGACGGTGGGGGACTGGACTTGATGGTTAGACACCAGGGGGGGACACTGCCGTACTTGATGTGGGCGTCCAATTTTTCACAAAGATACTAGCACCATCTTTTACGAAATCCGCGTAAACTTGAGAGATTTAGTAAGAAAAAATTACATAGATGGTGCTTGCGCCAATTATCGCCAGTGTGCATAGCTCTCTAGAGTATATATGTTCTGTGGTGCATAGTTACCCCTTGTTGATAATGAAAATTTTGTCAAAAATAATAAATGTACATTCTAAACCAGAATAAATATTTATTTATTCGGTTCTATTAAAGCTCCAGAAAGTGCGGTTGAGTTGAGTGGTAGTCTTAGTAGTAGATTATTTTAATAAACATCGCCATAATAAGACAAATAAATGACTTATATATAATATAATAAATAATAATAAGTTTTTATTTATTTTCTCTCACAATGGTTTTGTAGCACTTAACAGTTTTGAACAAATTATATAAATTCACATTGTGAGAGCTGGTGCCTGAAGTAGGTTTTAGAAAAACCTGTATTACAGGTCACCAGACCTCACTTAGTGGCATCATACAAATAAATAGGCAGGTAACATGTATTTCTACTAAACAATTAAAACAAAAAATAAATATAAAAAAAGAAAGAAATTAACTAACACAACAAAAGCAGAAGGGTGTGTGGTGAATGTGTCAGTAAATGGTGGTGAATGTGTACTTGAATGGTGGTTAGTGTGTAGGTGAATGTGAATGGTGGCAGGTGTATGTGAATGGTGGTGAATGTGTAGGTAATTATTTGAATACAAGTTTTATTTAATTGAGTGGAGCAATTTCTCTGTGTCCTCATAGGAAAGAGCTTTCAAGAAGTCAGTTACTTTTTGCTTACAACTGGGTTTGTGTAGTAAATAGATATTTTGATCCTTGTTAATAACATTATACAGATAATCCCCTAGGTAACAGAAAAAATTGTGGGATTGCCGTAATCGGAAAAATTTTGTATTGCATACAGTACCTTTCCGTCGTTTATCTTTCAATAGATCCGAGTCATAAACTAGCTGCGAGTGCTTTTTGAGGACCGTTTGCAGAACGAATGTTTGTCTTATAGACAGTACATCCCACTTTTTGTATAAGTCGACTGTAGGAAATCGGAAGGGAAGACCCGCAGCAACCTTAAGTATAGCACGTTGAGCTCTTTCCGCCTCTATCAAGTGCGTTTTAGCAGCACCTCCCCAGGAGATGATGCAGTAGTCAATAAGCGACTGACATAAGGCATAGTATACCATCTTGATGGTACGAAGGTCGGCTACATGTTTTAGACTCTTAAACATGTAAATGAGTTTGCGTAATCTCGTTACCAGGATGTCTATATGAGGTTTGAAGCTGAGGAATTGGTCTAATGTAACTCCAAGGTATTTAATGTTATGTGTCCTTTGAAGGGGAGGACAAACGCAATACTGGGAGGTTGACCAACACGTGTGAGCCGTTATAGACAGTGAAAGTGGGGGTAGCACGTTCGATCGATGTGCAAATGCCACGTATTTAGTTTTTGTGCTATTAAGAGTCAGCACATTATTCCGTAACCAAGCAACAACCGCGTTAAGCCCCTCCTGAGCAACACCAAAGACCCCTTCCCAGCTATCACCACTAAAGAATAGAGCAGTGTCATCGGCGAATGTAAAAATTTGACCATTACTCAGGTGAAGCTGGCACAGGGCGTTGATGTAGATCAAAAAGAGGGTCGGTCCGAGTATACTGCCCTGAGGCACTCCAAAAGTCACTGGCTCTTTGTTACTCACCATACCATCAATTCTAACTTGCTGTTTCCGGTTATATAGGTAGTCCTGGAATAATTGTAGGGGAAGACCTCGTACTCCCATGTTTTCCATTTTGTGCAATAAGTGTGGGACAGAAACTGTGTCGAAGGCTTTTGCCAAGTCCAGAAACACCGTCAGACAATTTCTCTTTTTATCCAAGTTCGTTATGACCGAGCTAACCAATTCATGTACCGCGTCATTGGTAGACTTACCGCGACGGAACCCAAACTGGGAAGAAGAAAGGAGGTTGTTAACCTCGAGGAACTTAGTCAGCCGGTCATTCATTAGGCGCTCCAGAACTTTTGAGAGCGTTGGAAGAATAGAGATGGGTCTAAAGTTGTTGACACAGTTCCTGTCACCACCTTTGTGTATGGGTTTTAAAATTGCCGATTTAAACGCCTGCGGAAATGTCCCTGTAGATATGGCGAGGTTGCAGATATGGGTGATAGCGGGGCACAGAAAGTGAGCATATCTTTTCAGTAACCGGCCCGGGATCTGGTCACATCCGACAGCACAATTATCCCTTAATCCTTGAACGAGTTGCATGATCTCAGACTCGTCCGTAGGGAGCATGACCAAGGAATGAAGAGGAGCGGTTTCCGTGAGATGATCAGCTTTGTTTCTGGGAGGAAAAGAATGAGAAGTGATATTTTGCTCGGCTAGGTTGCGTCCAACGTTTGCAAAGAAACTATTGACCTCGTTGATATCTTTGGTCGGGTTGTCGCTTGAGATGAGACAGGAGGAGTGATCTGTTGCCCTTTTGGAGCCACTAATCTGCTTTATAACATCCCATAGCTTCTTTTTGTTGCCACTTGCGTTCTCAATCTCTTGCTTTTCATAGTTTCTTTTCGCTTTCTTCAGAAGTGAAGAGCAAAAGTTTCTATAACGCTTGTATGTTGTGTGAAGTATTTCGTTACTTAAGTCCCTTTTAATTTTTTTATACAGATTATCCCTGTTGTGCATGCACATATTAACACATTCATCATTTTTATTTTGTGCTGGCTTTGTAAAACATTCAATTTTGTAGACATTAACTGTATTTGTTTTTTTTTATTTTGTAAATTCTTATTTCATAAGTTAATCAAGAACTATGCATGAATTGCTATGGAACAAATACAAAATGTTTATAAAACTGATTTTTATATGTCCTACATTGCAAATTACCCGCCTACCCATAGAAAACCTATTCAGAGTATAGTAAATATATAGATAAATACGTACCTATGTACGCACCTATAGTTTTTGGGATTAGTTCAGCGTATATAGTACCAGATGGCTAATATAGGTGTCAAAAATTCTAGAGAGAGGATTCTCTATTCCATCTATATTACTATACTCTTTGTTAGACACAAACGCGAGAGGTCGTGCTGCCAGCCTAGGTCGAACTTACCGCGTTTCCGTATCTTAATCCATTTCCATTGGCTTGATTACTTGAGATTTTGTTAATTTGTTAACGGGAGTGAATCAATAGAATTTTAGATCTAAGATTATAAATGAGGGGAAGACTGAAGACAACAAAACAAAATAATATAATTAGTCAATGTTTAAGTCGATGAGGGTATTCTCTCTACTACCGAGATTTTAGCTAAAACTTTTGTTCTTTTATTATTATTTTGTTTTTAAAATTTATTATCTCCGGTTGAACCTGGTTTTTTTTTTTTTGTAACGTGAATACTGTTTTTTTTTTTTTTTTCTTCTATTTTCTTGTGAATGCTATGCACGTCTATAAATGTCTCTGTTCTCTGTTATTTGTAAATGTTTGTGTTGTTGATGTGCCTTAATAACAAATAAATAAGTAGACGGTTGTAATCAGTGTTGAGACTGTGTGTTCGTACCCGCAGCGTGTCGAACTCGGACTCCGATAATGAGATACCCCAAATGGGTGAACTACCCTCGTTACAGTTATCTTTTAACGCTTCTTACCATAACACACAGATAAACCATACACCGAATTCCAACTCTTTAAAAGCAACCATGCAATCATGGCTTACATTTAAACACATAGGTACCCTTTGCGTCAAATCTGCTGAAACCAGAATTATTATGAAAGCATTAAACGCCACAATGCAGAACACATTAAATACTCACTCAACCAAATAATGGCCGAACATAGTAATTCTGTTTTACGGTTACCACCTTATCACCCGGATTTTAAACAAATCGTGAATATTTGGGCCCAAGTGACAGGCCACGTCAGTTCTAAAAATGTCTCGATGAATCTAATGAAAGTCAGACAACTAATAATGGAGAAATTCGAATCTAATAGCGTATACGAATGGGAAAAATAGTCGATCAGGCGATAAAATGCGAAAAAGAGCTTAAGCGACACGAGGATAGAACAGACCTATATTTGTGGATCAATTTATCACAAACATAAATGACTCCTCATCAGACAGCGACGAATCGATTGAGGACTTTAGTAGAGCTGTTGAGATTGGGGATATAAGTATGGACGTCGAAAGTGTACAACCATTCGAATAAGAATAGACTATTTTTATAATATCTGGTGGTATGTCGTTTAGGGCAAATAAAAATATATTGCCATGATTTTTTAATATTACCTATTCCAATTATTGTATGCTTTTAATTATAATGAGTAAAAATATATAATGTTATTATAAAGACTTAGGTACTATATTATATACACAATAATAGCTTTTTATTAATAACTCTATGAATTACATTAAAGGGTAGACTAGAACCTTTTTATACAGGGTGGCCGGAACATTGACGTCCAAAAATAAAATTTCGTTCCCTCGTATCGTGGGGTATTCGAATCACCCCCATGTATGTTCCGCGACTTTTCATAGTTTTCGAGTTATGAATTTTTTTCTGAATGTTTGAAAATTTTCGACCTGACCAACCTAAAAAAATTCTAAAAAAAAAAGTAGAGGGTTTTATCGAGTTTCTTTTTTTGCAACTGAATTTTCATAAGTAGTACTTTTATGCATAAAATAATCAGCTTCGTAACTGTGATGAAAGTTATGAAAATGTTGATCTAAAGTGAAAAATTTACGTTCGGTAAATTATGACTCAAATTTTCAACTTTAAATTAAAAATCTTAACAGGTGACTTCATAATTCCTAAGTAGGCTTCAAGAATGCGCCAGACTCTCAGTTTTCATAATCATAAAAAAAATGAAGTACTTAATAGGGCTACTTTGTTTAAAATCGGCCTTCAAAGACAGCGAGGTGGAAAAATTCTTAAAATTACCCATCTGAGTAATTATTTTTTTTTGGCTATTTTCTCGTTCCTAAGGTTAATTAATGATAAGAATACTGAAAACTAACCAACAAATAGTTTCAGAGTTGGGTAAGAAAAGTTTTACGTAAAAAGTGGTTTTGAATAAAACACAGATGTGAAAAAAGTACTTAATTTATTTTTAACATTTAGAAAAGGTTTTCAAAGTGGCCACCACCAGCAGCAATACACATTCTACACCTACGTAAGAAATTGTCTGGCAATCGTCTAAAAGCGTCTCTGTTCTCTCTCACAACACGTTCAGCTTCTGCAATCAACTGCCTCAGCTCTTGTTCACTTGAACAGTCTCGGGCGTATGCTATTTCCTTGTAATAGCCCCAAATAAAGAAATCGATGGGGTTGAGATCAGGTGAGCGTGGAGGCCACCTAATTGGTCCGCTGCGTCCGATCCATCTGTTGGGGTATGTTTCATCTAAGTAATTTCGGACCTGGGTTGCATAGTGACACGGGGCGCCGTCATTTTGCAACACCATGGTTCGTCTGAGTTCGAGATTCACATCTGCCAGCAACAATGGAAGTTCATTTTCCAAAAAGTTTTTGTATGTTTCTCCATCAAGTCTGGACGGCAGTTCAAACGGACCAATTAGTTCGCCATTGAGAATACCAGACCACAAGTTAACGCTGAAGCGATGTTGAAATGTCGAAGCTCTCACTTCGAGTGGATTTTCATTCGCCCACGTGTGGTAATTATGAATATTGAATATTCCGGATCGCTCAAATCGTGACTCATCTGACCATAAAACTTTATTGAAAAATCCAGGATCCTCTTGCTCTTTTCGTAACATGGTTTGGCAAAAATCAACGCGCAATTGGTGATCTGTAGGCAGTAAAGCTTGGACTCGTCGGATGTGGAACGCGTGGTATTCTTCATCGTGAAGAATGTCTTGGATAGAAGTCCTTGGGATGTTCAGAGCACGAGCCATACTTCTCGTACTCGTAGACGGATTTCGCTGAACTTCTTCCAGCACCATTTCTCTGCGATCCGGGTTAGCTCTAGGGATTCCTTCATGACTGCCGCGTCAACCAGGAATGCGGCCTGCCATCAAAGTGTTGTGCGTGTTAATAAAAACACGATGGTCGGGATATCGCTCAGGTTGCGGCCCACCACGACGTTGAAGTTGTTCGCGATACAGTCGCGCTGCTTCATGGCCGTTTCCTTGTGCAACTCCATAAAAATAATGCATTTCTGCATATTCACTTAACGTGTAACTCATTTTTTACACTTCCACGTAAAAAAAGTCCAAATCAGAATGCAAAACACAGTCCAATAAACGAGCAAAGTAGTCAAACAAGTAGGCAGCGGAGTCCGTGGGCAAAGCGAGTGTGGTAAAGACAAAATGGCGACACGCGTATAGCAGTAAACACAATGTGAGTACGACTGAGGTACTTGTTTTGCGTTGGCTTCGGTTGCGCGCCTTGCGTGAGAGAGATAGCAATAATTCGGTCTCTTTTCCTCTCGGTCCATTGTTATTGCAGGTAAAAGAGTTGCACCCTCGTTTACAACCCATAGTCCACGAGAACGGATCGCGCAAAATTCATTAAACTAACATTTTAAAAAATCTCCGTGTTTAAATCTTAGCTTTCCTGCAGTAATTTTTGGTTAGCAAACTAAATAACCTAAGGAGCGAGAAAATGGAAAAAAAAAATTTATTAATCAGATAGCTAATTTTAAGAATTTTCCACTTCGCAGTCTTTGAAGGCCGATTAAGGCCAAAGTTAGCCCCATTAAGTCCTACGTTTTTTAATGATTATGAAAGCTGAGAGTCTGGCGCATTCTTGAAGCCTACTTGAGAACCATGAAGTCACCTGTTTAGATTTTTAATTTGAAGTTGAAAATTTAAGTCATAATTTACCGAACGTAAATTTTTCACTTTAGATCAACATTTTCATAACTTTCACCACAGTTACGAAGCTGATTATTTTATGCATAAAAGTACTACTTATGAAAATTCAGTTGCAAAAAAAGAAACTCGATAAAACCCTCTACTTTTTTTTTTGAATTTTTTTAGGTTGGTCAGGTCGAAAATTTTCAAACATTCAGAAAAAAATTCATAACTCGAAAACTATGAAAAGTCGCGGAACATACATGGGGGTGATTCGAATACCCCACGATACGAGGGACCGAAATTTTATTTTTGGACGTCAATGTTCCGGCCACCCTGTATAATACTAGCGGTCCCGACAGACGTAACTGTCCTGCTCGAACGCAGCGCCACCAACCGGGTCTAATTGTGAATCTAAACCATTCTCGAATCCACTTGAACACACACAAAAATGTTCATCAAAATCGGTCTAGCCAATTAGGAGGAGTTCAGTCACTTACACACGCACTGAAGAATTTGTAGGTATATATGTATAAAGATAGGATAGTTTATTTATCATGCTAAATAAACCTACGTAATAATCCAATGTTACAAAAAAATTTAATAGGTAATAGGAAGTGAAAGTTTTTAACATTAAATATCTCCAAACGTTTGATTTGTGATACTTAATCATTGTTCTACCCTCATATTCTTCAAAACAAATCTTTATACAAACAAATAATACAGACTTTATTTACGTGTTCATTTATTTTGCGAGCGTGTCCATGTAAATCTACGCATCAATTTTACTAATGTGTTTGGTTATATGACTTTACAATATATTGCCTCTGCGTAAAGAACATTTTCATCTGAAGCAGTAACACAGATTGGTGATTTTGAAGGCGCACTCCGTTCGGATGTGATCGGCTTTACGAATTTTGCCGACGCTACATCTAAGTTATGTCGTACTGTACCATCTGTCACGTCTGCCTGCACCTTCTGAAAATACAGGCGACATGATGTTATGTTAATACAGATATTTTTCAGTAGGTACCTACTTATTTTTTTTCAAACCTTAGCTGCCTGTAGATTGGGCAAGAGCGGCATTACCGCCCTCAACATATTATTTCCTAGATCACTTTTTTCGACGCAAAGACAAAACCTATGCTATTTTAATCAAAACAACTGTTATTTGTTTCAGGAATTCCGCGAATCCTCCCGCAGTCTTTCAGCATCCCACCAGACTGCCATTTCTCGGTTAGAAGCACACATCAAAGTGTTAAATACAAGGAGTGACCGACAGATGGCGTTGATCGACAATTTGAGGAGGCAAAATGTTTTGTTAAACACAGAGGGCGCTTTAAAAGTTCTTGAAAAGGAGTATTGTGATTTTTTGAATCAGGAGTTTTAAATTAATACATGCTGGTGTTTGTTTTAAGGTCCACTATTGCTTGTACTGATTTCGGATTAATAAAATACGTGGTGTCTGAATGCAGGTATATTTGCGACTAACTTATACAATTATAAGTAATGATTTTAAAGAGGCGGCATGTGGTAAACATATAGCTAGGTATGTGGTTATGTGACTTGCGATGCTACAAAGACAATTCTGAATCTAACATACCGCCCACCAAAAGGACTTAAGTACTTTTACAATCACAATTATGTTCTTACAAGTTATCATCTAAACAATGAAGTACTCATTCCAAATTGACCGTCTAAAGCCCAAAATATTACAATCGTAAATTAATTATTAATTAAATTCTAAATATACTTACTAAAATAATTCACAATATCTCAATAATTCAACAGAAGCTAAGTAAAATCAACTGGCAATGCACATAACTTAGTAATAGTTCTCTTTGTTATAGAACCTCCACTTTTCACACTATACACCCTCGTGATACCATCCATGCCTGGATGTTTATCGGTAATTCGTCCTAAGGACCATTTGCTGGGTGGTTGATTTTCAAGCTTGATCAACACAATATCCCCTATTACAAATTCCTTCTGTTTCTTCATCCATTTAGGACGCTGCTGAAGCCTGGTCAAATATTCCTCTTGCCAGCGTCGCCAAAAGTCTTGGAGAATCTTTTGTGTATGTTGCCAACGTGACAAATTATGTACCTTCACAGCTTGCAGATCAGGCGAGGGTACCACAATCGGTGGTTCTCCAATTAGGAAATGGCCAGGAGTTAATGGATCTAAGTTTTCTATGTCAGTGTTATCTATTGGGCACAACGGGCGTGAATTCAGACAGGCTTCTATCTGGCATAATATTGTGATCATTTCCTCGAACGTCAGGTGAGTTGTAATTATACGTTTTAGGTGGTACTTAATCGACTTCACGCCTGCTTCCCACAGTCCTCCAAAGTTTGGACTATATGCTGGGATAAAGTGAAATTGTGTGCCATCTGTTGCTAGCGTGGACGTAATTTCTCCTGTCATCTGTGCTTCACTCCACAATTTATGAAGCTCTCTGCTTGCACCCACGAAGTTTTTACCATTATCACTCATTAGCTCTTATAACCCAGTATTTAAAACGTAAGTGACATAACATTAACTGTACTCCCCCATGAAGTGTTTTCTCATGTGCATCAGCAATGAGTAACTGTATCAGTGCGTTTCTATTTCCCAAGATCACAGGATTCTTCTTATCATCAGGTAAGTTAGCATGTCTTAAGCGACCGCCCACCCTGAGTACATTTTTCTCGTCTAAGTATGGATTTAGGCATCGTAGCTGACTTTTTTTCTTAACTTGTTTCCCTATTTTTATTCTATGTATCTCTTCTTTAAATTCTTCCTCTTGAGCCTTTTTAATGCAGATCCATAGAGCATCTTCTAATTCTTGCGTTGTTAAACTCTGATTTTTATTGGTTATATTCTTTTTATAGTTCAGAAATCTTCTACAGTATGTAATCGCTTTTATTAAACCTGTTAATTTTTCAAAATTTTCAAATTGTGATATTAATGTTGTTTCAGGTTCTATAATCCGTTCTGCGTTCAGGTAAGTATTGATTTTAGTTGTTTTCATTTCCAAGTCTGTTTCCGTTATTTCATGTTTAATATTTATTTTTGTTTCAGATAGCCAGCCCGGTCCGTGCCACCATAAGTTACATTTCTTCAAGTCGGATAACAACATTCCTCTAGATGCTACATCAGCGGGATTTTCGTGTGACTGTACATGGAACCAGTGCTTGTTATTAATGTTTTCAACAATTTCGACCACGCGGTTTGCAACGAAGGGTTTCCACCTGTTAGGTTCACCACTAAGCCATGCGATAACAATTGAAGAGTCAGTCCATGCGTACATTCGTGTTGTCGGTATCCTCATTGATTGTCCAACTTGTTTCATTAATTTTGAAAGAAGTAGGGCACCACAAAGTTCTAGACGAGGTAACGAAATGGTCTTCAGTGGTGCTACTCTGGTTCTGGCAGCTATTAGTTTTGTTTCAAACTTGCTGCCTGGACTTTCAATTCTAATATAGACTGCCGCTGCATATGCACGCATTGAAGCATCGCTGAATCCGTGGATTTGTATTTTGTCGTTGTTAACAGTCATCGTACCAAGCCACCTCTCTATTTGTATTTCAGTTATGTTAACGAGGTCTGATCTTATTTCTCTCCATTCTTGTTCTAATGTGTTGCTAACTTGTTCATCCCAATTAACCTTTTCAAGCCAGAGCTTTTGTATTAATATTTTAGCCATAACAGTACTCGGTGCTATCCAACCAAGGGGATCAAACACTCTTTGTATATCAGACAATATGTTCCGCTTTGTTATGGACTCTGTTATGGGTGTAAATCTAAGATTGTATTGAAACTGGTCTGTTTTTAAATCCCATTCAATTCCTAAAGCTTTGAGAGTACCATCGAGGTTTAAATCAATATGTGCCTTTGCAGATCTTTTATCCTCTTCTATATACTTCATTAAATCGATGCTATTGGATGCCCATTTGGTAAGTTGAAAACCGCCTCTTTCTATGGTGTCTGATAATTCTTTAGAAAGAGTCATAGCTTCAGCTACTGAGTCTGTGCCGGATAAAAGATCATCCATGTAAAAATCCTCGTTTATAGTTTGCGCAACAAGAATATTGTTCTTTGCTTCGTCTTTGGCTACTTGTTGTAGCGTTCTAACGGCCAAAAATGGTGCAGACGCTGTACCAAAGGTGACTCTGAGCAATCGGTATTCCTCCAAGGTATCAGACTCCTGCTGCCTCCACAGGATTCGCTGAAATTCTGCGTCTTCTTTGGTCACTAATACTTGGAGGAACATCTGTTTTATATCTGCCATAAAACAGATATGTTTCATGCGCCATCTCATCAAAATGTTTCTCAAGTCTTCTTGTAGCTGAGGACCCACACGTAACTCATCGTTCAACGAAACATTATTTGATCCTCTACACGACGCATCAAATACAACGCGTGTTCGCGTGGACTCTTTGTCAGATCGAACAACAGCGTGGTGAGGTAAGTAGACAGCTCTATTATCCTTTTCCTTATCTGATACCTTCTCGAGGTATCCTTGTTCTATATACTCATTAATAACTTTACTATATTCCCTTTGCAGGTCTGGCGATTTCCTGAACTTCCTTTCTAATTGTGTAAATCTATGTGTTGCTATCGATTTGGTGTTACCATCTGGTGATTGTGGACTGTATGTATTAAATGGTAATTTAACAATGTACCTTCCTCCTTTATTTCTCGTAGTTGTCTTTTCGTATACTTCTTCACACAGTTGTTCTTCCTTTGTTAAGTGTCTTTTAGTGTCTACGTCAATTTCCCAAATTGATTTCAACATGTCTTCTATGTCAACTGAATGATGCATAACAACATACTGGTTTTGTTGTGTTGTATTTACTTCTCCAAAAAGAATCCAACCCAGGCTCGTTTCCTGAGCGCTTGGTGTGCCTGGTGGACCTTTGATTAGGTTATTTTGTAGAATTTCGGCATATTCTTTTACCCCCAAGAGCAGATCTATAGACCCTGGCTTGAAGTAAGTTGGATCAGCCAGGTTGAGGTCTTGAATGTGTGCCCATTCTTGTTTATTGATTGTTTGGGTGGGTATCTTTGTGGTCAGTTGCTTGGACATTACGTATGCCTTGATCGGTAAACAATAGTTTCGGTCCAATCGTGATCGTATTTGTAGCTGTACCACGTGTTTTATATCAGTCTTCTGGGATCCCACCCCTATAATGCTTGCTTTTACAGGTTGTCGTTCGAGCTTCAACCATTGAGTCGCCTTTTCGCTAATAAAAGCTGCCTCGGAACCTTGATCTATCAGCGCCCGCAGTAAAATGGTGTTGCCTTGCTCGCTTGTTGCTTCCACTACTGCCGTTGCTAAAAGTGCTGCTATTCTCTTCTTAGTACTGAAATGCGACGCTATCATTGTATTGACTTGTATTGCTTGCTCTTCTTCTGCATGTGTTACAGCTGGAGGTGAAGTCACCGTTGCTTCTCCATGCTGCTTGGTCTGGTTTTCATGCAAAAGGGAATGATGGCGCCTCTTACAAATGCGACAAGATACTGGCACTTTACACTTAAATGCCGAGTGTCCTGGTACTAAGCAGTTAAAACATAATTGTTTGTTTTTCACAAATTCTCTTCTTTCCGTAGGTTCCTTCTTTCCAAATTCCTTGCAATGACTTAAACTGTGACTTTCTTTACACATCACACAAACTTTCTCCGTAACAGGTGCGGCAACATGAAATGAACGCTCCTTTATTGTTTTATTGTCCTTTGGTGTACTATTCTGATTTGTTAATTCCAGGGTACGGAACTTCGATTCTAAGAACTTCTTCAAATCACTCCAGGTAGGTAAGTTTTCGGTTTCTTCTTTATATGCATGTTCTTCCCAGTTCTTGTGCGTCTCTGGGTCCATCTTCTACACTAGAAGATATATAAGGAATGGATCCCAAGAGCCGACATCAATATTTAAATAATTATTAAAGTTGTTAAGGCACTCTGTGGTTGTATCTAACAACGCCTTTAACTGAGAAGCTGATTGAGAAGTCATCTTCTTTTGGTTGAATAACCTTTTCATAGAATGATTCAAAAGTAAGCGTTTGTTGCCGTATCTCTTTTTCAAAATATCCCATGCATTTACATAATTGTTATCGGTTACCTGTATATGCTTCAATAGTGATTCGGCTTCTTGAGTAACACTAGTCTTCAAATAATGAAGTTTCTGGACATCGCGAAGCGAAGTGTTATTGTGCACCAACGAGATAAACAAATCTTGAAAAGTTTGCCATGATTCATAATTACCGCAAAACTTCGGTATCTCGATCCTCGGCAGGTACACGAGGTTATTTTGTGGACTCGTGCAGTCGAAGCTACTATTTTGTGATTTTGATTCCACCACTGGTCGTTCAGATAACGAAATAACCGTGTCCTTTAAGTCACCTTGAAGCACGTTAAACAAATCTTCATAAATAAAAAATTCCTCTTGCAAAAAATATGGCAATGTTCCTTTTTGTTCCTTTGGCGTTATTTTTACCAAGTCTTTATGGGCACATTTGAACGTATTCCAATAATCTTCAATGATTTTCATACGTGCTTCAATATATCCTCTTGTTAAGCGTGCTTTAGGACATTTCTTTAAGTTAGATTGTGTTTTCCGTAGTAGGTTTGCAGTATCTTCTAACACGGAGAGAATTTTCTGTTGTTCTTCAGTCGTATTCATTTTTCACGTCAACAAACTTGAATACTGCTGATACCCGATGTATAAAGTAGTCACTTAATTATTACTACAATAGTCTTCGTAGTAAAAAACTTGCTAATTCTCGGAATCCGATGCGCACAAAAAAAAACAGGTCGGCTTATCGCTGCTGTGGAATGTGGGCCTTTTGTTCTCTCGGTAAGCGTCCGTACTAGATGTATCCGGCTCGATTGCGACCATATGGTGTTTGTTTTAAGGTCCACTATTGCTTGTACTGATTTCGGATTAATAAAATACGTGGTGTCTGAATGCAGGTATATTTGCGACTAACTTATACAATTATAAGTAATGATTTTAAAGAGGCGGCATGTGGTAAACATATAGCTAGGTATGTGGTTATGTGACTTGCGATGCTACAAAGACAATTCTGAATCTAACACATGCTAACGCAGCCCATAATCTGTCTTGCCTTCTCCCAACTTCTAAAGTGACTAATTTGACAGGACTAAACTAATATTTTATCTTCTGTCCTTTTCATAATGAAATAGAAAGAAAAAGATGCATTCAACTTAAATTTAGTTTAGTTTGTGAACAAGGGAATCGGCACCAATGTTTGGGTCGGCTTCCATTCTAACCGGCTACAGCTGGATACCAGTATTTTACATGGAGCGACTCGTCGACTCGACTCGCATACCAGTTACTAGTTAACACGATATAATTCGAGACTGGTAGTCAGACTTCCAGGCCCTGCAGTCTCGACATAGTTAGCAATTGTTTTCGGTTGCTAAGTCCTAACAATCCAGATGTAAATGTTGATGTAAATGTTTGGTAGTCTCGACACTCAAATTTATCGGTTGTTATAGGTAACAACCGATAAATTTGAGTGTGGAGACTACTAAATATCGTTACATCTGGATTGTTAGGACTTAGCAACCGAAAACGATTGCTAACTATGTCGAGACTGCAGGGCCTGGCCTCTAACTACTCGTAACGAGTGGCAAAGATTGCGAATGACAGCCAGGGCCAACAGATGCTTTTTGAGGCACGGAGCGGTCTCGGTATAAAATGAACCCTACAGACCCTGCCCTTTGTATGTAATAGATAAACAAGCTGGCATATACTTGAATTCAGAATCTTAATTCCTTTACATTTATTCAACTATCTACTATAAATTTATGTAGTCAAGTTGGTTTTTGAGTGACCATTTGTAACAAAAAATCCTAAATCAATTCTAGGTGCAATGGAATTAGAACTTTTTACACAAATATTTACTATGGGAATCATTTTGAAATAAGCAAAAAAAATCGGCGGCTCCATTATGTTCGCTTAACTGTACAAAATGTATGTAGATATGTAGGTACTGTAGGCCCGCCATGCCCCAGAGATGCATGATGAACACTCTTGCTTTGAAGGTTTACGGGTTACAGAAAGGTGTTTGGTAACAAGAGAAACAGAGAGAGAGTGTGGGGAATAGGTCTTTTTGTTTAAAAAAATAATACATTAGATCCATACTACATAATTGTAATCTGTGGAAAATGTAGTGGGTAGTATATTTGTAAAGTTTATTGTTAAGTTATTTCTGTTTAATTTTATTATGGTACTGTATTCTTTTTATGCTTTATAACATAAAATAAAAAAATACTAATCGGTATTATACCTAAATGCAAAAGTACCTCTGTCAGGATTTGGATGAGGCACACGGATATACTAAGACCTGGGTTAGGACATAGATACTCGGGATAAAAGCTAGTGGATAATAAAACTTCACCACAATTAAGCCAGTGTTTTAATGATAAAAGTAGTCCTGTACGTAAATGCCTATATCGTAGCTGAGTCCTCTGCCCCTCTCGCTCTTCAGTCGGAGGTTCACGTAGGAGTAGCCCACCCCTCCGGCTGTGATGTTGATGGAGGCCTTACTGTGGTATGTGTCTAGCGCTTGGATGCCCTGGAATTAGAAAATGGAAGGTTATTTTAATTTTAAGTTCTAGCACAGGGGCCGTACTATGAGCTGTTAACGCCATCATGATTCCGTTGAGAAAAAGAGATAGTGCTATCGGGCATGTATAGCTCCGTCTCTCTTCCACGCTGCTGGAACAATGATGGAATTAACACGTCATAGTACAGCCCCTGATCGGGGCGGGGAGCAGTGCAACACCAAAACCCTCCTTCATCACTTTCATACATTTTCTATGAACTAACGTACACCAACGTAAATCCAAAAAAAGTGCGGTGGCTTAATTAAGCCAAGCACACATTGCAGGAACATAGACACTTCTACACAATTGTATGTACGTGTGGCCGTGGGTTGGAGCTCAGGCAGGCACTTTACTTTGTGTTATTTATTTCATCACCGCTGCTCTCGAAACTTCGGAGCCATAATATTCACCAACCCGCACTGGACCCGCGTGGTAGATTATGGCCCACTGCCTCTCACAGAGATGAGGCCTGTGTCCCAGCAGCTGGGCACGTTGTAGGCTGTTTATGCTGTCTAAGAAAATAGGAAGCATGTGTTGAAACTTTTGAATGAGTTCATGGGTTTCGTTCACGGTCAAAGGATTGGATGACCATTCTGAATACATGGTAGGTACTTTGATAGATACCTCAAGTATCAAGATTCGTCAGTGGACGACAGGTGGTAGTCAGTGCTAAAAAGCCTAATCTATTATTTATTGTTTTGACAGACGAATTGTTGACTGCAGTAGGTATGTTATTTTTGGTAAATGGATTTGATTAAGAAGGTATAACCCAGCAATAATGTTAATATGATTCCTACGAATAACTACAAAATAATTTGTAAGAATTTCGTTACCTACATAAGTATAATTATGCGATTGTTCCCAACGAGTTTCGTCTTAAATAGGTACACGCAGTAAATTATCACTCAGGTGCAAACTGCGCATTTATACGGCATGCATCCGACCTATCATGACATACGCCTGTGCTATTTTGGCACAGGCACACCTCCGGCACGTCCATAGGATGCAGACCTACAGAACCGTTTTCTTCGTAAAGCAACGGGTTCCCCCTGGTACGTTCGTAACAATAGCTTACACTTAGATTTGAAAATCCCCCCCATTCAGCAATCCATGAAACGCGCTTGCAAGCGTTTCTTTGATACCGCTGGCAGCCATCGCAACCCTCTGGTTGTGAAGGCCGCCAGTTATGTCCCCTCTAGAATCAGTAGAATCCGCCGTCCAAGGCATGCACTGACCGACCCTGACGACCACATTACCCTCCTCCAGGAAAGCAGTAGGGCCACTAGTACAGTATACAGCAGACACAGACACAAATCGAAATTCCGACCTCGCCGCCGAGGTCCTTCGCGTCCGCGTTCCTCCCCGATTAATTGCCCACCCTGTCCCTTGACCGGATCCGAGCCAGCTGGTGGCGTAGCTGAGCCAGTAGTTTTAAACTCCCCTATTAATAATAATGAATCCAATTTGATCCAGCCAGTCCCCAACTTGCTGTCCTCCCCCAGCGACGCCCTAAGCCGAGGTTCGTACCCCACAGGGGGTGCCCTTAGGTGATGGTTGCTTAGTTTGTAGTTAATATTATGCCCCTGGCTGGAGGCTTTGAGTTAGCTCAAAGGCACCACAGGATAGACTGGTTAAGCAGTCACGGCTTCTCAAGGCCAACTGCGAGATGCCATTCACAAATAAAAATCCCAACGGCTTGCGGCGTGCCGCGCTAGTAGCCAAAGAGTAGGTACAGTATATTATGAGACTAGTAGCCGCCGAGCGCCAGATCCTTGTAGTACACAACACTTTTTGTGTGGATAAAAATCCCAACGAGTCACACTGTGACATGTTACAGTGTGACTCGTAGGGAACAATCGCATATTATTAGGTAGGTAACTACTGTAAGTACCTACCAATATTTAAATCTTTTTGTAGGTAGGTACCTACTTAATATTATACCTACATATTACATTTGAAATCGATCATTTGTTGTGCCCGACAGGGTCCATGTGAACTTCATCATTATTTATAAGATCTTGTACACACGTGAGATATGCAATAAAGATTTGAATTGGATTGAAAGATAGGTCATTTTGTTAAATTAATAAGCCCAATGGCTAAGGCTGGCGAGCAAGAGGTGGTGAGGTCGAATAATGACGTGTGAAGCCACTGCTGTGCTATTAAATAACCAAGAAGGTAAATAATGGTAAAGACTAATGATTAGTAATGATTATACCTAATAGCTATTCTAAAACAATGCCTTTTCATCCATTGAAGCGTAAGTTTACGTTATTCTAATATTTGTTGACGCAATCCACGCTTTGTGTATCGTGACCGTATTTATTTAGATACTGTTTACACGTCCGGAAATGTAAGGTTTACATAACCGATTTACTGAGCAGACTTGGAAATATCGAAGATATTTGTCAATCACCAACGTATTTATTTTTTACCTGTGTCTGGGTGTGTCTATGTATATAAGTATGTATATCAGTCATCAGGTTACCGTAGTACAGGCTCTACCTAGTTCGGGACCTGGACCTTGTGTGGATGTTGTCTCATATTATTATTATTATTATTTGACCGTCCCAACAGAAATAGTTACCTACCCAAAAATCGTCGATTTTTTTAAGTCTGTTCAGTAAATCTGCTATCAAATTTATCGTTAGCTATTTATTGTGATTGTTTGACAGAAAAAAGCGGCCAAATGCGAGAAGGACTCGCACACGCAGGATTACGTGCCACCGTACAATATTTAACCTACATATTCTTATTATGTGTCGTAGCAGCCATAGTACAACACACTATGTGATAATTTTAAGTGGGAACTTATTACGGACGGACGGACAGCGCTGCCTTAGTAATAGGGTCCCGTTGACACCCTTTGGGGACAGAACCCTAAAAACAGCACCCAACAGCAGCCACAGTAACGTGGCGATGTTTGAAACAGGCCTAAGTCCAGCAGTGGATGTTCCACCTACAGACTACAGAAACTTTAACCTAATCCCAAAAGATTTGCCGATTCGTTACGAATGTGCTTAAATAGGTACGTCGTATGTAATGACACCTGCATCAATCCTGTCAAATCAAAACTAGGTACACATATAACTAGACTAGGTATAGGTAACTAGAATAAGTGCTGCTCGTTAATAGATACCTACACATTTTCTGACTGGTTGTTGTACTTGGAGTTTTGAAGTAATTATTCTACTGTAAAACTTAAATACTGGATGGACTGTATACGGTCGAGTTAGTTATCAACTGATTACAGAGGTCAGGGCTTGCTTCTTAGAACTAAGTAGTTCAATATCAAGAGTTTTAATGATTATTTACTGGCAAATATGCAAAGTTTAGGGAATTAATTATACTTTGTCAAAGAAATGTGTCCACTTCATATCGACGATACTATATATACGACTATATACTATATATATATCGACGGTACCTATATATCTAACTGTCCACAGTTGCTGTAACGGAAGATGCGTCGCATATTATCGGTCGCGTAACGCAACGCCAGAACAGACAATTATATGAGAAAACATTCAACGTTTCACACTTAACCAATGATGCGTTGGTGCGTCGAGCGTACTAATTGGATGTTAACGAAGTTACGCCCCACGCATCTTCCGTCAGATGTGAACCGACCCTCAGGGTACCTACACTATAACAGGTGACATATCGTCAACTAATAGATGCACCTCTGCCTACCCCTATGGGCATTGCAGGCGTGATGTTATATTGAAAACATACCTACTTTGACATCTAACACACAATACCTACTCGCTTACAATAAAGGAAAACATACGGTTTGAATTCATTTATTTCTAAATCTATACTAAATCGTCCACACGCAAGCGTGGTGATCAATCCCCTTACTTCTCCATATGAGAAGATCATCCAATACATAGAAGAGATTTTCCTGCTGGAGTAACGGTCACATGACAAAGTCACTTTTCCTGTTTGTCTGCGTGACCGCTTGGATCTTGCACTGCACCATGGATAGCGATACGGTTATCACTATCATTTAGAACATTTATTCCGAAAGGTTTATATGTATAATACATTCATATTCTGAGGGGCTGGTGGCTAAGTAATAACAATCGCACGGATCGATCGAGCAGGTTAAGCTACGCTTGCCGCTGTTAGTCCGTGGATGACCATCTTTACATAACAAGACCCCTCCGTGCCTCGACAAGCACGTTAAGCGGTTGGTCCCGGCTGTCATTCGTGGATCTTTGATAGTTGTTACGGGTCGTCAGAAACTCAAAAGTCTGACAATCAGTCTTACCAAGGGTATCGTATTACCCAGTAACTGGGTCGTGGAGGTCAGATAAGCAGTGGCTCCATGTAAAATACTGGTATTCAGCAATATAGTTGGGAAAAGGCTAGACAGATGATGATTAAGACACTAATATTTATCTTAGAAATAGCTCAGACATCTCGATGTTCTGACAGGTCGCCCGTCCGCAGCGGGTCGCTTGTTACTCGTAAGTTACCTACAAAGAAATAACTGATCACTCACCTGAATCAACCGAGTGTCCTGCTGCGTATAGAAGAAATACTTCACTCGTTTCATAAAAGGTATCGCATTATATTCCACCTTAGTACGATTAGCTAACACAACCCTATTTGCAACATTTCCTACTATTAAATGGTCGGACAGTACTGACGCAGCCACTAAGTAAAAAACTGATAGAATTAATAGGTATTTCATTTTGTTAAGTTGTTCTTAAAGACACGTCTTCGTTAATCGCTTGTGTGAATGATAGTGATGATGAGTTCATAGAGTTATCGTGTTATTATGATTTGATTGTGTGCTGTCTATAGAGTTGGGAATTCGACCGAAACCGATCTGCCTAACTACTGAGGACGGCTAATATAGATGAGTAGAGGAAAAAGACATCCTGCGGTTATGCGAGACCGTGCGGGCGTGGGCGAGGATCCAAAACATTGCGATCATTTTATATGAAGCAGTTCATGCTACACCCTGTCCCGTCCATGTCTTGGTCCCTACAAATTGAGCAGGACTTCTACTTTCTAAGTCCATCAGTGACGAAACGAACCTGTCCGAAAATAGTTCGGTACTTCGGAATTAACCCTACAACCGATTATCTAACTTTTTCGTACGGGCTGTAATACATCGGGAGTATGCACAACTGTCAAGTGGTGTCGTCATTAATTTTTAGTTTGGGGCCCGAAGTAATCTTATGTCCGTAGGTGATACGGAGTAGCAAACGCCCGTTACTCTGGCCGAAACTACGGATTGTTGAACTGCTTGGAGAGTAGACCCTCAGACACGGACGCGGCTCGAGCCCGTGATGGTCTGGCATTTATCATCCCTTAACCGGAATAAGGGCAGGAGAACGATGGTGATAATGATAATATACCATAACGAACAATGCCTGAGGACTTCTAGTCTAGTCTTTGTTAGAAATACTTCTATTATTATTTAATTTTCTTATCAGCAGATCAGTCTTTGTTAAAAATACTATATCTTCTAGTTTAACAAAGTCCGAGAGGTTTAGGCGCGATTGGTCGAATTCGCGATTGGTCCAATATTAAAAAAAAACAATTCGCAGGTAGGTTAGGTTAGGTTATGTTAGAACTGTGACCACACAACGCACGAGCCGAGCGAGCGAAGCGAGCGGTGCCGCGGAAGCGGCCGGCGAGTGCCAGGGTCCGTTTTGACACAAGAGAATTTAATTTTTTGCTTTTGGGAATGAGCTAGTAAAACAAGATATGATTAATTTGTAATATGATTATGAACAAAATAATAAATATAGTACAATATTTAGGCATAAAAATATTTAATTTCGGAACTACTTTATATTGGACCAATCGCGCCTAAACGGTCCGAGACTGAACAAAATGGTTCAAGAATACGTTCATCTACATTACTTACCAGCCTATAGTGATATTCTGCTGGACATAGGTAGGCCTCCCCAATCGCTCTCAGCTGCTACCAGCTGCCCTGCAAAGATCGTCGCTCCACTTAACCCGAGGGCGACCTATCTTATATTTGTCTCTCTCGCCATTACACAAAAAGTCCAAATTCAATCACTCCTACAACACTTCCACTACAAAATACGTACCTACATACTATATCAGCATAAATTAAACGACGATGATCCTTGACGCTCCACGAATAGCGCTCAACATACTATTGAGTCACCGATGAGTCGTGCTTTGACTTAGATTTTCTTATTATAATAGTAGTAGGTAGGTAATGATCTCGCATTGTCTGAGATAGTTTATAGTTCTAAGTAGGTAAGTGCCTATTGAATAACTTCCTTTCAGCCTGAGAATGGAGGAAAATATGCCAATAATCTAGATTCTGACACGTAGGGCGCTAAGAAGACGTGACTCACAATGTAAAGCATAACCATAATATCATGCGTGACCTCGAATGGGAAGGCTGATGAAGTCAGTGTTTAAAACATAAAGGGCGAAGTGACATCAACCGCGCACAAAATGCCGACTCCAGGCTGCTACTGAGAAATTCCCAATGGAATATCTAATAACACATAGCCTTATGGCTCCTACAAACAGGCGCGACACGCGACGATAACCGCACGCGACACAAAGGCACCCCCTGTCGCGCGACGAACGGTGCCTGTGTGTCGCATGCAATTAGCGTCGCGTGTCGCGCCTATTTGTAGTAGCCTTTAAGAGGTAACGCAGTTATTATAGCTACACTAACAGTTTTTGGTAGACCGCACGTCGCGCGTCGTCAGTTGTAACACTGTAACCTGCAGCTGACCTAGTGTAGTACGGAGTTTCAATGGATTAAGAGGCCAGCTTATACTGGTTTTGATACCACTGGCGTGCGGCCTACCTGCCTACTGTACAACTGACGCGCCTTGGGCAATCAGCCCCGCAGCTACCAGCATAATCAGACTAGCAGTCCAGGACCTACCCATCTCGAGGGTGGAACTCCCTCGGGCTAGATGTAGCGACGTTCTTCGCAGTAAGCCTGTACTACCAGTCCTCCTCTGAGAGTGAAAGAGGATCGAAGTACCTAGCATTCGATTGGATAAACCTATATACTCAGCAGTAGACTATTATAAGCTGATGAAGTAGTCAAGGTTGTTTCGGTCTTCGTTGTTGAATAATATCTTGAAGTCATCATCATCAGGCTAACCAGTAGGCTTCTACTCTAAATGAACGTATTTTACGTGAAACGACTGCCTATCCGACCTCTACAAACCAGTTACTGGGTACCACGATACCCCTTGGTAAGACTGGTTGTCAGATATTCGCGCTTTTGTCTACGGTCTACACATGACAATCAGGGCCAGTGGTATCTTAAAGTAGGTATCTTAACTAATATTCAGACTACGTATTTTGTTAGCATAGTTTCTTGCAAAGATATCAGAGGTCTGTTTGTTTAAATAATTCTACTAACGATGAGTCATCGAGTTAATAGTGATTACGAATCATTTCAGAGAAGGTCGTGTTATCGTGTTTATCGGAATTCCCTTGAATGGGAACAGAAAATAAACATGATGATTGAATCAACTTAAGTATTATCGTGACGCAGTGCTAATGAAGAGTATGTGAATAGAAAGGTTTAATCTTTTGATACCTATGGATATTACCTACAAGAAAACACATAGGTAGAGTACAGAAGAGTTGAATGTATTGTACGAAATATGATAAATGGTTAGAAAGTACCTACCACCAAAATCTTATAGGGGAAAAGTGGACAAATTCGGTACATAGGAAATATCTACGTGATAGTCAGCATCGCCGCTAAAAGAGTTAAGACCTAAATGGCCCATGGTTAAGTAGGTAGGTATGCCATGCTCATAATTATCTTGCCCGTATTCCAATTTGTTAACACGCGTGTTTCTTCCATAAGTACTCTATTACTCGCCATCTCGGTAGTCACCCCTTTCTATCCATATTATCTGTCACACAGTCCGCCAATCGTTTATTTGGTATTTCTCTACTCTTACAGCCATCCACATTCATACTCAAAACTTACCTCACGACATGATCCTCACTCGTCCGCCTTATCTACATGCCCATGCCACGACAACCTTCCGCTTAGCATTCTCATTTCAGCTGCATGAAGTTGCCTTTCATCCGTCCCAATTGTAGCCCAACATTCAGATCCATACAAGACAGCAGGTCTAACCGTTGTTTAATAAATGTTCCCCTCCTGTTTAAGGGGAATGCGGGGTATACTTCCTATCTATTGAATGTGCTTATTAGGTACGCAAGCAAATGTTCTGAGCCTCTTTTACATCAAAGACAAGTCTAATAAGAACTTATTTATCCCCATAGACGCAAAAAAATCTCCAGAAGAAAAATCTTTAAAATGACAAGCACGTGTGACAGAGCGAAAAACAATAGAATATCGTAGTGCGAACTTGGTTGTTATTATTGGGTTATATTGATAAGTTTTCTTTGTTAGTTCATCGACATTTACATGGTATCATGCAAGGAGCGAATTATTTAATTAGTAGCCAATGTTATTTATCAATTTTCTATGGTGAGTCCAGTTTTGTATTTTTCATAGACGGTCGGATGACCTAGTGCAGTTACGCCGTATAGGTACGCAAACTGCTCCGGCATTCGCTTCGTAAGCAACTCAACAATTCAGGTATGTTTTTCTGGCTAATTTGAAAATGTGTGGTGATGGATTTTGATCCAAGATTGTGCAGTGAAGGCACAGTTGAAAAAAGAATATTGATAATTTTGCTTGTATTATTACTGCAGAGGTGGACCTTTGCTTCAGGATTCTAAAGTGTCAAATTGGCAGTTGATTTGAGACTCCTGGATGTCAAATCATCTCTTGTTCTCTGATTTCTTGACAACCAGCGCCCCGCCCTTGCGTGACACGGTTTTAATGACTTTACAAAACATCGAGATTTCTGTGCAACGTTATAAAAGATACATTTTAAGTTTTATAAATACACATTTAAACCTTCCAGAATTAATTCTCTCAATGATGGTTAATACCGCATCCAAACAGTTGGAACAACACAGACACACACGAAAAGCGACTTTGTTCAATACTATTTTTATATCATAGTTTTGGACACGCGTATGTCTTTTGGTCTTCCATCATAATGGCTTGAGTTAGCAAAAGTAGTTAATATTTTAAGTGGTAATAAACAAGTAAAGCTAAAATATTTTTATGTCACGAAGCGACACGTGCTTTACTTATGGTTACCAAGTGTACAAACACGCTGTGAATGTGTGCAGGAGCTCTCGGTACCGTCCCGTCCGAGATAATGGCGAGTTAGAAGTGTGTTTGTGTGGGTGTGTGTGTGGGTGTTTGTGTGATATCTGCTGACGCTAGTCGTCTTCACGCACACATTTACAGTGTGTTTGTACACTTGGTTAACACAAGTAAAGCGCGCGTCGCTTTGTCAGATAAAAATACTGAAAAAGTACCTAGATACCTACATTATTGGTTATTTTCAATCGTCAAAAGTTTAAGTATCAACAAGGTTCAGCCTACCTTGGTGTAAGGTTGGTTTTCCTGCTTCGCTTTTCTGAGAACCAGCTAGTCAGTATATACAGGCGCGATTTTTTTTGTTTTTAGTGCTGCACTAAAAACAAAAAAAAGATCAGAAGAACTTGCAGCGGGGGGGTGATAGAAGATATATTATTCTTCTTCTATTTTATTTTATCGACGTCGACTATGTTCATTCGATGGTGTGGTACCCATACAGGGTGGCAGGGAAATCGATACACAAACTGTAACCATGGATACAGTTTGATTCTGAACCCCCCTGAGTTGAAATGTTTCGTCGGTTATTTAAAAAAATGTTTGCTGCTTGTTTCATACATTTTGAGTGCGTAGGTATTGCATTTTTCTTTAAAACAGCTTTTTTTTTGACAACCGACGACGAGCTTCAAATGCCGTGCCGCCCTGTCTAATGTATAGATAGGATAGTATGGTTATTAAAAAAATATACCCCGACTGCAAGTCAATCTGCCTTTTTTTTTTTTTGTTTCCGGGGTGGAAAATCCTCATGGATGTCCGCCGCCCTGGGGCGGACGGCGGGGTCTGTCAGACTCTTATTGACTAAAAACCACCCCGGTGTTCCATCTCACATCTTCGCCGGGGGTCGCGGGAACGTACGATCCTTCCGCAACCCCCGACTGGTGCCGGCCCGCCACTGCGGGCCACTCCGGGTCTGGGGGGGAGTGAGGTGTTTGACTCCCCCCGCGACGTCTAAGAGGGGCGCGCGTGGAATACTACGCGCCGCCACTTCGGGTCCTGGTGTGTGGGGGGCGACAGACGTCCCCGAGTCCGTCGCCCCTGGACCCATTTAGGGGGGCTGGAAGAGGGCGTTGTCCGCCCTCCGCTGACGCCCGGTGCGCCTTCTGCGGGCCGGGTGAGTGGACGAGATCTCCCTCTCCCTTTCCGCAGCCTCCTTCTGCGAGACGACTGTCTCACAGAAGGAAACCACCGCGTCCCAGGACTCGTCGCTGCCGACCATCGACTCGACTACGGCTGGCAGCGACAAGTCACTGCCTACTGCTGAGATGAGGGCTCGGCACGGCTCCTCCCAAGCGGCACACTCTGCCAGCGTATGCCGCGCCGTGTCCTCCCGGCAGATGACGCAGTGGTGACACCGGGCGTCCGGCTCCCTGTTTATGCGACACAGGTACTTCCCGAAGCAGCCATGCCCCGAGAGCACCTGCGTCACCCGAAACGACAGGGAGCCGTGCCTCCTCCCGAGCCAGCGCTCGAGCACCGGCCGGACCGCCTCGATGGTGACGAGGCCGGTGGTAGGGCGTGAAAGCCTGTACCGCCATTCCGCCACCAGGACCTCGCGAATCTGAGACCGACGCAGCTCTATGTGTCGCTGCATCGGTCCCTCGCCCCGCGCCCTCGCTTCCTCGCGCCACCGATACAACGAAGCGAGTACTTTCGCCTCGAGGTCCCAGGGCGGGGATCCGGCCAGTACGCAAGCCGCCTCGTAGGAGATCGTGCGATACCCCCTGACGACTCTGACGGCCATTGCCCTCTGCGGCTTTCGCAAAACAGCGATGCTGCCGGGCTGTCAGGTCAGAGGCCCACACCGGGGCCCCATACAGGGCCATGGATCGCACGACCATGTCAATCTGCCTGCCTTATCCCAAATAGGTATGTTGGGGTTGGTGTCCAGTGTAACCAGATGCAGCTGGATACCAGTTTAATTAACCGACTTAAAAAAAAAAAGAGGAGGTTCTCAATTCGTCTATTTCTTTAGGTAATATGCGATATCTCCAACAATTGTGGATAGATTTCGAAAATTCTTTGTTTAGGTGATGGATAGACTATGCCTCAGGGGTGCTCCCATATAAATTGTATTAACTTTGCATGGGTATCAGTTAGGTTCTGAAAGGTGAACTCAGTAATCAAAGTCAAATTATAAGTATTGCGTTTAATCAGGATAAACACATCAAGGTAAACTATTGCACTCGCGAAGCGAACCGTCGCGTCGTGAGCGCAAGTGACGTGGTCCTGCTACGAATCGTGTTTCTTGACTGGCGTCCTGGAACCAAGGCCGCGTACGCGCAGCGCGCCGTCTCTCAGCCCGCTCCCCGCGCCCCGCGCAACGGGAGAACCATCCTCTCGCTCTTTCAGTCGGCCTTTCCTGATGAAGCTGCCCGCCCCGGGTAGCCTATCCTGGAACTAATAATACCGACTCTCGAGGTCGACTGGTTAAGGTGAGTTCTTAATCTCACGAAAAAGAATTGGGGAGTGTAGGTACATCGATACGACTGTTAGACAGCCAGACCATGAGACACTGTCGTGACACTTCTGAATGTGTCTGGCACCATAAAATAATGAGGACACTTATGAATGTGTCTATCAGACGACGACGAGCTGAGCATCTATCGTGATTATATCAGACGACACCTTACGAATGTGTCTATCAGATGATGACACTGGATGTGCCGTCACTGTTGTCTATCATCTGCGGATGACACTTTACCAATGTGTCTATCGACGGTGACGACACTGCGTGTCTGTTGCAGGTGACTGACACTTTATAAATGCGCCCGTCGACAAGAACGACACCCTGTATCTACCACCAGTCTGGGGAGGCCCTCGTTCAAACGACGACACCAATGCGGTATCTGTCTTTCATGCATGTTCCTTTTAGCGCTTAATACTTAGTAGGGTACCCTTGTGTTATAAGTAGATCATCAATCATAGTGGCCACAGTTTAGTGACTCACAATTAATAACAATATTCGCATTAAACAAATGAATAATATATTATATTAAGTGAACAGTTGCAGCGGCCACGGAGTAGTGGCTCACAACATTAACATCAATACTCAAGAAGTGTGTTTGTTGTTAATTGAGTTGCTTATTATAATAACAAGTAATAATTGAAAAATAAGCACTAAACATTTCGACATCCACCTCCAACAACTGTCAGTAGGTACACATTTTACACACGGTTGCACACATATGCGTATAATAGTAACAATCAATCAACTGCCTGTTAAAGTGACATTAAGGCACGCATATTAACACGTTCAACGTGCGACCCGGTATGTGGGTTATTATTTAACGTCAATTAACCATGGTTAGTCTTGTTAGTCTTATAATGATAGTTGAAATTAGTTACACATTTTTTTTTTTTTTTTTTTAAATAATAAACGTAGGTACTATAATATAAACAACTTCCATACTGTTATCAATCAGTATCGGAGGTTAACTCTTGAGGATATTGTAAAGGCTTGAGCTTATCTCTGGCAAGAACGTTTTCGTAAGGGCGGCGACCACGAGAGGTGGTACTTTTGATTAAATAACGGTCATGAGGAAAAACCTTACGCACGACAAAAGGACCATCGAAACGAGGCATAAGCTTGCCGCTGCGTAACCCTTTCTTAAATACCTTACGTTCAGCCAGGACGAGATCGCCTTCCTTAAATGGAGCACCCTCACGTCTCCTTTTATCAAAATTGATCTTTGACCTCCGGGCAGCCTCTTGAGAACGAGTGATAGCGCCAGCCCGAAGAGAGCTGATATCAGACCTCGTAGGTACAACGATGTCTCCCGACAGTCGTGGTCGGAAACCATATAGTAGCTCCAGTGGTGACTTCCCTGTACTATTATTGGTATTGGAATTGATCCCGAGCTGTACCCTGGGCAAATATTCCTCCCAACGGTTTTGATCCTCTTCTCCGAGGTAGGCGACCAGAGCTTCCAATATTGTGCGATTGAACCGCTCAATTTGCCCATTCTACTGTCGTCTACTCCCGAGAAACACGAGTATTCTTGTAAAATCGACTCGAGTTTCGTTAACACGTCCGATTCAAGATCATCACCTATTTTGTACGTATTCCCACTATCGTTTATCGCGGCTCTCGCTACGCATCGATTAACAGGTAAGTCAAATGAACTATTACTTATATTTATTATATTCATGACTGCCTTTCCGTCAATAAACTCGATATCGTAGCAGGACCACGTCACTTGCGCTCACGACGCGACGGTTCGCTTCGCGAGTGCAATAGTTTACCTTGATGTGTTTATCCTGATTAAACGCAATACTTATAATTTGACTTTGATTACTGAGTTCACCTTTCAGTTCAATAATACGTATTATATTGATGATGTTATAATAACAGAACTGACTGTCACTGTTATTTACATAGCAAGTAGTGGTATACGAATTTGTGTGGGGTAGGAACCATGACATAGTGTGAAAAAAAACTTGGTTGTTTATTTTAAGCGACATTAAAACAGACAAACACATACGGATTTAACGTGCGAGAGAATGTGATAGCATATAATCATACAACATTTTTGAAGATTTCATTTCGGTCGCGTGTGAACTGGACGTTTTTTTTTTAATATACTATGTAAATTTTGAAAAATTGCCATTTCCTTTGATTTATCACATTACATTATGTTCACAGCATTTTGACCTACACTAGCTACACCGTCGGTTAGTACAATAAAAAAGGAGTGCTGTTTTTATTTTTTTTTTAAACTGGTTCGATTCCCGGCTCAGGCAGAAGCTTTTTCAAACGTACAAATTGCAGTTTTATTCTCTTCCAAAATCGAGGCCATGGTTCCTATGACCACTTTGCTCCAATAGCAGATTTCGCATTGCTTGCGTATTACTTGATTTCCCCTACAATGGGAGCTGCTGACGGTCAGATCTCATAAGCACTAAGGTTGAACTGTTAAGATTTTAAACCTTTATTAAGTAACATGTTCAAACTAACGCCACCGCCCGTACCTATTATTCGTTTCTGTACCGTGTTTGATAGCCGAGCAAGGCTCGTAATGCGGACCCGGTCTTTTTAACCAACAGTTTTTCAAGACTTGATTCGTCTAATTCTTGAACCGGAGTAGTATAGTACAATGTGGCTGTATAGTTCTTGCCTACTCCCATGGCAATAAAGCATGAGTGTAAAATACGATTATTGCCCATGGTTCGACCGCGTAGTTCTACTAGTAGGACGAAGGGTATTTTTCTTTTCGGTGGTTCTATCAATCGGACTATCTCTATAAAATTATCACATTGTATTGGCACTGGATCTACTGGTCGAGTAGAACTAAGATAAATATTTTTGACCATGGTACGGTGGGCTGCATCAATTGGGTACCCCAGTTGTATTAAAATTAACTTTGGAGGGGGGTACCCACATCGTGACGCTGACTGTACCTAAGGTACTACCATAATGTACCTAATGCTATATAGTGAGTTAACTCGGCCGTCTGGCGGGTCATTGTATTGCAAAGGAAAAAATAATAAATGTACTTACTTAAAAATAAAATTTATTGGAAAAGGTTTATAAACGATATTGGCGAGTTGAGTACCTACCTCATCAAATCCAAACGTTTCAAAATCTACTTACTTATATGCAAATTATAGGTCTTATAATAAAATATATCCTTAGTTATTTTCCAAGCTAAAATGTTTTAATAGTTGGTGGGAGTAATTTAATTTAATTAATTAACATGATTCGACGGCACGGTTGGCGCAGTGGTTAAGCGATTGACTGCTACGTTGCGTGTCGCGGGTTCAATTGTATGATCTACAAGTAGTTGTTCCGGGTCTGGTTGTATGTGTATGTGAGTTTAAATATTTGTAAACGCACCCGCAATACAGGAGAAATTCCTAGTGTGGGGCAACGTTTATATAAAAGATTTTACGGTGCACAGCCCCGTTACGGAAACAACGCACTAAAGCAAAACAAAACGCATAAAATAGAGCCAATTAAACGTATTACGTCAGAGTTGCCTTACAATAAACCCAAATCGATGATGATGAGCTAAATTAGTTAATCACTTAAAGTAGGACTCAGAACCGTGGGTTGTTGTTCACATGTCATGGGTGTAGCCACAGAACAGATAAAACAGGTTAGAAAGGAAATAGTTCCTGATTTGTATTAGAACGCGTGTCGCCGCTTGTCTCCCACTCCTTAACTCCACTACAAGCAAGAGACCAATACGTACGCGTATTACACACACAAATAAACCACACGCACTTAGATAGTGAGTTTGCTATTGGTTGTCACACTAATACAAACACTGCGTTTGACGTACACTCACTCACGCGCAAAAGGTAATTTATTTCTCACGCATGTTACGGCGACCAAAAGGTCGATTACTTATATCGATAAAATTACTGTAATTTATAAGTTAGCAATTTTTCTCTATATTTCCGGTAAGAGGGGGACAATTAGTGTGGACTTCCTAAATACATATAAATAATTCAAACTCAAAGCATTTATTTCAAATAAACCAACTACAGGCACTTTTGAATTGTCAAGGGTTCGGTCAGTCAGAAAGATGAAGCTAGTTGCCCATTCCAAAGCGTAGTAGGTACCTATGGAGAAGAACGGGCAAGACACTCCATGGACACTCTTTTAAATCGAAATATTGTTACAAAAAAGTGGTTACATCATTCATGTTGAAATAATAGATGTGAGAACGATATAGAAAGACGTGCACGTTAAAAGTGTCCGTAATAAAAAGATAAAAACCATTCAGCAATTCAAATAAGCCGTGGCAGCTAAGAAATTACCTGTGCCACATTCAAGTCAATGAAAGACGAACCCAGTAAGTTTTATAGTGCTATGCAATTATACAATACTAAGAAATTGAATTTATACAATGCAAAGATAGATTGTACAACCTTCATCAGCTCACAATATTTTCGAATGCTAATCGATTCGTTTAGGCGCTCTTGTAGAGCAGGACCAGCGCTGAGCCAAGCATTTTTGTCAGCGATATAATCCCCCAACTTATAATATGCTTGGCTGTATAGTGTGCGTTTTAGACAAGATTTAAATTTCGTTTCATTCAGTTGGAATATGTGGGGAGGTATTTTATTGTAACATTTTAAACAGTACCCCATGAAGGATGAATCTACATACTTTAGCCAGTCTGAAACCTGGTTGAACTAATTGGTCCCTATTTCTAGTCCTTTAATTGTGTCTTTCACCTCTTTTAATGAAGATTTAAATTTTTCCTTAATACTGTCAAATTAAGGGGGAACATCTAACATAGCCGCGAAATTCAAATTTTCTTTGGTTTTTTGCTAATTTATTTATATATATATATATATATATAATGTATAACGCAAGGAGATATATCTATGTACATATATACACAGTATACATATAGCTCATGGGAAGCGTGCGGTGACAATGACGCGAGTTTCACGCTTTTTGTTCACCCAAAAAGTACACATATATACATAGTATACATATAGCTCATGGAAAGCGTTCGGTGACGATGACGCGAGTTCCATGATTTTGTTCACCAAAAAAAGTGCTCAACGCGCCTAAAGAAGTTTTCACTTAAAAAATACTAGAATATTTTAAAATTGAACAATAATTTAAACTCAATTTAAATGCTGATTTTATTATTGTCCCTGAAATAATACGAATTTATTAAGTAACATGCGTTTTGCTATCTTTTAAATTCGATTTTTTCAAAATAAAGTGCAATCTTAAATTAATATATTTTCCAATAATAGCCTTAGTTAGGTCTGTAACATGGTTTGCAGTAGGATATAATCCAACCTGATGATTACTAATGTTGCTAAATAATTCAGTTCCGACGAAGCTGCGCAAAATCTTTGCTGTCAACATATGTTTGTTAATATTCCGGAGATTGAAAACCTACTCAGAAACTAAATTAAAAACGCACTATAAACAATAATTGGTGATAGTAAACAAAGTTATTTTAATTATAATATTACTGATAATAATCAGCTGTATCAAACACACATACTTAATATCGACATTATTTACAACTTGGTACAACACTATCGATAAGCATGGATTTCGCCGAATTTCAGCTTTGGCTAGGCGTACGCGACGTTCGCAGTGAACGCAATACATTGCGCGATCACTGATCTAGTACAAGATGCTACCCATGCATTGCAAGCAATGTATAATTTTGCAACTACTGTTGCGATTGTATCGTTTTTATCTACAAACTACATAATACTATAGTAATAATTACAAATATCACTTGTATTTTAAGGTTTTTGGACTTACCGGTGAAAAGAAATCCCTTCCCGGGCTACACTACACACCTGTCTTCTTTTCCGACACGTTATAATAGCGCAAGACGGCATAATTCTTTGTTTTTCACGGAGCGTCGTACGTTGTCACAATATGAGCGCGACTGTTAGCCCGTGAAACAAATTTCGGTTGACTTTTGAGCGTTTGCTCATAAGTGCGGCGTGCCTGCCCCGCCCACAAGGCCCTTCTAACCTCTTTATCTGTTCTGTGGGTGTAGCTTATTTTGTATCGTCTATTTTTTCTGCTTTTCGATGTGGAATATTATAAACACCAATAAACCAAATCAAGTTAAAATATAATATATAATTATTTGTTTGCAAATGACAATTGTAAATAATAATAAATATGTAAATAACAATGTAAATCAGTTTCTTCAGTTTCTGTCTTACTTTATTAATTAATAAAATACAATACAAAATAATCTATATCTACTCGTATAGTACTGTCAAATTATTGATAAATTAACTAATATAATAAGCTCATTTATCCATCGCTATTTATTGCAATCGACGTCTTCTCAGTTTGTCATCAACATTGAACTCATCGCAGCCTCCGCTCAGCCATCACATGATTTTGGCATAGAGACATGGTAATCTGTGGCAACGTCATGCAAGTGCGTCTCTCAACTCTAATGGAGATAGATCGAAATGGTCTTTCTTAGTCGGTATGATAGATAGCACCACCTTTGTACCTATTTTTCCGTTATATTCTTCTTGTCTGTTTATATAAGTGTGTACATAAATGAATAAATAAATAGGTGACGGAGGATTTTGTTTTCACTTTCGACGAAATTGATCGTCCAATCGCTCTTCTCTTGACAGGGCAGAGTTTGACCAAGACGGTATCCAAGAGTTTGTCATTGAGAGTGTCTTAAAATAATCCTTAAACGTTTGAGGGAAACCAATCATTTCCCCTGCCTGTTGCATCAATCCATTTATTTTTAGTTTCTGGATCTTTCGGGAAACTGAAATAAAATGTATTAATTCTTGTGAAACAGGTTCTTAAAATAATTTCGATTTAATTTCTTAAAATTATCGATATCCGTAGCTCAGCGCTGCTCACCACTAAAAATATTTCATAATTAGATAATTTGTATAATCCTTAAATGTTATAATTAATGCAGTGATGTTTTACTTACCGGTGGTAGGACATGCCGCTTGTCCTAAGGTTTGTTGTAATATGTAGTTCTATTTTTGCAAATAAGGACGGAACAATTCGGCATTTTGTAAAAATGCGAAATGACACTACACGTTCCGAATATTCCGATGCAAACATATGACTAAACGGAGCTCATCGCCATCACGCGTATATAAGGTCAGTTTGATTGTGACTAAACGGAGCTCATCGCCATCGCGCGTATATAAGGTCAGTTTGATTGTGACTAAACGGAGCTCATCACCATCGCGCGTATATAAGGTCAGTTTGATTATGACTAAACGGAGCTCATCGCCATCGCGTGTATATAAGGTCAGTTTGATGGTGACTAAACGGAGCTCATCGCAATCGCGCGTATATAAGGTCAGTTTGATTATGACTAAACGGAGCTCATCGCCATCACGCGTATATAAGGTCAGTTTGATTGTGACTAAACGGAGCTCATCGCCATCGCGCGTATATAAGGTCAGTTTGATTGTGACTAAACGGAGCTCATCGTCATCGCGCGTATATAAGGTCAGTTTGATTTTATGGAGGCGACATGTGCCATGCCTCCAAGCCATAGCCCTCGATCTCCGTGGTGTACATACATCAAATATTTTTTTTTTGTTTATTGCTCAATATAGACATTTTCTCACTGCCGCTGTCACCGCTGTTGACCTGAATTTTTTATACAACATATTTCTATAATTTGTATCCTATTCACATCAAATGCTTAATCCATACTAAGTACTTAATGTTATAATTGCGATAGTAACTCGGCCTCTCAATTTGTTACTTTTTACGCCTTTACGGCTAAATGGATTTCGATGAAATTCGGCACACAGGTAGACCGTGTTAGGGAAATAGGGAAATATACTTTTTATACCGGTACACTCCCGTGAGACAATTTCCAGCCTAAACGCGGGCAAAGACACGTGCAAAAGCTAGTTTAAATATAAAAATTAAACGCTTGTTTGTTTCAGTTTATTATATCTGATGGTGCTTGCCGACAGCCACACTATATCTAAAAGTATTGACAACGACAACAAATTAGATAATAATATATTCGAGTCTATCCACGACGTAGACCGGCCCCCAATAAATGCCAAGACAAGGAAAGACAGACAACACAAGTATAAACTACATTACAGGAAGGATGAAGATGTAGTGCTACCTGACATCTTAAAAGAAACTAAACCCTACACGGGACTTGAAAAAACAACTGCGAAAACCTTCCGGAAAACCACAACGGAACATGCAAAACATCACAAGTCACCGAAAAGACGAGTCGGTAGCTTCTGGAGAAAGCTAAGAGGGAAAAATAAAAAGAAAGACTCTAATAAACATGGTTCTTCTGGCAGAAAAAGAAGAATATGTAACCATAATACAAAACAACAAAAAGATTCGAAGAATCCTGGCCCAAGAATCGAAGGCCGGAGGAAAAATAGAAACAATTTCTCCCTGCAACAGCCTGGAATTAGTGTTATTAAAGTTACCAAGAGAGATGCTAGTGGGCGGTTTTCGACCAGACCGTATTCTAATACACCACAGAGTTACAAATTGCAAATGGAAATCGTACCACAAGTCGACAACATGCTTAAAAGTAAATACAGAACGAAAGCTGTACAACCCTTCACAGGGATGGCGGACGCAAGTGTGGGTGTAACTGAAAATTTGCAAGGACAATTATTAGAAAGCATTACCTCCAAAATATCTGATTTAAAAGAAAAATATGGTGAAAATCCATTCGAAGTAAACAAGCTGTCAAATACGGGATTATCGTCCGCCGATAATGCAGAAACTAATAAGCTTCGTACTACCAGTATTAAAGAGACTGTTACTACTACCGCACCTGATTTTCGTGGCACAGCACAAATAGAGCTCATGCTTAATAATATGAAAGCAAGGGCGATGCATATGGCTTCTTTTCAAACACCATTACTGACCGACCTTGACAGTAGCTCTATTACAGAAGCCAGTTTCAATTCCTATCCAATCCTCACAAGTTTTGGCTTACCAGCTGCAGGGTCTGGCTTGAGCACATTTGTATCAATCAATGATAATGATATCTTGGAAAAAACAACAGTCGTATCAACGAAATCAGGCGAATTCGATCTAAATGATTCCATCTTCAGTTCTAACACAGAAGCTCATTATTTAGCAGCTAGGTCGATCAAGGAAGATACGATGACTATTGCTCAGAATGTCGAAGATATGCTGCAGAGGGAGTTAAAGAACATATACAATAAAGTCAAACATAAAGTTCACACCGTTAAGTCCACGGCGAAGGAAAGTTACCGCAAACTTACTAGCAAACTTTCTAGTACGTGCAAGACTGCTGCCAACGCAACCAGCTCCACCACCCCATCTACTAGTACTGCTCCACCGAAACCTGAAACATGTCCGTGTAAATTCTCAACAGCGAAGAAGAAAGGGCAATCGTCGTCGACCACCACTATCACTACCACCACGGCAACAAGAATCAAGAAGAAAGATGATACAGAAGAAGAAAAGTTTATAGACAAGACTAACACGCCGGAAACAGTTTATAAACAAACGTACGACGACTACATGATGTTGACTCTATTTGAGCAGATACTCTCAAAAACACATGAAGAAAACGTTAGAAAAATGCTTGTTACAACGGAATTGCCAGTATTTGCTAAAAACAAGAGGGAGACTTTCAGGTTATCTAAGAGAAACACGGAGACCCTTACAGATGTCAAACTGAGAGAAGTTGTTCAGAATCTATATGACGATGGCGGTAATATGCCGGATTATGATTACATTGACCCTTCATCTAACGTGTCTTCAACCGAAAGAACTACAGCTATTAATAATTATAATGACGTCGACTATTTGCTCGATCCACCGGCCCCATCGGATAATAGTGCCGACGGCCCTATGGTGGAGATTAATGATAAAAATAGGGGAATGACACCAACGCCCACAGGTGTTGACCATGCCGACCATACCGCTGTAGACTCCGATATTTCCAGCGCAGATTCCGGTAAGACTGCCTTAGACACCAGCTACGAAGGCTTGAGCAGCAAAATCGCTTACAACGATTTCGTAAACGGGTACAAACACTATTTAAATTTTCAAAAAGACCAAAATAACCAAAACTTTTCAAATCTGATCAAATATCAAGCGCATAGACATCACAGTGTTGAGGATATAGGTAAATATATACTTAATAAACTACCACCGCTTTCTTTCAATAAGAAGAAAAGAGACCTGAGATTTTCCGATGACTCGGAAAACAATATGGACTACCAAGAGATAACAACAAAAAATGACGATTCTTGGTTCAGAAAGCACTTTTACCTCTTTATTGACAACGGACCTCCTAAGAAGTACCATACTTCGGAAACTGTGGAACTGAAGCCTCCCTCAACTGAACCCAAACTGTATATGATGACAGAACCAACGCCTGGAATAGTACCTAAAGATCAACTCTTCATCAATATCGTCTCGGATGGTGTCGCACGAAACGCCAAGCACACTCAGGAGATTAGTTTGGGTGATCTCTCTAAAGTTTTGCATTCAATTAAGGACAAACAAATCGGCGATACATTATCAAAAGGTACGATATTTTAAATTGATTATTTTAAGGTATTAATGTTAAACTAATGGCTTTTTCTAAAAAAAAAAAATGTTTTAGCTAAACCGAATATGCAAAAGGATACATTTAATCTCATTGATAAGTATAATTTAACGGATGATGCAACTAGTCGGGATGAAAGTATAATCAGTAAGGTTATTTCTGGCAAACGCAGGCATGCACCCAAGAGAGATGCAGAAACCACAGAATATTTCCCAGATAGTACTCGGGTGAGATTGAGAAGATCGATTACAAAAGAAAACCTAAATACCGTAATGGCTGATTTTATTAATAAAGGTCTAAAAGAAAAAGCTTCTACCGGCACCAAAGAAGTTTTGGCAAACGCAGGACACTTCAGTAACAGAGAAACAAATAAATTCGGTTATGTTGATATCGATCTTGTTCCGAGACAGACAGCGATTGTCAAACTGAGAGATAACGTTAAAAAGAGTAGATTTAAAAACCTTTTCAAGAAGTTCAATTTTAAGAAGAAAAATGCTATAAAACCGAAGCCAAAACGCTCTTGTCGACAAAATCGTAGAAGGGAGAGGTTCAATCCTATTAAAAAGCTGAAATCTATGTTTAAATGTAAGGATGAAAAAGAAAAAGATGAACTCGCACCCAATCGACTCACGAACCCTGATTACGGCATGGTGACCACTCACATGAACAACTATAAACCTATGAAATTTGCCAAGCCATTGTCCGTTGCAGATATGCAAAAACAGATTCCAAATATCAGTGACATCTATTTCGAGCCTGAAGTAAAGAAAGGTACCACAAAACTGACTTCCAACTTCCATTTGGATGACAAAGATCGGGATCTGTTGTATAATTATCATCCTTCGTCGTCTAATAGTAAGCCGCCGGTCACCAGTGAGTCAAAACCTGGTAAGTTTGTCCCTAAAAGGTCAAAACCTGGTAAGTTTGTCCCTAAAAGGTCAAAACCTGGTAAGTTTGTCCCTAAAAGGTCAAAACCTGGTAAGTTTGTCCCTAAAAGGTCAAAACCTGGTAAGTTTGTTACAATAATAATAGTAATTTATACAGTAGCTTTTTGGGACTTAAGAAGAAAGACTTAAAAAAACTCTTCTCAAGAAAGAGTACCATTATGGTACTTATCCTGCCAAGCAGCATTACTGAGTTATTTTACAAGCCAGCAAAACTTATGGGCTCAGCTCACGAACCCAGATTGCGAGTCAGTTCTGTGGCTTATAACAAAAGCCAGTCAGTACTGAATGTGAGTTTTCTGAAATGATCAAATGACGTTCACTAGGTGGCAGCGCTGAGACGTCAGGTCCGGGCACCTGTCGGAAGTGTCAAAGCGCCTATATTTCCATTAGTCGTGACTGAATGATGAACCAATGAATGAAACTAATGATGAACGTCATCATATATTTTATACTCAATGTCAAAGTGGTGCCAACTGGCGGCATGAATATTCATGAAAACTCACATTGCCTTTAAATGTATTCGTTCACGAGGCCAGTGAAAGGCCAGTGTCTGAACTGTCATCTGACTCGCAAACTGGCCTATTGTCCGATGCTCATAATGGTCAAGCAAGCAAAGGTTTTGCCGATCTTCGTAGCCTGCCCAGGAATGCAAAGAAGGGTGTACAAAAGAACCGCTCGTATCGAAACGTCCTAAAAGCAAATGGTCCTAATAGCAAAATGACATAATTATAATCAAAACGACACTAGCAAATGTCCTATTAGCAATTCGTCCTACGAGCATTTTGTCCTATTTGCAGAACGTCCTATTTGTAAAGTACAGTAATGCTGAAAAATCACTACCTCTCGGTTTTCCCCTCTGGATCAACTAAACAGATTCGCAACTGGACAGATTCGCAACTGGACAGTTTCGCAGCTGGACAGATTAGCAATTGGATAGAATATAGTCGTGAAAAAATAGTAAAAAGTAAGTATAAACTATGAAACAGGTATTAACAGCATCACCTTTGTACCTATTTTTCTGTTATTTTCTTCTTGTCTGTTTATATAAGTGTGTACATAAATGGTTAAATAAATAAATAAATTTAGAAAGTGTTTATTCAAGGAAAGTCTAACTAACACAAAGGCACGACCATAGAATAAGACATGTCTTACAATCTTGTATTGAGAATTTGTTTTAAGGTAGGTAATATTAAACAAAATCTTCCATTTGTAACTTATGATTACGGGGCGAAAACTAATATTGAGATAATTTTATCGACCGTAAGCGTTCTAAGCATGTCATGACTGATTTTTTTTCGTAAACGCAGTCCGATAATATATTTTTCAACACATTTGCTCAAAAAATGCATTACGAAGCCTGTATACATTGTTCGAAAGTTAAAAATTACGCAACGTACAACGGAACGGGCGGTAAAATAGGTAGGTACTCGCAGCCATACAATACTATTTTAAGTACTGTCTTTCTGTTTTTGTGTAATATTGTGTGCTTTAACCTGGGTCAAATAAATGTATTCAGTTTCTTTCTTTCTTTACTCTCACCTAAGTACATGTTTTACCGCCCCCTTCGTTGTATAGCGCCGTGCGTATTATTTACGGTTTTTACTTAATTACAATAAAAAATTATATAAGAATTCCACCAAGGAGTTTCAAATTACGAGAATAAATAAGCTGAATGATCGAACCTTCTTGGAAGCGCTTTTGCTCAATACAATACGTTTATCTCACTTTAGTATTAAAGAGAAAATGAGACAAAAGATGCTTTTCGACTCGACTATTGCGATTCGACTTTTTGCGATTCTAATTTTCATCACGCGCACGTAGCGCCATTTGGAAATGGCGCCATTTTCATATTAGAAACGTCAAAGATTGTTATTGTTGCGACTTTCTGACTGATATTTTTATAAACAAAAGTTTGTTTCATTACCTATTGTACTGTTTTCTCGCAAATGTGTTGAAAAACGTTGTATGACACACGCGCGGAAATTGATATTTACAAACTCGTGACTATGGTAACTTGGCACTTGGCTAGGTAAGTTGGCACCTGCGAATTAATGCCGAAATCCCCAACTATACCATCAATTTTTATGTCTTACAGTTATTAAAAAAGAAATTAAAATCAGTGATACCAAAATAAATTGTACTGCGAGGAAAGAAAACGTCGGCCAAAGCAAATTTTGATTGATAAGCAGATACAATAGTTATTTATGATACTAGTGCGGGAAGTTGGTTTTTACAAACGAGTAGACGAATGTAAGCCCGAGACGAAGTCGAGGGCTTACCATAGTCACGAGTTTGTAAATACCAATTTCCGCGCGTGTGTCATACAACGTTTGTCAACATATTAGCGAGAAAATAGTACAATAGGTAATGAAACAAACTTTTGTTTATAAAAATATCAGTCAGAAAGTCGCAACAATAACAATCTTTGACGTTTCTAATATGAAAATGGCGCCATTTCCAAATGGCGCTACGTGCGCGCGTGGTGAAAATTAGAATCGCAAAAAGTCGAATCGCAATAGTCGAGTCGAAAAGCATCTTTCGCCTCATTTTCTCTTTAATACTAAAGTGAGATAAACGTATTGAGCAAAAGCGCTTCCAAGGAGGTTGGATCATTCAGCTTATTTATCCTCGTAATTTGAAACTCCTTGGTGGAATTCTTATATAATTTTTTATGGTAATAAAAAAAAACCGTAAAGAATACACACGGCGCTATACAACGAAGGGGGCGGTAAAACATGTAGGTACTTAGGTGAGAGTAGCTATTTTACCGCCCGTTCCGTTGTCTGGTGCGTAATTTGTAACTTTCAAACAATGTATACAGGCTTCGTAAATGCTTTTTTTGAGCAAATGTGTTGAAAAATAATAAACAGTAGTGGTACAAAGTTAACACAATCGCTACCCTTGGTTATGTCAACATGTAGCGAGAAATGCTGGTACACCGGTTTCGGTGAAATTTTGAATGTACCGTCCCGTAATACCTATGTCTGTATTTTTTATTAAATCTCTTGTGCTGGTTTAATTAAAAAATTTAAACACAATTATTTAATCTGCACGACAATCTTATAAAAATAAGTCAACTAGACATTCAGGTCGACCACAGGACCACTTTTTCATTACGTCCATATTCCCAACTCATCCACTTTCATTATGTCAAGGACTGTACACGTTCTATCCAATTGCTAATCTGTCCAGGTGAGAATCTGTCCAGTTGCGAATCTGTTCAGTTGCTCCGGAGGGCGGTATTCATTGTCATGGATCAGTATGGCATGGCATATATTTGAAAGGTAATGGTGCCGATTCTGTTGTACACCGAACTAAACCACTAAACTATCACTAAAATTCCTTACTTTTGGCTATGAGAATCTTAACGCTATTCTGCAAAATAAAATCTCTAAATTTAAAAATAATTTTGACACGTCTAAAATCAAATTTGGCAATTTCGACTCCACGTGCTACTTGTTTGCCGTACCACGTGATTTTTTTTTAGAGCCGGAGGCGCGCATTGTCTGCAGCCTCGACATGTTTTGTATGGAATTTTTCACTTTTTGTAAGTATGGAAAATATGAAAAAAAAAAAAATTACCAACACTTTGGATTTTAGAGGTTTCGGGGTTCTATAAAGGGAGTCGAAATTTTCATTATTTTTGCGATAGGACACACCGTTTTCGAGATATGAGCAAAAGAAAAGAAAAAAAGATACCTACAGTACTGTTTTTGCATCTGAAGTCGAGGTGTTGGTGTGAATTTTAGTTCATGACAACTAATTTTATTCCACACCTTTTTAATCGCGATTAAAAACAGGCACATTTAGTTACGACAATCCAAATTTTTGGTGAAAAACGTAAAATTCAGAATAGCAAAATTGCCATTTTCACTAAATTATAATCTCAGTGCCATCTTAGTGCTGTCAAACTAAAATTTGGTTAAGTTGTGTCACTTAATAGTCAATTTCAGAATGGGAAATCGTCGTTTGACAGGAATAAACTAAATTTTGGTGGTTTTTAGTCTAGTTTAGAGAATTTTGTGACAAGAGAATCGGCACCATTAACTATTTAAATTAAAATAAAGAAGAATTAATGCACTGGGCACATAAAAAGCATATTTTATTGCATGTAAATTTCAATCGTTTCTAAATAAGCCTATTTAGAGCTTTTGTGCGTCTATATTGATTAGCTTTTTTTATAACATAACATTACATCACGCCTGTAATCCTTGAAGCAGAAATGTACCTATAGTAAATAAATCATTCGCAGTACCTAAACTATGGCAACCTGATCAAATGGGTTAGGTTAAATGATAAATGATTTTATTTCTGTAAGTAGGTTTGAACAAACACTTTTACACGTCAATCATATTTTTTTTTAAACTAGATGGGGTCGGCGTTTCCTATCTGACTACTCTGAGAAGAAAGGCCGAAACAAACTCAGAGGTCACAGTCTCTTTTAAAGTCCAGACAAAATCTTGGTCAGGTCATGTGAAAGCTATGTAGATCGGTGTCTGCAATGGTCTTTTGAGGAAAGAACCACACAGATTGAGTGGACCTGTCCAGTCAGTGCACGCAATTGTCAGTAATCGTGCAGCTCAACTTAGACTCAAGGAGCTCAACGATTCGACGAACAATACCAAAGAAAGGACATTTGAGTAGGCCGCATAAATTACTCAAACTGTCAGATCATGATTACGTTGAGAAAAATACAAAAATAAATATAAATAAATCAATGACCAACATAGTTCTCACATTCACAATAATTAGAATAATATTATAATAATCTTTGAGGACCATGTAGATTTGTGTCTGAAATGGTCTTTTGAGGAAAGAACCACACAGATTGAGGTTATTACTAGATTGAGGTTAATACTATGACCTACATAGATATAATATACGTTAGATTGTCAATGTGATTAGGGCGAGACCGAAAACAAATTACACCAGTATGCGTATGATGTGCATACAGTGCACTATGGAGAGTAGAGGTAAGGAGAACTATCTCATATGGGGTGTTAAATGAAAAAATGTCCAGCATATACAGTAAATAATAGTTCAATAACCCTCCAAAATGGCGCTAGCGTAGGCAAATGGTGTGGTATGCATGTAGAAGTTGTTAACGGACTGAAGTATGCGGAATTCAAAAAATTTACGGATTGAAGTACGCCGTGTTAGAAAATTTTATATTTTTAGTGACTAGAGTAGTTAGTAACAGTCCAGTATACTATACCTCAACAATTTACGTAGTGCAACATTATTTTGTAAACATAACTTAAAAGTGGCTACTGTAGCGGCACCCCTAAGTAGCACATTTTAACGGACACTTTTTATACACAGAGATAGTTCTCCTTACCTCTACCCTCCAGTGTCCGAGAAAAAATAGGGTTGTGCTCACTAGCTGCCTCAACTTCACTACAACTACATTGCAGTGTCTTCGTATAGATCTCCTGGTTTAAAACAAATGTGGATAAATAAAGTGAATACCTAACTAAATTTTTAAAGCGATAAAAATACAACTACAAACAAAACGTGTTGGATTTTTAATTTCCTCCAAAGAGAACTAATCTATAGTAAATATGTGGTAGGTATCTAAGCTTTCCTTGGAAGTATTTAGCAATTTTGCTTCATACTTTGTTTGTATTAATGAAATAATGTTCAATTGTTAGTTTTATTAATAGGCGTTACTTAATGATTTGATAATGCTGGCGAATCATACTGTGAATGTCAAGCGTGTTAAAAAAGTTAAATTTCAGGACACGATATTCGTTTATCATATTTTATCGAAACATATTTTCATATTTCCCTTTTATATCTTTTTGAAAAACACGTTCTTACTGTAAACCTATCTCATACACATCTTGAGAATCATAAATGAGGCCATCTACGTCCTTCATGTATTCACATGAAACCCTTTTCGGTTTCACCATAAAGTACGGTCAACGTTACGATAACACGTTTGAAAAACTAGGAATTCACGTACTTCTTATTATTTTTAGTATAATTTCTATGCACTCATGGCATAGACGACACACGAGCAGCCTGTGAGCTAGATATACTCAAAAAACGTACAGTGCCCTCCGCGTGCAATAAAACAACGCGTTCAGGGTGCTGTTGAGGCAGCCGCGCTACTCCAGGGAGGTTCGCGGACGCACATGTGGATGGTTTCTTTGCCACAATGCGTAAGCGCTGTGCGTCCCTGGTGCCCTGGTGTCCTGGTGGGGTGTGGGGCGGCAACAACAGTATCCAGTCTCTAATTTCGAGCAGACTGGACTGTCCGAACGTGAAGCCATTTCCCATGGAATGGTGCAGTCGCGGTGAAGCATCGGACAGTGCTGCCGCTGTGTATATTACGAGTATATAGGAATTTGTTTAGGATGTAGATAAAATGATCTTAATTACCTACTAACATAGGATAAGTTTACAAACAAATGAGTCATGGTTAGGTACTTGAATAAATAAATTGAATCGAATTAATGTAATAAAATGCGATGATTTTCCCGCACCCATTTTGTATAAACGAAATCATTGCATTTCTAAAACATTGCATGTAAGCAGTTAAACATTCCAGTCCCTTCCGCCTGACGCAGGTCCTCACTGGACACGGTTGTTTCGGGAGGTTCCTGTTCCAGATAAGGCGGGAGGAAACGCCCGGGTGTCACCATTGTGTGGATCGCCCGGAGGACACGGTGGAGGTCTGCCCTGCTTGGGCGGAGCACCGCCCTGTCCTCGTGCAGGCGATTAGTGGTGGCGATCTCTCGCGTCCAGCCCTGGTCCAGGCCATGGTACTGAGCGAGAGGGCATGGGAAGCCGTCACCTCCTTCTGCGAAGCAGTAATGCTCGCGAAGGAGGAGGCGGAACGCGTGAAGGAGAGGCAAAATTCGCGCCCTCACGCCCCTAGCCACCGCAGGAAACGCCCTGTGCGTCGGGAATCACAAACCGATTCCCGGCCACCGTAAGCGCGGGCTTACGGACGGTGAGCAATGGGTAGCTCGTCATCCGTTAAGGACCAGGCCCGGGTCGACGACGCGTTGTATTCCACGCGCGCCTCGAAAGAGATGTCAGCACCAATGACGAGGTCCGCTAGGGCCGATGCCTGCCAGGGTTGCGGGAAAGTCCGAAAGGATTACCGTGGCCCCTGGCACAGGCAACTGAAGGAACACGGGTGGGTTTTAGTCAGTAAGAGTCTGACACTAAGGGCGGGAGAAGTGACTTGATGATTTCCCACCATCAAAAAAAAAAAGGAGTAAGGAATTAACATATTATTACGCGTTGCGCCACTAAAAGCTAACACCTGCACCCTGATTGCGTAACACACTTGCAATCACAATCTGAATCATTCATTCATAATTATGTTCAAATAATTTATATAAACAACGTAAATAACGCAATGAATGTTGTTGAACTGGCCAAATAAAAGTCTTTGCTACTGTTAGTTAGAAATTGGTGTTCTTTTGAGTTGGGAAGGGGAACAGAAAGTTCAATCGACGAAACGTAAAATAGAATTGCAATGTCGGTGCCCGATATGTAATCCGACCAAAAATTCATTAACGAATGATGAACGGAAATGGTATACCCATCTCTTTTACATTACATTACGATACGTAATACTTTCTTGTCTTTGAATTTTATAACATGACATTTCGTTTTAATCGTAGGTATTGTATGTGGTTTCCATTTAAATAGGTAGTTCATTGATTGACGAAAACGTCAGATGGAAAAATATGTTTTAAGTTTTTTTTATAATTTGTATTCATTTTTACATGAGTACATGGATATTTTGCCCGCTGATAAAGTACCGAATTTCCCTTTACTACAGCGTCGAACAATATAAAATTGTAAATAAGTTTTTTCAAACAAGTCGGTTTTTATTTTTTAAAGTTTTTAGTCTCGAGCAGATGACACATAAAATTATTCCTTTAACAAATCTCACATGTATGCGAGATGAGTTGACTGTACCGTTTCCATTCTTTTGTTTTTATGATCATTTGCTCGTAGGACATTTTTCTAAAGTGTCGTTTTATAATGGGTTTTTTTGCTATTAGGATCATTTGCTTTTAGGACGTTTCGACACGGAGGGCAAAATAATAAACTTGCCTACAACTACATATTTCTATACAATTGTCAAACTAAAACTAACACCCATGACTTTTTTAGGCAGTGAGATTATGACGACAGCTCCGAGAACCACAATACAAGCACCGTCAGCACCGTCATCATCAACAAATCGAATGGTATCGACCACCAAAAAGCCAGAAATACAGAGGATACCACCTTGCAATGTAATGACAGTGAACGTGAAGACGATGCGACCATCAACAACCACGTTTATGACTACAGAAACCACTTCTCTAATGACAATTGACGACATGAGTTTGGTTCTCGATAACATGCAAAACAAACTAAAAAAAGATCAAGAAATTACCCCTAGAGTAACTACAACTACTACAGTATACAATACTTCTTATGTACGACAAACGGGGAAATACGAATTCAAGAAACACGTACCACCACCGCTGCCTATGAAAAGTCCATTTGAGGAACTGCTTATTAAAAGTAAACTCACAAGAATCGCGAAAATCCCGATTAGGAAACGACGTTACAAGAAAAAAAGATACGATGGCTCTGAACTAGTTAATATTGGTAAAGGCTTTGATGGGACAGTTCTAGAGTATATACACGATTTAGGAAGCAAGAAAACCTCCCCAGAAAGGAGAAAATCATTTAAAGGAAACACCTCGAAGAAAATACACCATTCTCATTTAGGCAAGGTTAGTGACAAGGACGGAAGTAGGTACACAGATTATTTCAACGATCTGTTAATGTGGCATAATGATATATTGAACCTGGATTCAGTAACCGATCCTTTATGGGAGAATATAATGAAGACCGTACAATCGGACACAGGAAACATTTACACGACGCCTAATATACATAGTCTATTAATCGGATTGAAGGAGATGAATGAATTTTTAAACCCGGCGGATAACATTAACAGATCAGCGGTAATTATATCCTCAAATAGATCTTTGAACGCGGGATCGAAAGACCGCGTTGGTGTAAGACAAATCAAGAATCATCTGAATGACCAGGGGATCATACGGAGCGTGGCTATGGATGATAACACTATAGTAACTAGTAAAGATATGATTATTAAAGGAGAAGCTAAGTATTTTCAGTATAATAAACCGAAAAAGTTGGCTAACCAACTAGATTACAGTGATTTCATCAGGAAACTGAATAGATTGAATGTGAATAACGATGATGAAAACAAAGTGAAGGTTCAGTTTAAAAGAAAAGGTTAATATATTAATTTATAAAGTGTATATCAGAATTATTAAGGCTGTTGTACAGACAAACCATCAAATGGAACGACGCGACGTTCTCTTTGAGACGAACATTGTAATCGCGAAAAAATGCAGTCTACATTATTGTCACAACATTTATTTTACAAACTTGAAAAGCCTTTAACGTTTCTAAAATAACCCACTGTTGGCTAAATCCTGCGAATTTGGAAATTTTGACGTTCGCTGGCTCATTGTCCTGCCTTTAGCACAATTTATTTGTGGTTGTCTTAGAATGTCTTCTTCTTCCATACATCTCGTATCACTCTGTCATCTCAGTAGTCCCTTTCTGCCTAGCCATATTATCTTTCACACAATCCGTCGTTTCCTTGGTCTTGCTCTACTCTACATCCACATTTATATTCAAAGTATTTCTTGGTCTGTTTTAGGTGGCCGCATGTTTTCTCCATCTCCTAACGATTCCGAACCAGCTATTATAGTTGACACAGCTCTCATGGCTTATGACGATGACGTGGATTCCGTCACTAAAGCTTTGGAAATCAAGAAACAATGTATGTTAACTATCATTTACTAGCGCCCGCAATGGCGACATGTCAAAACACCGAGATTTCTGTGCTAGTCTTCATCATTATCATAATCATTTCAGTCGATAGACGTCCACTGCTAGACATCGGCCACCTCCAATGCCTCTCACCTTAGTTAAATATTAATGTTTTATACACTTATAGCTTCTGAAATAAATACTCTAAATAATGGTGGCTAAAACGGTATTAAATTGTATTGTTCAGTTTAGAAGATCTAAGCGGTCACACAGACAAACACGGAAAGTGACTCAAACTCAAACCAAAACATTTATTTCTAATAAACCAATTACAGGCACTTTTGAATTGTTAGTGGACGGTCAGTCAGAGAGATAAAACCAGTTGCCCATTCCAAAGCGTAGTAGGTACCTATGGAGAAAAACAGGCAAGAAACTCCATGGACACTCTTTTAAATCAACATATTGTTACAAAAAAGTGGTTACATCATTCATATTGAAATTATACATGTGAGAATTGTGAGATCGATGTAGAAAGACGTGAACGTTTAAAGCGTCCGTAATAAAAAGATAAAAACAATTATGGAATTAAAATAAGCCGTGACTTTATTTATATAATATGTATATTATTTAAACATATCTTTTGAAATGGCAAATGTCAATATTTCATAAATATATAAGAAGCTAAGGCAAAGCCTATTGTGATTGAATTTCAGTACGAAAGCCTATAAAATGTACCGTTATCTTATTAATCTTTGTAATAAATATTTGTGTTCATTGCAGCTAGAAATTTGCAGATGTCTATAAAAGCTACACCTAAGAATAAAATAGACGTAAGTTACACCAATCCATTTTCAGCCATTGTCGGTAATTTATTTTGTTACAAAATATATACGGTAAAAATTATTTAAAAAAATATTTGTTAAAATGTACCCGATAAGTACGAAAGTATCCATAGACGATCTCCTGGTTTTTATTAAAAAAAGTTTAACTTTTCCAGCATTCGAATTTTTTAAAAACAAACAAACCGCCGATGCAGTACTACACAACACCCCTGCCGATGAAATCACTTGATTTCAACAAGTTCCTGAAGGAAAACCAAATGGACGTAGATTTTGTTACCGCCCCAATACACGAGCTACCCACGATCAAAAGCAACGGACCTACACTGAAAAAAAATAAAGGGCCTAAACAAAACTATATTATTACTACTACGAGTACATCTGCTACACTACCCACTCTTTCTAATAGCTGGAAGACTGAATCTGCAACCAGTATGCCACCGTTCACAGATATTAATGAAATTGCTAAATCAAAAAAAAAAAAAACTACTACTGCAAAAAAAAAAGGAATCACGCAACAGTTAAAGTCAAAAATAGAAAGTTTTACTAAAGCATTTGGTAAATCTGCTAAGTTTACCACGGACCAACCGAAGGTGAAACCCAAATCTACGAACAGTAGTAACACTAACAACAAAGTACCTTACTGGGAAGACGAGTTCGATAGATATAAAAGATACAGCGAGTTGGAGATACCAACAAACGCTGCACCTGTCAATTTTAACAAAGCGACGCAAGAAGTTAACTATTACAGTATTTTTAAAAAGAAAATGAAAGAAAGGTTGTTTGAAAAGAAAGCGACAGGGCCCCTAGATCATCCCACAACAGAGCCTTTGACTGTGGATCCACACAAAGATGTAGAAATAACTATAATAAACTTTGATGATATTGAAAAAATGACGACGCATCAGCCTTTTGATACCTTGAGTTTTCCGTCGTTCACGAGAGAAGAAATTGGTACCTTTACAAACTATGGTGCTGTGACGACACCAAATACTACAGTCATCTCTTATGAACTTACAAAGAAAGAGAAGGGATTGCACAATGGATTACTCTACAAAAATATATTTAAAGAACCAATTACTGGTACTTCTGCTACAAAGGAATGTTCTACAGTAGATTTAACTAAAAGTACAGAATACGTTAACCCTATAGCAAACGATGGACAGGCAGTTATGAGTAAGGAACCAATTAAAAATCCGTTCGAAAAAATACCTATGTATCCGAATATTTTGAAGAAAATAGCGCATGCGAAGAATTTAAATGGTGTCCCGAAAAGAGTCCACATAAGCAGCCATCATTATAAGTATGATGTGTTCTATGACGATATCAAGAGAACGGGCAAGACTTTAGGAGTCGAAGGGTGTGGGTATTCGTTGGATAACTTATTCTTGTAGTAGATTTTGAAAACTTTGTTATTCAAATCATAATTCTAGATCCTCGGTGCCACGTTGATGCCGGCTGTTAGAAGCCCGAAAGTCTAACAACCAGTCCTACTAAGGGGTATCGTGTTACCCAGTAACTGGGTTGTGCAGGTCACATAAGCAGTCGATCCATGTAAAATATTGGTATTCAGCTGCATCTGGTAAGGCTGGAAGCCGACCACAACATTGTTGCTAAAAAAAGGCTAGGCAAATGATAATTATTTAGCCTGTGTGGTCCAACTGCAGGTTCAGGTACTTGGTTACTGTCTGTACCTAGATGTTATTTTTCCTGGCGCTTATGCCCCAGAATTCGGGGACCTGGGGCCTAAGTATACGAATTTACAAATGTGAGTTTTAAACAGATTTTGTATAGCAAATCTGTCAAAAGGTCAAAACTGACACGCCGGAAATACCATTTCAACGTTAATAAGTTCGTGGAGTTGGTCCGCTGCTTTTTTATAGTAAAAAGTCAGTATGTATGCCTTTTCCCAAGTCGGCTTCCAGTCTGACCAGATGCAGCTAAACACATGTATTTTACATGGAGCGACTGCCTATATGACCTCCACAACACGATACTCCTTGGTAAGACTGTTTGTCCGACTTTTGGACTTCTAAACTACCCGTAACGACTGTCAAAGATCTACGAATGACAGCCGGGACTAACCGCTTAACGTGCTTTCCGAGGCACGGAGGAGTCTCCATATGTAATGGATGGTCACCCATCCACGAGCCGACCGAGACAAGAGTAGCTTGACCTTTAATCATTATTAATCAACCCGCATGGGTTGATTAAAGGTTAAGCTACTCTACTACTGTTATAATTTAGCTACGACCCTATGTGATAGTAATGAACATAATGTTTTCACCAGTCCGGCCGAAACACGCTTCGGTGGCTCGACCTAACGGGATGCGTCCAGTGAAACTCACTCACAAGTGGACTTCTACTAGTGAGTACGTTATTTTATTATTTATATTACCTTGACGCAATGATATCAGTAAAAAGAGGTAGGCAGATAGGTTATACGCGCTTCGCAAGTGGTACGTCAAATCTAAATGATGTCAAATCATTTACTAGGTTTGCATGGGTATTAGTTTATAAATATTTTTAGTAAGATTCCTCCATCCTCTACCGTCACATGGGCATGCGAAACATTTAAATTATAATATAATAATACAAAACTTGGGAACTACTTACCGTCGTATGGCAGCCAAGATTTGCTGTAAATTTTATGGTGAGGTTGTTTCGAAAAAATTTCAGCCCCTGCAGCTAGGATACGGCTCTAAAGGGGGCTGTGAGGCTGCCGTACACGCCTTGTCGACCTACCTAAATTCTGGCAAAGGAGAGGTCATCCTGAAGGTTGACATAAAGAATGCCTTCAATTCTGTTTATAGGGACACCTTGCTGGCAGAAACTAAAAAAGAAATACCTCAAATCTATAGTTTCCTTTGGCAATGCTACAGACATCCTTCTAAATTAATGTATCGGGACCACCTTTTGGAATCTGCTGTTGGCTGTCAACAAGGTGACCCCCTCGGACCAGTGATCTTTAGTTTAGCCATTCACCCAATTATTCGACAGCTAAATTCCAAATTTAACATTTGGTATCTTGACGATGGAACTTTGGGAGGCGATGTAGAAACCGTTTTAAAAGATCTACAATTCTTAGAAAATGAACGTCATTCCATTGGCCTTGATCTCAACCACTCGAAATGTGAACTTTATATGGCGGACAATACTGACAGACATCTGACACTCCCCAAGTTTAACGCAATAGCTCCAGAAATCAAAATTATTGAAAAAAGCTCTCTTCGTCTTCTTGGGTCTCCTGTCTTCGAGAATTCCTTTCCCGTTTTTATTGAAGAAAAAATACAAAATTTCAAAGACGTTTCGGAAAGATTGTTCCAAATTAACATGCATTCGGCCTTAACCCTAATCCGTTATTGCTGTTTCGGCCCTAAATTAACATATTTCCTTCGCGCTTCCCATTTATGGAAGCACACTCACCTTTTAGAAAAAATGGACCAAATTATTCGACATACATTAACTTCGATTTTAAATGTGGCCATGGACGACCGAGCTTGGACACAAGCTACTCTTCCCATTCGTATGGGAGGCCTCGGCGTCCGCAAAATTTCTAGTGTTAGTTTACCGGCTTTCATATCCTCGGTCTACGGCACTGAAAAATTAATCAGGAAAATCCTAACCCCCACACTGATTAATTTTGCTACTGCGGAGCGTGCGCGCCTGCTTGCTGTGGGTAAGTGGGAGTCGGGTCTTTGGCTTCATGCACTACCGTCGTCGAACATAGGCACTTTGTTAGACGACACTACTTTCCGCCTCGCTGCTTGCCTACGACTAGGAGCTCCTTCTTGTTCTCCCCATCGCTGTCACTGTGGCGAAGTTGTCAACAGCCTTGGACACCATGGCCTGTCTTGCAGCCGAAGTGCGGGCCGCTTAGCTCGGCACGCGAACATAAATGACATCATCCGACGAGCTCTTGTCACCGTCGGCGTTCCAGCTGTATTAGAACCTAATGGCTTGGCACGCGACGATGGCAAGAGACCGGACGGCATGTCTTTATTTCCTTGGAAGGTGGGTAGGCCTTTAGTAGTGTGGGACGCAACTTGTGTCGATACTCTTGCGCCATCCCATCTTGCTGACTCGGCGTGCTGTGCAGGCGCTGCTGCTGCGGCTGCGGAAAACCTCAAACGGCGAAAGTATAATAACCTTATCGGCAATTATATTTTCGAGCCGTTTGGGGTTGAAACCCTCGGGCCGTGGGGTCCGAGTGCTCACGGTTTGTTCAACGAAATCTCCAAACGGCTTGTTGACACTTCCCGGGATCCAAGGGCTGGCCTTTACCTTGGCCAGAGGCTTAGCATTGCCATACAACGTGGCAATGCCGCCAGTCTCTTGGGTACTTTACCAGTCGACAGCGATGCAGAGGAATTTTTCGACGCCATATTTTAATTTGTTAATAGTTTTAGATAGTTTAGGTTATTATATTTTATATTTTTGTTTGGTTAGTTTATATAGTTATTTGAAAACAAATAAATATTCTAACATACAAAATACAAATAAACGTCAAATCTAAACTTGCCTAGTTAGCCAAGGTACATAGACATAGTCTTATCTCTAATACTTCCACGTGTCATATATTAATGTGACATTGTGCCGTCTTAGAAGATCTTATGTTGGGTAGGTAACCTATTTACCGCTTTTTATTTATTAGTTCAGGGAAAAAGTTTACGTATTTTATATTCAAATTCAAGACTAAGAGCTCGTGTGGCACCCAATTATCGAGCTTTTTTTGTATACCCAGACTTTTTCAAATGGGTCAAAATGTTTTGTGGTCAACCCTAACTCTTCAGCTATGTTGTAACAACTAATATGCATCTTCCTCCACTTTTTCAAAAATGGCATCGTTTAACCTTAGGGCGCCAGCCGTTCGATTCTGTAAAAATCATACCGTGAAGACTTGCGTGGAGTGAGCTGTCAGTGTCATCCCACTGATGCTAGGGATTGACCAACGTTACATTTGCAATCATAATCGAGATTTTAATAATATTTTTTATCCAAATTCTATTGATCATCTATATTATATAAAACAAAGTCGTGTTAGTTGCACTATTTAAACTCAAGAACGGCTAAACCGATTTGGCTAAAAATTGGTGGGGAGGTAGCTTAGAACCAGGAGACGGACATAAGATACTTTTTTTTAGATTATGCCATGTTTATTTTCTTTTATTAAACCATTAGCTGACCCGGCGAATTTCGTACCGCCTTAGAATTATTAAATGTTGTGTTTAGTTAATAACTGAGTTAAACACATGCCCGGAATAGCAGCTTCACTTATCATACATTTAACATTTTAATTTTGCGATTCTATAATTACTTCTAACCAATCTACGGTTGAGTCATAATTTTTTGATAACTCACTGTTTACTATTGTCCTATGTCTACAACTTTATACCTACAAAATACGAAAAACCTTTTTCCCGACCTATTATAACATCATTGGCTTTTTATGCACTATCTAGTTTCTTCTGCGATAGGTCCTGTACCTACTCTAAATAAAACAAGGAATCCATGCCAGTAACTTGCACTAAAGTAAGCAAGTAAGGCTCCATTTACACGGTGCAAGCTTATTGCCTGTGGCTTACCATACAAAAGCAACAATTGGCTGGCACCGTCTAAACAACACGTACAATTGTTGCACGATACGGGCAAGTTAGTTACCCTTCAAAACTGAAACAGCACGTACAATAAAATCACACGTACAATAAAATTGCTCGTAAAATAAAATCGTATTCAATTCTGGCGCCATAACAACTTCTGACTTACGGTTGCCGAAAAAATATCGGTCGAATCGATATTTTTTGGCGATATGTATAATATTTCGTTATGTATAATCGAAGTACCGATATTAAATAACAAGTATCAAAAAGCAAAATTTGGCACCTATAAAAAACACCCTAGATTGATAGGCTGGAATTCGGATCCGTAAAAAAAATATAGCACCCACGCTTGCTTTAGGTACGTGTCCCACTTCTTAGTGCTCATATACATGAGCGGCACGCGCTAACGGCATCGGCAGAGAAAACCGCAGCCGGCGACACGTGCGGCGACGTGTTAACGGCTGATGTCGCCGCTCGTGTATGCCCCAACAGCCGTAGACAGGTCGGCGGCGGCCGTAGAGGACGGCTGCAGTTGCCTCCGCCGTTGGCGCGTGCTGCTCGTGTATATGAGCACTAACTCCTCGGTGACAGTTGATTCGACTTCGTACTTTTAAACCACAGGCTTAACAACTCACTTGTTGAAGATGAGAACTTCATTTTTAAAAGTCGCTAAAACGTATTGACGTTTTAGCGACTTTTAAAAATGAAGTTCTCATATAAAAAAATAAATAGGATAGATCGATATATTATTTTTTTAATAAATCGTAAGCGATATCAGTCAATCCAATTTGTAGTATACTTTTTGACAGTTTCGACATCCCTACTCTGATTGGTGCATCCATGGGTATGTCACAAAGGCATTCAAGCAACACACACTGCAACACACTACACACACACACACACACACTGCACAAACAGACACATCACTGCACACACACACTGCTCCAATGCTGCACACCACACACCACCACAGCAACACCATCACCACCATACCACCACCACCGCCACCATCACCACTGCATACTTTTATGCAAGTTACTGGTATGAATATTCCTGGCTTAATTCCTGAATTTGTTCTTGTTGACTGTGCTATTATTATTGAGTCAAAAATACTTAGTATTTTGTGAAAGGGACACTCTGCAAATGGGAAATTTTTGTATACAAACGTATACAAAAATTTCCCTTTTGCAGAGTGTCCCTTTCACAAAATACTATAATAGAAATAGCTTATCTCTATCTTACTCTTAATGCAACAATTATTGTCACGGATAAGTAACTCGTGTAAAGTTTTTAGAAAAGGAACCAAAACTGAAGTCGTCAAGAACGTCAATAGGACTTCGCACAGGATTCGACCGAAGAGAAAAAGTAAGTTTTTCATCCCATCTATTCAAAAAGGACGACTTGGTTCGCCTTTGCACCCAAAGCACAACTCATGTGCTTTGGGTGCAAAGGCGAAGCAAGTCGTATGAGTAGTTAAACGGAACCGTTTAACTACTGTTTCTTAATGAAATAGAAAGAAAAAGATGCACACAACTTAAATTTAGTTTAGTTAGTGAACAAGGGAATCGGCACCATTGCCCTGTTTGTGTTCTTTCCAAATATTCTAAAAAACAGAGTATAATTGTAGGTGCCATCGATCCATCTTGTCTGGTCTCAACTACTTAACATCAAATCTTCGTTCATCTAGTTTGGAGGAGAGAAGAACCACATAAAAAGCGCAAGTATTACACCTTTCGAGTATGTAAACCGAAGCCTGATGGAGGATTGACCGAGACCGAGAGGTATTTCAAGACGACGAAACTATTATCGGCACTGGACATCACAGGTGACGTCTCCAGGACACGGGATGACGAACCCGTTGCATCAGCAGTGGTTAATACTGCTTTAGTCACCGAGAAACCGCATGAGGAGCCCTTCACATCAGCAGTTGACAAAACGTCTAAAATCTCCTGGAAACGGCGGCATACGGAACCCATAGATATAGAGGATGTGGTGACCATGTTGGATAGACCGGACATGGGGGTAACCAAGTCATATATCGAGGATGCGGTGACCCTGTCAGCTATGCGGTCTGAGTATTTCACAAGCGCCACTATCAGAGGTATTATAAAAGCTCCCCATTATTATTATTTTTACCAAAATCATTCTTCTGAGAAACGACAGCAGGTAGATGATCCAAAATTTTAATTAGGTTTCTTGTATTTTTAAACAATGAAGGTAAAAAAGGGCATAACCTGTAGTGATTGAAAGCTCTCAAAGTAAGCCAAAATTACGCTACGTTCAGGTCCACGCAATATACCAACTTGTATTTTTGCCACTGTGACGCGGAATTCAAAGAGTTACCAAAACCAGTCAAAGATAATATTTAATCTTTGACTGGTTTTTAACGGCGTGTGACGATTGATTCCTTGTTATTATCATAGCCGGAAGACGTCCACTGCTCTGCACATAAGCTAAGTATCGCCGGTGGCGCTTCTCTCCCCCAAATCTTGGCAGCCAATTCAATGTTCCCACATTACTAAAGGCTTCTAATGACAAGCCTTAACAACTGACAAGAATGTATTCATAATAGACTGCTGGCATCCACATGCAGTCACACGCTGCCGCGCATTTTTCCTGAAGCTTTCAAACTTCGCACCTTAACGTATAACGTCTTGAACTTAGCCTAAAAATTAAAGTTAATCTAAGTAACTTCACAGAAAGTCTAAGGACAGCGTTGTTAACATCATCAACTACCGCTGCGCCAGTGACCAAGGCTCCGACTAAGCCTGCAACCAAGGCTGCAACTAAGCCTGCAACCAAGCCTGCAACCAAGCCTGCAACCAAGCCTGCAACTAAACCTGCAACTGTGGTTGCGTTTACACCCCAGCCGGGCTCGCTGGTCTACAACCTGAAGCAGCTGAAACCAACCACAACTTCTAGAAAGCCAAGCAAAGACAAGAAGAAACTACCCTCTGGCCCTGAAAAGAATCGACATAGGAGGCTGTTTAAGATTTCTGCTCGTGAGTATTTTTCAAGCCATAAAGGCAGGCGGCGCACTAGTCGCCGCCGGCTATGGAGGAGTACATGTTCATTGCGAAAAGGGGACATTCTACGAAAGAAAGGAAAATTCCGCGAAAGAGTGTTTTGCGAATGGGAAATTCTGCGTAATGCATTTTGCGTGGGATACATTTTCCGCTCACGAATGGCAGCAACCATCAGGCTGATCTTATGGTTGTGTATACATATCACCTTTGTTCATTGTTACGCGTCTGACCTGCGCCGCAAAATGCTTTATAAGTTACAGTTACAACTGCGCTAACTATTCACGCGGGCCGTAATGACACAATTTTTTTTTTGTTTTTTTTTTTTTTTTTTTAATAAACGTTGCCTCACACTAGGAATTTCTCCTGTATCGTGGGTGCGTTTACAAACATTGAAACTCACATACACAAACAGCCAGACCCGGAATAACTACTTGCAGGTCATACAAATATTTGTTCCGTGCGGGAATCGAACCCGCGACACGAAGCGCAGCAGTCAATCGCTTAACCACTGCGCCAACCGTGCCGTGAATAGCACTATAAGATCAGCAGAACTGTCGCTCATTTATGAGCAGCAGAACTGTCGCTCATTTATGAGCTCAATAATTAATGGTTTATTAATGTTCAGTTCTACAGAACCGATGGAGAAGTTTAATGAAAAATCTGACTGCGACCACCAAACGAACGAACGCCACAAAGCGTACAAACGCCACAAAGCGTACGAACGCCACAAAGCGTACGAATGCCACGACCCCGAGCCCGAAATTTAAGCCAAAACGCACCTGTTTTTCATTTCCTGATTCACCAAGCCCATGTGAGTAGTGGTGGTTTATATTACCGTAAAGCTTTATCATAAAGCTCGCTATTTTAACACACGGTATGTACTGCACGCTTATATACATAATATAATGTATGTGGGAGTAAAAGGGCTGAGAGAGGAAACGTGAAAGACATTTATCACAAACTGGTTTATTCGTATAAGGGCCGATTTTTCAATAGTCAGATATCTTTTATCTGAGCAATAAATATTGTGGTTTGACCAAAAGCTGTCAAACCACAATATTTATTCCTCAGATAAGTTATCTGACTATTGAAAAATCAGCCCTAAATAAACTAGTAAAACACATAAAAATACATCTTATTTAAGAAATCGCGTCTTATCGTCTTTTTCCCGTCATTCAAAAGCTACTGTCATTCTACTTTTTCAAACAACTTCTACGTCATCCCAAGCATACGTCTTTGCCATACGCCATCTGTCTCGCTTACACCTTAACGTTCAGCTCCTTCACACAGTCATGCATTCATCAATGTCCATTCTTACATAATATATTTACTGATCAGGGACTCGGTCATGCTTTTCGAAACCGATAAAATTACTCTCTGTTGGCTAAATCCTGCGATGTAATAATTCCGAAATTCACTAGCTGCCCTTATCTCTTTTCTAGCCACATCATCTTTTACAAATCTATTATTTTTTTATATTTTTTTCTGTTTCTTTGAGCTTCTTCTACTCTTATAACCATCTACATTTATGCTCAAAACTTTCTTGACGAAATGTTCTTCATTTCTCCCCATCACATACCCGTACGTACCATGGCATGTTCGCTGACTTTAAAATTGGTATAACAATCAAAGACGTATCCACAGTTAACCGTCTTGATGGCCTAGCGGTCGCAAAGGCGACTACTGAGCGTGAGGCCCTGAGTTCGATTCCCAGGTCGGGCGAAGTGTTAATTTGGTTTTACCATTAGGAATTTCTCAGTAGCAACCAGCTTAACAGACTAGCAATGGCAATGCCTTTCATTATGTCAGTTCAACAACAATAATTGCGTTATTTACGTTGTTGAGCAGACAAATTTTTCAAACCTAAGAAATTGATTAGTAATTTCCTTCAACATTCTTCGGATTGTGATCGAGTGTGTGTTACGAAATTAGGAATTCGGTGTCTGGATTTAGGCCTGGTTGATGGCCATAAGCCCGCCCCCTGTAACATGGAACTTGAACATAACTGGCGAACACCTATACTTAAGGGGGGGGCAGTAATGTAATGTTTTCCACAGATGGTGTAATAAAACAGACCGCAACCAATGCAATAAAACTGGCGCTAGAGGGAGCAGATGATCGCGAAGGATTCCGCTTATCGTGCAAACCAGACTGCTCTTCTAAGCAGGTTCGCTGTCTTTACGTTAATCTTAGGGAAGCTACACACTTGTTCGTGTCAGCACAGTCTGTTCGCCAGTATTTTATTTTGCAGAAAAATAAAGCTGATCTGAAGCAATTACTACACATGATTTGCTTTCATTCGGCTCGTGCCGATTAGAAAACTCCGTTCGGCATCTACCCTCGCTTTTGGGGTCGGTTCGGCACAATTCTGGCTAAGCCGAGCGTCTTTTTTCTTGGAACAAATCCTACATATCGATTTTGCTGATCGGCTGTGCCCAGTCAAGCGACCCGACCAAGTGTGTAGCACTCCTAACAGGTCTTAACTGCCTTACAGAGTGCAAATTGACAACAATTCACGTTTTCAAGATGCTGATAATATTAATTGTAATTACGTACACCCGTATTTTTAATTATTTTCTTGTTTGAAATCAAAATCGAAAAAACGAAACGAATCGAATTTCAAAGATTTTTATAATGATTTTTTTTTAAATCTTTGAAATTCGTTCGATTCTAAGCAGATGCTAACGCCAAATGATCTGACTCCTCAACTGACCGCGGAACCAGTTTCCAAAGCCCACACAGCACGGAATCTCAGGCCATCTAGAGACGGCTTTACTAATAAAATTCGTGGCACCAAAAGTGCTTTGAGCTTACAACTTCTGTCACGGACCGCTTAAAAAGCCGCAGTTTCTAATTCTAGACGCAATTTTTGTAGTAGTGCGTGTAATCTGCGACACGCTTGGTTTGATGAGAAGTGTTGACAATGCCACCTCTAGCAGTGGCTGCCGAGGCGTTTCCGTGCTCTTTAGGAACCAATGACATGTTCGCTCATGAGACAAATTCGCTCAAAAGCGAGCCCATAAGACAAATTTTATCAAAAGCGTTTTTTGGTTTTCCAATGTGCTCTTTTATACTCTCTAACGTGATGATATTATCGTGGACGTCCACGTCGACGTCACAGCATAACAATAAATAAGTCGATAACACAGGCAAGTAAAATGTTTGGAAACAATATGAGGACACTTTTAAATTTCCGCCCACAATAACGTTTTACCGTGCACGTATTTCCATGTATTTTATGGATGTAGACGTGGACGTTCACGATAATATAGTCACGTTAGAAATTCAAAGTGCACAAATTCAGTCTTCTAACTGTTTTATTTTACCGTCTCGTTTGTTTTCGTTGCTATAGACACTTTTCGCTCCTTTCTACGGCTTAAGAATTGAAGTTCAAAATAAAACAGCTCACTAATTTTGAATTCTTGATAGATTTTGATGCCGCCAAGTCAGGATGAATCAGAAGATGTAACGCCAGCGAGCTTTCAACATCATAAATGTAAACCAAATCATGAAGTCTGTAATGGCGAGGTATATGTTGAGCCTGAAACTTATAACGATCAGGTGAGTTTATTTTAAGTACCTATAGTGTTTAGTTTTTTTGACGACACGTTTGGTGCAGTGGCTATAGTGGCTAAGTGTAGTCAGCGAAACCAAATGGCAGGACCATTTGGTTCGAATCCCGGCAGGGGCAAATGTTTGTATGATGAATATGGACATTTGTACCCGAGTCATGGATGTATATTTATAATATGTATGTATTCACGAAAAAAAAATGTATTTAAGTAGTCTATCAACCATCTGGTATCCATAACACAAGCCTTAAGTGGTTAACTTGGAACTAGATGGTGCTGTGTGCAATGTCAGACGATATTTATGTATTTATTTATAATAATGGTCTATTTCCGGATAGGCAGTACTACCAGATAAATTAAAAAATGCCACACATTTTTTCGATTCGGCATGATTCAGTACGATTCGGTACAGCCGGGCGGCATAATCAGCAAGGTGAAATTACATAAGCCAGCGAAAGGACACGAAAAAAAAAACTAATTTTTTTGGATCAATGACGGCTGATAGTTCAGGTAACGTGAAATATGAGTTGGGAAAATCCGTATTGTTTTTGTTTTATCGTGTTAGATTCTATATCGATAGGTACCAATCACGTCTGCGGAGTTACACTAGCAAATCTAATTTGACCCTGTATATTCGATTGTGCCTCCCGGCTCACCCGGCTGTGGCCGAGCCAGTGTGTAGTCTACCTAACAGTTTGGCAAGAATTAACCTAAAATTTTCCCTCTGTCGCATTGAAGATATCCTGCAATAATATATTACTAGTGTGAAAGTCTGTATGTCAGTGAATTTGAATATTTGTTAATCAACCACACCTCGGTAGGTCGGATTTCAATGAATTTAGCACACGGGTAGACGACACCCAGGATTAAGACGTAGTATAACTTTTTATCCCGGATACAAGATATTTTTTTTTACCTTTTATTAGGGGTGAAGAAGCTGACAAATGCTAGTAAAGCACGAAGAGTCTGTAACGCCACTCTGTTGGTTAGTAAATACGATGTAAAGGCTCATTTTATTCCGCAGATGTACTACGAAATGGGACCAATGCAGTGTTCATGTCCAAACGCTACACAGGCCCCGTATGGAGGACACGAGAACATCTTACATTGTGACATCAAACGGGAGGCCCAACTCAACACGTTCACAGCCAAGGACGTGGCTGCACTGGAAGTTATCGTAGACCTCATGAAGAACACGCTCAGCTACGAAGACAATAATAACGTGCCCAACGTGTTCCGCCACAGCAACATAATCATGCAACCTTACGCCACGAAACCTATAAAATCAAACGGCAGTACAAACTCTATACAAGTCCACATAGCCATACCTTTCGATTTCCAAAATGGGAAGAAAAGATCCCCCTCTGTTCCCGGTCCGGTGAGAGTACGGAAAGTCTTCTCCGCGAAGATGTCAACGCCTGTAGATTTAGAGTACCAAGTTAATTCCTTCGAAGGCACCATAGCACCCACATCCACCAAACCAAGTAACATCATTAATTCTACCGACGATGGTGCTTCTCCAGGGATGTATCTGCTAATCGATAAACCTAGAGATGGGTTTGCGCTAAAACCGGTCATAGGTAAAATTAATTTGACCGATTTAAAGGCACGACAGGCGGCGGCCGGAACAGTCAGTATGACGGAATCGAAGCCAACTGACACCAGGGAAGAAACTACGAGTTTGAAGAGTTTAGCCAAAGTTACGCTCAGTAAGGATTTTGTAGCAGCAGTGAACCAGCAGTTGATAGAAATGTATGAGAATATGTCGAGAGTTAACAAAGACGTTAAAAACAAGAACATAAGACTGGCTCGGTCGGTTTTTCAGTCTCGCAAGCTAAAAGAAAAGAAGGAGGGAAGGAAGAGAAATGCTGAGAAATATGTCATCAAGAGACGCATAGACTGGGAGGCGGTAAAACAGTTTTTTGGCCACGACAGAGTTTGCAACTGCAAATGCAGAAGTAACAAAACTATGTGCAGGGCCTGTGCAGCCAGCGATGCCGTCATAGACGAACTCATATTTGAATTTGACAACATTGGTCGGTACATGGCCGACCACTGTACTGAGATACAAACGTTCTTTTGGATGAACCCGATAGGGGGCCAGAGATTGAGAGAATCAGTTAACAAAATCGACAAAAGCTTATCTGATTATTATAAAAGAGTTAAAGGAAAGTGTCACGGAAGATTATGCAAAACTTTCTCAACTTATATTGATAAAAGACAATTTACTAAAATCGCTAAGACCAAAAAAGAAGACAGTATGTCCCGACTGGTTAATGATCTAGCAGCCCTCGCAGAAGACTTAAATAGAACGATATCGTTGAAAGTTTGCTACAACGACAAGTTGAAAGAGAACGGCGATAAGTTTCTTCACTTAATGAACCACTGTATGTTAACAAAGCCTTTTAATAAACGTTCTACCCCGAACACTACTCCGAAGAAATTGATTAAAAACGTGTATTCTCTCGATAATATTAACGTTAATATAATTTGCAACCCTGAATCCTCGGCAACAACTGACGAACATATGTTGTCTGCTACGATCGCATCCCAGGACAACCCGCAACTCAACGATCATCTACTCGATTTTGATCTTGAACCAACCAAACATAAGAAACGTAAAGGATTGAAAAAGCTTTTTCCACGAAAGAGCAAAAAGTCAAAACTGTTATCATATTTCGAGTTCAACAAAAAATCAAAGACAAATTATAAGCGTCAGGTTGATAACCAGGTGGCAACACCATTGATATCTGATGGAGGTGGTGCGTTTTGGTATGACTATTTAAAAACTGGCACAAATGAACCTCGCTTAGTGAGAGATTCAATCAAAGATACACCTAATATAGAAATCTCTGTTGTTCAAAATGGAGTTACGACGGGGGAAGATCTAACTGAAAATCCAAGCAATAATGATTTAGCTAAAAACACGATATACATGACGGTTCAAACCGTTGCCGAGAGGAATCAACGTGACACAGGGACAACCACAGACAGCTTGAGCCGGAACATAAATCAGATGTTACAGTTGTTTGGAAGTCTGCAAGACGTTGAAGCTATGAATAAGAATTCCAGCCAAACAACGATGTGGCCAACCGACACTGTAATCGAGAACGCAATATCACAAGATACACCAAAGAAACAATCATTGACGGTTGTAGATAAAGTTAAACTAAAGATGGACAAAGCATCATCAAAAGAAAATCTGACAACTTCTACTGTACCTCAAAGTGCTGAACATAAATTTAAGTCGCCCCTTGACAAAAAGTTAGAAGAATTAACGACTATGAAAAAACATATCGAATCAGTAACTCAAAAAACTCCTTCGAAGAACACGATTGTTACAAAAGAGTACAGTACCGATGTTTTAATAATTTCAGCGAAGGTGCCGTCCAACGAAACGACCTTTAAAATGACTACAGTGATATCACCAGTAACGGATAAAGCTTTATCAACGACTTATTCTGTTGAAACAAATAACACTAGTCGAGCAACAACTATTGCACCAAACGGTGATGGTAAATCGGAATGCACACCAATTTTTGGCAACGATTCAACAACGAAATCAGGTTTTATAAAAAAACTAAAAGCTGCAACGCTGTTAATTTTCAGCAAGGAACGCACTTCACAGACTGTTAAACAGACAACTGACACACCGACACAGACTAATACCGTAATTAGTACAGAATTAACTTCATCAACTTCTGGTATTATCGACATAGTGACTGATGATAAAAAAGTAATGGACTATGTAATTGAGGAATCCGCTCAAAGCACTACTCATAATCCTACCATATTAATTATCAATGATTATGGCAATCACATCAGCAGTGAAACCTTGAATGATGCCAATAAAGAGGAATATAGGAATCTGTTACTGTCTATTATCCAATTTGAAACTAATAATCTAAATGATGAGTGGACTCGGGTAGCATACGGTGGTGACAGACATAGGGATGAGACTGATATCAAACGGAGTATTATAACTGCTCCCAAAGTTGAAAGTGTCAAGTAAGTTTATTTTACGTTAAGCGCTCGTCTTAAAACATTTGGTTTACACGATCTAATTAAACATCTAAGTACTTAGGTAGAAACATAGTTTTTTTTTTTTTTTTGTATTTTAATTTACTGTCCCTCAGGCGATTAGTTATTAACACTTTTTGCTGTCATTTCATTCAGCAGTTCAGCCTTTTACTTCTCAGTGTTCGCCTGCTAATTACAATATTGGTGCCGATTCTCTTGTCACAAAATTCTCTAAACTAGACTAAAAATCACCAAAATTTAGTTTATTCCTGTCAAACGACGATTTCCCATTCTGAAATTGACTAAATTGACACAACTTAACTACACACATCAAAAGTGTCTAGGGATCAAGCATTTTTATGCGGATTTCTTGAGATTAAGATGTGGCTTTGTAATAAAGGAGAAAGAGCAAAATGGTCTATGAGCGGCCAACAACGAAATAGGTATTAAATGAAAGTACTATTACTAAGGACTAACTTTTACTATGAACGTAACATTGCAGCTCATTTAGAAAAAAAAATACATATAGGTAAAATACTTAGATAATAAGTGCAAGAAAATGTGCAAACCCATTTTATAAAATACTTATTAACATTAGTTTATGTCTTCAAAAGTATTTCAAAACGTTGTCAGCATACCGTTTACAAGACTCAGCTCAACAATGGGTTTACTACATGGACTACCTGAGTTCGAACGGCCCAATCAGCTTCGAGTGCAAACAAAAGAGCCGAGGTGTGGGGTGCGTGTGCGTCACTCGGCGCAGTCCTTCGCTTACCCTTGTGACGTTGTGTACTGTGCGCTCATCTACGGATTCTTTTTCAAACGTTTTGACCCTGGCTACCCTCTGGACTGTGTTTCTTCCTAACCTGATAACCTGGCTATTAACTCTGAACTTCTGTACGTTTGTGCTTGTGTACTTGGACTCTGGACTTGTGTACGCCAACGGAACATTATTGAAAAATGGCAGAAAATCGACCTATATGTGTTTTGTGCAATCGATCAGTGGTTAATAGAAGAAGGTTAGAAATAACCCATGCTCTTTTTGAGGAAAATGCTGCCAATGCTCAATATATTATTGAAGCTATAGCTCCACAGCAAGTAAGTATTTTTAGACTATTGTTTGGTTGTTTTTACCCGTATGTACGCACCCTATAGCGGTGATGGCCTCATAATATTGTGTCACGATGTGCATATGCGACACATCGTTGGGTGAAGTGTGGGCTCTTTATTGAAAGTCCACGTTACAGTTTTGATTGTATTTTTATGTACGTCCTTTTAGTGAATTATGTTATTTCCTTAAGCGTATGGTTCTTTTCTAACAATACTTAAGTTATAGTCAAAACAGATCTTCTCTCTCTTTTACACACATGGTGCATATGGAAACAGAGCCAACGTTATCTAGCTTCGAAATATAATAGAGGCCAACCACTCATTAACAATGCGTATGAGCATGACTCATTCGTCACGTTGAAAAAGAGCTCGGCATGTTCTACTATACAACACATGATTTAACTGAAACTGCTGTGAGTTTTAAATACTATGTTATAAACTATTTTCCTTTTCAGGTTTTACAACGGCCGAGAATACGTTTGTCGACCCTGTTGGCAACGAGCTCAACGGGCTGTGCAGCCAAACAATAACCCTGCCCCGCACGAATGTGTTCTTCAAGTGGAAGAATATTCACGAGTGCCTAGCACCTCGGCAAACTGTATGTTTGACAGATGCCGTAGTGTTTCACGTCGTCGAATGCCTGAGAATGTAAGGATTACTCTTATGTTACATTCTAACTTATTCATACCAGACAGTGCCAGAATATGTGATGCACATTTAACATCAAATGATTGGGAAGAGCTCATTGATAGTCCAAATCTCAGACATGATTTTAACAGCTCTCATTTTGTGCAAATACTAGAGCTTTTTAAAAAAGCTGTTTTAAATAAAAATATTCTGGACTTTGAAGATATTGCAAATATGGATCCTAATGAGATTCATATTCGATTGGGCGTTAGCAGAGATCAATTCAATACAATCTTGGAACAAACGCCTTCTTTGTCTGAGTCAAACGCCAAAACAAAACTAGCCATTTATTTAATGAAGTTGCGAACTGGTGATAGCAACGAGAGATTAGCCACGCTCTTTAACATAAGTAGAAGGACTCTAGAAAGGCATTTAAAAACCGCGCGTGATGCTATATCTCTGGATTTTAAGCCACGACACCTGGGACTCGACCATTTAAATAGAAGAATGGTCGCTGACCGTAATCTTATTGTACCAAACGCGTTATTTGGAAATCCCGAGTCTTCTCCAGAAGAAAGGAAGGCAGTAACAATCATGGATGGAACATATATTTATATACAGAAGAGCTCCAACTTTTCGTTCCAGCGACAGACCTACAGTCTACACAAATACGAAAATCTATTAAAACCGTTCTTAATGGTGTGTTCCGATGGGCATATAATTGATGTTTGCGGGCCCTATGCTGCTACCGACTCAGATGCCAGTATTTTGGAAAGAATTATAAATGACGAAGAAGGCACATTTCACTGGTTTTACCGGGCTGGCGACATATTCATTTTAGATCGTGGGTTTAGAGACGTCTGTGGCGATTTGGAGCGATGCAACTACAGTGCCTATATGCCAGAAACCAAAGACCGCGGTGCAGACCAGCTTACTACTGAACAGGCCAATAGAACTAGGCTGGTAACTCTATGCCGCTGGGTAGTGGAAGTTATAAATGGCAGGTTCAAGCGAGATTTCAAATTGTTTAGGCAAGAATATTTTAATCGCGCCTTAAGTCACATGTTTGAGGACTTTCAAAACGCAGCGGCACTCATCAATGCGTTCCAAACACCAATACAAGATAGTATTCATGCATCATCGTTCGTAAATATAATTAATGAACGTTTTGAAATACCGAACCTCTTAGCGGACTATGTTATCCGTCATAACATAAATAGACAGAGGGCATCATTTGAAAGACTCAGCAGCGACCAACCTATTTTTGAAGACTTTCCGGTTTTTTCTGAAGAAGACCTAATTCTGTTTGCACTTGGCACATACCAAATCAAGTTGGCTCGCAGCTACTACGCTGAACACTTAATTGAAGGCTTATACAATATCGAAGTATACCGGGAGCGACAAATAAGTCAGCTCAGAGATTTTATTGAAGAAGAAGATATTTGGTTATTACGTGTGCGAATACAATCTAGACATGTAAGGTCCAGAATATATTATTCTTATATTGTAATTAACCGACAAAGACAAAATAGAGAAGCAATTGCTCATTATTATTGCAGTTGTTTGAGTGGAAGGCGCACAATCGGTTGTTGCGCACACGTTATGTGTGTAGTGTGGTATCTGGCATGGGCTAGACATCAAGACGAGGATATTTTATTACCGGCATCAGAACTCAGTGCTATTATTGTACATTAAATGTATGAATGTGGACGAGGCAAAAGGAGTATGTAAGGATCGTAGCAAGTGGCGTTCTGTGGTTTCTGCCTACCCCCATGGGAAAAGGGCGTGAGTTTATGTATGTAAATGTATGTAAAATAAATGTATTGAAGTAAACAAGTCATTTTATTTTATTTCCTTATTTTTAAGACTAAATCTTAGTAATTAATACGCTAAATCACAGGCTTACATATCTAAAATAAAAATGTATTTAGTTCGATTAATAATGACACTACAGATATAAAACTTCTTGAACCCGTTATTGTAGGGTGATATTAAACCAAAAAAAAATAAAATGTTCCTGGCCGCTGATAGACCAAGTGCCGTACGATTTTGCCCATTCTCCTTTATGATTTTATAAATTTATATGGATCCTTTTTGGTGCATTTCATAATTTGAATCAGGAACTGTGAATCAAATTCGAGTAAAAGATGAAAATCAGCTGTCAATATTTTCCCTATAAAAACATACAACGCATTGAAGACATTATTAGTGCTACTGTTTCCCTACTACTGATTAAAACCAACGTTATTATGGAGCGGCGACGTCATTTAAGCAGGGAAGAAATGCTCAGAGCCGTGGGAATGATAGAAGCTGGTTCCCGGCAACGTACTGTGGCTTTAGCTCTGAATACAAGTCAGAGTGTTATCAGTCGACTTTGGACACGTTACCGAAGCACTGGTACCGTGGCTGAGCGCCATGGAGGACGGTATCGCTGCACCACACGGAGACAAGACCGATACATTCAAATCTTAACTCGAAGAGCTCCAACAATAACCGCCATGATGTTAGCCGTGAGGCTTCATCACTCTTCAGGGAACTTAATTAGCGACCAAACAGTCAGAAACCGCTTGCATGAAGTGAACCTTCATTCCCGAAGACCGCTACGGGTACCACCTATAGCAATGCACAATCGTAGGATTCGATATCAATGGACTCTTGAACACAGAAATTGGGCAGAAGAACAATGGCGTTTCGTGTGCTTTTCTGATGAGTCTCGTTTTGGTATGAGACCGGATACAAGACGTATACGACACTGGAGAACCCCTGGACGCCAACAGCGATTAAAATCCTGCCAGGAAGTCCATCCTTATAGTGGTGGAACCATCATGGTATGGGCGGGTATTTGGATCGGCGGAAGAACTGAGTTGATTTGGATCAGAGGCAACCTCAACGCTCAAATTTATGCTGAGACGATTGTATCAGACGTCATCGTTCCTCTACAAGTGCAAATCGGTCCCTTATTTCAGTTAATGCATGATAATGCACGACCGCACACCGCAAGAGTTGTAAGACAGACTCTCGCCGCAGCTAACATCAATGTCCTGCCCTGGCCTGCTCAGTCGCCAGACTTGAACCCGATTGAGCATGCATGGGATATGCTACAGAGAAGAGCTCTGCCGAATATGGAGGGTATCCAGTCGCAAGAAGACCTTTTTTTGTTGTTGCAACGAACATGGGCGGCCATTCCACAGCGTGATTTGGATGAACTCATTTTGAGTATGCCAAACCGATGTTCTTGTGTTGTTAGTGTTCGCGGTAGAAACACGGATTATTAATTGTTTAAGTTACCCAATAAAATTTTAAAGAAAACTGTTATTTCAGTCTTTTTTTCGAACTTTTGTGTTAGTGGTTCAAATGTCAAAAATCCCTTTATTAGGAAAATGGCAAATTTCTTTATTAATGCAAAGGTGACTTGGTTTATCGTTACTGTGACAAACGAAAACACTTTATTTTATGAATCCTTAAAGAAAATTTTAATTAATATCAATCAGGAGAAAAGTTATTGCAAAAATATATGTTGATCCCTAGACACTTTTGATGTGTGTATATTTTAGTTTGACAGCACTAAGATGGCACTGAGATTATAATTTAGTGAAAATGGCAATTTTGCTATTCTGAATTTTATGTTTTTCACCTAAAATTTTGATTGTCTTAACTAAATCTGACTATTTTTAATCGTGATTAAAAAGGTGTGGAATAAAATTAGTTGTCATGAACTAAAATTCACACCAACACCTCGACTTCAGATGCAAAAACAGTACTGTATCTTTTATTCTTTTCTTTTGCTTATATCTCGAAAACGGTGTGTCGTATCGCAAAAATAATGAAAATTTCGACCCCCTTGGTAAAATCTTAAACCTATAAATCTCAACGTGTTGGTAATATTTTTTTATATTTTCCATACAAAAAGTAAAAAATTCCATACAAAACAAGTCGAGGCCGCACATAATGCGCGCCTACGGTTCTAAAAAAAGATCACGTGGTACGGCAAACAAGTACCACGTGGAGTCGCAATAATTGTCAAATTTGATTTTAGATGTGTCAAAATTATTTTTAAATTTAGAGATTTTATTTTGCAGAATAGCGTTAAGATTCTCATAGCCAAAAGTAAGGAATTTTAGTGATAGTTTAGTTAGTTTAGTTCGGTGTACAACAGAATCGGCACCATTATCTCTTATCAGCCAGTCGATACTATTGAACAGTGTAGGGGTCAAATACTTATTGGTTTTTTTGCCATAGTAATTTTTTACTGGTGCTCGCACGAATTTACGTTGTCTAACACTTTTAGTATTGTAAGTATTTTGCACATGTACTTTGAATTGGTCGTTATAAAACTGCTCTAGAACTACCAAGTACTTGACCTTTTCATGCACCGGAAGCACCTTACATTTATTGAATGTTTTTCGTAATTTTCTTTACACTCGAGTTTTAGTTTTGGGTTTACAAAGTATTTCATAAATCGAATTTACAGCGATTTTATACTGTTTAAATAGGTTTTAAATGTACGGCCATAAGTATTCAATCCATAGCTTAGAAATGACTCGGCGAGGGCAAAATAAATGACACGCAGCGTTTTCCTACTCAACGGTGCCTTCAGCATATAGAACTTACTTAACACTGACCTTGTTGAGAAATGGCTCGACAGATGGTGAATCTATATCGATTGTTATTTAGAAGAGTCAACTTCTTTAATTCTCCATTCATCAAATGAAAGCCGAGTGCATTAAGAATTTAAGAAGATATAATTTAATTCTTCATTTCCAGACCACCAATGAAATTAACGCCCAAAACGAAGCATCCCGTAGAGATGACTACCAAGGAACCCGAGGGCCTGCTGAATAAGATAGTCAGCAAAATGGGCATCAAAGTTGTAAGCAACAAGAAAAAGGTCAGGATTAAGGGTTGAGGGGGGCATACATACAAAAATGTAATTATGGTCCTCTTAAAAAATGGACTCTTCTCATACAAAGCTGCTATGCATGGTGTCTGATCACGTGGTGCTGCGGGATTCAAATTTAATGAGCGATGTCTTTAAGAATCTCGTGCATGGCTCCGTCGGCCACGACCACTGCCACTAGCCGTAGCCTCCAAGTACCTAAAGTAATCCCATACACATTGCGCACTTGGATGTTACGACCAACTGGTTGAACGACCTGCCTTGTGTGTTTTACTATGATTGTCTGCATCTTGGTCGGGTCTTCTGCGACAAACGTTTCGCTATGACTAGTTTTCGTCGACGCCGCGTAGTACGCGAGGTCTCTTAAATTATAGTACCGCACTAAAACTGCTTGTCTACCAAAGCGAAACGGAGCAGAGACAGCTTAATTCAACCAATAAGAACTTCATATATGTTCTGACTATCTCTACTTAGCCTGTATTTTTCCCCTGCAGGGCGTCCCTCTGCCATTCCCAATCGCTGATAATACGGATGAGTTCTCTCGGATGGAGCGAAGTATCCCGCCATCTTCGACCGCAAATACTACATAAATAATTGGCGATTCTAAGGCGTCTCTGCTCTTCTCGTCGCTTAGGTAAACACTTGGGTCGAAGTCACACAGCTAGTAGCTTCGCATGGTTCTAAGCTCTGGCGAACCAGCACAGGTCCCGTTTACGCAGCGATGATCAGTACGTTAGATAACGTTAGATAAAGTCGTGATCACACGTCAACATTCCACTGTTCTTTCGGTTAAAAACAAAAGCAGTTTGAAAATTCCATGTGATCCCAAAATTTTGCAATAAAAATATTGTCCTGATTACCGCCGTGTGAACGGTGAAATGGTCATCATAGTGATGCTCGCGGCTCCGCTGAATGACAAATTAAACTGGTATCAGACGCTTTACTCGAGAGTGTTCATTTTTGTTTCATTCCACGTTAATACGACATCGACAAATTATACAGGAATTAACGTTTATCTGCTCCTTTCGTTTAATTTTTCGATCACTCGGTAGGAGAGTGAAAGATACCAAGAGCCGAAATCCAAAATCATTGGATCGGTTCACTAATGGGGAGGTTGGCACAAAGCGAAGCTCCTAGCTGTGTGATTTTGGCCTTCGGTCAACCATATTAATTTATTTATTGTCAGGTGCATTCCATTGACAAACATGTACAACGAATTGACAAAAAGAAACAGCCCTTTGACAAAACAAACCGACAAAAATAATATCTACATAACAGTTATTTAGGTGTTTAGTAACTTTTATTATTCAAAGGTAGTGAAGAAGGCAAGCATTCGGGAAGTGAAAAAAGAAAGAAAGAAGGGAAATTTTATTAGAAATAGAAAGCTAAGGATTAACTCGTACCGACAAGGAAACCCCACCTCACCAGGATCCTTAACAGGTAAGAAAATAATTAATATATTCTTTTTGACTTAGTTCCGCTAAAAATACGTGGCTGTTTTCCCTTCGTTGCTTTAACCCATAACATAATTCGCTTTTGCTGAACCCCATTAATTTGCTAACCAGTAATTTTATTAGTTGTGTTGACAATAAAAGACAGTCGCCGAAAATGCTCACCCATCGCGATCGCCACTTCTAACACTAAAGAATAGTCGTTGCAAGTCACGAGCGCTCGTCGATATGCCATTTATGCCATCGACAGAAGGTTTAATTTGCAACGACTATAACAGAAGCATTTTTGATGGCTGTCTTTCTTCTCCTCAGTCGATTGTAAGGAGGGGAAGCAACTGACCACATTGCATCTCACAGTTGTTTTTCTTCCCCAGATCGGCAAAGAAAAGTAGTGGTTTTATATTTCCCGAATCTAACACACGTGCTTTGTTTCAAGAGGCCTGTCATACTCGTCGGACAACCAAACCAAGTCAAATATGTGACATCCAGGCCACGTACGACCATATCCAGAAACTCCAAAAGTCGTTACCGGCTAAGACATTCGAGGCCCTAGTGAGGAACATCACTTGCTACAAGTATAAAAATGCTAACTCCAACTTTATTATACCCTATAAGAAAAAGGGAAAAAGGTGGGACTGGATCAGACAAAAAAGATCTTTAAAACTACATTTCTATAACAAAATCAAAGATGAGCATAATTTTGATGATGATGCTTTTGTAGTGAATTTTGAAGATGATTCCCAAGAAACGTATGAAAAATTCGTTAAGGGTGGCGATGGTATTTATAAAATTGTAAAGAGAAAGAAAAGAACAATTAATTTAGAAACTTTGGAACATGGATTGAGGAATATACCAACTTTGATGCCTGGGGAGGTAAGTTTGTGTCTTGTGAAAGTAGCTGTAACCTTTATAGAGCTAACTTTTCGACCATCCCGATTTCCAACGCGTCAGTATTTAACTTGTAACTTGGTAATCAGTAGTATCGTGATACCCAGTAATAACTGGGTTGTGGAGGTCAGATAGGCAGTCACTCCACATAGAACACCTGTATTCAGCTGCATCTGGTAAGACTGGAAGACGAACCCAACGTAGTTGGGAAAAAGAGATGATGATGATCATTCTTATTTTCCAGGATGAGGTTTTCGTAATGGTAGGAGATTCAGTAACTCTAGACTGCGGCCTCCACACTCCTGTAAGGACTTGTGACAGGAAATTCACGTGGCAAACGGACAGAGAGAGAATGCTGAAGCAAGACAATGTTTATGTGGACGGCGATAGTATCAACATCCATAATGTGGAGCCTAGGAATGTTGGGACCTATACTTGCAGCCTAGTAAGAGATTTTTATTTAACTAGTAACTATAAACTTCAAAATACACAGAGCGCAGGTAAGACCTCTTTCCCCGGAGGCCGGGCGCCTTTCCTGATTCCTTGCAAAGATAAATTCAACATAGAACAAAAAAATGGCGTTGTCCTACTTGCCAAAGACGCTGAGGACATAGAAGAAGAATATACCTACAAACACAAAAAATACCATAAGAAACGCTGGCCTAAGACAAAAACATTTTAAACTTCGTAATAAAATTCTTAATCTGATTGAGGAGAGACAGACTGCAACTTTTAGATCGCAATCATACAGAAAACAGGTAAAAAAGTTTGAGATGACGTACGCCATTATAACGATAGATTAGTACAAATAGAATACTCTTTATTATCTTTGAGGACCAAGTAGATTGGTGTCGGAAATGGTATTTTGAAGAAAGAACCACACAGATTGGACCTGTCCAGTCAGTGCAGTCATGCAGCTCAACTCAAAGAAAGGACATTTGGGCAGGCCGCAATAAACTACTTAAACTGTCGCCAGACCGTAATTAAAACTGGAACAATGACCCACATAGTCCTCACATTCGCACTATTTAAAATAATATAATACTTTATACAGTAGATATCCAAGAATAAAAGTAATTAGCAAAAAAAAAAACAACATTCCCTGTGTAAATTTATTGGAGCAAAGGCAGGCTATATTGAGGACAAAAATGGTTGGGATTGATTCAGCCCCAAGCCTTTTTGTCCTCAATATAGTATTTGACAGTATAATAGGCTTTCTGGCATAGTTGCCGCAAACATACTTGGAAATTTGACCATTATTTTGACAACCTTCTTCGAGATAAATCGAAATTGCTGTACTGGCCAAATACATGCGAGCAGCGGCCGGCAAAAGTTGTATGAAAATCCACATCTGTCGTGGTTTAGCGGCCAAATAAATAACGTAGTAAACTCATAGGTATCAGGTATGCGCATGAGGTGATCTCTTACTCAGAAACATGGCAACCAAGGAGGTAACTTATCAAAAGATTTTATATTAATTTTGAACTAGATTGCAAATAGAAAGCTGTTTATTAAAAGAAAAGAAAAAAACAAATGAACACTTTAATGCGGGAAAAATTATTATTGTTCGGTGTTCGTCAATGATTTCGAAAAGTAATTCTTTTAATTTCCGCGCATTATTTGAGAAAAGTACTATACAAGCCTTGGCCACATCTAGGCATTGATGGACTTACGTTTGTGTGCTTCGGCTACGCCTCGGCCCACATTTACACGATCGTCCATCAATGCCTCTTTTGCTGGCCGCTGCAGTAATCCTTATCTATAAAAATCAATGCCACTTTTCGTTGTAATTTTATAACTCAAGAACGGATGGACCGAATTTGCTAATTCTTTTTTTAGAATATTCCTTTAAGTAGGTACGAGGATGGTTCATAATGAGAGAAAAATAAAAAATGTTAGGCGGTACGAAGTTCGCGGGTTCAGCTAGTGTACTATATTTCACTACACCGTAGGTACAGTCAGCGTCACGATGTGGGTACCCCTCTTCAAAGTTAATTTTAATACAACTGGGGTACCTAATTGATGCAGCCCACCGTACCATAAAATGAACACCTAAGAAGAAAAAACCGAACCCAAGAAAATTAATTCAGTTGATCTATTTTATACTGTGGCATGGATTTTCCGCGAAATGGTCGGAGGCGCATCGTAAATAAATACGTCAAGCTGCATTTGGGGGACGTGGAGGTAGGGTGAGGCGTTTCAAATGCCTACGTGCCCGGAAAACCTCGCCTTAATTTGTAAAATTAACACCACTGGGCCGTCCTTTCAAATTAAAAGAGGAGTCAAGCGAGGTGACATTTTGTCCCCTAAGCTTTATACTGCCACTAGGAGCAGCAAGTCTTCCAAACTTTGGCACAAAACTGGGCAGACAAGAAATTAGTCATCGGTGAAAAGAGATTATCAGACGTCCGCTAGGTCGATGACATTGTACTTTTTTCCTCATCAGCGGCTGAGTTAAGTAACATGCTCACAGACTTGAACAAGGCAAGACGCGAGATTGGGTTTAATTAAGTTGAACATGTCAAAGACCAAACTCATAACAAACAGCATCAAACGGACTCTATACAGGGTTTTTGGTAAAACACCATCAATCTCTTAAGGGGTCATTGTACTCATCATTATGATCAACTTTTATTAGGGGAACAAATAGGAAATCGCGATGAAAGAATCTGCTGTTTCCTACATTTATGTTTGCAGAACTCGTCAAAATGCAGGAGATTATTTTTTTCGCGATTTCCCCTAATAAAAGTGTTCATAATGATGAGTACAATGACCCCTTAAGAGGTTGATGGTGTTTTACCAAAAACCCTGTATATACATTGGAGGTGAGTAGGTTGTTTATGTCCAAGACTATATCTACCTGGGCCAAATAGTCTCTTTCCAGGCGCGAGAAGTTAAGAAGAGAAGTTGCTCGACGCACCGAGAGCGCCTGGAGGAGCTATTGGTCAATGAAAGATCTTCAAAAAAATAGATTTACCAATATGTCTCAAACGGAGAATTATGGACATGTGAATTCTTCCCATTCTCACATATTATGTTGCTCAAAACCTGGTCTTTGACACTTCAGCAGAGGTCCTAGCTCAAGGTTTGCCAGCGAGCCCTGGAGCGCAGTATCCTGGGGAATGAATATCGGACTGTATAAGGAACACAACACTTTACCCAGAAAGCCGCTAAGCTTAAGTGTGACTGAGCCGGACATGACCGCCGCATGTCAGATGACAAATGGGCCAAAAGAAACCACGATTGGGTCCCACCAAACGCACGACGCCATTAGCGGCAGGCAGACGAAGATAGCAGGACGAGCTTCACTCCTACTCACAGGACTGGCCGGCACTAGCAAAAGACAAAATTGTGTGGACAAGGGAGAGGGAAGCCTTTTACCTGCAGTGGGACAAAACAGGCTAGTTAGATGTAACTAGGATTATGTATGCCATGGAAACTGCATCTGGCCATGGTATTTTATGGAATGCCACCTTGAGACAAAAAAGAGATTTTTTTTTATGTAGTAGAATCTTCTGCAATTTCTGTGACACTTATTGAACCCATTCGAACTGGAATACAACTTGGTGGTATTTTTAGAAGCGGTTCACAGCTTCGTTTTTTTTTTACTAGCTTTTATTTGATGGTATTGTTGTTATCAAACTGCGTATAGCCAACAGGAAACTTTAGCTGTGACTGAGCACAGGCATCGCAATGATGGATCAAGCAGTGCATTGCATATATCAGTCAGTGTTGGCTTTAGATTAACATTGAAAAACATATGAAATGCCAGGTTTAGAATACAAAACGTGCTGCTTGAAAAGCAGACTATTAGCATCGGCAATAGGAAATAACTATATTATCTCCCATTACTGATGCTAATAGTCCAATAAAATAATTACAGGATCACACTGTCCGGAGGAATCTTAGACTGAACGTGCTGACGATACCATGTTTCGACGTAGTGTTCCTACCGGTGTACAAGACTGTACAAAACTGTTCCTATGATGTAAGTTGCATCCTTTGCAATACTCCTTAGATATATAGAATATGGTGTTACAAAGAACGTATTATTATTTTATTATTATTAACTACTACTACTACTACTACTTACTACTATTACTACTACTTACTTACTTACTACACTCTACACTCACACACACTCTACTCTCTTCTTGATTACTTACTTTCAAATGACCTTCATTGAAACAGCTTTGAGGAATCTTGAAATCATTTTATTGTTACTGCCTTTTTTTGTCATGTTTGCAGGACCTCAAAGCCATCCAGCGACTCGGCGGCTTGATGGCGAACGAAACTCGTTGTGGAAAAGCTTGCTCCATAAGAATTGATGAGCCAGTCTGCCAGAGAGACAAGGTAATGTTCTTCTAAATATACTAGTGATCGCATAATTATATCAGCTTGGAAAGATCCAGTGCCAAACATGAACCTCCCAAAGAACAATTCTGCAGTGAACAATAAAAAATTTGAAAATAAGACGCTTGCAGACAGCGGGGATCGCTGTTGTTGATGTTGCTGTTAGAAGACATGAGGGCACTGCTGCCTAACCGCTTGACGTAATCCTTTTGTCGAGTTTTACGTTACCACTGCGGAATCGTGTTTATTGATAGCTGGAAACCATTTTAAACTTTTGTCAATCTTAAAAAGGTATGAGGAGAACAGGATGGAAAGTTCTTCATCCTCCATAGAAAAGCGAGGATCCTCTGACCAGACGGGCGTTGGACACAGCGCCCGTCTGACACCGCCCACCAGGCATGGTGGGCTAGTGCCCGACAATAATATGTCAGGATGTTGTTTATATGCTATATAACAGCGCGTCGAACTTTGCTTGCGCGATGCGGGATTTTGCGTGTGACGACAGTGTGATGCGTAGTTCGCATGTGGCGTTGTAGATATCACCACAATCTAGCCATCTGATTATTTCGATAGCTATGTAGGGACTGAATTACGGTGAAAGGAAGAAAAAGAAAGGAAAATGCGTTTATTGGCATTACAGCAAAAAAAAAAACAACTTAAAACTATAAAAACAAAAAACCGTGAGGAAACCTGGAAACCATCTTCTACTTATTCTCAACCTACTCTGAGCAATCACGTTGATGAATGCCTAAAACCTAGGATAGATATGAGATATTTACTATTTTCGTAACCTCTTTTTGTTCGCTCTTACGAGATTTGGATAATAAACGATTTATTGATTTTACTAGCTTTTGTCCGCAACTTTGCCCGCGTGAATGTCGGAAAATATCCTACGGGACTTAAAAGTACTATAAACAATCTGGTGCCAAATTATACTTATCTATATATGTTCAGCCGTTTTTGTGCCAATCCGGAACATACATAAAGACCAATAGACAATACGTAGACGTAGATCTTGAATCCACTGTTTACAGATCCTCCTCTAGACTAAACAAATATGGCGTACCACAAGGGAGCGTGTTAGGCCCTTTGCTATTCTTACTGTATATAAATGACTTACCAGATTCAATAAAGTTGATAGTGTCCTATTCGCTGATGATATTTCATACATACAAAAGCAAACTCTCCGATAGTATTAACATTAAAATAAATGACAAAAACATAGATGAAACAAAGTATTAAATTCTTAGGTATAAGTCTAGATACATTTTGTAATTGGAAACTCCACATTAACAACGTATGCAGTAAACTAAATAGATTTGTGTATGCATTAAGGAAACTTCGTATTGTATCAGACGAAAAAACCGCCCGCATAGCATATAGTGGGTATGTTGAATCACTATTAAGATACGGACTAATAATATGGGGCAATTCAACAGACAATGATAAGACTTTTATTGTACAAAAGAAATGTGTAAGAGCTATATGCGATGTCGGTCCACTTGAATCTTGTAGGCCTTTATTCAAAAAACTGAAACTTTTGACCTTGACTGTGACATGTATTTGTTTGAGGTATCGGTGTTTGTGAGGAAACATAATGAATTCATTAGATTCAAAGGTGACAATTACACCAAACAGAGACCAAGAGATGCAACAAAGATTTTAGTTCCTTTTTGTAATACAACTTTAAGTAAAAAAATGTTTATCATATGTGCATTACAATATTTAACAAATTACCAAAGACCATAAGGGAACTGCCATTTAAATATTTTAAAATTAAACTGCGTAGATGGTTGATAGAAAATTGTTTTTATAGTTTACAAGAATTTCTGCAACATAAAGAAAAAAAAATATTCTAAGTTTCCTATAGTTTTGTGGCATGTGTTTATTCTAATAAATAATTTGTTATCTAAAGACGACATGTTATTTTTAATAGGTTTTAAGTTTTTTTGTGTTTTTATATATTATTGTAACTTAAATTTATCTTGATTTAGAAATTATATTAGAACATAGGTGTATATTTTGTATATCTTATTAAAATAAGTACCCTACCTATGTACCTATTCATGTAACACTAATTTGCATGCCCTAAACAGGCAAAATATGGACTGTACATTAACCACCAACTTTTACAACTGGTAACACCTATATTTTCTGCAAATAAATTATTCTTATTCTTAATAGTTAGTTCTAAAAACTATATTTTCGGCATCAGACTCGTTCCCACACATCTTAGCATTTTATTTTAATTTTCAATGTACTGTTTTGCTTTCGGTATTATTTTATGATAATTGTATAGATAAATATTATTTCTTCTTGCAGGGCACCAACAGCACCCTGATCAGGGCCATAGCCGTAATATCCATGACTCCTCGTAAACTCAACTGTAGCTTGCAATGTAAGAGAGATATCGTCTCTTCTCTTGTCATGCTCTGCGCTACTAACACAGCTATTCTATCTTCTATTACAGGTAACACTTAATTGTTCTTCTTTGGTTTTCTGCCACCTTTTAATAATGGCAGGATTGACATATTCTCGTTGGCTTTTAAAGTAGAAGTTTTCACATTTTTCCCTTCTGATTAGTTTTTTGCGAGGAATCAAATTATGTAAATAACTCGTTCATCTACTCTGATTAGAGGTTGCAAGACTCACTGTTGAGCATGAGATCCTGGTTTCGATCTTCAGTTCAGACAATGTTATTGGGTTTTTCCATCAGGGAATACTTAGTAGCTAGCAGCCCGGACTCGGGATTTGTGTGTTCACCCCTATCCTATTTCATATAACTTGCGTACCTCTAGTTAACCCTCTAGACGAATATATGATTGTTTGTATTATTTCAGTGCTGGTATCAAAAGATGGAGTCAATGAGACCCTGATTCCCTGGAAGGACTTAGTCAGACCAGTAGTGACACATACACTGAGAAAGAAAGGTAATATTTCTAACTAATAACTAGTCTCCCTAACAGATGATATTTGAAAGAAAAAACAAAGAAAATTGTTTATATTTGCGTGTAATCTGACGGATTTATATTACAAATAAAGCACAAAAAGAAAAAATATTTACCAAACATGTGGAAATTAATGCGTCACTATCCGCGAAAATCGTCCATCATTCTAACGTTTTGACACAATATAACAACCACTAACCGGTGAATGCCGGCCATTCCCTCTCACAGAAAAGAGGCCGGAGTCCCAGCAGTGGAAGGAACATTATAGGCTGTTATGGCAAAACCCACACGGATGTTTCCAAGGCTTGGCTAAAGACCACGACTTGACTAAACTTGAATTTAGCGTAGAAACGCTGCGACTACGACCTGCGTTTCTAAGATAGTAAATTCGTAGTCGCTACAGCAGTGCGCGTTTAGCCTACATCGTTCTGTGTCAATAAAAGGACACTCCTGATTATTTATTGATATTCTTCCTGCAGACACCAACGGTCACCATGAGTACCACAAACTGGTGCCATTCATGTCATCTGGCAAGGTGCATGTGGTGCTCATCTGTCCTGCTGGCTTCTACCTGCTACCGAAGTACAAACTTTGTTGTAAGTATTAAGGTTATAATAATATCTTTTAAGCCACTTAGTCATCATCATTTGCCTAGGCTTTTTTTAGGGTCAGCTTCCAGTCTGACTGAATGCAGCTAAATACCAGTATTTTTCATGTAGCGACTGCATATAATATGACCTCCACGACCCAGTCTTGTGTAACACAATACCACGCGGTAAGAGCCATACCTCACCGGGACGCCATGGCGACGCGACCTGGCGGTCAGTTGATTGACCGAAAACCTTAAAATGGCGGCCAGTACAAACTGAAAATCCGAGAATCCTGATTGATGTCGCAACTTGGAAAGGTTTATGTCGGCCGAGATTAAACATAACTATTTCAAATTGTCTTGTGGCGAAATCTGTACCACTGTACTTTAAAAAACTACGCAAGACATCTGTCATCTGTCACAAATCCTACATCCCACAAGCAAAGTTCATCGCGAAGTCAGCATACAACAGCCGGACAACAACCGTCGGGCAGTAGCCCAGCAGACACAACACCGGATGAGGAACTATATCCACCCCTTTCTTCCATACCTACAAAGTCTTTTCCGTAACTCAAAGCATTTATTTCAATTAAACCATTTACAGACACTTTTGAATCGTAAAGGAGTCGAAGGATGAAACTAGTGGCCCATTTCAAAACGTAGATCTATTGAGAAACGGGCAAAAAGTCAATGGACACTTTAAAAAAAAAACATTCTCTTGACTTATCAACCCCGGTATTTCTCAGCGCCCTGCCCCCTGAACACGTCATCGAAGGCCGGCGACAACACATGTCGCTCGTGTCCTCGCGGGACACGCGCCGAGCCCGGGGCCGCCGAGTGTCATGGCGTCAAAACACACCCGCGCAGGTATGATGTACGTACTCTTATCTTATAACCATGCGACATTGTCAAAGGTGGTGCCACGAAATGTATGGAAGCTGGTACCCGCTCCAATAGGAATAAATGATATATCATTAGAAAGCTATTAAGAAGTACAAGATTTCCAGTGATTTCCTGATTAATACAGGGTGGAAGTTGACACGAGGCAGTAAGGGAAGCTACCTTAACCGTTCTAGCTACAGAAAAACGTTCTTTGGGGACTGCGCTTCCCTGGGTGTCGGGAATCCCAAAACGATTCCCGGCCACCGTAGGCGCGGGCTTGCGGACGGCGAACAATGGGAAGCTCACCGTCCGATAAGGAACAGGCCCGGGTCAATGGCGCGTTTTGCTCCACGCGCGCCTCAAAGAGATGTCAGCAGATGCTGACATGTCTTCATCGACATAAAATGTTCTTTTTCCCGCAGGTGAAAGAGTTCCTAATAAGAATAAACTAGTTTGACTTTGATGTGTTATTTTTATTTATAAAGCCTGTGCGTTTGTACAAAGTAGATAAAAGAAATTTAAAAACATCTGACTAAAAACAGACTAGTTACGAGTCGAGGGTTGAGCTTTGAAACATTTTCTTGAACTGCTGGAAAATACTTTTCCAAGCAGTCAATCTCTTTCTGTCAGACTCAAAAGCTATATAGAGCAAGAAAGAATACGCAATACTATAAGCGCTGTGCACTTCGGCATCGACGGGCAGTTTTATTGTCCGGCTGCATCATCAGGCTTTGTATGTTCAGGATTTGCGCAAAAACGGCTGAACGCAATTTGATGAAATTTGGCACACAGATCCCGGCAGTACGGTCTCGTGTGATATTTTCCGACATCTACGTGGACGAAACCTATTAACGAAATCAAAATTATTTGTTATTGTTTTGATCCGAAACACCAAACTTGCACTGGGTGTAGGATGGTCTTCAAGAGTTTAATAAGGAGTTTACAATCGGTTATCTTCTATCTTGTCCTATGTCCAGCAGTGGACGCATTTTCTTTCTTTCTTTCTTTCTTTTCTTTCGGCCGAAATTATTATGATTATTGTTATAAACCTCACAGTGGTGGTGGTACCCTCCGTGCGGCTACCTGGTGGCTTGTTGCGGCGTGTTGTTCGGTTGCTCGGCGTGCGTGTTGCTCTCCGTGATCGTGCACGTCGTGTCACGTGACTCTGACGTCCGGGAAAATAAGGACGGAGATGATGAAAAGCAGAAAATACGTGAGTAGCCTATTTATCATTTAAACATAACATCAAATCATACTTGTATTGGTTGGACTCAGCAGAGGATTCAGTACACCCACATTTCTCCACTCATGTTTAATTAATTTAGTTGCCATGTACTAGGGGGCGAGCCCATTGCTCCTTCCTTATATTGCACGTTCTCATCGATGCAATTGCCCATCGGCGCCATTTAATATGAAAAACATGCACACAAATCAATTGCGTTAAATACTCCCATATAATTGCAGACGGCAAAATGTTGTATTCGTCGTGTTAAAACCCTCCGAATAACATAGCCGGCCCATCGCCACTTCAGCTTGTTAACTCTGCGAGCTTAGTCGGTAATGCCGGTTTTATAATATGCTTATCTTATCCAGCAAGATGATGACAATCTGTTATGGATCAGTCCTCCTTTATCTTCTCTTTGCAGCGAAAAGCATGCCCCGCGTGACGGTGACGTACGCGCACATCCCGCGCACGCGGCCGCTGTCCCCGTCGCGCGTCATCCTGCCGCGGTTCTTTCGTCCGAGCCTTACATCCTCCAGGGCTACTGGTAAGTATGGAGCGGGATAAAGTATCTCTGACAAAGAAGAGAACATTTGGCGAAGGCTCTAATACTTAGACCCAAGTGCACTACAAATCGCTCAATGATTTAGCTTACGAAATTAAACATCGTTATTTTTCTGTTAATCTTTTGAAGGTAACAGAATAATGTTTTAGCGTTAAATGTATTTAGTGAGGTGTTGCAAGGAAAATTATTCAGCGTAGTGAATGAATGTTTGATTTCTGCGCTATGGATTGCGCTTATATTTCTCCATAATATATCAAATACCTACATTTTCTATCTTGCCGTCTTTTTCTGAGTGGCGCTGGAAGAGTACACGTTTTGCAGTGAGAAATTACGGGTTAATGAATTCCTAAAATGGTCTCACTGGTAACTAGTATGTAGGTGAATATATACCTACCTGCATTTGTTCTATATTTTAGTGAGATTTTAGAGCCAGAGACCATCGATAGATAGTCTTTGAGTTGCAGCATAAACTGCTGCGAAAGCATGGCTTCTGTTCTAAAGCTTATAAAACGATGATCAAGCGTAGATACTTTTAACAGTATCTTCTCGATTGCAGACTCTCAAGAAACCAAGTTTGAACTTTGGAAAGAAAGAAACAGACCACCTCCGTTGCCGCCAATCGATTTTGACCCGTGAACCCCCGTCAAAATTTTGAATGGTATGGTATGGGTGACACTGACAGTTTGGAACGTCAGATAGTGTAGCTGAATTTAGATAATTGATTGATTAATCAATATTTATTTTTTTGATAATGACTACAATTACAGAAATTCGGCTCCGGACACGATGCTAGTTTGCTAGTCAGTTCAGTTGACAGTTCAGTCACTAGCACTTATGACAAAGAATACGGTTAATTTGAAGACAATTCAGTACTGACTGGCTTCGTGTACAGGACAGTCAGCGGCACTAGTCACTGATCTGACTCGCAAACTGGACTCGTATCCGAAGCTCATTTACATACAGACTTGCCTTAGTAATGTCAAATGGAATTGATTGATAAAACTATATTTGACATCCAATACACAGACGATTTGGCTATAATTTCCATTAACGACGTCGTTGGCCTGATTTATCGTCTTGCAAATTGAATGTGAAAATACACGTTGCTATACTATTATTAAATTTTCTTATGCATTTAGAAATAAATTATATAATTACTTAATTCTCTACAAATATTTTGTAAACTGGAACGTTTACGAGTATTCGATTTTTTCAAAGATTATTCGAAAGATGCACATGTTTCGCCGTTTTCTGCCAAAACCATTTTATATGACCGTGTACAAACCCTTTTGTATATAAGTGTATTGTTATACTAATACTTTTAGATATAGTATTATATAAGAAAGCGCCCTTAGATAACTATGATATATTTTATAAGTATTATTTTGTCGTCCGCACTTCGGCTTTTGGTAAGTTGTGTTGTAATAAAGTTCAGTGGTGTTAATCTGTGTTTTATTTCCCAATATCATGTGTCTAACCAAAACTGAGATACAAATTGCTTTGAACCACATCCAGGTTTTGATGTCAAGTCCCTTCTTTGCTAAATTCAGAAACATGAGAGACAAAGCGAAAGTCCGGCCAGTAGTCGTCTCTTTCTAAAATTCTGATTGGTCCACTGATATTGTAAATTCAAAATATTTATTAGCCAGAAATTACATTGTTCATCAAGGAAAGATCTTAATAACAGTAAACGAACTAGGTACTCTATTCAAAAAATGACGCCATGGGACTGTCAAGCATAGACTACTGTGGCGTTCCCGGCACAGACAATACAACAGTGTGATAGAGATGGGCATTACAGTCATTAGAATTAATCGATAATCAACTAACACTCGAGCCTGTCTCGTGGAGAGGCCCCCTGAGTACTGCGGGCGCTACCCGTACAGGTCTCCCGTGTACGGACAGCAAGTACGGGTTTCCCGGACAGCTCCGAAACCAGCCTAATATTATAAAAAAATGGTATTCATTATCCATAAATTAAAGTGTCTCAATTTCTCTTGTGAAGAAAATTTTATTGATAAAAATTAATCTTTCAGTCTTGAACCTAAGCATGAAGTCTAAAGTTAGTCGTGAAGCGTAAAGTCTAGAAATATTTTATTAATTTTTTATCTACTTAGGTAATAAAAAAAAAATATGTGGAATCCGTGGGAACCCAACTCTCGGATTCCATACACCTAAGATCACTCTCCTCAATCGAAACATACAAGTATTTGGGTATGTAGGAAGCGTTAGGCCAACACTACTGACATGAAACAATCGTTGAAGGAGCGCTTCTTTGGCCGTCTGAATAAAGTACTTAATAGTCTATTATCAGGCGGAAACAAGGTGCGTACCTTCAACGGTTGGGTCATGCCGGTTTTGATGTACTCTTTCGGCATACTCAAATGGACTCAGACGGAACTTGACGCCCTAGATAGGAAGGTACGCACACTGCTGACCGCTAATCGGAAGCATCACCCACGATCATCGGTGATGAGACTGTATATCCCGCGGAAGTGCGGAGGTCGAGGCTTCTTAAATGCTAAGACCCTGCACAACTGTGAGGTATGCAGTCTCAGGGAATACTTCCTAGAAGCCGACGTGGGGATGCACCGAGATGTGGTCTCAGTGGACAAGGGCTTCACCCCGCTCTCCTTAGCTAACGAGAACTGGCGCAAACCTAAAGTATTAGATACTAATGACCGCAAGGAGGTATAGCAGAGCAAAGAGCTTCACGGACGCTTTTACGGGGCCCTACATGGGCCTGATGTAGACTTCTTAGCGTCCGTATCCTGGTTGCGATTCGGTGATCTCTTTGGTGAAACCGAAGGTTTTGTCTTTGCGATAATGGACGAAGTTATGATGACGAATAACTACCGGAAATATATTGTGAAGGACGGTACGGTTGACATCTGTCGGGCATGCCACCGACCGGGGGAATCAATCCGTCACATTATTTCTGGCTGTTCTCGTCTGGCTAACGGAGACTACTTACTTGCATAGGCACAACCTTGTAACCAGGATTATCCACCAGCAACTTGCTCTGAAATACAGTCTTGTGGAATCGGAAGTACCGTACTATAGATATGATTGTGCCCGACTCAGTTCTCGAAAATGGCCATATCACGTTGTATTGGGATCGATCTATCATCACTGACAGGACTATTCTGGCCAATAAACCAGACATAGTGGTGATAGATCGATTAAAGCGTCGCACAATGATTGTTGATATAACGATCCCGCATGACGAGAACCTCATGAAAGCTGTAAAAGATAAACAGATTAAGTATCTTGACCTGGCTCACGAGGTTGCCGACATGTGGGATGTGGATACAGCAATCATTGTGCCGATAGTCGTGACGGCCAATGGCATAATAGCCAAGAGCCTCGATAAACACCTTAGGAGGCTCTCGTTAGACGGCTGGATCAAGGGCTTGATCCAGAAAGCGGTTCTTCTAGTCACGGCGCGTATCGTGAGGAGGTTCCTCTCTCAGGAGCCCTGATCACTGGTAGCTTGGACCCTGTTCCCGATACCGGTGGGATACTATTTTTTAATGTTTTTATAACTTTTTTATTCCAACATTTAAAAATATGACGAACATGTAGAAAAATTTAATAAAGGAAATAATAATAAATCGTTTATTAACCAGCTTAAGTTCTTACATTTCCTTATACTAAAGTACAAATGAACTACTCCTAAAATTAATGTTATAAGGGAAACATAATTTTAATATTTTGACTAGTGAACTCCACACTAGCACAGATTACTAAATAGTTACTACGTAAACACTAGGTCGAGCCTGTCTCGTGGAGTCCTTGAGAGATTGGAACATTTGAAAATTCTCGGTCGACACGGTATTGTTAATGTATTTAAGTATTAAATATTCTTCTTAAAATTTTTACGTAAAACCAAGTCAAAAATACGTACTTAAAAATTAAAAAGTTTGAAATACGGTGCTGTGTTGTAAATGTAGGTATTTACACAGAGCATGTAACCATGGTATCATCATTAATTGAGCTTTAGCAAGTATGTGACCAAGAGAATGATAAAGTAAGAATGTGCAAGTATGTGGGGTTTGGGAGGTAGTGTGAGAGTGATATGATTGAGGAAGTGAGTGAGATAGTGTTTGTTATAAATGTGATTATGACATTACTCTAACGAAGGCTTCGGTTTCCGAGAAGGAAAGATCTAACAGCCACTGTTTAATTATTTTTTTCACTTGGTTGCTTCTACAATTTTTGATGTCACTGATTTTAGCAATTTTATTATAAATTTTAATGATGAAACTGAGCATAAATTCTTGCATATGTTGTGCAAAGGCGGTTTTTACTACAGTAAGTGGGCATTTGAAGATTCGTTGTTTAAGTAGTTCTTTATATTCTGTGGATTGGATTGTTATTTTGTGTTGTTTTATTACTAATTTAAGGATGTATAACTGTCGGACATTAAGTACTGATGCTTCTTTATACAGATGATCTGTGGTATACGGAAAGTGTTTTCTATACATAACCTTTAGCACTGATCTTTGGGCTCTTTCCAATTGTATCATTGAGGTTATGCCGACTCCGCCCCATACTGGTATGCAGTAGCAGAGAACTGACTCACATAATGCCACATAAACTAGGTGTAACATCTCTTTGTTGGCCGAGTTACGTAACAGTTTAATTACGTGAATCAGCTTTCTAATTCGCTTAGCTACTAAGTCAATATGGGGTCTGAATGAAAGACGTTGATCTAACAGAACCCCTAAGTATTTTAGAGATTCGACCTTTTTAATTTTCTCACAGGTGTAGGGGGTTGTGCTGCAAGTTGAAGGGTGGATTTGAAGCTGTAATAGTTATTTGTTATACAAGAGTGCAAAGTTGCTTTTTAACCGCGTGTTCAATTTTGATGACCGAGCAAGCGAAGGATTCTAAAATTGAATCACGAGCGCAGCGAGTGATTCAAAATTAGAATCCTGAGCGTTAGCGAGGGAATCAAAAGAGCACGAGGTGAAAAATCTTTGCACTCGAGTGCAACACGTAACTTTTCATTCCACCTCAGCGAGGAAATGACTAAATGCAAAAAAAAAACGTTTACAATCACAAGATAGGTAGGTACACTTTTATTTCAGTTTAGGTATTAATTACTACATTATGACAGGTAAGTATTACAGAATAATCTTTAAATTATAACAAAATAATACTAAGGTATAATTAAGAAAATTTTAAAGTAACGTTGCTACAGTTATTTAAATTGAGTGTAATATTTTTGTTTGGTACTGTAATATTGGTGTTAGTCACTTGTGTACTGTTTTTCGGTAAACTATCTGTCATACTTAATAGTTGTACCGATTCATCGGATTCCCTTGGCGTGAATGTTGGAGAGAGAGGGAGATGGTTAGGTGTTTCATAACGGCTTATTTTTGATGTAGAAGGGCCAGTCCAAGGATCCGATTGAGGCTCTTTCAGTGTAATGGCTCCTACGATGCCTTCACATATTTTAGACTTATTTTGGATGGAATCCTCTATGTATCCCTCTACAACTGCATTGGACTTCCAGCCTCCGTGGCGCTTAAGGGACAGGAGATCAGCTCCGGAATCAGCCAAAAGTGTGGCTGAAGTTCGTCGGAAACAATGACCCGTGTACAACAGGGGTTCTGGAAGTTCAAGAAATGTTGCTATTTCTCGTGGGATACTGCCAATTTTATTAGTACCCATAGGCTGTCTAACACACTTTCCATTGCGATACTGTAGAAAATATCGATTGATTGGAGTGTTAGGCGGGCGTAATGCTTGATATTTCTCAACAATCGTTACGTATTCCTTGCGAATGACGAAGTTGCGGTCTCTTTTTGTCTTTGTATTAGGTAAATTAATTAATAGTAAGTCATCTGAATGTTTCTCAATGTTTTTGACATTAAGTTGTGTTAGTTCATTAGTTCGACATGCTCCGTTTATTCCAATAATAAGAACAACCTGTAACGTAAAGAGTATTGTAGTAGATAAATGAATAAAATTGATATGAACGCATAATTATGCCTATCAACATCTACTAAGTATACTATTTAATTGAGATTAATATACTTAAGTAGATACTGAATGTGCAACTGACTTACTTTTGCCGCCAAATATACGGAATCGGGTGCTTCGTTAAGAAACTTTTCAATATCAGATACTGTGAAAACCTTCGATTTTTTTGGTTGATGACCAGATGAGGCTCTTTTTAAAAATGCCACTAATTTAGGATAGGTATCGATATGTTTGTCTTTTTTCATATTTATTGTTGCTTTTAGCATCGAATACGTACTCCATAGAGTGCTTGCTTTCTTGTTCTCGGATAATTCTATAAAATATGCCAGCAAAACGTTTTCTGAGAAAGTTTTGGCTCCTTTTGCTAGTCGCCTCGTGTTGAACATATCGTACTGTTTTAAATACTTCTCGCGTGATTGTTGAGGGAGAAAGCTCATTTGCGCATTATTAACAGTTTCAGTCAATTCTGTTGGCGTCAAGCAAACTTCCTCGTCGCTAGAATCACTCATTTTAGTTTTTTCACTTGTTTTCAAGTTTCTTGTTTTTAATATAAGGTTTAACAATGACGTGAAAAAATGCCGCGTAAAGAACCGCGTACAAAGCAAATTGAAAAAAGAACACCAAGAAGGTTCCGAGTCTGAGTTTTTGACAAATTAAAAAAAAGTTGTATGATATATTCGGCACCATAGAGGTAGCAGTAAATAGGTTTAATGTTTTTTTTTAATTCACAAACTTAGTGCACACGATGTTCTAAATTCAATTTACTTAATCCTCTAGAGAATAAAAACGGCTTTTCCACTCAGATATTGAAGATTAAAAATACTCTTTCCGAGATGGTGGGATGAAAAGGAAGTTTTGGTGCTGATGAGAGGGTTTTATGGAATCAGATGTAGTTCGTTTTTTTTTAATATTAAGTGACAGAAGGTTATGGTCGAGCCATTTGTTGATACTAGTTAGGCCGTTTTGAGCTTCTTCGTGGACTGTTTCTCAAGAATTGTTGTGAAAAATAATAGCCGTGTCATCTGCGTAGCAGATGACTTCTGCATTTTGGGTGATGGCGTGATGAATATCATTAATGTAGATGATAAATAGTGTCGGGCCCAGGACACTACCTTGAGGCACTCCAAATTCTACGCTGCTGTGACAGCTGATGGTATCCCCAATTTTCACACATTGCCTTCTGTTATAAAGGTAGGACTCAAACCATTTAAGTGGCAGTCCTCTAATACCAATCGTCTCGAGCTTTTTTAGTAGAATAGGAATGGCAACGGTGTCGAAAGCTTTTGCAAGGTCTAGGAATATTCCTATGCATTTTTCATTCTCATCTAAATAAGACGTTACAAGATTGGCTAAGAGGCTTTTTTTTTTTTGAGGTTGGGAAATCATCAAATGACCCCTTCCGCTCTGGGTGGAGTGAAAGGGAGTGTCAGACTCTTACTGACTAAAACCCACCCGTGTTCCTTCCTTGGCTCTTTATGTTCCGGGTCAGCGGTACCCCTTTCGGATGATCCCGCTTTCCCGGCAGGCTTGGGCCCTAGTGGGCCCCCTCTTCGATGCTGACATCTCTTTGAGGCGCGCGTGGAACACGTACGCGCCGTCCAGCACGGGCCTGGTCCTGATCGGACGGTGAGCTACCCATTACTCACCGCCCGCAGGCCCGCGCCTACGGTGGCCGGGATCGTCACGCGGCTCCCGACGCCCGGAGCGTCCACCGCGGCGGCTTGGACGGGAGACTCTCTCCCTCTCCCGTCCTGCCACCTCCTTCGCTCGCATGACTGCTTCGCAGAAGGAGGCGACTGCCTCCCACTACCCCTCGCCCCGGACCATGGCTTGAACCAAGGCCGGGCGTGAGAGATCGCCGCCGCTGCCGATCGCCTCTACGAGGACACGGCGGTGCTCCGCCATAAACATAAATAATCCGACTTCGAGACATCTGTCGACGATAAAAGATTGATATTAATATCTCCGGTCACAATAATTGTTTGATATTTGCTTATTGAGGAAAGTACTTGATCTAGAGAGGAAATAAAGCTATCCGGCTTGCGTGATGGGGATCGGTAGATGGCAACTAGAGAAATGTTATTAGACAGTTCTACTAAAAGAGATTCAGCGTCTTCAAGCGGGGGTTCGGAACCTATCGCGTTCCAGCAGTCCCTAACATACGTTAGGTACAACTCCTACGCTCTGGTTAAGGGTATTTACTGTGTAGTATGAGGTGTAACTTTCAATCTATCCAATTAATGAGCCATCTGATAACCAGCATTCCGTAAGAACAATAACGTCATACATGATATTAAGCCGCATTAACGCAATACAAAAGGTATTGAAGTTACGTTGTATACTGCGGATATTAAAAGACAAGTCAAGATTTACATCAGGTACATCTACCGTTACAGGATAAATGTAGTAACCTAATCTATACTAACTTCTATAACTAATTATAAACAAAGCATTCCTTGTGAATTCACTCCGAGAACAACAGAATATGTCCGTCTGCTATGAGGTTGAGCGTGCGGAATGCACGCGCCAGCGGCGCCTCCCGTCCGAGCGCACGGTTCCACTTGCAGTGGCGGCTGCCGTCGCCACACGTACCTGTCCGGAACACACAGAATCACCTGTCCTAAAATAACTGCATTATGCACCTTCCCTATCAGTACTTAAATATATTTAAAAGAGGTGAATGCAAGATCCCTCCTAACCCTTAGCTCATTGTATCCTACCATACCTAGAATAAATAAGGTTGGATACATTAACGGATAAAAGGAATAGACTCCGTAATAACGCTTATATAAAAATCTTATAAACGTATTTTGTACCCTCTCCAGCATGAGACTATATTTAGCTTCATGCGGAGCCCAGATGACTGCATTACATTCTAACTGGCTCCTTACCAATGCATTATATTATTATAATGCTATAAGAGCTTTCACATTCGTGAACCCTCGAACCGTACGAAGCATGAAACCTAAATTTCTATAAGCTCTTTTACAGCTACCCGTGATGTGATCACGAAAAGACAAACCAGTGTTGAAGCTTACTCCCAAGTCCTTGACTTCAGTGACCCGTGCCATAGGAAACCCGTCAATATATTAGGTATGTAAGATGGGATAGTGTGCGCGAGAAAAATTTATCGTCACACACTTCGAGTAAATTTTATGTATTTTCTTTGCTCCAGCTCACTACTTTATCAATGTCCCTTTGTAGCCTGACACATTTATCACCACTCTTTGCCGTGAGGAACCATTTGAGGTTACCGGCAAATCTCGAACAATTAGCGTCCTGGACTACTTCTGGCAGGTTGTTTACCATAAGCAGGAAGCCCAAAGGGCCAAGGTTACTACCTTGACTTACCCCGGACCTCGTGAAATATGGATCTGACACGCGTCCCGCATATTCCACATTGCTGCCTATCCCTCAAATAACTGGCAAAAAACTGAAGAGACTGTGGGGGTCAAACCAACCCCTGCTAATTTTTTAAGCAATATGTTTTTCGACTAGGTCGAATGCTTTTCTGAAATCAAAGTAAGCCGTATCGGTTTGTCCCCCACTATCCACTGTCGGCACCAGCAAGGCTAGCATGGCCTACCGTGACATGGCTTGAGTCACACATTCTATCACAGTTTGGGCGATATAATCGTTTTGTCTTAAATGCTAGCACGGGCGGCGCGCGGCGTGAGATAATTTCTTGACATATTGTGGTATAACTTCTTGACGTTAAGTTGGGACTCATTAGGTACGTCTTATTTGCTAATAGGGGCGCATCCATTTTCTCACAAATTTCAAATTTTGACTGTTGAATATGAACATTTTATCACGATCAGGTCACAGATGGTGATAAGATTTGAAAATTGATAAAAACAATATTTTCTTAATAATTACTGCACCAAATGGCAATATTTATGTCAATGATTTTATAAATAAATTGACAAGACTAAGAAGTCGTCAATAGCGTCGTATATACCTATCGCAAAGATTTCTCGAAAGGTATACAAAGTACAATACCCACACCGAACGACAACAAAAAATATAGCATTGTAGTAGAGCATCTTCCTAGTTGACCGTAAAGGCTCCTTCAAACAGGCGCGACACACGACGCGAATCGCACGCGACACCAAGGCACCGCTCGTCGCGCGACGCGGCACAAGGGCATCCCTTGTGTCGCGTCGCGTGTCGTGCTCTCTCGTGAGTAGTCTATTCATCGTAGTGTGCCTGCGCGAGCACTCACAGGCAATTCGTACATATCGACAGCACTACATCTCTAGCGAAAGGATGCGCACTTGCACTGTGAGATTAGAAAAAAAAAATTGTGGATAGCAAGATCTATAATACCGTTGCCTTTGCATGCACCCATAAATAAAGACAATATTTTGCGTGTGTTACATTGCGAGTTGCCGTATTACAGTGATTTTGGAATTATTACACCAAAAATAAAAGTAATTACCGAGCAACAATTTTTGCTCAATGTAACTTCAGTTTGGCAATATATAACGGATAGGTGATGGATCATTTTGCACCGTTTATTAGCCGTAGAACCGATGACAGTTGGGGTAGACGTGATCTTGAGTGGAGCCCTCAGGCCAGGTGGAGCAATGATCTTCGCAGGGTGGGGGAAGCAGCTGGGTGGCAGTTGCCGAGAATGGTGTGCGATTGGAAGTTAGTTAATATAGTTTTCTGTTTATCCATGTTAGAATAATATTTTTATTTATTCTCGGCTCTAGAATAAATAATTTTATTAAGAAAGTATCTCTATAACAAACCTCTAGAATCTACAGGTATGTTGTGAGATACTTTCTTAATTTCGACCAACTTTATTTGTTTACGTGGTAATCAAATATAGCGCCCACTTTAAAAAATATTCTATTCTATTGGAGGACCTTTGTTCAGCAGTGGACTGCTGTAGTCTGATGATAATGACGATTCATGGAGGCTACTTTAAAATACCGGCTACACAGCGACTTGTAGGAGCGTACAGTTTTTGTGCAAACTACGTGTGCCGCCCACACCATTGCAAATCGAGATACCTTCACAGTTTTCCTGTTCTTCTGAACGGTACATTCAATTGACGCAAGTTAATGTAGGTGTAAGCCAAACAAACTTAAAGAAGCAGAACAAGATCATTCTTTTCTTGGTATTCTTGACATTTAATGATGAATAATCCAATAAATCTTAGGATAGACCAACAAAATAATGTTCTGTTTGTTTACACAAGAAGAAATTAGTAGTGTATGTAGATCGGCATGTGCATTCGCTTGTTTGGTGTAAAGCGCCATAATGATTAAAAACCCATAAAGTTTGATGAAATTTAATCAAGAAAACGAACATTTAAAAACTAACATATCTTCTTGTCGGTGTCGGTGGTCTGCGGCGGTGGTCTAGGCTTGAATCGATCAGCGACATCCTTCCACAGTTTGTTTCTGTTACATCGTTCGAATATTTCAGTACAGATGTTATCAAAAGCCCTTTCGAAGAAAAATGTGCAAAGCGTAGCAACTAGAAAATATGTTGATGTCTTTTTAAACACTGAACGGTTTAAGGGTGCCCATATAGACATTTTTATATTATTATTGTAAACTGAGATCGTCAAATACTTTTCTCGTGCTCAACAGTGCTCAAGATGGCCACAGAGCATGTAACTTTAAGAAAGATGGCTTGCTCGCTTGCTACCACAGACCAATTAGCTTCTTGCTACATATTAGTAATCTGTGGCTCAAGAACGAACCATAGAGCCATAGATAATGCAATATATTCGTAATCTCGGACCAATTTTCCTACCTACGTAAGTTAATTGATTGATAATTGAATTAAATTTATTTTATTAATTTAATTCATAATTATAATTATGTAGGATAATTGGTCCCGTAGACAGAGAAACCTGTCTACGATTGGTCCAAAATCTTAATAATGTACTGCCATAGAGGATAAGGTGGGTTTTTTTGGGTGCCGTCGTCAAACTTATCGAACTGTTGTCTGCAATGACTAAAATTCTTTAGTCATTGGTTGTCTGACAGCCATCCATAAACCAAGACCACAAACAACAATACTTTAGAGCTACGCTCTCTGTCTACCGTAGACAGAGACTGTCTACACTTTAGAGGTATGAGGAACATGGTGTACCTAAAGTTCATTCATCCTCCATAGAAAAGGCAGGATCCTCCGACCAGACGTGTGGTTGTTCGTATAAACGGCGCGGCGCGGTAAACACTGCGCGATCGTAGACAGAGAAACTAAACTAACTAACTAACTAGTTTCTCTGTCTACGTGCGCGATGCAGTTTACGTGACGTCAGTGTGATGCGAGTTGAGTTTAGCCTTAGAAAAAAAAAAAAAAAAGGGGGGCGCAGGACATATTTTTTTTTAAATTGAGATACCAATTTTATTGCAGTATCGGGTTAACCTTGTCTATAGACACCATTTATTTTTTGAGAAGCATGGTCCTACGACGACACACCGTTAAAAAAAAAACAAACAAAAAAGTTTTTCCGCATATCGTTAGTTTCTCGCATAGAGGAAAGTAATATATCGGGGTTTCACATTGACTTATTTCACGATTCTATCATAGAGAACACGTAAAAGTGTCTTGGTGTTTTTATCTCCGACCAGCCGTTTGTCGTAAAAACTATGTCAAAGGATCCTTTTAGAACTAGGGTTATGTTCGAAGGGGATGGCGCGTGGCAGGGTCTAGTAAGCGAGCGAACAAAGATTCTGCATTCCCCTTCTTGGTTATTTTTTTTTTCAACCATGCAGAAGTGCAGCTTCGTCGCGGGGCTCCGTCGACTACGCATGCTTACGTCGCGTCGTAGGGCCATGCTTCCCAGAACTTAAATAGTTTCTATCGATGGTGAAGGTTAACCCGATACTGCAATGCAATTGGTAGATTTCGGAAAAAATACGACTATCGACTGACCCAAAAAAAATATGTTTTGCCCCTCTAAGCGTATACTTCAACTCCTATAACTCCGCCCGTAAGACGACCGACCCACTGACCATAATGCGTAGTTCACATGTGGCGATGTAGATGTCGCCACAACACTCCCATCCGGAGAGTGGAGGTCGATCGAGTCGTGTATCTTGCGATGCTTGCCAGAGCCAAGCGATGGCGATATAGATGCATAGAGCAACACGGACCACCGGCGGACGTCCGTGTTGCTCTATGTATAGATGCCACCCAATGCCACCCAATGACTAAAGGATGCCACCACATGACAATACAAGTTACGGACGATTTAACAAACTAAATAGGAACTCCTTATTCTGTTTGGAGCGGAAAACTTAAGTCCTACGTGCAATTTTTTTACCAGTCTGCATAAAGCCCGTACGAAAGACGAAAAAGCTCAACAGACGAGTTTTCCAGTTCAGTTCAATCTCTTGACCTTAATGACTGAAGAGCGTCTATACTTTAATAAAACACCAACTTCAGCAGATATGTATAATTTTAATACAAAATCTAACATAAGTTTCGTACAAATTATTTGCTAAGTATTTTATAAAATCTAAATACAATAAGAGTCTTACGAATAACCATCAATTCGTTATTTTTTATTATAATAGGTATTCATTTTAGCAGATTCAGAAATTGGTTCAATACCGGGTATTACTAAAGTACAGTCGACAAAAAAGTTATGTGCACATTCAACTAGCGCCATCTATGTTCTTACGTGACTAAAGCCCGGTTTTTGGAACAAACATTAACGACTTGTACAAATTAAACTTGATCTGATTGTGCACTTTTATCATTTCTAACGTAACGATATTATCGTGGACGTCCGCGTCCACCTCACGGCATCACAATAACACAAGGAAGTAAAATGTATAGAAATATAATTATGAAGACTCTTTTAAATTTCCGTCCACGACAACGTTATACGTTTTGTATTTCCATACATTTTGTGGCCATGGACGTGAGCGCCGAGCCACGATAATATTATCGTCTCGTTAAACATGTTAAAACCGTAAATTGGCTGTTGATAATTCAGTCAACCAACCACAGCCGTTGACGGGTTGTTTAGCAATTTGATAGCTGATTGTTTTAATTTTCGATCCAGAAACAGGGTGTCAAATGTTTTAAAACTTTGGATCTTCAAAAAGTGCTGATCCCCAGCATAATTTATAGTAGAAATACCAGTAACAATATATTGACATACGTTAATAAATCGCATTTTGCGGATTATGTGACTTATATATAGTGGTTTCCCAAGGCATTACCGTGCTCAAAAAAATGTGAATCTATTGTAAAATATATATGCAAAATACACGCTCTGACCAAAAAAAAAATAAAAAATATGAATGCATTGAAAAAGTCACACACTCGATCAAATAAATAAACAGATTTAAAAAAATAACATGTCTTTTTATTGTTTCTTCCTACCCCCATGGGAAGAAGGCGTGAGTTTTTGTATTATGTATCTTATTATGATGGCGTTAGTTGCTCCAATCTACCTAGGGGTATCCTGTTACTCAGTAACTGGGTTGTGGAGGTTAGTTAAGCAATCGCTCCATGTAACATACTAGTATTCAGCTACATCCGGTTAGACTGGAAGCCGACCCCAACATATTTCGGAAAAGTCAGGCAGATGATGATAATGGCGCTAGTTACCTGCAAACCAGTTTTTTTTGCCGCGTGTACAATTAAAAGAAATTAGAAATATCAACATTGAAACCACAATTTTTCAGACAAGTGATTAACTTAAATTGTCGTGCACAATAATACGCCCACTTTTGTATAGGAATGTCTCAGTTCGTTTTGTAATAATTTTATAATATAATGAACGTATATGTTGCACGTCAGTTTGTTGAGTTTTTTAAGATAACTTTAGTGGACATTTTAAGAAGTTCTTCTAGCAAACTTGAGTTCAGACATGATTCAGATACTCCTCAAAATAGACTAATCTAATGAAAAATGTTGCACCACTTAAAAACAAGATATTCCTTATATTGATTATATCATTAAACTATATCATTGACGTTCAAAAAGTGCTGATTCTCAGCCTAGTTTGAATAAATGACTTTTGATTTTGATTGAGGTAAGAAAAATCATTTAAAATTATAATGTAGTTTCCAAGGTATCAAATAAGCCAAAAATCAATTAAATAAATATGTTTATTTTCATGTGTTCTGTTATTTTAAACAAGCGATATACCTACACATATTGGTGCAACATTTTTGCTATTAAGAATTTGTTCATTTCACAAAAAGCGAGTAAAGACATAGGATAAAACTATATCATAAAATAAAAACGTCTAAACACGTATATTTCGGTTAACTATGAGTTTTGTTTACATTTTCAAAATATAAAGTACAGAGGCGTGCATATAAATAGGCCCACCACCTTTTTTATCACAGAAACAACTTTACTTTTCATCTCAAAAGATAATTTGAATATTTTTATTCATTAACTTTAACGATAATACAGCATTTAAAATTAAAAAATATATATTACAGACTAGTGAAAAAACAGCAAAAAAAAATACCGAAAAAAAAAACATGTAAAATGAACAGACTTATATCACTTTTCACATTTTTATACACACAATGAAAGTAGCGAATCATTAAAATCCACGATATTGCAACAGCAACATATTTTAAGGCCATTTTTCTTAACTCCACTGACCAATTTCTCTTGCACGCCAGTATACTTAACAGCGACCTATTTTAATGCACTCCAGTGTACTAAAGCATACCGTACGACATTATGTGCGTCTTAATAAGTACAAAAGTCTTTCACCTGGCACTTTCATGACACTTTTCCACATTTTAAGATGTCTATGTGTGAATGGGGTATTCCTAATGACACTTAGTACCAACAATATCTGAATTGAATTTGAACACGATTCGATTTTGAAATCTTTGCATCAAGATTTCAAAAACGTTTCAAAACTGTTCATTTTTTCAAAACCGAAACCCAATTTCAAAATCACTTACCTACCCCTCAGGTTCTTTCGTATTTCAAAACTCAATCCAATTTCAAACGACCACATTTCAAAACCGAAATCGCATTTCAAAACCACAAAACCACTTTCAAAATCACAACACCATTTTCAAAACTGACAACTGCCCAATTCTCTAATTCCTTTTTCAAACCTCAGTTTCCAAATCCCGTCCCTCGTCCCCATCACACATAGACCAACATCAAACCCAGCAAAACATACCGGTTAGTAACCCCACAACCGCTCTCGTGGAGCGGTTCACTAATCACTGAGCTTCCTCTACTTCCGGTTCCGCCACCACCTCCGGCACCTCCTCATCCCTGACTCTATTAGCATCTAACTCTATAACAGGATCTGCAGTAGCCTCTGCCAAATTCGTCACAGACTTCGATTTAAAACATTGGAAGTCCACATGGCGAGATTTGGCTTCTTCCTTTTCCCACGACATATGTATGAAGGGACGTTGGACGTAATTATAGATGACTTCGGCGCGACCGCCGGGACGTTTGCGGACTTTTTCCTTGTATGTGGGGTAGCCTTCGACGCCGAGGCGGATTTTCTTGAGGCCGCGTTCTTTCATCACTTGCTTGGCTACGTCTCTGGAATTGAGAGAAGAACATGTTGTAAGTAAAATTAATTGAACAGAACTTCTTAGAACCTTGCTTGCTGTTCAAACTTAATAGACAGATTAATTAATACTGCAATGTTAAGCTGGTCTTGCCGTGGTCAATTCATGGATAGGTGGACGAAGATTTCTTACAAATAAACATTTTCTTCCCTCAAAGATCATATTATTCTCGTAATGAACTCGAATTACGGGTTCAGGAAGCTTGCAAGTTAGACAAGAAAATTGTCAATAAGTGATTGTTCAGTCAAGCTTCTGTTCTTTAAAAAGTACCAGGACCTCATATCATGATGGAGCTTCCGTTATCAAACCATAACTAACCTGATAATAGTCTTCTTTTCACCAAAATATACTAGGGCCATATGAGACAAAAGAGTTTACTCAGTACTGCAAAAATTTAAATAATTACCTTAACAAAAAAAATATGAGGGCACCAAACAACAAAAGAGACTCACCTATTCTCAATATACTTGAAGAACCTATACAGCGGCGTGGATAGCACAGTCTGCGAGTATTCGTCCCCCATCTGCGGGGGATACTGCTCATCCCACTCCACCGAGTCGTCATCCAGCAGGACCACCACGTGGCACTCTCTGTCTCCTCGTTGGGCGGATTCCACCATGAGGGGCAGGATGAGTCTTTCGAGGAAAGACTCGAATTGACGGCGAGCGCCTTCATTTGAGAGCTCATGGAGGAGGCCTCGAAGGTTCTGGAAAGGAAGGATTCAAATGTTAATTCGATTTCTCTACAAGCCTAAAACTGAGATGTCCAATAGATCAGCGCTGGTCCAGGGGGATTTTGAGGACTGGTGCTAAACTAAACGGTCTTATAATCTGTTCTTAAAACATTCATTATGAAGAAGGAATTTTAACAAACAACGATAATATACTTTTTGGCCTCGCACAGGTCTTCTCTTTATTCTTTTTTTTTTATTGTTTTCATGATTTTGTTAGATTTAATGTTCTTTTTTTTTTCTTTTAGTATTGTTTGTATTTACTGTGCGTGTCCCAAATAAAATATTTTTCTTTCTTTATATAATATTATCATTTCATTTGCACTTGCACTTCAGCGAATCAAGTGCCCCGATTTTAGTGACCACTAATGTAAATGCTTCTTCTTAGTCGTTGTTGTGGAGGTCGTATCTACAGTTAAGATGTCACATTGGAATAAGTTGTTGAAATAACAGCTTTAAAACAAACACACGGCTTATCTAATCTACACCAATTTCTGTGCCAACCGAAAGTAAACCTTATCACGAAGAACAGTCGTAAATCATAATGGCATAGATCGCCTAAAGGCTCTTACAAACAGGCGCGACACAAAGGCACCGCCAGTCGCGTAACGAGCGGTGCCTTTGTGTCGCGTGCGATTCGTGTCGCGACAGTTTGCAGGAGCCGTCATAAAAAAAAATTGCACCCCTCCACTGCATTTGCGCACACATGCAAATTATTGTAACAAAATAGGGCAGTTCAAAGATCTATAAAAAGTTCGCCTTAGAGCGTCGTTCGTCTGTCGTATCGATCACTAATAGTTGGAATTAAAGTTCCAAGAAAGCTTAAACCAAGTTTTAAATGAAAACCTTGGATCAGGATATGACATTTCTAAGAGAAACATTTTTATATTCTCTTTTTTAGGGTTCTGTATCCCAAGGATACCAGTGAGACTCTATAAATGATAAATGATTTTATTTCTGTAAGTATGTTTGTACAAACACTTTTGCACGTCAATCATATTTTTTTTAAACTAGATGAGGTCGGCGTTTCCTATCTGACTACTCTGAGAAGAAAGGCCGAAACAAACTCAGAGGTCACAGTCTCTTTTAAAGCCCAGACTGAATCTTGGTCAGATCATGTGGAGGCTATGTAGATCGGTGTCTGATATGGTCTTTTGAGGAAAGAACCACACAGGTTGAGTGAACCTGTCCAGTCAGTGCACGCATTTGTCAGTAACTGTGCAGCTCGACTCAGAACTTAAGGAGCTCAACGATTCGACGAACAATTATACCAAATAAAGGACATTTGGGTAGGCCGCATAAACTACTCAAACTGCCAGAACATGATTAAAACTGGGACAATGACCCACATAGTCCTCACATTCACAATAATTAAAATAATATAATACTTTATACAGTAAATATTCATGTCATTGTATATGTAAAAAGGTATAGATACTTATAGCAAAGATTAAAAGTACAATAATTAGAAAAAACCAATAAAATAAATCAACATTCCCTGTGTAAATTTATTGGAGCAGCTCAATCCCAAGCCTTTTTGTCCGCAATAAAGTTTTTGACAGTATAATAGGCATTCTGGCATAGTTTCCTCTTTATAAAAGATTTAAATTTAATAAGGCTTAGTTCTTGAATGTGGCTAGGAAGTTTATTATAAAAACGTATACATTGGCATCTAAACGAGCCACCTATTTTCTATTACCAAAACTCCGCAGTCCGTCCGACCGTCCGTATGTCTGTCACAGGGCTGTATCATTCTAAAGGTCGATGTGTCATCATGAAATACTGGTACTCCTGGCATTTACCTGGCAGCGCACTGTATTAGCATCAAACGGCACGAGCAGGTAGTCGCAGGCCTCCCTCAGCTCTTGCACGGAGACTGTGGGGGGACAACGGATGCTGCCCAGCCGGTAGTACTCTAAGATGGCTCTGAAGACTGTCGCTGATATTCCTTCAGCTACCTCGTATTCGCCTCTTTCGTTAGGATGGGTGAATTCGAGACCTGGAAGGAGAAAAAGAGGTTACAAAAATCATTTGGTGAGATAGTGGTCAAAAGCCCTATTCAATATGAAATTAAAGTTTTGTAAGAATTGTCTTATTTGAATTAAGAAACGACTGATTGCATGACACTACGACATAACTAATTTATCCTAGAAAGTCAGCAGAAAAAATACAACAATGAAATGAATGAATGATGAATAATACAATATAATATATTGTATTATTCATCATATACATATATCATCATAATAATATATATATTATTTTATTGATTTATTGTATTGTTGTTATTATCATTTGATTCACTGATATAACAAACTATCAACACTGGTTGAAGAATAAACTTTGTCAGTACGGTACAAGCGTCTTCTCATAAAGAGAAGGGACGAGCATTGATCACCACGCTTGCTCACTGCGTGTTGGCCGGCTATTAAACCCTAGTTTCCTCACGATATTTTCTTTCATATCAAATAACTAGCTGCACCCCGCGGTACCACCCGCATAAGTCTCGATTCCGTCGGAATATCAGAATAACAAGTATCCAATGTCCTAATCTAGGTCATGGTCACAGAATAAGTATGGAACACAAACACAAACATGTGCATCGACGATACCCCGAAGCGGTTGTAGCGGTGCGGTCAATAGTGAGTGCCGCGTCAATACGAGTGGTCACGATTTTTTTTTCTTTGGCATATTTTTAAAAAAGCCACGAGCGTATTGCGTGGTGTATCTACGGCCGTTTGAACTCGGCTTCATCAAAGCCGGAGCTATCGTATTTTAAACTACCTGCTGATTTTGGAAGGTAAGAATGATTTATTGTTACTGTTATACATATAATCGTTATCGGATTATAAGTCCGTGTGACCGATCATAATGAATTCGTGAACTTATTTGTAAATACAGAATCGGTGGTGGTTTTGAGGGTATTTAAAGCCGATAGTGCTGTCAAAATGTAAATGACAGATAGCGGCTGCAATAAATTGTCAACATTTTCGTCATGAGTGTCGTTTACATAGTTTTCGAGGGTGTTGAAGCCGATTCTTCTGTCAAAACGTGAATCCAAGATGGCGGCTGTAATAGTCACCATTTTTTTTTTCGCTCCCGCCAAATCTTGTGAAAGGTTAATGACAAAGTTAAAGATCTATAAATGATAAATGATTTTATTTCTGTAAGTAGGTATGCACAAACACTTACACGTCGATCGTATTTTAAAAACAAAAAAAAAATTTTTTTTTGTTCTTTATGTAGTTGTGCGTTAGCATTAAACTGTTTTCCGTGTTTTAAACTATCGTCTTTTGCTGAGATTAACCGACGAAATTGAAATAACTAGCTTACAAATACAATTTAAATAAGTAGGTATTTACATACGAAGGTAGGTTTCAATACGATTGATTGATCACTACATAACAAAACAATTGTAATAAAAAAAAACAAAATCAAAAACATTAAAAGTTACAACCCTATTGCTTCAACGAAGCGTAGGTAATTGTTTCATCAAATATGCTTAGTTTCCGTACTGTTCCATATTAATTTATACTGTGTCATGGTCTACCCATGTGCCAAATTTCATCCACACCCGTTAAAAAAAAAACAACTGAAGATGGTGTTATTTGCAGATAACATATCATTAATCTTTAAAATAGACCGACGCGACGGCGATGGTCACAAAATCTTTACGACCGCGACGTGAATAGCTCTATTCTTCAGGTCCAAGATTGGTTTACGGTAAATAATTTGGTACAAAATTAAAAAAGAAACCAAATGCATTACATTTAAATTACCTAATGTTAGAAGTAGCGAATGTGACATCAATCATCATATTGAATGATGAAAAACTGGAATTTAATAATGAAACGGTTTTCCTATGAATTACGCTAAACGAGAAATTACAATGGGGACCTCAATACAACATCTCTTGCGGGGCGGCTAAGCTCGGCCGCTTATGCTGTTAGTAAGATAAGACAGCTAACAGATGTTGACACCGCGCGTTTGGTCTATTTTAGCTACTTCCACAGCATTATGTCGTATGGCATTTTACTGTGGGGTCGGGCCGCACATTGGTTCAAGGGCGGAAAAAAAATCCTTTGTACTGACTTTGTTTAAAATATCTACAATTTGGTACACACAGACTAGAATGTTAGTAGAAACAAGTACTAAAATTAATACGGGTAAATAATTATACAGTATTTTATAAGTATAAGATGCCAAAGTAGGGTGATCGAGAATTAACAAATTTCGTGCAAAAAATATTGTTATTTCAAGTATGAATAGAACCTAAATACTATAATAATCAACTTTAATTTTTAGTTTAGTCATAAGTTTATTGTGTGTAGGTATTAATAAAATACGTAAACTTAAGTTATGATAAAATGAGTAATTACTTGCTATTACATTTTTAATGAAGAAGGTCATTTGGAACCTTTTGTTTTCAATCATGAGATCATAACTAATCTCCGTTATCGACCGATGCGTAATATACTTTCGGAGATTAATTGACCCCATAGATTAAGAATACATCAGTATTGGCTGCGATAACCTGCGATCTTGGAAATACCAGGTCATTAACTAATGACGCTCTGTAATTAAGAAAAAGTGCATTATATTAATAAGTGTTTCACTTTATCATGTCGTGTAAGTATAAATAGCATTAAACGGTAGGTTTACTTTACTTACAATTATTTTCTCTTACGATAACAGTGTTACTATAGTGAGCGCCTATGCCGATTTAGTGGAAATCATAATATCAAGTAATCGTGAGATACATAAATCCCTCGAAAATTTTAAACTTATGTAGGTATCCACAGATATGTAGCTTACAGAAAATGTTTGGAAGCAAGTTTATGAAAAGTTGAGTCGTAATTTTCTACCCGTATTTACGAAAAAGTGGCAAACTGCAGCGAGAAATAAAAATGCTTTTATGGCAAAAAATGAACAGTGGCTGAAAAATATTTTGACAGTATGAAATTGTACAGTATGTGAATTCTGACAGTAATGTTCCAGGGCCATATTCAACACGCTTTCATAGAGGACGACCAGAGAAATCTCTCACGTAGTAGAGTATCTATCACTTAATTAACTTATTTATCATTGCTACGTTTATTAAATTCTTTTTACCTATTTTGGTAGGGTAATTTTCATTATAGGTGCATCGTCTTCACATATAATTATATAATTAATGTATACAAAGTATTGTAACACATTTTAAAAGAGTAACGATGGAGTTTCTTGCCCATTCTTCTCCATACGAAACTACCTTTTGGAAGGGGCGACTAGAATCAATTCTATTTATATAATAATATATATTTATTTTATTTTATTATATAAATTTATATTGACGACACGTTTGGTGTAGTGGCTACAGTGGCTAAGTGTAGTCAGCGAAACCAAATGGTCCTGGGTTCGAATCCCGGTAGGGGCAAATGTTTGTATGATGAATATGGACATTTGTACCCGAGTCATGGATGTATATTTATAATATGTATGTATTTACGAAAAAAAAATGTATTTAAGTAGTGTATCAACCATCCGGTATCCATAACACAAGCCTTAAGTGCTTAACTTGGAACTAGATGGTGCTGTGTGCAATGTCAAACGATATTTATATTTATATTTATTTATTTAATTGTAAATGTTGACGTTCAAAAGTGCCTTTTATGTGCCTATTTGAAATAAATGCTTTGACTTTGACTTTGACGTGCATTTTCTTCGAGCATTAAGTTTAGTAGGTACGTTTATTTTAATGCGTTCGAGAAGTACGTCAGATTTAAAAGAAAAAAAAATATTAAAGTATTGATATTATTATTATTATAGTTTAGTTGATAATAGAAAAGTTCTTTACTATACATAAAATACAATTAATATCATTTTATGCAAGCACAAGGGTAACAGACGAACTTTCCAAAAGTCTGTGCAATAATGGTTCAAAAGTTCATTATATCGTTCGACTTGCGGGGTTGACCGTCTACTGAGTGAATGACCCTGCATTTAAGACTAGACAGACACTAGCTAGACGGACAGTCGTATCGAGCAAATGGCATCTGTTCTGCATCGTACGTTTAAAGGGGGGCTGCACACATCAACGCTTTTATGAGAAAAACTCTGGTATAGTTGGGGGCCGAGTCTGCATAACAATAGTGGTAAATTGTGTTGAAAACCTTAAAAAATAACATTATACAACTGCAATTAAATAAAATTAATTAAATACATTTAGAAAAGTCAATAAAAACAATAACGTTCAATTACGAATTCAAGTACACTAGATCATGAAAAATTTCAAATTACGACAATCTTCTTTTTCTCGTTCACCGGCAAAAAATATTACAGAATAGCTGCAATATTTTTATAACTGCCTCGGTAAAAAGAATAACCAGTCAGAAATAGGGAGGCTAACCGTGCTTTTAAGTATCGCCTCGTGAAGACCATTTTTTAAAATGCCGATTTTGAGCTAACAGGCTAAGTATCCCACTGCAGGGAAAAGGACTTAGGCCGCTTTTCAGACTTGAAACGAAGTCAATATCAAACCCCTCATGATATTTTATTACACATTAATGTGAGGCAGTCGAAAATAATGCCTTAAATTCATCTCCCTGCCCTAGTCCCATGTTACTTGGTGTCCAAAAATAAAATAGTGGTCTGGAGACTGGCTGTCTCTGTATTTTCAGTAACATTCATCAAACGAACTGTGTTCTATATGTTACTGTCAAACAGACTGCTAATCAAATAACTCTAATCCCATTTCTCAGAGGTTCTACGGAAGGACAATCATAGATGCTAACCTAGACTTGCATAAGATAGTCTAAGCTACAGGGCTTCTCAGATCTACAAGCCTGCAAGGTGAAGATACTGAGGTCAGGTGGCAGTCGTAATTATGACATCTTATTTGTACTATTTATTATCAATATCATACATTCATATCCATAGATACTAATATCCTAACTAATATTATAAATGTGAAAGTGAGTTTGTTTGCGCTAAAACGGATGGCCGGATTTGGATAAGATTTGGCACACAGATAGACCAGGACCTGGATATGGGTCCTGGGACATGGGCTACGCGTATTAAAAACCGATGAATTACAAAATACACGTTGACGAAGTTGCGACCAACAGTTAGGTAGTCATAAATAAAATATATTATAAAGGTAATATTTATTTTTGAAGCAAGTACCCATGTATACACGTTGCGCAGACCGCAAATTAATTAGAATAAGGGCAGGAGAATGATTAACGATGATGTATGTATAAAAGTAAGTATATATTCTCATAATATATACAGTTTATATTTTAATTAGTGAATTGTTTTTTGATTTATGTATTATTTTTCTCTTCTGCTCTTACGCACGTTGTCTACATCTCTTTTTATCCACTAAGCTTACTAAAGATTGCTTTAGAAATAATCATCACCTTTAGGGGGTTCTCAATTGTACCGTATGTTTTTTTTTTTTGTATGTTTGTTACGCGATTATTCCGCCAATTATGAAGTAATTTTTATGATTCTTTTTTGTTTGGTAGGTCATACTTCAGAGGTGGTCCCATATATATTTTATCGATATCAGTCGAGCGGTTTTTAATAAATCAACATTATATTTAAATTAAAAAAAAAACCGGCTTCAAACGGACGTGGGCGTGTAAGACGATCGTTTTTGAATTGGTGTTGGGTAGGTACCATACTTAACTAAAAAGTGAAAAATAAAAAACTTTTTTACTATAAAAAACAACCGACTTCAAAAAAAAAACACTAAGTACAAAGTGAAAAATAACTTTATGTTCGGAAATCGGTGGAAAAAACTAAAATACAGATGGAAAGACACCGACTTCCGAAATAAAGTCGGGTGTTTTTTTTTTTTAATAAAGTTTTTTTTCTGTTCCTTTCTTGTCTGTTTATATATGTGCATAATTATTGGTTAAATAAATAAAACAGTATATATAATACTAAAACCTATGTAAAATTCTTAACACGTCGTCATATTGTTCAAACAATTTCAAATCATTATTAATCAATGTTCCTTTCAAGACTTTAACAATCAATTCTCCTAAGTCCCTGGGGGCTGCTGGGGTTGCCCTACCCCCAAGGCTATTGACCTGGCACCTAGACAGACTATTCAGCTAAAGTTGAATGCCCAACCCGAATTTTTGCACGCAATTTGAGAAGGGCACGGAGAGCGTAACAAATAAGTTCGTACCTCTTCACGCGACTACACACATTTTAATATAATAAAGATTGACTGCAACGTTGTTCTAGTGATTGTGAAGTCCAAGTGCGACTGCTGAACGTGGGGTTCGACTCCCAGGTTGGGGAAAACTTTTATTAGGTTTTTTCTATCAGTTATATCTCAGTAGCAGCATATGCTGGCTATAGAGTCATTGGGTGCATTTCCACAATAGATGGATAAATTCAAATAATGTACATGTCCATTAGGACCTGCTTAACGGAGGAATTTATAGTAAACTCGTGCCTAAGCTTTCACAATTTATAATGCTATCGATAGGTTGAGAAGAACTGCACTACAACCAGCAAGCTTTTGCTGTCGCTCTACAGGGCAATGGCTTCTTCTCATACAGAGGCGGAACGATTTGTCGCAACGCTTTTCACTCTGTGCCAATTTCATACTAATCTCGTGGATCTAGCCTTAGTCTCCGATATAACTTAAAACCTAGCCAAAACATAAATGAGAACCAGACGCTTAAAAAATAGACGCCGTCAGTCGTGTTTCGAATAAAATGAAGCGGAGACTAATATTGTACTCCACATCGCAAAATTCAATACTGCACCGCCCCAGACAACCTAAGTGAACGAACTCGCTAACTTTAAAATTGAACCCTATGCAGTTCGAGCTAAGGTCTAGTGTCGGATGACCTTTATATGAATTTCGATGTGAAGCTCTTTCTGAATAAAGTTTAGTGTAACTCGATTTGGGGAGGTTTGAGATTCTCGTGTATCGGCACAGACCACAAACTATATGAGAGTTCGTGGTAAAATGTTGCCAGCAATAGCATTAATACTAAGGTAAAAAACCCGCGAAAATCTCAATTTCTTAGCAAAACACATAAAAAAAAATATACCTATGTCACCGGCTACATTGAAGTTTGACAAGTTCTCAACATCAAATTCTCAGTTCAGAAACCGGTTGTGAGAATCAAAACTTTATAAGAATTACCATGGACTTTCTTCCGACCATTGTTATTGTTACCTATAAGAATTTAAATAGGAACTACATTTTGGAATAGGTTTTTATTGATTCTCTGTTTTTAACTTTCAAAGGTGATTTTCGAACGTCAGATACATAAACAAAAGACAATCCCATTTCCACCTGTACGTAACCAGAGAGGCCTTTCATACCGCGCCTGCGTTCAGGATAGTGCCCTTTAATGGCCAAGCTAACGGCCTCGCACCCCATTTTGTGGCTAAACCACGTCAATGAACTCCAGGTTGACGACTGTGCACCGTTATTGATTAAGGGTTAGTAGGTGTCTGTCGGGATCATCAGATACCTAATGAATAACTTATGGATTTCAATGTTTCTTCTCTCGTACTCTTGTATTGGCAAGAATAATTAATAAGTGGCTAATACCGTGGTCAAAATATTAATAAGAGGGGCTCGTGGCTAAATGATAACGGTCGGTTCGTGGATGGATGACTATCTTTACATACCGAGAACCCTCCGTGCCTCGGAAAGCACGTTAAGCCGTTGGTCCCGGCTGTCATTCGTAGATCTTAGACAGTCGTTACGGGTAGTCAGAAGCCCGAAAGTCTGACAACCAGTCTTCAAAGGGTAAGTATCAAGTTACCCAGTGACCCATCAGATAGACAGTCGCTCCACATAAAATACGGATATTCAGCTGCATCCGGTTAGACTGGAAGCCGACCCTTTATTTTTTTTTGACGGTGGGAATTCATCAAATAACTTCTCCCGCTCTGGGCAGAGCGGGAGGGCGTGTCAGACTCTTAGTGACTAAAACCCACCCGTGTTCCTTCAGTTGCCTGTGCCAGGGGCCACGGCATCCCTCTCGGACTTTCCCGCAACCCTGGCAGGCCCTAGCGGACCCCGTCATTGATGCTGACATCTCTTTGAGGCGCGCGTGGAACACAACGCGCCATCGACCCGGGACTGGTCCTTATCAAACGGCGAGTTGCCCATTACTCGCCGTTCGCAAGCCCGCGCCTACGGTGGCCGGGAATCAGCTTGCGATTCCCGACGCCCAGGGCGTCTCCTGCGGCGGCTAGGGCCGTGAGGGCGCGAATTTTGCCTCTCCCTCGCGAGCATTACTGCTTCGCAGAAGGAGGTGACGGACTGGAAGCCGACCCAAAATAGGAGGAAAGGCAGGCAGGCAGATGATGTTAAAACCTAAGTATGTGACAAATCAATCACAGGCACACAATTGCAATATCAACTATCACAAATATTGACATTCAACCAAATAAACACAGTTTGTTTTCACTGTGACGTGCGTTGCGTCAGCTCATCCGTCACTATGACAGTGCGTCATGCGTCACATGCGTCATTGTGTCATGCATTGTGTGCATCATATGCGCATGCCTCGTGCAGGACAGGGTTAGAGGTTATGGATGCACGTATTTTGATTAATCTTATCTGAGTTATAGTTATGTGATTAAATTACATTAATGAAGAAGATTTAAATATTGTGCTAAGCGACCGACATGCTTGCTTTCTGGTTGAGTTTTTTGGTCTAGTCGTCAAAAGGCGCCAACTATTTAGTGGGTGTTCCTAAGCTTGGTTCTTAGATTGGGCATTACATAGTAATTGGAGAAGACGGTAGCACATTTCTAGCCATTGCAAAAATATGTGCATCATCATATCTTTGCAGCATGGATTTAGGTGCTTAGGTACATACATAATTAAACAGGTTCACTTGAAGTTGTGTGGTTCTCAAAAGACCACCTCAGACACTAATTTACATAGTCCTCAAGTCCTCATATGGTCTGACCGAGACGATATCTGGACTTTAAAAGAGTGTGAGTGTCCTCTAGAGTTTGATTCGGTATTTCTTCTTAGAGTCGTCGAATAGGAAACACCGACCTCATCTAGTTTTAAGTATTATTAATTGTTTTTGACGTGTTAAAGTGTTTTTGGAACAAATGTACAGAGATAGAGATAAACAAAACTTTATTTGGACTATTTCTTCTACCCTGGGGGTCTACTCTCTGAGCATGAAATCCGTAGTTACTCGGCATCCAGTAGTTCGATGCATCGGAATGAACTCTACTCGAGTTCATTCCGATGCATCGAACTACTTTGGGACGGGCCCGTATCTTTGTTGACGCACTTGGAAGTGTAGGCGCCCTGATTTCTGCCAGGGTTGCGGGAAAGTCCGAAAGGGTTACCGTGGCCCCTGGCTCAGGCAACTGAAGGAACACGGGTGGGTTTTAGCCAGTAAGAGTCTGACACGCCCTCCCGATCCGCCCAGAGCGGGAGAAGTTATTTGGTGAAAAAAAAGGTGAAAAAAAGGCCCCTTGATTTTTAATACCTCGTACATGTATAGTGTAGGTACATACTACATTCGATAATCACGCTGATGAAAATATTTCTGCTATAAACGCGACTGCCCTTTCCTACTGATAATACTCTCATATTTTCTTTTACTACTATCACTGATAGGTATCTCAATCTGTGTCAGTGTTAGAGAGAGTTACTGATAAGAGATAATAATGATCGATCAGTTGGTATTAGCAGGATAATGATGGTGTATATTGATATTAGCTGATATTAAAATGGGCGGCGTGCACTTAACTGGACAGAAAAACATGGGAAACTTCAGTGTTTAGATTGGACTGGTGAAACAATTGACGAGTTTGGATAAAATTGGTTACAAAAGTTTTGCAAATCACATTTCATTGAATATTTGTTTAGTCTGTTCTCGCCGCTAAAAAACCGAAGCCCTCTTGGTTGTTTAAAGCGTCCTTTCTTCTCTACGGGACGTTATGATTTGTCTAGTCTAGACCATATAAAGCTCTTACAAGTGGTCTAGACAAACAGACCCTTAAATTAAAGGTTGCTACCGCCGCGCGCCGTTTCGAACACCCGCTCAGTAGTCTGGTACCACTATTTGCAAGCTGCATCGTATATGCACTGAAGATTATAATATGTATGATTTCAACAGTGTGTACCCCTTATTACTTACAAGTCCAGTTAGTTACAAGTATCCCACCGACAAAAATTATAAAATTCCATAGAAACTTTAATTATCTGTACACCGTTTGTCCACCCGCCACCGTCAACGGGACGTCAACGAGATTATTCGAACCGAGAGCGTGACGTCCCGGTGACGGCGTGCGGTGGACACGCGGCCAAAGTAAATATATGTAATTTAATAAAATATTATAACACTATAAAAGAATATAAAAATAAAATAAATTAATTATAAAATATTTATATAATATTTATTTAAAAACATTATAATAAATAAAATATACCTATCGCTATTCTCGTTGACGTCCCGTTGACGTGACGGTGGACAAACGGCCTTAGGGAATGAATTTTCAAAAATCTTAGCACTTTCGTTTTACATAATATAAAGAACTCTTGTCCAAAATGTCACGCTTCTAGCTAAACTCCGCAGCTTAGACTATGCGTCAGTGTCTGTCAGTGAGTGAATTTAAGATTTTCATTGAGTAGAATATAACATCGATTTGAGCCGACATCGCGACACTGACCGACTCAATGATCGATTCATGCTCAGATTTACCTACCCGCGTGATTCAAGACGGTGATAGCTATTTTTAACCGACAATGTCAAAAAGTACAGTATGTGTTTAAGTATTCATGTTTATTTTACATTTGTTTGTGAATGTTTCTCGCGAGAATTAATCGGGATCGCATAGCGACCTTGCTGTGTGGTCGGCTAATGAATAAGCTCTGTTTTTATCCGAAATCATTCGGGTTATTCCGAAACATGCATGGAACATGTAAAGTTCCTTTAGGCGCGATTGGTCCAATATATAGTAGTTCCGAAATTAAACAAAATAACACATTTTTTATGTACACATTGTACTATATTTATTCATTTATTAATAATCATATTACAAATCATATCTTGTTCTACTACTTAGCTCATTCCCAAAACATTAAATTCTTTTGTGTCAAAACGGACCCTGGCACTCGCCGGCCGCTGCCGCGGCACCGCTCGCTTCGCTCGCTCGGCTCGTGCGTTGTGTGGTCATAGTTCTAACCTAAGCGTGCGATTTTCTTTTTGAACATTGGACTAATCGCGATTTGGATCAATCGCGCCTAAACCGTAAAATTTTGTGAAAGTTTGTATATTCTGTCTTTTGCAGTTGCTTTCACGGCAAATCTACTTTAACGATAGCCGCTTACAGACCAAGAGCTAAGCTAAGTCAGTTTAGCTTAGCTCGCATAGCTGAGGTAATAGTTCATACTTGTGTTTATAGCTGCAACCGGCTTTAAGGGATTTGATAGAGAAATAGCTTAGTACTTTGAGAACAAAATAGAGTAGTTCCATTAAGGACATCCTTCCCATCAAGCGAAGGTTTTCAGGCAACGTATAGGTGGTACGCTAAGCGTTGCATAAGCATAATCAATCAGCCCATAATGTTCCCACTGCTGGTACACAAGCCTCCTCTCTGTGAGAGGGAGTGGGCTGTAATCTACCACGCGGGCCCAGTGCGGGATGGTAGATTTTTTATTTTATTTATTTATTAAGCAAGGCACACCAACCACCAACACCAAGATGTCAAATGTCTTCGAATTTTTGGATCTAGGACATGCCGGTTTCCTCGCGATGTTTTCCTTCAGTTTTGAGAGCGGCGGTGATAAAACTATTAACACAAAGAAAAGCGCCTGCCTGGGTTCGAACCCACAACCTACACCTCGTAAGTCGGGGCCGTTACCTCTGGACCACCACTGCTCCACGCTACGGTTACGCCGCGTGAACGCGACGTCAAACAACGCAAAATACGAAAGCACCCTAAGAAATTCAAAACAAATTGCAGCAGGTATGTAATAAAATGTCCGTCCAGATATTAACTTCGAATCTTATGTATGACACAATTGATAAGGAATCCGACTATCAAATTATCAACTGATCTACTGTTCTGATTTACTGTTTCTATCCTGGTTTTATGTACTGAGTGCATTATGTTACACATAACGTTATGAAACATGTTTTTAGCACGTTTTTATTAGCGTCACTTGTAACTCACTAACTTACAATGTGAAAACATCTTAGATGTGGATTTTAACCTACTTCTAAACTGCCGTATCGAAATGAAACTTTGTATGTAAGTATAAGTAGTTTGGATGACAAAACTAAATTTGGTATCTTGGAGCTGATCTTATGATGGAGCCAGGAGGTGGATAGTGGATCTCTTCAGTGGCTACTAGTAAACCCCTCGAGTTTGGGCTTATATGATTAGCTTTGACGAGTCCAATACATTGTGCTTAGGCAACGAGGGTCTGATGATGGAGCCAGGAGGTGGATAGTGGAACTCTTCAGTGGCTCCTAGTAAACCCTTCAAGTCATAACTTCGTTGACTTTAGACTAATTAACTAAATGGAGAATATAATAAAGTGTAAAAAATAAAAATATGTAGTTTAAACTACATAGGTATTCGAAGTTGATGAATAATAATACCATTGCCTTCTAATAATAACTCCTTCGTTAATATTTTTAAACACATTTCCCATGTTTTTGTGTGTCAAGAACTCATCACTTAGCAAACCATAAATATTTACAAAACATCTGTTTAAAATACACTCCGAAAAAAAATTCATTTCTTTGTGGTACTTAGACCAGTTTTTTTTTTAACAAATCAGGTCGACACAGTCAACAGTTGTCTATGATCAATGACCCTGTTAGTAAACATACGTGACCTAGAACTGACTTACTGACTCATTAGTGACTCAAATCATACTATAGAGAAATTGAGCAATAACCATGATTTGGGAAAATGAACCTTAGTTGCATAGGAAATGATTCAATTTTCTTTGATAGGAGGACTGAGTTATGACTTTTTGACGTTGGTGGTTGTTTTTTGTTAATAACAGAGTTTACATGTCATGTGGTATTATAATAATATAATACAAGCCCGTGAAGTAAAAAAGACCTGGTTTTTAGGGTTCCGTAGCCAAATGGCAAAAAACGGAACCCTTATTTTTTTAACTGGTAACTAAATTGAATAGTTTTTGTACCTACATATTTCATTTTAATGTACCTATAATTTTATGAATACTGCAAACGCAGAATTGTTAGTAGCTTTTGTCTGCACATAAAATGTATAAAGTTTACTAGATATTGCAACATTGTGTTGCATCTATTGGTTAATCATTTATTGTTTGTCATGAGTTCATGACATTTTCATAAGACAACATAAAATTTAAACTTTATTTTAACATATTACACACCAAAAGTCACCATTTGTCCAAAAGGTTGTTTCTGGTAAGTGTCAAACAAATTATTACAAAATAAACATAGTACAGGAACCTGTATTCATCAATAAAACAATTTATTGATTAAAAGAAAGTAGCATTATATTGTATCTGACTGTAAAACCTATGCACCTATAATTATTATTGACCCCAGCCGGCTTAGCTTGACGCTTTCTATTTCTACTCTACTGTAGACTAGAAATCGCTCGTCTCTCGTTCTCGAAATGACTTCTTCCCGAGCACTCCGAAGGGTATCGTATTACCCAGTAACTGGGTTGTGCAGGTTAGATAGGCAGTCGCTCCATGTAAAATAATGGTATTCAGCTGCATCCGGTTAGACTGGAAACCAACCCCAACACAGTTGGTAAAAGGCAGGCATATGATGATCTGCGGAGGGCGCGCGGGAAGACGATCCTCACGCGGCGGCGCTCCGAAGACGAAGGAGGGATCGAAGAAGACGTCAGTTTGACAGTCATCTCCGACTCCTCCCAGGTGGAGGCCAGCAGGCAACGGGTGCTTGCCTGTATTGCACGGGCCTCCACCAGTGTCGTAGCCCCCCAGCCTGGGGGGCATGCGGGGCCCGCCAGCTAGGCGGCCATGCGCCGGGAGGGTTGTGGAAGTGAAGGCTGAGCCGGTTTCCCATGGCCCTCCCATCACAGCGATGTGGGAACACCGCTGAGTTTTAGTGGGTATACTGTCGGTGGCGTATTCCGACAGGAGTCCCACATACCCCGTCTCGTCCCCCACGAGCGGGGACGCGTAATGCATTTCTCAGCGACAAAAAAAAAGGCATAATGATGATCTACTTTACATAATTATCATAAAACAAAGTCGCTTTTTTTTCTAGTATGTATACTTAGATATTTTAAACGACGCAACGGATTTTAATGTGGTTTTCATTAATAGACAGAGTGATTTAAGACGAAGGTTTCCATGTATAATACATGCATATTATAGAAGAGAAAAGCCGAGAATTTCAAAGATTTGCAAATTATGTCGTGAAAAACATATTTTTGTGCGCTTACATTGCTAACGCCTGCTAAACCTTACGAGATAGATCAAAATAATGTACTACGGAATTGTATATCTTTTAAATATCCACAAAAAAGTTTCTGATGGTACATGTCTATCTCTTAAGGATAACCCACAGTAACTATGTTTATCTTTTACATAAACCGAAAAAATTATGGGTTAAGAAGCTATTTAAAACAATACAATATTATTCCTTATCCAATTAAATACGTTAGATAGGTACGTTGTGCATTTAATGTTGAACCAAATTGGCCTTTAAAGCAAATCATTAAAATTAATATCTTAGAAGATATCAGAGATTTAAAATACGGGGACAGAGTGGCCGTTCGGGCCGTACGACCGTCCCGTACATACGCCCGACATCCACGCGAGTTTCTAATAAAACTATTGTATTTCCCGGTACTCCGACTCACATAACAGAATACCTGTATATCCCAAAGGTGTAGGCAGCACAAGTTTTGCGAGTCATGTTTAAATCCCATATAATAGGCGTTGAAGCGATTGCCATCAAACATACACAAATCCAAACTCCGGGCTGCAACTGATAAATTCCTGATGGAAAAACCTGACAGCACTTTGTACCCAAACTGGAGGTTGAACCTAGAACCCCAGTACAGCAATAGTGCTGGTGACTACTAAACCAAAGAGGTATTTCTCGGTAATTTATGGTGATTGGTGAGTAATTGTTAGTGAAAGTAGTTTGCATATTTCTAATGAAGCAGGAGTGGTTCCCAGCATTTAGAGGTGATTGTCATGAAATGTATTAATTATATACATGTGGAAGCTTGTCATTAGCAAATGTCACTACCTATGCACAATATTTATGATTGTTATTAGTCTGTAAGCTTTATAATATATAATTAGCTGTAATTATTATAATTAGCATTTTGTGTGGATCTTGGAAATTGATGTGTAGGCTTTTGTGTTAATGTGGGATATTACAGGTTATCAATAAATTTCATGAAAAGATGGATAGTTGAGAGTTTTGATACATTTTAAAACAGTTGATCTTGATTTTTGAAATAGTATTTTTTTTGTTCTTTCTATTTCATAGCCCTCTGTCGTCAACATCAATAATCTAATAATCTACTGCTTTGTCCGATATGTCTAGGGTATTATTTATTTTTTTATTAGGTTGTGGAGCTTGGTGATACTGATAACTTTGCAGTTTGGAATAGTGAAAATTATTTCTTGAGAGTAAATAAGTTAGTAATAGACGTTATTCTTTAACTAAGTAAGCATGTACTTGATTGCTAAAGATACTCCACAGATTAAAAAGTTCTAAACTTTTACTCAATAAAGTATTATGACATGAAATATAATTTACAGACCAATTGACAAGAGAAACAGTGAAAAAGAAAGTGCACAAAAAAAAGATAATCGGCTTTAAAGAAGATTTAGTTACTTGATCTAAAAGTAGATCATATATTTATCTATTAAAAACAGATAAATAGTTTTTGGATTCTTTGTTAGATATTGTCAAAAGTGGATTATCAGTTTGAGAAACTGGGTCAGTGTAGACAAAATATCACAAAAGACTATCTCAGAAATGTGTTCAAAGAACATGATATTATGAACCCTTAATAAAAAAAAAATTAAACTGCATTTTATTAATGATATGAATTTGACTTAATTTGTCTTAAATTAAAGAAATTATGTATGAAAACGAAAAAAATATATTTTAAAAACTAAAGATAATGATTGATTGACAAGTTTGTTCTGCAATATCGACAACTGACTATCAAAAAACCATTTATTGATAATGATTCCAGTTGAAGTTAGCAATGTCTAATTAGCAAAATTATTATTCTAATTCAATTTCATGCAAATAAGAAAAGTTCAAATGTTTCATATTTATAAAGTTTGTTCTTCTAAGAAGTTTCCAGTTCACTCCTGATATAACAAAAAGAGTTCCAATGCAATCTGTCAGCTTAAAAACTACTTGCACAGTTCATCACCAAAAACAATTAAATAAAAAACTTACCAGAGCTGAACATCCTGCCTAACATGGTGTTAGGGTGAGCTGTGAACTGCGCGGGGTCCACCACGAACCTCGTGTTGTCTACAACCAGCGTGATACGGTCTTCTCCAAGCTGGTTCTGAGTCTTCTGCACATTCCTGGTTGGTTCTTGAGCAGTCGACGTCGAGGGCGTCGGAGTATTCGCGGTCAAATTTTTCGGCGGCATCGTCGGACGCGTTCGGATATTAGGACCAGTACGCTTCGATAACCGCTTGCGACGCTCCTCGTCCCTTCTATACTCCTCTGTATCACTACTACTGTCTGGGTAGAAGAAGGGACGTCGTTCGGTCATGGCCTCAGGGCCCTGAGTCTGCGAGTCTGACATAGGCGCGTGCTCGTCCCCGCGAGCCCTTACATCACCGTCGACGCTCCTTTGTTCACGCGACGGCGATCCGTTACTGGACGCCGTTTTAGATTTTATTACAATAAAATTCTAGTAAAATAAAAGAAAGGATTTTCGCAAAAACGTCAACGTAACAAGTATGACAGTTTGTAGTGGGGTTGTCAGAAGGAAATATGGTTTCGAGGCAATTCAGTGTTGCTAGTTGTTGTGTCTTTGTTGCGTTATCAGCCAATTAGTTCTATTTTTTGCTAAAGGCTGTTTTATTAGTATTGTAAACTTACATCGGTTATTTTTCAAGGAAAATTCCTCACGTATGCCAGCCATATGTGACCTTTTAATGAGTAATGGAATTTATCTGCAATTTTGTTGCATTTAAATATAAATTATATAAATTCTGCGCACTTCAAGACACTCGTAAAAATTCAATAAGTTCCAAACCGAATGAAACATCTCAATAATAGTCTAATGTCTGCTTAAGATAACAATACGGCTACCTATCTAAAAAAAGTACACTGTGAATACGACTAGACGACATAGGTCTGTCGGTCTGTCATATTGAATGCATTTAAAAAAAAGTTAAAAACTTGAATGAATCGGTCGGCTGTTGACCTTTCCACTGTCAATTGCGGAAATTGGTTAAATACTACAATAGTTTTTTACTAAATAGTGTTAGTTTAAACATCCCACCTAATCGAGCTGTGAATAAATGTGATAAACAACCAAAAACTAAAGTGCCGTGACTATAGGAATAGTGTAAAAAAGTGTAATTATAAGGCGACGCTCTAGGGCGTTACTCATTTTTAACTGTAAAAATTGTAAGAAATGAATCCAAAAGAGGAGTATCATGACCCTGATTACGCGGAGATGCCTGTGTGCATCAAAGAGGAGCCCCCAAGCTTCTCAGAAGAGGAGAAAGTCGAGAAAATTAAAGAAATTATCAGGCGGGAGTTTTTGAATGAGCTTGAAATCCGTGAAAATGAAGTCATGCTGATAGATCAACGGTTTGTTATGTTTTTCTAACTTTGTTTCTATAAACGAAACGAGTTTGACGTTAATTTGTGAGTAAATAATTTAAATAACGTATTTGTTGTACCATGTGGTGTTTTGTTGATAAAGTTTTTCCCTGTAATCTTGAAGGTGTCAATTTGTTTATTATTATTATTATTTAACCAAAATTTCAAACATGACAAAATATTTCTTAATTAGCCAAGCCATTCGTACAATAATTTCAAGTCCTAAACTTTGATTATCTTGTTGGGATTCTTGTTCTAAAATGCAACGTCTGTATTGTTATGAAAAACATATATTTGTTGTACATTTATGTGAACTTTAAAAATAAAACAACTCATTCTGAGATAGGTCGAAAGTTTATTTTTTAATATTTTTTTTCAGATAATAGGGCCTTCCATATTTATATCTATTGGTATGGCTTCTTTGTAACCTAACTTTCACACCTGTCAGGTCAAAACTAAAGGTTGATTTAGCCCCTAGTATGTCTGAAACTAATATTTAAAAAGAAAACCACTACAAACTACTGTCACTACCACAGTCATGTTAAAAAATTACACAATATAATAAAAGAACAAACCTCAGAGAAACTCGTAATTGCCATAATATAGAAATGAAAAGTGATACAAGGAATCATGTTGCATAGAGCCTATGCAACTGTTGGTTCCTCATAGAGGAAGTACCTTTATAACCTTTGTGGAGTGTTATTTCATGAAGGAGATACTTTTGTACTCTTCAGTAAACATTTAACACTACCCGTCAAGTTGGCCCTCAGCTTACTTCCCAATCTATAACATACATAAATATGCACCCATTACCATGTGACCATTTTTCATGTTATGGATTCCAGGATGTCCACATCTCGCCGTTTGCTCTACCGTCTCCGGTACGCGTTGGTGAACAGTTACTACAAGGATCAGAAGCTGCTACTCACTAATGGACAGATACAGGATGAGATTGCTGCACAGCATGAACCCAGAGCTAGGGCTGAGGTGAGGAGACACTGCGGAGAAGTTACCATACACTATTGTTATAAAAATGGTTTTATTTTAATTAGAGCACCTTCATACTGTCCCCACGGATAGGCCGCCCATGAGGTGGAGCAACAACTTATTGAATATTGCTACAATCAGGATTGTTGTAACAATTTCTGAGGAAGATGTCCAACAGTGTTTAGGGTGAAACAGTGATGAGCAGAGGTCGGAATTAGGTAGTTATTTATGTACTTGCATCGAAATGTGGATCTTCCCGGGACTTCTAATGGACAATCTCGTGTGGTCAACAATATTGCAAATAAATAATAATAAAAACCTCGAGAGATAGACAGACAAATAAAACAAAGATAATTAACATACAATTTTTATTAGTATTTACATTAATTCACTATACAAATTATGAATAGTCTTAAGCAAATTGTCATACACATACCTCGTCATTTTTATAAATAAGAAAATACATTTGCTTCTAGCCTAGACTCGTGAGGGTTTGCTTATTCAAACGGCTTCCGACATTACTGTATAACTTTTTTATTTAATAAATCACGGGATTTTCTGCTCTTTCAAAGTCAAAGCATTTATTTCAAATAGGCACATAAAAGGCACTTTTGGACGTCAACAATCTCGGGATTTGAGGCGTATCCACTTCATTCTTTCGCTGTATGAAATAAGCGTAAGTACATATAAAATAATATTAACTCTACCTAATTCCGACCCTTGGTGATGAGTAGTGTCCGACCGAAGCTTCGGCTTCGGCTTCGGCTTCGGCCACCTTCGGCCAAAAAAGCACCTTCGGCCAAATCTTCGGCTTCGGCCAAAAATTTGCCGAAGGTTTGGCCGAAGCCGAAGGTTTGCTAGTTGTTAAAATTTGAAATTTACTGAACGATGCTAGAGCGAGACGGAGAGTGTGCAGAGCAGCAGAGTTTCGCCGCGCCGCCGCACCGGACCAAACGAATCGCAGTTAGTAAACTAAACGAGTCAAAACAAGTTTGAGAGCGCGTCTTAAAATTCTAATAAGTGTTTTGTTTCTAAATATTTCATATTTGTTTTACATTGTTTAACATTGTATATTTGAAACTTTTATTTTAGACAATATTTTATTACCTACTTGTATATGTTGGTCACTCGGCTCGTTATTGGGCTAAATCTCTAAAGCTCTCACAATATGTATCTAGTATATTCTGAGATCAAAGTAACTATCGTATTTCTCAAGGTCAATGACACCTTCGGCTTCGGCTTCGGCTTCGGCCGAAGGTTTTGGTGAATACCGATTAATCGGCTTCGGCTTCGGCTTCGGCCAGAATTGCACCTTCGGTCGGACACTAGTGATGAGTCATATAATAGTAGTATTAATTATTTGACTCACAGCAATGAGTTTAGTGTCTTGACATAAACAACTACTTGATTGCCACAGTGGTTGAGTGATTAACTGTTGTGCTAAAGTTGTGGGTTAGATTCCCTTATAGAACAACTAATTGCATGGACTATAGGTCCCAAGAAATAACTGCGCTCACAATTACCATGATACAATATCACAGAATAAGGCTACAAATAAAAATAAGCCCTTTTTCCACCAAACTATTTCTAGTTTTGTACCTTCTCTTCTCAACTAGTTTAACTTACTGCCCTCTTCCGTATAGCGAAAGTGGCCAAGCTAAAAAGCCCCTTATTTTACCCCTCGTCTCCACCAGGTATCTTCAACCCTGCGCGAGGGTCAACGCCGCCTTCACCCGTCAGTGCGCAAGCTGCTCGGCAAGCAGACGGTTGACCTTGACGAGATATTCAAGATCAGAGCGCCAAGGAATAAGAGTAGGAAGGATTACTCGGTGAGCTTGATTTGTTTTTATAACACAGTACCAAAAGCCATAGGCGTTCTGTAGTGTGACCCAAGCAGGGGACCTGGCCTGCCTTTCATCGTCATCATCAGCTTATAATGTTCCCTCTGCTGGGACGCAGGCCTCTCTGTGAGAGGGAGTGGGCCGTTATCCACCTCGCGGGCCCAGTGCTGGCTCACGATGTTTTCCTTCACCGTTTTGAGAGCAGTGGTGATGAAATAATTGACACAACGTAAAGCGCCTGTCTGGGTTCGAACCCACAACTCGTAAGTCGCGGCCGTTATCACTGGGCCTGCCATTACTCTCATACATTTTAATATTAATTACCTATGTAGTACAGGCAATTCCTGATTCTGAACAGGTTAATTTGCTGAAGGCCAAAAACTCACGTTGAAAGCACATATTGGTGAGGCTCAATATTTGAGTAATATTGGAAGATAAAAAGAAGAATATAATAAAAGTATTAAATAAAATGGCGGCTATCTTAAAAATATTGGTTTCTAACTGGTTGAGAAACACAAATGCACATTCAATCTTACTATAATGTATTTCTCGAACATGTGTAGTTCCAGTGGATGTTGTGTCATCTCAATTATTATAAGTGTTCCATTGTGTACCAATTTCGCCGGCTCGGGCAAGTTCTTACTGGGATTTTCCATGAGGAAATTCTACAGGATTTTGCGTGACTTCAGGATGATGCGTAGTTCGCATGTGGCGTTGTAGATGCCGCCACAACTTAAATGTGCTACTTACATAGCATAATTTTGCAGGTTGGAATCGTTAGCGTGAGTCTGACGTACGCTTGGCCGATTTTTCAACTACTTGTTTGTGTCCACGCCAAGATAAAACTAGTAGGTAAACTGCAGACGAAATCGTGGGGGGGGGGGGGGGGGGGGTTCATAATGTATACCTCATCAAACACTAATATTAGTGATCGTTGGTATACCTACATATTATACGGGGCCACGGTAACCATTTCGGACTTTCCTGCAAGCCTGAGTTTACCATGTGTTCCTGGTTTACCGCAATAGGCTGCCCTCTTATATTATGGGACGAGGTTATTAAAGTGGCGAAATGTGGGTGCTTTTTACACCTCTGCCTAACCCTTCCGGGAATACAGGTGTCAAATGGAGCAGCTATTTGATAAATACATATCGACGCTTGAAAAGCAAAATTAACTAAGCGACATAGGGCTAATTTTACTTTATATTTTAGTTTAACTTTTAAGAAAAATAAACATGTAAATTCTGATTCAGATGATTAGGTAAATAAGATTTCCAAAACAGTAAGATTTACGCCTGTAGGATGATTACAAGAATATAAATGTTTATTTTTTCTGCAAAGTTAAAGTTAGCCTTATGTCGCTTAGTCAATTTTGCCTTTCAAATGTCGATATAAAGTTATGGGAATTAAATTACACAGAAATACACTGTATTTTATTTAAAATCAAATGGCAATTGTATTTCTCGAAGATGTAGGCAGAAGTGTTTTGTTACACCAAATTTTCGTCTGCTATCATCATTAATCTGACAGCATGCAGTTGTTCTATTGGCTGAACTGCTGTACTGTACCGCGGTTCATTATCAAAGTCAAATAGCCACAAAAAGGCACTTTTGTACGTAAGCATTTACATTACAATAAAATAGAAAGTTCGCGGGTTCGATACCCACATAGAACACATACTAATATGGACTAAACTATACAGATAGTTTAACTAAGCTTTGCTGTCTGTACCACATTCTCGACACATGAGAAATTCCTTGTGTGAGACGAGAATTAAAATAAAAGGAGACTTCATCAGGGTTTCAAAATTCAGTGTTCCTTTTTTCCTTTCTAAATACAAAACTGATTTTCTCCAGGCCATGCTCCAAAAACGTAACTACACTATATCGGCGGACACGACAAAGACGTTACGTCCGGACCGTAAGCCGGACGAGATGATACTAGAGATGAATGAGGAGCCGTGCACCAGCCGCCCTAAGAAGATACCGCGTCACCTCGAGCCTAAGATTACCAACGTGTTGACCTTGGACGAGGTCACTAGAAATAAGATGAAGTATCGATATAGGATTGTTATTGGTGAGTGACATTTAACTTAAAATTGTACACGGAACTTACCGTTTATTTTAACATATTTAAAAAATAAGCCTCTGTTTATATATATAAATGTCTTTACCGTGATTTATAGTCAATTGCGATCTGTTTCAATGCAATGTAGCAAGCTATTCTTTGCTGAAATTGATCAATATATGTTGTGTATTTAGGCTATGAAAATGTGCTCACACATACACAGTGCGAGGAGCTTTTGCAATTGTAATTATAATTTTAGCCAGAGATATGCTGCGCTACATTGCTGCAGACAGTGGCGTATTTACCCAATGGCCAAAGGGCCATGACCCCGGTGCGCTGCCGGTGTTTTCTGCCTTATTTTCTTGTGACAATACAAGCATTACTTATTCTCTATTCTTTCTTATTTTCTAGCCTGCCGCCCCTATTTTCTTAATACAAGCACTATACTCTTCTAGCGGCTTATTCCACCCTGAGAGAATCCCCCTCTGGGGGAAACCTGGACACTAATGTAAAATAATAATAAAACAGAAATTCCCCTTTTCATTTTGGATTATTCCTCTTTTCGCCCTTTTTTTTCGTTTTAATTTCTACGCTCTTTAGTAAAAATAATAATTAAAACAGTTTAAACAAAGTACCTACCTAGAAAAACTAAATTATTTAGCATATCCCCCTGAAAGTTTCCCTTAATAGCAGTTATAAACTATCTGTGTGTAAAATTTCATCCAAATCCGTTTAGCCGTTTTTGCGTGAAAGAGTAACAAACGTCCATCCATCCATCTTTACAAACTTTCGCGTTGTTTATAATATTAGTAGGATTTATAGAATCTTTGCTAATATTAGCAATAATAAGAATTAATAAATAATTATTATAATAATATTAGAAATGCGAAAGTGAGTTTGTTCGTTACGCTTTCACGGTAAAACGGCTGAACGGATTTGGATGAAATTTGCCACATGGGTAGACCATGACCTGGATTAGGACATAGGACTTTTTATCTCGATAGTCCTATGGGATCGAGACTTACGCGAGTGAAACCGCGGGGCGCAGCTAAGTTACTAATAAATAAACAACAACAACATTTCTGCCTATTTAAAGTATCTAAACTCGAATAACATAAAACAATTCAGTATAATTTTAATATGAGCTTTATTGACTATGTCGTCGAAGGCCCGCTTGGCGGAGCTCCTATTAGTGTTTGAATGGTCAAAATTATCCCCAAGCTCGCTCCTGCATTCTAGGTTATCTAAGTAAAATGTCTGCCGGCGCCCGCTATTAATATTTTAACAACCAGCACCCGCAGACAAATTGGCGCCCAGCGCCATAACAGACACTTCTTAAATTTGAAGGACCTTAGTTGGGATTTCTGGACGTTTCTTTTTAATATTCCAGTTTTTAGGGGGATTATCAGGTCCCCTTAAGGGGAACAAGTGGAATTTATAAAAAAAAAGTCTGGTATTCCCCGACTTTTTTTATAGTTTCCACTTGTTCCCCTTAAGGGGACTTTCAGGGGGATTTGTGGAATAAGCCTCTTCTAGCTTGCCGCCCCATAACTTATATGTATAATTATCTATATGAATGGTCAAAAATATCGTAAGCTGGCTGAGGCGAGGTGCTAAAGTTTTCGAGCTCGCTTCGCTCGCTTTTGCTTTCTAAAGGTCTCTCAATTCTGAAGTGTTTTATGAATAAGACGACAAAGTTACTTCTATATCTGTATGAATTATCAAAAGACAGACGTAAAGAATCGGAGGCGGGGTGCTAAAATGTTCAACCCAGCTTCGCTCACTTTTGAATAACGTAGGATATAGGATACGTTGTCATACCTAATCAAGGTTTTATGCAGAAGTCGACAAAGAAACTTCCCTATTTGTATGAATGGTCAAACAAAAATTTAATCTATCCGAAGTGCTAAAATTTTCGAGCTCGCTTCGCTCGTTCACGCGTATTATAAGCCCACGTTCCCACGGAAGTAATAAAATCGCGGGGGAGTAAAAAACCCTTAGCGTCATTTTTTCCAGCCTTCAACAGAGTGTTCGAACGAGCGTTAAAAAATCACTTCGAACTGATTCTTCATGCAGTGCAGACGTACGATGTGTTCCGCAAAAATATTAGCGATAGCCATTTGTGAGGCCAGGAGACCTAAGAAGCAAAATAAAATTATATTTAAAAGGCCAACTTTTGACGCCGTACAATGATTTAAGGCAATAACCTGAAAAATTATAAAAAATTATCAATTAAATAGCATGTTTCTCTTATTGAATTTTCTCAAATTTTACTTTCTTTCTACTAAATTACACCAAACCTGCATATGCCCAGAACTATTTTAGGATTTAATATTTTCATGTTTTGAATTCGAATCCCTGGGCATAAAATAGGCAAAAATAGGCTTCTCGGAAGGAATTTGTCATCTTCTCGAATACACGTAATCGGTCGTCGGCCGAACTCGACCAATCGAACAAAACATTTGTAAAGGAAAGTGAGCGCGTACTGCGTACCTACGCCATCGTCCAATGGCGTCCGATAACTTACTTCAAATAAATTACTTTCATTAACTTCTGATTATTCCGTAAATAAACGGACCCCTTGCGCTACGACCTTGAGCATGCGGCTTATCTGCTCTACGAGCCGCGCGCCCTACTGAGTGAGCATCGTGCGCGCTGTTTTTTCGCGTTCGTGGGAACACAAGTTCAGAACTATGTACGTATGTCGTATGAATCATTCAACGCTCACTGCCGACCATTGAAAATTGTACACCGCGCGATGAAAAATTTCGGCGGGGAAATATCGTGGCCGTGACAGATGTACCTAATGCTTCCTATTTGTTCCATTCCTAGCGCGGCATCCGTTTTGATTCCGCCGCGATTTTTTACGTCCGTGCATGAGGGCATAGACCACGGTCGCATGGACATGAAATATAACGCCGGTATTTTTTCGCGCACTGGTTTTTCAACTCTCGGTGTTAAACCGAACATCAGTTCTATCTATACATATAATATAGGTTGGGGAAAAAGTATCTTCGCATTTTTTAAGAAATTTCAAAACATTTTTTAATATAGTTTATTAACATTTAACTAAAGTATGTAGGTACCATTTTGTTCGATAACTTTTTGTCATCTTGTAGAAAGGGACATGATCCCATTGCTATAGAAATTTTGGGACTTCTGATCAAAATACCGCGACAAGTGGTTTTGGCAGTCCTCTCGTGATGTTAACCTGACACTGCCTAAAGAATTCTGAAGAGACCGAAACAGGTGGAAATCTGAAGGTGCAAGGTCAGGACTATACGGCGGATGCATTAACACCTCCCAGCCAACCTCTCTTAATTTTTTCTGAGTGGCTAAAGATGTGTGAGGTCTAGCGTTATCATGATGAAAAACCACACCGCTTCTTTTGATTAATTCCGGCCGCTTTCTCTCAACTTCTTGCTTTAATCTCATCAGTTGTTCGCATTAAAGTTCAGAATCGATGGTCCTGCCTGGTGGTAACAGCTCATAATGAATAATGCCATTCCAATCCCACCATACACACAGCATCACCTTGTTGCGAGTTAACCCGGGTTTCGCCACAGTCTGTGAAGCCTGACTGGCTTTTGACCACGACCTTTTTGTCGTACGTGATCCACTTTTCATCACCAGTTATCAGCTTCTTCAAAAATGGTTCGGTTTCATTACATCGTAATAAAGAATCACAAATGAGTACACGGTTCATCAGGTTTCTTTCAGTGAGCTCGTGAGGTACCCAAATATCGAGCTTTTTTGTGTACCCAGTTTTTTTAAATGCGCCAAAACTGTTTTGTGGCCAATTCCCAGTTCTTCAGCTACGTCGTAACTACTGATATGCCGATCTTGCTCCACTTTTTCAAAAATGGCATCCATTTTATCTGTAATAGGGCGACCAGAGCGACGTGCATCTTTGACAACAAAATTTCCGGATTGAAAACGCTTAAACCAAATTTGTGCTACTCTCACAGACACTGCACTAGGTCCATAAACATCGCAAATTTTTTTCGCGGCTTGCGTTGCGGTTTTACCTTTGCTGTAGTAAAATTTTAAAATGTATCGAATTTCTTCATTAGATTCACTCATCTTGACGGTACGAAAAACAAATGAAAATCACACATTTTCCTAATTTGAATTTGGAATTATGTTTTTTAAAATTTAAACTTTCTATGATACCAAAACCAGCCAGATACAAATAGTATAGCCAAAGAGATTTTATTACAAGTTCATACAGTTAACAGGATCCGCGTACGAAGTCGCGGACAGAAGCTAGTTGAGAATATAACAGTGCATCGCGCGTTGAGAAAGCAAACTGTTTGATTTTCGACTCTAGGCGCTAAGCAGTGCGTTGAAGATCCAGTGCGCGAAAAAATCCCCCCGCTATAGTTTTACGTCCGTGCGAACGTGGTCTTATTGTGTCTTTTTTGTAACGGTGGTGACCGTTAAATCAGTACCATTAAAACAGTAGCAAAGATGTTTGCCTTTATTTATGTTGAATTACGGGCGGCAAACCTTATTTGCCCAGTGGGCCAAATCTCAGATCAGTATCAGAAATACGCCACCGACTACTGGGTTGGGTGGATGGATCAATCTGAATAGTTTCTCACACTGGGCTTGAATGGGTGACTGGTTTTTTTATTAATGAGCACTAGCTCGCCAAAGCTAATTAAGTATCAAGACAGCTTTATGCGCGTTTATGGCAAACTGTATGAACGAAGGATAAGCTTAAGGTGTATGTAAACATCGTAGCCCATGTTGAGCTCTTTAATTTCTGCCTATCCCCATGGGAAAAAAAGCATAGTATTTAGTAGGTATAGCAAAATTTCCTCAGGAACATTTACTATAGTTATCATTTACACAGCTCTCAACAATTATATTTTTAGTATTTTTTTTCCTTTCTTGCCCAGGTAACACCTCCAAATACGCTCCCCCCGCGTCCCGCCTGGACCGCTCCACGCACCTGTGGCTGCTGTACGTGCGCGGGCCCCCCGGCGCGCCCGACATCTCGCGCGTCGTCACCGCCGTCACCGTGCGCCTGCACCACTCGTACGCGCCGCACCACCAAGTGCACATACAGTGAGCCCATACACCTTAGTCATACATATGTGTAGAGTGACGTAGCTACATCTCGCGCGTCGTCACCGCCGTCACCGTGCGCCTGCACCACTCGTACGCGCCGCACCACCAAGTGCACATACAGTGAGCCCATACACCTTAGTCATACATATGTGTAGAGTGACGTAGCTACATCTCGCGCGTCGTCACAGTTAGTTTCAACTACATAATTCAAAACTCATTTATTCAAACTAGATCTGAGAGACTGAGAACCAGCAATTTTTGAACGACAAAATTACAAAAAACAGTCTCCCGAAATGCCCGCCCTTCACCACTTCCTAGTGCTTTAGCTGGGGAGAAGAAGTGGCGCAACAAACTGTCCAACAGCACAGCTGACCGTTCAGTTCGAAGAACTTGATTCTAGACAATATTATGCTAAGTAATTAACATTACAAATCACAAACAGTTCAATTAAATTACACATTTGCCATAATAAGTGGTATTGTCCCTCCTATTCTTAACTAATCTATTCAGATCAAATGTACTATTTTATTTTGGGCACTTAAGAAACGTCAGAAGCACGGTGCACGGTTCCATTCGTTAGTTTCCTATGGAGAAGAGCCGGCAAGAAACTCCATGGTTACTCTTTTTTAATTTTCTTATTTCTATTTCAGCAAACCTCCCTACCACATATCTCGCCGCGGCTGGGGCGAGTTCCCAGCTAAGATAGAGCTACACTTCGCACTGCCGGAGCGCAACAGACCTGCCTCAGTGGAACACACCATCAAACTGGACAGGAACTACACCGGCATGCAGATGTTAGGTAAGCAACCTGACAGATTTTATTTTTTTAGTGCTCAGACCTACTCCACTACATAAAATTGACACTGAGAAAGTTTTTATAAAAATCACATACATATAATTTTGGGGTCGGCTTCCAGTCTAACCGGACGCAGCTGAACACTAATATTTTACGTGGAGCGACTGCCTATCTTACCTCCACAATCCAGTTACTAGGTAACACGATTCCTCTTGGTGAGACTAGTTCTCAGACTTTCGTCTTTCGTCGTTCTTCTGACTACCTGTAACGACTGTCAAAGATCCGCGAATGACAGCCGGGTCCAACAGCTTAACATGCTTTCCGAGGCACGGTAGGGTCTCGGTATTTAAAGATGGTCACCCATCCACGGACCAACCGCGGCAAGCGTAGCTTAACCTGATCGATCGACCCGTGCGGCTGTTATCACTTAACTACAAGCCCCATACTTTGTCCTATACATAAAATACATCACATAATACTAAACATTAAAATAATTCTAAACTAATAAAAAAAATACTATGTATAGTCGCCAGCACATCAGGTTATACGAAACTGTCAAAATGCTCCAAACTCCAAATGATTTTAAACCTTACAATGATGAAGGTTAAGTTCAAAATCGAATGAGAAAATTTGATATTTTGTGGTAACTTGAGGTCAAGTTACCACAAAATATCAAATTTTCTCAAAATATCAAGTAAGTAGTGCATGTACACACAGCAGCAGGTGCTGCTGTGTGTACATGCACTACTTACTTGATTTGATAATACTATTGGCTATCAGTTGTTGGATAGTTAGCTGAATAGAGGTGATATTATGGAAGGAGTTAGGTTAAATTTGATAAACAGACGTTATGGTCGTAGCAGTCGGAAAAGACGGCGATGATAAAATAATTTAAAAAGGCAAGATAATTTGAAAGATTTCATATACAATAGTGTACGTTACCCTAGCTGGAAAGTGGTTCCTAGAGTGATATGAGTGAAACGTATAATTAGTGCATAATCTGCTGTGTATGTGCACCACATAGAATATTATATATTTTGTAATTTCCAAGTAATCGCGGATTTCGAAAACCGCGATTACTTGGAAATTATAAAATATTTTCTTGAATCTCATTCTGTCACAAATACGCACAAATAAAGAGCTACTCGTGTAAGCTTATTCTACAGTTTTATTCTACACATGCAATGGTTTTAGAGGTACACGATTCTGCGAAACGTTACTCCAGTAGGAAATGCAATATCTCGAAAACCTGAAAACCTTTTTTACACAAACCTCGAAAACCTTTTTTACACAAATATAAGCTCTCTGGCCATGCACAATATTTCTCGCTACGATCATTCGTTTAGAATTTTTCTGATAGCAAAACGTTACTCTAGCAGGAATCGTTCTTTCCGTTTTTTTTCCAAAATGACAAAGCGCACAATTTTTTTATGTGGGCACTTATACAGCAGATTATGCACTAATTATACGTTTCACTCATATCACTCTAGGAACCTCTTCCCTGCTAGGGTAAGGTACACTAGACAATTATGTAACATAATCAACGCAAGACTTCATACTCCCCAATTAGAGTATTGACTTAAAAGCTAACTTACTGTGGACGCGGGGCCGTCGGGTTTAGGTGCGGTTCTTTCTCACGTTGACAATAAGGGCAGCGAGCGTCCAATTGCTTTTGCTTCTAGGTCATTAACAGTTAGTGAGAAGGCATATAGCCAGATTCAAAAAGAGGCAACGGCAATCATATTTGGTGTTAAACATTTCCACCAGTATCTTTACGGTAGGCAAGAGCCTTTCATTCTTAAAACAGACCACAGACCCCTTTTATCCATATTTGTAAAGAAAAATGGCGTGTCCGTAACGGCAGCGTTAAGATTACAACGATACGCAATTATATTGTCTGCATATAACTATGTAGTACAATACATTACTGCTAAAAATAATTTTGTAGCAGATTATTTTTCTAGAGCGCCGTTACCTCAGTCACAGCAAATCTGTAAGGGAGAAGAGGAGAACAAAGATGTTCCTTTTTTATTTCTTGATGCCACCACGAAACCGGTTTCATTCGATAATATCAAGCAAGCCACTAAACTCGATACAGTGTTAGCCACCGTGGAAAAGTATATGAAACATGGTTGGCCACGTAAAGTTACATGTCAATCCGTATTGCCTTATTTTTACTGTAAAACCTTGGAAATGAATGATGGGTGTCTGTTTAGAGGGCATAGAATAATAATTCCAAAGATTCACAGGGACAAAATGTTACAAGAATTACATTCGGCTCATTTTGGCATTGTAAAAACCAAAAGTGCAGCCCGCAGTAGAATGTGGTGGCCGGGTATTGATAAAGGCATCGAGTTGTGGAGATAGGTAAATGTAACGAGTGCTCGCGAGTTCGGAACGCACCGCCCCGCGCCGCCCCCGCGCCTTGGCCTCGTCCTTCTCAACCGTGGCATCGTATCCACATAGATTACATGACTAGGCCAAAATGTTTATTTGGTTGTGATTGACGCTTTTAGTAAATGGCTGGAATGTATTCTTATGAACAGCGGTACCTCCACAAGTGCATTGATTATGAAATTGAAAGGGATATTTTCAACTTTTGGAATACCAAACGTTATAGTATCTGATAATGACGCAAAAATACGGTCCGCCGAATTTCACCAGTTTTGTAATAATAACGGTATTAAGCATTTAACTTCCCCTGTTTATCATCCCGCTAGTAACGGTCAAGCGGAAAACTCGGTAAAAACATGTAAAAAAATGTTAAAATGCATTATAGATAACAAAAGCATCTCACAACATGAAATACACGGGAAATTACTGAGTTTTTTGTTTGAATACCGTAACACTGTACATTGTTCTACGGGAATTACACCAGCTATGTTGATGTTTGGCAGAAATTTACGGTCAAGGTTAGATCAGATATTACCATGTAAAAACGAAAATATGAGTGACGATACAGTTCAACTAAAATCAAGCAGAAATTTCCAGGTGGGGGAAGTTATACTACTCTGTCAAGAAAGTACCGGGAAAAGATCAATAATACACAAAATGTCTGATATTCATCCAAATTTATTTTATCACCTTCAAAGTATGCTCCTTTAGAAACGATACACTTGCGCCAACGAATAATCCATTCATCAAAACATTTTTTAAACGCTGCTTCCGGAATTGAGTTCAGTTCTCGCCGCGAATTCTCCTTTATGTCTTCTATCGATTGAAAACGGGTGCCACGAAGTGGTAATTTGAGTTTAGGAAAAAGAAAAAAGTCAGCAGGAGCCATATCTGGTGAATATGGTGGTTGCTGGATGGTATTTGTTGAGTGTTTGGTTAAAAATTCGTTCACAATGATAGCCTTGTGCGAAGGCGCATTGTCGTGGTGCAAAATCCAAGACTTTTCTTTCCACAAATCTGGCCTTTTTCGTCGAATTTGCTCTCTTAAACGCCGCATAACACTCAAATAATATTCTTTATTTACCGTTAGACCTTCCGGTAAGAATTCAGAGTGCACAACACCGCGATAGTCAAAGAAAACAGTCAACATGACTTTGACTTTTGATCGACTTTGGCGTGGTTTTTTCGGTTTCGGTTCAGTTGGAAGGCGCCACTCCGAAGCTTGTTGACTAGTTTGCATGTCAAACTCATAAACCCACGTCTCGTCACCAGTAACAATGCGTTTCATGAATGTTGGGTCCGAACTGACTCGTTCTAGCATGTCCTCGGCGACTTTCATGCGATTGAGTTTTTGGAGAAAATTCAGATCTTTTGGGACTAGCCGAGCAGCAACATGTTTCATACCCAAATGATTAGTTAAAATGGTACGGATCGACTCGTGAGATACAGAAAGTTCGGCGGCTATCTCTCTCAGAGTTGAATGGGGATTTTCAGTCACTATTTCCTTCACTTTTGCGATGTTAACTTCAGTTGCAGACGTTGACGGCCTACCAGAGCGAGGCAAATCTTCCATCACATCTCGACCGCTTTTGAACGCTTTGAACCACTCATAAGCACGAGTTTTTGATAAAGTCGATTCACCGTAAGCCTTCTGTAACATTTTCAGTGACTCCGAACACGAAATTCCATTGGCGATGCAAAATTTAAGACAATCTCTTTGTTCGATATTTTTGTCCATTATGAAATTCGCAATACACACTATATATGATATTACTAAAACCAGCACTGTATTTAATATAAATAACAGATACAACTCAAACTCCGCGCCAAAATGGAAAACAGTTGTGCCAATCTAACAACTACAAAAAAAAAAAAAAATGAATTTGGAACCATAAACAAATCATCCATTCCCGATACTTTTTTGACTGAATGTATGGTGTAAATGGTTTACAGGTAGGAAAGCGCAAAGGGAACTAGGAAAAATAATAAAAAAAATAGGTTTAAGAGTTTTTGATGTGTACATTGAAAAATTTAATACTGTATGTAAAAGACATCTTGATCAAATTTGTAAACAAAAAGGAAACATTATCACTAAAACTAAAGATAATTATTGTGATGATTATTTGCCAGCTGAGACTTCTGAATGCTCGAAGTCCCGGCAGCAGCAGACAGTGTTAAGTTTGCCAACTAATGAGTCATCTGCCGCACCACCATACCCACCATCACAGCCACAGAACACACAACTCAGTCAGCTACAGAACACCAAGGTGGAGCGAACATACCCACAGAGGGAAATATTGAAGTTTTAGATGGACGGGTACAAGAAGGAGGGGACGTTGTTGCGGGAGATGGGTTAAAGGAAACTGGAAGTACCGAGCCCGAACGATCTGCTGATGTGGTATCTTGTTGTGGCAAACAAACAGAATTGGGTAGTGGGAGTTCCGGACTCGGTCGTTCCGTGAGGGAAAGAAAGAAAGTATGTTATAAAAAGTTATTTTATGTTTACCCTAACTAATGTATGTATTGTTTATTGTTTTAGAGTATTTAACGAGTAATGGTGGAGGAATGTGATGTATGTACGCACATGTATGTATGTGCGTATAGCGCGCGACGCAGCGGCGCGCGCGCACCTTTAGTAATAAACTAGCTTGGACGCCACCTAGTCGTTTCATTACTTCCTGAACATTCCAATAATACAATAACCAAAACATTTTTTTAAAGCTTACTACCTACTCGTATTATTATTAAGAAAATCGAGTTGATCCTAGCATTACTTTGTACATTTAAAATTGAGTCTTATTGTCTTGAAATAAGATTTAATTTTCTTTGGCTCAATCGGCGGTCAGTATAGCAAAAAACATTATTTTTGAAAAAAATACCTTTATTAATAGCTACTGAAATCGATGCAGTAGTCAATTGTGAGCAAACTGCTTATTTATTTACTTTCAGGACTTGCGTTTATTCTGTTACCTACCTTGTATATTAGTCTGCAATTTTTCATCGTAGCGTTTCTTCTCAAAGATATTCAAATTTCGGAGTCTGGCAAACATACTAACAACAGTTTGCGAAAAGGACTACTTTTGCAATGATATTATTCTGGCCCGTTCGAAGCTGACCACAATTACTCAATATTGTTCGTCAGTCAAAGCGCGGCCTTTAATATGGTCGCGCGCAGACTTACTATACTCTAGCGCGCATTACCCATGACAAATACATGTACCCTTGCTTACTATACATACAGAGCTGCGGATCTTTTGGGTTTTGAATATCATTGACAGAGGGGCGTAGTTCGTAAACATTTGTGACATTGTTTTCTGAAATTGTATTGAAATACAAGATTTCGGCATTCGTTCCGATTTTGGCTATACGTCAAAAATTCCTTGATCCTTGTACAGCTATAGTTTATAGCATAAGCATAATCAGCCTATAGTGTTCCCACTGCTGGGACTCAGCCCTCTCTGTGTGAGGGAGTGGGCTGTAATCCACCACGCGGGCCCAGTGCGGGTTGGTGGACCTTGGTAGAGTTTATATCGAGTATTATTTGTTTAATGATTGATTCTTTTGAATGCTGATTTCTCCCTTGCGCGTTGTTCTAGTGGTCTCGACTTTTGAGCATGGGGGTCCTGGGTTAATTGTTTTCAGGGTGGGAAATCATCAAATAACTTGTCACGCCCTGGGCGGAGCGGGAGGGCGTGTCAGTCTCTTACTGACTAAAACCTACCCGTGTTCCTTCAGTTGCCTGTGCGAGGGGCCACGGTAACCCTTTCGGACTTTCGCGAAACCCTGGCAGTCTCAGTAATAGCCTGGAGTTAAGATTGTTTTTAACATAAATAACTAAATGAAGGTGTACTGAACACTTACCTACCCCTTTAAGACATAAACTATTCCTATAAATGTCGCAATAGACAAACAAAAAACTATATTTATTTTTACTAACATGCGCTGACCCACTCCTTGGCAAAGGCCTCCCTTCACTCCTTCCATCTTTCGCGAGCCCGCGCGTCCTCTTTCTCGTTTTGACGGAACCTATCCTGGTCTCCCGCGCCGAAGGCTAGTCTCCGTTGACATTGACCGCCATGGCCGAAATTCGTTCTGGAGGACTTTTTTTTTGGTCTGCCGCAAAAACAAAATATTACACAGAAATTATCTCCTTTCAGGTGCTGAAACTCTCATAGATGTATGGCTCTACAGTACCCCAGAAATGCTAGAATACGAGTTCATAGAAGACACACATACTGAAAGACTACCTGATACAGTCGTAGAACAGAAAGAGACAGAAATAGTGCCTGAAACAGTCGAAAACTGTGACACACATACTGACAACTGGATGGAATTCTTCTCGAAGGGACCTACTGAAGTTGATGTAGACGAAATGATAATTAAACCTATTAAAAAAGAGGCCGAGGAACCGAAACGAGATGACGAAAATGTCGCTGAAATTGAGAATAATTTGACGGAAAAACTCACTGAAGAATGTAGCGAAGTTAAAATTAAGACGGAGAAAGAATGGGATGTAAATTATAAGGCTGACGTTGATATTCCTAATGAGATTTTAAGTCAACCTGCATCGCCTAAGAAAAGAATAGTCAAATACATAGACCCGACCACTGGCAAAATATACTACCTTGAAATGGATAGAGCGCTAGATTTAAGTAAAGTTCAAGAAATAGTCATTAACAACACTAAAACAGCTAAAATTAGCCCAATTAAATCAAATGGACTAAAATCTTTCAGAAAAAAGAAAGGGGTGTCCTTACTGAAACCTGAAGTTAAAAATATGTTGAAAAATACTGAAAATGTAAAAATTCAATCTAACTTTGCTCATATAGAAAATGATCATTGTTACCTGGCAACACCGAGAAGGTTTGATAGTGTTGCCAATATAGAAATTAAGAAGGAAAAGAGTTTGTTTGATACATTGTGTTCTAGTGTTGCTAGATTGAACAATGTGCGGTGTGGAGTTAATTATTTAATTAAGAAGATTCCTTTGATTACTGATCAGGCTAGGGATTCGGATTTTGTGAAGCATTTTCCTTTTGTTGTTGAGACTGAGGAGAAATATTGGAAATTGGATTTTGCTAAGAGAAGAAATATTGAAGTAAGTCATCATTTTATTATTAGATTTTAAACGAATGTTCTTCTTTCAGGGATTCTACTAATTCAATCGATTAGAGGCATAAACATCATGGAGGTGTTTACCTGACTGTAAATCAGTTCTTGCTCCTCCTGGTTTATAAAACATCTTTGTACCTATATTCTATTCAAATCCTTGTTTCCAATTGACGTTAGTTTCATTTAAACAAATATCAGCTTTATTGTGGTGTGAACTAAGTTTATTTTAGAAAGACGAGTACTATTGAAAAGTACATAAAACATTTGAAGTTGTAGTGAAACTAAACTTTATGTATACGAATTAAAGTAGGTATTATTTTTTTCCAAGAACACTATTGTTGACATGTTTTTAACGTTAATTATAGTTAAATTGCGAACGCGGGATATAAATTGCAGATATACTGATCGAAAACAAAACCTCCTTTTTTGGAAGTAAAATAAAACAGTTCCAATTCAGTTCAGACTAGTATGTATACATCTATCTATCTGTTTAGCCCATAATCTTTGTAAACATAGATTTAAATAATTACAAATCCCTTTATATTTTCCAGTGGTCCCGGGCGAAACTAATAAATAAAATCCTAACGGAGCACAGTGCGGTCACCGAACCAATGTGGCGGACCAAGCAAATACTCGCTTACTCCCGCCTCCACGGCCACTACCCCGTCAGATCGGAAACTATACAAATTAAAACGGAACCCGATGACTGGTCATCTTGGAACGATCTCGAGAATATTCGCAAGATGGAGTCGAGTATCAAAGAATTATATCCAAATCCTAACGATATTAATACTCTGTCTGTTTTCGATGTTTCCAATTTTTCTGAACGCAGGCGAAATTCTGATAGTGTGTCGGAGGTTCCGCTTTCTGAAGATGAGGAGGTCGATGTGATGTCTCTAGGTAAGTTGTCATTGTGGTCATACACTTGGGAGCAAATAAAAAGTGCCACTTCCTTTTTTTCACGTAAATTGGTCATTATTTCTGGTGATATGGAACGTATCAATTCGAAACATAATATCGCCTTGAAGTTTATTTATTATCTTTTTAGGATAGTTTGTTGTCAACTTATGAGGTACCGCTGATAATTTACTTTCTATTCTTCGACGTTGTAGTAAGTGAAAATTCGGTACTAGGTATATCAGCAGGCAATATATTCATGAACGCATATAAAGTAAATAAAATGTTATAAAGAACTTAAACCATATTTTTCCTCATCTGATGTTTTCGTCAATCGATAAACTAAATGTCAATGGAAACCACATACAGTACGATTAAAATGAAATGTCATGTTATAAAATTCAAAGACAAGGAAGTATTACGTATCGTAATGTAAAAAAATGCGTATACAATTTCCGTTTATTGTTCATTCATTCATTTATGGTCGGATTACATATCAGGACACAGACATTGCAATTCTATTTTATGTTGCGTCGATTGCACTGCAGTTCCCAACTGAAAATATACTAATGTCTGGTTAAATAACCCGGTGATACTTTTTAGTGGCGCAACGCGTAATAAGAGTAAAACAGTTTTTTACTTAATTCCGAGTTTACAAACTCTACATGTATTTATTTAACCCGAGTAAACGCACAAGTGAGCCTAAATGATGGTAGAATCTGCATCAAAATCCGTTGTGTAGTTTACCGACTAGATATTGGGTCGGCGAAAGAAATACGCCTCGGTAAATAACAGCGCGCTTGAGACGTGAGCTCTTATTTTGTTTGGTTCGCTTGTAACACAGCCAATGTAAATACGACGTTATTACTAGGTGCCATGGTTGTAATTAGGTTGAACTTATAAATTGTTTTAAACTTTTTTCGCGGGGACAGCATTTAGCTTTGATTTTGCACGAGATCCGTCATCTAGTTGGTATTGTTGATCGAAGGCGTACACGAAAAGTTGCTTTATTTTATCTTATTATTAAATCAGTTTTTGTTTACCCTAAACCTGAACAAATAGTTTTTTCATAATGGACCCCTCAATAATCCCCTTACGGGTTTTATGTTTTCAGTGACTTTCATTTCACATGTAAAAGTGTTACTCAACAATCCCCCTTATTACATGAGCCTTAAACGCAACTGTCGAACTGTGGGTGTACTGTAGTACACCTCTGCTCAACCGTGATTTGATGTTATGTAAAATAAATATAATGTGTAATGTCCAGGCGGGCAGCCGCGCGCGCGTGCGGGCGCGTGCGGGGGCGTGTCCGCGCGCGCGCCCGCGCCGCCGGCGGGCGAGGCGGGCGAGGCGGGCGAGGCGGAGCGCCTGCGCTTCCTGTTCCTGGAGCGCAAGTGTGCCGACATTGGCGTGGAGCTGCGGAACGAGGACGTGGGCGACGGATATTCTTATAGGTGAGTACTGCTTTGTCATTTTTGTGGCCGGTTATCCGACATTACATCCGACCCCAGGTGTCTTTTATCCGTAGAATTAAATTGGCCTAAAATAATATACATATTCATGTCTTTTGTTGCATTGCAAAGCAAAAACTGTAAAAATAAAAAATAAAACTTTTTTCAATCAGTTATATTAAGTTGTACATAATAATAATTATTATTTGTTATGATCAATTAAACATAATATCATATTATAATATTTATGTATGAATGTAATAAATAATGAATCCATAGTAATATTATAATTTGAAAGTAACTCTGTCTGTATGTTACCTTTTCACGCCTAAACCGCTGAACGGATTTCGATAAAATTTGGCAAGGAGATTGTTATGTATGTATGTGTGACGTGCCGCGGCTGCGAGCCGGCTAAGTAACCCGTTAATACAGATTAAAATTAGTGTGTTCATTCTGTAGCGTTTTTGACTGTTGTCCGTCCTATAACTGCATTTCTAACAGAGATAGATGGCATCATGGGATATTTTTTGTCCCAAAAAGCGGTGACATTGGAGATGAAAGTTTGTATGGGAAACTTAGATTTTCTTCAATTAGGTATAAGAGATTTAAGAGCGTTTATACCTTATGAGTGGCAACATCGCAATTTAGTGTCATATTTCGTGGTTTTCAATTTTTATCATTTAATCGGAGCTATATTTTGAAAATCTGTTTAATTAACTTTTTAGAATTACGTGAAAGTGTTTATAAAGTAAGTAACCGTAATGCTTACAGTTATTTTACGATGAAAATAACGCCCTGCAAGTTTCCAATGTATTATTTGCATATAAATAGAACTGTAAACGCAACGATTTCTTACCTTTTACACAGTTTTCACATAATTCTAAAAAGTTAATTAAACAGATTTTTAAAATATAGCTCCGATTAAATGATAAAAATTTAAAACCACGAAATATGACACTAAATTGCGACGTTGCCACTCATAAGGTATAAACGCTCGGTCTAAAAACCAAAAAATCAAGTTTTATTAGCACTAATTTCTCAATAACCTTATGGTGTCTGTATATTTTTTTAATGCACAACTAGGTACTAGGCCCCAGTTTTGAGACAGTATTTTTTATTTTATTCATGCAAAGTGTTTTACACTTTGTGACTTGTTAATGTTATTCATACATTTTATTTAATGTTTTGTATTGTACTATTAGTAAAATAGTGATTATTTTTTTGAAAATGGGTCGAAAGAGTGAACTTTATTATCACGAAAAAATCAAAGGTAAAAAGAAAAAAGTTGAAAAAACACGAAACGCATGTGCAGTTCTTAGGTAATAATTGTTGTCATCTTAATTAAGAAAATGGTTATAATTTACTATCATTTCTATAATCTTAAAACGTGTTAATTATAATTGTAGAGAATTAAATAGGCAGAAATAAAAATAATTTATTTAAAAATGACTAACTTTCTGTATACTAAACGGCAATTTCATAGGTAAAGACCTAATATATACGCTGGTCACACTTCATCGTTTGCTTTTACTATAGTGAATGCCGTACTAGGTAACACTATTTTTATAGGGTACGTAAACATAACACGTCTTAGTCACAATAAAATACATCCAGTATTACGGAACCTAGTAAGTAAAAAATATGGAGTACTGATAATAGCGGTTACGGAGCAAGATTATTTTGTTTCCGCTTCACCGTACGACAACGCACACTACGATTGTCGGCTATAGCTCGAACGCACACAGACACACTGCGCTCAGATAGTTACCTAAACTAGTAGCGCGCCGAAACTGTTAGGGGCTCTTAAGGAATTGGAAATATAGTCAGAACCCGTATCTTATGGTATTATTTATTTCATTTAAATCGGTCCACCCGCTTAAAAGTTATTACAATATGAAGTTATATAAAATAACTTGGCTAATAAACGTGGTCAATGGCGGCGCTAGAGTATTTAAAATTAACGATGTTAATATTAAAATGATTTATTATTATATCATAAAAACCTATTCAATATGAAAAGGTGACCACTGAAAACGATCAACTCGAAATGTTGCATATTGTTGTTGTCAGGTGTACAGAAACGGACATAGGGGTACCTTTCATTCCGAAAAGAAGTACTGTTCCCGAGGAAAACAACAATAACGTTCTTATGATAGATGGCGCCACGTGTAGTGTAGTGTGTTAAGTTCTTTTTAATTTTTAAGGACTTAATACATTTTGTGAGTCTAGATTGTCGATAGACCGGTTTTTCATCCTCCTAACTTTAATATTATACATGCGAAAGTCTGTTTGATTGATACCTTAACTTAACGCGAGAGAAGCCGCGGGCAATAATCGTGTGCCTTAGTTAGTTGAATAGTCTTTACTTTTAGACATGTATTAGTTTATAGTTATTGTTATATACATATATCGATGGCAGCAACGTAGAAACGGACATCTACATTTTTGTGAAAAATTTTTTTTTTACAAAAATTAGCTTATAATCGCCCTATCTATAAGTTTATTAAAATTATTTTCAAATTTCAAAATAATGAAGAAAATCTGGCACGTATATGAAGACTCTCGAATCTACATTCGATTTTAATAAATAAAACATAGTAATATGTATATTGCATTTATGTTTGCAGAACTCGTTAAAATGTAGAGACCAGCTGATTTTTTTTCGCTATTTCGTATTTGGTCCCATAGTAAAAGTTACAAGTACAATGACCCCTTAAGAGGTAGATGGTGTTTTACCAATAACCCTGTATCCTTATTTATCTATAAAAAGCAATGCCACTTTTCGTTGTAATTTTATAACTCAAGACAAGAACGGATGGACCGATTTTGCTTATTCTTTTTTGAGAATATTCCTTGAAGTACGAGGATAGTTCACAAGGAGAGAAATATTAAAAAAAAAAATGTTAGCCGGTACGGAGTTCGCGGGATCAGCTAGTAATGTCTAAAAAATACTGTACCTTATTTTAACAGTTAATAGTTTTTGTAATACTATTATTATTTCGAATTTATCTAGTAGATCGTGCCTCACATCGTGGACACAGTATCTTATTGTAATTTTAAATGTCCACAGCGCCGTCCACGCGGTAATGCTATCAGCAGTCCGGAGCTTCGCTGAGGAGTTGGTGCGAAGCGCGCTGGCCGTCAAACTGACTGAAGACTCCGCACATACATTACCTACTGTGTGGGCTGGGTAAGTTACACTTTATTTATCTATTTAGAACTAGCTTAGAAATTCTGACAACCAGTCTCACTAATGGGGAATCGTATTACCCAGTAACTGGGTTGTGGAAGTCTAGTGACTGTCACTGTTGGCAGTCGCTCCATGTAAAATACTGATATACAGCTGCATCCGGTTAGACTGGAAGCCGACCCCAACATAGTTGGCAAAGGGTAGGCAGATGATGATGATGATTTAGAACTAGAATTCCCAGAGGAACCGGGAATATTTTTGTGGGCCGTCACTCTCTGGTCCATAAACCATTTCTATGCTAAATACCATCTCGATCCGTCGCTCCATGAAAGGACAAAGCGACAATCACACCTATGTTACGGTCAAAACCCATACCTATGTTACGGTCGCGCTATTTTAGGGCCTTGCTGGTCTTCGAGAAATTATAATCGAATACACTTCTTCTAGAATAGTCTAGCACAAAATCCATACTAATATTATAAATGCGAACTGGCGGATGTGGAAATGGAACTGTCTCGTAACACAGCACAATCAGCCTGTAATGTTCCCACTGCTGGGACACAGGCCTCTCGGTGAGAGGGAGTGCGCCGTAATCCACCACGCGGGCCCAGTGCGGGTTGGTAGATGTCACGTCTTCGATTTTTTTGGTTTTAGGACATGCTGGTTTCCTCACGATGTTTTCCTTGACCGTTTTGAGAGCAATGGTGATGAAATAATTTACACTAAAGTAATGCGCCTGTCTGGGTTCGAACCTACAACCTGCAAGTCTTAAGTCGCGACCGTTACCACTGGGTCAACACTGCTCTCACTCTGTAACTGTCCGTCTGTTACCTATTTACGCCTTAGCGACTGAACGTATTTGGTAGAAATTGAGAACACAGGTAGGCCATGACCTGGGTAGGATTGTTTTTACGGCCGAAGCCGCGGGCTAAAGGTAGTGGAAAATAAAACAAAAATGGTCCTCAGTAATTTAGCTCTTAAACTATCCCGGATCCCACTATTGGCCCTTGTGGTACTCCCGAGTTTAATTTGACTTGGCTCTCGTATTTGAGCAGTGTGTGCAAAGTTTAACTACATTTTGCACTTGTCATCCTGTCTTGCAGTCTTTAAACAAGTGTTTTAAATATTATTTACAGTCATATCTGGGGCTGGAAGCCTGTGATTCGACCAGACAAATGCCTTCTTAGGAGTCCGTAGAATTTCTTTAACATATACGGCGACGTGGTCCAAAGAGTGAAGTCAAAAAAAAATTATTCCTCATATCTAGGTATGCGAAAATACCCCATGTATGTTCCGCGGTGTTTTTTTTGCGATATTATGAAAACCCAAATATCCAAATACAAAATTGAAATGAAAATCAACATTGTATCTTGTATAAAGGTTAGGAAGATATATTTTGTTTATACATGAAAGAGTAATTTATGATAGCCCCATCGCAAAAAAAAACAAAAAGAGCTTATCTATAAAAAGCTATAAATTTTTAAAGCTGTCCCCGAAGAATTTCCCCAAAAATTAAAAAAAATATCAAAAATCGCGTAACATACGGGTGTTTTCGGATACCCCTAAGTATGAGGAATCTATTTTTTTTATTGTCGTCACTATTTGTACCAACCTGGATATTATATAGAATCAAGTTCTTCTAACTCAACAGATAGATTTGTTGCGCTACTTGAATCCCAGCTAAAACACTAGGAAGTAGTGAAGGGCGGGCGTTTTGGGGAAGTCGTATGTAATTTTTGACGTTAAAAAGGGATGATTCTCAGCCGAATATTAATGAAAGGGTTTTGATTTCGAAAATGATTTATTTCCTATATCTTGTCCCCAGCTCGTCGTCCACGCGCTGCCCGCTGTCCGCACGCCACGTGCTCGCGTGCGCGACACACAACGTGCGCACGCGCAGCCTCACGGCGGCCGACACGGGCAGCTACAAGCACACGCCGGGGGACAAACTTTAATATACGTGCTGATTGACACCACTGCTGTTTTATTGCTATAAACGATAATCGTTCCGCTTTTTATCTCTAATCCTGACTCATTTTATCTTAACCATTCCGATGTTAACCTTAACACTGAGTGTTCTTACCCCTACGCTGTCAAGGTCGCGTCATAACCGAAGCAATTGCCGCGCGAGTACGTCTATAGATTGTTATTTATGTTATCTTATCCTTCTGTTGATTCATGCCTCTCTCGTTAGACAGTAGACCCTTGCCTTGCCCCACCCTTTTACAGTTTACGAGCATAAAGCGCTCTAAAATCAAATAAATAAAATAAAAAATAAATCTAACCAGCTGACAGCAGCGTCGACGGCCGCAGCCCCTTTTTAAAAAACTTCTATTAAAATGAGAACCAATGGCCGTTGATGTAGAAGACTTCGAATCGACAAGCGGAGTGTAGGAACCAAGTATATGGGCCCCTGGCCCGGAAGTCCTAGAACATACTGGATGCGGAAGGCGGAGAACTGAACGTATTGGTGCAACTTAGAATAGAGTGCAACAGTGGACTGCAACAAACAGATTTGATTATTGTAAAGGTGAACGGCAGGCCCCCACCGTATGCTCCACCGTGTCCTCGGGGCGATCATCGCAGTGGTGACACCCGGGCGTTTACTCCCGCCTGATGATGTGCAGGAACCTCCCGAAACATCCGTGTCCGGTGAGGACCTGCGTCAGGCGGTAGGTGAGGACGCCGTGACGCCTCTAGAGAGGCGTCATGGCGTCCTCACCACTCCTCAAAGAGGGGTCTTACCGCCGCTATCGTGGCGTGCCCTGCGCTGGGTTGCGACAGTCGCTCTTTCCATGCCGCCATGAGATCGCGCCGGAGGTCCGTCCGCTCCGCCGCGATTTGCCGCGGAAGCGGGGTTTCCCCCCGGCGTAGTGCCTCCGCGCGCCACTCATACAGGCGCGCGAGGACTATCGCCTCCAGATCCCACGGCGGCAGTCCGGCAAGGAGGCTTGCCGCCTCGCCCGAGATCGTGCGGTAGCCCCGGATCAGTCTTACGGCTACCACCTTTTGGGGCGCGTTCAGATAGTGGGCGGCTCTCCGCCGCAGTGAACGCGCCCACACCGGGGCCCCATATGTAGCCATGGACCGCACGACCCCCGCGTAAAGCCTCCGGCAGGAGGCGTTTGGACCCCTCAGGTTGGGCAGGAGCCGCTTGAGGGCGGCCCCAGTCCGTTCCAGTTTGGGGGCCAAACGTCGGAAGTGCTCCACGAAGTTCCACCGGCTATCGAGCACGAGTCCTAAGTACTTCATCGTGGACTCGACGCCGATGTGAATTCCTCCTACCGTTAGTTGGGATCCCGATGGTGGCCTGTTCCGGGGCCCATGGAAAGACATGGCCTCGGACTTGTACAAAGCCACCTCGAGACCCAACTGCCGGATCCTCTCCACGACCATCGTAACCCCGCGTGTCATCGCGTCGGCCGCCGCCTGATGCGACCTCCCCTGCGCCAGGACCAGCGTGTCGTCAGCGTAGCACACCACGCTGACGCCATCAGGGAGGTCAGCCCGCAGCACCCAGTCGTAACCGATGTCCCACAGGAGCGGCCCTAGAACCGATCCCTGTGGGACACCGCACGACATCTATCGCCGGTTCCACTCCCCGTCGCGACCGGGGTAGATGACGGCTCTGTCCGTCAGATATGCCTCGACTATTCGACGGAGGTAGGTTGGCACCCGGTGATACCGGAGTGCCTCCCCAATGCAACTCCAGGGCAGGGTGTTAAATGCGTTGGCGACGTCGAGTGACACCGCCACGACAACCCCGCCCCGAGACACCGCGTCCCCCGTCGTGAGGGCTCTAACTCGCATGATGGCGTCCACCGTCGAGCGCCCCTTGCGGAACCCGAACTGACTATCCGCAAGATCCGGCCCCGTCCTCACCAGGTGCCCGACGAGGCGGCCTGCAATTACTCTCTCAAAGAGCTTGCCGATCTCGTCGAGCAGCACAATGGGCCGGTATGCGGACGGAGAGCCCGCAGGGCGCCGGGGCTTCCGAATGAGGACCAGCTTCCTCATCTTCCAACGGAGTGGGAACTGGCCTCTCTCCATACATGCGCTTAAGAGCGCCTCCAGTAGAGGCCCAAGAGCCGTCGAGGCCAGGACCCAGGCTTTCCCTGGCAGGCCGTCGGGTCCTGGGGCGGTATTTTTCGCCTTCAGCCTACCTACCGCCACTCTCAGATCTTGGGAAGATCACTCTCACTTTGGAAGATGGGTCTTAATTTGTGCAATTTTATTTCTTCTATAATTGACGCCGTTAGAAAATTAGGCATTGTTTTTCAAAAACCCTAAAGTCGATCCTTGCGCTTCAATGAGGAACCCTAGAAACTTACCTACCAATTATGGTGGTTTGTACCTTTTATGAAGTCAAAGTCAAAGTATCTTTATTGTGGGCATATGTAAGGTACAGGTCTTAACAATATATTGAAGTATCAATATGTCCTGCCTAATAGGCATACAATAATTGTGTAGGTATTGGCATTCAAGAATTATTATGCATGGTAAATTTAGTTATTATAATTAATGTAAAATACAGTGAAAGTAACACATGGTCAATGCTAATGCATGTCAAATACTGTGAAATTAATACATGGTTGACCATGTAGAGTATAGAGTTCGTATTATATGTCTGTGGTATTGATACCACAGACATATAATACGAACTCTATGCATCATGTGAAATTAGATGTTTCTTTTCTTTATCCCTTTAAATAAGTTCGCATTTTTAATGAAAAAAGTTGCTTCCCCCAACTGCACAGAATTTGGGAAAGTGGAAGACGTTCTTCACATCATGGTGGAGTGTGCCCGGAACGAAGTAATACACTGTGGTGTTGATGTTAGAGAGGTGGGAAGATGCAATAATATTTTAGCGTTCCCACTGTCAGAAACAGCTAGGTTAGTATTATATAAACTGGTGCGGCCTGGTATTCGCAGAAGAGAATGTTAATATTAAGGACAGTATTATGTTTACCAAATAATGTTTATATAATATGATTAGATGGCCTTACGGAGCGACTTAGTCATGTTGACCAAGCTCCTTAATAAAGAATAAAAATAAAAAAAATTACATAGCAATGCCCGTCGCTGCCTTTTTCGGTAATTGATCAGTTAGTCAAAAATAAAACGAATGTGTCTACATAAAAAAACAAGTTTTAATCAGTTTCCTTAAGAAAAAAACACGAAAATCTTATAAAAACATTATGTTAGAAATATTTTACCGATTTAAAATTATCACAACTACAAGACTTTAAAATAAGTACACATCGTCGTATTTAAAATTACGCCCCCCCCCCCCCCCCCCTCCCACACACAAAATTGTATGCAAACACTTGCACAGCGAAAAAAGCTCTTATTGCTACGACATAAAGGCGCCTCTCAAAGACAAATTGTACCACTACTGTATATACCTACCACTGATGCTGTGCGGCAGCGGTCGAATATAAGTACGTTTAAGAGGGAAGGTGCGGGCGTGCAATTTTAAATTGAATTATCAATACTTACCCATTTTATATACTAAACTTATTTGTGATAAATGACTCAGTGACTTTTGTGATCATCATAAAAATACTTACAAAAGCAAAAACAATCCTAATCTCGATCTCAATTCAATAGATCAAGAGTTATATTTAGTTATATTTCAATGTCTCAAAAATATCATTATAAGAAAGATAAAAGTACTTAGTTTAACAAAATAACAAACATTAGTATTTTAATTATTGCTAAGAGGTAAGAGATTATTTTAAAATTCTATATTCAATTACATTACATCAGGCATATAATCCCTGAAGGGTTTTAGGCAGAGGTGTGCCCATATTACACCATTTCGCCAGTTATGTTAAACATAACCGGCCCACCTAAGGGGGGCGAGCCTATTGCCATAAACCAGGCAAAAATACTCGGGACTACTAGGTACTGAGACATTCCTTAATCCTAATCGTAAATAAAATTAAACAAATCTTAAATCAAAATGACACAATTTTGAAAGCCCAAATACTCCGAAAAATTTTATTCCTAATTTCGATGTTCCGATTTTCAAAAGTCCGATTTTCATAATACCTAAGAATTATTATAATGTCTATTAGTAAAAATCACGAAATTTATTTTACCGAACGTCGTAAATGCAATATGTTTGTTTTCCGATTTTCATACTTTCGGAGAATCAAATGTTCGATGGGATCTCGGTCCGAAAAATGACATTCCGATTTTCAATACTTCGAATAAACTACAAAAATTAGGATTCTGATTCAATTAGTATAATATCCAGTTACGCTATTACGCATTTGTGTTCAAAATCTATAACGTTTAATGTAATTTAAAAACGTCCACTTTGTTATTAAAATATTTGTGTAGTATTATTATTTTTTTGTGTTTTCTTCTTCTCCGTAACTATACCTGCGTCGGGTACCATTAACTGTTATTGAATCCTAACATCCTTGGCCATTAACGCCAAATCCCCTCTATTGTTGGTGAATCATTTGGGTTAGGTTAGGTTACAATTACTGTGACCAGCGAAAGAAAATACATATTTTTATTAAAATGTAAACAATTATGTAAATTGTGTGTTTTTCTCTTGCTATTCGGTTTTACGAGGCGTCTTTATTTCGGAATTCTAATTAATCGGTACTATAATGATCGGAATTTTTGATGTTTCAAATTATCATTAAGTTGGACTTTTTTGTTATTCAATATATTGAATTTTGAGAATAGTAATTAAAACGTTAGGAATATTAAAATTTTAGAATTATAAATATAAGATGAATGATAAATCGGAGTTGTTATATTAGGAATTTTGAACCATTCGGAATTATGAAAATCGGTATTTTGAAATTCGTATTTCTGACCGACTGAATAAAGTTTTTCGTATTTCTGTAGTGTACCCAGTACGTACACAAGGGAAGTTTCAATTTTGTCTCTGGGATGGTGACGTGCCTGCTATACCTTTGGCATTGCAACAGACATTCATAGGCGGTGGCACAATGGCACATATTTTGGCTTAGTTTGTAAGCTTGGGTTTCCTATGACAGCGACGGATGTCATCAAACAGTCGTCATGAAAATTACGGTGATTTTTATCTTTATGGTGTCAAGAAAAGGATTACCATGCGGCCGTTATATGACGGCACCGCTGTCTAGGAAACCCAAGTTTTGGAGGTTCTTAAACTCCTTTTACTGTGCATTGATAAAAACTTACAGCAAAAACAAGATATACAAAATTAGTCTTCATATTCTCGTCTAAAATTAGTTAAAACCAGTGATATCTTAAGGAAACTGACGTAGATAATAGCCTATATAGGACCTCGAAATTTAAAAAAAATCAATAGATCTTTAACAGTCGTTGGGGGTAATCAGAAGCCCGAAACTGACAGCCAGTCTTACCAAGGGGTATTGTGTTACCCAGTAACTGGGTTGTGGAGGTCAGATAGGCAGTCGCTCCATGTAAAATACTGGTATTCAGCTTCATACGGTTAGACCGCAAGCCAACACTAATAGAGCTGGGAAAAGCCTTGCCAGATAATGACATGGGGGGTATCTATTACTCAAAATATCCTTGGTTATAACTTAATTATCCTTCCCTTAGTCCTGTCTCTCCTGCTATTTTGTAACATACATCTCAAACTTTGTACAAGTTCACTTAATCTTACATCTTCCCACCCCATATATCGGCCATATTTCATTGCATATGTAAATATAACAGTTCTGGCATGACAATGCAAAGCTGGCCGAATGACGTCTACATTTCTACCAAAACTAGGTTTACTGCCAGTCATTGAGCAAGTTTGCAAAGCTTCTTTAGTGAAGACCTCTCTAAACAGATGTCTTGTGAATATCTTTACATTTTTCGAAGTTTGTTTAGCTTTTTCTAAGCCTTTAGCACATATGTACACGCGACTGTCTCGTCCGCCTAATTGTACCAGTCCTTTGGATGGATGCGGATGCTTTAAAGTCCATGTAGTGTTATTTTTGTTATTATTTTTTGTACCTTTATTGACATCTGGCAAAAGCGGTGCGGTTGGTTGTACATGAGTTGATGATTCTTCATCAGTAAATATGTCACTATCTGATTTGTAGTCAATTTCAGTATCCTGTTCTTCAAATTCTTCCTTAATAATCAATGTGGTGTCATTTTGTTCACATGCATTTATTTCGTTTTCCATTTCATCATCAGCTTCGGTTTCCATTTCAACATCAGTTTCTGATTCCATCTCATCCTGCAGGGTTTCTTCTTGCAATGAATTGCCATTTTTTTGATCATTCATATCATGTTCTTTTTCTTCAGAAACTGTAGCAGGTGGCTGTTGAACTTTATACTTCGAAACTATATGATTAAGAGTTTTCTTAGTTTCGTGTGCTTCTATGTACAAACCTTTTACACCTATTATCACGCGTTTGATAAACTCAAAAATTCCATTTGTCTTCATTTGTAAGTCCATCAAAAGTTGCGTGTCTTTTGGTGAGAAATTTGCAGTTGTAAAGTCTATATCTTTTTCCATTACATCGGCAAGACTTTCTAATGTTCTCTCAAATGAATCACAGTTATTATTACTATTGAGCTTGTTTGTTGATTGTTTCACATTATTTTGTGGTGCGCTATTGATGATGTCATACATTTTCGATTCCAGACTTTTTGGCAAACCGTTACTTTGGCAATTTGGTACAATGGGAGAACTTAATTCTGTGGCTACTTGATTGTCCACAGAATCTGGTGAAGTAGTAATTCCAGTAATATATCCTGAATCAGGAATATTTTCTTCCAATAAATGTTGTTGTGCATTTTTATGTTTGGATTTTTTATTTTTGTTTTTTGAATGTTCTTTCAAATGTTTTTTGAGAGATTTCTTTTCCGACTTTTTCTTTTTTTCTGATTTTTGTTTAGGCTTAGGCAGCACTATGCGAACTTTAAGCGAATTCTTTGGTTCGGCGACTGTCTCAACTGTAAAAAATAACAAGATGTACTTACTTAAGTGTTATATGACATACATTGAAAATGTGAAAATATTGAAGTTATTGGTATTATTGTGGAAAAAAGCAACAACACACAAGTAAACTATCTTTTGCCCGAGACTTCACCCGCGTGAAGGTCGGAAACTCGGAAATTGTCCTACAGGAACATACTCAGGGGCTGGACACTACCACACTTGACAAGAATTCAGGAAAAATTTGGAGAAAAGCGCCATCTGCTATCGTCTACGCAACGTATTTAGTACGTTAATTTAAAATAGATAGTGCTTTCATCAAAAAATAATTTCGCACAAATATTACTAGGTTTAATGGAAATTTAAAAAATATTCAATTAGTTTTTAGAGTATCAACAATTTTTTTTTGTCCTTTATTAAAAAGAACCAGGTTCTTATCAATTCATTACAATCTAGGCTTTAGGACTAATAAGCAATTAATCTTTAAACATAAAAATGAACCCCTATTTCTCCTGCTCACGCTATAACTTGAGAACGGCTTTACCGATATCATTCATCTTTTAAAAAAATGTTTTCTAATACTTCATAGAAGGTTCTGATATAAAAAAAAAATTGAAAATTGCGCAGAAACTTAGAAAATTTAAGAAATCTTAACGATTACCTTTATTATAAACTTTATTAATGTACAGACGCCAGCACATCAAGCTACTACAATCTGTCAAATTTCTTTAATAGATTTTCAACTTTATCGCTAAAGCATTAAGGTTCAAGGTTGATTGGGAAAATTTGACAGTTTCGGGTAGCTTGACCTGCTGGCGTCTGTACCTAAACTTAGACCCAGCGTTATATACTCTTTGCTAAGCACGTTTGAAATAACTGTCAGTTGTTGGACAGTAAGAGACAAATCGCGCACCGCCAATACAAAGATCGCATAATTATATCGTAGCGTTATATTCTCTTTGCGTTAATTGGTTGTAGGTATCGGTCGGAATCAAGGACTTCATCATGGAAATCCATGGTTGGCATTAGGAACGAATTATAACCCTATCTTTGACGAGGTAAAATTAAACCATTTTGCTTTGATTTTGCATATCGTTAATGAATTGTGGTTTTCATTTCTTAGTGTACACTGCACAGTCGATTGAATCGGAAAAAATATGGAGTTTTAAGTTTGTTCATTTATAATTTTCAGTTAAAATTTTGATGTAAAAAATGCCAAGTATACATAGGTACAAACATAGGTTGCAGAACTCGCAATGCCGCAAGTCAAAGATATTTAAGAGCAAGTCAAACTGATGAATGGAATCAATATCTATAAATGTTGCATGAAACAGCAGATTTTTTCATGGATAACTGACGACAAATGTCTACTCTAAGTCTAGAACCATGTGCTGAAGTCATGGTTACACATTAAACATGAATGAACATGGGTTTCATTTATGAAGAGATTTTCAGTTTAAATACCAATATGTAACTTACTTTCACTGTTTTTGTCTTCAATTTGTTTGCTATTTTCTCCTTGGACTGTTTGGAGAAATCCAACAACAGCATCCTCGTAAGAATCTGGAAACAAAATTGAAAAACAATTTAAAATAAAACTAGAAACTAATTTTTTTTCATTTTGCTTAAGTAACAAGTACCTATCATTACTTGATATTGGTAGACTACTTGAGCTTAAACTTTTAAGAGCATCCTAATATGATTCTGAAAACGAAATTTACATTTAATCTTAAGTAAAATTAGACAAAAAAAAATAACAATCAATCTGAATCTGAATACCAGTATTTTATATGGAGCGACTCGCTATCTGACCTACACAACCCAGTTACCGGGTAATACAACTCCTTGGTAAGACTGGTTGTCAGACTTTCGGGCTTCTGCCTATCCGTAACAACTGTCTATATATATTATGCTGTGGATAACGGTGTGAGTTTCACATTTATATAATATCTTTGTTTATATTATTTGCGCAGATATAATGTGTTACTGTTTGTTTGTCCCAAATTAATAAACTGTCAAAGAATGAATGTCTATGAATGAGAGCCGGGAACAACAGTTTAATGTGCTTTCCGAGGCAGAGAGGGGTCTCGATATGTCATGAGTGGTCACCCATCCACGAACCGACCTCTGCCAACGTAGCTTAACCTTCGATCGACCCGTGCGGCAATTATTATTTAGCCACATGCTCTTCATAAAATTAGACAACAAACTTTTTTTTTTCATCATGTAGTCTATTAGAGTTTAAGGCACGCACAATGTAACATTACACAATCCTTAGCAATGGTTCCTTCACCAGTGTCGGTTGTGTGATCTGCCTTAAGTTACTTTGTGAACTGCAAATTCATCATCCACAGCCCGACTTTACCCAATATTTGGCTTAGGATCTTTGTATTAACTTAATACTACAATAAAATCGGACGATTTTTTAAAATTATTTTGGAAGTAAATAAAAAAATACCATACCTGCTTCATATTTGATGTCTCCGATATAGTACGGCCAGAGGTCATCATCTGCTGGTTCTTTATTTTTAATTATTGTTGCTATACGGGACTTATCTTCAGTGGGATAAGCTATAGCCACCCTTTTCTCTGATATTTTACATCTGACCCAAGTTTTTGGTACACAAACATGTTTGTTGTTCTGATTTGGTGCTATTTGACATTCTACCACGATAAAACCACTTTCACTGGGGTCTGGCATCTTGAAATTAAATTAAAAGGGATGAAAAACCTATGTTAGGTATTTCAGTTACTGAAAAAGTGTGGAAAATCCTTTTTATTGAAAAGATTTATTAGAACAAATTGAGACTTGAGGTGGGCGCCGGGCATCACAGAGTACATTTCAAATCTGTGTTTTTTTTTTTTTTTTAATTTTAATGGCCTGGTTGCTGGGACCTTTTAGCCTCAAATCTGTGCCTGTGCAGAACACCACAGACTAAGGGAGCGTTCGGAGTTGCGCTGTTATCGATTTGAGCGTGCAAACGGCCAACGGGCCCGGGCGTACCGAATTAGCGTGAGCGCGATAATGATGTCCCGTGAATCGTCATATATGACGTCATGACATGCGCCATCTTGCGATAACGCCGACCATGCCCTAAATTAATATCACCGTGAGTGAGCGCTGTCAAAAATGATGGTAAACTAAACCGGCATTTTCGCAATAATGTTGTAAAATCCAAGACGTAATCGAATACCTGAAATGAGTTTTAAACTCATGCGCATTATGTTTAATTATTGTTGCATCTATGTTATTTGTAATTATTGCTCAAATAGATTACAGCGCAGCTCGGAACGCTCCCTCAGTCAAATGATTGCCCTGTCTGATCGACAAGGGCAGTTTTCTTTGATTCTTTCACTGTCACTGTTATTTTGCCAGTCGCCAGTCTTCTTTTATAGAAATGTGTTATTTTTTTTTTTCTACGAGTTCGTACGACGCTATGCGTGATCTGCGATGTCCCTGAAGCAGATTTTCATAATTATGCGGCGGCGGCTATTTAGCATAAGTTGGGCCGCTTCGCGCCTGCTTATTTACCATGTCCCCTGTCCCTGTTTTTCCTATCTCAATGCCTGTCCCCAATACGCGCAATGGCGCAACAGAATAAAAACAGATCATTATCCTGGTGATATAGTAACCAGGGACAGGTTAAACACAGGATGAAACGACATGAGTAGCTTAAAATATTACCTACAGCTAGGCTAAAAACTACGTACCTATTATTTGCTATTGAGCCCCAAATTAGACAAGTTAATTTGCAGGTTTATTGCGCATGTTATCTATGCCGGGTACAAATTGCTGAAACGTAACATGAAATGTAACTGTAAACTATGTACCGTACTGTAAATAAGCCGTCCTAATCTATGCAACGTAACATGAAATGTAACAACATGGCGAATTTGTTTCAAGGTGTTACATTTCATGTCACTATTAATCAATCTGTACCCGGCATTAGCATTTGACTTGCACTGTGTAAACTGGTGTACAAACGTATACAGCAAGTCTACTTGCGACGAGTGACAACTTATATAGAATAGAATAGAATTTCTTTATTAGAGTAACCAGGCCCTGCAGTCTCGACATAGTTAGCAATCGTTTTCGGTTGCTAAGTCCTAACAATCCAGATGTAAATGTTGATGTAAATGTTTGGTAGTCTCGACACTCAAATTTATCGGTTGTTACCTACCCGTACCTACCTAAAATACCAGTAACAACCGATAAATTTGAGTGTGGAGACCACCAAATAGCGTTACATCTGGATTGTTAGGACTTAGCAACCGAACCCGATTGCTAACTATGTCGAGACTGCAGGCCCTGATGTAAATGTTGATGTAAATGTTTGGTAGTCTCGACACTCAAATTTATCGGTTGTTACCTACCCGTACCTACCTAAAATACCAGTAACAACCGATAAATTTGAGTGTGGAGACCACCAAATAGCGTTACATCTGGATTGTTAGGACTTAGCGACCGAAAACGATTGCTAAATATGTCGAGACTGCAGGGCCAGGACTCAACAAGATTGTTAGTAAAACTTACGACTATGTTAGTAAGCACAAACACTAAACAAAAACAAGGAAAACAATACAAGAAATTATGATTGGTCAGGGTTGTGACATCCCATGGGAGACGGCACAACAGTGACCCATGTATACACAGTCCAGGCGGCTCGCAATCATGCTTATGACACTGTTGGAGCCGCCCCACACCCTCTACACCAGGGAAGCGCGCCTTTTACGCATTGCTGCGTAAAAGTAATCTACATGCGCATCCGCGAACATCCCTGACGCACTGCAGAAACGGGGCAGCCTCACCAGCATCCTAGACGCATTGTTATATTGATCGCGGAGCGCGGTACGATCTTATATCTAGCCCACAGTCTGCACGTCTAAAAAGCAGTACAGTAGGCTCGAAAGAGCGTGATTTTAACGGAAAGTGAGCTTCGTGCAAACCTGCGATTTAATGTAAGTTTAAAATTTTATTTAATAAAAATTTAATGTACCTAAATGTTGACGTTCAAATAGTAGATTATTAACCAAGGGGATAAAGCAGTGTCTTCTGTCGCGGGTGACGATTTAAATCGCGAGCGTAATAAAGGACTCGAGGTTTACTCCCGAGCGTAGCGAGGGTGTTAAAAACTTAAATCACGAGCGAAGCGAGGGATTTAAGACCAGTCCTGAGTGTAGCGAGGGATTTAAGTTCACCCAAGACTAAGACAGCTTTATCACCGAGGAAAATACTCTACTTTTCGTACCATTTGCGAAAAAATTAACACAATAATAATATGAGATAAGCATTTATTAAAAATAATGACAATTAAACGTATTTTTAGAACATTAACTTATTTATAAAAATAAATTAAAATAAACTTAACGTTTATTTGAAGAAAACAAAAACGTGGCAAATTCCTAGACTAATATTTTTTTGTCGGAAAAGCAAAGGCATCAAGCTCATACGCCCTCGTCGGTTTTCGTAATTTTATTTATCATAACTGCATTATAAATGCGTACCTATTCCTTTTTCAAAAAGATGTATAATGCTTTATATACAAACTCAATGGTGTAAACACAGATGTAGTTCAGTATAAATTTCGGGAAGTATTCCAAATTTAAATCACATTCTCCCCCTAGAGGATGAATGAAATTCAGTACAATTTTCTTTCCCTGTTTTTAACAGATTAAAAATGACTATTGTTATGTTCGCTTTTTGTGGCATAGAATGTCACTTTTTTGAGCAAGTGGTACGAAAAGTGCCTTTTATGTGCCTATTTGAAATAAATTCTTTTACTTTGACTTTGACTGCGAGCCAGCATGTTCGCTCTAACCGACAACGCCCTCCGCTCCCGTTCAATGTCATCATCGTCTTTGAGGTTGGGAGTCAATATAATGACCAAGGTACTTAAACCTGTAGACTCTCTGCAAAGGTTTAACATAAAGTAGCACAGGCGGTACTGCATCAGGACTTTTACCCCCAGCCTCACAAGACCATGACATGCGACTTCTTAGTGTTGTATGCCAAGCCATGAACTTTAGCATACCTACGCCTCACATTGCGCAACCAATTTTCTCTTGCCACAGACTGACGCGCTCAGCAGTACCATGTCGTCCGCCTAACTGATCTGGGGGCCGGGCAGGGCGGTGCCCCCGCCAACACGAACCCAGCGGAGCGCAAGGGCACTACTTACCTACCTTTTCTCGAAGCGCTTCGTCGTTTTTTTTAACCTTCATAACTTGGGTTTGGATTATTCCAGATAGGTAAACAAAATTCTCCGAATATGTTGTCAATAGCGGACTTATTAAACATAATATATGTATAAAGTTTGAATTGCATAGCTATACATTCAGAAGGGCGTAAGGTGAAGTTTTTTTGTAGTACCTAACGAAACGGCCAAGCCACATATTTTGACTAAGGTGTAGGTAGAGTTTGTGAAGATAGGCAGGCCTTGTAGAGTTAGGTCGTGTAGAGTTAGAAGCTTGGCTCTACATGAGATCTGATAACATTTTGACAGTGCGAGTCATAGGTAGGTATGGACTCGTCTTGGCAACATTTTACATGAAAATGTTTTTGGTGGGTACCTACTTATTATTGACGCAGATACCGTCTATATAACACCCGAGCCTGGTACTGCTGAGCTCGCCAATCAACTCGTTCACATAAAGGCTGAAAGGCGTTGGTGAGCTCAATCCACCCGCCTCACCCCACACTCCAACCCGTAAGGACGAGAAAACGCCCCAGCCCATCGTACAGTGTTGAAATAAAATTATCAAACAGTGAACTTACATAGCAAACTTGCTTAAGATCTTGTGATTTTATTTGTGGCTCTGGGTTGGTAGGTACGGTCAGTAAAGAAAGTTAGATACCACTGTTATCATATGCCGAGCGTGAGAGCTCGCAGGTCTTCACTACGTACCGCAAAATTGTGAAACACACCCCTTATCACTCGAAAACCGCAGCCGCCACTGTGAGACTACTACTCAACATTATTGTCACCCATATCATATTTTGATATTTTTGAACGAACGCAAAACACACTGAACCAACATAACATCGACCAGCGCTTCTAATTAATTACAGTAACACACGGCTCCAGTTATACTGGACTTCGGGGGTCCAGAACCTTTAATAAATAGCTACTACAATGAAATAAATTATCAACGTTTGAGAGTAACTAAATGAAAAAACAAAAGTAGATATCTGACGGACAATGTTACTGTTTTTTCGGTCTAGCTCTCGTACGCCAAGTGTGCAGAGTATAAAGCGTGATAAGTAACTTCGTTCCAGAAATATGGAAATATTAATCGTCTTTCGTTGCTGTCTGTACCTAAAATCTCAAAAAATACTTTTATCTACGTTACAATTTATCAGAATTGACCTAGGTCAACAACCGCTTTATCTAAATGCAGCGATGGCCTTGAAAATCGCAGCGGCAAAAAACTACGACGTATTTTCGTTACCGGCCAATACCGGCGCTATTTACACAAATAATTAGCAGAATAATATTTAGAAAATCAATAAAAATAAATACTCACTGTGCCACACTCAATATTAACCGAATTATTTAAAATGGCGGCACAAAAATCAATAATTTTTTGCGCACTTAAATGCATTAAGAAACGCGATGCGACGTTCCCAGACGCCGCTGTTTTTCGAAGTGATTATTCGACACTGTAAGAATATTACATAGCACTTCCCTAGGTATAAGCGAGGCAATGACCGTCAAAATGCATTAGGTAGGTATAGGTCAGTGGAACGGAGTCTACAATCTACATCAATAAAAATCTAGAGTCCGGCCGAAATTAGATTTACTTTTTCGCCCAAAAACGAATAACAGATTCAGCTTTAAATATAATATTGGCGGCCGAAAACCGAAAACGAAAAAATTATGATTGTTGATGTTTTTGTTTGTTGCGTAAAAGAAATGCAGTGACGATTTTTATACTTTTTTCACAGACAAGATTATGAAACAATCTGATGCGTGATTGATTAGTGATTACAGTGATGGACGATTGATTTATTAATTCCTATATTCTCAGAAGGTGTAACGACATTTTTCACGCTTGTGACTTAGACATATTTTCAAGCAGCAACACTAAGTTTAAAAGAGCTGTGCTCAATAATATGTAATTTTTGCTCTTGTAATGTTTATTTATTTAACACTATAAGCACACAAATGTACAGAGGCGGACTTAATGCCATAGGCATTTTCTACCAGTCAACCTTTGGGTGATGCAGAGACAAACAGTGGTAGGTGCAATTTATAATGATAATTTAGGATTAAATAATTTTTCATCCCACCATCTCGGAAAGAGTATTTTTAATCTTCAATATCTGAGTGGAAAAGCCGTTTTTATTCTCTAGAGGATAAAGTAAATTGAATTTAGAACATCGTGTGCACTAAGTTTGTGAATTAAAAAAAACATTAAACCTATTTACTGCTACCTCTATGGTGCCGAATATATCATACAACTTTTTTTTAATTTGTTAAAAACTCAGACTCGGAACCTTCTTGGTGTTCTTTTTTCAATTTGCTTTGTACGCGGTTCTTTACGCGGCATTTTTTCACGTCATTGTTAAACCTTATATTAAAAACAAGAAACTTGAAAACAAGTGAAAAAACTAAAATGAGTGATTCTAGCGACGAGGAAGTTTGCTTGACGCCAACAGAATTGACTGAAACTGTTAATAATGCGCCAATGAGCTTTCTCCCTCAACAATCACGCGAGAAGTATTTAAAACAGTACGATATGTTCAACACGTGGCGACTAGCAAAAGGAGCCAAAACTTTCTCAGAAAACGTTTTGCTGGCATATTTTATAGAATTATCCGAGAACAAGAAAGCAAGCACTCTATGGAGTACGTATTCGATGCTAAAAGCAACAATAAAGATGAAAAAAGACAAACATATCGATACCTATCCTAAATTAGTGGCATTTTTAAAAAGAGCCTCATCTGGTCATCAACCAAAAAAATCGAAGGCTTTCACAGTATCTGATATTGAAAAGTTTCTTAACGAAGCACCCGATTCCGTATATTTGGCGGCAAAAGTAAGTCAGTTGCACATTCAGTATCTACTTAAGTATATTAATCTCAATTAAATAGTATACTTAGTAGATGTTGATAGGCATAATTTATTATGCGTTCATATCAATTTTATTCATTTATCTACTACAATACTCTTTACGTTACAGGTTGTTCTTATTATTGGAATAAACGGAGCATGTCGAACTAATGAACTAACACAACTTAATGTCAAAAACATTGAGAAACATTCAGATGACTTACTATTAATTAATTTACCTAATACAAAGACAAAAAGAGACCGCAACTTCGTCATTCGCAAGGAATACGTAACGATTGTTGAGAAATATCAAGCCTTACGCCCGCCTAACACTCCAATCAATCGATTTTTTCTACAGTATCGCAATGGAAAGTGTGTTAGACAGCCTATGGGTACTAATAAAATTGGCAGTATCCCACGAGAAATAGCAACATTTCTTGAACTTCCAGAACCCCTGTTGTACACGGGTCATTGTTTCCGACGAACTTCAGCCACACTTTTGGCTGATTCCGGAGCTGATCTCCTGTCCCTTAAGCGCCACGGAGGCTGGAAGTCCAATGCAGTTGTAGAGGGATACATAGAGGATTCCATCCAAAATAAGTCTAAAATATGTGAAGGCATCGTAGGAGCCATTACACTGAAAGAGCCTCAATCGGATCCTTGGACTGGCCCTTCTACATCAAAAATAAGCCGTTATGAAACACCTAACCATCTCCCTCTCTCTCCAACATTCACGCCAAGGGAATCCGATGAATCGGTACAACTATTAAGTATGACAGTTAGTTTACCGAAAAACAGTACACAAGTGACTTACACCAATATTACAGTACCAAACAAAAATATTACACTCAATTTAAATAACTGTAGCAACGTTACTTTAAAATTTTCTTAATTATACCTTAGTATTATTTTGTTATAATTTAAAGATTATTCTGTAATACTTACCTGTCATAATGTAGTAATTAATACCTAAACTGAAATAAAAGTGTACCTATCTTGTGATTGTAAACGTTTTTTTTTTTGCATTTAGTCATTTCCTCGCTGAGGTGGAATGAAAAGTTACGTGTTGCACTCGAGTGCAAAGATTTTTCACCTCGTGCTCTTTTGATTCCCTCGCTAACGCTCAGGATTCTAATTTTGAATCACTCGCTGCGCTCGTGATTCAATTTTAGAATCCTTCGCTTGCTCGGTCATCAAAATTGAACACGCGGTTAAAAAGCAACTTTGCACTCTTGTATAACAAATAACTATTAAATATATAGACACGTATAAACTTATTTAATGTACATACTTTATGTTTTTTTTTAATTATTAATTTAATTTTTTTTTATTTTGTTTTTTCTTTTATTATGTTTTTAGTATGTTGTATAATTCAATCTAATTTAATTTAATTCCAGTTAGTTTAAGTACAACAGAATATTGATATTAGTCCTACTTACATGGTTGTCCGTCTTTATATTAATTATTATTATTATTGTATAGTGACATCTAAATAAAATGCTGTGCTTACCTTTAATTTAGATGCATGCAATGCTATTGTATTTGTAAATGATATGTACTATGTCTTTGTGTGAATTTAGTTGGTTTGCCTAAATAAATAAATTAATTACATACATGCGAGAAAAATCATTTTTTTCTGCTTTTTGGGATAGTGTGCTTTTAGTTGTTGTAACTTTTGATTTTCTCTGAATAAATAAATTCAAAGTATATAAGTCTGACAACCAGTCTTACTAATGGGGTATCGTATTACACAGTAACTAGGTTGTGGAGGTCAGATAGGCAGTCGCTCCATGTACAACCTGGTATTCAGCTGCATCCAGTAAGACTGGCTGGAAGCCGACCCCAACATAGTCGGGACAAGGCTGGGCAGATTACATAATTGATTGAAATTAATAGAAAGGCTTAATGTTTCAGCCGAAAACGAAAATTGCCGAAAAACCGAAAACGAAATTCGGCCAGACTCTATAAAAATCCCACTCATGTTTTATCTAAGTCGTAATTTAGTTCGACTATCTTTCTCTACCTATAGTCATCGTCAAGTTTACATCAGCTCAGAATAATTTAGTACGAGAGGCTCGGCAAGGGTTTGGCTAAATAATGGCCTTGGAGAGTTCGATCTGCGGGGTTAAGCTGCAACTGTCGCGTCCAGTCTTTGGATGGGTGAGCATTATTTAATTGGTGTTTCTCCATCAGAATACATGCCTGAGAGCTGCTTAGTATGCCGTCGGAAACCTTTTGTAAGCTTTTGCTATTTATTTCATATGAAAATATTTAAAATAATTTAATTAGCAAGATTTAAATTAATCGTTTATAAAAATAATGTATTAACACTTATTGGTGGAATAATAGTTTGTGTTTTGACTTGCATTTCAAGTGGACTTTTACTGCGGTCGGCCATATTGAAGCGTTCTCGAAAAAAAAATAGTAGGATACCGACCGGTGTAAAGAAAAGAGATCAAAAAACTAAGAATATATTTAAGCAAGTATTCATAAAATCAGTTCGTGGAATCGGTTGTAAACAGTGTCTTTTAAGGACGAATACATATTTGATTTGATATTGAGTATTAATTGTTTTATTGGTACACTCTTTAAATTTTCTAATACTTTTTTGTTTAATACTTAGCATACACATCCGATTGCCGACTACCTCTTTCTAGAATCGAGAGATAGAAAGTCCAGTTTGCAACCGTCTTCAGGTAAGCCTAACGCCACCTCTATAATTAGTACCTACCTATAATTTATTTCTTCATCACCGCTCTCAATACGATGAAGAAAATAATCGTGGGGAAAAGTCGGCACTGTGGCTTTGTCTCGCATAGGGTCACAGCATTATTCTGAGCGATGGCCGTTTTGCGTGGATATGACGCAAATTATGCCCCAACTTTTTATTTTTTGTGCCCTTTCTTTGCGCCATGTCTTACCGCAAATAAACGTAAGTACTTAATTTCTTTCTTTCTTTATCTCCCTTATTTATCATATTATTCATCTTCCACACAATGTATCCATCGCTGTTCTAATTCATAAGTTCAAATCGAAAACTTTCCTCAAAAGCTACTAGATTAATGCGTCCCGTCTCTGTGAGCACTTTAGGTATATTTATTTGACTTGGCTAGGGCAGACTAGGGCTTACGTCAAGCTAGGTGACCAGATGACCAATGCCTAAACATACATTCACATTCGCGTTACCATGTTTAGGTAAGTACCTCTACCTACTATAGTAGAAGTACCTATACAGGGTGCCAGGGACAGCGACGCACAACTTGTTGCCATGGAACTAAAAGCATTTATTTCAATTAAAACATTTACAGGCACTTTAGAATTGTCAAGTGGTCGGACAGTCAGAAATATGAAGCCATTCCAAAGTGTAGTAGGTACTTAAGGAGAAGAACGGGCAATACTAGAAACAAAGATTTACTAAGTAATTGTGCCCACGACTAGGCTCCAAAAAATTTGTAAATCATTAAGTGCCAAAGTATACGTTTTTACAACAAACTCCCAAGCCATGTTAAAAACTGAGCCTCAATAAATTTAAATAATTTATTAAACAAAAACTCTGTCCAAAAGGCTTCTATAACGTTAAAGATTACTTGGATGACCAAAAGGCTTGGAATTAATTAAGCTACTCCATTTTGTACTATTAGGTGTTTTGGAATTAATAATGTCATTATTATTGATTTACGTGACATAATTTGATGATATCTAAAGATAAATTGACTGTGAATGTGAGTACCATGCAGGCTAGATAGAATACATGACTTTATAGCTGTCTGGCGGTTTTAAGTATTTTATATACGGCCTATGCAAATGTCCTGCAGATGTAGCGTTGTGTGATGGGTCGTTGAGCTCCCTAAAATAGGGTTGAGCTACACGATGACTGATGCATGTATGCCGTCTGTCAGGACAGGTCAACTTAAAGCTGCAATGGCTCTTTCTTCAAAAGGCCCTTCCAGACATGGCCCTGCATTGTTAGACTCACATACCTAAAATCTTAATAATACAATGTTTGGACTATATAAGAGACCATGACCTCTGAGTTTGTTTCGGCATTTCTTCTCAGGGATCAGTCAGCTAGGAAATGCCGGCGCCATCTAGTTTTAAAATATTGACGTGTAAAAGTGTCATAAGATCTACTTACAGAAATAAACAAATCATTTCATTTCAAGAAACTCCATGGACACTCTTTTAATAGTTATTTGTTATACAAGAGTGCAAAGTTGCTTTTTAACCGCGTGTTCAATTTTGATGACCGAGCAAGCGAAGGATTCTAAAATTGAATCACGAGCGCAGCGAGTGATTCAAAATTAGAATCCTGAGCGTTAGCGAGGGAATCAAAAGAGCACGAGGTGAAAAATCTTTGCACTCGAGTGCAACACGTAACTTTTCATTCCACCTCAGCGAGGAAATGACTAAATGCAAAAAAAAAAACGTTTACAATCACAAGATAGGTACACTTTTATTTCAGTTTAGGTATTAATTACTACATTATGACAGGTAAGTATTACAGAATAATCTTTAAATTATAACAAAATAATACTAAGGTATAATTAAGAAAATTTTAAAGTAACGTTGCTACAGTTATTTAAATTGAGTGTAATATTTTTGTTTGGTACTGTAATATTGGTGTTAGTCACTTGTGTACTGTTTTTCGGTAAACTATCTGTCATACTTAATAGTTGTACCGATTCATCGGATTCCCTTGGCGTGAATGTTGGAGAGAGAGGGAGATGGTTAGGTGTTTCATAACGGCTTATTTTTGATGTAGAAGGGCCAGTCCAAGGATCCGATTGAGGCTCTTTCAGTGTAATGGCTCCTACGATGCCTTCACATATTTTAGACTTATTTTGGATGGAATCCTCTATGTATCCCTCTACAACTGCATCGAATACGTACTCCATAGAGTGCTTGCTTTCTTGTTCTCGGATAATTCTATAAAATATGCCAGCAAAACGTTTTCTGAGAAAGTTTTGGCTCCTTTTGCTAGTCGCCACGTGTTGAACATATCGTACTGTTTTAAATACTTCTCGCGTGATTGTTGAGGGAGAAAGCTCATTTGCGCATTATTAACAGTTTCAGTCAATTCTGTTGGCGTCAAGCAAACTTCCTCGTCGCTAGAATCACTCATTTTAGTTTTTTCACTTGTTTTCAAGTTTCTTGTTTTTATTATAAGGTTTAACAATGACGTGAAAAAATGCCGCGTAAAGAACCGCGTACAAAGCAAATTGAAAAAAGAACACCAAGAAGGTTCCGAGTCTGAGTTTTTAACAAATTAAAAAAAAGTTGTATGATATATTCGGCACCATAGAGGTAGCAGTAAATAGGTTTAATGTTTTTTTTAATTCACAAACTTAGTGCACACGATGTTCTAAATTCAATTTACTTTATCCTCTAGAGAATAAAAACGGCTTTTCCACTCAGATATTGAAGATTAAAAATACTCTTTCCGAGATGGTGGGATGAAAATGATATTGTTACATAAATATTAGTTACATCATTAATGTTGATTAAATAATTTTATGTGAGAACGATGTAAATAAGACGTACACGTTGAATGTTAAGACGTACACGTTGAATGTCCAGAGTACAGCAAATAGAAATTTAAACAAAACAATCCATAAATAGAATAATTAAAATAAGTCGTGGCAGCTAGGAGAGGACCAGCCCCAACTGACGGCGCCCGTTCACGAACATGACGCATGGATCAGCACCATTCAGCTCAACCATTTTAAAGGGAGCTAAATGATCCAAAAAAAATACTTGTTATTGTTTGTTTACAATAAAATACTTTTTATGTAACAAGTAAGCACAAAATAGCATAAATAACAATTAATATAACAATTGGAACAATATTATCACACATTTTTTTTTGCGGTGATCAATTCAACCACACGTATGATAAAAATGATGTTTCATACTTCTTATCTGTTGTGGTAATTATTATCAGTACTTAGTTACATACTGGTTACAGCATTCCTGTGAGAACTATATTAAACAATTTTCTCATCGGTTTACTAGTACAAGTTACTGAAACTAAGGGTCATAAAATACTCGGTTTTTCAGCATATTTGTCGAAGTGTCCGGATACCTTCCCTTAGTAATCGTGAATTTGCAAAAAAATGAGTGAACTCGTTTGTGTTCGACGCGGTCTATGTGCTCAAATAATAAGCGGGAAAAGTACTTCAGATATTGAAAAATATTTGTTGGACAATTTCCATATAACAACAATATGTGAATACGGTTATGCAAAGTATACAATAGTAGATTATGCACCGAGGGGCTAAAGTTGTGTCTTATGTTACGGGCGTCATATTGAATCTCGAATGCAATGAAGGATTCGGGATTTAACTCACGAGCGAAGCGAGGGAGTTAATACAAGAACCCTTCATTGCGCTCGAGATTCAAGCTAGCCCAAGGCAAATACACCTTTAGCCCAGAGGAGGATACAGGATACTCTACTTTTTACACCTACTGTGAGAAAATAATAGCCATATTCTTACATTATTATGTCTTCGAAAACATGGCAACGATATGAAGAAGCAGTCGTTATGATTTTGTAGGAAATCGAGAATATCATCCACGCGTAGTAAGGGTTTCGAGAATAGCTTTCCTCTTTCTGGCACCAAAGGGTGTTTGTTAGTACTGCCAATTTAGCTGAGCATGTGAGATTCCAAATTCAAATCACATTATTGACCAGCGGGTCATAATGAAATCCAGTACAACATTATTGACCGGCTGTGCCCCCGGCCACTAATGACTCACTTTGGGTTAAGGTTGCTTGACATATAATTTGACATTTTCGAGCAGGTGGTGTGAAAAGAAATTTTATATCGAGTTGTAACCAATAAAAAAGAAACAAAAACCGACTTTAAAACTGAGTAAGTATGTGTAAGTACGATTGCGTTTATACCTTATGAGTGGCAACGTCGCAATTTAGTGTCATATTTCGTGGTTTTCAATTTTTATCATTTAATCGGAGCTATATTTTAAAAATCTGTTTAATTAACTTTTTAGAATTATGTGAAAACTGTGTAAAAGGTAAGAAATCGTTGCGTTTACAGTTCTATTTATATGCAAATAATACATTGGAAACTTGCAGGGCGTTACTTTCATTGTAAAATAACTGTAAGCATTACGGTTACTTACTTTTTAAACACTTTCACGTAATTCTAAAAAGTTAATTAAACAGATTTTTAAAATATAGCTCCGATTAAATGATAAAAATTGAAAACCACGAAATATGACACTAAATTGCGACGTTGCCACTCATAAGGTATAAACGCTCTTAATTACTTACTTACTTCAAAGCAAGAAAATTGAAGGACAACAACGAAATTATTGATACTTATACAGGGCGTCCCACGGATATGCCATGAGTTAATTTAACATTTTTAATACAAAATTAATCAATTTATCAAATGCTCAAAATGAGTCCCTTCCTGTTGAATACAAAGTCCACTCTTTTGATTATTTCGATTTGTTGCATACAACCAGGTAAGTACCTACTAATTACGTATCTTTTTATCATGCACTTAAATTACAATAGGGAAATGATGCGTACTTCTTAAGTGGGTACATTAATTAGTAATAGGTACTTATGATAATGTCAGTTACGAATGTCCTTACGGCAATGACAGCTTTTCATTTTTTTGAACAAAATTTCACATCAAATGTTAAAATTTCTTTGTTACAGTAGGCAAACCTTTAGCCAATAAGACCATCAGCAGCTAAAATCTTTTGCAATCCAGTACTTCTAATGAACAGTCTACAAACTCCTTGAAATGCTAGACACTGATGAGACAGAGGTAGAGCGCCTGATACTTAACCTTAAAAATGTCTGCAGCACTGGATGGGACTCTTTACCAAATTACCTCTTTAAAGTAAACAGACACGTGCTCGTCCCTGTTCTGACATATATATTCAATATCTGCTTGGACGAGAGAACGTTTCCCATAGTTTTGAAGAAGTCGGTGGTACTCCCTATACATAAATCTGGCGATAGAGACCGTGTCACCAACTAAAGGCCCATTTCTATCCTACCGGCCTCTTGGAATGAAACGCGTCATCAACAAGAGATTGGTTAAATATTTGGAATTGAACAATTAACTTTCTTTTAAACACATAGTTTAGGGCACAGAGGGCAGGATAGGAGGTGCGACATAGTTTGAAGCACAGAGGGCAGGATAGAAGGTAGGCCATAGTTTGGGGCACAGAGGGCAGGGTAGGACGTGTTAAACAGTTTGGGGCACTGAGGGCAGGATAGGAGGTGTGACATAGTTTAGGGCACAGAGGGCAGGATAGGAGGTGCGACATAGTTTGAAGCACAGAGGGCAGGATAGAAGGTAGGCCATAGTTTGGGGCACAGAGTAGAAGGTACAGAGTAAGGGCACAGAGTAGAGGGTAGGAGGTGTTAAACAGTTTGGGGCACAGAGGGCAGGATAGGAGGTGGGACATAGTTTGGAGCACAGAGGGCAAGATAGGAGGTGGGACGTCGACTACACCTTACTACATCGTATATAAATCACCATGGCAAAAAAAAACTTTGACCTTCGTCTTTTGGGGTGTTGACCTTCACCCTGAAGATGTCATTGACTTCATTATTACTTGGAAACAAATTAAGACTCGCCACGTGATCTTCCCCTCTCTTAATACTGCCACTATCCCACCAATCCCCAAAAAAACATTTTTTTTTTCTCGGCACCTATAGATTTCCGCATTTCCGCACTTTCAGGTTTTCAAATTTACACTAAAAAGGGCATATTCTACCAAAAAAAAAACAACTGCAAAAAAGCGACAGCTGGTAAAGTACACTGCTTCCCAACTAATTTGCAGAATATTTAGAAAAATTAACAAAAATAAATACTCACAGTATCACACTCAATATTAACAGAATTATTTAAAATGGCGGCACAAAAATCTATATTTTTTTTGCACACATAAATGCATTAAGAAACGCGATGCGACGTTCCCACAGAGTACTTTTTATATAATGGACGTTCCCAGACGCCGCTGTTTTTCGGAATGATCATTCGACGACACTGTAAGAATATTACATAGCTATACTGCCCTAGGTTATTATTATTATTTTTTTGTTTTCGGGGGGAAACCTTCAAAAGGCACCCGACCTCCGGGGAGGGAGGTCGGGGAGTGTGGGATTTTTACCTCACTAAAACCACCCCGGTGATCACCATCAGCACATAGGGGCGGTCCCGGTTCCTCTTAAAAGACCAATTCCGGAACCACCCCTGTGCAAAGCCTGTAAGGCACATCCCTGGGGAGACTGTAAAGGGGCCTCCCCTGAGCCTCGCTATGTTCGGCAGCACGTGACCACTGTGCCACCGTCCTCCCTGGGGTCACTTGGTGGGCGGACAGAGTCCCCTCTCTGTGCACCCGCGACCCCAAAGGTCCACTTACCTTGATTGGTAAGCAGATCTCGGCGTTTCAGGCGCCAAGGCGGTTGCCTCCCCGACGCCTCCTTATCCGAGCAGGATCAGCCCTCTCCCGATCCCGCTCGGCGGCCTCCTTCTGGACCATCACGGTCTCACAGAAGAAAGCCACTGCTGCCCAATTCTCTGTCTCTGCCAGCATAGCCCTCACTACTGCCGGCAAAGACAGGTTCTGCCCGATCTTGGCAACCAGGACCCACCGCTCGGAGGCCCACGCAGGGCACTCCTCGAGCGTGTGTTGTGCGGAATCCAGGCTGCCTCCGCAATGGTGGCAATTTGCCGTGGCCTCTCGCCCAATTCTGTTCAGGTACTCACCGAAGCAACCATGTCCGGTGAGCACCTGGGTGAGCCTGAAGGAGATGCGCTCATCTCTTTTCAGCCAGGCTTCGAAGTGCGGCAGGACGGCTTCGACAACGCGCTTGCACGAGTATTGCGGCTGCTGTAGCCGCTCGCGCCACCGCTCGAGCGCGTGTCGCCGTTCCCACCGCCTCAGCCTTACGAATGCGCTTCCTGGCACACTATTCCCGCTTTGGCGGATATCGCGAATCTGGTCGTAAACCTTCGCGTCCATATCCGCCAGGATGTCCAGCGGCGGAAAGCGCGCCAGGAGAGTTGCCGCCTCAAAGGATATCGTTCGGTATCCTCGCGCGATACGAATGGCCATTTTCCGCTGCAGTCTATTGACTGGTATATGTATGTATATATATATATATATATGTCTTACCTCCTACCCTGCCCTCTGTGCCCCAAACTATGGCCTACCTTCTATCCTGCCCTCTGTGCTTCAAACTATGTCCCACCTCCTATCCTGCCCTCTGTGCCCCAAACTATGTCTTACCTCCTATCCTGCCCTCTGTGCCCCAAACTATGTCTTACCTCCTATCCTACCCTCTGTGCCCCAAACTATGTCTTACCTCCTATCCTGCCCTCTGTGCCCCAAACTGTTTAACACCTCCTACCCTGCCCTCTGTACCCCAAACTATGGCCTACCTTCTATCCTGCCCTCAGTGCCCCGAACTGTGTCCCACCTCCTGTCCTGCCCTCTGTACCCCAAACTATGGCCTACCTTCTATCCTGCCCTCAGTGCCCCGAACTGTGTCCCACCTCCTGTCCTGCCCTCTGTGCTCCAAACTATGTCCCAACTCCTATCCGGCCCTCTGTGTCCCAAACTATGTCCCACCTCCTATCCTGCCCTCTGTGCTCCAAACTATGTCCCAACTCCTGTCCTGCCCTCTGTGCTCCAAACTATGTCCCAACTCCTATCCTGCCCTCTGTGCCCCAAACTATGTCCCAACTCCTATCCTGCCCTCTGTGCCCCAAACTATGTCTTACCTCCAATCTTGCCCTCTGTGCCCCAAACTATGTCTTACCTCCTATCCTGCCCTCTGTGCCCCAAAACATTCAACAACACAGCCATTATGACCTCTATCCAGCTACCAACGATGCTGTGAAAGTGGCGAAGTTTTGGGACAGAAAAACTTAATATACTGTCGCGCCATCGACACGACGAAGTTTTTCTTCATAATGCTTTATTTAGGTATTTATTTAGTAACTATTTACATTTGACGATGAGTACAATGACCCCGTAAGAGATTTAGGGTTAACAGAAGACATACTAAGGTTATATAAGACACAACGACATAATTTTGCGGCAATAGCCCAACGGAAATGGCAATGGAATGTAAATTGGCGATCGGGAGGTCTAAAGTTCGATCCTCACCAATTTCACTATTAACTAAACTGTAAAGGCTCCCCCAAACAGGCGCGACGCGATTCTGGTAGAACAATTTCTTTAAGGTTTTCATACAAATTATTTTACTAGAGTCGCGTCGCACGCCTGTCTGCGGGAGCCTTAAAGCTCTGCCCCACTCAGGCCCGAGCGGGTTGCGGGATGCGACTCCGTGTGTCGATTGTTTTAATGATCGCGTTATAGTATTTTATCTTATGAAGCGACGCGCGCTTTGCTTGTTTACCAAGTGTACAAACACGCTGTGAATGTGTGTGTGTAAGCGCCACAAGTAAAGCGCGTGTCGATTCGTGAGATAAAAATGCTGTCTTAAGTAAAATGACTATTCGGGCCAGTTTGAATACCTCCATGCAAGTTCGTTTACCCAATCAACACGAGCTAATTTCGTAACAAATCGCGCGTGGGATTTGCTTCAGTTTGGCCGTGGCTTTAACCCCGATATCTATTTATATCTATACGAATAATAAAGTTACAGAGGTTGTTTGTTTGAACGCGCATTGATTGCGCGTGCATTTTATTGCCTAATTCTTGAGGAAGGTATTGAACATCACGCTACGACACTACTCAGGAAGCCGAGCAAAGAGATTTATTTTTTATTTAAGTAGTATGGCTAGCCTAGAACTAAACTGCGTTTCGTTTGTTAGCTCAAAATGTTTATTTTGTATCATAGGCCATAGGCCACTTTAGTGCCAGGCTAGCCATATGTAGTTAAGGTTTCTATGGATCTATAGATGCCACCCGAAATAAAGTAGGTATTTTTTTTTTGTCTCTTAACATTTTAGAGGAAGGTGCCGACCACAGCGACCGTACTTATTTATGTACTTAAACAAATGCGTCAAGTGTAAAGATACATTCTGGTTGGAACAATGTTCGTGACGCTCACGGAGCTGCGCGTCATACTGACGTCACACAACACCAGCATCGCGCAAGCAGAGTTTACCGCGCGACTAGCATAATAATATATACAACTTCCCGACACCAATCGTTGGGCAGTTGCCCACCAGACAAGACACCCGTCTGGTCGGAGGATCCTCCCTTTTCTATGGAGGTATGAGTGAACTTTACACCCTGTTCCTCATACCTCTATAGTTGTATGGAAAACCTGCCAGTGGTTATCTCTTCAAACGAAGCTGGGGGTACTAACCCTCCTGCAGAAAAACGAGCAAGGTTGGCATCGCAAGCAGCAGGTTAACCAAACAATACTAAAAGTAGTGTTCATAACATTCTATCAAACATATCGATGAGCAGCGATGACGACGATGATGATACTATAACCCGGTTCAGTAAAGAAAGGAATCTAAAATGGCGGCGCTTATCATGTTCTCTCGCTCGCACACTAGTGCCGTCTATACTCACTCTCGCGCGTACCGTAAGCAGAAAAAATATTAGTCTTGATTTGCTTCCACGCGCTGTCTTGACGCGCTCAGTGATCCTTATTACGAATAATTCCTTGTTATAGTTTTCTGTTATTTTTCCGTTGTTACCTGTGTGTTACTGTTGTTGAGTTTTGTTTTATTGTTAAGTTTCGTTGTTTGGACGTGTGGACTGTGCGGAGACAGTAATCATGTCTCCTCGAAAGCGAGGAAAGATTATACATAGTGATACACGCAAAATTTTGTATAATGTCATCAAATATTTTGAAGAAAAAAAAATCTGGAGCGTTATCATCCATTCGAGCATAGTAATGCTCGAGCTTCCATGGCCACGGGATTACCAGTTAGCACAATAGTAAAGATAAAAAAAGAAGGTATGTTTGTATGAAGCTATGATGCAACTTTTTTAGGTACTTATAATGTCTGAATCTCCTTTTTGCAATTTTACGTTCTTTTTATGATATTGTATAACGTTTAAGTTTGTTAAAGATAGTTTGAAATGTTACGCGCTCAAACAATATGTCGTATAATTTAATTACGAGAGGAACTTGAAAATGTGTTTTTTTGTTTGTTGAGATATCTTAACGATTTTGGTGTCAAGTGAAAGGTATAGGTCTACAACCATTTTATTCGTTTAAATTATGTAAATCGGTCCACGTGTTTACGAGATATTCTCTAATTAGTATAATGAATTAAATGTAAGCAAACCTGAATATTTGATGTTTTCACGCCGGCGAAGCCGCTGGTAGAAGCTAGTTTGCAATTAATACGACCCGGTCTTGTTTTTATTATTTATAATTTGAAAAAAAAAACTGACTTGTAATTTTTTATGCTAACTGTACTATCTGTCAACGCAAGTACAAGCCGCCATTTAAGATTCCTTTCTTTAATGCATCGGCTTTATACAACCGAACATCCTGTTGACAAATTCATTGTATGTAAAGCCCTTAGTTAGCCTTAGTTTTTTACTTAATGACACATCAAAGAAAATCGTATTCCTATCAGTATTATGGTGGAAAGTAAATACAAAATTTCAAATAGGTAGGTACCTACTCTACTCGATTGTCCGCCAATGTGTCATGTCCACCAGGCTCAGTGGCAAGTTATACAACTTTTTAGTGTCACCGCCCTTATTTATGATCTGTTACGAAATAGATTGGATGGACATAAAGCTGCAGAATTACTGTTTATTAAGTAAGTCTAATTAGCTAGTTTTAGAATCACTGAATTTGATTTAGATTACGTCTATGATGATTACATTATATTATCGCTATTACTTATTTGAATGATTAGAGATACTGATGATCGTTTCATTAAGCCTTCTCTTAAGACATCTTTCTTCTACTTCCGCCCCGGTTCCGATTCCGATCAATCAAATTAAAAAAAATTAAAACCTCCGATTCCGGTAAAACGACTTCCGTAACATCTCTGCCTTAGACCTCCCGATCGCCAATTTACAATTTATCCGTTGGTTAAACATCTTGTGGGGTCATTGTACTCATCGTCAAATGTAAATAGTAAATAAATAAATACCTAATTATATCATTACGAACAACAACTTCGTCGCGTCGTGTCGATGGCGCGACAGTGTATTTAATTTGCCGTCCCAAAACTTCGCCGCTTCCACAGCATCATTGGAAGCTGGGTAGAGGTCATAATGGCTGCATGTTTTGGAGCACAGAGGGCAGGATAGGAGGTGACACATAGTTTGGGACACGGAGGGCAGGATAGGAGGTGGGACATAGTTTGCGCCACAGCTCCACATCCACCCCCTGCTGTCCTGGTTTCACCAAGGGACGTTGTACGACTGACGCCGGGGTCACCTTATTAAAACACATATTTACGGCGTGGGAAGAGGCCCAAGACGCCATAGGAGTCTTTTGTGACCTCTCCAAGGCATTTGATTGCGTCGATCACGAAACCTTGCTCTTGAAACTTGAGCATTATGGACTTGGAATACTTGCGCTCAGTCTAGTAAAATCTTATTTAAATGATAGGCAGCAGCAAGTTCAAATAAATGGTGTGAATTCACTTAGTTTGAAAGTAGAAATGGGAGTTCCACAAGGCTCGATATTGGGTCCTTTCCTCTTTTTAGTGTATATTAATGATCTACTCCATTTATTAAAAAATCAACCACAAATGGTGTTATTTGCTGACGATACTTCTTTAATTTTTAAGGTAGAAAGAAGTGCTAAAAATTTTGACGATGTTAATAACGCCCTAATGCAGGTCCATAATTGGTTCACTGCTAATAATTTAGTATTAAATGGGAAAAAAACTAAGTGTATACGATTTTCTTTACCTAATGTCAAAAGTAGTGATTGTGAGATAGTATTGAATCAAGAGAAACTAGAATTCGTCGATAAAACTGTTTTCCTGGGTATCACGCTTGACTCGAGGCTACAATGGGGTTCTCATTTAACATCTCTGGCGGGACGGCTAAGTTCAGCAGCATATGCTGTCAGAAAAATCCGTCAATATACCGATGTTGATACCGCGAGGCTGGTCTATTTTAGTTACTTTCATAGTATCATGTCTTACGGTATTTTACTTTGGGGACGGGCTGCAGACGTCGATTCTATTTTTATTCTGCAGAAAAGAGCCATCAGAGCCATTTATAATCTCCGCAGGCGCGATTCTCTAAGGGAACTGTTTAAGGTTATTAAGATCTTGACGGTACCTTGTCAATATATCTATGAAAACATCATGTACGTAAGAAAAAATGTACATCTTTTTACTAAAAGAGGTGATAGATATAATTATAGTACCAGAAATAGGGACCTATTAGTTCAACCAGGTTTCAGACTGGCTAAAGTAGACTCATCTTTCATGGGGTACTGTTTAAAATGTTACAATAAAATACCTCCCCACATACTTCAACTCAATGAGACGAAATTCAAAGTTTGTATAAAACGCACACTATGCAGCCGGGCATATTATAAGTTGGGGGATTATATCGCTGATAAAAATGCCTGGCTCAATGCTGGTCCTGCTCCACAACCACAACTAATTGATTAACATTTGAAAATATTGTTGGAGCTGCTGAAGATTGTAAGACTACCTTTGCTTTGTATAAACTCAATCTCCTTTGTATTATATAATTGCATAGAACAAGTGTGAGTACTATGTACTATCGAGCTACCATTTACCGGGTAATGTCTTTCATTGACTTGAATGTGCCCTGGCGGCTGATAGATGTCATGCTCACTCAAATGTCTCGCTGACGGTGGCGCGTGTGTTGGATCATTTAGCTCCCTTCAAAATGGTTGAGCTGAATGGTGCTGATCCATGCGTCATGTTCGTGAACGGGCGCTGTCAGTTGGGACTGGTCATCTCTTAGCCACCAAGGCTTATTTTAATTATTTTATTATGGATTGTTTTGTTTAAATTTATATTTACTGTACACTGGACACTCAACGTGTACATCTTATTTACATCGTTCTCACATATAATTATACCTATATTCAACATTAATGATGTAACTAATATTTATGTAACAATATAATTTAAAAGAGTGTCCATGGAGTTTCTTGCCCGTTCTTCTCCATAGGTACCTACTACGCTTTGGAATGGGCAACTAGCTTCATATTTCTGACTGACCCACTTGACAATTCAAAAGTGCCTGTAAATGGTTTAATTGAAATAAATGCTTTGAGTTTGAGTTCGTACCGATGGCACAAACAACTTCTACTTCATGACAAATTGTGAAATCGCGAAAAAATAAACCGGTCCTCCCGACTCCTGTACATTATGTCATTTTTCGTACCACTTGCTCAAAAAAGTGACATTCTATGCCACAAAAAGCGAACATAACAATAGTCATTTTTAATCTGTTAAAAACAGGGAAAGAAAATTGTACTGAATTTCATTCATCCTCTAGGGGGAGAATGTGATTTAAATTTGGAATACTTACCGAAATTTATACTGAACTACATCTGTGTTTACACCATTGAGTTTGTATATAAAGCATTATACATCTTTTTGAAAAAGGAATAGGTACGCATTTATTATGCAGTTATGATTATAAAATTACGAAAACCGACGAGGCCGTATGAGCTTGATGCCTTTGCTTTTCCGACAAAAAAATATTAGTCTAGGAATTTGCCGCGTTTTTGTTTTCTTCAAATACCAATAAAAATAAGTTTATTTTAATTAATTTTTATAAATAAGTTAATGTTCTAAAAATACGTTTAATTGACATTATTTTTAATATGCTTATCTCATATTATTATTGTGTTAATTTTTTCGCAAATGGTACGAAAAGTAGAGTATTTTCCTCGGTGATAAAGCTGTCTTAGTCTTGGGTGAACTTAAATCCCTCGCTACACTCAGGACTCGTCTTAAATCCCTCGCTTCGCTCGTGATTTAAGTTTTTAACACCCTCGCTACGCTCGGGAGTAAACCTCGAGTCCTTCATTACGCTCGCGATTTAAACCGTCACCCGCGACAGAAGACACTGCTTTATCCCCTTGGTTAATAATCTACTATTTATTGTCGGTTGTCGCTCTTTCATTGTTGGTCCCACACAAATTCCCACAGTACCCTCGCAGTTGTTCATAACGATGAGTACATTAATGTAACAGACTAAGCTTGTATACAGGGTGGCAGGACATCGCCGCACATCCTGTTATCACGGAATCAGTAGATGATTATGTATCCCCCTGCGTTGAAATTATCGTCGCTTATAAAAAAAAAACTGGTTTTTCATGCAAAAGTACCAATACCTACACGGTCAAAATGTATGCAGCAAATAATAGGTCTTTACATGTGAAGTTGCCGTTTTACAATACTGGCCATTTGAAACGTACCTAATTTATGTATGGCTGAATAATAAATTCTAAATACAAATTAATTTATTGGAAACATATGGAATTCGATTTCCAAGTTCCGTAATTTTTTTTATTGAATAAGTAGTGTTTTGTTCACTATACATTTGTATCTTTTTCATCAATAACCGCTCGGTCGCAGAGCGCGGGAAAAATAATCGAGCCAGATGAACGGAACGGAATACGAGTTCCATCGCGGTAGCAATCAATGCCACACACACGGCTCGCAACATTATTTAGGTGTACGCCTACGGAGTGAACACAACAAACGAACGCATTACTCGTTATTGGTTTGAACGCTTCCAACATGGATATTTTAATCTAATAGGTAGGTAATACGGGCTGGTGTCCGCAACTCCACGTCAACTCGCGTTTTTTGCGTACGGGTGGGAAAATCGATTATTAGATCCACCCTAGCTCCTCGAGGAAGACCAGCAACTCCTTGGTGTTGCTGACAATCTCACTAAGGGTACCTGGGTTACCGAAGTACTTTGCCCTGTATGTGGCGACCACCGGGCAGCTTAGAAGCACATGGGCTACTGTCTCGTCGTCCTCCATGCAGGCCCTGCACAGCGGACTGTCTGTGACTCCTAAGACAAAGAGGTGTTTATTAAATAACACGTGGCCAGTTACGGCTGCTGTAACTGTACGCAGCTGTTGCTTGGTTAGTCGGAGAACCTGTTTCGTGAAGCGGCCATCGATTGTAGGGAGTGCTTGCCTAGCCTGCCTGCACTCACCTAAGTATGTCCACTCATAGTTTGTGATGTTGGTCTCTAGTGCGTTTCCTTGCCAGAGCGCGTAAGTACCGGAAGGGGAGTGGCACGATGGGTTCAGGACCCACTGGCGCAACGCTCGACCCCCTTCTGGCAAGTTCGTCGGCCGCATCGTTACCTAGCGAACCGTTGTGTCCTTTAATCCATTGAATGGTTATGTTATTGAGGTTGTCCACCTGATTGAGGCGCTGGTGGCACTTGTATATTAGCCCAGAATCAACTGTGTAACTGTTCAGCACTTGCAGAACCGCCATGCTGTCTGAGAGTATGCGGATCGAGTGTTCCTTAACTTCCCTGGCCATGTTGGCCGAGACCCTGGTTCAGCACCTAGGCAATGCCCCAAACGAAAACTTACACCTAAAAAAGTCATGGTCAAAGTTTGGTGGTCTAGTGCAGTTATAATTCATCACAGCTTCTTACGAAATGGCACCAACATTACTGCGGATGTGTACTGTGAGGAACTGAACACGATGATGGATAAGCTCGCAAATCTCCGGCCAGTCTTGGTTAGGTTAATCGCTCGTCCCCACTGCTCCTACACGACATCACTCGACCTCATACACTTCAACTTCTTGGCAGGGAAAAAAATTAATACCCGAGAAGCAGAACAAAATGCCTTTGAAGAGTTTGTTGGCTCGCGCGTACACCTGATTTCTTCAAGAAGGGCATTGAAAAATTACCACTGCGCTGGCAAAGATGCATCGATAGCATGGATGCATATTTTTTTGATTGATAGAAATAAAAAATATTTATACAAAAATGACGTATACTAAACGGCAATTTCATAGGTAAAGACCTAATATTCGCAAGATTTAGGAGTCAAGGATACGATATAAAAGCTTAAATCAAAATCATTCCAGTTTTAAATTTTTATTGTTTTTTCTTCGTTTACACAAGTACATAAAATATCTTCGAGACTAAATAGACTATGACGCTTTAATTTTATTGTATTGATTCTTCCACAACTCTATAATAAATCAAACTGGAGATAAAGTGACGTAAAGCCGGCGCCAAATATACCTTCAAACATTTAAAAACTGTAAGGTGCCGAGTTAAGTAAGCGTTCCATACGATTATGAATCTTATTCTAATATAGATAATGTTCATATTCGTATAAGCGAATGTGGGCATGTGTTTTATCCGAATATGAACGTTAATGCCACACTAATAATGTTCAGATTCGTATGAGAAGCTTTTTAGTTAGATATTAATGTATTTGTAGCTAAATCTGGCGCTGAGGTAAGGTAAAATTTGTAACACATGTAACGCTAGGGCAATTATAGTATCGGCATCAATATAGAAGTTGCCTCACGCTTTTGCACTTATAGCCACTACAAAAATAACAATTCGAATGCCTGTTTTTATTATATTTAGAGAGGTTGATGTTTGTACAAGTTTGTACCTTATGTCACTAATGATAAAATGTATTATTCTACGTTTACAGAACTTTCGCAGATGCTATTCTGAAGTTTATCGTCTGTCATACTCATACCCTAAACAGAAATAAATATTTAATTAGGCATATAAACACAATTTATAATCAGCCTTTATTTCGATTTGAAGCCCTACTGAGCTGCAAGGAGAAGGCGAGGGCACGTACTAAGGAAATTCGTGGCGCCAAAAGTGCGTTGAGCGCACAGCTTCTGTCACGGACGCCATTCAAAGCTGGAAAAGCTTCTATATGTCATTAGTGTCGTAGTACACGGTGACACGGTTGGTTTGTATGGAAAATGTTGACAACGGCGTCGTCTCCGTGCTGCGTGAATGTACACATTGCCTATCTTTCATCATACTTTTAATAAAGAGTCGAAATTAAACACGTGTTACAACTTTTCCTCAAGGATTAATAGAATGTCGCTAGTTTTAACTTTTAAATTACAACTAGTTTGTAGCTTACTTTTCTTGTTATCAGAAGACTCTGGGGTTGTACTATGAGTAGATTGACCAATCACTGTTAATGTGAGAAAGAGATGTAGTTATACAAGATGTAGAGCGCTATCTCTTTTCTGCAACAGTAAATGATGGCTTTTGTGTTTTCCCATTAGGGTTGGTCAAAATCACGTCTGTACAACTATAGTCAGCGCGTTATCAACTGAGTCGTGAGGCCATAAAAGTCAATAGAGATAGGAATGTGCAGCGCACCGGGACCGTTATCGGTAAACGGCTACCTGCTCACGTGGTTTCGATGAGTCACTAATGATCTGTACGCTTGTATGAACAATATACGATAATAAACGTTACTTTATCGATATATTTATTTTATTGTTACGCCTTTTACTAAGCGGCTCCATAAGGCCCGTAGGTGCAAGCGAGATAGACATAGGGAAATGATTTATGAACGACGACTCAGTTGATAATGCGCGTACCATAGCGCAGCGTATGTACAGACCGGGAAATTAATTGTTAAGCAAATTGGCACCCTACGTCAATTTGCCGTGATAAAGCCATTTAATACAACTCTCTAAAAATGTCAGATGTGATTCGAATATAAGTTGGTAGTCACCTTGCTTAACTGAACAGGTAATTCAATTAAACAAGTTTAATCTTAGCTTGAGTATCATGCATGAGGGCCAGGGTTTACTTCCCGGGTCGGGCAGTATTATTGGGTTAGAGGTTTATGACTCTGTATAATATACCTACTTACAATTTTATAAGACAAAATATGCATTCCCGATTCCACGTACACCGTAAGGGTACGTGGAATCAGGTTGTAAGGTAACACCAGTGTGACGAGTTTTTTTATCCTCGTTTTACGAACGTCACACCGCTAGTTTTACGACACCTTTTGTATTACAACATTAGTGTTGTGCTAGTAATAGATAAATCTCCCATCTACCTATCCTATCTAACGCATATTGGCCGACTGAAGTACTGTTTTACTTACTTACGATTAATTTAATGTTTTTTTTTTAAGATATTGGATATTTCAACCATGTATGAAATACCAAATGGACAACTCGCCTACACTTTATTAATACGGTGTATTCTAGTCGTTTTTGTCGTGAGAGGTCGCTGTTTTAACCTAGCCTAACCTTTTTGCGAGTAAAGATAATATGATAGAAAAAAATTATAGTCAGGAACAAGCAGTCCGAAAAGTGATACATTGTAAAACCAACAGTGTGACGACGAGAAAAAAAAATCGGTCGCTAAAATATGTCATAATGGTGAATTTAATTATTATTTATAATATGATTAATTTGCCCGGCTGCGTACGCAGCGTCTACGCGACGTCCACGCAGGCGGCGAAGGCACACACTTCATAATACATCCCCAAGCCGACAACACAACACCTAGCTACAATCAAACTCAGACTAAATCGTAGCATGTTTTACTTATTTTTATTTCAAATCTTTACAAGTGTGCCTGCAAAATTTTCAATTTGCACTGAGTTTAAGACGTTTAGAGCATTTTGTACGGGGCCGGGTTACGCAGGGGCCGGCTGCGGGGCCCCCAGGAGCCCCGGAGCGCTGGCGGGGGCCGCGGGGCCCGCCGGAGCCGCCGGGCTGGCGGGGCTGGCGGACGGCTCCTTGCTGGGGCGTCCGAGGTGCTCCATCTTCAGCTTTTCACCGTTCATTATAGCTTTTATGTCGTCTGCGTCTAGGGTTTCATACCTGTGGGGAGAAGTTATAATGTAGGCTTGTCTTACATTTTAGAGGCGTTGGCAATGAAAAGTATCGAGGTATGAGTGAACTTTACACCCTGTTCCTCACACCTCTTTATGTTAACATTTACCATCGACTCGAATAGAAGAGAAAAGTTATCTAACTATAGAAAAATCAGCCCTAAGGCGGGTTATAAGAGTCACCTACTTGAGTAAGGCTTCGGCTAGAGCCTTGTGTTCTTTGGCATGGGTCCGCAGGATCAACTTAGCGCGTTCGTAACTATCCGACAGAATCTTCTTTATTTCACCGTCCACCTGCAAACACCAATTATTATTATTAATTTATTTTACTGATTTTGAGAAAAGATCCAGCTAATACATGAGAGTATTATATTATGTAGAAGACGGCTAAATACAAGTTTCCACTTAAGCATACAGCGTGGCGCTGCAATGGCGACATTCATTTAACAATACGGTTTCGCGTTTTCATTTTATGGCGATATTTTAATTTCATTAAACGTTATTGATTATTAATTTACACTCGAGAGCAATGAATCCGGGTCACTTAAAGAATCCTAAAAATCTCGGAAACTGAAAATGCTAGGTTAATGCAATAAATTGTATTTAATAGACAATGTAACACTCCTTAAATGAAGGTATTAAAACTTCTTAGTTATTGTAAAGTTATATCATAAAAAAATCAAATTTGAAAAAGGGCCACTTTCGAAGATGGAACTACGAAATTACAGCATTTGGTTTTGCTTTTGTTTGTAATCTGTCATTTATGTGGGTACATAAACCATGTTGATAGTGCTCTATATTCATTATTCAAGCTGAAATTATGTCGCTTACGCCTGAAGAATGCACCAGAATACTTACAATGCTGGAAACCGGCCGGAGTCAGCGCGATACAGCCAGGACTGTCGGTGTGTCGCTGTCAACAGTACAAAGAGTTCTCCGACGTTACGAAGAAACTGGTTCTAACCTACGCAGACCAGGAACGGGCAGAACCAGGTGTACCACAGCACGAGAAGACCGATACTTGGTGAACACCATGCTTCGAAATCGCTTTCTCACAGGAACTGAACTCACCAATCAGTTTCGACGCCTCGGAGGAAGTAACCCAAGTGCATGGACAGTAAGACGTCGGCTTGCTGAATCTAACTTAAAACCCCTTAGACCTGCAAACGGCCCTAAACTGGAGCGTGGGCATCGTATTTCAAGACTAAGATATGCCCAGAGCCACGTAAATTGGAGTATTGAAGATTGGTCAAAAGTTATGTTCTCCGACGAATCAAAATTTATGCTCTACAAGCACGATGGAAGACACAGAGTGTATCGAAGACCAGGGGAAAGATTCAAGCAAGCATGCATCGAAGAAAAAGTAGCCTACGGTGGTGGGTCTGTACTTGTGTGGGCCGGAATTTCTTCTGAAAGTCGCACAGAGCTGGTGATCATAGAAAACGGCTCTTTAACTAGCGTAAGATATGTGGAAGAAATCCTCAATGATCACGTTGGTCCATTTATGGTCAATTTAGGTGAGGATGCTATATTTATGCATGACAATGCCCGACCTCATACAGGTAGGATTGTGAATGACTACCTTCAAGAGATGAACATTACTCGTATGGAGTGGCCAGCGCGCAGCCCGGATATCAACCCGATCGAGCATGCTTGGGACGAGCTAGGCAGATGCGTAAAACAACGAAACCCTCCCCCAATCACGCTTCGTGAGCTCAAAATTGCTCTCACAGAGGAATGGGAGAATATTCCCCAAAATCGTATAAGGAACTTGGTGTACAGCATGCCAAACCGCGTAAACGCAGTAATGGAAGCACGAGGAGGCAATACGAAGTATTAAAATTCAAGAAAATCGTAATAAAGTTCAAAAATTTCATGTTTCCTATTTTTGTTTTAAGGAGAGATCAGCAGTTTTTTTCTTTATGTAATTTTGTGTTAATAAAATGTATTTTTTTTTACTTTCATTTAAGGAGTATTACATTGTCTATTAAATACAATTTATTGCATTAACCTATCATTTTTAGTTTCCGAGATTTTTAACATTCTTTAAGTGACCCGGATTCATTGCTCTCGAGTGTATTTAAAATTTTCTAAAATTCTTTCTTGATCAACCAGTACGTAGCACAGAGGTCATTTGTCGGCGTTACGGATTATACCATTGCATCAATGTAATTAAAACGAAAAATAAATACTATTAGAATGAGACACGCAAAAAGTACGTGAATTGAAGCAAAGAGCAACGGCTCTTTGTCGGCGAGCGGAGCAGGCGCTACACGAACTACACGGCAGCTGAATATGGGGACATGGTCCTAATTTACGCAGAAGCCCATCAAAATGCCGCCCTTGCGATAAGGATGTATCGCGAGAGATATGGCAATTCGAGACAATGCCCTACTAATCCTCGCACTATTGTAGGAGCTCTTCAGCGTATTCGCGAAAACCGACCAACAGATCCCAGGTCTCAACCTCAACACCCAGATTGACCGCCTACACGGCATGAAAATCTGCTACATTGTTTTGCAGCGTGTTGCGAGTGGACTCCATGGTGCGGAGACCTAGTTACTGTTACATGTTACACTGACCAGTTCGTTGGTGTACGGTCCCAGCTGTTCATGTTGCTGCATCGTGTTGCGAGTGGACTCCATGGTGCGGAGACCTAGTTACTGTTACATGTTACACTGACCAGTTCGTTGGTGTACGGTCCCAGCTGTCATGTTGCTGCATCGTGTTGCGAGTGGACTCCATGGTGCGGAGACCTAGTTACTGTTACATGTTACACTGACCAGTTCGTTGGTGTACGGTCCCAGCTGTCATGTTGCTGCAGCGTGTTGCGAGTGGACTCCATGGTGCGGAGACCTAGTTACTGTTACATGTTACACTGACCAGTTCGTTGGTGTACGGTCCCAGCTGTTCATGTTGCTGCATCGTGTTGCGAGTGGACTCCATGGTGCGGAGACCTAGTTACTGTTACATGTTACACTGACCAGTTCGTTGGTGTACGGTCCCAGCTGTTCATGTTGCTGCAGCGTGTTGCGAGTGGACTCCATGGTGCGGAGACCTAGTTACTGTTACATGTTACACTGACCAGTTCGTTGGTGTACGGTCCCAGCTGTTCATGTTGCTGCAGCGTGTTGCGAGTGGACTCCATGGTGCGGAGACCTAGTTACTGTTACATGTTACACTGACCAGTTCGTTGGTGTACGGTCCCAGCTGTTCATGTTGCTGCAGCGTGTTGCGAGTGGACTCCATGGTGCGGAGACCTAGTTACTGTTATATGTTACACTGACCAGTTCGTTGGTGTACGGTCCCAGCTGTTCATGTTGCTGCAGCGTGTTGCGAGTGGACTCCATGGTGCGGAGACCTAGTTACTGTTACATGTTACACTGACCAGTTCGTTGGTGTACGGTCCCAGCTGTTCATGTTGCTGCAGCGTGTTGCGAGTGGACTCCATGGTGCGGAGACCTAGTTACTGTTACTGTTACATGTTACACTGACCAGTTCGTTGGTGTACGGTCCCAGCTGTTCATGTTGCTGCAGCGTGTTGCGAGTGGACTCCATAGTGCGGAGACCTAGTAACTGTTACATGTTACACTGACCAGTTCGTTGGTGTACGGTCCCAGCTGTTCATGTTGCTGCAGCGTGTTGCGAGTGGACTCCATGGTGCGGAGACCTTTTTTTTTTTTTTGTTTTCGGGGGGAAACCTTCAAAAGGCACCCGACCTCCGGGGAGGGAGGTCGGGGAGTGTGGGATTTTTACCTCACTAAAACCACCCCGGTGATCACCATCAGCACATAGGGGCGGTCCCGGTTCCTCTTAAAAGACCAATTCCGGAACCACCCCTGTGCAACGCCTGTAAGGCACATCCCTGGGGAGACTGTAAAGGGGCCTCCCCTGAGCCTCGCTATGTTCGGCAGCACGTGACCACTGTGCCACCGTCCTCCCAGGGGTCACTTGGTGGGCGGACAGAGTCCCCTCTCTGTGCACCCGCGACCCCAAAGGTCCACTTACCTTGATTGGTAAGCAGACCTCGGCGTATCAGGCGCCAAGGCGGTTGCCTCCCCGACGCCTCCTTACCCGAGCAGGATCAGCCCTCTCCCGATCCCGCTCGGCGGCCTCCTTCTGGACCATCACGGTCTCACAGAAGAAAGCCACTGCTGCCCAATTCTCTGTCTCTGCCAGCATAGCCCTCACTACTGCCGGCAAAGACAGGTTCCGCCCGATCTTGGCAACCAGGACCCGCCGCTCGGAGGCCCACGCAGGGCACTCCTCGAGCGTGTGTTGTGCGGAATCCAGGCTGCCTCCGCAATGGTGGCAATTTGCCGTGGCCTCTCGCCCAATTCTGTTCAGGTACTCACCGAAGCAACCATGTCCGGTGAGCACCTGGGTGAGCCTGAAGGAGATGCGCTCCTCTCTTTTCAGCCAGGCTTCGAAGTGCGGCAGGACGGCTTCGACAACGCGCTTGCACGAGTATTGCGGCTGCTGTAGCCGCTCGCGCCACCGCTCTAGCGCGTGTCGCCGTTCCCACCGCCTCAGCCTTACGAATGCGCTTCCTGGCACACTATTCCCGCTTTGGCGGATATCGCGAATCTGGTCGTAAACCTTCGCGTCCATATCCGCCAGAATGTCCAGCGGCGGAAAGCGCGCCAGGAGAGTTGCCGCCTCAAAGGATATCGTTCGGTATCCTCGCGCGATACGAATGGCCATTTTCCGCTGCAGTCTATTGACTTTAGTCCTGCAGCGTCGGACGCCTGATAGTCTACCTGACCAAACAGGTGCCCCGTAAAGGACCATCGATCGCACGACACCCGCGTAGAGGCGGCGAACTTCCTCCCGAGGTCCCCCGAGATTGGGCAGCAGTCTATGCAAAGCACCCACTGCCTTTTCGATCCGGGGAATCAGGCGCTCGAAGTGCTCTTCGAAGCCCCACCGACCGTCCAGGGTGAGGCCAAGGTACTTTAAGAATCGCCCCACCTGGACTTGCGCATCTCCGACATGGACCAACGAGCTGGGTGGCTCTCTGCCCCTCGGCAGTTTATGGAACCATAACGCCTCAGTTTTCTGAGGCGCTATCTCAAGACCCAGCCCGCGGATTGACGCCACGACTTTTGCCACCCCGAGCTCGGAAAGCTGGATGGTTTCCTCGAAGGTGTCCCCGCCGGCTAATACCAGAGTATCGTCTGCGTAGCAAACGATATTAACGCCGACGGGGAGATCGACACGCAGGACCACGTCGTATGCTAGGTTCCACAAGAGAGGACCTAGAACGGACCCCTGCGGAACCCCACACGTAATTTCCCTCCGCTGAACGCTACCGTCCCGGCCCACATAGCGAATGTGCCGGTCGCGTAGGTATGCCCCGACAATGCCTTGCAGATAAGGAGGCACCTCATGATATACCAGTGCCTCCCTAATTGCACCCCAGGGTAAAGAGTTGAAGGCATTGACGATATCAAAACTTATCGCCAACGCCACCCCACCCCGGGACACCACCTGCTCTGACAGCGCGCGGACGCGAATAATCGCATCTATGGTTGAACGCCGCTGCCTGAAGCCATACTGGCTATCAGCCAGGTCGGGACCAACCCGCGACAGGTGCTCGACGAGCCTTTCAGCAATCACTCTTTCAAAGAGCTTGGAAAACTCGTCAAGCAGGCATATGGGACGGTATGCAGAGGGAGACTCTGCGGCCCTGCCTTCCTTCTTCAATAAAACTAATCCAGCTTCCTTCCAACCAGAGGGGAACACGCCTGTACGGAGACAGCTATTTAATAACCGTCTCAAGCGGTCACCCAGAGCATCCAGAGTTAGAACCCACGCCCGGCCAGGGATACCATCCGGACCTGGCGCAGTATTGCGAGCCCCCAAGCGCTTCACGGCTCGGTCGAGCTCCCCTTCCGTCACCAATAACTCGTCAGACCAGTCTGATAATGACGGGGGCGGCGAGGGACTGTCCCTGGCTATTGGAAAGAGTGTGCTTACAACTCTCTCCAGCAGAGCCGGTTCCATGGTCTCCGTGATGGGGGGGACCCACGGGCGTAATTTGCCCATGACCATCCTATAAGGTTTCCCCCACGGATCCCTGTCGAGCCCCTCGAGAAGCTCGCTCCAGGACCGAGATCTAGCATCCGCGATAGCGTGTTGAAGCGCCATAGTCGCTACTCGGTAAGCTCTATAGACTCTGGCTATCTCCTCCTCCGTAGCTCTCTGCTGCCTTCTGCGCCGGGTGCGCTGAAACTGGCGCCGGGTTCTAAGACAAACAATCCGCAGTTGCGCGATATCTTCCGACCACCAGTAAACTGCACCAGGACGCTGGACGCACCTGACCCGGGGCATGGCAGCGTCGCAAATTGACGTCATTGTGTGCCGGAACCAGGTCGCCTCCTCTTCTGGATCGAGCGAGATCCCCTGGGATCCACCATCATCTGGCCACGCCGCGACGTTGGCAGCTGCGACGAGTAAATCTCGGTTAAGTTGTTTGAGGGCCCAACGACGCGCCGGTGGACTTGAGCCTGAACGGCTCGGGCCGCCAGAAGGACGGAGAGCCACATCAAAAACGATGTGGCGATGGTCAGAAAGAGTGACCATCTCCTCTGCTACTCTCCATTCCGACACCATGCGTGCTACAGAAGGAGTCGCCCATGAGAGATCCACGATTGACTCCCCCTGCCATCGAACGCATGTGGCAACGGATCCTCGATTCAGTAGTCGAAGGTCAAGCGAAGCTGCCCAATCCTGCAATACATGTCCCCTCGGCCTATCCCGGGTATTACCCCAAGCTCTGGAGTGAGCATTGAAGTCACCCAGGACAAGCACTGGACGGGGTAAGCATTTGCTTCGAATGCAGTTCGCAACCCCATCCAGGTATCCCTCAAATTGGGCGAGGGAAATGTTGGGAGACACGTAGCAGCCCACTACGGCCAGATGTCCCCATTCGACTGCGACATGTCCCTGCCCCCTATCGAGAAGGGAGCAGAGAGGCCCACCGCCTCCACCAGCCCAGTAAACAGCAACAGAGTCCAAAGTGTCCCGAAACCAGCGAGGATGATCCCGGAGACCATAGGGCTCTGCTACCACCGCCAAGGCAACCGACCACTCTGCAACAGTCTGCAGAAAAAGATTTTGCGCATTGCAGCAGTGGTTCAGGTTGCACTGAAGGACTTTCAGGGCTGGGCAGATGAAGTATCCATTTCCTCTAGTGAGCCTGCACCCAGTGTTGCTGGCGCCAATCTCTGCAATGTCGCCGGGGCAAGTGAGGCCCCCTTCTTGCGTGGAACGCATTTCTTGCTTCCCAGCCTGTGGTCAGCTGGTCGACCTTGATCCGCACACAGAGGACACCGCACAGTCTCTGACGTGCACTCTCTTGCTTTGTGGGGTCCTCCGCAAAAGTAGCACTGAGTGCTCCGGTCCACCGCACTGGTACACCGGCGACGGACGTGCCCGGGCTCCAGGCAACGGAAGCACATCATACGACGTGCCTCCAACACCTCGACCCTTACCGACGTCCATCCTATCCGCAAGCGATTGTTGGACGCCAGCTTCTTTACCGCCGCTAGTGGACCACGAACCCAGACGTGCCCTAGAGAGGTAGGTGGGCGTCGGATTTCACCCACCTTTACGTCCCCGGAACAACAACCACCTGCTTCGGCCACCGCTATCGCCACATCTGCTGGCGTGACAGCGTCGTCGAGGTCCATGATCCTCGCCTCAGCCATTTTCATCGGACGTGCAATATGCACGTTGTAATCGGCAAGGACCTCCCTCATACGGCTTGCAAGGCTGTCAGCTTTGGTAGAACAGTCTGCACCAAAGATGGAAAGAACCATTCCGCCATCCGCAGCCCTCTTCTGGCCAACAGTATCGATGCCGAGATCGGCCAACCGAATCTGCTGCCTCGCTACCAACAGAACTTCTGCGAGAGTGGCGGATGATCTTTCCCTTACCGCGATGGTAATCGCTGCCGAAGCGGGAACTCGAGGCAGTTTGACCGGCTGCTTTTTCCCCTTTGCGGGGGTAGATGTCATGGGTAGAGCGGCTGGGGCACTAACTGTGGCATTGGACTGAGGAGCCTTTGCCTTTTCTGCCACAGTCGACCAAGCCTCCGCCTCAGCCGTTGATGCGGGCTGTAAATCCTGTGCGGTGGCTGCAGGTACAGCGGGAAGCTCCACCACCGGAGCCACCGACTTCTCCTTCCCCTTTTTTCCCTTTCCCTTACCTTTTTTCCTGTTGGAATTAGGAATCACGCTGGGATCCTGCGCAACTTCCGATAGAGCCACAGCCCTCTTTGCGTCGGATGCAAGAGGCGGACGTAGTGGCTTTTCAGGTGGCACCCTGCTCGCAATGGCAGCCAACTTGGCGTCCATCATACCCCCAATTTCTATGGCGATGGAACGCCGAAGCTGGGCCTCTGCTTCCGGTGCTAGTCCTGTCACCGCTATAGTTCCATCAACCTGCCCCTTACAGATGAGGCTGAGTTGTTCCGCCATTTGTGCCACCGTTGCTGTGAGGCTAGCGATTTGTGAACGCAGGTCCGCGTTCTCTCTCTCCAGCTTCTCCACTATGGCCCTATCCGAAACAGGCAAACCACTTTCCCCTGACGCCGCTTTTTCCGTTTCTGCTACCTTCCGCGTTCGCTTGCTTTTTGATGACGCCTTGGAAGCGAGCGACATTTGCGAGCAGTCGGAATCACCGCTGTCGCTCACCATCTCACGCACTGGTGTAGCCGGCCGCTTGAAGCGAGACCTAGTCACCCTCCCCTCTGACACTGGACATGCCTCTGCGACGCTTTGCGTCCGCTGTTTTGGTCCCTGAGATGCGAACGTGTTGGATACATCCAACGACTCCATACCTCGGGCACATGAGCCACCCTGGCTCTTTGCGTCGACTGACGGTTGTTGCCCCCCCCCCCCCCCCCCCCCCAGAATACGAAGGGCTGACCGAATGAATGAAATTCACCGCTGTTCTCTCTGGTCCGCTCCGTGAGCCATCGCACGGCACACAATGAAAACCCCATCCCGGATTCGCTCCTCTAAAATTATATCAGTAGAGCGAATCACACAAATCACGTACCGTCCGATAAGCCCGCTCCGTGAGCCATCGCACGGCACACGACGAAAACCCCATCCCCGATTCGCTCCTTAAAAATATTAGAGGAACGAATCACAAATCACGTATCGTCCAATGACCCGCTCCGTGGGCCATTACACGGCGCACGACAAACACCTCAACCCCGGACCCACTCCATGAAGACTTATTCAATTGAGTCCCCATTCACTCTCCAACAACTCGGAGAATGAATCGCACATCGCCCAGCATGTTGCTAGGCGATGTGCGATTCATTCTCCGAGTCATTTCATTCCGATTTCATCCGATCCGATCACTCCGATTCATTTTCCGACTGTTAAAATCCCGAAACGGTGCGCCTCTCGCAGAATTCCGATGTTATGAACTCTGCCCCGTGTCTCTCTTAGTCTGGTCTCTCACATGGTGCGGAGACCTAGTTACTGTTACATGTTACACTGACCAGTTTGTTGGTGTACGGTCCCAGCTGTTCATGTTGCTGCAGCGTGTTGCGAGTGGACTCCATGGTGCGGAGACCTAGTTACTGTTACATGTTACACTGACCAGTTCGTTGGTGTACGGTCCCAGCTGTTCATGTTGCTGCAGCGTGTTGCGAGTGGACTCCATGGTGCGGAGACCTAGTTACTGTTACATGTTACACTGACCAGTTCGTTGGTGTACGGTCCCAGCTGTTCATGTTGCTGCATCGTGTTGCGAGTGGACTCCATGGTGCGGAGGCCTACTTTCTCACTCATACCCCACTCGCGGACCATGTGGCATGCTATTGAAGTGGCTTGCTTTAAGTCTGATGAGGCGCCTGTAAAACATAAATTTTAATTGATTTGTTAAAGAGTTAAAAAAACTTAAGAGACATGATATCTGAGTTTGTTTCGGCATTTCTTCTCAGGGATCAGTCAGCTATGAAATGCCGGCGCCATCTAGTTTTAAGATATTGACGTGTAAAGTGTCATAAAAGATCTACTTACAGAAATAAACATTTAATTTCATTTCATTACCACTAGGTATTTTTTTGACCATGCTGGGAGTCACTTGAATTTAGTTGGGTGATGATGTTGAAAGCTGCAGTGAGTGCAAAATAAGTGTCGATAATTTCGCAAATAATGGAGAGCAACATTATACTGGTTTGGTGATTGGCAATGGCCGCTCGAATTATATTTTTTTTATCTGGTTTAGAGATGTGATTGTATGAATTTTAAAGTTCAGGGGTAGTCAATGTTACAATTATAATTATATCATTTCCGCGCATGTAGTAGACTACATTATTAAAATTTTGATATTTTTTCATTTCTTTTATTAAAAGTTGACTCCAAATTAATAGTTTTATTGATAAGTAATTTTATATATTAAAAAATATTTTATGAACAGAAAGGAGATTGCCACGGAGCAGGTCCCTTTTGTGGTATCATGTGCCTGATTTTAATAATAACCTAAAAATATTACATTTTTTTTTGTGTACAGTGTATTTTTTATACGATTTCTTTCACCCTGGGAATGAAGTTAAAGTTAATTAATAGTTGTTAAACATTACGTCGACATCCGTTTGATTCAATGTAGTTTGTGGTTTGATTGGTAAAAAAAAGTTGCCAGGTATCAAAGAATTAAATAACTAATGCCATCTTTTAATCAATTGACTAAACGATATAAAAATAAAACGATTAAAAAATAAAAAAAACAATTATTTTTATTTAAGTTTATATAACCTATAATAGGCAGTTTACATATTTAAGAAGATTTGCATTGGGATCCTACCAACTAAAACAGGCGAGATCCTATTATGGGGAGCACATACGAACTAAAGGTACTTATAATATTGAAGTAAGCAACGATATTATGGAAGAGGATTTGCCCTTAATATTGGGGCAAAATAATCATTTAATTAGGGCTAGAATTAAGTCCCGCCATGTGAGCAATAAAACTTAATACTTACTCTTATTGATTGATTAGTAAAGATGAAAATCGGGCAAATACTTTAGATAGTATCATTGCTTACTATTGTAACTGTCTAGTGGGTAACCGTAAAGTAGGGTGTTGTGCTCATACTATGACAGTATTATGGTATCTGAGCTGGAGCCGCTTCAACGATGTATGTGCTCCAGCTCAATTCTTGGATGATATATTTTATGAAGAATAAATTGTTTATTCAAGTTTTGATTTGTTTTATTTCCTTTGGTACTTAGACATGAACTACCTATTTACTAACACTTATTGTTGATAATAACATGTATACTTAGGTTAAGGTATTTATCTATGGGTCTATGCAACCCGAAATAAATAATTTGATTGATTGATTGAATATCGTTAATTATGAAAGTCCAATGCTGAAACTGTTAATTATACATTTTTTATCATATCTAAACTGCGATTCTACACCATCTATGAGTACCTACCTATCTACTTTTTATTGTGCTGAGCAGGGACCGAAAACCTTTATAAATTACGGTACAGGTATCGAAGAATTTTGGTTACTTCTACGACTTAAGGTTACCGCTATCTGGGTAACCAAGCAGGATAAATATGTTACCTCTATTTATGTTACCGTTTTAATACCGGTTACCTAAAAATTACCTTGATTACGAGAAAGAAACAGAATATCGCAATGCCGACAATTTGTTGGCATAAAAAAATACTTTTTAAACATTATCAGTCAAATCGCCATGCTGTGCTGTTTACGTTTATTTTGTTTGCCATTTTGCGAAATATTTGAGTAAAAGTAAAAAAAAAGGAAATGAGTAAAGGTAAGATAATATTACATTATTACATTGTAAATTGGTAGAATGCCATTTGATTATCTTTAGCGGTATCTACATCGCCACATGCGAGGTGCGCGTCATACTGACGTCACGCAAATCCTCCACCGCGCAAGCAGAGTTTACCGCGCGACTAACATATATACCCGACAACAATCGTCGGGCAGTTGCCCACCAGACACGACACCCGTCTGGTCGGAGGATCCTCCCTTTTCTATGGAGGTATGATTGAACTTTACACCCTGTTCCTGATGCCTCTACTATCTTTTTCTCTCATCATAGAAATCAATTCGGTAATTTTGGTTTTGCTTAATTTGCGGAGAAACGTACGCGCCCGTTTTTCTAATAGTGGGCTGCAATTTTTCGTAAACAAAGCTCGTAAACTATTCTTGCTGGCAATTTTTTTGAGAGCGCAAGAAGAGCGTAGATACCGGGCTCTGATACAAAGAGCGTCTCTGGTTGCTAGTTTGGTGGGGTTTCAAGGTAAGCTGTGAACGGGCCCAGCTTGTTCCACGAGCATTTCCATCTATCCGGAACAACGCTATAAGCTTTTTTGACTTTCTCATAGCCCAAGAGCAATGCAAACTGTATCAGTTTACAGTAAATATTGTTGTCCTTGGTGATGTATGCCCAACAATGTTTCTTTACTCATGTGGTTGGCCAGCGGAAAATTGGAACGTTGCAAAGACATGACGCTCTCTTATACTACCTACTAGGTGCAAGGACAGTGGTCAAAAAACGCCAACTAAAAAGGTATATAAACAAGACATCGTAACAAAATAACATCGGTTTCTGTTTTCGTATTACCAGTCACACGTAATCGGTATGATTTATATATTAATTATAGGTACACACGGCTACACATCAAGCTATACAAAACCAGTTTACGCTGGTCTCGCATCGTACGGAAATCCTATACAATGTGAGATCAGCTTATACTGGAAATGTAAAGCTTGATGTGTAGCCGTGTGTACATGATTAGTAATTACGCGTGACTCCAGATTTACGAAAAATTTTGTGTGTCTTGTTTACATCTTTTTAGTTGTCGTAGATGGGTTTTAATTTTAGCTTTATTTTTTTATAAACATGTAAGTACATAATATTAGGTCCATATGATTCCACATATGAAATTGGCGTTTTGTATGGAAAAAGCAAAACGATTTTTAAAAAATGAAATTATTTTAACTAACCAAGCAATGTATGTATCATTGTTATCTATGCACTTATTGTATCGGTAGCTCATTGAATCCTTTGCTGAAAAAATTGTGGGAGCGAGAATCAAAAAACTCTGAAGGTGGTTTTGACGCATATCTGACGGACAGAGCCGTCATCTACCCCGGTCGCGACGGGGAGTGGAACCGGCGAGAGATGTCGTGCGGTGTCCCACGGGGATCGGTTCTAGGGCCGCTCCTGTGGGACATCGGTTACGACTAGGTGCTGCGGGCTGACCTCCCTGATGGCGTCAGCGTGGTGTGCTACGCTGACGACACGCTGGTCCTGGCGCAGGGAGGTCGCATCAGGCGGCGGCCGACGCGATGACACGCGGGGTTGCGATAGTCGTGGAGAGGATCCGGCAGTTGGGTCTCGAGGTGGCTTTGCACAAATCCGAGGCCATGTCTTTCCATGGGCCCCGGAACAGGCCACCATCGGGATCCCAACTAACGGTAGGAGGGGTTCACATCGGCGTCGAGTCCACGATGAAGTACTTAGGACTCGAGCTCGATAGCCGGTGGAACTTCGTGGAGCACTTCCGACGTTTGGCCCCCAAACTGGAACGGACTGGGGCCGCCCTCAAGCCGCTCCTGCCCAACCTGAGGGGTCCAAACGCCTCCTGCCGGAGGCTTTACGCGGGGGTCGTGCGGTCCATGGCTACATATGGGGCCCCGGTGTGGGCGCGTTCACTGCAGCGGAGAGCCGCCCACTATCTGAACGCGCCCCAAAAGGTGGTAGCCGTAAGGCTGATCCGGGGCTACCGCACGATCTCGGGCGAGGCGGCAAGCCTCCTTGCCGGACTGCCGCCGTGGGATCTGGAGGCGATAGTCCTCGCGCGCCTGTATGAGTGGCGCGCGGAGGCACTACGCCGGGGGGAAACCCCGCTTCCGCGGCAAATCGCGGCGGAGCGGACGGACCTCCGGCGCGATCTCATGGCGGCATGGAAAGAGCGACTGTCGCAACCCAGCGCAGGGCACGCCACGATAGCGGCGGTAAGACCCCTCTTTGAGGAGTGGCTAGAGAGGCGTCACGGCGTCCTCACCTACCGCCTGACGCAGGTCCCTCACCGGACACGGGTGTTTCGGGAGGTTCCTGCACATCATCAGGCGGGAGGAAACGCCCGGGTGTCACCACTGCGATGATCGCCCCGAAGACACGGTGGAGCATACGGTGGGGGCCTGCCCTGCATGGGCGGAGCACCGCCGTGTCCTAGTAGAGGCGATCGGCAGCGGCGGCGACCTCTCACGCCCGGCCCTGGTTCAAGCCATGGTCCGGGGCGAGGGGGAGTGGGAGGCAGTCGCCTCCTTCTGCGAAGCAGTCATGCTAGCGAAGGAGGTGGCGGGACGGGAGAGGGAGAGAGTCTCCCGTCCAAGCCGCCGCGGTGGACGCTCCGGGCGTCGGGAGCCGCGTGACAACTCCCGGCCACCGTAGGCGCGGGCCTGCGGGCGGTGAGTAATGGGTAGCTCACCGTCCGATCAGGACCAGGCCCGTGCTGGACGGCGCGTACGTGTTCCACGCGCGCCTCAAAGAGATGTCAGCATCGAAGAGGGGGCCCACTAGGGCCCAAGCCTGCCGGGAAAGCGGGATCATCCAAAAGGGGTACCGCTGACCCGGAACATAAAGGGCCAAGGATGGAACACGGCACTCCCTTCCGGTCCACCCAGAGCGGGAGGAGTCATTTGATGATTTCCCATCCTCAAAAAAAAAAAAGGTGGTTTTGACAGCCTCATCTTATATTGATTTATTTCCTTGCAAGAAGTTGTCCAAATTCCGGAAAAAGTGGTAATCTGTTGGAGCAAGGTCCGGGGAGTACGGTGGGTGACGGAGACGTTCCAATCGCAGCTCCTCTAATTTAGCGACCGTCTGTTGTGCAGTGTGTGGTCTAGCGTTGTCCTGAAGCAGCAGTGGACTAAAGCAATTGACCAGTCCCGGTTGTTTAACGGCTAGCTTTTCCATCAGGGTTTGCAATTGTTGACAATACAGATCTGCTGTAATCGTCTGGCCAGATCTTAGGAAGCTGTAGTGGATGACACCGGCACTGGTCCACCAGACACTTTTCTGAGTCACCTGTGACCTTTTTCTGAGTCAACTTTCGCTTGGGGCAATATTTGGCCGGTGCTCCTGGGTTCAACCATTGTGATGAGCGTTTCCGAGTATCGTACAGGATCCATTTTTCATCACAAGTAACGATACCGACGATTCTAAATCCCCTCGTTATTGTGACGTTTGAGTAATGTAACGCAGCACTCGACTAGTGTTTGCTGGTTTGCTTCACTCAATTCATGCGGTACCCATTTTTCGAGCTTTTTCACGTTTCCAATTTATTTCAAGTAAATTAAAATTGTTTCATCACTCACACCGAACCCTGCCGCTAACTCTGACGTGGTTTGCGATGGATCCGCTTCCACTATCACTTTGAACTCTTCTTTATCAACTAGGGTCTCCGGCCGTCCACGGGGTTTGCTCTGTGGGTCCACATTTCTAGAACGAAAAGTTGGAACCAAAAACGTACCGTGTTTTCTTTTACAGTAGCTTGCCCATACACAGTCAGCTTAAATATTATGTATTTTTTTCTTTTATATAATTTTTCAGGACATTGTATAATCATATCGGAGAGTGACGTAAGCAGTGAGGAAAATGAGTCATCCATCTGCTGATGAATTAAAGAATACCGAAACTTCAATTGTGCAGATTGTGCTACAGCCACTGCCACCGGCATCTACTACGTTGGATCCAGATGCATCTACAACAGAATTAGATTCAAATGCTCTGCTCCAGATTTATCTGTAAATACACACATCAAAAGTGTCTAGGGATCAAGCATTTTTATGCGGATTTCTTGAGATTAAGATGTGGCTTTGTAATAAATTTATGATTTTATAAATTTATATGGATCCTTTTTGGTGCATTTCATAATTTGAATCAGAAACTGTGAATCAAATTCGAGTAAAAGATGAAAATCAGCTGTCAATATTTTCCCTATAAAAACATACAACGCATTGAAGACATTATTAGTGCTACTGTTTCCCTACTACTGATTAAAACCAACGTTATTATGGAGCGGCGACGTCATTTAAGCAGGGAAGAAATGCTCAGAGCCGTGGGAATGATAGAAGCTGGTTCCCGGCAACGTACTGTGGCTTTAGCTCTGAATACAAGTCAGAGTGTTATCAGTCGACTTTGGACACGTTACCGAAGCACTGGTACCGTGGCTGAGCGCCATGGAGGACGGTATCGCTGCACCACACGGAGACAAGACCGATACATTCAAATCTTAACTCGAAGAGCTCCAACAATAACCGCCATGATGTTAGCCGTGAGGCTTCATCACTCTTCAGGGAACTTAATTAGCGACCAAACAGTCAGAAACCGCTTGCATGAAGTGAACCTTCATTCCCGAAGACCGCTACGGGTACCACCTATAGCAATGCACAATCGTAGGATTCGATATCAATGGGCTCTTGAACACAGAAATTGGGCAGAAGAACAATGGCGTTTCGTGTGCTTTTCTGATGAGTCTCGTTTTGGTATGAGACCGGATACAAGACGTATACGACACTGGAGAACCCCTGGACGCCAACAGCGATTAAAATCCTGCCAGGAAGTCCATCCTTATAGTGGTGGAACCATCATGGTATGGGCGGGTATTTGGATCGGCGGAAGAACTGAGTTGATTTGGATCAGAGGCAACCTCAACGCTCAAATTTATGCTGAGACGATTGTATCAGACGTCATCGTTCCTCTACAAGTGCAAATCGGTCCCTTATTTCAGTTAATGCATGATAATGCACGACCGCACACCGCAAGAGTTGTAAGACAGACTCTCGCCGCAGCTAACATCAATGTCCTGCCCTGGCCTGCTCAGTCGCCAGACTTGAACCCGATTGAGCATGCATGGGATATGCTACAGAGAAGAGCTCTGCCGAATATGGAGGGTATCCAGTCGCAAGAAGACCTTTTTTTGTTGTTGCAACGAACATGGGCGGCCATTCCACAGCGTGATTTGGATGAACTCATTTTGAGTATGCCAAACCGATGTTCTTGTGTTGTTAGTGTTCGCGGTAGAAACACGGATTATTAATTGTTTAAGTTACCCAATAAAATTTTAAAGAAAACTGTTATTTCAGTCTTTTTTTCGAACTTTTGTGTTAGTGGTTCAAATGTCAAAAATCCCTTTATTAGGAAAATGGCAAATTTCTTTATTAATGCAAAGGTGACTTGGTTTATCGTTACTGTGACAAACGAAAACACTTTATTTTATGAATCCTTAAAGAAAATTTTAATTAATATCAATCAGGAGAAAAGTTATTGCAAAAATATATGTTGATCCCTAGACACTTTTGATGTGTGTATGTCATCAAAAGAAATTATGGATAAGGGAATCCTGCCAAACTCAGTACAAAGTATGGAAGATTACAAGATTCATGAATGTTATTCTTTTTTAATCTTAATGGCAAAACCATTGTGTAGATTAGACGACAAAATACGCTATGAATGTATCTATTCATAAAATACACATAATCATGGGTAGCACTCAGGTACAACAAGTTCAAGCTCAATACCAAATATAGTACATATATTTTAAGACGCATTGTATGTCATAACATGTTTATTATACTTATTATGCTTAGGGCCAAAAATTCAATCGCTAGTCGATTTTATGATGCCGCGTGGTGTCACAGTAACGTTGACGTAAAGTGATAGATACAGCACGAGACTTAACGGCTTAAAATTGACTTAAAATTGAGTAGCGTTTTAATATTTGGGCATTAGGTGTAAGAGCTTGATAAAACTAAAATTCAAAATTAAATACCTATAATTTCTGTAACAAGTTTAATTTTCTTCCAAATTTTGAGATCAACGTGAATAGTTTGACAAAATTGAAATACAAGGAAACTCTTTGACACACACACAGGCGATGTGCGCCCTTTGACTAATGCCGACGGCACGTGTTAGATAGAGGTAATTTTAATTCCGGTAACCGGTATTAATACTGGTTGTATTCAATTTAAGAATTAGGGTAACCTTTAATAATACCTGTAAAAAATATAAATGTTGTAACCGAAAAATACCCCTATTTATGATACCGGTTTCGGTCCCTGGTGCTGAGACATAATCCTATCCCCATATTGATGTAAAGTAGATAGGTATTAGAAGTAGGTAGATACTTAATCTAAATAGAATAAGGAGGAAATGTCAATGTCAATTTCTAATTATTACCTAGATTTTTACAACAGAAAAACAATGATATCTCTTGAACCAGGGTGAATAAATGGTTTCAGATTATGAAAATACTATGTTTTTACTATTATTTAAAATACAAATCTTCGGGGCACAACAATTTTCCACTGGGACCCAACTTTTCTTACAAATCGGGCAATCTCCTTTGCAAAATTTCTACATTAAAGGCTTCTTCACCAATCTTCTATTATACCCTATTTTTTCCGGACGCTAATATAGTCATCCATTATAAGATAAATATTTATTTGCCGTAAACATGGTTTAATGGTGTTTGAGTCTTATTTAAATATAAAGTCCACATGTTTAGCTATACAGAATATGTATCAATGGCATGCAAAAATAATTATGATGTCAAAATAACAGTCAGCCTCCAGGCTAATGTTTTTATAATTTAATTTTACTACAATCTTTATATTAAAAATAATATTGTTTTTAATTCAATTTTTAATCTAAGTAAATTTGTTTTAATCCTAATTTTATTTGAATTTTGATTTAATAAGATTATTTAACTTGCTTTTATTCTAATTTTATTTTCGGATCATATTTTTAGAGCATATTTAAATGTTTAACTATTAAACTTAATTTTAAGTAAAATAATTTTATAATTTTTGCTGCATGAAACTTGCTCAATTATAACCTAAATGGGAGTAGTCACTGGCTCCTTAAATACAGGTACTCTAACCTAGCTCTGGAGCCAGGGTCTCACATGATTCTGTAACCGGTTTTTATGGCAATAAAGAATTTATTATTATTTATTACTATAGTGGAGTAGTAATAATAATAATTCAAATTAATAGAAATATCATAAATGTATGTCAAAGAAATTACGTCAGCACACACACACAGCTTGTTTTTAAATGAATTAGCATTATTTATACATTTTAGTTCTTTAGGGATTTTGTTGTATACAATGTGGCGCTACAACGGTGACTTTAATTTAATACACGGGTAGGGCTAGTGCCCATTAACCATATAAATATTGATAGGTTAAAATAATACGTAAACTGAAAAAAAAAATTTTTCAAACAAACTAAATAATAAAAAAGTCATTAAAATTGGGATCACCCTTGCAAAAATTCATTCATGAAATTACTTACCTAGCTCGCTTACGTTAACTCGGAGCGGCAACGTGTCGGTTCGCGGGCTGGCAACCGCGCATCGCGTCTTGTACCTACTCGTGATCGGTCCGATTCTTTGACGGCATATTATCAAAGAAACCGAGCGGCGCAAGTGGTACAAACACTTATCACATCACCCTCTCTTGTTACTATTAGTAATAACTGTCATCACTAATCACTGCCATCACGATCATAAGTTTACACAAGCACTAATAGCACAAATAAATGCGTCCGTATCGCAAGAGGTGTAAACGTACCTACTAGATAAGAAAACGAAAACCAATCAAAGTGTCTTTATCGCAGTACCATGATCTAATTACTATCCTAATTACACAAAAAGAAATAAATAAAACAATAGCTAAGAGTCTTTTTCGCGACGTAATTATGCGCACTAGAGTAAATAAGTGCGTCAAGGACACGGGTTCGACTAGCACTAGAAAAGCAAAAAAAGAATTCGTGTTCGGTGCGGCGGGTGGGTGGAAGGGAGAGCGCGCGTCGCCTGCGCTGCTCGCCAACAAAGGAAATTTCCTTAAATTCGCCTACTCTATGCATTTGTTTCATCCTAATAGTATTGCTTATTCGTTTTAATTTCATTGATGCGAAGTTATGATCCGTGACCGAGGGAAATGACCGCTGCGCGACAGTTCTTTAAGTACAGGTTGCTCTAAGATGCTATTTCCTAAATTCTTTAATAAATCTGTAAATAATAACGTTTAATGGAAATAAAAAATTGTCATGAAACGAAAATGTGAAAACGTATATGTGTGTTAAATTAAGGTCACCATAGCAGCGCCACGCTGTATGCGTACACACATCACAAGGCAGCTTTTAGCATACTTGGCTGATTTAGGATTATCCTTTGTAACAAGTCTGTGTGGATACACCTACACCACACCGCTTACACCACTTACACCTACGACATTATTACGTTTACGTTACGTTAAATGTGTATAAATAATCTTTGTACATATTGTCAATAATTATTAAGACACAGCACAAAGTTCAATGATCGACATAAATTTCGACGAGACAAAAATTATGTCAGCCGTTTGTCGTTTTGTATGGATTCAAAAATCGTCCCAGATTTTCGCTACTATTGATGAACAGTATATTTAATAGTTTTCTGATGTTCCACGGGATGAAAAAGTGATTGGCAGGTCCGACATTAGGCATAGACAAGTTCAATGTTATTGGTTTTGGTTCCTGGGCACCACCTCTTATATAGTTTCAATAACTAGTTTAGTAGTATTAGCTCCATCTGCATCCAGCCATTTGCCCAGCCTTTTCCCAGCTATTTTGGGGTCGGCTTCCAGTCTAACTGGGTGCAGCTATATACCAGTATTTTCCATGGAGCGACTGCCTATCTGACCTCCACAGCCCAGTTACTACGTATTACCCCCTTGGTTAGACTGGTTGTCAGACTTTTGGGCTTCTGACCCGTAACGACTGTCAAAGATCCACGAATGACATCCGGGACTAACGGCTTAACGTGCTTTCTGAGGCACGGAAGGGTTTTGGTATTGTAGTATTAGTAATCCTTCTTTTTGAATATATGCAACCTCATTTTTTGTCACTCTGCTTAACCAGAAATTTTATTGTTAACATTTTCAAATACAAAATTGATTTTAGGTCGTATGGTATTGACTCAAAAAACAAGGAGGACTTGGTAAAAATTCGTCACAGCCGACGTTAAAATTCCTAAGATTTCTTCTATCTTATGTTCCATAAATAAAGTGATGTGTTCGTGATCTATTGAATCGGGACCGTCCCTATTCTAAAACCGGCGAGTCGTGACTCCAGTAAGAAAGCAAAGCGTGAAATTCATCTTTTCATTTTTCTAGTTTAAGTCCGAAGATTTTGCAATCCGATCCATTCAGCTCTACCCCTCCAGCCTCCTACCATTTTACACCTTACAGAACCGCTGTAGAGAGCGACAAGTTTCGAGCGACCAGCTTTCTACCAATCCTAAAGTTTAGGAGGTCCTCCATGGCACCGCGACTACTAACAGTGTCACGTAATTACGTCAGAACTTCCAAGATAAGATTTGGCAAATATTTAATGGTTTTTTTATACTACTATTAGTCTAGTTTATCCTAATTAAAAAAAGAAAAAAAGTTACTACCGGTCTTTGATATTTTTTGTAATTACGATTTTTTAAATAAAACTGAATACAGTAGGTTCGATACCTTTTAAAAACTCGGCCTAATTTCAGTCTCGTGGACGTAGTGACCAATTTTGGTTGCAACCACATTTTTAATCTCGTCGCTTTGCCCAACTAATCTTAATAATATATTTTATGGTACGAAAACCTAAAGTATTTCTTGTTTCTCTTAATTTTTTATAAGCCCGTCGGTGTAAAGTGACAAGTTAGTTTAAGAGATTGTATTTCCTACTTTTTATATTGTTTTTTTTTTTTAATATTCGGACTTAGTCTTCAAGATAAATTAAACGTGTTCAGTGGCGAAGAGAATATGTGTTTTCTTTTTTATTCGCTACAGTATGTAAAGATGGTCAGCCAGCCACAGACCAACCTCGGCAAGCGTAGCTTAACCTGATCGATCGGACCGTTCGGCTGTTATTACTTAGCCACAAGCCCCTCCGTATTAGTTATCGATGTTTTTTATCTACATGGTAATTTTTTAAACTTTGTTTTTCCCTTTCGGGTGTAGTTTTAGGGCTGCCTAATAGTAAGTGACTACTGTCTACGCTTTAACTAAGTTGAATGTTTACCCATAAACCTTCCGGAAATCATTCTCAAAATTATTGTGCAAACCGCTTCAAAATACATCAAGTACATTAGAAGAATAAAGTAGTTACACAGACAAGACACGAAAAGCGACTTTATTCAGAATCCGAGTGATTTATCAATTATGGAACAACAAACTCAATGCCAGACATAACAAAGTTTACTAACCTGACGTGATCTTCTCAGGCCCGAACACCAGTTCCTCGGCAGCGCGGCCGCCCATCATTGTGTCCATCATCGCAAGTAACTGTTGTTTTGTTACGTGATATCTGTACAACAAACGAAATGATATATTTGTAAAGATTTCGTACCAACAATTAAACGGAATCACTTTAATATTAGTTAGGTTAGGGGAGCGTGCGGCGTGCGTGTAGTTCGAATGCGTACTGGCGCTCCACCACTCACCAGTCGCACCGCGCATGCGCGCTGCTCCCTCACTCACACAAAACATTATAAACAAAACCTACACGCGAGCATATCGACAGGGTGGCAAATGGTAAGTATACATTTTAATTTCTTGCTATTCAGCGCCATCTATCTACCAGAACATGAATTTAAAATAAACAGTGTTGCCAGCGTATATCCATGAAGCAGTTGGTAGTATATTTTAGTAGAAGTGTAAGCATATAATCATTGATTTTGATCTATTCTAAGTTAGTTACATTTTCAGTTTTTTGTTTTTTTGCTTTTTTAAAAGTTCTCCAATCATAGTATTTGGTTAATATTTTGTTTATATTATTCAAAAAGAAACGATTAGTAGAATTTACAAATATGAACTGTCTTTATAGGCGATATTGACGTTAATAACATTACAACAAAGATGTCTGCGGTTGTGCATATTTTTATAATTATTTCGTTTGCTTCCCAATTTGTAATTTACGTGTTTTTAGTGTAATAACACTAATAACGAATTAGATTTACCGAGTAGGTTTAGTTTTACTACAACAGAATTTTCAACCATTCTACATTATTCTACTTGGTACAATATAGCTATATCGTACGGACCTAATAAATATTGACGGATGAATAGTGTATGTCCTGGTAACTAGATGGCGCTGCCTAAGGAATGCATAAATTGCCAGTCTGTCCTTAGTATATCATATAGTAGTTTGTGGACATATCGCACCGCTTACTAAATAAGTAGCATTGCACAAAATTGCACAAGACATGTGACGTCTACCAACCCACACAGGGCACGCGTGGTAGATTACGGCCCATTCCCTCTCGAAGAGAGGAGGCCTGTGTCCCAGCAGTGGAAACATTATAGGTTTATTATGAAAAATTAAGGCTGTTTGCGGTAGCGCTCACCCGTTATAAAACTAACATGATTGACAAGTCGTGAACAACCAATAGACGACGACAAAACTCCTACATTACATTTAACACAGGTATTATACAGGGTGTAACAAGGACCCATCACAAAGCTGTGTGTCAACTACGCACTATGTACACCAAACTAAGTAGCATTGCACAAACATAAATACTTATAATTTACCTTTCTTTAGCGGGTATGTACGCGGTGTGTCCAAGTGACGGTCCGCGCGGGATTATCGTCACTTTGTGAAGTGGGTGTGAGTCCTGCAGATCAGATAATTGTTTATATACTTTGATAGTAAACACGTCATTCTTATTGGGCAGATGGTTGTTTATTTACTACTCAAATCATCATCATGAACTGTAAAATTCTCATTGTCTCTCAGATAATCTAGGTGTGGAGATTTAAAGAGAACAGTACAGTTTGTTAGCGTTAAGAATGCAGTGAGTCATCAGTGCAACTGCAAGATAAAGGTGTATTCACAGTGGTGTTAAATTCAAACAAATTATATTTTAAAAGATTAAGTTTAATGAAGCAATGCCTTCAACTGTCATTGTGAACTTGACTTTGTAATTTGAAAAGATTTGATTGGTTAGGGGGCGGGGCTAGGCCGACGGACAATGATGACTCACAGCATTCTTAACGCGAATGTACTGTAGTGGCTCAATGATAACGGCCGCGACTAACGAGTTGTAGGTCGTAGCTTCGAACCCGGACTGACGCTTTACTTTATATTTATTTATTTCATCACCACTGCTCTCAAAACGGTGAAGGAAAACATCGTGAGGAAACCGGCATGTCCTAGAACCAAACATTCGAAGACAAGTGACATCTACCAACCCAACCCGCACTGGGCCCGCGTGCTGGAGCACGGCCCACTCCCTCTCACCGAGAGGAGGCCTGTGTCCCAGCAGTGGGAACATTATAGGCTTATTATGCTATGTGGACGTTATAGGGGTGTGTGAATGTGCGATTGGGGAAGTAAGAAAAGGGGTGTTTGGTGTGATTTATGAAAGATGTGAAGGTACAAGTGAAATGAAATAAAATGAATAGATTTGCAAGAATTGTAGTACATCACAGATGATCGGTTTTTTTGACAATTTCTAAAACAATTCGCAAAAACTAGCATGCAAATTCATTGATAACATTAATTATAAAAATGAGGCTACAAATAAATAAATTTGATTTCGAATTTAATAGAATTGGCACATAAATCATCGTTATTAAATTTAAAATGTCAAGTATTTGTCAAATTAGTATTAGTAAGATGTCAGTGTGAATCTTTAAAGTCTAAATACTCATTCATAGAATAGAATTATTTTTCTATAAGCCATAGCCAGTGGTGTGAGATTGTAGATTGTGGGGGGCGTGGGTCCACCCACACCCACGCGCCTGTGAGATTGGGGGGTGTGAAGGTGTGTGTGTGTGCCTGTGTGGGTGTTACCGTAGTAAAGTATGCGACAATGGCGTGTCCTCCTTCGTGGTAGGCGGTGATGGTGTTGGCTTCTTCATCAGGCAGTCGCGACCTTCTCTCTGGACCCATCAGCACTTTGTCTCTGGCATACTCTAGATATTTCATAGAGACGTTCTTTGCACCGTCTATCGCAGCCCTGGAAAATTGTAAGGGTTTTAAATTTACTACTCGACTAGGTTTTATTTTCTGGTTTATATAGGAAGAATTATGGTTCCCATGGTACCCCAATTTGACGTTCAGATTGGAGTAAAAATATAGTAATAAATCGGTAGCAATAAGGGTGAAAAAATTGCATTGTCTAAATTACTACAAAGTGCCCCCGGTGCGTTTGTCTGTCTATCTGAACGCGATAAACTCAAAAACTACCGAACGGATTTCACCAATGGACGGAGTGATTCATGAGGAAGGTTTAGGCGTATAAGTAATTCATTAAAGTTTTGTGTAATTTGGGTGAAATATGATGAGGATTGTTGAAGATGTCGGAAAAAAATAATGATGTCTGGGTGCTTTACTGCCGTGCGTCGCATAAACATTGGATGAAATTTGGCACACAGCTAGTTTATAACCTGGATTAACACATATTGTTGCCTTAGAGTGAAAACCTCGGGAATGCGTTTCTAGGAAGAAAACCTCGCAACGAACTCGCAATCTTATAGTATCGAACAGTTCTGGATATCAAAGCGGGTTAAATTTCCATATGAATTAATAAAAAAAACATAAAAGACTCCATACAAAAAATTTACAGCACGCAGTTTTTTATTCATCCTGAAAAGTAACCTCTTTTACACTACCGAGGTTTCACTCTCAGGCGTCGATATGGTACTATAAATCCCCCAGCGCATTTCCAGCAGAAGCTGTTCGGTATACGTACTTGAGCGCAGCCTGGTTGACCATGCTCTCCAGGTCGGCGCCCGTGAAGCCCGTCGTGCCGCGCGCCAGCACGTCGCAGTCCACGTCAGCGTGCGCCCGCACGCGAGCCAGGTACAGCTGCAGGATGTCACGCCGCCCGCCGTAGTCGGGCGTCGGCACGGTCACCTGCGGGCAAGGTGCGGTGGTAGTGCGTCGCGCCTGCCCAGCTGTACCTGGCGCGCGCCCGCACGCGAGCCAGGTACAGCTGCAGGATGTCACGCCGCCCGCCGTAGTCGGGCGTCGGCACGGTCACCTGCGGGCAAGGTGCGGTGGTAGTGCGTCGCGCCTGCCCAGCTGTACCTGGCGCGCGCCCGCACGCGAGCCAGGTACAGCTGCAGGATGTCACGCCGCCCGCCGTAGTCGGGCGTCGGCACGGTCACCTGCGGGCAAGGTGCGGTGGTAGTGCGTCGCGCCTGCCCAGCTGTACCTGGCGCGCGCCCGCACGCGAGCCAGGTACAGCTGCAGGATGTCACGCCGCCCGCCGTAGTCGGGCGTCGGCACGGTCACCTGCGGGCAAGGTGCGGTGGTAGTGCGTCGCGCCTGCCCAGCTGTACCTGGCGCGCGCCCGCACGCGAGCCAGGTACAGCTGCAGGATGTCACGCCGCCCGCCGTAGTCGGGCGTCGGCACGGTCACCTGCGGGCAAGGTGCGGTGGTAGTGCGTCGCGCCTGCCCAGCTGTACCTGGCGCGCGCCCGCACGCGAGCCAGGTACAGCTGCAGGATGTCACGCCGCCCGCCGTAGTCGGGCGTCGGCACGGTCACCTGCGGGCAAGGTGCGGTGGTAGTGCGTCGCGCCTGCCCAGCTGTACCTGGCGCGCGCCCGCACGCGAGCCAGGTACAGCTGCAGGATGTCACGCCGCCCGCCGTAGTCGGGCGTCGGCACGGTCACCTGCGGGCAAGGTGCGGTGGTAGTGCGTCGCGCCTGCCCAGCTGTACCTGGCGCGCGCCCGCACGCGAGCCAGGTACAGCTGCAGGATGTCACGCCGCCCGCCGTAGTCGGGCGTCGGCACGGTCACCTGCGGGCAAGGTGCGGTGGTAGTGCGTCGCGCCTGCCCAGCTGTACCTGGCGCGCGCCCGCACGCGAGCCAGGTACAGCTGCAGGATGTCACGCCGCCCGCCGTAGTCGGGCGTCGGCACGGTCACCTGCGGGCAAGGTGCGGTGGTAGTGCGTCGCGCCTGCCCAGCTGTACCTGGCGCGCGCCCGCACGCGAGCCAGGTACAGCTGCAGGATGTCACGCCGCCCGCCGTAGTCGGGCGTCGGCACGGTCACCTGCGGGCAAGGTGCGGTGGTAGTGCGTCGCGCCTGCCCAGCTGTACCTGGCGCGCGCCCGCACGCGAGCCAGGTACAGCTGCAGGATGTCACGCCGCCCGCCGTAGTCGGGCGTCGGCACGGTCACCTGCGGGCAAGGTGCGGTGGTAGTGCGTCGCGCCTGCCCAGCTGTACCTGGCGCGCGCCCGCACGCGAGCCAGGTACAGCTGCAGGATGTCACGCCGCCCGCCGTAGTCGGGCGTCGGCACGGTCACCTGCGGGCAAGGTGCGGTGGTAGTGCGTCGCGCCTGCCCAGCTGTACCTGGCGCGCGCCCGCACGCGAGCCAGGTACAGCTGCAGGATGTCACGCCGCCCGCCGTAGTCGGGCGTCGGCACGGTCACCTGCGGGCAAGGTGCGGTGGTAGTGCGTCGCGCCTGCCCAGCTGTACCTGGCGCGCGCCCGCACGCGAGCCAGGTACAGCTGCAGGATGTCACGCCGCCCGCCGTAGTCGGGCGTCGGCACGGTCACCTGCGGGCAAGGTGCGGTGGTAGTGCGTCGCGCCTGCCCAGCTGTACCTGGCGCGCGCCCGCACGCGAGCCAGGTACAGCTGCAGGATGTCACGCCGCCCGCCGTAGTCGGGCGTCGGCACGGTCACCTGCGGGCAAGGTGCGGTGGTAGTGCGTCGCGCCTGCCCAGCTGTACCTGGCGCGCGCCCGCACGCGAGCCAGGTACAGCTGCAGGATGTCACGCCGCCCGCCGTAGTCGGGCGTCGGCACGGTCACCTGCGGGCAAGGTGCGGTGGTAGTGCGTCGCGCCTGCCCAGCTGTACCTGGCGCGCGCCCGCACGCGAGCCAGGTACAGCTGCAGGATGTCACGCCGCCCGCCGTAGTCGGGCGTCGGCACGGTCACCTGCGGGCAAGGTGCGGTGGTAGTGCGTCGCGCCTGCCCAGCTGTACCTGGCGCGCGCCCGCACGCGAGCCAGGTACAGCTGCAGGATGTCACGCCGCCCGCCGTAGTCGGGCGTCGGCACGGTCACCTGCGGGCAAGGTGCGGTGGTAGTGCGTCGCGCCTGCCCAGCTGTACCTGGCGCGCGCCCGCACGCGAGCCAGGTACAGCTGCAGGATGTCACGCCGCCCGCCGTAGTCGGGCGTCGGCACGGTCACCTGCGGGCAAGGTGCGGTGGTAGTGCGTCGCGCCTGCCCAGCTGTACCTGGCGCGCGCCCGCACGCGAGCCAGGTACAGCTGCAGGATGTCACGCCGCCCGCCGTAGTCGGGCGTCGGCACGGTCACCTGCGGGCAAGGTGCGGTGGTAGTGCGTCGCGCCTGCCCAGCTGTACCTGGCGCGCGCCCGCACGCGAGCCAGGTACAGCTGCAGGATGTCACGCCGCCCGCCGTAGTCGGGCGTCGGCACGGTCACCTGCGGGCAAGGTGCGGTGGTAGTGCGTCGCGCCTGCCCAGCTGTACCTGGCGCGCGCCCGCACGCGAGCCAGGTACAGCTGCAGGATGTCACGCCGCCCGCCGTAGTCGGGCGTCGGCACGGTCACCTGCGGGCAAGGTGCGGTGGTAGTGCGTCGCGCCTGCCCAGCTGCAGCACTAGGTAGTGGCGAAGGACATGCGTTTTCGGGAGACAGTCGGTTCGAAAAGAGCTGATTCTCAGCCTAGTTTGAATAAATGCCTTTTGATTTTGAAAAATAAAGCCAAGTTCCCATAATTACACTAACGCGTCCTGTATGGATATCATCGTCAAGCTTATACACCACTGCTTCGCAATGACCCATTTAATACTTTAAACACACACATGTACGGAGACAGACTTAATGCCATGGACATTTTCTACCGGTCAACCTTTGGGTGACGCAGAGACAAACGGTGGTAGGTGCGACAGCGAGAATTGAAGAATAAACATTAATTCAAATATAAAAGCATAAACGTGTAGACGACAATACATGAAAACACTGAACACGCTAATGCATAAAAGTATTTTGGAACTATTATATAAATCCTAACATCGAAATTGAAACAGTGATTTTTTCAAACAAAGTATACAAGGTTATTGGTAAAACACTATTAACCTCTTAAGGGATCATTGTACTCATCATTATGAACAACTTTTACTATGGAACCAAATTTGATATCGCGAAAAAAAAAATCTGCTGGTCCCTACATTTTGACGAGTTCTGCAAACATAAATGTAGGGAACCGCAAATTTTTTTTTTCGCTATTTCATATTTGGTCCCATAGTATCCTTTTACCAATAACCCTGTATATAAATCACTCGGTACAATAATGCGTTCAGGATGTAGTTGGATCTGCCGTGCGCTCACGAGCAGCTCCCTGCGGGCCTGTACGCGCGGTAGCAACATCGGCATTCTGAACGCAACAGCTGTACGTTTTGACTGTCCCTTTCAAAATCTGTGGGTCATGTCTCCTGTAGGTGGCAAGTCATGGCATTTTTTTATTTTTATTGATGTATGTACTCGGTTAAGGTTTCTATGGGTCTATGCCACCCAAAATAAAGCTATTATAAAAAAAATAGTAGTGATAGGCCGATCTTTGACTGGCTATAGTGACTAAACTATTGGATATATTTGATTGAATTTTTGTATACAGACTGAGAACGTCATTAGGTATACGAAGTTGAATTTACTGTCGTATCGTCGTTTCCACCTTGTATACCTATTTATGAATTAGAATGAAAGAATACTAATATTATTATTTTTACGATTCAAAGGTAATCAGCCAAAATGAGGTCCATTTTAAATCTCTCTTCGTGGCTCCTAGCACGATGGCTCCTTAGTGTTGTGTGCCATGCGTCACGTAGCCGTGTATATATTACCTCCACGTCAAACCGGCCAGGCCTGAGCAGGGCTTGGTCCAGGTCGTCGCGCCTGTTTGTGGCTCCTAGCACGATGACTCCTTCGTTTTGATGGAAGCCGTCCATCTCTGATAGTAGCTGGTTGATGGTCTGGAACGGAAATGTTAAGAAGTATTGAACAGATTTTATTGGTTGGGCTAGTTTCATGTCTGCAAGTCTTAATAAGGACATTTTAGGGCGAAAACTAAAATGATCAGAGATTAAGATACATAAGACAAATCAATTACGTTTCTAAATACAAACTGAAAAAAAAGCATTTGAAGCAAGAAAGAAAGATCTTGTTTTTTTTTATTGCGTTGCTAACTTCATAAGCAAGACTATAGCTCTTTTTTATTTTCTTTCTAGATCTTTATGAGTGAAAAGGATCCAGTACTACAAAATAATCACGCAAAAAGCTCTCGAAAACTTCAGTTTTTACCCTGAAGTCCCAAAACAACTTTTAGTTCAATATGAAAATCAAATCAAATAATTTATTTGCATAATAATGTTAAAAATGTGTTACAGGTATAAAAGGTACATTGTATTATAATTTACAACATAATAAGGTGTGCAAATTAATATATCAGCTACTAATCGAAACATTAAATATACAGAATACATTTTAAAATAGAGTTATCAAATTAAAAAAATAATTATTGTAATAACATTATCACACAATTAAATAATGTCCTGCTTACCTGGTTAGCATAAGGATGTAGCACGCTGTTGGTTCGCTTGGCGCCGACGGAGTCGATCTCATCTATGAATATCACACACGGAGCGCGCTCTTTGGCTGCCTCTGTAAAAAAATATAAAATAATTAAACTTCTCTCACAATTTAGTTCCAATTTATTTGTTTTCGGAAAAAGAAATCCTGATCTCAGGGCCGCCGCACACCTGGCGAGACGCGGCGCGGTTGTCACTGCCAAACAAGTATCAACGTTGCGCGCCTAAAAATAAAGTTGAGAATAAATAACCTGAGACTCGCGCCTCTTTCCGCTTAGACGCGCTCTCGAGCTAATGAAGTTTATTTATTCTTAATTTTATTTCAACTCCCGTAAGGTCGATATTAGTTTGGCGTTGACAAGCGCACTGTGCTGCGCTTCGCTAGGTGTGCGAACAGGTCGCGCACGCGCCGGGCCCCCTGGCCCGCGAGGATGTCGTCGAACTATAGATATATATACCGCACTACGACTCACTGAACAGGTCGCGCACGCGCCGGGCCCCCTGGCCCACGAGGATCTCGTCGAACTATAGATATATATATACCGCACTACGACTCACTGAACAGGTCGCGCACGCGCCGGGCCCCCTGGCCCACGAGGATCTCGTCGAACTATAGATATATATACCGCACTACGACTCACTGAACAGGTCGCGCACGCGCCGGGCCCCCTGGCCCACGAGGATCTCGTCGAACTATAGATATATACACCGCACTACGACTCACTGAACAGGTCGCGCACGCGCCGGGCCCCCTGGCCCACGAGGATCTCGTCGAACTATAGATATATATACCGCACTACGACTCACTGAACAGGTCGCGCACGCGCCGGGCCCCCTGGCCCACGAGGATCTCGTCGAACTATAGATATATATACCGCACTACGACTCACTGAACAGGTCGCGCACGCGCCGGGCCCCCTGGCCCACGAGGATCTCGTCAAACTATAGATATATATACCGCACTACGACTCACTGAACAGGTCGCGCACGCGCCGGGCCCCCTGGCCCACGAGGATCTCGTCGAACTATAGATATATATACCGCACTACGACTCACTGAACAGGTCGCGCACGCGCCGGGCCCCCTGGCCCACGAGGATCTCGTCGAACTATAGATATATATACCGCACTACGACTCACTGAACAGGTCGCGCACGCGCCGGGCCCCCTGGCCCACGAGGATCTCGTCGAACTATAGATATATATACCGCACTACGACTCACTGAACAGGTCGCGCACGCGCCGGGCCCCCTGGCCCACGAGGATCTCGTCGAACTATAGATATATATACCGCACTACGACTCACTGAACAGGTCGCGCACGCGCCGGGCCCCCTGGCCCACGAGGATCTCGTCGAACTATAGATATATATACCGCACTACGACTCACTGAACAGGTCGCGCACGCGCCGGGCCCCCTGGCCCACGAGGATCTCGTCGAACTCGGGTCCGGCGGCGTGGAAGAATGGCACGCGCGCCTCGCCCGCGACCGCGCGCGCCAGCAGGGTCTTGCCGGTGCCCGGCGGGCCCACCAGCAGGACGCCCTTGGGCAGCTTGCCGCCCAGGGACGAGAACTTCTCGGGGGACTTTAGGAATTCCACCTGGGGAAAGAACAAATGGTTGTTAGTTTTATAAAAGTATGAGAAACAGGGTGTAAAGTTCGCTCATACTTCCATAGAAAAGGGAGGATCCTCCGACCAGACGGGTGTCGTGTCTGGTGGGCAACTGCCCGACGATTGATGTCGGGGCGTTGTATATTATATGCTGGTTGCACGGTAAACTCTGCTTGCGCGATGCAGGATTTTGCGTGACGTCATAGTGATGCTTAGTTCGCATGTGGCGATGTAGATACCGCTACAGTTTCAAGGTGCAAACATCAACTTAATAAAAATCTTAAATACATTCATTCATTCACAGACAGATAATGCACAGCCTTAAAAAGCGTTGGGTCTAGAAACATGAAAAGGGTTCGAACATTTTTCTATGGAAGCTAGCAAATCCACCCGCCGCCATTTTGATTTCCGCGCACGATGAAAGTAATATATATGTGCAGTTGACACTTATACAATCAGAAAATGTCAAGTAATGTGGTACCCTAACTAAGGTGACTCATTTCCAATAATTATACTTGGAGGTAAACACCGCCATACGATAACTATGATAATCATTAAAAATGCAGTCATTACGTGCCCGAGCACCTAACCCTAAGCACTAAATCCATAGTTTCGGCCGAAGTTACAAGCGTCTCCTACTCTGTACCACCTACAGGCATATAATTCGTTCGGGACCCGAACTAAGAATTAATGACAACAATTTGACAGTTGTCCGTCTCTACGGCCAATATGTTTTACCTCGTCGGAAAATTTTAATTTGACACTTGTTTTAACACATCAATTATTTTCGGACGGGCCGGAATCTTCGTTGACGGACTTAGAGAGGTGACCTCCTGACTGGATGTAGATGACGGAGGGTCGACGTGTGACGCAATTTGGGAGAGACCTACTATCGAATTTATCTAGAACCTATCGGTACTCACAACATCTTTCAGCTCTTGTTTGGCCTCGTCGGCGCCCTTGACATCGTCGAAGGTGACTGAAATGTCTTCGGGGTCTACTTCCACTTGATTGCCCAGCTGTATTCTGTCGACAAAAGACATTTCTGTTGATTTACTTATTTTTTTTTTTAGTTCAGGAATGTTATGAGTATGAATGTGGATAGCTATACGAGTAGGGGAAGAACAAAGAAACGATGGATGGACTGTGTGGAAGATGATATGGCTAGAAAGGTGGTGACTACCGAGATGACTACTACTAAAGAAGTATGAAAGAAAAAGACATGTTGCGCCGACCACCAATAAACTGGGATAAGAGCAGGAGAATGATAAGTTCTTTTATAATCTTCTAATGATTATTTGAGTTACAAAATATCTCAGAGTAGTTTTTGCGCTTAGGGCGCTTATCGTGTTTGTATACGTAGTGTAGACGCAGCGCAGATACCGGAAGAATATGACAATTAATATGGCAATTTTTTACTTTTTAAATAAAATTATGCCTAGTATTGATAATCAGACACCAAACAGCCGAGCTATTCTGTAACAATCTTACCGTGAAAACTTAGCTACGTGGAGTGAGCATGAAGTGAGTTGTCAAGTGTCAATCGCTAGCATCAGGTGGAATGATAGCTCATTTCACCTACGTTTTCACGGTGCGATTGTTACAGAATCGACCGGCTGGTGTCTGTGTATTGTGATATGACGCAAGGGTTTGACTGTGTTGTACACAATATTTTAAGAAACAAACTTGACTCCTATGGTGGTAGAGGTAACATTTTAGACATATTATTATTATGTATTCACCTTTAAAGAAAATAATTGACTGCTATAACAGGCTTAGATTTAAAGACTAAAGTAGTTTCATAACTGTCCAAAGAACGCTCAGTATATTTTGGAGTACCACAGGGCACTGAATTGGGTCCCTTACTGTTCTTGATTTAAATATTAATGACCTGCCCAATGCCATATACTTCTCCATAACACTCTTTTCTGACGATAGAACGGTAACAATACCTTGCAATAAACCTGAATTATATGAATTTGATGTCAATAACGCGATCAATTAATTAATCTCTTGGCTTAATAATAGTAATTTAAATCTTGGAAAAACCCAAGTAATGCTTTCGCTATAAACAAACTGGAGATGGAAACTGGAGGTCCAATACGAAAGTAACAAAATTTACGTCGTAGATAATGCAAAATTTCTAGGCTTGATTATTGACAGGCAGCTCAACTGGAAGGATCACATTGAAGCGCTATGTAAGAACATTAGTAGTTCATCCTATGCCCTGTATAAACTTGCTCCAACAGTTAACTCAGATGCACTACTCACAGCTTATCATGTTCTTGTGGCATCTGTATTAAGATACGGTATTATATGTATTTTGGGGTAGCTCTATAAACAGAAAAGCCGGGTTTAGAGTGCAAAAGCGATCCATCAGAGCCATTTTTGGACTAGAAGTAACGGCCAGTTGTAAATCATACGCTGAAATGGTGGTATGGCACGTACCTGAACACAGTGCCGCTGACTGACGCCATGAGGCTCACGAAGATAGCCAGGAACAGCACAATCGTCAGCAGCTGCTGCACCAACTTCAGATATTTGGACGCTTTCGTGCCGCGGACATTGTCGGGGTGAGAACCTGGGAGGAGACAAACGTAGATTATGCATTTTTAAATTTAGCACTAGGTTTCTTCAAATTAAAGCACAACTTCTCTTTGAAATGAAACAACATGTTCACTTGGCAAGTCAAAGTTGTGCAACATTGTTGCAGTAACATAATATCGTATAGTTGGACAGAGGTCATTCATAAAGTACGTCACACGAAGTTCATGGTTTTTGCCCCAGGTCCTTGCCACAGGTGTTCATATTTGTGCGACCCCTCTTCCTGGTTCAACTAACTAATAATTGGGTAATTTTAAATTGCACCTTATAATAATATTAATAGAATTGGTAACATTTTACAGTTTTTCGTTAGAGTTGTAGTTTAGACGTTTTAATGCTTTAGATATACGCATGGGACGCCACGAAGCTTCTGACTAGTCCTTCCTCGTTAACGTGACGTAATTTTATGGATGGCTCCAAACATGGTTTGTACACACACTGAATGCAATGTTGCCTGTAACAACTTAAGCCTGGCGTTGGCGAAACCGCAAATAGTTTTGTTTTGTGACTTTGTTAAGATCAACAAATTGTCTTTTAACAGTCTGGAGCCTGGATTTGTGCCCGGTTTTGACATTACATTAAGCTCGCCCCCTATTATATGGGACTTATAAGTTATAACAGAAGAATAATCATACTTGCTAGATACCCTTCAGCGAACGCTATCTTGATCTTGTCCTTCTGTTTGTGTGCGAGGTTGTTGGCGTCTACGTTGAGCAGCTTCTGGGCAAGAGAAGATGACAGAAGAACAAACATACCTGCTCTATACCCGTCAGCGAACGCTATCTTAATCTTATCCTTCTGCTGGTGAGCGAGTTGGTTGGCGTCTTCGTTGAGCAGCTTCTGGGCAAGAGAAGATGACAGAAGAAAAAACATACCTGCTAGATACCCTTCAGCGAACGCTATCTTAATCTTATCCTTCTGCTGGTGAGTGAGGAGGTTGGCGTCTTCGTTGAGCAGCTTCTGGCCAAGAGAAGATGACTGAAGACCAAACATACCTGCTAGATACCCTTCAGCGAACGCTATCTTGATCTTATCCTTCTGCTGGTGAGTGAGGTGGTTGGCGTCTTCGTTGAGCAGTTTGTCCAACCGCGGCGCTACTTCAGGAAACTGTTGTTGCTTGTCTGTTGGGTCGGTGGCGCTAAGTCCTGGAGAACATGAGGGTTACAATGGCTACTGGATTTTACCACAGAAATAGAGATCATACTTGGTGTGGAATTGAAGAAACTGGGCGTATTATACGCCCGGAGGTGATTGACGGCTTATAGCTAGAGATCGGATATTCGGATGCATATTCACCTAAAGTTGAAATGTTAGCTAATACGGATTGCGCTTTTGTATCCAAAAAATCCCGCGGTTCCGGGATCGACAAATGTAGGTTTCTGATTATAGAATCGGATGTACCTAAATTTACTTACTGTCAAATATTGGCTTATATGATATGCACTTTTCTATCGATCGTGAAAATCCCGCGATTCCGGAATCGACACATTTTGTGTATTTTTTCTGACTATAGAATCTGATGCATATCTGGCTACCCTACCTAATATTGTAAACAAGGTAGGTAGACAAGACACCAAACTACGATAGCAAACAACGTCAAGATAAGATAACGGACTACATATATTTAGAATAATAATTAATATACAGGGTGTGGCGTAAGTAGTGGTCCACCGTTCAGGATTCGATAAACCAGATAATTAACTATAACAATTAATAAGTATAATATTAAGCCGCTCAGTGTATCAGCCTATGTAAAATGTCTACATTTATATCTGTAATTTTTTGGTGTACATAATGAAAGAGTATTATATTCTGAATACCGGTATTTTACATGGAGCGACTGCCTGTATGACCTCCACAACCCAGTTACTGAGTAACACGATACCCCTCGGTCTCGGTATGTAAAGATGGTCACCCATCCACGGACCGCCCGCGGCAAGCGTTGCTTAACCAGATCGATCGACCCGTGCGGCTGTTACTACTTAGCCACGAGCCACTAGAAAACTTTATGTACAAGTAAAAATAACCGTACATAGGCGTACTCAATGCCTTAGGCATGTCTAAGGTGATGCAGAGATAAAAAATAATAGGTGCAACTAATAGTAAATTAACTATGAACATTTTCAAAATCCACCTGTTATGTTAGTTTCGGGGAGTACGATACGCCAATTTTTGTTTCTAAAAATACTACAACAAATGTACATAAAGCTTCAGTAATAAAGTTAACAGTTTACTTGAATAACTACAAAATAAAGGCTAAAATCTAAATGACACATAAATAACATCAGCAATACCAAAAAGCATGCATATTTGGACCATGTTAATAAACCGTTCTCAATAAGGTGCTTTGTGAGGATTATTCTATAAAAGAATCGAAATATAATAAGCTATAGAGCGAAGTAAATTCTAATTCAAAGCTTATCACTGAACACAGTACATTTGATTGACAGCTCTAAGTTATCGACTGCTCTGAAGTTAGCACATAATAGCACAATACGAGGAATACAACATTCAAATGCAATAGACACATGCATAGTATGCACGCAATGGCAGGCTAGCCAGACGTTTATTTCGCCTAGACGAGAACAGCCTGCGCCTGGTGACGGACAGGCATCACCCAGAGTAGAACAGAAATCCTTGGGGCACTCAGATCTTGCACAATGTTATTAACAGAATAAAAAACGTAATTAACTTCAGGAGGGAGGTGGATTGGTTGGAATAACCACCGACGGCCGTCATGGTCCACGAACAATGGTCCACCTGAAGAACTAAGTGCGGAAACCAAACCAACTAACATAGTATGCACGCATCTTCTGGTAGAGACATATGCATCAAACTTACTATAATGCGTTATTGGCGTACGCGTATGTGATATACAAAATGATGATGTTTTTTTTGTGAAATAAGGGGCCGACATGGCGAAATAAATAAGTATTAAATAGATGGAGTCTATTAGTGACAAAACCAGGACCTGCTTTAATATTCAATTGACTTGGGCATGCACAGAGCGGCCAAGAAAAGCATCAGGAAATACAGTTTTTAATATCAACCTGACACTAATACCTACTTCCACCCCTGAGACCGGTCCACAACGAAGCCACCTACCACAATATATACCAAAGTACTTACGGAGTCTGTTTATAAGATTAGGGTTACGTTTCAAGTCTGCATGGATCCCACGCTCAGTCTTGAACCCTCGGACTTGTACAGCATACTTGAAGGTGCTGTCCATGCCTCCAGCGAGAAGGCCTGCGAAGTTATCTGTGAAACTGAACCTGGGGAGAGGGTGGGGGTTAATCCATTTCTGGGGTGATTGGAGTTGGTTTATATATTAATTGAAGTTTTCGTGTAAATTAACATGAACTTCAGTTGATCCGTAAACTAACTAGAGTCGAAATGTAAATCTAGGCAATTAATTAGAATAAAGTTGTATATTAATTAAAGTTAACATGTAATCAAATGATGTTGCGAAACAAAAACATGTAGTTAAAATTTACGTGTAAATTAATTGGACTGTACAAGTTATTTAGTTGAAGTTGACACGTAAATAAATTAGAGTTAACAAGTAAACTAAGTTAACGTGTAAATTAATTGTAGTTGTCATGTAAATTAATTGAAGTTAACATGTAAATTAACTCGAATTGAAGTCGTCGACCTGTAAAATAACTAGAGCCAAAATGTAAATCAATCACCAGTACATACCTGGTATTCCTCCCCGTAAAGTCGACGGTGACTGTGGGTAGTTTAGTCCAGCCATTCTTATTCTGTTCGAAGCTGTCAGACGAGATATGAGATACTTTTCTAACCGAAGCCAGATCTCGTAGTCGAGGACCGCATGGCTTCGTCCCTAATGTACGAAGCTGAATAGATTTCATCTCACTGAAATTACAACAAAATTAAAAGTTAAAGTTAACACTTAAATAAATATCAACTTTGTGCAAGTGTAAATTAAAGTTGCTTTTAGAATGGCTAGTAGTTAAAAAAATGTCCGTACTTCTTTACTATTAGAAGAAACAGGATATCAACTTTATGTAGATGTAAACACAGTTGATTTTAGAAAGACTAGCATAAACTATGTCCACTTAAACAAATATCAACTTTACGTCTGTGTAAATAGGGTTCATTTTAGAAAAACTATGCACAGCATAGTATAATCAGCTTAGAATGTTTCACAGCGACGAATGCACCAAGCGATCACAGTGCCGGACTGTGGGTTGGTGGATGTCACATATTTTCGAATTTTTGGGTCCAGGATATAAACAACAATAAGTAAAGTCTACGAGACTTAAACAATTGTCAACTTTATAGCCAAGTGAAAAAAGTATATTATATTAAATCAAATCAAAATATTTTACTTCACATAAACCTACATGGGCACTTATGAAACATCAGAAGCTCGGTGCATGGTTCCCATTGGTAGTTTCCTAGAGAAGAGCCGGCAAGAAACTATGCGGTTACTCTTTTAAAAATAATTGGCTTTTACAATGTTTTAAAATTACAGTGTTTATAGGTATACAGGTATATAGGTATAGGACAGTGTAGGCCTGTCAACAGGTACCTGGTACTTAACAAGATAGAAAATGGTCTACAAATCACAAGTCCGGGGCCATGTGTTTTCATGGTCTTCTCTTTGAGGAGTGGCTAGAGAGGCGCCACGGCGTCCTCACCTTCCGCCTGACGCAGGTCCTTACCGGATACGGTTGTTTTGGGAGGTTCCTGTTCCGGATAAGGCGGGAGGAAACGCCCGGGTGTCACCATTGTGTCGATCGCCCGGAGGACACGTGGAGCACAGGGTGGAGGTCTGCCCGGCTTGGGCGGAGCACCGCCGTGTCCTCGTGCAGGGGATTGGCGGTGGCGATCTCTCGCGTTCTGCCCTTTTTTTTATTTATTTAATCTTATCGCACAAAAGGTACAAAGGCGGGCTTAATGCACTTAATGTTTATTTTTTTTGTTTCCGGGGTGGAAAATCCTCATGGATGTCCGCCGCCCTGGGGCGGGCGGCGGGGTCTGTCAGACTCTTACTGACTAAAAACCAACCCGGTGTTCCATCTCACACCTACGCCGGGGGTCGCGGGATTGTACGATCTTTCCGCAACCCCCGACTGGTGCCGGCCGTTGCGGGCCTCTTTTGGGTCTGGGGGGGAGTGAGGTGTTTGACTCCCCCCGCGACGTCTAAGAGGGGCGCGCGTGGAACACTACGCACCACCACCTCGGGTCCTGGTGTGTGGGGGGCGACGGACGTCTCGCGTCCTGCCCTGGTCCAAGCCATGGTACGGAGTGAGAGGGCATGGGAAGCGAAGGAGGAGGCGGAACGCGTGAGGGAGAGGCAAAATTCGCGCCCTCACGCCCCTAGCCGCCGCAGGAGACGCCCTGGGCGTCGGGAATTCCAGGCCGATTCACGGCCACCGCAGGCGCGGGTTTGCGGACGGCGAGCAATGGTTAGCTCGCCGTCCGATAAGGACCAGGCCCGGGTCGATGGCACGTTGTCATCCACGCGCGCCTCAATGAGATGTCAGCAACAATGACGGGGTCCGCTAGGGCCGATGCCTGCCAGGGTTGCGGGAAAGAGTTACCGTGGCCCCTGGCACAGGCAACTGAAGGAACACGGGTGGGTTAGCTTAGGAACAAGGACTAAAATTAGAATGGCTTAGCTTTAAATTTCTTTATTATCAAAAGAAACACAAAATAAGGCCTTGTAATGTAGTTTACATACAGTGGGGCTTGTGGCTAAATAATAATAGCCGCACGGGACGCTCGATCAGGTTAAGCTACGCTTGCCGCGGTTGGTTCGTGGATGGGTGACCATCTTTACATACCAAGACCGCTCCGTGCCTCTGAAAGCACGTTAAGCCGTTGGTTCTGTTGTCATTCTTTGATCTTTGACAGTCGTTACGGGTAGTCAGAAGCCCGAAAGTCTGACAGCCAGTCTTACCAAGGGGTATCGTGTTACCCAGTAACGGGGTTGTAGAGGTCAGATAGACAGTCGCTCCGTGTAAAATACTGATATTCAGCTGCATCCAGTTAGACTGGAAGCCAACCCAAACCTAGTTGGGAACATGCTAGGCAGGTGATGAATATAGTTTACATACAAAACAACATTCATCATATTATGATAAATTTAATATGATATTGTTGGCTTTTATCATCTTTGTAAACATAATGTAGTCAGATTCAAGACAGTAAATAAGAAATGGACAGTGTCATTGTATGACAGCACTAGCTTCTGACCGCAACTTCGTCTGCGTAAAATTTCTTTTGTCCCCAACACCGCATCGTATCGCATCGCCAACCCGAGTTATTACTTCGTTTTCGCTTAGCGTTCTTGCATTTTTAAAATGAGTTCAAAAGGGAGGAGGTTCTATGTATGCTTTTTTATGTATGTTCATCGATCGTTTTTCAACAATTGAAAGCCGATTTTGAAAATTCTTGGTAGGGGACGCTCGCGCGGTGGTCCCATACGAATTTTTTCATGTATGCTTTGGTTGTTTTTAAGTTAGCTTAAATAATCCGTAGGTATTTAATCCACTTTGTGTATGTTGATGATGAAAACTTCTAGTTACTGTTGTTTACATACCAAATAGTGGTGTACGAATGCGTGTGGGGTAGGTACGACAACAAAAAAAACAAAAAAAAACCCCTCCCAAAAATACACTACAAAGTGAAAAATAACTTGAATTTGGGAAGTTTTAGGTTTTGTATTATGGTTTTTTTTTTTTGTAAAAAATAAATGTTTCTTTCTGCTCGTCACTTAAGGGTTGTGGTGTGACGTTAAATAGCCTATAACCTTTCTCAAGAACCGGGCGATCAAATTCAAAATGAATTTTCATAACCCAACATTAGTTCCAGAGATTAGCGCATTCAAACAAAAACAAACTCTTCAGGTTAGGTTCAAGGGTTATAATAATATGATAAACTAAATATTATGAAAGAGGTCTTTACTCATTCAATATTTTAATAGTTACTTACTTGAGTGTGATTTTGATATAAAATAAATATTATTTTAATTTTTTTTATTCCAATTTAACTCCCGTCCCAGCAGTGGCGGGAACCATAAAGGCCGATTATAAAATTAAAGCAAATCAATTAAAATTGTAATCTATCAATAAGAAATAATTGAAAAATACCTAAGACATTTAGCCCGTCTTTGTATCTTTTTTGTTGCATTCAGTTTAATCATTAAAATGATTCTGCTAAAATGATTTAAATGATTAAAGCTTTTCGTAAATGTTTACATAGTAAACATTTTGGTAATTACTTTTCAGTTCATATGAGAATACTTTTCAGGTTTATAGAAAATAAAGCAGTCATACAGGGTCAATGCTCTTTGCAACCGTTTATTTAACTAAACTATTGTAAATAGTAATACCTTATTTTATAGCTACATTTCATGTTCAAAGTTTCAGTAAGGTGACTTACTGAAGCTCTAAGCATTAAAGTTATTCAATGTTAAAATTATATTCAACAAAATTACATGATTTTTCAAGCAACTCATCTTAATATGTATGCTGATTTAGCAAAACGAAAATTTGTTTGAATAACAAACATAATTTCAATGAGAAAACTAAAATAGTTATTTTTAACATGCTTTTGTATGTAGAAGTTTTACCATAGCATAATCAGCCTATAATGTTCCCACAGCTGGGACACAAGCCTCCCCTCGGTGAGAGGGAGTGGGCCGTAATTCACCATGCGGGCCGTGCAGGTTGGTAGATATCACGTGTCTTTGATTTTTTGGTTCTAGGACATGCCTGTTTCCTCACTATGTTTTTCCTCCCCCATTTTGAGAGCAGTTACTGTTGTGATGAAATAATTAACACAAAGTAAAACACCTGACTGGGTTCGAACCTACAACCTAAAACTCGGTAAGTCGCGGCCGTTACCACTGGACCACCACTGCTTTACCAATGCAGTTAATTTTGCTTTTTTTTTTTTTTAACTATTGCTTACTTTTAATGTGAGTGGTTTAAGTCATCATCTGCCTAGCCTTTTCCCAACTATGTTGGAGTCAGCTTCCAGTCTAACCAGATGTAGCTGAATATGAGTAATTTACATAGAGTGACTGCCTATCTGACCTCCACAACTGTTACTAGGTAATTATACATTACGAAGTACCTATATGTCATACAACATTTGTTTGTCCTTTTATTACAAACTTTACTTTTTCACATTAGTTTCCTCCTGTTTTGTTACAACTGTTCATATTCTCAATGTTTAAATGGAGATCATGCCTAACAATAGAATTTGTTTACACTTGGAAACAACTCTAATGAAAACATTAGTGTTAACACTAATAACATAACCTTTCTTACATAATACTGTGCCTTTTATTTTGTTTATACTAACATAGCTTGTATATACTTTTAGAAGCCAATAACTTTTAATGTGTAGAATGTTAACAAATACCTTAGAGAACTACATAACTTTTACATAACTAGCAATAATATTACCATATTCAGCCTTGTCGGCCAACTATACATACCTGAATACATTCTTATCAAAGTTCCTGATTGTTTCTTCAAGACTCTCTTGACAAATTATTGCGTCATAAATTGCCACCGAAGCCTCTTGCCCCCTCACATTTTTATTTTTCCCGCTATTATGTTTCCGATGACGGAAAAGACTTGAATATCTTGAAGATAATTGGCTAAAACTAACTAAAATCTGCAATGACAAAAGGTTATATTTAGTGACAAAACAGTTTTCGTTTTTATACAGAAAATTATTGTTTGACCACTTCTGGTGACTATTGATGTTTATTTACCTGGTTTTGGGTGTTTAATGAATTCAATGAGAACATGTTACATGTAGGTGGTTATTATTGAGTGTGTTTTTCATTGAAGTGCACTCGAATCGAAAATTTTGTAGGCTCTTTCTCACGTCAAAACTTAATTTTTGTAGTGAAAAAAAAATGGCTGTAGTGTTGGGCTTTCCTATGAATATTCGAGCTACCACAGAGTCACTTTAAAGTTACTAAGTGGATAAGCGGAATTATTGCCATGAATTCATGTTTCCTTTTGGCCTTTGGTAGACGACCTCTATTCAAAAGAAAGTGAACAGTTTTTAAGGTTTCTTGTTGTTGAATAATACAGTTAAGAAAATGCGGTTAGTCGAGTTAGTTTGAAAGTCTACTAAAAACTTAACTATTTAAGTGTCTATAGATGCTTGAGATAGTTGCAAAGACTACAATATATAGATAGTTGTGATTTCTTGCATGAGGTCACTTGGCGAAATTATAAGTAATATTATATTATTATTTGTAATCTTCGAAAAATACCCAAGTAAAATATAATGAATGTATTTTTTAAGTTTGGTTTAGCATGATTTTATTGTAATCACACAAAAAAGTGTGGGACATTTTGTGTAAAACTGTAGAACTTTGTTTGCATTGTGATTTAAACAAAAAGTTTGGAAAATATGGGTAAAGCTATATATTTCGAAACAACAAAAAAACACAAACAACAGGTGAAACCATTGACTTATAATGTTTTTCCTAGCTCAATGGGTGAAACATTTTCCTAGCTCAATGGGTGAAACATTAAAATAATGATTTTGAATAAAAAATATTATTCACTTTTATAGTTTTCGAACAGTCAGTCATTTAATTTGTGCTCTGCATTGTCTATGCTTTATTTGGACAGTAGAATCCAAAATGGCGACGAGCGATGACGAGCCTATGCATTTATATGAAGTTTTTCAAAACTGTTTTAATAAAATAGCTAATAAACAACAAGGTGAGTGAGAAAATGCATACCGTGGCTCGTCTCTCGTTCCTCGAACAAACTATCGCGGTTCTGTGAAGTGTTTCATTGTGAATATCAGTCATAGTGTTTGCGTGTTATGCCATTACTGTGTTGAAAAGCAACAGCATTTTTTCAAAATACGTTCCTAAAATCCAACCTACGCGTATTTAAAGCAGTGGTTAACCTTCTGGAATAATTAACGTATGCGTTTTAATCATGTAGGATGCCCTAAGAACGCTTTTTAGGCGTACAAAGGCTATGTTTTGATCGTATACTACGACACCAAATGTGCCTGTACCATTGTGCTACAGCGATTTCAGTGCGAATCTGAATTGTTTCACGGGATTTATTTGCTTTGACGTCTTCGCTCACGACTGGGTAAGGTAAACCTATCATTTCCATCATGAAAAACGATATTTTTCGGAGATTTATCTCAAGAAAGAAGTGGTCTTGTCGTATGCAAGTTTCTTGATGCATTTTTTTTTCTCGTTCGCAAGTTCCAATGGTCACAACGTTGTCAGCCTGCTCTGTAGAGGTGTACACGGGAATTTAGTTTGCGAATCGTTGTTTTTATGTTCTCTTTGTGCCAATGTTTACAGCGTATTTTTTTTGTTTATTTACACACGTTAGGCGCGGACTCCGAGCGTCTATGGAATCGACTATGTGCGTTAGGCATGCACTATTAAAAAAAGTAACTACCTTGGGAATATGCTAGGAATTTTCTGATGAATATTATTGATGAATGTTGCATGGTATGTCTGCCACACCATGTTTTTCTGTTCCACTTAAATAATTTGATATTGATCTAAATGCATAAACTATGATTCAGTTTCATGCTACATTGAAATAGTTATGTGAATCATTAACACTAAGATCAAAGTTCTGTTGTTTGCTTCTTGTTATAACTATTTCTATTTATTTTAGGACATTCCTTTTATTTATATTGCTGAATTGTCACTACCAATACCACATTACACTTAAAGGTTATGTTTGTTTTGTTCAGCTGTTATTCTTACAAGAAAATTTGAATTAGAATAATAATTATGTTAACCAAAACCAACTAACTACTTATTAGTCAGACAGGTTAACAATTAGTTAGACCAATAGTTTGTAAACCAGCCGGAGGTCATAACCATAATATTACATTTTGGATGTTAATTTCTGACATAAAGATACTCCTATAACATATTTTGTGTTTCCAGATACAAGCCTAGCTCAAGTACTGAAAAACCACATTTTGTTTTAACACTTAAACATTAATCACCTAAAATGATTGACCGATGGAGAGCCGAGCTACTTCTATGTAGCTCAAATATGAATCTTTTGCATTGTGGCTCCATCATAAAATATTGTGAAGAAGGCTTGCATTCTCATTCAACCTTTGTCAATCATGAATATTTTTTCTTTCTTATTATTTTCTTTATTCCTGTTGTACTTGACTGGTTCCAAAATCAAATCATTTATTTATTTAATATGATTTGCAAAGTTATTCATTAGTTATTGAATTAATTGCTATATTTCCACATCAAAATTCGCCAGAAGATAATGTTTAAAGACATTGTTTTCCTATTCAACTTAACCAGGTACTGAAATCAAGATTAGTCTTTTTCTATGGTTGGTTTAATGGTTCTGAACCATTGTTTCTGAATTATTTGTAAACTCTAGTTTGTATGGTTGCCATGGGGCAAGATACTATCAATGAAATGTTTTGTGCCAGTCCAATATGCCAATTGGAAATGTTTAAATACCTGTTCTACCTATAATTTGAAATTGGCGCCTGTTTTGAAAATGCGCCTAATTTATGACTACCTTACTGGCTGGGTGGTAAAATTCATTACCACTTTTTCAAGGTGAAAAGCTACAAAAGACAACCCTCAAAATGCCTAGTCTTCTCTACTTCCTAGAGTAATCATGTGTGAGTGGAAGGAAGAAGCAGTGGTGAAACTAGTGGGCTACCTGAGGGGCAATTCCCTTATTTTTAAGAATGATCGCATTCTAATCTCTGTCTCAATCTGTCAAAAATTGTATAGTGTTTACCTACATTTTTGACATTTGACTGTCGCTGAGTTGAGATTGCGACTTGATTTTGAATGTTTTTAATTACGGGAATTGCCCTTCAGATTGTTTGCTATTCTATGGCTTTAAATAAAAATAACCCCTGAAAAAATATTATTTAAATTCATAAAGATAAGTAAACCCAAGAACCATCATCCATCATAATAATTTCTTATCAATGAGAGTGGATTCAATCAGTTTTCCAGAACTGCTCAGCTGTGGGATTTCATAGGCACAGATTTGTACCGTGAAATCAGATAAGAAAATTCAGTAATATTACAATTTTTTCTCTTCATGTGGGCCAAAACATCCATATCCATAAAAACCATGTTTAAATCATTGTGGATTTTAAATTTGTTATTAGCAGAGCACACTTGTGTAAATAGTTTTGTTACAATGTAAATAACTAGAAATTACAGTTGGAATTATATCTTTACTGTTTGGCCATATGGTTGTAAATTGAGTATAGATTAAGTAGAGTATTCTAGCATAAAATGTAATTGTCTATGAGGTTCCCGAAAGACGGATTAAAAAAAAAATATTGTAATGGAAATTAGAATAATTGTTTCTAATATCACTACTTACTCAAATTATCCAATTTTTCTAGGTCATAGCATTCCCGTGTTAAGATCGAACGTGCTACCCTTCGATCAAAAAGTTGAGGTCTAACGCCCTGCGTCAATCAGCTTATTATATAACTTACAACCTTAAATTCTCTTGTGTCAGCACAAGCTTTACGGGAAATACCTTCTTTTTTTTGTTATGCTCTGTATTGCCAATCAGTGTTTGTAGTGGCGTAATCTGGGGCTCAATGTGCCACTCACGTAGCTAAGTACGTGTAAGTATATTGATTCGAGAATCTCAACTCGTCCTTCTAATGCACTATGTCACTAATTGCTGCTTTCCTTTCACCAATGTTCTGTCAAAGCCTCTTTCGCGTCAAAACATCGTCTGTCATGTCATCTAGGTATTACCTGAGTCCGTAAAAGCAGCTTAGCAGCAACAGACAAGGAGGAGTCAACTATGCAAGCTTTGCCTTCGCACACACAGCAGTCAAAAAGCTTTCATAAGCCTGCTCAGAAAGCGCCGTTTCTGCCCTTTTGTTCATAACGAAAAGTCAATTATTCAAATTAGGCTGATAATCAGCACTTTTTGAACCTCAAAATTACACAAGACAGTCCCACAAAAGGCCCGCCCTTTACCCCTGTGCTTTAGATGGGAAGAAGGGCCGCAACAGACTCCCCAGGGGCACAGCTGTCTGCTTAGTTAGGAGAACTTGGTTCTATAAAATAGTTACGTGATAATAAAAGAAAATGTCTTCAAACTCAATTCCTGCCAAATCTCTCACTACCCAATAATAAAAAACCACATCAATACTGTCCCATCAGTTCCCGAGATATGTTGATACACGACACAAACACATCGATGGCAATAAAACGTTTGATTTGTCCGTGCGACCTAGAAACGCCTATTAGCTATATTTTTAGTGTGACTAGTGAGTCAACGGGCATATTATATCAATTAATACGTTCCTCACAGTTATGTCTGTGAATTGTGAAATTGTGATTTATTTGCGTGTATAATTGAAGTGGTTTTGATGTATCAAATCGGAAGAAATCATAAATTTATGCTGTGGTACGTACTATGTATTGCCTTCTAATTGTTGTGCTTCGGTTTGAATGGTATGGTGCGAGTTCAAGTTTTTTCCCCTTGTTCCTAAGAGGTCGACACACTGCGGCACCTTTGTGGATGCTGTAGCCTTCCCTGAGTCTTCAAAAAAGAAATGCGTACTCCGATGTTCAAATACCAGAGACGGACGGCAAGGGAGGTACCGCCTATGCCTGTAAATCTACTCAGTCACTTAATATGCATTCTTACCGTTTCTCCTACGTTAAGGCCCTATGTGCAGCAATAGAATCTATTTCTTATGCTCTCTAACCAATCGGTCTGAAGCATGCTACCAAATCTTTTCTCGCCACTGTTTCAGTCATGCGGATGTTTTGAAGTACATTCCAAAATCCTCTATCGTCAAAAAGTTACGAGGACAATCCGCGTCAAATTAGAAACACTATTATCATTGAAGAATATCTATCCTTAATTAGGACTCATTCATTAATTAGAATAAATGATTCAATCATTATTTTATTAAATAATTATTTAATCGCAAGAACGAACTAGTTAACTATTTTATAATTCAAATTGAAATTGATAGGCTCGCGTTTCTTGACCAATGCCTTTAACTTAACTTTCAAAGCAAACCGGTCACAGACAACAGAACACTTAAAAAAAGCTAAATTTATGGCGATAACCTGGTTGGTCGATTTTCAAATTGAAATCGGCTTCCTGTGTAGTCGAGCAGATGTTATTGTTTACCGTTTAGCACGTTATAATCTGTTGCATCCTGATTAACTTATACAGGTTTGGTTTTTACAAATTTGGCGGTCCTGTATGTTTTGGAAGCGAATTTTATGGTTGACTAGCTGACCCGACAGTTGTCCTGTCCTATCCAATTTTAAAAATTGATACAAAATCCCATAGAAAAAAGGACGTTGGCTTTTCCCGTTTTGAAAAACCTAATTCGGACAATTACGAACATAAAAAAAAAATTGCCATATCGGTCCTGCCATTTTCAAGTGATGCGCTTACCAACGAATAGCAGTTTTATTTATATAGAAAACTATTTAATGTCATTCTTTTACTTACTGCTTAGTAAACGGCCCCACCCTTTAGTGTTTGATTATTGAAAAGTAAAATGATTAGGTACTCGCGAAATAGCAACAAGCGACGAAAAGTGACAGTAGGCCAAAGGTTAACTCTGAATGGCATTGGCGAGGAAAAGGTGTTGAATTCGATCCTATTAAAAAAACTTGTTTCCAAAAGCATTAGTGAACGTTTCCGAGTTTTCCGACATACTTAAACACCAATTAGCGGAGGCTATTTTTATAGTATAAGTACACAGTATTCCCTTGTTGTCAAACTCCCAAAAATATTATGAAAAATCTCGATATTGCATAATCGCCGAATGGATCCTGCCTAGTCGATGTATCGATATATTTTTTCTGCCGGCACAATTTAACGTGCGCCGTGTCCCGTTAAATTGATTTACTATCTGCAGACTACATCTATTTTGGTGAAGTATATTATATTGGTTATTTCTCTTGGTTTGGGTAATTTTTTAGGTAAAATGTAACTTTTTCCGCTATACGTTCAGAGGTTATGGCCTGTTTGACTTTGCGAGATGTTTGCGTTGTTAAAAGCTAAATTTTATGAATGAAAATGTTAGCAAAAGATTGCTCTGCTTTTAAAGATTCACTTGACCACAGTCGCTATTCGGCGAAGAAAAGCTTCGTCTTCTGAACTAACTGTCTGATAGCAGGAAGCGGGTTACTGGTCAATGCAATCTTCTCTGTATGAAAAGAACCAACCCATTGCTCCGTAGTGGGACAGTACGCTTCTTCGTTTAGCCACACAATCTTGCCTATCATTGCGGTAGACAAGATTGTGTGGTTAACAGTCCCCTGCCGCATATAGGTTTCTCGCAAAATCCACCGTAACGTTAGGTCATACATTTTCCCGCATCGAAATCACCTTCTTCATCGGCAGCAGTGTTAATGGCCCTGACTTACGAGTTGTAGGTCGTAGGTTCGAACCCAAGCAGGCGCTTTATTTTGTGTAATTTATTTTAACACCACTCTCAAAACGGTGAAGGACAACATGCTGAGGAAACCTAGAAACAAAAATTCGAAGACATGTGACATCTACAGGCCTGTCCCAGCACTGGGATCGTTATACGTTCTGCAGGTCGTCGGTTCATAGTTCATACCTATCGCGCGCCAAAAAATCAATCAATCAAAAGTATTGACAATAGTTACTAATCCACCTCACCCAATTGGGCAGTGATTGGCCTTTGACATCTTACATTTTTCAAACTTTGCATGTCTTAGGAACTGTCTTGATTACAACTGTACCTACTTTTAAAATAGACCTTACATTCAGTATCTTTGAGAAAAGTCAACTTTGTAGTCAGGGAATTCTGAGATATCCAGGGTCACATAAAAAAAATACGACCTGCCCTGTTGTAGTTGGAATATCTGGGATATTCAGACTCATGATGAATGTGAAAGTCGAGTCTGTCGGTCTGTCTGGCACCTTTACACCGTGTGTAAACTATTAAAGAATGGGTAATATTTAAACGAGTGACTGTAAATTAAAGTGTTAAGTGACAAAAATATGTGAGCGACTGACTGCGAGTGACGAGAAATCAACAGAACAGCAACTTACAAACATTAATTTGAGTTATGTACTTAAAATACAAAACGAGAAGCTTCACAATGTTTGAGCGACCTAATATTTGTTTGAGTGTCAACGTTACGCCCTGCATTTTTTTCAATATTTGGCAAATTATTTTTTTATACTGAGCGGCATTTTATCTTAAATAAAGAGTTTCGAATAGAAAAACCACTTGGAAAAATACTACAATGAGCTAACCTAAAACTAAAAATACTATACTGTACTAACTTAGCCTAAACTCAATTGGAAAAATCGTCTCTATCATAATATTGAAGTTGCCCTCTCTGTATTTCTAGTCGCTCACTTAGTAATTTAGTCGCACGGCTAGAATTTTAATATCTGAAATGGATTAATCACAACCCACTTTTAGTAAGCTCGTTCTAGATTTTATTATTAATCAAAATAATCAATATTCGTCGTTAGTTTAGTAAATTCATACCGCTCAAGTTATTAAAACAGTATCCCATCATCAGTCGCTAAGTTTTTTTTTATTCGTTCGTTTTATAATTCCCCTTAAAGAATTATTGACGAATTTAAGACAGGCGTCGCGGTCAGCCCTCAGCCCTCGTTGTTTTTGTGGTCGCAAGGGCTACTGCTTAACATGAGGTCCTGAGTCGGAAGAATGTTATTTAATGTTTCCACCTAGAATTTCTCAGTATCAGCCCGGTTGACGGCAATAGTCTCGCCCCCTATTACATGGGACATAAACAAAACTGGCCAAATGTGGGTATACATACCATACTACTACTATAGGTATACTACTGCATACTTTAGGTGCACTTCTGCCTTACCTTTCGGGAGATAGAGGCGTGATGTTATGCAATGTGGCTCAATATCGGGTCCGGAAAGTTCTAAACAGATTTGGACAAAATCATCGACACAGCCAGTTTGTCATAGATTTTCCTCAAAATCACTCAATTCCCACGACTTTATCTTAGAAATCTATACGTAGAACATGCAATAAAGTAATGTTTACTGAGCCAATCAATCAAATGCTTTGGACTATCGTCATTGAACTATCTTGCCGTATTAGGTGCAGGCTTATGATTGTACCCGTTATGTGAGTGTGGGGTAAGGCAGAAGAGGTAGCGTGTCGTGGCAGGGTGAGATGACAGTGATGGCGTTCAAAGATTTTCATTAGACCATGAAGCCTGCGATCATGATGAAATTAAAAAATCTTTTATGAAAACTAAAGAATCAGCACTTTTTGAACGTCAAAACTCAAAACTATAAGACAGGCCCCAAAACACACGACCTTCTCCACGCCCTAGTGTAATTTAGTTTATGGAATGAGCTAGAGATAACGTAGCGAAGTTTTGCGAGCGTGGTGCATATTAAAAGGGACAGCGATAAAACAATTGGATTTGCATCAAAATTTGCGTCACCAGTGCGAAATGGTGGGATGCGTGGTCCGAGCAATAAACTAGCCTCATATTCAACGTTCGTGAAGACTTGTCACTAAAGATCGATTGGTGATCACAGGATTGGTGGATTGGAGGATTGGTGGTCGTCATGAAACATTTAAGTATTTGCAGAAAATAGAGGTGTTACCAGTTTGGTTTATGTACAGTCCATATTCTGCCTTTTAAGGGTCCTGTTGTCTTTAAATGTTGTTCTTTCTGCAGTACACCTCATAAGCGGTAGCGACTACTCGGAAGTAGTCGCTACCGCTTATGAGGACACCAGTACACACTGTATAATGCAGTATTCAGTACCTGTATGAATTAATGTACCGCATTACTATGTTACATTGAGTTAGTTGTGTACCATTGACGAGCTTATACAGGTTGTGAAAAATGTGACATGCCAGGTGTTAATAAAATGTGACTGAACAGCGTTGGTTTTAGAAGAGCGTCTCCAATGACCATGCTTCTTTCCTTCATAATCCCATTGTTGATCATTATTAAAAACCATGGCATTCCATTAAAGCTATTCCATATTACTATATATGTGCTAGACTCAAGTCGCAACATCAGAATTCCATATGAAAGAAGAGAGAATGATTTCTCGGCCAATTGATTCCATATGAAAGAAGAGAGAATGATTTCTCGGCCAATATCCGTCTTTTGACTATCATCATTTTCTACATTTGACCCCATTTATATCATCCTTCCTACTCTCACTGTACCGTGCTATTACCAATCCATATCCTAATGCTATGACAAAACCACAACTTCACTCATCTTATTATGCTCTGACTCCACTCAACAAGCAAAGAATATAAGTGTCGATAAAAAAGAATTCAAAGCATGCGCACTGGGTATCTGTTTAATATACTATGTACGGCAAATCATTTGCATAATATTATATCGCCATGTATTTGCGTGCATAATATATTAATTGTAGTTTTCCATCTTCTGCAGAAATATTGTCGTACAAATAGCCTACTAGTCTACTTGCATCTTTGATGTTTTTTTAACCTGTTCTGTTATAGATATTCTTCTGGCTTTAAGTTGCCCCTACCAAATTCTGTGTAAGCGGATAAACTCTTATGTTGCATCTATTCATTGATCGCCGGTGTAAGCTCCCAGCTTTACATACTAAACCGATCGACGAGACCACGCCATAATAAATAGGTACGGGTTTTTGAGTGGATGCGTTCTCAAATACCAACCTAAACTGTACCCTAAACTTAGTGCTAAACTGTTGACTATGAATTTTGCTGTGAGGGAATTGAATCCCCACAAGCACTTAGCCAATGTACCAATTGAGAGGCAAAGGACGACCAAACGCTATGATAGCTACATTGAAACTGCTGGGTAGAAGCCGCCTCTCTTGATTTCACTACGCGAATAAGCGATGCTGCGGAGTGGTGGGTGAGGAAAACTCCACCAATAGAAATAGCTCCATTAAAAATATTCTATTGGTGGATTTTCGGCTTCATCGCGCGGCTCTGGTGGAAAGCCAGTCCAAAAGTCATCCTGTCAGATAGTTTAAAACACCACACTGTAGAAACAACCCGCCAAATATGGAGTGTCACGTATGTTTATTGTAAAGTGTTACACGGAGGGTATTAATCATTTTTGGACGGCTGTCGTGCGATGACGGCACTCTTTAGAAGGCTCATTTGCTGGACTGCCTCTTTAGTCCGGTGGTTGCAAATGAGACTTGTGGATTTCTTGGCTAGAGATTAAGCAGGCCAAGTGTGAGTTATAGGGATTTGTGCACTGATACGGTTTTGAGTAAGCAGGCGCCTAGGCTTAGCGTGCCTGTTGCCGTTTGCACTCCTTTGGTATAAAACCCTAACAATATGCCCTTCGCAGAGCTTACTTTTCAGAAGTGAAATTGGGAATAACTACCAATGTAGATGGATTACAGATTCCTGTACCAGTATAAAATTATTTTGTGACTAAAGAGCAATATTATATTCCGCCTCAAATAGGTATTCTATCCGAAAATAGAATCCACCCTTCCAGAAAACGTATACTGTGTTCGGAAACGTGGTCTTTTTTTAGTAAAACCTTAAAAGGTGCTTCGGTTTCGACCTGATTGTTAATAAAGCCAAGAAATTAATCTTTTTACTCATTTAGATAATAATATTTTTTTCTGCGTAATTAAATGTAATCGTAATAAAATTAAATAATGTCGTGTAATTGAATTATTATCGACCGAGCTGTGCACCCGCTATCATTTGTTTACGAGTGACACTTGACTTTGTATTGTTTTGTGATTACAATGTGCTAACTAATTAATTTTCTTAATCTGCGCAGAAATTGATTCCTCTGAGTAATAAGATTTACTTATTTGCAGCAATTATACTTCCAAGAGCTTTAATGATGTTTTAAATGATTATAATTTAGTAATAAAATTTTATCACTAGCATCTGCCCTCGACTTCGTTCGCATGGAAGTCGTAAGACACCACAATATCTATACTAATATAATAAATAAATAAATAAAGCGTCTATGCCACGCGGAATGGTACCTCACCCTCATAGGCATGCACAGTTCGGTTCTCGTTGGGCGGCAGCCCTCGGCCATCGACCCACCGCGTTGCATCGCATTGCATCGCCCGTCGCCCGTCTCTTACTTAATTTTCGCTTACCGTTCTTTCTGACTTTTTATTTTTGCGCGGCTCCTCAGATCTTCATTTAGATCATAGCGTGATGTTTAATAGCCGTCCTCGAGAATTGGGCTATCAAAGAATTTATTCAAATCCGACTGGTAGGTAGTTCCAGATATTAGCGCGTTCAAACCAACAAACTTTTCAGCTTTTATATTAGTATAGAATAGATATTTGCCGTGTGTTGAATTTTGTGCTACGTACAACGCAAACCAGTGCTGCAATTTGCAAAAACGTTAGAAAATTTTGAATTTAGCGGGCTACATTGACGGATCCCCCATAATCAAAATGCCGGTGACCAATGAAATATTTGAGAAACATGATCTCTCCAATGATTCCTCCAATCAAGGTCGTATGGGATATTGTGAAAAACATCACGCATGATAAACGGATTGCCGATAACACTAGTTTGAAATAGGTACAGGGCTATCCTCATAAAATCCCTAAGCTTTATCTTTCAACACCTATGGGTAGAAAGTAGTGGCCTAAGTTATGCCGGGAACCAAACGACACGCAAATAATTCAAGTCCAACCATGTGGTTAGGGCGACACGTATTTCTGCCGCTAAGCACCATCAATTCAGATGAGATTCGATCAGATTAGATGAATCAGCTTAGCCTCTGCGGTGCCCAATGTAACAGCAATTCACCTTGGTGTTACAGGTGTCTGTAAAGATCTAAACTACTTTCCACCAAGGCCCACGGCCTTTTGCCCAACCTATAAAAAGTTATAACCTATATAGGTTTAAGTTATAGTTATTATGGCTCACTCCCTCTCACAGAGAGGAGTCCTGCGTCCTAGCAATGGGAACGTTATAGGCTGATTATGCTTGTGCAGTAAAATAGTAGCTGGCTGCGCTAGACGTACCATTTAAATAACGACTCTCTTAAATACTATTTTAATACAAAAGAGGGTAAATAATATTTCGCCAAAAGACTTATTATCTCCCTCAATCTTCCACAAACAAAGGAACTTCGATACCTCTTATCTCCGACATTTGCCTCGCTGACTCCTGACCTAAGTATATGCGTACTCAGGTTATCAAAGACGTGTAAGTCAAGCGGTAATTATGATTGATGTCCCGATAGTACTTAGTTATAGTTTCACTGAGTGGTGATAAGTTGTGCCAGTCAGTCTGAGAATACTCGTGAACTAATTTAGATTGGAATCCTGTATTTAGATTGGCCAATTCTGAGTATAGAACATCTCTAAAAAGGAAGACTGGACATTCGAAGATAGTCTGTTTCTGTAACGAAATCTGTCAAGTTAGCTAATAATTTGGTTGTAGTTATTTAGAATTTGAGGCTACCAATCGTCAAAGTCGTCAAAAATCCAGGGACTCTAATTATGTTTCGAGAAACTGAGGAATATCTTTGAATGTCTATTTTATAGGACTGAAAGAAAGAAAGAAAAAGTGTTTATTGCGACTCGTACAGGAAGTGCACAAACTAAATTATAAAATAAAAAACCAAACTATAACTGAAGTATTTAAGTAAAGATAGGATATACAATGTTTCCAAATGCTATGTAGGTGTAGGTTTTTAATTTATCGAAGTTTCAACAAATGGTATCTTTTCTTCCATTCAATCTTTTCATGTCTTCAATAAAAACGCATTCATGAAATAAATAAATTAAAATTAAATTTCGAAATTCGATCGCGTTGCTATTGGTGGCTGCGCTGTCCAATAGCAGATCGGCGCGGGCGCAGCTGAGCAAATACACGTATTCGATATGAATTAGGTTGTAATGACACGAGAGCTATACGCGGTTAAGTATTTATGTTTTTGATGATGATTTTTATAATTTTTTGCAGTCTTGAATAATTTTACTAGATCATCAAAGTACTTGGAAAAGTGTTTACTATCGGCGTTAATTTTCTTGATAGAAACGGATGTTTTATTCCAATAATTATACATAAGTGTACATTAAGATTTTTTTTATTATTATCGTAAGCCTTTTGTGGAAGAGAGGACTTTGCTGCTACAGGACAAAGGTCTCTTTTCCTTCTTTTAATTTTTCTCTTTTGCAGCCTGAGCCAATCATCTAAGTAGAAGGAAATATTTTCATAATTGCGTTAAAAACAGCTACTTAATGTGTTAGCTAGTTGTATTAAGGTAGAAAAGTAGTCCTCGTTCCAACTTCGGGTGGACTGGTGATCAGGGGGTCTACTCTAAGCACGAAGTTCTTAGTTTCGACCGAAGTACGGGTGTTTTCTACTTCGTATCACCTACGGACTTAAGATTAGTTCAAGGCCCGAACTAAGAATGAATGGCAATGGATGTTTTTGCCCGTCCGAAAAAGTTAATTAATGGGGAGTAGGGTTCATTTCGAAATATCGTACTACTTTCGGACAGGCCCGTATCTTCGTTAACGAGCTTAGGGAGTAGACCCCTGACTTGATGAATGCTGACTGCCTGCCTTCAACACCTTTCTTAATAGTTAAATTAAAACATCCATCTTGATTTTAGGATTGGTTTTGATACATTCACCCAAAATAAATTCCTTTATTTTTCTAGCTGCATCATCACTGACATACGTTTAGCTATATAATAATTAATATACCTACATTTGAAGTAGTTATCATTAAAAAACAGATCAATGACAATACGGTAACAGTATCCCACTGATTGGGCGTCCCCTTTCCGATAAAACTGTTTGTTATGGGTCGATTGCTAGCTTCGTCATCACATCAACCGATTGAGTGGGTCAGCCATTTGATTTCTGAGTAACTAACGACTGTTAATGGGTTTCGAGTGCTAGTGGCTGGTCCTGGTTTCGAAGCATGATGAGTTTTTATTGCTCTGAAACTGCACATGCTGGCTCATTTGTGGAAATTTTGAGTTCATCAGAATTTGTCTGATTTTTTTTAACTTAGGTTACTACTTTCTTTCACTTCGGTCCACATTTTTGTTAAGTTCAGTACCAGAACCTAAAATAAACACAGTACAAAGTACTGTCACAGAGAAAAGTTTTAAGCACGCTCTCCTGAAAATATTTTTTTAAAACTAAAAATGTTATTCTAATTTCTTATTGAACTATAAGATATCAATCACCAAGCACGCGACAAGACGACGGCGAACTTAAAAAATCTTGATTATTATCTGCACATTAATTAACGCCTTATTAAAAATTGTTTAGCAGGAGCTCAAAGTAATGAGTGGTCACTTATTATACGACAACTAACAAGATAGCTAATATATTATGAAAACGTCAAGCGTTTTTCTACATGACAATTAAGTCTGATCTCCAGATATGGTGAACGTCACTTGTTTTCACACATACGATTAATTACGTCTAAATCTAAGGTCTTTCTGTTGTAGCGTTCTGTTTACGACCTAAGATTCAATTAAAATAGTACATCATAAGTTCATATTACAACAACGCCTGTAATCCGCGATGGGTTAGGCACTGCCTCGTTCGTCTATTGGTAGCGCTACCGCTAAGCAAGAGGTCCTGGGTTCGATTCCCAGGTCTAGCAAGGTGTTAATGGAGTGTTCTATCAGTAATTTCTCAGTCACAGCATGGAGTCTGGATTTTGGTCCGGTTGATGGAAATTGGCCCCTAATATATGGGACTTAACGTAAAAGGCGAAATTTAGGTGTACTATAGGCACACATTTATAGCCTTTATTAAAATCTAGCGATTTATTAATTCTAGCATGTTTTAAACATGATTGGTTCTGTATCTTGAACAGACGTTTTTCATGTTTCTCTTGACCTGACGTGTTCCCAGAGTTCTCCGTAATTAATTTTTCCAAGCGTTTACTTTCAAGTTATTTCATGGTATTTTCGTGTTGGTATAACGGTATCTTACGCGGTTAGTTTTTTTTTAATGAATGCCTCTTATTCCCGATTTGAGGCTATAATCTGTTTGAACTGGTTTTCTTTTACTTTTGTAATTTAATTTGAGGTGTTTATTTTTATTTTTATCTCACGTTCAGTACACGATCTTCTATTTGAAAAACCAAAATCAAAAGTCATTTACTCAAACTAGGCTGAGAATCAGCACTTTTTGAACGTCAAAATGACAAAACAGTCCCCCGCCACGCCCGCCCTTCATCTCTTCCTAGTGTTTTAGCTGGGAAGAAGAAATGGCGCAACAAACTCCTCAGCAGCACTGCTGTCTGTTTAGTTAAGTTGAAATAAGTCAATTGAAAAAGAAACAAATCGGAATAAACCAAAACATTTTTAATCAAAAACAAACTCTCATTTACCACCTTATTCCTATAAAAACAAGACTCAAAACTAAAAAAGAACAAAATAATTGGTATTAGCAATACAGCCTTTCGTGCGTTGCTACATGCATGATGCGCCTACGTCTATTTTTTATCATATTTACATAGAGCTTTGGCTTGTAACTAATACTTATTTACTTTGTCCTACTGTTTAATGGCATATTAACGTTAATTTGTGATGGGAATTCAAGTAAATACTGAACTTAACAGGTGCTTGTTATCTTCTGCTAGTTTTAAAGTCCGCGAAGTATAAATTATAACACTATCAAGCGTCTATAGAAGAGACAATCGATTTCGTATTCCTACAACGACTTTCAACAGAATTACTTTTCGGTAGTCTTCGTCTGTCCCATACATTTTAGACATTTCCATCATCGTTTTCGATAGATTGTCAATTTGTCTAGACCCTCAGCTTTCTGAACGCCAAGTAATTTCATCTGATGGTAAACTTGATGTTATTTCGTTCAGCAAAAAAATACATATAACATGTTATTTGACTGCAGGCAAGACTTGATTAGTCTTACCTATGGTAAAAGAAGAAAGAAAGAATGAAAAATATGTTTATTTGTCACAGAAACACGTGCATACAAAAAAGCTCTAATAATTAAGAAAAAATAAGAACAAAAAAGATCTATAATCACGAGCACAATACAGAAATAGTCGCCAGCTGCACGTCATGACTGTGACAAAAAGACTTCTAGTCAGCATGATGCTATGCTATGGGGGACCCACAGCACATCGCTGATTGATTTGTAAGTTTTCTAACCCCTTGAAGTCCCAAGTGGTCTGTCTGAAATTCTGTCCAGAACTTCGCACTGATTAGGTATTGTATCTAGCAAGTAATTTAGATCAATGTAAGTAGATGAAAATATCTACATTATGTCTAGATAATTCTTTTAATATATTACATTTAGGTACTGCAGAATTTCTCAGTAGCAGCCAGGAGTCTGGAGGTGTGCCTGGTTGATGGCAATAAGCTCGCGACCTATAACAACTTGGACTCAATTATAACTGGCAAGATTTGGTAGTAGGTACTATAAGTAGGAACATCTCTGCTTAATTCTTCGATGAAAACGGGCGTGATTCTATATTTGTTTATGATCTCTTGTACGTTATCATTGATGACCTAATAAAGAAAGGAAAGAAAGAAAGAAAAATATTTTATTTGGGAATACTTACAAACAGTAAAAAAAACAAAAAAGGAAATTTTAAAACTAACCAAATTTACATTAAAAATAACAAGAAAATATAAAATAAACGACATGAATTACTGCAAAAAAATAAATACGCACTGCAATTCTGATCTCACGTTATCATTATTCGGACATATGGCCACTACTAGTAGCATAACATTGATGAAAACCACTTCCAAATCTCCTCATTCACCCGTAAAGATAGACGCACTATTTAAAACGAGACCAGCGAGTAAATAGATTCAGCCACTAAAAAAGCAGCCACACTCCCTTTGTTTGCCCCTCAAACATTGACTATACCCTCTGACCGGTGCTGCTGTTTACCCTTTGTACATAAGAGGGCTTAATTGAGCACGGAGCTGTATTTATTTAGAAACTTTAATTTTTTTTAACTAGCTTCGCGGTCTATGGTGTTTTTGTAAAGGGTAACTTATAAAATCTTTCAGGCATTTTTTTTGTTATTTGGTAGTACATCTGGAAATTATAAAATTCAGCGTAGTCAATTCAAGTTTTTAGTTTTTATATATGGTTTTAGCTTGAAAGGCTTTTTTTCCGATTACGTATGTCCTAGAGTGAAAAACCTAGATTTTAGGTGAGTGTCATTAACACATTCGTTATTTTGGTTATTCGTGCAGTAAGCCGCTATACTTTACTGCAAGAACATTTTTATCCCCTTTAAATAACACTTTTCTTGGCCACAAAGTTATAAAAGTTACTATCAACGTGTACATTCATGTCGAAAAGTGTATCGCAGAAAATCCTAAACCCCTCTCGTCTATGCACCACTAAAATCATAGCTTTAAAACACTTTTCCTCTTCACTGTACAGCCGAAAAAAAGTGCATATAATCCGAGCATCGCATCGTTCTTATTGAGTACAGTGGAGTACGAAAGCGTTAAATTTTAGCGATTAATCATATTAGACGCGGGAGGGTACCCCGTACTGTGAATCGTATTCATAGTCCTATGCATTTTGGAAACTAGAAACTAGTGAGAACCAAAAAGGGCTGTGAAAATGAAATCTGATGTATTCAATGTAGGTAGGTAGGTACTGCATAAAATGGTGTTCTGTTATTATTAAATCAGCTTCTTAAGAATAAACAGTGGATCTTATTCCAATTAATTATTCTTTTTAATTGCGATTGACAGACTTCATTGAAGCTTACTATACTTACTCGTTATTTAAATTATGACAAGAAATGATTTACATAAATTCCTTAGAGGTTGGGTTTTTTTCCTAAGTTCTATTTATCATCTTAAGGAATAACAGAAATTCTTTGAAAACGCGCTGTTTTATGTCCGTGTATCACATAAAATGGGTTCCAGAATGGTCACCTCACTATGAATACAGCCCAGCGCACCCTCTCGATCGCTCCAGTTCACGGTTGACAATATTTGTTACATTAACGACAAAAACACGCCGACTGTACTTCAGGCGGGGGACACCGACTTTTAACTATTACCGCTGTGACGCTATGCGAGAGAATGACAGAAGTTTTACTAATATGAATTCACAATTTATTGAATTTATTTAAAATGAGAATTTTATTCAAATACACACATAATTATGCACTCGGCACAGACTCGGACAGACTACAGATCGCTACTTCTCCGCGTGCGGATCACAACGATAGAAGGTACTTAATCAGCAGTTCAGAACAAGATATTATTAGAACAGCTGATAAGTACTAAAAACTTGATACAACAAAATTCAGTCGACCAAAGATTAGCATATTTTAGGAAATTGTTTACAGTAATTAAGTACAGTGGGGGATTAGTGCCTTCAGCAATAAATGACAGCATGAACAGCCAGAACGCAAAGAACGCGTCAATTTCTACACTTGTTTTACGTAAAACGAAACGCTAATTAAGAAAACCGCAATACTATCCCGGATTCAGAAACCATTTTAACCTTCAATATTTATATTTCTGTCAATATGATACTTCTGATTTTCCTGTCTTTTCCGCAAAGCGTGTCACGCGTGACGTAATGTCAGTTAACGCACTCGAAGCGTGCACGCGTACGATCGTGTTGCGCGTTGATTTGCGTGCAATAGTAATTGCAGTTTATGGATTTTTAGTTTATTTATTTTCCAAGATTTTTTGGGAGCCACAGAACGGTAAAATGTGGCTGAGAAAGTTACAGTAAAGCTAGAAAGTGGAACGCAGTAGTTTCTTCACATCCGTAGCAAACACGAGGGGTTTAAAAATAAAACCTGAAATATCTTGTAATTAATATGTTCTAGGAAAGTGACATTGTAAAAGTGCCTATAGTATATTATCATCAAAGTACTGAATTGAATACACAATAATTCCTGAACCTAAAAAAAATACTTAATTTATAGGTGTGCTTGCGTCTGCATATAGAAGTTTTGAAATTTTCCGGGTTGAAAATTACCTTACACACGTACATTCTTCTCCATCCTAAGTTCTGTTGTCTTTTTGGGTAAAAATATCAACGAAAATAGAAACTGGAATGGATTGTTGTAATCACATCGGCCCTGGACGACATGTTTTAAAACACAATTTTCACCAACGAATTTCAATTTTAAGTTAGGTATCTCTCGCTTTATTATTTTCCAACTACCCCTCACGTAACACAACATCTAATATCATTACCCTCCACATAATAAATAAAGGGATTGCTTGTAATAAACCAGATTCTTTCCTGACCAATCCACCGTGAAACTATGGGGATGAGTTACGACCCTGTACAGATTCATATCTGTCCATAGGGGATGATTTAGGGATCATCTCGGGGGTGAATTTTGTAGTTATTGAGTGGTTGGTAGGTATTTATTTTTTAATTGCTTTGATTTATAAGGATAATTTGATGTTGCCTAAAGGTTTGTGCTTAAAAAACCTTGATTCTCATTAGATTAGATCATTTTAAGGGTTGAATTTTGGAAAACCCTTTTCAATGTGTTTATATGTATGTAATAGAAAAAGAAGAAGTGCCTTTTGCACCCTATAAAGCTCTAAGGAATGATTTTGCCAATCATGTTTCAAGTTTGTCGTCATTAGTCTATGTTGTGCATTATTCAAGGGTAGGTATCTTAAGTCTGTACTTTTATAATTATGTACCTGTCCACAGAACAGATTTTAACAGAATTGTTTTTGCTTGAAACAGATACTACTTGAATAATTATATTTAATTGACTTATTCAAGTAGTAGGTATCAATGTTTCAAGCAAAAGCAATTCTGTTTTATTCGATATCAAAGATAAATACCGAAATTATTCAATTATGATTCTCTTTGAAGTCAACCAATTAGATTTCACAGTTAATTTGAAAGTATTCTTACTAAGAATACACAATTAAATAGCTGTCTACGTCTGACTCCCCTCGTATGATTACATAATTAAAGTTTCGAAAAATCCTTTTGGTGCATCTTTTCAACCTCTGTTAAATATAATCTTCTTCTTAATTTCAAATAGCCTTTATTAGCAATGTTAAAACTAACAATTTATTTTAAATAAAGGTTTAGACATCAGAAAACCGAAAATAATATTTGCATGCTATGATATAAGCTAAACATGTATGCTCTTTATTGTATTTTAAAAACAACTTTTCTTACCATGTTTTATGCAAATAAATATTACTTAATTACTTAGAAATCTCCAGATCGGTTTGCTGTTTGGCAAAGGCCACCCCCAGGCTTCTCCTGAGCTCACGGTCGGGGGTTTTTCCTCCATGTCCTTCCCGCATTCGTTTTCAAGTCGTCTCTCCATCTTTGAAATGGTCTTCTTCTTTCCTTCTGTGGGATACCATTATATTACGTCTGGCCCATCTTTCGTTTTTACTCCTGATGACATGACCTGCCCACTTCTATTTTAGTTTTTTAATTGTGTCAGTCACGCACGTCTGCTATGTTTGTGTTTCTTCTTATAAGTTTAAGATTTACTTGGTCTGTCTTTGTGTAATAAGAAACTTTAATTCACTGATTAGACTGACTGACTGGCATGGCCTAAACAGCTGGTTCTAGAAACATGAAATTTTGCGCTGGAGTTGCTTTTATTAAACAAGGATTTTTTAAGATTAATTCCCTAAAGTGGTGAAAGTTGTATGGAATTGTGTCCTTTTTGCCTTTCATCGGGCACGCAGCTTGGATATTGTAAATTACATGTTTCTATCAACAGTGGTTTCGGTCGTGCTGTAAATTGCGATAATTTCATGTAATTTGTCTTCTATCCAAAGCTCTACTTATTGTGAGAGATAGAATATTCATAATGCACACTCATATCCTTTACAGAAAAGAGGTGAAGATTATGCATCTGGTGAGCAAAATAATTCCCATCTAAACCCCTTTGTAAACAAAACGGCGGGCAAAAGCTAGTCAAACACTTAATATGACATATTGACAATTATGCGCGCCAACAAATTGACCGCGGCCACGTGGCGGTCGCGCGCCATTTTAAGTGTTCGTATGTCACTATAATTTACTAAGCATCCTTAATTTGAGGGTAGTCCTGTATGTTTTTTGATGCGGTTTGAAGTTAGTATTCTCTCTATCTGATTTACGAATGATTAATATTTCGAAAAGGTTTATGGTCTATTTATAAATTTAGTTAATGTTATGAATGATAGCCAAAAAAACACACTTTTCCTCATGTTTTTCACAGTAAATGTAGGCTAGTCTTATTTCCTTTTCGATCATTCTTGTCTTAAAAACAATTAGGTACTACTGTGACCAGCATTTTGTAATATCTTGATTTAAAAGGGTGTTCTTGGAGTTTCTTGCCCATTCTTCTCCATAGTGATCTACGTTTTGTAATGGGCAACTATCTTCAACGTGATGACTAAGTGCTCATACACACAGCGACACGCGTCAACGGCAGAGTCAACTGCAGTCGTTGACGCGTCGGCGACTGCCGTCGACAACATGCCGCTCGTGTATTGAGCACCGTACCCAAATACACGAGCGGCACGCTGTCGACGCCTGCAATTACCTCTGCCGTTGGCGCGTGTCTCTCGTGTGTGTGCATATACTGACCGACTCTTTGACAATTCAAAAGTGCCAGTAAATGTTTCAATGGAAATAAATGCTTAGACTTTTCCGTTTGAGTTTGAATTACCTACATTATTAAATACAATGTGTACGAGTGAACTCACACCTCTTTCTCTACTTGCCTCGTGCTACGATCCTAACACACTCCTTTAGCTTTGTCTATTTTACTTGTCATTCATACATCTGGACAATACACACGTGCTGGTTATTTGAAATACCCGAGAACTAAAATAAAAATAACTACTAGCTTCGCGACTTCGTTTGAGTGTATTTTTTTTAATACAAATATCCAAGGTGAATATTTTTCACCTAGGCTCGTCTCCAGGTCGCAGGCTACCTGTAAAATTTCATAACGATCGGTTCAGTGGCGTCGTGAAAAGGTAACAGACAGACAGATTATTATTGATGACATAAGACCCATTCAACATGAAACTATAATTACCCACAATCACTTGGCTTTGGCAAGCGTTCAGGACAATAATTTACCCATTTAGCTAAACAGCAGTTCATCTAATATTCTAGCGACAGTCCGCACGCGAATAGAATAACCATAAACTTTCAACTACCCTACAATTTCCGGTCAAGTCTTCCGATCAACCCTTTTAAAACATACACGTTACTAACACCTGGTTTTTGAATTGAGTTTTGAAAGCCCGCGAAATTCAAACATTCTTAGGTTTTTTGCAAAAGTGCATTTCGCGGGCTATCACAGCCCCAGTTCAGTACCTAATGCTTTGGGAGAGTTTGACAAGTTCTCAATTTATATTCTCAATTCATATACCGCGTGTAAATTTATTAAGACTACCTTCCTTTTAAAAACATGGCTTTGTTTCTATTTCTTATAATTGTCCTGAAATTACTGGTAAAAATTTTGTTTTCTATTGCGCTATGCCAGCTAATTGCCTTCGAGTCTTGCAGTGAAGGTTTTTATTAGGTTAGGTTAGTGTTTAGGTTTTGTTTGTAAAGGTGCTATGTGCCATCGATTTCTTTGTATGAGTTGTCTAAGTTTGAAGCGGTCGGCGCTGACTGTCGCCACAACGGCATGCTTTTATGTTTACTTTTTATAATGTGATTTGAAGTGGTTACAGATGATATATAATTATGGTTTTTAAGACTTAACTTGACTGCGAATTTAATGTCCTACGAATTTCTGGCATTTCTTCGAACAAGACAAAACTAGTTCGAAGCAAAATTGGTTTGTTATGCCAGGATCAAAATCCTAACAAGGATCTAAATGACTTGGTATCATTCCGCGCATAACACTCCAGATATCTGTGTCAAGAATCGTCAAATTTTCTAGTGCTAGTAAAAAATACAACTTAGGAGAGCGGCTTAAAGATTCTAATGTCAAAGCAACTTTTTACGAAGATCTTGCACTAATAATATTACAAGTAAGACCCATGGTTGTTATAGCTTGTACCACACAATCAATACTGTTATTATGAACAGCATATAATTTGTATTGAGCTTTCAATTTGCGCCGTAACTTATCGAAGGTATAAAGTAGGTAATTCTACCTGAAGTGGCGCTTGTGGTTCGCATAATACCATGCGAATTGGACACGTTTGACACCACTCTCTTGATAACACCCACACTGTCCTTGTAAATATTTTCTAGTCTAGACTTTCTGACCAAAATAATATTAGCATACAAGTGTGCTTTATCATCATCGGCCTAGAACAGTCCATTGCTGGACCTAGGCCCCTCCAAAGAAGTGTGAATTTGTGATCCTTACGCAAAATTTGAACTGTAACGACATGTGTAATATACAAATTGATCTTATCCAGTGGTCTTTGAATGAAGTGTGATTTTGCATCAACAGCCTAATTGCAGTCCTTTGCTTGACATAGGCCTCTCCAAAAAGTGTTCAAGAGACCTTTCCGCACCAAATTGTGACTGACTAAAAAGACAGTCGTTTTTATACACCTGTGTCTAATCCGTCGGTGACTGGACTTGAAGTGTTGGAAATGTCAATTTTCTGTTTCTAAGTGTGATTAATCATCATCATCCTACCAGCAGTCAATTGCTGGATATAAGCCACCCCAGAGTAGGGTAGAAGTGCGATAGCTTTACCAAATTTTGATTGACTTGTTGAACATATCTCGATCTAATCTTTCGAGTATCAAAACCATAATGGATGTGTATTTAGAATTTGTTAAAGAACTTGAAACGTTTTGCTGTGGTGGTGAGCTTTAAAATAGTTTTCCTTTTATTGGAAAGTCCAAAAAAAAGTGTCTGTCTTTGAACTACGCAGTGTCAGCCGCACCGTTTTCTTAACTTTAATTGACTATTTACAAAATATAAACGAATTAGCCATTGCTTTGTTGTTTCGAGTCCATAATTCTGATATTGAGTAACCTTTCAAATATTAATTCAGCGGGTTTTTAGCATTGACGTGGTCTTTAAGGACTTTCTTAGCATTAACACGGACATTTAAGGCATGAAAACTCACTCAAATAAAGCAAAATGCCTTGGAAGGGGAGTGCCTGTAATGCTAGGGCTTAATTTCTAACACTGTACATAAAATAAAATAATTAGCGTGTTGTCGGAAAGTCACCCTTCCCTATATAGGTACAGTTCGGTACCGTGTAATTTGTAACAGCAAAATACAGCACCCCTCTTTTATTAACCATGCGGAAAGTTGGCACGAGTGACACTGACAATGGCGCGAGAAATAATTATGGTTACTTTTACTAAAACTCATTATATTTTTTTTTGTAAGTACTCTCAATAAGTATTTAAATATCTGATTTATCTACTATTAGAATATTGAGTTCATAGAGATCTTAAAATGAGCGAACCGCCGGAAAAGATAGTTAGGAATGCTATTATTTTTTGGTCATAGCAGATGATTATATCCTGATCTAAAGTTGCTAATCCAATTTAATTTTTCATCACTAGGTACCGCTTCGGTTCAATCTGCAGAGCTTTTTTTGTCTCAGATTTTATTATAATCGACCAGTTGTTTTATTAATTCATTCTTGCTCTTTGTACTTGATTAATCGAGTAGAATACGTAATGTCGACGCACAAAATATCGATAAATGCTAATACGATGCTACAAAATTGCGATGCACGTTACGGTGAAAGACTGTCTCTGCGAAGCCACTACACTTCGATGCACGTTACCGCGATAGATCCTCACTGCGATATTACTTAACTTCGATGCACATTACCGCGAAATTATTGGGGGAAAATTAGTTTTAGCAATTTATGACGCCTCCAGATTTTTTGTGAGCAAAGTATTTCCGTGTGTAATTGCTATTTGTAGATCTGTGTTTATCTTTTCCTAACTTTTAGTCTGTACCATGCACGTATATTTATTATTAATGATCTCTAGGATGCAATGCATTATTTGTTTGTAATAATACTTTTAATATTGATAAGCTATCATACATTATGCAATTTTTTTGTGTTAATTTATTTTATTACATATTCATTTCCTATTTTGATACGAGTTTAATAATGAGGGTAATTGGAGATTTTGTTCGATTCTGTGTTGACATTTTATAGTAAATCAGTTCGAGGTTAACATTGTAATCATGGATACTCCTTGTTTGTTTATTAAATCAAGAAAAGGCAAAGACCAGTTGTTTTTGGATAATTTTCTGTATAGTTTGAATAAAAGGTCTGAAGACAATTTTTATTGGAGTTGTGTAAGAAAAGGATCTTCGAAGTGTGCTGCAGCAGTCAAAACCAAAAAGATTGGTGAGCATCACTATGTACAACTTAAAAATTGCATAGAGCATAGGCATGAACCCGACCATGACACAGCACGATCTTCCGTATTAAGGAAATCATTAAAGAAAAAAGCAGCCGATAGTTTCGATTCTCCGGGACAAATTATTCAAAAAGTAATCCAAGAAGTACCTAAAAAAGCTGCCCCGTATATGCCCACTAAAAAGGCGATGCGAATGATAATACACCGCGAAAGAGTCAGAACTGAGCCAGCATTACCAAGTTCGTTAAACTCGTTTACCGTTCCTCATCAGTATACTGTAGTTGGTCCAGAACAGTTTTTGATTGGTCATTATATAGGCAATGATAAAGAAAATGAATCGATTCTTGTTTTTAGTACTGGACGTAATTTACGTTTACTAAACAATTCAAAATTTTGGATCGTTGATGGCACTTTCAAATGCTGCCGTAACCTGTTCTGTCAAATTTTTACACTGCACGGGATGGTCGGGTCTGAGTATGGTGCTCAAAAAATTGTACCGCTTGCGTATGGGTTGCTGTCAAACAAATCAGAAAACTCGTATTTTATATTTTTTGAAATAATAAGAGTTTATTGCAAAAATGTATTGAACATACACACATCAAAAGTGTCTAGGGATCAACATATATTTTTGCAATAACTTTTCTCCTGATTGATATTAATTAAAATTTTCTTTAAGGATTCATAAAATAAAGTGTTTTCGTTTGTCACAGTAACGATAAACCAAGTCACCTTTGCATTAATAAAGAAATTTGCCATTTTCCTAATAAAGGGATTTTTGACATTTGAACCACTAACACAAAAGTTCGAAAAAAAGACTGACATAACAGTTTTCTTTAAAATTTTATTGGGTAACTTAAACAATTAATAATCCGTGTTTCTACCGCGAACACTAACAACACAAGAACATCGGTTTGGCATACTCAAAATGAGTTCATCCAAATCACGCTGTGGAATGGCCGCCCATGTTCGTTGCAACAACAAAAAAAGGTCTTCTTGCGACTGGATACCCTCCATATTCGGCAGAGCTCTTCTCTGTAGCATATCCCATGCATGCTCAATCGGGTTCAAGTCTGGCGACTGAGCAGGCCAGGGCAGGACATTGATGTTAGCTGCGGCGAGAGTCTGTCTTACAACTCTTGCGGTGTGCGGTCGTGCATTATCATGCATTAACTGAAATAAGGGACCGATTTGCACTTGTAGAGGAACGATGACGTCTGATACAATCGTCTCAGCATAAATTTGAGCGTTGAGGTTGCCTCTGATCCAAATCAACTCAGTTCTTCCGCCGATCCAAATACCCGCCCATACCATGATGGTTCCACCACTATAAGGATGGACTTCCTGGCAGGATTTTAATCGCTGTTGGCGTCCAGGGGTTCTCCAGTGTCGTATACGTCTTGTATCCGGTCTCATACCAAAACGAGACTCATCAGAAAAGCACACGAAACGCCATTGTTCTTCTGCCCAATTTCTGTGTTCAAGAGCCCATTGATATCGAATCCTACGATTGTGCATTGCTATAGGTGGTATCCGTAGCGGTCTTCGGGAATGAAGGTTCACTTCATGCAAGCGGTTTCTGACTGTTTGGTCGCTAATTAAGTTCCCTGAAGAGTGATGAAGCCTCACGGCTAACATCATGGCGGTTATTGTTGGAGCTCTTCGAGTTAAGATTTGAATGTATCGGTCTTGTCTCCGTGTGGTGCAGCGATACCGTCCTCCATGGCGCTCAGCCACGGTACCAGTGCTTCGGTAACGTGTCCAAAGTCGACTGATAACACTCTGACTTGTATTCAGAGCTAAAGCCACAGTACGTTGCCGGGAACCAGCTTCTATCATTCCCACGGCTCTGAGCATTTCTTCCCTGCTTAAATGACGTCGCCGCTCCATAATAACGTTGGTTTTAATCAGTAGTAGGGAAACAGTAGCACTAATAATGTCTTCAATGCGTTGTATGTTTTTATAGGGAAAATATTGACAGCTGATTTTCATCTTTTACTCGAATTTGATTCACAGTTCCTGATTCAAATTATGAAATGCACCAAAAAGGATCCATATAAATTTATAAAATCATAAATTTATTACAAAGCCACATCTTAATCTCAAGAAATCCGCATAAAAATGCTTGATCCCTAGACACTTTTGATGTGTGTAGATCTAAATCCCGAAATAATCATTTCTGATTTCGAACTCGCTATTATAAATGCCAGTCTGAGGGTATTTCCCAACAGCAGTCACAAGTGTTGCTTTTTCCATTTATCGCAAAATATATGGAAACACATACAGAAAGCTGGCTTAAGTAAAAAATACACCAATGACAGCGAATTCGCTCACAAAATGCGACATATTTTAGCATTGGCATATTTGAAACCTGAAGATATTCCAGCGGCCTTTGAGCTTATTCGGCGAGAAGTGATACCGAATGAGTCGAAACCAGTGGCAGACTGGTTTAGTAAGTACTACGTAAATGGAACATATATCAGTAAGAGATCATCGTCTTCTCCAAATAAACCAAAATTTACTTTAAAGAAGAAACCACCCCTATTCCCACCTAGTTTATGGTCTGTTTGGGACTGCTTTGTCACGGGTATACCCATCACGCAAAATGCAGTTGAAAGCTGGAATAACCGTTGGAATAGTCTACTTAACAGAAGGAAAATAAATATATACAAAACAATGAGAGAACTTGTAAAAGAGCAGAAAAATACAGAGTATGAAATAGAGAGGTTAGCTGGTCTGATGGAAAAAAAAGGAAAAACAAAAACACAGTACTACAAAAAACTCCAAAAGCATATTAATAAGAAAGGTGATATGGATATGTTAACATATTTAGATGGTCTTGCATATATATGCTACATAAAGAAATAAAACAAATTTTCCTCTACGAATTCTTTGATTCTTTTATATTTTTGTATCAATCAATAACATAATTATTAAAACTTTGTTTATACATATTTTGTTAACATTTTTGTTTTATCTAAGTCTGTATTTTTGTCAAGTTGATTATATATACTAATAATTATATTATGATTGTTTATTATGTACTGTACAAACTACAAACCATTATGGAATATATATTATTTTGTTCACTATGCGTTTTGGTTTATAATTTTTTAGGCTCATTCAAAACATATGAATATTAATTAATTATGTAATAGTTTCTTAGGAACGATGTTTCGTAATAGATTATCGAAGTCAAGTCGCTCCGTAGTTTTTCGCGGTAATGTGCATCGAAGTTAAGTAGTATCGCAGTGAAAATCTGTCGCGGTAATGTGCATCGAAGTTAAGTAGTATCGCAGTGAAAATCTTTCGCGGTAATGTGCATCGAAGTTAAGTAATATCGCAGTGAGGATCTATCGCGGTAACGTGCATCGAAGTGTAGTGGCTTCGCAGAGACAGTCTTTCACCGTAACGTGCATCGCAATTTTGTAGCATCGTATTAGCATTTATCGATATTTTGTGCGTCGACATTACGTATTCTACTCTGATTAATCCACATATTATTAAAATACTCCCCTATCTCAAAAATGATCGATATACCAAAAAAAAAACATCACAAATCGTAACTAACAATCAGGGTTCTCGTTCTGCCTATCCCTGTTCGCTCACTGTATAATTTGGATTAAGCATTCGCTTTGTAACGGAGGGTACCATTGTGTCGGAGAAATTACGTCATCCGTTTGAGGGTAGGTGACAGCTATTCAAAATAATAGTGTTATAAAAATATGGGGGATGGAATTGAAAAAAACGTCATCATGGTTAGTGCAGTACCAAATAATTGTGGTTCCTATTGGAATATTATATTTTCCTTAATCACAAAACGACTCGGTTTCATCATTAGCATGACGACACAGACACACCTTACAGGGTTCATGTCAGGTACTGGATCCCTTGAATGTAACATCTACTTACCACATGACATAAAATATTTGATTTTGAGACTGACACGAGACATTCTGTCGCATTGTGTGTCGAAAGCTGTCGATAAGTTTATTGTAGTCCTTTCTTTGCTCGCACTTGACTGATTTTCAACCAGAATAAATGCCGGGATTTCGGGAACAGTCCCATTAACCATGATATCGTCTTACTTTTTTCTGATGTTGTCGTTATGGCTAGAAAGATTATTTCTATTTATAAGGACGGCCGGAATCTAAACTAAAATTATATTTATAATAATATAATTGTAATGTTATAAAGAGAAAATATTTGTATTTTTTTTGTGTTTGTTTGTTACGCTATCACGCTAAAGCGGCTAAATGGATTTTGATAAAAAATAGCACATGGGGAGACCATGACCTGGATTAGGACATTCGATACTTTTCATCCCGATATTCCCACGGGGTCGAGAATAATGCGGGTGAAACCGCGGTGCGCAGCTAGTACTTCATAAAAATACTAGTTATGCGTGGATGATATATTGAAAATTCTCTGTAGCAACAGATCATCGAATTTACCCAAAAATAACTAAAACGGTTGCCTTCACATTATTTCTCCAACACAAGTTCACTCAGCGCCACAAATCTCATTACTCCTAAAGGCTTTACTCTAAGTAAACAAAGGATGATGATCGCCATAACTGTAATTAATGAGTTTTGTTTAATAAATATCTACCCTCACCGTAGGCGTTAACGCTCCACAATTATAGAATTAATTTGAATAATTCTGAGCAACGCCTTTGCTTAATTTTAAGGGTAGATGGAAACAGACGTTCATTTTTAGGTTCATCTTTTTTCTGTTTAATTCACAACACAGTTGTCTGATGAAAATCTGCCTCCAGTAATGTAACTTTAATAAAACATCCTTAAAATACCGTTGCTACAATAAGCACGCTTCGCAAATATTAGTTTGCTCTTACTACAATTCTTTTTAATGCTTCAGGAATGGTTAAAATATTTTAGGGGGTTGTTTATGAAGTCGTTTTTCAACTATGTTTTGTTTTACAAGCTTTGGTATTATAGACAAATAATAAACCCACATTGCCAATATATCATTCAGTAACACCAACTTTACAGCTTACCCCTTTTTTAACCGACTGACAACATGAACTCAGAACCCTATTTGACCAAATTTACAAAAGATTTTTTAATGGGTTTATCAAAATGGTACGATTTTTAATTCGTATTTTATTGTGTGAGGCTTAGGGAAGAGGTTTTATTATTTATTATGTTGTTATTGTTAGGTTTGAAGTAATACGATTATACTGTTGCATTTTATATTGCTTTCCGAACTATTAATTCTCAATACGTTATGAAATAATATCATTTTGTGCGGTCCCATGTTGGGCGCCAAATTTTGTCATAAGAATTTATTCAGTAACGTTGTTCTATAACTTTTATTTTTAGTTGTATTTGCTTTCCTTGATAATGATCTTCTTAGCCTTTTCCTAACTATTCCTTTCTTCTATAATTTTGAACTATCAAAATGACGACTGCCCCATGTCGGGCGCCAAATCATACAATTTAGTTCCTGGTAGTAGGTAGCTTATTTATTAATACATCAATTTCTTCTTTCTCATTTAGGTACCTTTCGGCTATATTAAATAATTAATGTAACAGCGATTAAATGCGAAAATAAATGGTATAAATGGCATAACACGGAAACTGAAACACTTCACATTTATGTCCGAGGAACGCAAGAGGCTACAGAAATATATTTAAACAGTTTAATTAAAGTAAAGATAAATAATGTGCATATCAATTATCTTTTGCAGTCACAGAAAAGGCGGGATACCAATCGCCATATGGGGGCATGGACAATGGAATGGTGAGTGTTTCTTTTTTTTTTTCTTTTTTATGCAAATGTATTATGTGCAATTTTGTATGCATTAACTTTTGTTAGACTATAATATAATTAAATGTAAGTTCTTGTAAGATTAATTAATATTACTTAGTATGTCTTTAGGTGTTATTTTATTCCCACAAAACTTAGGTAATAATAGTATTGTATTTTTTTTCTCGCATATAATGTTAGCACTTAAGATTTATTATGCATACGAATTTCCTTTCCTTGTCCTTTTTAGGTTAGATATCTTATAATTATTTCCTGAGAGCAGGCCAGTGCTAACGACCCCGGCTTCCAACCCAGGCAGGCGCTTTACTTTGTGAAATTTATTTCATCACCACTGCTCTCAAAAACGGTGAAGGAACACATCGTGAGGAAATCGGCATGCCCTAGAACCAAACCGAAAATTCAACGACATGTGACATCTACCAACCCGCACCGGGCCCGCGTCACTCCGCGTGGTAGCTTACGGCACATTCCCTCTCACAGAGAGGAGGCCTGTGTCCCACTAGTGGGAACGTTATAGGCTGATGCATAATAGTTTCATGCTGGTTCACGAAACCACATTGTTGCCTCGTAGAGCAGCGTATTTTTATTGTTCTGCTCTTCCTGACGTTAGAATTCAAGCAATAACATAAACTGTGTCAGTTGCTTACCATCTCGATTGGAAACTAGAGAGAGGAATATGTAATTGTATTTGCTTTGGATCTTAGGCCATAGATCCATGATCCATGCTTGATCCTTGCGTCATGTTCGTGAACGGGCGCTGTCAGTTGGGACTGGTTATCTCTTAGCCACCACGGCTTTTTTTAATTATTTTATTAGGGATTGTTTTGTTTAAATTTATATTTGCTCTACACTGGACACTCAACGTGTACGTCTTATTTACATCGTTCTCACATATAATTATACCTATATTCAACATTAATGATGTAACTAATATTTATGTAACAATATAATTTAAAAGAGTGTCCATGGAGTTTCTTGCCCGTTCTTCTCCATAGGTACCTACTACGCTTTGGAATGGGCAACTAGCTTCATATTTCTGACTGACCGACCACTTGACAATTCAAAAGTGCCTGTAAATGGTTTAATTGAAATAAATGCTTTGAGTTTGAGTTCAGTTGAGCTACCATACCTATGTCAGTACTTTGCGGTCTGAAAATTAACAAGCAAAGGACTATCTGGTTGTGAACTATATGGCTCTTTGTACCCGGCACGGTTTCTTTACTGTACGGCGTATACACCGCGCCGTAGAAAAACGTGTCGGTCAACAAGCTTCCGTAGTGATCCATACAACACTGACGTCCGTGTCTCACGGCGAATAAACCGTAGTTTTTCACGGCAAGAAAAACGTGTGTGTACAGAGGACCTAAACCTGCTATTGATCATGAGGACTGAACCAATCTTGTTTTAGAAGATAATATTTTGGTTACGAAAATTGAAGAAAATTTCTTATTTTTTTTCTCCTCCTTATGTTTTCTAGCAACATTTGTAATAAGAAAAAGTTTCAAAAATACTGTATACATAGGCAAATCAGAATAATATTTAATTGCTTATCAAGATGTTTATTAACTGATTTGATTGATAAGCGTGCTAAAAGTTACTTAATTGACTATTTAATCGAACCAGTAAGGTTAATTATGAGAACGCGTCTTCTCTAAAAAGTTTATTTAAATTAAACTGGTCATAAACCAAATATGCGAAATAACACAAAAATAAACTATCCCGAAAAAAACTAGCAAAGATATAATATTTATAACTTAACCTACGTCAGCAAAAAAAGGATACAAATGCAAATCCAAGATATGGAGGTTACGCTGTATGTTTTGCTGACCGTACAGCAAAAAGGGCTGAGCAGGAATCGAATAAATCAGATTTGTGAACGATTCAGGGTATATTTATTTTTGGGGTTGCTGATAATGTTAGTTTTGTTGAGGGTAGTTTTAGAAATTACAGATTTTTATTTGGAAAGTATAGTTTTAAGCGTCTGGAGTTCTGAACCTCAGATTAGCTAAACGAATTCGCATCCGTCCTTAAATTATACAGGGTTATTTTAAATTCCCTAGTTTAACTCCGCAGACGCAATGGGTATCGATATCTAAATACGATAAAATAAAAAAAATAGATTGATGTATTTTTTGGGACGTCAACGACCTCTGTTAGTGTTTTCAGATTACGTTGTAACGCGTTTGGATATTGATACCCATCACGTCTGTAAAGCTTACACAAAAAAATACAGAATTTTAAACGGATATTTCAAGTGACTACAATAACTGCGGACGACGATGCTGAAAAATCGGCATTAAAAAAAATGTATTTAGATATCGAGGAGCTGGCGGCTAAGTAATAACAACCGCGCGGATCGATCGATCAGGTTAACCTACGCTTGCGGCGGTTGGTCCGTGGATGTGTGACCATCTTTACGTACCAAGACCCCTCCGTGCCTCGGAGAGCACGTTAAGCCGTTGGTCCCGGCTGTCACTCGTGGATCTTTGACAGTCGTTATACGGTTCGTCAGAAGCCCAAAAGTCTGACAACCAGTCTTACCAAGGGGTATCGTATTACCCAGTAACTGGGTTGTGGAGCTCAGATAGGCAGTCGCTCCATATAAAATACGCTGCATCCGGTTAGACTGGAAGCCGACCCCGACATAGGTGGGAAAAGGCAGGCAGATGATGATGATATGTATTTAGATATCCCATCGCGTCTGCGGAGTTTAGCTAGCTAATTTTATTTATAATAACCCTGTATGATGGCCAAACTTCTCAAGAGCTAGCTGGCAGAAGCCTGGACATCCCGGCTTGGACATTAGATACTTATATAGTAAAGGTTTCCAAACACGGCACGGCACGGTTGTGCAGTGGTTAAGAGCGTTTACACCTTATGAGTGGCAACGTCGCAATTTAGTGTCATATTTCGTGGTTTACAATTTTTATCATTTAATCGGAGCTATATTTTAAAAATCTGTTTAATTAACTTTTTAGAATTATGTGAAAACTGTGTAAAATGTAAGAAATCGTTGCGTTTACAGTTCTATTTATATGCAAATAATACATTGGAAACATGCAGGGCGTTATTTTCATTGTAAAATAACTGTAAGCATTACGGTTACTTACTTTTTAAACACTTTCACGTAATTATAAAAAGTTAATTAAACAGATTTTTAAAATATAGCTCCGATTAAATGATAAAAATTGAAAACCACGAAATATGACACTAAATTGCGTCGTTGCCACTCATAAGGTATAAACGCTCTTAAGCGATTGACAGCTCCGTTACGTATCGCGGGTTTGATTCCCGCACGGAACAAATATTTGTATGACCTGCAAGTAGTTGTTCCGGGTCTGGCTGTTTGTGTATGTGAGTTTCAATGTTTGTAAACGCACCCACGATACAGGAGAAATTCCTTCCGTGGGCCAACTATTAAAAAAAAAAAAAAACACTGCTGCTGAAATATTTTCTCCAAGCGGGTAGCGTAAAAAAATGCTGGGAATGATTGGATGACTCAAGAATCTGTGTCGGCTATCAGTCATTTGGTATCAAAAAGTAAAAGTTTGGTTTGGGTTTGGTTAAAAAGTTGGCTGGATTTGATGGATTTGGCTTTTGGTTTATTTTTTATATACCAATGTTTGCATGCCAAATGGTGAAATATGGCTGAGCTTTAATGTATCTTATCACTTATTATGTATCACCCATATTTGCAAAATAAATATTATGTATTCTATTCTATTTGTTTAGTCCGTATTGAATAATAAAATGACCACGATGACTCAATCGCTATAATAGACACAACAAGTAACAACAACTGACTGTGTTTCGTCAATATTCCCAATTTTAACAATAATGATACAATATTGAGATACAAATTAATTCTCGGGCGAAAACAATCTATATTTAACTAGGCAACTATAATAGACACATCACTAGTCATTTATATTTTTATGTATATTTTTCTTGGATTACACAGGGAATGGAGTGCTCACACACATTTCTTTTGAAGTAATATAAGCCTGAAAATGTCGTTGTGCAGGCTAGCTGCTTGTTGGCGATTAAGACCATTAAGTACAGGTTTCTTTACGCCGTTTTGATTCACCGTATTTAATTGTTGTCGTGTATTTACGTGTCAATACAGATCTAACCGTTACAGTTTGCCCGGTAAAGTTACTACTAGTACCCTCTATCTTTCTCCTGCCAAACAACTTAGCTATGTTTTAGTACGTCATGTTCGTGAACGGGCGTCGTCAGTAGGCACAGGTCATTTCTTAGCTGCCACGGCTTATTTTAATTCCATAATTGTTTTTATCTTTTTATTATGGACGCTTTTAACGTGCACGTCTTTTTACATCGTTCTCACATGTATAATTACAACATGAATGATGTAACCACTTTTTTGTAACAATATTTTGATTTAAAAGAGTGTCCATGGAGTTTCTTGCCCGTTCTTCTCCATAGGTACCTACTACGCTTTGGAATGGGCAACTAGCTTCATCTTTCTGACTGACCGACTCCTTGACTATTAAAAAATTGGTTGTCTGTAAAGTCGGTTTACGGATGATAGTTTTACGTGATAACGTCATAAAGAAACATCGATGAACCACTACTACTACTACTACTACTGTACTATTCGGAATACTAGCTCTGCACTCACGCGAGAAGAGAGATGAATGTGACACAAGCTAACGCTAACGAAAAAGAAAGGGCTGATCGTGCCTCTCTATCACTTGTTCCGCGCTCTCGCTAGCACGCTCAGGCTCAGACGGATTGTTACACTTTTTCGTGCATCATGCAGCCGGTGTTCATCGATTTATAAGACGTTATCACGTCAAAAATATTTGAAATAAAGTATAAAATCAGCTGCAGTTGCCGGTAAACCGGTGTACCAAACATCCTAGACGGTGTAGTGACACAGTGCCTGTCACACAGTCACCAGACAAGCATGACGTCACACATCACATCGAGATAACTGGGCTGCCGATCTACTCACGGCCGCGCTCTCTTTCGCCTGACAAATATAAGGCGGCAAAACTCGAATTCGAGCGCATGGTCGAGATGGGAATATGCAAGCCGTCAAACAGTCCGTGGGCGAGTCCACTTCACATTGTGAACAAGAAAGACGGATCACTTTGAGTATGTAGCGATTACAGAAGACTCAACGCCGTCACCGTTCCCGACCGATACCGCATTCCACGAATCCAAGATTTCACATACCAACTCCACGGCAAGAAAATATTCTCGAAACTCGATTTGAAAATGGCATATTTCTGGATACCTATCGCAAAACAAGATGCTTAAAAAACAGCAATTGATAACACCTTTCGGACTTTTAAAATGTACCTGCTTGACGTTCGGTTTAAGAAATTTCGGTCAAACTTTTCAACGTTTCACGCACGAGGTTCTACGAGGATTAGACGACAACGTATTCTGTTTCGTCGACGATCTGCTCGTACACTCGAGAAAATAAGAAGAACACCGCTGCCGCCGCCACTTAGAATTAGTACTCGAACGCCTAAATACCTACGGCGTCAGTCTTAACATCGATAAGTGCGAGTTTGACAAGAAACGTTACGGAACGTTACACATTTTCGTACATGCAGCCGGTGTTCATCGATTTATAAGACGTTATCACGTCAAAAGCATCTAAAAATGGTCTAATTGAAATAAATACTTTGAGTTTGAGTTGACACTCTCACACTACAAATACAGCGTTCCCGTTCCACGTGACTTCATTAGCAAATGATGTCTCCATTTACAACATACTCTGCGACAGTTTGACGGAACCGGTCCATCTGAAATGTCCGGACGAACGGACAGGTGGGCCGAAGATATACCGACTGTGACGTCGACAGAGAAACTTGTATCTTACTTAGATAGCACTAAATTAACATGAGGCCGGTTCAGCTCCCAGTGACCCGTAACTACGATAGCGAAAATTGGTCCAGTTTTATAACCTTTCGCATACCTACAACGTTGTTGCAATGACGCCAATTACCTACGGTTTTAGTGCGAGGTGTTAGTCGCTCACCTTCGTTCTCTGTACTTCTAAACTCTTTCCTCGGACAAATTGTCCGTCCAAAGGTTGTCTATAAAAGATCGCTAGTGAAGAGTATTCTATTATATTGTCTAATATGAGTTTTTCTAAGTTTTAATTCCCCACATTTAAACAACGATGTCCGAAACAATTTCCTTTTCCACTACAGTAAAATACATGTTAGTAATTCCTTTAGAACGAAATGCCCTGTTATGCTAAGCCTGATTTTCTGCATATTTGGCGCGGTTTTTTATATTCACATACGTAAATAATTGTAAGGCCTACAGATAGTTGTAGTCTTCTAGACACATTGTCTGCAGATTGCTTAATTATAAAACACGTAATACTCGCTTATTTAATTACCTACTATTGTCTAAATGTCTAGGCCAAATTGACCAGTTAAACTGCTTGACGACATCCTTCATCTTTTTTATTAGTTTAGTTTCATAAGTGTCGGATAGATGGCGTTGTTTTAAACAAATCTAGAAACAGACCTGTGCTTGGATTGATCCTTGCGGGAATCAAGCTTGCAGTAAGAGAAGTCAATTAACTATCAACGAAACGGGATATTTTAAAAATGGAGTCGATTCGATAAGTTTCTGTACGGAATCCTTATTAAAAAAAGAAATATCTAGGTATTAACAAAATGACACACAGGTATGACATACAATTAAATGAATTTCACCTTGATGCACACCCCCTGTGGCTTAACAGCGTGAATATACTCCTAATTAACATATCGGACGATCTTAAACACTAATTTAACGAAAGAGAAATATTAATGACCACTTATAATAACCAATAAAAGTATTTTATTGATAGTTTAGTGGACTCTTCATTATATTCAAGGTATTTCTTTTAATCGGGGTAGGCTAATTGTTTGTGCTAGTTGCTACATAAGGTGCACGAGGATAGGACTGAAACTGTTTCTGCAACCCAATTTGTTGGAATCCTTCGTCAAATTTCATCTCGGCTGATTGTACGTCCTATTGGATATTGCAAGTTCGTTCGACCAATCAGAATGTACAGCTAAACTGAGATTTTACAATTGATTTTAACTGGCTTGAAAACTTGAAATGCAAAAAAAAAAGATTACGTTTTAAGACTAAAAATCGTTCCTATTTCGGTCAATCCTTTGAAGATTTTTTGGTTTCCTTGTTGATTGGTTTTGTTCTTGTCATTTATCATAAATCATAGTTGGTGATACTTTATTCACATTACAATATAGAATTCTAGACTATTAACTAATAAGTAATTTAAGTATAACAAACTGTTTAGTAACTATAAAATTTTGAAATCGTCCAATAACGTCTTTCTTATTGACTTTATGCTAAGGGGGAGTCACTTGATTCATGTGTGCTTTTTAATAGTCGACACTTGCACTTTAGCTTCAGTTCACTCACAGCAAACTAACTCAAAAGTTTTACCCTTTTTAGTCTTTGCACTAATTCAGTGTTGTCAAGGAGTTGGTCGTCTCATCATTCACGTGATGATGATGTCTGTGTCCTTGAGCTGAAAGTTTGAAGATGACTGAGGCGGAATTTGTTAAAATATTATGTTTAGCGTTAAATATTTATTTATTATTATAGTCCCGTCTCTGCAGGGCTTGTACCAAACGTACAGTTTCTGTACCGGTACTTAGCGGTTCTTGCCATTTCGGTACCCGGGTACCGTTTCCAGACGGGTACCGTTACTCCATCTAACAAGTACCGGTACCATTCAGGTACCGGGTGCGTACAACGAAAACCATGTTTGTACGAGGAACCCCGTGCGGTTGGCAACCTCGAAGTCATTTTTCTAATGACTATCCTTTTTACTTACTATGTCCGTTATCTCACTCCAACTTACGGAAAAAAGAATTGGTACCGGTACAGTACCGATACTAATTAGAAATACCAATAGTACAGTTACTACGTCTGGTACCGGTACCCATAGTACATGTATTACTGTGGTACCGGTATTCAACAAAGGCCAATGGTATCGATTCCCAAAAATACCGGTATTTCAAGCCCTTCGTCTCTGTCTCTCGTACCTGTCTACGTAAGCAAAACTCTGTCTCTCGTACCTGTGACAGTCTCTTTCTAAGGCTCGATGTGTCCTATCTACGTCAGCAAAACCGTCACAGCTAGCTTCTCAATAATAAGTTACATGCTCATGCTCCATGTAAACACAGTTGGAACTCAAAACATCTGCTCGTACACGGCATTCTTTTACCGGTTCTGTTGTGGTCAGGCTTTATTAATTATAGTTTGAGTATACAGGGTTATTGGTAACATGTCGGCAATCTATTAAGTGGATGCAGGGGAGGTCATTTGCAACCAAATGACCCCTTAAGACCCCATGCAAATGTCAACCATTTTCGAGTAATTTGAAACAATATTTGTTTGGCGGTATACAAGTTTAAATTAAAAAAAAACTATGCTTGTTTTTTTTTTAATTATTACTAAGTATCTGCTTCTCCTTCAATACATAATAATCAACCATAAAATTACATCTTTGTCATCATCATGATCTTTAATCTTTTTTAAATCCGAGCACACAATGTTCATCATCATGAGCAGGTTATTTGACGAAAATAGATTTCTGCCAAAAAACATGAATATACTTTATCCACAGAACATTCCAAAAATATGTACAACTTCTGAGCTATCCAACAAGCTACAATAAGATACCAGCTATCTTCAAAAAAATATAAAATGTCAAATTACTGGAAAATAGTTGACATTTGCATAGGGGTTATTTGATTTGCCTTTTGATTGCCGACGTATTACAAATAACCCTGTATCACCTGTATGTGATGTAGCTACGTCATAATTATTGTGATGTCCCGCGGGGTAATTGTGTGACACACATAGAATGACAATTGATTGCACTGGGTTTCATTTTGACAGCTGACCCACGTTCATTGCGTTATTTACGTATTGAGCAGACGAATTTTTCAAACAAATGAAGCAATGGATCAGCAATATCCTTCAAAACTCTCGGATTGTGGTTGAATGTGTGTTATGCAAATACCCTGCGGAGGTCTGCTTTGCCTAAAGTTGAGGTCTTTATATCCTGGTATTAAAAGAACAAACTGGTATCTAAAACCAATAGGTTTATCTCGATGATACTGTCAAGAAGTCTTGCGACTGCCTGACCGATAACAACATGATTTCATCAGCAAATTTTTTGTCTTTTTATTTTTAATTCTCTTTTAATATGTTTAAAGTCCAAGTTTATACGTTATTAAAAGAAAACAATCGAAATAAATCTCTCTACTCTGTAACCTTGCCATTCCTTAGCCGTCTGGCTAAATGTGGGCATACTATAAGTGCACCTCTGCCCAATCCTACGGGAAAACAAGGCGTGTTTTATGTTATGTTGTCTGCAACTTTCTTTTTTAATAATTTCAATGGTACAGCCCTTAAAAAATACGTGAAAACACTGCCTTCAACTGCACTCCATAAATAATACAACGCAACGTAACTATTTACAGCGGCGGCGAAAAGCAATAAAAGGGGATGAAACTTGGCCGGGAGTACAAACAACCGTAGCTTTGCAGTACCAAAAAAGATAAAAATATGTTTAAAAACGATAAAAAAATGCTTTCAAGGTACGGAACCCTTAGTGCGCGAGTCTGACTCGCTCTTCTATGTTCTTCTATGTTAGGGGGGTTTTGGTTTCCGCACTTACTCCTTCAAGTGGACCATTGTGCGTGGACCATAGCGGCTGTTGGTGGTTATTTCAACCAGCCCACCTTCCTCCAGAAGTTGACTAGGTCACCTAGTCTGTTGAGAACATCTGTGTCAGTTTTGGGTGCCCCGAGGGTTTCTGAATCGCTCTTAGCCGGTTGTTTTTCGGTGTTATAACAAAAAAAAATTACCTCTGCGAAAATTAGTCTGAACAATTACAGTAGTGCTTAGTCATAAAAAACAGACACACGGACAAATTCAGCTTACAGCCTTTGAAAACACAGCCTACAAGTACACCCCATAAATACAACCCAACGTTATATTTATAGCGACGGTGAAAGGCAATAAAAGGGGATGTAGCTTGGCCGGGAAGGGGGGGGGGGGGGGGGTATAAACACGAGCGTGTAGAGGGGGGAGGGTAAGTTGCTTTTAATTCGCCGCATTGTCTTTGTTGCCTCTTAGTTTGAAGACGTACTTTTGTGTGCAGAAGTGCTAGGTACGAATGTTTTTTTTTTTTGTATGCCATATTTTGTAGCTTTCTTTATTAAAATCCCTTCTTAGTAAGGCCACGTATGTGATAACGAAAGCCCACTGCGTGTTTTGGCGATTTTAGCATACCAAGTTAGGAAGATTTAAAAAAAAAGAAAATCATTGTAACTATGATATTTATTGTATGATAATATTTAATCATAATTCGTTCTCGTTTGGTTAGCATTTGTTTATAAAACATCCTTAATGCAATGTAAAGAAAGTACTTTTCTTTGTACTCGAGTTTATACTTTACTTCCCAATCAATAATCAGAGTTATTGTAATCAGAGATTATGATACTGTTTTTGTAAAATAATTATTCAAAATCTAGATGTCTTTATTCTCAAAAATGTTGAAATAAAACAAAATAAAAGTAAATATTTTGAAGCATTTCCATCTGTTTGTCTTTGCATCACCCAAAGGTTGACTGGTAGAAAATACCTATTGCATTAAGTCCGCCTCTGTACATTTTTGTGCTTAAACTGTTAAATAAATAAATAAAAATGGAATTTTTAAACCAACTTACTAAACAATTTTTTTTATTATCCTTAATTTCCGACACACAAATATGTGACATTCGAATATCTTAGCAGCTTTCTAACTATGGTAAAATAATCAATAATAAACACAAAATAAATTATTTCATTTCTTCCTTAACACTTCTGTACGCGACAGTACTGTAAGACAGTCGTCCGGCTATAAAAGTGAAGCGGCAACTCGGCCGAGTGGCTGGCGCTAGTACATATATGTACATATGTTTATAGACGTGTGTGGGAGATTATAGTACTACCTGATAGCCGTACTTAGTACTTTTGGGTCCTTTATGGATTGTTAGACATTTGGAAGAGGTGTGCTTTAAAATGATGTGCAGAAATCTCTTAATTTAAGTTTAGAATGGTTTTCTTAACGTGTTGATGGCAATCTAAATTGAGTCAGCCCAGAATTTGGCTGCGAGGCGCCTTCAGTAACGACCATCAGTTCCTATAACGTGCAGTGCAGACAACTGGTCGCGCAGTGATGAATTGACAATTGATGAGAACTAAATGATTAATTTGACAATACCATTATATCCAGAAAAATCGTGAAGAAATAAAAACTTGAATTCTGGTTAAAAACACTTGCTCTCTCCTGAAACATCATCCTTACAAATAGTTTCCTTGCTCTTGTTTCATGTTTATTAAGTATTATAATATATACAAGGCGTAACATAAAAAAACGCAAGTCCTGAAAGTAGTTTGCTCATAATTGACTACTGAATCGATTTCAGCAGCTATTAATATAGGTATTTTTTTCAAATATAATGTTGCTATGCTATACATACTTACTGCGGATTGAGCCAAAGAAAATACAATGTTAATTCAAGACAATAAGACTCAATTTTAAATGCATAAAGTAATGCTAGGATCAACACGATTTTTTGCACGAGCTTTAAAAGAAAATGTTTTGCTTTTATCTCGATACTCTAATTGGGGTGTATGAGGTCTTGCGTTAATTATGTTACATATTGTATATATGTTTTATGGTATATTATATATTTATTGTAGGTATATGTAAATGGTACACCACTGACTACCTACAGTATTGTCTCTCCTCCCTGTAATCCATGCAAAGGTTGTCTGTAAAATATCGCTTTTAAGCGATAAGACAGCGCATTGTGTCACCTTAAGTACAATTTCTACTTTTATATCTGTATTTTTATGGTGTGTGTACGCAGCCAGCAAGCATAGTGATCAATGTTCTTCCCATATCTGTGCAATGGAGTGGTAATTCTTATTAGCATTTGTCCTACTACTACTAAACCTGGGTTTCACAAGTCTTAAAATCCAGTCATTGGATATTGTAAAGCTTTCACCAAAAAGCCATCCTTGAACTTAACGAAAGAACTCGTCCGAGATTTGCCTTATCATTTTCTGCCTCCATGTAGCGATGCTGTGTTCGATGTTTGAAGAGTATGAATACCGATCTCATTACAGGCATATTACACATTTAGGCATTGTCCTTAAGGGGCTGACAACAGCTAAAGCACGGTCACTGTCGGACTGCATAGAAAAAAAAGAGAAGCGCGATGACACAAAGCTGGTAATTTACTGCAAAATATGAAGCAATTCTCCATTTACAAAAAATCTAATGATTGGACAAAAAAATTAAAACACTATCACGTTAATATGTTGCTTGAAGAACAATCTGAACAAAAAAACCGAATGATTGCATGTAGGTATACTACATGCAATCACTTTAAAACTACCTTAATAAGATGATGCCCGGCCGGTCCCTGTAGACCGCTTATAGTAACGATGCTAAAAGGGCCCGGAACTTCGGACCTCTCCGTTACAATTACTAAGTTTTACTGCTACACCCCCTGCCGCTTGCCCGCGTGAGATTAGTTGATATGAAAGTTGATAGCGTCGTGTGGGAGTCGACGCGTTAGAAATGGACTGGGGTGCGATGTGTAATTGAATAAGATGATGTTTTTTGTAAGTGTAATCACTTTACAGGATGACATCAGTGAAACTGGTTACAAAAACGTACTTTTGCCCCTACTTTTTGGTGCAAAAAAAATTAAAATATATTTAAAAAGCACGCGACTGTGTAGCTTCTTATAAAACGGTTAACCTGAAAAGCAATGAAAACTCTGGAAGTATCAAAATCAATAGTAGTTGATAAAATAGCCAAGCCTCAAATTTTTCAAGCAGCGGTAGGTTATATTATTTGTTATAGTTTTTATTATTTTCTCTATTATTTCAGTCAAAATATTGTAAACCAAGTATTATATTATTTCTTATTTTAATTAAGGCTATGTGTCTTTTGTTTTTGTGCTCGCACCATAAATTATTAATCTATACGTGAGGATTTGTAATTGGCTTGCTGCTGACTGTGATTCCCTTTTTTGCCTGTTATTGTTAGCTGTAAGTCCTCCGTGTACTAAAATAAATTAATAAAAATTAAAGTTGTACGATGTTTTAAAGCGATCATTAGTTACCAGCTTCTCGATTCAAATTAGACTTTATTTAACACTTTAAGCACACAAATGTACAGAAGCGGACTTAATGCCATAGACATGTTCTACCAGTCAACCTTTGGGTGATGCAATTTAAGAATAAATAGTTTTAAATATAAAGATACGCATAAACTTATTAAGACTATAAATATAATATATACGTAATTATATGTAGGATTAAATAAGATGCCTACTTGTTAGGCTGTATGCTCAAGCGTTTCTAAACTACTATAAAAATATGTTTTTGAACGAGTGATAGAACGAGTGAGGGAGTGAAAGGAAGGGAAAAAGGAAGATGGCGATTTCGTTAGAATTAAAAAGACGTGTTCCGTAACGACGGTGAATTTTATTTAAAATAAACGGATATTGTGCTAAACCGAAGTTTTCCTGGAGATCCCAAACACTACATATACAGGGTGGCCGGAACATTGACGTCCAAAAATAAAATTTCGGTCCCTCGTATCGTGGGGTATTCGAATCACCCCCATGTATGTTCCGCGACTTTTCATAGTTTTCGAGTTATGAATTTTTTTCTGAATGTTTGAAAATTTTCGACCTGACCAACCTAAAAAAATTCTAAAAAAAAAAGTAGAGGGTTTTATCGAGTTTCTTTTTTTGCAACTGAATTTTCATAAGTAGTACTTTTATGCATAAAATAATCAGCTTCGTAACTGTGATGAAAGTTATGAAAATGTTGATCTAAAGTGAAAAATTTACGTTCGGTAAATTATGACTCAAATTTTCAACTTTAAATTAAAAATCTTAACAGGTGACTTCATAATTCCTAAGTAGGCTTCAAGAATGCGCCAGACTCTCAGTTTTCATAATCATAAAAAAAATGAAGTACTTAATAGGGCTACTTTGTTTAAAATCGGCCTTCAAAGACAGCGAGGTGGAAAAATTCTTAAAATTACCCATCTGAGTAATTATTTTTTTTTGGCTATTTTCTCGTTCCTAAGGTTAATTAATGATAAGAATACTGAAAACTAACCAACAAATAGTTTCAGAGTTGGGTAAGAAAAGTTTTACGTAAAAAGTGGTTTTGAATAAAACACAGATGATAATGTGAAAAAAGTACTTAATTTATTTTTAACATTTAGAAAAGGTTTTCAAAGTGGCCACCACCAGCAGCAATACACATTCTACACCTACGTAAGAAATTGTCTGGCAATCGTCTAAAAGCGTCTCTGTTCTCTCTCACAACACGTTCAGCTTCTGCAATCAACTGCCTCAGCTCTTGTTCACTTGAACAGTCTCGGGCGTATGCTATTTCCTTGTAATAGCCCCAAATAAAGAAATCGATGGGGTTGAGATCAGGTGAGCGTGGAGGCCACCTAATTGGTCCGCTGCGTCCGATCCATCTGTTGGGGTATGTTTCATCTAAGTAATTTCGGACCTGGGTTGCATAGTGACATGGGGCGCCGTCATTTTGCAACACCATGGTTCGTCTGAGTTCGAGATTCACATCTGCCAGCAACAATGGAAGTTCATTTTCCAAAAAGTTTTTGTATGTTTCTCCATCAAGTCTGGACGGCAGTTCAAACGGACCAATTAGTTCGCCATTGAGAATACCAGACCACAAGTTAACGCTGAAGCGATGTTGAAATGTCGAAGCTCTCACTTCGAGTGGATTTTCATTCGCCCACGTGTGGTAATTATGAATATTGAATATTCCGGATCGCTCAAATCGTGACTCATCTGACCATAAAACTTTATTGAAAAATCCAGGATCCTCTTGCTCTTTTCGTAACATGGTTTGGCAAAAATCAACGCGCAATTGGTGATCTGTAGGCAGTAAAGCTTGGACTCGTCGGATGTGGAACGCGTGGTATTCTTCATCGTGAAGAATGTCTTGGATAGAAGTCCTTGGGATGTTCAGAGCACGAGCCATACTTCTCGTACTCGTAGACGGATTTCGCTGAACTTCTTCCAGCACCATTTCTCTGCGATCCGGGTTAGCTCTAGGGATTCCTTCATGACTGCCGCGTCGACCAGGAATGCGGCCTGCCATCAAAGTGTTGTGCGTGTTAATAAAAACACGATGGTCGGGATATCGCTCAGGTTGCGGCCCACCACGACGTTGAAGTTGTTCGCGATACAGTCGCGCTGCTTCATGGCCGTTTCCTTGTGCAACTCCATAAAAATAATGCATTTCTGCATATTCACTTAACGTGTAACTCATTTTTTACACTTCCACGTAAAAAAAGTCCAAATCAGAATGCAAAACACAGTCCAATAAACGAGCAAAGTAGTCAAACAAGTAGGCAGCGGAGTCCGTGGGCAAAGCGAGTGTGGTAAAGACAAAATGGCGACACGCGTATAGCAGTAAACACAATGTGAGTACGACTGAGGTACTTGTTTTGCGTTGGCTTCGGTTGCGCGCCTTGCGTGAGAGAGATAGCAATAATTCGGTCTCTTTTCCTCTCGGTCCATTGTTATTGCAGGTAAAAGAGTTGCACCCTCGTTTACAACCCATAGTCCACGAGAACGGATCGCGCAAAATTCATTAAACTAACATTTAAAAAAATCTCCGTGTTTAAATCTTAGCTTTCCTGCAGTCATTTTTGGTTAGCAAACTAAATAACCTTAGGAGCGAGAAAATGGAAAAAAAAAAATTATTAATCAGATAGCTAATTTTAAGAATTTTCCACTTCGCAGTCTTTGAAGGCCGATTAAGGCCAAAGTTAGCCCCATTAAGTCCTACGTTTTTTAATGATTATGAAAGCTGAGAGTCTGGCGCATTCTTGAAGCCTACTTGAGAACCATGAAGTCACCTGTTTAGATTTTTAATTTGAAGTTGAAAATTTAAGTCATAATTTACCGAACGTAAATTTTTCACTTTAGATCAACATTTTCATAACTTTCACCACAGTTACGAAGCTGATTATTTTATGCATAAAAGTACTACTTATGAAAATTCAGTTGCAAAAAAAGAAACTCGATAAAACCCTCTACTTTTTTTTTTGAATTTTTTTAGGTTGGTCAGGTCGAAAATTTTCAAACATTCAGAAAAAAATTCATAACTCGAAAACTATGAAAAGTCGCGGAACATACATGGGGGTGATTCGAATACCCCACGATACGAGGGACCGAAATTTTATTTTTGGACGTCAATGTTCCGGCCACCCTGTATATAAATATATATAAGCACAAATAAATGTACATAAATATACGAATATACTAAAAACAAATAAGAAACAACGAGAAAACATTACTATACTGCCAGCTTCTTGCGAATGTGCTTTGTGTCTTAACTTGTCCTACTGCTAGTAGTAACATTCTGTGGTCATGCACAGCTGGTTCTTGACATGATTCCCAGTTATCTGCTTTCTGCATCCAATCAAACATATCGAACTTACCTCATGGCTTCCGAAAGGTTCATTAAGCCTATGATCTACTGATCATTAATCTGCTGACGAATCTCATGTTTTGTCAATCTATCTACCCAGCCTTTTCCCAACGATGTTAGGGTCGGCTTCCAGTCTAACCGGATGCAGCCGAATACCAGTATTTTACATGGAGCGACTGCCTATCTGACCTCCACAACCCAGTTACTGGGTAACACGATACCCCTTGGTAAGACTGGCTGTCAGACTTTCAGGCTTCTGACTATCCGTAACGACTGTCAAAGATCTACGAATGACAGTCGGGACCAACGGCTTAACGTGGTCTCCGAGGAACGGACGGGTCTCGATATGTAATGGATGGTCACCCATCCACGAACCGACCGTGGCAAGCGTAGTTTAACCTTCGATCGACCCGTGCGGCTGTTATTATTTAGCCACGAGCCCCTTGTCTGTGATTAAGACCAAAAGCATTATCATCCAATGAAATCATTGTCATTTGACATCATACTTCACAAAAGAAGCGTTGAAAACATTAAAAGATGTCCAGGTAGTAAGATAAAAATTAAAATTCCTAAGCTCTTGAAAGTTGTTCGTTTGTGATTGTTTTGCAACTTTTGTTGTCAACTGTCAGTGTCGCAGACGCATCTTAATTGATTTGTATTGTCAATGCACATACTACTTAGAGATGTCAACTAAGATGTCTTGTCTTTGGTCTCTGGCACTGACACATCAAGCCATGGACAAAATTGTCGGCAATATGTATGCTTGAATATGAGGCTTTTGACAACGTCGGATGTGTATACTTGGCTTTTTTTTATTATTTTTTTTATTTGTAATGTGCGTTTTGTTTGTGCAGAATAAACATTTTTTCTTTCTTTCTTCTTTATTTCTTGTTTTAAATTTAAAATAAAATGTTGTTACCTGTCGGTCAGAGTGATGTAATCGATTTACCATTATTTAAGATAGGTTTCATTTCATTTCATTTATTCATTCAATAACAATTTAAATTGTGCAAATAATTAAAATAGTATCTAATAATAAGTTCAACACAGAATTAAAATTAGTTCAACACAATCTAGGTCGTAGAATAAGTTACGAAAATGACGTATTCAGGTAACTAGAAATCGGGCTAAAATTGGTCAGACTGCATGAAGTTTGAGTAATAAATTATCATGTCGGGTGCGTTCATAGCCGCGTTCAAGAGCTGTCAGTGTCAATACTCCACGCTAGTGATGACAGTGACAGCTCTTGAACGCGATTCAGATGAGCTTATCGCTTTTAGTTTAATTGTTAAAATTCGCCCTAAATGTGTGTATTGATCATTAATCTTAGTTTCTATATTTTGGTCATCAACCACTAGTAAAGTACTAGTGATCGATGGTTTTGGTGTATGATCCAATGCCAAAAGGGGAAAAAAACCGTTTTAGAGGGGACACGCCCCTAATGACTCGGCAGTGTGCAGTAATTCTAGTATTAAGCGCATTATTCAAAAAAAAATATTTTCTTAATTATAAACACAAACTTACTAATTGTTACTCATTCATTTAATGTTTAACACATCTGCCGATAACTCACTTTCCAATGAATTTTCCACAATACTGCAAAATGTATCTGTAGAATGTTTGAAACAACTTATCAATATATCTACCGCAATCTTTTACCACCAAATCTTAATCACCCTACTTTCCAATATAACCACAAACAGCACCGTTCACCACCTATTTCTGCACCAGTACGGTGTGGCGGCAACCTCCTGCGCAGCATCCAACGGTCACCACCAGCCCGACAGACGCCATCACCACCACCATCAGCACCATCAACATGCAGACGTGCCACCACAATGGGTGAGACGGCCGTTGTTGTATCTGTGTTGGTTTTAGCACGTGCTGTTATTGTATATGTGTTGGTTTTAGCACGTGTCTTTGTTGGCTTTTTTTGTTGTCCTGTGTTTAGATGTATGTGTCGTTTAGCAGTTTTTGTTGGCTTTTTCACTTATACGTTGTTTGTGACATCACCACCATTTTGCTTTAGTGTTACACACTGTAGTGTTAATCTAACTTAATTGTAATTATTGTTCCTTAGATATATGTTTAGATCTCGTCATATCATTGTCGTGAACCTGTAAATGTTGTATGTTGTCAATCTATTGTATTTGTGCTTTTGTGATAGTTGGCTTTAACACGTTTTTTGCTTACATGTCACCGTTTATTCTTCAGCACTGTTTAATTTTGTGTTTTGTTGTATTGTATTATGTTGAGTACCTGTTTACTTTGTGTTGTACTCTAGCACGAACTTTAGACAACTATTTTTGACAACTACACTTGGGAGCAAATAAACCGAGCCACTTCCTTTTTTCACGTACAATGGTTATTATTTTTGGTATTATGTAACGTATCAATTCAAAACATATAGGTACCGCCTAAGACTTTATTTATTAACCTTTACAATAAGGGTAAATTATTGAATGATAAATTATTGGCTCTTTAAAAGAAAAACGGTAATTTTGATAAGAAGAAAATTTTAGGGTTGGAACAGTCCTGAAAAACACAATTAAAAACAAAATTAAATAAATAAATAATAATAAAACGTAAACAAAACCCTTAATTAACCTTTTCTTAATGGAGTACAATCAAAATGTTATAAGCAAATTAAATGCGATAATTTTAGTCTATCCTTATACTTTAATTCAAAATGAAAAGTTGACAACAAACTACCCTCAATAAAAAGGTTAATAAATAAACTTTTAGGCGGTTTATGTTGCAAATTGATACGTTTCAAAATACCAAAAATAATAACCATTATACGTGGAAAAAGAAGTGGTTCGATTTATTTACTCCCAAGTGCAATCATATAAAATATATTGTCCCTTAGATTTTTAACTCTAGTTGCAAAATTAGTCAACATACTTAGTCGTTATAGAACGCAGACGGTTCTTAAATTAAGGTGTGCATTTTGAAGGATTACAAAAAAACAAACAGGAATTTGCTTATACTTATTAATTTTGTTTGTTGAAAGTATTTTTTTCTAATGCTAACCAGTCCAAACCTACAGGTATAGTAAGACATTTTTTTTTAATTCTTCCTTCAATATCTTTTAAACTAGTTGCGTAAATGTGTGTGTGTAATTCGACACGTGTTCTGGGTGTGTTCGTACACTTCGTCGTGTTGTCCAATAAGATTATTTATTATACTATCGAACTCGCTTTGACGTAATAACCATAATGTTCTGCTTGTTTTTGAGTTAAACGGATGACTTGATGAGTCATGTTTGTTTTTGTCTTTATTAATTTAAAATTTAAATGATGTAACTTCGTTTTCGTACCACTTGCTCAAAAAAGTGACATTCTATGCCACAAAAAGCGAACATAACAATAGTCATTTTTAATCTGTTAAAAACAGGGAAAGAAAATTGTACTGAATTTCATTCATCCTCTAGGGGGAGAATGTGATTTAAATTTGGAATACTTACCGAAATACTGAACTACATTTTGTGTTTACACCATTGAGTTTGTATATATTATAAAGCATTATACATCTTTTTGAAAAAGGAATACGCATTTATTATGCAGTTATGATGATTATTAAATAAAATTACGAAAACCGACGAGGCCGTATGAGCTTGATGCCTTTGCTTTTCCGACAAAAAAATATTAGTCTAGGAATTTGCCGCGTTTTTGTCTTCTTCAAATACATAAACGTTAAGTTTATTTTAATTTATTTTTATAAATAAGTTAATGTTCTAAAAATACGTTTAATTGTCATTATTTTTAATAAATGCTTATCTCATATTATTATTGTGTTAATTTTTTCGCAAATGGTACGAAAAGTAGAGTATTTTCCTCGGTGATAAAGCTGTTTTAGTCTTGGGTGAACTTAAATCCCTCGCTACACTCAGGACTCGTCTTAAATCCCTCGCTTCGCTCGTGATTTGAGTTTTTAACACCCTCGCTACGCTCGGGAGTAAACCTCGAGTCCTTCATTACGCTCGCGATTTAAATCGTCACCCGCGACAGAAGACACTGCTTTATCCCCTTGGTTAATAATCTACTATTTACTTGTCAAGTCGAGTCCCTCCGTTATTTGATGACTCCTGAAGTCCCGATTCATACAATTTCCTGTGAGAAATACGTCAGTTTTCTCCAATCATTAATCTTATAATGCGCTACTAGGAATTAAGTCATTATTATTAATCATAGCAGAAAACGACAACTGCTGGGCATAGATTTCTTCAAGTATCACCAATTCGCCACAACGACGGTTGGCTCCTCGCTGTCCGCAATCATTGTAGGCATCCCGCTATCTTCACTAGGACTTCGGTCCACCTAATGTGGTCTTTCTTCCAATTAAGAGATTGAATCAAGAAATTATCCACAGTGTCGTCAAAATGAGGAAATAACACATATTCCATCATCATCCCCATTCCAGCCGATTGGCGTCCACTGCTGAATATAGGCCTCCCCAAAGAATTCCCACAACACACTTACTACGTTATTAAGTAAAGAGTATGTGAGGAGAAGTGGGTAAATTATTTCATCACACTGCTCTCAAAACGGTGAACGAAAACATCGTGAGAAAACCGGCAGGTCCTAGAACCAAAATCTGGAAGACATGTGACATCCAGCAACCCGCACTGGGCCCGCGTGGTGGAGCACGGCCCACTCCCTCTCACAGAGAGGAGACCTGTGTTCCAGCAGTGGGAACACTATAGGCTGATTATGCTTACGCTATGAGAAGAGTCGCGGGGGGGGGGGTTCCCAAAACCAATCTCAATTCAAAGGTCATCAAGTCCACGTGTAAAAACATATGAATCATCATTAACACAAAGTGCATTAATTAAACAATACTGTTACTTACATAGCCACTTATATTTATATCATGTAAGTACGTGCTCTATCTGCCTCAAAAGTAATACAGTTCATGTTATTGCTAACTCTTCATGTTTGTACTGAGTTCCGGTCGTTGGTGAATGAAAATAAAGTATTAATTATTAAGATCGTAATGACTGCTTCGTTGGTCTACCGGTCACGAGTGCTACTGCGGAGCACAATGTCCTTGAGTTCAATTCCTAGGTCGACCAAAGTTTTATTGGGTTTTTCTATCTGAAATTTCTCAGTACCAGCCTGGAGTCTGGATTTGTTGGACTTAAACATAACTGGCGAAATGTGGGTGTCTGCCCAACAGTTCGGGTAGACAAGGCGTAATGTTATGTCATGTTATCTTTATGGCGGAAAAATGCTCTGAACCGCTTAAGATACTACGTTTGGTCCTTCGGGAAAACAGCTTCACTCGCTCCTAGATCAAATGCGATTGTATTCTTGAAAAACGATTATGATTGTAGGAAGCCTAAAGATAAATGTATCTACTATTGTCTTTTTCATGCGTGCATCGTTGTGTTGTTGCCAGTAATGAAAGATTCTTTTCAGCCCCATGTCAGCAGCTTGGTTCCCTCTTCGTCATCATTCTCCTCATTCTCTTGTCCTTATTCCAATATATTAGTGGTCGGCGCAACATGTCATGTTCTCCCATACTTCTGTTACTCGTCATCTCGGTAGTCACCACCTTTTTAACCATATCATCTTCCACACAGTCCATCCATCGTTTCTTTGTTCTTCCCCTACTCGTATAGTCATCCACATTCATTGTAAAAACTTTCCTCAAGACATCTTCCTAATTCCATTTCCTTTCAATAAACGAGATGCCGTTTTGCGTGGATGTGACGCATGTTTCCCCCAACCTTTTCTTAGTTTTTGTGTTTGTGTTATTTTTTGCGTCATGTTTACCGCAAATAAACGCATTTTCTTTCTTTCTTTCTAGATGCAATGTAATCGTTGTGATTTCGAGAGTGCTTGTCTCCTGTTCTTTTATACGATGGTCAGCTGTTAGTACATCAAAAGAAGGGCAATCCTTAAGGTTCCCTATCTAGAAGCTACCACTTAGCCTCAGCGCACATCTAATACGAAGGCGCGGCGAAGCACTGTTCTTGGTCGCAGAGCACGCGGATTCCGAGCGAGTCCCAAGGTCGGCTCTTTACTGGCTCTCAGCGCGCCGCGCGCCGATTGCCATAATTTATCTTTGGCAAGCCATTTTCCAGGACCAGTGTTAGTCCAGTGGTAACGGCTGCGACTTACGAGTTGTAGGTCGTTGGTTTGAACCCAGGCAGGCGCTTTACTTTGTTTAAATTATTTCATCACCACTGCTCTCAAAACGGTGAAGGAAAACGTCGAGAGGAAACCGGCATGTTTTAGACCAAAAATTAGACCACATGTGACATGCACCTACCGGCACTGGGCTCGCGTAGTAGATTACAGCCCACTCCCTCTCACCGAGAGGAGGGCATTGTCCCAGCAGTGGGAACATTATAGGCTGATGATGTGCGCTGGACCTTAGCTGTCATTTAAAACCATCCCACAACCCGAACGTGAAATTCAGTTATTTACAACACGCCACCTCTGCTTAATCCTTTTAATATTACAGGCGTGATGTTATGTTAGGTTTCATGAATGCAATTATTGAGTAACCCTTTCGAAATCTAATTACTCAAACCTGACCTTGGAAATAAACTTGAAACATGTTATATTTAACTAAAACCTCTACTAAACTGTATACCAATACTTAACCACAGAACAAAAGTAGACTATTCTTTCAAAAACGTGTTCCTACCCTCCAAACGCAATCAATTTCACTGGAGTATCTTCTATTGCAATATTACGCAATGCTTGTGTTCTTGTCACTTGTTTCTGAACGTGTAGGCCACATGCCTTTAGACACGTGCCTAATTTCTTATTAGAACTGTTAGTCCACGTTCGCACGGACGTAAAAATATCTCGGCAGGATTTTTCCGTGCACTGGATCTTGAACGCACTGTTTAGCGCCGAGAGTTGAAAATCCAACGTGTATTTTTTCGACGCGCTGGGATGCACTCTGTTGGATTCTCAATGCTCGGTTCTACACCGAGAGTTGAAAATCCAGTGCGCGATAATATCCTGCAGCGATATTTTTACGTCCGTGCGTACGTGGTCTTAGGTTATGGTTTTCTTATTAGGTTGTGGCTTTAGAGCTGCTCCAAATAATAGTCTTCCCCAATATACAGGGTTATTGGTAAAACACCATCAACCTCTTAAGGGGTCATTGTACTCATCATTATGAACAACTTTTACTATGGGACCAAATATGAAATCGCGAAAAAATAATCTGCTGGTCCCTACATTTGACGAGTTTTGCAAACAAAAATGTAGGGAACATCGGATTTTTTTTCGCGATTTCATATTTGGTTCCATAATAAAAGTTGTTCATAATGATGAGTAAGTACAATGACGCCTTAAGAGGTTGATGGTGTTTTATCAATAACCCTGTATAGGCTATTAAGTTACTAAACTCATTGAATCAATCTAAAACAGAGGAGGGATCTTTGAAAAGAAGTTCCAAAACCAAGCCATCAACATCGTACAATCGAAAGACGTCCACTGCTGGGTGTACGTCCCCCAAGCATCGACCCAATGACCCATCATGGAATCCGCTGGATGCGGAAAACGTAGTAGTCAGCGTGCTTATTGATGATTGGCTTCTGCCCGCCGCGCACCCGCGCGCCGCTTCGCCCGCGTAGATGTCGGAAACCATCTCACGAGAACGGGCTACCGGGACAAAGTAGCATAATTATGTCCTTCCCCAGGATGTTGACAAATTTTTATCGAAAACCGTTCAGCGGTTTAGGCGTGAAAAGGTAACATATAGACAGAGTTACTTTCGAATTTATAATATTAGTATGACTTCCAACGAAGGCATCTCTTTCTGTCTATTCCTTTGAAATAACCATATTTTTTTGGAAATTATAACTTAAAGAAGAGCCTCTTAATTGATTACTTCAATATCTCACATTTTCTCCTCGAGACCTCGCCCAAGTTACGCTACACAAAAATAATTTCTGGAAAAACACCAACCATTGTTTAAAACATTATCACCAAGCAATGATACAGGATGGCAGGGATATCGAAGTCTATATTTCTAATTTTTACGTCGGTTGTTAAAAAAAGCTGCTTGTTTCATAGAAAAGTGCAATACCTACGCGGTCCAAATATATAGACTAGCCATTTTTTTTTAACACAGTGGAGTTCAGAATCATGCGCTGTAGCTGTATATAGAAGTAGTAGTTATCACTTTTATTACGTACTACCGCGTAGTCTCCTTTCGCCGTTAGCAATAAACAGCGCAAGCGTCACATTTCTATAGAACTATGATTATAATCTATATCCACCTATTTTTGTCATTTATACCTGTGGATATGGGCACGTACCATTTTTTTATTACGTAAGGGATGGGATAGTGTCGATGAATTGTAATATCGATAGGGCAATGTGTTGGTTTAGGATAGATGTTTGTTAAATGGTTGCGTTCATTTCCAAAATAGTGCTTATTATTAGATGTGTTGTTTTGGATTTGAAACTTTTAAATCCTCTACGATCACAAGTCACCAGCTGTGGCATTTGACAAATGGATTCGCAATACTGCTCAAAATCGACTTACAAATAATTTTTACTCATCCGTTTAGGACATACAACGCAGAGGTTTCTTTTTAATTCCCTCCCTATCATTATTTGACCATAAAAACAGTATCACCAAATAAGGAGCATTCAATTCTCAACTTATCAAGTAAACTACGAGATCCAATATAAATATTTATAAACAAGTCTGCTTAAATATAATGTAGTCCTTCGTCATGTGTGGTCCATAATTTACATTATTGACATAAAGAGTGTTGATATATTTTTTGTTTATACAAATGTGGTAATCAGAAACAATTTAAATGTTTTATTACCTATCTGTGTAAATTGATTGCTGGCTTGTATTAATTCTGGTGTTTGCTGCCGCGCTAGTGATATCATTAGTAAGTGCAATTTTCGATAAAATGAGTTAAATATTGATCCCGAATCAGCGCAATGAGCTCTATCAGATGTTTTAATAGCTTATCGGGAACTGGTAAATAGACAAGTAAGTCCTATAAATGGGAAATCATCCATAACATAACAACAGTAAATATAGTTACCCCGGGCTTACAAGGTTTTACTTTTACTTAAGTTATGTGCAGTAACGGTATTGGTGTTTTCAAAAAAATATCACAACTAAATTTAACTTAAAAAAAGAAGTCCCGTAAAACAAAATTGTAACAAAAACTTTGCCTGCCTAGTACAAAAAACTATGCTAAACATACTTACTGGTCTTATCGCTAGCGCGGCAGTTTGTTGGTATCATGTAAAGTTGATATAAATAATCCAATTATTGTGTTTTTAATTTCTGTATCACTATTTCTTATTCCAAAAGTTTGTAATTCGGACGCATGTCACATGAAAAATTAATTCTAGCGAGTTGAAACATAATTTTTAGATGATTGATAATCAAGCTATAAATTGCGATCCTTATATCAATTGAAACTTGATCTATTTGTCAATAATATAAGACACGTTGAGTAGCTGTACGACCCTGTCGATCATTCATGTAATGTATAGTACTGACGGTCATTCCACCATCTATTTGCTTCAAATCATCTTAGCACAATTATTGCAAGGGATATTTCTACTTAGCTCAACCTTTTCAGCCCAAGTAGCATACTATCGATGCAAAAAGAATATCCTTAATTTTTTCAAATCTATCGATAACCATTACCCTTCAGTACCCCATCCCTAATTCTCATAAAATCCCATTTCCCCCTACGCGGGGGTGTAGTGGAGGGAGGGGAGGGTAAGGGCCCGACAGAGCGACTCCGAGCGCACCTGGCGCGTGCGACGCCAATCGCGTGCGCGCTCACCCTGGCGTAGTAACCACCTATGTTTGTATGTATGTGTGAGTGTGTACTACTTTGATATTCCATAGAAAGAATGTTCAGCTATAAGAGATGGGAATGAAAGCATTGTGGACAAAACTGAGAGGTTACATTATCAGAGGTCCTAGACAAATGAAAATCGCTTTTAAAGCATTTCGTTTTTCTACTGCGTCTTCCAACAGGATTGGCATAAGCTTTTCGGTAGCGTATGCCAATCCAATACAAGTTTTGCCTTTCCCATCATTGTTTTCGCCGATAGAATGTAACTTTATCTAGGCCCTCGGGCCAATATGAGGCAAAAAGTTAAGTGTCATGCGATTTTGAGCCATGTGCTCACACATGTGCTGTCACATTGACCTGCCCTGCACATGAACTGTGTGGATATTCGTATACAAGGTGTAACAGAATAAACGCAAGTCCTGAAAGTAGTTTGGTCATAATTGACTACTGAATCGATTTCAGTAACTATTAATATAGGTATTTTTTTTTAATTTTATGTATTTTGCAATACTGACCGCCGATTGAGCCAGAGAAAATTAAATCTTATTTCAAGGCGATAAGACTCAATTTTAAATGCATAAAGTAATGCTAGGGTCAACACGATTTTCTTAATAATAATAGTTGGCTTTAAAAAGAAAATTGTTTCGGTCATTGTATTATGCTTTTAACTCAATACTCTAATTGGGGTGTATGAGGTCTTGCGTTAATTATGTTAAATGTTGTGTGAAGTATGTGTGTGTAAGGTTTGTTGATTTTCTATGTTCAAAGTATTGATGATTGATTGAGATGATTATGTTGTAAGTGTTTGTGATTATAAGAGAGGGAAAGTCACAAGAGAATTAGTCAGCTGCTTGTCTCTTGGCGAAACATCCACACACACCCATTCGCAACGTCTCATGCACACTCACTTAGATGGTGCTAGGTGCTAGCAGTTCACTTCATTCTGTATGTCTGTTTCTGCTGCATGAATTGTACAGCTATTAAATTGTAAATCCGTAATTGGTTGTAAGACTAGTTTATTTATTCTAAGATAAAATTTCAAGGAGCTGTGGATTTTGAATAAATAAACATAGTTTTAGTAGAAATAGGCTAAGGATGCTAGATAAATAAGATATATGCTAAAGCAAAATGCCTTTTCACACACAGAGAACGAAAGGGCAATGAAATCCAGCAAAAATGTTTTCTTTATTTTTGTGTGCTCGCTATTTGATTCAATAAATCCTGATTCATAAACAATAGTTTCTCAGATAGGTAAGTCATGAGAATGGAAATTTCATAATTTAAACAAAGCAAATTATTGAGAAAATCAGTCTAAGCCATTGATGCCTATATCACACCTCCGCTGCGAAACAACAACTGCGAAACCGCTGCGTGAGTTTCGCTGTGCAACAGTACTTCACTTACGCGAAACTATAATAGCGAAACAGAGCGAAACCTAAAACTAGAACAGTTGAGAAATAAGATTATTATTATTTTGTGTTATTTTTGTAGTCAGGGTGATTTAGTAAGTACAAAACAGGTCTATTTCTCAATGCTTGTATAAGTTTTTCAGTAAATTCCAAATCCATTGTTCCTATTTCGCTCATAAAATTTGTCGATTGCTACAGACGCGTCCGAGATACACGCGGAACCGCTCCAAAATGGCGGACAACGGGCGGAGATGTAGACGGCGCCTAAGCAAATGAGCGAAATCATGTTAGAAAGAGACAACATCATAGTCTGTTTTGTACGTTAGAGCAGGGAATTTCGCTATTGTTTCGCCGCCCAACAACTCACAACTCATAGCGAAACTATGGCGGTTTCGCCCTTTGAGTTTCGCAGCGGAGGTGTGCTACAGGCTTGATAATTTTTAGTATAGCCGGTCCGTGTCTAAATCAAGTACGTACGTACGTACGTTTCCAACTCCGTATCACTTACCTACGGACATAAGATTACTGAGGGACCCGAACTACGAATTAATGAAAACACGATTTGACAGATCTCCCTACTTCCGATGTGTACTTGACCGTCCAAAAAAATTAATTTGGCACTTGTGTTGACGGATCAACTACTTTCGGACGGGCCCGTATCTTCGTTAACGGATTTAGAGAGTAGACCCTTTGGTGCAAGTCGTCTGTGAGCACAGGTCATGGTAAAAATATTTGCAAGTGGAGCAGACTCGCCAGAAGGAGCCGAATGGGTGGTACGAGCTAATCTTTTTATCCCAGAGATACACAAGGCTAGTTTTTCAAAGCTAGGATAGCAACACTGGAAATTCTGTATCATACAGTCCTAGTTTGCAATCCTGGCTTGGCACATGCTAGGTCTGTTTATGATGCCAGATAATTCTAAGCCAGAACAGTACAACACGTGGTTGCGGTCAGAAAAACAAAACGCGTAGTCACTGCACACTAGCCAATCGAGTAATAGCTTCGCCGGCCACATGAAGCTAGTACATACAAAAGCCGGGATAGAAAAATCTGTGTTGTGAGTGATACTAGCTCAAAAAATAGAACCCCATCCTATTACACTATCCTAGCTTGAGACACTAGCTTACAATCCTATAAATTAAGCTAGTTCTGTAACACGAAGCCAGAGCTTCTAGCTTGCTAGCTTACTAAGATTTACGTACACGCGGCTACACATCAAGCTAAACATTTCCAGTTTACACTGACCTCTCATTGTAAGGAAGTCCTATACAATGCGATCTTAGGCATTATTCGTGCCGGTATGATAAAACCAATAGAAGAACTGGTTAGGTGTTCTGCCTCCTATCAAGCCAATTACAAGTCCTCCATCAAGTGTTTATTGCTACATCCTGTGCACAAAAAGGTAAAAAAACTCGCCTGGTCATTGTATTCAGCGCTTATCTCGAGATTACCGACAGGTGGCGCTAGCTTTGCAGTTTTATTTTATTGAATTATCTACTAATTGGTTCGCTTTTTATGTTGTTATATGGCTTGCAAACTAATTAATATTACAATCATTCATTCATTCATTTCTATGCTTGCTGCAGTTTCTTATTTTTCGAATGCTGAAAGTTTATTTGTTCCATCTAAAAGTATTGATTGATCAGACAGGTTTATCTCATTTTTATCCTCCTGTCTTCATCCCAATTCATTTTTGGACAGTGCAGTACGTCCTGTCTTTCAGCCACCATGTCAGTGATAAGTGATAACCTCTTACCTAGCCATCATCATCTTTCGCACGATCCTAACTAAATATTACAAATGCGAAAGTAAGTTTTTATTTGTTACGCTTTCACGCCAAAGCGGCTGAACGAATTTGAATGAAATTTGGCATACAGATAGACCATGACTTGGGTAAGGACATGGGCTACTTTTCATCTTGGATCGCAGACGAAGTCGCGGGCAACGGGTAGTCTATCCATTATTTTTTTGCTCTACCTCTATTCTTATAGCCACCATATCACCATCATGCTCGAACAGGGTCATCTCGCCCAATTCTCTGACAATCGGTCTTTCTTAACTTCATTATTTCTAAAGTTAAAAATCCTAAAGATGCAGCTGCCAACAGTTGCATCTTTGACTGACCTGAAATAGGTAGAGATGAGGCTGCAATGGTGATCCTATCTTATTAGTTAATTCTATTACCACTAGCTGATAAGATCATGTGCCCTATGCCATTAAAATCCTGCCCACCCCAAAAACACCGTACTTCAACATGCATAACTGTGAACCAAAAAAAAGCACATTACTCCCGCACCTACCACTGCGAGCGATCGGGACAGCACTATCTAACTCCCTTCTAATCATACGAGTGAAAGAGACGGAGGGATGTTAGCGAGGGTGCGCCTGCGACCCTTTGCGTTGCAGTGTGATGCACCGTGGCTATGGGGTGCGATGCATGGTGCATTTTATTTTATGGTGTTATTATAGTGACCTTACTGACTTGGTATCTACTGGGGTTTGAGTATGGGGCTATATGCGTTTCCATGGGTAGATAGACAGAATCATCTGTATGAGTATCGTCATGTAGCTTTTCGTAGTTATTTGTTTGACTCTTCTCGCGTAATGCTGGTGAATTAAAGTTGAAATCGAAATGGCATTTTCTTCCTGAGATATCTCGCCCTCTTTACTAAAGTTAGGATTGCTTAGAATCGTATGGTTTCTAAAGGACTTTTCCAATTTTCACAGTGTTGCCTATTTCTCATCATTTCACTATTTTCATGTGCAGCATTTATAGACAAAATAGCATTAAAACTCCACACCCTAGCCTAGCATCTTCTACTTCTTAACTTGTCGATGGACTTGATGTTTTTTTCTAATGCCCAGGATCACCTTTGAGGATCTATTCACAAGAAATAGTACAGTAATTTCAACGGTTTTCTTGTAACAAAGCCGGTCAGTTCAATAAAATGCATCAATACCGCGCTATGTATGTACTAGTAACCCAATGATCTTTCAAGTCCTGAACATGACTCGCGAAACTCAGGTTGTCTACCTGCCAACTTACAGACAGAGATAGAGATATACCACTGTACTGAAACAGAGAGGGCTGCAAGACGCCCCCCATGCTGACAGATGTTCGGAAAGTATTCGCTTTGTATGCGGGAGAGCGTTTTTTTTGGAGCGTGGGTGGAGTGTGAGCGAGTAGCGGGTGGGTCCGCTAGTAGAGGAAGCGGTTTTGATTTGGCATTGGTGATGAATGTTGGTTGGTAATACGATGAGGTAGCAGTGTCCTTGAGGAAAAAAGAGAAGTCCAAATCCACATGCAAATGAGCAAACACGATGTGATAATCCATACTTGTTTTAACACATTTGCGATTTATTCCCGACCATTTCGTATTCCCACCTTTGCGGCCTATTTCTAATAGTCGTGGTCTTTGGTAGACATCCTACTAGGTGTCGACCGTATCCTTAGTTTGACACCAAAAGAGGTACTTATCTGACGAAAGCGTGTAGTCTTAGTCTAAGCCTAAAAACCTTATGAATTTATTTAGGGTCGGCAGAGTTCGTCGCCATTTGGTCTCCATTTACCCACTTAAATGATAACTTCCTTCTTATATATGAACTACCAATTTAATTAAACCCTTCCATCTTTTCTTTGATAGGTATCTTTTCTTTTCAAATTAAAATCTCCGCTTCTGCAACTCATAAGGTCAACTACAACAACTTTTAATATTTGCTGTTAGCATCAAATCCCCGCTTACGTTCGCACCTTTGCCCCACACTACCCATCACTTCCTGTGTTCGTGGGAACTATCTTCACACTATGACTCCGTGACATTCTACCATGCTACATTGCTATTTATGGGTGAGCACGATCAGGACACCCAGGGCAGGTAGATACCCAGAAAGATTGGAATGAAATGTCGCTAGAAATTATGAGAATAAATAAAGATGCGTAGAAAGAAAGAAAGAAATAATTAAATTAAATTAATTTTGTTTGTATTAAAAACTGCAGATTCTGAATTCAGCACATGATTTTAGACGAATTTATAGTCGGTTATATAAAAATATATATCTGCTGTTTCATAGAAAAGTGCAATACCTACGCGGTGAATTATGGAACAGCAGATTTGTTTTTTAAATAACCGATGAAATCATTTGAACCCAGGGGGGTTCAGAATCATTTGCGAAGTATCTTTTCCCGAAAGAACCGGTTCTTTGTTTAAAAATCCCGGTTCCTAAAACAACGCAAATTTCCGGGATATCCCGGTCTATTCGGTTCCGGGATTTCCCGGGTCTGTTCCCTAGCCAGGGCTGATTCACAAACCCCCTGTCGCCTTATTTATCTCATGCACTTGATATAAAATATGAAAATATCACATCGTCATCATGGGAACGAATCTCCCACAAATTCCAGGTATATAATAGTCTATTTACATTTGACGCATAACAACAATAGTAACAGATGTTTTGCTTAAACAATATTGATGACTATTACCGCTTATGACTGTACACCTAGAAATTATAAAAAAAAAGTGTTAAGATTCGACAAGGTTGGCTTTTGTTTCGAGTTTAATAAAGATACATTGTAGTTTGGTGTTACTTTTTACTGTTACTGTCGCCTGCTGACTTAAAAAGAACAAGGTATTGATATACAGGGTTATTTGTAATACGTCGGCAATCCATTAAGTAATATTATATTTTTGGAATGTTCTGTCAATATAGTATAACCTATGATTTGTGCAGAAATCAACCATTTTAGTCCTACCTAAATGCTAAAATAACCTGCATTATGAAAATTGTGTGGTCTGATTAAAAAATATTTAAGATAATTGTAATTTTATGGTTGATTATTACGTATTAAAGTAGATGCAGATAATATCAATGTAAAAAAAAAAACATGCATTGATTTCATTTATAATTTTTCAATGCCGCCAAAACAATATAAAATGTCAAATTACTCGGAAATGGTTGACATTTGCATAGGGGTCATAAGGGGTCATTTGGTTGCAAATGACCTCCTCTACATTTCCTTAATGGATTGCCGACATATTACCTATAACCCGGTATATTAACGACTAATTATCTGATGACGATGAAATATTGTGTAACTAGGCAAAGACGCAATACCACCCTGAGATACGAGTATACCTACAGGATCAAATTAAATTTGCTAGCGAAACTCTGCAGACGCGATGGGTATCGACATTACAAATAAGAAAGTAATTTTGTGGTTTTTTTTGGTGGTTCATCGACTGTAGACCGTAGTGTATTCAATTGAAATAACAGTTTAATAATCAGTTTTTTTGTGTAAACTTCACAGACGCGATTGGTATCGATATCTAAACACTACTTACTTACTTATTTAATCAACTCGTACAACACTACCAGCGGTCGTTGACCCCTAACAAAAACATCAAACATTTTTATTTTATCGTGTTAAGATATCGATACCCATCACGTCTGCGGAGTTTCGCTAGCTAATTTAAGTTGACCCTGTATATCTATAATTATTATAAACAAAAAACTAGAATTATAATTTTGAATATTGCAGCAGCAACTGATAAAAACTTCATGCTTAGAGTTTGCTCTTTGCACCCATAAGACCAAAAATACTTACCGCTAGGATTTTTATAAACCCACCACATTTATGGCGTACGTGACAAAAAGTACCACTTTATTTAAAACAAATTGATAAATGATTTTATTTCTGTAAGTAGGTTTGTACAAACACTTTTACACGTCAAACATATATTTTTTTTAAACTAGATGAGGCTGGCGTTTCCTATCTGACTACTCTGAGAAGAAAGGCCGAAACAAACTCAGAGGTCACAGTCTCTTTTCAAGTCCAGACAATATCTTGGTCAGATCGTGTGAAGGCTATGTAGATTGGTGTCTGAAATGGTCTTTTGAGGAAAGAACCACACAGTTTGAGTAGACCTGTCCAGTCATTGCACGCAATTGTCAGCAATCGTGCAGCTGAACTCAGAACTTAAGGAGCTCAACGATTAGACGAACAATACCAAAGAAAGGACATTTGAGTAGGCCGCATAAAAAAATAAAAAAAATAATTAGTAAACCACTTTGTATCTCCACCAACCTCATAAGTCAGAAGCTTAACATAACCATGTGCATTGAATTACTAAGGCATCATAATCACAAAGAAATTCTCAACAAAAAAAGAAACAACTCAAATTCTCATTACCTCAGCGAAAATATAAACTCCAAAAATCAAATAATCAAAAACGATATAGCCAGACGAAAAAAATAGAAGATTTCGCCTATCAATACCTGTTCACAGACCATATGCTCAAATCTCAAGCTCGCCCCCATTGTTACCAAGACCGTAAAGAAAAAAAAAGAGAATCTCCAAAACATCTGGCGCTCAACACCCTCTATACCCACCCCCGACATGAGACACACGTATATGGAAGGCCTAAGAGTGAAAGAGGCAGAGCTAACAAAGCGCCCTAGGATTGAGGAAAAAAATCAAATGCGCCCGCGCCGTTCTCGTTCCGTTTCCGAATTCTAATGTTTGATTTCACGTCGATGCCATGGTAGGTACTGGCTTGTTTGGTTATGTGATAGTATGTAGAAATTGTTTTGTAAGTAAGTTTGCATGTATAAATAAGTCTTCTTCCTTCAAATTTTTCTTTTGCTGTGCCCGACAGGGTCCACGATTGTTACAACAAATGTTCATTACCACCTAAGCATATACATTGTGGAATGCAATAAATGATTGAGTATTGAGTATAATATTTATTTATCATTTTATTTCAGGAACAATTCACATTGTGTTTGAAATCATTAAAATTAAATAACTAACACATTCATAATACAATAAGTCATAGAAAATAACTAAAATAAAATGTAATTAAAAAATAATTCAATAACATTACAAGCTACTACATGCTAATATTACCCAGTCTCTCATTAACTAAAATATGGAATTATTAAAACGTGGATATGTCATCGTCTATCGAATACATACATTTCCCCAATAGGAACGCTTTAAGTCTTGACTTAAATGAGCTCTTGTAAATTATAGTTTTTAAATCCAATGGCACCCTGTTAAAAATCCGCACTGCTTGATAGAGGATTATGTTGTACAATATTAAGTCGTGGTATTATTTTGTTTTTAAACTTTCCTGCTCGTACTTTGCCTCATCTGTTTCATAGTTATGCAGGTTGTTTTTTTAAATTGACCAATAATACTAAAACAGAGGTGGGGCACAGTAAGAATTTTAAATTTATAGTGTGGCCGACAGCTCTCTATTTGGGTTTTCCGGACCATGGTTCGTAAGGCTCTCTTTTGGAGTACAAGGGCACTCTGGCAGTTATATTTAAAACTGAACACTATATCTCAACCTTGATTCTATTAGAGCATAGTACATCATTTTGAGGTGTTTTAGGTCTATTCGATCCCTAAGACTGCGTAAGGCATAACACGCTGAGGAAATGTACGAATCAATGGCTTGCAATTCCCTTTTCCAATTTAAATATTTGTCAATGCATACCCCTAGAAACTTTACCTCATTAGTAATCTGCAAAACGTTTATAACCTTAACTTTTTGCGTTGGCTGTGTTACCTAACGGTTCTACTGCAATCCAAAGGCCTATTTTCATACCAAGAAGGAACGAGCATTGATCACCTTGCTTGCTCACTACGTGTTTAGATTCCAGACCATTCAGTCCTTATTTCTCTCCGTGTATTTCATCACCAATGATGTTACAATTGAATAAGGCACATTTATTTTTGCTAGGGCTAGGGATTGAATGCATAAAATCATGCGTAGCGAATTTATTAGTCAAACTCAGACTTTTCAAACAAGAACAAGAATTGTAAATAATCTCCAGGCCACCACAAGACTTATAATAATAGTATTTACGAACCAAAAGTTTTTTTAGCAACAGTAGAAAGCTGTACATAAACATCCAAGACAGGTTGGCTAACAAAAGAAATTCAATCGAAGCTAACAGCAATTTTATACAATTAGGGTATCAATCTGAACTTAGCACGCAATGTCTGGGAGAGCTATTAACATTCTTCACAAAACGCAGAGGCTAAAGATTACGGTGGTAGGATCTACTCAAAAACTTATATAAACCGTTTCATCTTCTCTCGTATCGGCCGGCACCACCAACTATGTTAGAACTTAGAACAGTTCATACTGAGCTGACTGATGCTTCGGCCACTATAGAGATATCTAGCATAGGTCCACGTACAGGCAGAATTCGTTTCTGATCCGTGCGAGCAGAAGTTTTAATAAACTGTCTGGTGAACGTGATTTGGATATATTCAATACCAGTGTTTCTCGGCTTAAGCATTTGTTTAGTAATTGTTTACGTCTAAATTATTTTTAGTTTGTATTTGTCGATCGTAAACTATTTTTTTCCTAATTTATGTAAAAGATATTTTGTACCGACATTTGTATTTTTTTCTCGTTTTTGATTTTGGTGTTTATCTGTGGAAACTTGTAAATGGCCTTCAGTTGTATATTGTACACTGTATATTATAGCTGTAAGTTTCCCGAATAAAATAAAATAAAATATTCCTGTACGTGTGATCTAGCTAGCCTGCATAGGTTTACAACCTTATTTCGCCCACCGCCCACTGAATTTCTTTTTTACCTACCATCTGTCACGAATCTGAAATAGTTATTGCCACGATTATATTAAAACGTGTAATATTATATAGTCGGTAAGATCCCATCTCAACGCCCCCTAATTTTCTCTGGGTCCTTTACTACCCCCCTGAAACTCTCACGCCCTCGAGGGGGTGTTATCCTTGAGGTGGGCACCTGAGAACCTATGAACTAGAGTGATCTGCAGGGCAATTCTCGTACTTTCAAATCGCAATCTCATCTCAGCGACAATCAATGTCAAAAACGTTCATAAAATTACGGGAATTGCCTCTCTGGTAGTTTTGTACATGAAATAGTCTGCATTAGTGTTGACAAAGTGCTTTAAGCTTAGACCGCACTAGGGCGGGTATAGGAAGTATTTTTTTATCCCATTGCAGGGCAAAGACTTACCCTCCTTCCACTTCTTTCTGTCTCTCTTTTGTTGCATTTCTGATATTTATTCGAAAATTGATTTCTACAACTTGCGCTTTAGTAGGCACATTTGTATCGACCACTGTATTGATTCCAATGTGCCCTAAAGCGGGCATAATTTTGCATTTGTACGGTAAGCTTGGCAACATAATGCCGTTTCATTTCAGCCAGACATCATCAACCTCATTTGCCGGATCGCTAGTTCTGTGTTAAAACTGACTAAACTGATTCCAAACTAAGATTTTGCTCTAGGTTACATTCGTTTATTTTGCAATGTGTAATTATCATCATTATCCTTGCACGGGGTTGAATAGCATTTTTATTACATTGTTTATTTCTTTGCTTACGTCATGATTATGATGACGGCACTGCAGCATTCCTTCTTCTTTCGAGCCGATCGACTTTCTGACGTAACACGAATAATAACTAATCTTATATTTTTTTGTGTTTTCAGGTAAGTCCTCAATCATTAATTCACTAAGGTATGGTATCATTAAGCTGTGGTCGTAAAGATGCAGGCAGACGTATTGCGATACTACTGTTAGCACATCCGGCGGTGCTGTGTAAGTTATAGGAGGTAGCGGTTTTCTACTCATCGCCATCGTCCAAAAGGTAAAGTGAATTATGTGAAATATTGTAAATGTTTATAGAATTTGTTTGACACGAGCGGTTTTCGCTACTTCTTAGAGTTTTAAAAAGGCTATATCAATTTATGTTTTATTCGCGTCGATTTTATGATTAACATCTATTTATTATACGTTGTCTTGTGATTGGAATAAAGGTTGGAATACAATAATTCGCGTTTGTCTACTAAGTTCCAACTTTCCAACACAAGTAAAACTAGTAAATATAATTTTACTACTTAAAAAAAAAACTATCGATTCTTCGTCCGTTCTTCGCAATCATGTACAAAAAATAAAAAAATAAACTGCTCCGTACTGACTCCTGAGGGAGTCTGTCGGAGTCTCCTTTAGTAATTCTAGTTAGTTAGTAATTCTAAATTTAGTAAGTCTATTATGACAGTGTTTATTGGTGATTGGCAATAGACGCGAACAGATGTCCTGTGACTTAAATGCTGGGTATGCTTAACATATCCGGTGCTTACGACCAAGGTATAAGCAGAAGCGATATATTGGATGATTGAATTGAGGAATCTTAATTCTTATTACAAAGCTGCATAGTTTTTGTAAACCTCCAATCAGGTAAACCCAACAGATTCTAAACTAGCCGAAACCTGACTAACTGCCCCACTCAGAGAAGTCACTTGAAATTAATCTAATTTTGATTAACTACTACATCTTGGCACATGTCACCAAGATTAAAACGTTTTCAATCTGACATACTTTTGACAGACAGCGTTCCAATTTATACTGGTCAATTAAAGTAAATGATTAATTAATTTTAAATAACGACTCTGAGTACCGGGGTAAGTGAGTAAGTAGTATACGTTAAGCTTTAAAACCTTCCTGTCTACTACTCGATCGCCGTGCCCGACAGGGTCCACAATATCTCATAAAGTGTTAAGTTATCACATACACACACACACATACACATTGTCACATTGTAGAATGCAATAAATGTTTGAGTATTGAGCAAGTAACACTCGTGATAATCAATAGCTTTCAATTAAAATGCTAAGTAAGTTGTTGGATTTGAAAACGTTTTCGAACTGACAAACTGAAAGCGATCCTGTCTGATCGTGAGTTCTTCATGTACTTAGCCTGCACGACTCAAACGACGTCAAATAAACACGCCCTTACGTTGCAGGCAATTAAGTCGCGCCATTATTATCAACAACAATTTTTTTTACCATATTGACAACTTCATTAATGTCGATGGCTGCCAATGCTCTGCGGGTCCAATACAATAACGCATTCAGAATGCCGCTAAGGCTCCCTCCGTTTTGCAGCGCGTCCGCCATGTTCATGGAGGCACGCACAGATGGTTTCGCGGTAAATTGAAGCAAGAAAGCAGCGTCACTGCTGCACAGAGTGAGTGTGAGTAGCAACAGCATCCTGCGTGTGATAGCGGAAAGGTGTGACTGTCCGCTATTCAAGCAATGTATGCGTTTGTGTGAACTAACATAGTTTTAAACACTATTTTACTAACAAAACGGACCATGTTGTCTGAAAAAATAAATAAATCAAATTAAAACTCTCCGCTATAGCTCACAGCTTGACCCCCATTCCGATACACTAGCGCTCGGGGCGATAAAACGCTGTTTCGATTCTCCGTGCCGGAAATAGCCCCGGTCAAGAACCTGCGCGAAAAATTCGCTCACTCTGCGCGTATGCGTGTGCGCAGGGTATGCTTGAGTGTGTGAGCGCGCTTTGTTGCTCTTGGTGCGCTGAAGTGGGGAAAAGATGCTGTGGAGTGTGATAGGTTTTGAGGGGGCTAGAAGAACAAGAGGATGTGATGAATAGTACTTGGATGATAAATAGTTTTTGTGCTAATCTAGATTTTCGTACACAAAGACCCATTTGCATCCTTAATCCTTCACAGGGATCAGCAAATAGACAGCTATCGTCTCACGTCGAAAATGATGCCGTATCCTGGCTGTAGGGATGGGATGCTATCCTTAACATTGGATCAGTTAAGAAAACCACAACAAGCCGATATAAAAATGTTAGAGGATCTTCAACGAACATCAGTATGTATCAAATGCACCATCAGCTGTCCAGTACCATTATTATGGTCTACCTGACCCTGATTTTCAGCCTTACAAAACTATAAAGGGGCTGTAAGCACACTAGCTTAGTCTATCAGGAACTCTTCTTTCCACACAAACTTGGTTCCAAGTTTACGAGACGACTCGGTGGGCGCTTGATACGATCCTTCCCTACATATACACACACACACACACACACACATGTATAGACGGGCCACGCGATCCGAATGAATGGCGAGATCTCTTTGTTTTTTGTGCTGCGCCTGAGTGGTGGGCGAACTGGGTTTAAGGCTGCTTGCCCATTGAAGTGGAGAAATGTAGAGTTAGGAAAATATCAGCCACTAAAATTCCTCTTAATCTTGGGACTTTAGTAGAATTCTATTGGATGGAAGACATGATATGTATTGTAGTAAGTTCAAAAGACTAGCTAGGTTAATTTAAAAAGTTGATGAGTGATTAGATAGTAGGTATGTTAAATAAGGTACCTGGCGAATCTTTTTAGGTCTTACAACTCGCAAAAAATATAGGTTTAAATAATGATATATTTTTGCAGAACAAATGCTTTATTCATAAAAATCTGAAACCAAAAGTACCTAACTGATTTCCAAAGAGAAATATTTTATCGATCTATTCTGTTAAAATCTCACCGTAACAACTTCGGTGAAGTAAGCTTGAAGTAAGCTGTCAATTGTATGAATCCCAGAAACCCTATCCCCATTAGGTGGAATGACCGCACACTTCACATAAGTTCTCACCGTTAGACTATTACAGAATAGAACGGCAGGAATAGCATTAACAAACTCTATTCAATTTACCATTGGTGCTATCTCCTATATTAGTACATCTAAAATGTACTGCAATCAATTCACAGGGAATCATAATCATCCGTATCCTAATCTTAAATCTATCAAAGGTGGGAACGTCTTTTCCACCTATAACCTTAGATCAAAAACCCCGTAGGTAACATGAGTTACTATAATCATAAGTAAACAAGACGGTCAAATATTAGCGCTGACTGACTTAGCACGTGTCGATTAGATAACAATTGACTATCGGTAGGTGACCAGGAGCTGAGGCATTGCTGGAAGTGAAATTGTTTTTTATTGATAAATCCGTTGTCAACTAAAAAAATGGCGAATATCAAAGGAACGGTTGATGGATTGTGTGAAAGAGGATATGGTCTGAGGGTCGCATTCGTCAGTTAGGTTTTAAGTCCAATATAATTGGGGGCGAGCCTATTGCTAGTACAAAAAAAAGCTTATTTCCACTAGCAAAATTACATGCAATTTTCAAACTCGATTTTATTCTATCACTGGTAGAAGTCGCCTCGTTGGCGTAGACCTCCCCTAAGTCTCCAAAGTTTTCTTTTTCTGTTTCGTCGTGCTACTTTCATCCAACTCACTCCTAGTATTTCATATGGCTGCTAACCGTGCACAAATCCTGAATACTGAGCTGCCATTGAGAATTTCTAAATTACACTAATTACCCGGATGACACTCGGGAACCGAATCCAATCTCTAGCACATTATTAATAGTCATAAGAACTTATTAGACCGATCGAAAATAGCATCTCTTGTAAAAGTAGATGTTGCATTGTCTTTGTTATTTATTATTACCTATTATTTTACATGGGTTTGCTCTTGACTCTAGTCTAGGTCAGTGGTGACAGAGACAAGAGTCGACGATGGAGTGAGCTTACCCAGAAGAAGCCTGTTCACTCTCACTTTGGAGAGATTAGGGTTGTATGCGTTCGGAAACACTGACTCAGGTAGAGTGCGATTGTCGCAACCCAGCGCTGGGCACGCTACAATTGCGGCGATAAGTCTCCTCTTTGAGGAGTGGCTAGAGAGGCGCCACGGCGTCCTCACCTTCCGCCTGACGCAGGTCCTCACCGGACACGGTTGTTTCGAGAGGTTCCTTTTCCGGATAAGGGGGGAGGAAACGCCCGGGTGTCACCATTGTGTGGATCGCCCGGAGGACACGGTGGAGGTCTGCCCGGCTTGGGTGGAGCAGCGCCGTGTCCTCGTGCAGGTGATTGGCGGTGGCGATCTCTCGCGTCCGGCCCTGGTCCAGGCCATGGTACGGAGTGAGAGGGCATGGGAAGCCGTCACCTCCTTCTGCGAAGCAGTAATGCTCGCGAAGGAGGAGGCGGAACGCGTGAGGGAGAGGCAAAATTCGCGCCCTCACGCCCCTAGCCGCCGCAGGAGACGTCCTGGGCGTCCGAAATCCCAGGCCGATTCCCGGCTACCGTAGGCGCGGGCTTGCGGACGGCGAGCAATGGGCAGTTCGCCGTCCGATAAGGACCAGGCCCGGGTCGACGCGCGCCTCAGAGAGATGTCAGCAACAATGACGGGGTCCGCTAGTTTTTCAACAAGAAAAGCTCAACCCTTACACACAAGGAAAAGTCAAACATTTAGATGACACCTTGAACTTACAGCTTAAAGTTCCCAATATATACATATATAATGATGTTACATAACGATATCTCACGGCGGTGCGTATAGAAACATGATATCCTTATAGTTGGATATAGAATATAAATGTGCCCATTATAATAGGTGAACGAATATATTGCTTGACAATGATCATGAGATGTTACTAATGGTTTTCGAGAGCTTAGGAGATGAGAGATTTCTAGGCGAGTTGTCTTCTTTTGTGCTGATATTTTATAAGGCTTTACATTATGCTGTCGTGGAAAAAAATGGCCAGTTATCAAAATTTGCGTCAGAGCCGACTGCCAGGGTGCGCCGGGAATTATGTATTGTCATTCACTGGTTGCTCCCCGTAGTCTGGCCTAGACTGTTTTTGGGCTACTGTCAGACTACCAGCTCAAATTCTAATTTAACAGCAGATTCACTGGCCAAAGGCTTGATTAGATTCTGGAATCCTTGGGTTAATCCATGCAAACGAAAATAATGAAACGATGGATAGACTGTGTGATAGATGACATGGCTAAAAAGGGTTACTACTGAAGAGCTGACTAACAGAGAAGTTTGAAATAAATACGGAAAAAGAAAATAATTATGCTGCCGCGCCGATCCCAAATAAAAAGAGTTATGATCAAGAGAATGATGAATATAGGTGAATCTATGCATTCCCAATTCGTAGAGGTGACAAAAATAAAAAATTATTTATTATTTGAACAAGTAAACCTTAACAACTAGTGATCCCTTATTTTAATCGAAGGTTGAAGCACTCTAAATCGGTAGCAGTAGCGTATATTAACCCTATATTTTCGATAATTTCTTAGCTCGCACACACTCATCTCCACTTCAAACTCAACAAACACATGGTACCACCTCGGAGCACAAAATTCACGGCGCAACGGTATCGATATGCAAATATTTCGGCCAGGTGGCTCGTCCCGCGGCTGGCTAATTATACCGGTCACGTGGCGATGTCTTCTCTGCTCAGGAGGTTGGCAGAGGTCTAGGGCATGGAGTCAGATGAAGTCAATGTCATTTGGCTATTATAGAATACGGTTTCTGCTATGTTATAAAATTATGTGGGACTGACGATCGTTTTGGGTGCAGTCTTAACTCTCTCGTTCGGCGTTCGTGTCAGAAATGGACTACTTATAGATTGGCCAGGTTCTGTAATTATAGCACAGGATGTCGATACTGCTGTATACTCTGACGTAATTATAAATCACAATCTTCACTTATTGAAGGTCTAAATTCCATAAGACAGACTCCGAAAAACTTGGCTCACTCCCGCAGAAAGTGAGGAAGTAGCAAATTCTCTCCTAGAAACCTTATGTGGGAAGTTTTCACACTTAATTTAAATGCGAAGAAAATATTAGAAAATAGTTCCTAACTAAGTAATTGCTGACCTAGCTAGACTAGAATAAGTTTCCGCGAAGAATTTTGATTAAAATTAACCCCAAAGTCAAACAATAAACATCGTATCAATTAACCCCATTGATTCGATGTCACAATACTACTACTTTAATTGATATAATTATACCCATATCAATCTACATACATAACTTCACTATCCAGGCAGATGTTCCAAGACCTGACAGTAAACTCGATTGAGATTTTGAGATGTACCGTGCACAGTAATGCTAGGCTTTAAAACAAAGGTATGTGACTTGTAAGGTCTGAGTATGTATTTAGATGGTTAGCTTGGTTGCTAGGGGACGATTATCTGCGCTATGAAAGAAAATCTGGCAAGAAAAGAGGTGACTACAGAGATCTCGGCTGAAGAAGACATGCTGTGCCGACCACAAAATAAATTGGGATCAGGGTAGGAGGATGATGAATGCGTTGATCTGCGAGGATGAGTATCTTGCTGTTGTCAGGCGAACCAAGACATGTCCCTGCCTTAGAGACCAGACCAAAGATGCCTTGCTAGTCGTTATGACGATTCAGAAGTCCGAAAGTCTGCCAACTAATTCTTTTTCCTGCAAACGGACAATTTCAGGCTGATGTTTTTAAGTTTTGAAGCTACGTAATGTTAACAATACATTTTTGGTAGTATAAAATCTCCTTTTTAGAATCCATATCTACGCATTTATTTCGCTGCAGAAACGCAAATTGCTGTTATTGAATACAAAACATGTCCAGATGCGCAGAAGATGACAAAAAAATAATCTAAATGCATTTTTTTGGCCCCATTTATTTAAATTTTTATTCACCGACACTGATTTACACTTTTAAGCCATTTGTCTTCTAGTTTTTCTTAAGTCGACCTCTGATAGGAAATGTCGAGTTGGACGGGTTCGCCGTATGTATTAGACTTTTTAATGCTGTTGGCTATTTTGACATATTTTTCTTAGATTTTTTAAGTATTCTTTCTAGAAATATCGAACTTTATTTTCTTTTTTGTGACGTTAAAGATTTTATCATTTGTCATAATTCAAAAATGTCGTGAAACACGGATCTTCAATTTGGAAAATCTTTAACAAAAAGAGAGGGGAAAGAAAGAATATGGTAGTAGACATCATGGACTTCCTAACCCTAAAATTCATACATACCTACTTACTCAATTTAAACTCATCGTGCAAAAACTTCGATCCAAGCTCCCTGCAGTCTCCCTTATGCCAACAAGCGTGATAAGCATAAGTGAAACTAAATAAAAGGCACATAACACGGTGATTGGTTGGGGCGGCAGGTGCGCTAACTGAATCCTGTTTCTGTGCGAGTTGCGCGGGAGTGGATTAAGACGCGGCAAGGTTTTACATGTTATTGTTAGCCGGTATTAGGGGGAGATGAACGTGTTTAAAAAACACGGTATATGGTAGAATTTGATGAGGGAAAAGTGATTTAAAACGGAAAGGGATTTAAAGAAAATATTTGTCAAAATGAAGCTTTGTCTCTAGTCTTGGATCTTCCAATCAGCAGAAGCTATATGTGAATAGCTCGTCTATCTATCTATTTAGCCCGTAAGGTCCCACAGTCCCATAGAGAGCAGTGGTGGCCCAGTGGTCACGGCCGCGACTTAAGAGTTATAGGTCGTGGGTTCGAACCCAGACAGGCGCTTTACTTTGTGGAAATTATTTCATCACAACTGCTCTCGAAATGGTGAAGGAAAACATCGTGAGGAAACCGGCATGTCCTAGAACCAAAAAATCGAAGACATGTGACATCTACCAACCCGCACTGGGCCAGCGTGGTGGATTACGGCCCACTCCCTCTCACAGAAAGTAGGCCTGTGTCCCAGCAGTGGGAACATTATAGCTGATTTTGCATGTCCCACTGCTAGGCAAATGTCTCCCTGTCTCTTTTCCACAGACGCGGCAGTGGGCAGACGTATGTGGACTAGCTCGTGTCATGGTGATGACGAAAAGATTACTCAGCACCACTACAGTCATTTTGCATTACTGTCAAAATTGCAGTGATCTTTATTCTAGTTGCATTAAAGTTGCTGTCAGAGGTCATATAACTTTGGAAAGTGTATACCAGCTGATTATTTCAGTCAGTAATATTGGTAGTAATGTTTGTTAACAAAACAGTACAAAGCTACACAGGGTGCGTCGGTCTTACTTAAGTATCGTCGCACATGAATGTTTTTTTTATGAAACCCTGATCACCCGTCATTGAAAACACTATTCAATACAATTATTAGTACGTACATACTTCTATCTCGTCTCGTGCCCACCACATAATCATGTTAGTACTTCACATTCAAATTGAAATGATATACAAAGGAAATGTACGGCATTATAAATGTAAAAGTAGTCTTTATGTCTATTCAAATAAAGTTGGTGTTGGATTAACAACGGTTTTTAATTTTAAATCGTATTGCAACCCTTTATTCAATGATTTTAATTTAAACTGATTGATGGGTTCCGTGCGTTGGAGAACACCTCATTTGTACTACTTTACTTAGCTTTATATCGTATCATATTCGTAACTAAGACTTCAAGAGTTCAGCTAAGCTTTTATCACAGTCAAATAAACATTGACCCTCCCGAAATACCCAAAAGTCATCCGCATAATAATTTTATTTATTTGTTCACCCCAAACTTCCTTCTTCAGTTTTCAGTCCTTCAAGTCGAAGGAAATCCTTCACTGAACTGACCACCAAAACTTCTAAAATTGTGATCCCGCAAACACCAGCGAACCCTACGGGTCCCCATCACCATAATTTGAATGGTAATCCCATGAAAGGCGAAGTTGAACGACCGTGACACAAAAAGACGCGAGGGGTCCGTTTGAATAGCGAATAGTGTTCAGGACCCCTGCGTGCGCGCCACTGTAGCGGGGAGGAGCGCTGGTAGATATTCGTCGTAGGTATGTAGGGGGAAAATTCTGATACGGAGATATGGTTTTTATTTTAAATTGACCAAGGACGTATAGGAAAATAATACATATTTTGGTGTAAGAGACTATTCTTCTTATGGGTGGCCTGATAATCTCTGTCCTACCCTTGGTTACTCCTTTATTTATGCTAAAATGTACGTGGTGTACGCCCTGGGCAATCCGCCATGAGCCCCAGCTCCCGCTACCACCCTGGTGGCTGATCGTTTTAACGAAGGAAGAATGTTAGTTCGCGTCTACTTCGGAAGAGTCTATGTGCCTTGTGTAGAAATGTTTCATGTGCCTGTAATTTCAACACCCTTCAAACACACTAACCAATGCTTGATATATTAACAGAAAAATATGTGATAGTAGAACTTTCCTCAATGTACTCCTTCACGAGGAGCTTTCTCGTCTCTTAGACACCTTTCAATGTTTACATGCATAACATTTGTTTATGTAACATTGCCAATATATTTAGTGTGCTAAGCATTGCACTGCATTAACAGGTTAGGTTGCCTCCCACGCCTTAAATGTAGCCTATTTATTATTTACGAAATTTGCGTAACTGTTATCACTGTTTTAATTTATGTGTGGGAGTCGAAGGAAAACTGAATATCTATATGAGGAAATGTTCATTTCACTGACGAGTTTGCTGAACCTTCACTCTTGCAGTTGCAGCTCAAGCGTCTTCGATACTATATATCTTTTTTATATGGACTTGTTTCTGTGACAAATAAACCCGTTGTCTCTATCAAAGGCAATTCATTTATTTTAAGTAGGAGCCATTAAAGGGCACTTGAACGTCATGCTCTATAGTTCATGCTTAAGGTCCTTTAATCATCATGATCATCCTTCTGCCCATATCCCAATATATTTGTCGCCGGCGCAGCATTTTTTCTTCTTTCATACTTCTTAATTTGTCATCATCTCAGTAGGTACCCCTTTTGTAGCCATAGGACGGTATTTTAATAAGTACACCCATCGATATTGAAGTTTAGTGATTTTCAATAATTCTTTGTTGAGCTTTTTATTGTTACTATGCGAGAACAATGAATGTGTTATGTTTATTCAGGGTTATAAAGTAAATTCAAAGATTTGTTCGCTAGATTATCAAATAATTTTCCTTTTGTCTCTTAAAACCTAACATTTGTACCCTTCAATGTTAATCTATCATTACGTTTAACAAATCACCCTTGTCATTGCTTCCTTTCGCAAAACTTCCTTCATAAATACAACCTGAATCGCAATTAATCTGTCAAATACAAAGTAAAATAACTGCCCCACTTAAAACCTCAACTTTCCAACCAAAACACCCTTAAAATTCCTTTAATCGTAAACCCGAAGGCACCCGAAGCGCTCCGAAGAAACCCGAACGTGAACATCTGTCGCGGCGCGTGCGTCGCGTCGATCCGAACCTGTATGTCCGAAGATTTGTACAGGTGGTGCGTAGGGTAGAAAAGTGGGGGAATATGTATGAAAGAATTTATATATGTTTTTATGTGTCGATGACCTTACGAAACTGTACGGACATTTTTGATAAGACTTTTTTTTTAACGAATCAAAGGTACTTTGTTAGATTATGGACCTATCATGGAGTTTCTCTTGTAGTTTGTATAAGGGTTGTGTTGAGGTTGTTAACCTTAGGATCTCACCTTGATTCAGGTCATAGACGTCTGAGTGTGAAGCTGGTTTTATTCGAAGTCGATATATGCAAAATCATCTGACCACGTGGTCGGCTCGGCATTGGGAAAACCTTTCGGTTCAAAATCTTCCGCCTTGTATATTAAAAACGGAAATATTAGCATTGACTGGTTTGTAATCTAACCAAAAACGACAAATCAATAAAGAAGAAAATGATTAATTAATACGGTACAGTACAAGGTTTACCAATACATACAAAAGATCATCTAAGTATATAAATAAAACAAAGACGGGTTGGTTACAACACTTATAACTCGAGATCTGCTGGACCAATTATCATGGTTTTTGATTTTTTGGATTTTTCTCCGCCCCGAATAGCAGAATAACTATAGAAACGGGAAAAATTCAAGAAAAGTATTATAATGAAGATAACATTCTGAGGCGGTACGAAGTTCGACGGGACAGCTAGTAGGTACGTAATAAAAGTAACATTTATGACCTTTCTCAAAGTCAAATCATTTATTTCAAATAGGCACATAAAAGGCACTTGAACGTCATAATTTACACAAAAATAGAATTGATTTTAGTTGGCCCCTTCAAAATGTAGTTTCGTATGGAGAAGAATGGGCAAGAACCTCCACCGTTACTCTTTTAAAATGGTTCACCGCCGCAAGAGGTTGGTTTTGGTACCTACACCTTAATATCGGCTATAATGACATCAGGATCTCCCTAAGCAGGAAATGCATAGTTTCGGCCGGAGTTACGGGCGATTCCTGCTCCGTAGCACCTACGGACATAATATTAATTTGGGGCCCGACCTAAGAATGAATGACATCACGATTTGACAGTTGTTCCTACTCCCGATGTGTTTTTACCCGTCCGAAAAAGTTAATTAATCGGGTGTAGGGTTCACTCCGTAGTCTTGAACTAATTTCGGACGGGCTCGTACCTTCGTTGATGGACGTGGAGTTTCATGCCGGCTCTTCTCCATAGGAAACGACCAATTGCAACCGTGCACCTAGCTTCTGACGTTTCATAAGTGCCCATGTAGGTTTATGTGAAATAAAATAATTTGATTTGGACTGAGTAGGCCCCCATGTCCCATATTTTTGTCAATCTTTGACGGTAACAGAGACAGTATGATATTTTAAATAAGTTTAGCGCTATACAACACCAGCCTATTATAGTCCCATTGCAGGGCAAAAACCTCTTCTTATACAGAGAAGGCACGCACGAGCATTGATCACCACGCTTGCTCAAGACGGGTTGGCGATTTCAGACTTATATTGGCCATGAGTCCAAGCTTCCTCACGATGTTTTTCTCACCACGCTTGCTCAAGACGGGTTGGCGATTTCAGACTTATATTGGCCATGAGTCCAAGCTTCCTCACGATGTTTTTCTCACCACGCTTGCTCAAGACGGGTTGGCGATTTCAGACTTATATTGGCCATGAGTCCAAGCTTCCTCACGATGTTTTTCTCACCACGCTTGCTCAAGACGGGTTGGCGATTTCAGACTTATATTGACCATGAGTCCAAGCTTCCTCACGATGTTTTTCTCACCACGCTTGCTCAAGACGGGTTGGCGATTTCAGACTTATATTGGCCATGAGTCCAAGCTTCCTCACGATGTTTTTCTCACCACGCTTGCTCAAGACGGGTTGGCGATTTCAGACTTATATTGGCCATGAGTCCAAGCTTCCTCACGATGTTTTTCTCACCACGCTTGCTCAAGACGGGTTGGCGATTTCAGACTTATATTGGCCATGAGTCCAAGCTTCCTCACGATGTTTTTCTCACCACGCTTGCTCAAGACGGGTTGGCGATTTCAGACTTATATTGACCATGAGTCCAAGCTTCCTCACGATGTTTTTCTCACCACGCTTGCTCAAGACGGGTTGGCGATTTCAGACTTATATTGACCATGAGTCCAAGCTTCCTCACGATGTTTTTCTCACCACGCTTGCTCAAGACGGGTTGGCGATTTCAGACTTATATTGACCATGAGTCCAAGCTTCCTCACGATGTTTTTCTCACCACGCTTGCTCAAGACGGGTTGGCGATTTCAGACTTATATTGACCATGAGTCCAAGCTTCCTCACGATGTTTTTCTCACCACGCTTGCTCAAGACGGGTTGGCGATTTCAGACTTATATTGACCATGAGTCCAAGCTTCCTCACGATGTTTTTCTCACCACGCTTGCTCAAGACGGGTTGGCGATTTCAGACTTATATTGACCATGAGTCCAAGCTTCCTCACGATGTTTTTCTCACCACGCTTGCTCAAGACGGGTTGGCGATTTCAGACTTATATTGACCATGAGTCCAAGCTTCCTCACGATGTTTTTCTCACCACGCTTGCTCAAGACGGGTTGGCGATTTCAGACTTATATTGACCATGAGTCCAAGCTTCCTCACGATGTTTTTCTCACCACGCTTGCTCAAGACGGGTTGGCGATTTCAGACTTATATTGACCATGAGTCCAAGCTTCCTCACGATGTTTTTCTCACCACGCTTGCTCAAGACGGGTTGGCGATTTCAGACTTATATTGACCATGAGTCCAAGCTTCCTCACGATGTTTTTCTCACCACGCTTGCTCAAGACGGGTTGGCGATTTCAGACTTATATTGACCATGAGTCCAAGCTTCCTCACGATGTTTTTCTCACCACGCTTGCTCAAGACGGGTTGGCGATTTCAGACTTATATTGACCATGAGTCCAAGCTTCCTCACGATGTTTTTCTCACCACGCTTGCTCAAGACGGGTTGGCGATTTCAGACTTATATTGGCCATGAGTCCAAGCTTCCTCACGATGTTTTTCTCACCACGCTTGCTCAAGACGGGTTGGCGATTTCAGACTTATATTGACCATGAGTCCAAGCTTCCTCACGATGTTTTTCTCACCACGCTTGCTCAAGACGGGTTGGCGATTTCAGACTTATATTGACCATGAGTCCAAGCTTCCTCACGATGTTTTTCTCACCACGCTTGCTCAAGACGGGTTGGCGATTTCAGACTTATATTAACGATGTTTTTCCGTCACTGATGTCAGTAACGTCCAAGATAAACTCAGAAAGTACATATTATTATGATTTGAAAAAGTCACAGTGGTAACTTCCCCGAATTTGAACCTCATGCATGAGAGGCCTTAAATGCATTCAGTGATTTGTAGTGCAAGTGGGACTAAATTGTAAATAAATGCTGTTAATATTGCAATTTTCCAAGTCCCATTCCTACATTCATTTCAATTCTATACCACAATTTCAAATCAATCATTCTCCTCGTTTGCAGCCCACAAAGGCTGAAATAGAAGCCATAACAGCGTACAGCCCATTGAAACATAAAACTTAGTTAAAGCGTGCATGTTCCAGCGTTTTCTTTGAAATTGTCTGATTACAGGCTAGAAAACTATAAACTATAGGCTTGGCTTGTAAGCCTGAAATGGCCCGAACTAATGTGGTACTCAAATATTTTGGTAGTTTTATTTCATTTAAATAGTTGGTAAATTGGTTAATTTGAATTCGGCTTTAGTAGTGTTCTCTATAGAACCTAGTTGGATGTAGAGACAGTGCCTTGCCATTCCGAGAGATTCAGGCTATGACAAGAGAGTGTTGGCTGCTAACTTTCAATAGTCTGTGAATTTTCACCAGTTCGTTTCGCCGTAAATTCAAGAGCCACCCTATGTTTTATCAAGGGGATTACATGGCCTAAACGCAAGATTTATAATGCCTAAAAGTATATGATCCACTGCAGTAAACAAAATCAGAAAAATATATGATATTCTTCAGGATATATGCTAGTTAGATATAGTGTGTTGAAAACATAATACAACTAATTTGGTACGATAGAACAAAGTCACGAAGATACCTATAAAAATTTATTTCAACTATTAAAAACCATACCAATAAACATGCAATCATTCTGTTATTTTTTTTAGATTGTTCTTCAAGCAACATATTCATGTGATAGTGTTTTTAATTTGTTTGTACAATCAATAGATTTTTTGTAAATTGAGAATTGCTTCATATTTTGCAATAAATTACCGCACTTTTCTTTCTTTTCTATGCAGACCGACAGTGACCGCGCTTTAGCGGTTGTCAGCCCCTTAAATGTAGCCTACAATAGAGTACACTGCTGGGTATTAGCATCTTCCAAGTTGACTGAACACATTCAGTTCTCCACTTCCTCAGTCAGTCTCGGTTATCATTCTACCGAAGGTGCATCCCATGCTGTCTGGTAACTAATGCCTCAGACTGCGTTTGTGTCAGAGATGTGCTAAGCTGTGTATAATATCAACCAATAGGATTGGATAGCTATATGCTTTAACCTCGCTGACCGCTTAAAACCTCGCGCATTTCTTGTGGAAAAGCAGTCTTATACTTTAAATCTCAAAATGTTTATTTTAGAATTGAAGACGATTTTGCGCTGCGGTGGACGCCTTTAATTTCTTTCTATTATGATTATGATATCTTATGAATGAATGCTACGCTTGCTGCGGCTGGTTAGTGGATGGGCGACAATCTTTACATATCGAGATCTCTCCGTAATGTAGAAAGCACGTTAGTCCCGGCTGTCATTCGTGGCCCTTTGACAGTCGTTACGGGTCGTCAGAAGCCCGAAAGTCTGACCACTAGTCGTACCAATGGGTATCATATTACCCAGTAAGCGGGTTGTGAAAGGTCAGACAGGCAGTCGCTCCATGTAAAATACTGGTATTCAGCTGCAGCCGGTTAGACGGGAAGCCGACCCCAACCCAACATGGTGGGGAAAAGACTAGGCAATGATGATGAATGCGTCAAGTCGTGCATGACACTGCGTTCGTTTCATAGTTTGAGCACCACTGAGCTTCAGTGATGGACATGACTATAACATAATTAATGGGCGGCACGGATCCTCCGACCTCGATGCACTTATAAACATTAACTTGACACGAAGCTTTTATGAGGGCGGATTAATTTGCTATCGTTTTTATTGGAATTCCTTGAAACAATTAACTATAATTATTTGCTATTCATTCTTTATAAGTCTAGCTTTTTAATACTTACCTTGGCTTGTCTCCTTATATTTCTCTAGCAGGTTTATTTGGTCTCGCTAGGTTCTTTAAAAAACCTTTGTTTTTTGAGTTCGGAAATCATCAAATAACTTCTACCGCTCTGGCCGGAGCAGGAGGGCGTGTCAGACTCTTACTGAGTAAAACCCACCCGTGTTCCTTCAGTTGCCTGTGCCAGGGGCCACGGTAACCCTTTCGGACTTTCCCGCAACCCTGGCAGGCATCGGCCCTAGCAGACCCCGTCATTGGTGCTGACATCTCTTTGAGGCGCGCGTGTAATACAACGCGCCGTCGACCCGGGCCTGGTCCTTATCGGACGGCGAGCTACCCATTGCTCGCCGTCCGCAAGCCCGTGCCTTCGGTGGCTGAGAATGGCCTGGTCCTTATCGGACAGCGAGCTACCCATTGCTCGCCGTCCGCAAGCCCGCGCCTACGGTAGCCGGGAATCGGCCTGGGATTCCCGACGCCCAGGGCGTCTCTTGCGACTATGGGCGACTATGGTCGTGAGGGCGCGAATTTTTCCTCTCCCTCACGCGTTCAGAAGGAGGTGACGTCTTCCCATGCCCTCTCGGTCCGTACCATGTCTTGGACCAGGGCCGGACGCGAGAGATCGCCACCGCCAATCGCCTCCACTAGAACAAGGCGGTGCTCTGCCCAAGCCGGGCATACCTTCACCGTATTCTCCACCGTGTCCTCCGGGCGATCCACACAATGGGGACACCCGGGCGGTCCCCGCCACCGTGGCAGGGACACCGACGCGCAACCGGCTACCATGGACTTAGCCGTGGCTTAGTCATGATTCTGACGCGTAGGTATTATTGCACTTTTCTATGAAACGGCAGATTTTTTTAAATAACCGACGTTAAATATCTACGCTCGAGCTGAATTTATGGTTACAGTTTGCGCGTCGATGTGCCTGCCCCCTGAATTAATATGAATTACAACTAATTATATAATAAAACAATAAATTATAACAAAAATATGGTGACTTACAAGGTGGAAGTAATATGACATGAGGGAGCTTTCTATTAAGAGGCCTTTTGATCATTCCTTTAATTCCCAATTTAAGAGTTCCCTTTTGAGAGTTAACGTCAAGTCAAATGTAGCTTTTCTTGGGAATTTATTTTATGGAACCAGACTGATATTAGTTATACTTACGTCAGGACCTGTGTCGTGAATTCAGTTCTTCCCCTCTTTATATATACAAGGAGAATCCTGCGGGGTATTTGCGTAATTTACACTTACAATTGCAATATTTTTCATTTTGACAATTCGACAACATTAATTGCGTTACGTTGTCGCGAATTACATTATTATTATGACATTATTGTTTTTACGAACTTTTCAAACATATGAAGCAATGGATTAGGAATTTCTTTCTAAGTCCTTCAGATTGTGAAAGAATGTCTATTACGCAATTGGTGTGCTGGTCTCAAAAGTAACCATACCATTTTGTAAAGACATAAAAGTACATCACCAATCCACATAATCACTTACCCCCAACATGAGACACATTACACTCCTCAATTTGACTTCATCCCCACTCATTATATTATCTAAATCGCTCCGTACATCACGGCTCACAATGGGGTCTTTGCAGCCCCCTACCCCAACGACCCCGCCCCCTCACGGGGGGGTTGTGACGTCACGAGCACGCGTAATATCACGTTAGATTTATTGGCGTGAGCCTTGATTCACTAAGTTGTTGAAGGATGGTCATGATTTTGTGGGTGGCTTCAAATGGCTCTAAGGAAGACTTGGTGTTAGCTTAGTTCGTTGAAAATTGTATGTAAGTAGCTTTGCTGATTTTATGACACGAAATGTCATCACAATCCATCGTCGACTCTGTCTCTGTCACCACTGACCTAGACTAGAGTCAAGAGCAAACCCATCTTAAATAAAATAAAATAATTGTAAATATACAGTGCTAAATAGAGACGTCCCCGGTGAGTTCTTTAATAATAATTGCCGTAATTAATCATACATTTCGGCAGACTCACGAATGCCGCTGTTCATCTTCCTGATGGTAATCCCTTATTCGATCTATATGGGACACCCGTAACAGGTTACAGTTTACAGTAACCCGTTACAGCTTTATGGTTCAAATAAACAATATAAACCGCGAAAAACGGTTGATGGGCAGCAACCTTTTCTTAACTGCATATTGCGATTATCATTCCATTTTGTTTACTGTTAATTAGTATAAGACGTTCTTGCCCATAATATGATAATTCACATTAAATAGGCGTGGCGTGAGCTCATAAATAACTAACCCGGAAACTTATCAAGACTTGTATACCTACCTACCCCTAGAATAATACAAACTAAACCGATATTCTTTCTAAAAGAACCCACTAATCGAATTCCGATTAGTGAAGGAGGCAATCAAAGAACTAAATATCACGGTTCCTCGTTCTTTTTGTGGGGGTTTCACACTGGGCTAGCTACTGTACTATCATTTTATAGCTAGCATTTATATCCCCTTCACTCGAGTATAGAGTTACTTTACTATCCCTTAATACCCGACTGCGTGACAGCAGAGATAGGGGTCTATGTATATTTATATGTGGGATTCTTTATACACTCGTAGCATCCTAACAAATGAAGAGGTAAGGTGTACAAAAGTGTATGTAGAACATACACTTTTGTACACTTCGGACCCTTACATAACTAGTTTAAGAAAACTGTCTGCGCCATTTTTGCTATTTAATTAATTACGCATTTTCTTTTAAAATCAATGAACCCGTTTTACACATTGCAACACTCAACATAAATCATTCATTCGAAGGCCATTCCTTCCTTGTTCCTATAACTCATTCCATTCACCTTGACTCAAACTTCTCTCCGCAACCGATCTACCGCTAGTGGACACCTACTCTGGGCAGGACTAGTTGTCAGACGTTTGGGCTTCTGACTATCCGTAACGACAGTTAAAGATCTACGAACGACGCGAGGGCCGGGATCAACAGCTGCTTACCGTGCTTCGAGCTTTTTGGTATTAATGCAATCATAAACTATGACTATCTGATAGAGAAAAAACAACCGACTTCCAAAAAAAAACTCAATTTCTAATTTCGAAGTCGGTGTCTTTGGATTCCGAAATTAAAGTTATTTTTCACTTTGTATTTAATATTTTAAAGAAGTCGGATTTTTTTTTGTTAAAGGGTTTTTATTTTTCACTTTTCAGTTATGGTACTTACCCCACACCAATTCGAAAACGATCGTCTTACACGTCCACGTCCGTAAGGCGCTTTATTTAAATTTCAAAATAACATTATTGTTGTTTTTTTTTAATCGCTTGACCGATTTCGATATTTTTTTTAATTTAAATGGGACCACCTGAAAAGTAAAGACCTTTGAAAAAAAAAAAAGTATTTTCCAAATCGGTTCAGGCGTCTTCGAGTAATCGGTGAACATGCATAAAAAAAAGATTAAGGCGAATTGAGAACCTCCTCCTTTTTTTTAATTCGGTTAATAAACTAAGACTTGTACTGCCCAAGTCTGCACCCACCCTTCCATACCGTGGAATCGCTGATACAGTTGGAATAGCCACGTAATTGTTAGCTCAATTTTTAATTCTTGCTGACGGGGCTGACGGGGTTAGGCATCTAGATCGATGACCTGGCTTAGTTTGTCCTATATTATTAACGATTGTTTTATTAATGGTGAAGGAGGAGGATGAAGGTAGGTGGATGTGAAGATGGACTTATGCCTAGTAGTGTTAATTTTTAATATTCATTTATTTATTATATTTGGATAAACAAACAGTAATTTATTAAGCGTAAACAGTGTAGTCTTAAAACTAAACTTAACAAATATACTGCCCACCACATTTTCCACAGATTACTATATTATTTAATATAAAACAAGCTGTAAGCAAACGAACGACGTTAGTATGAATGGCGTTGTGTTTGGGAAGACCAAAGAAACGACGAATGTACCGAGACTGTGTGTGTGTCTGTGTTTTGTTAATTGACATTCGATTACCTCAGATATTTTGTATGCCTTTTGGCGGGACATAGCATGGATCAACAGTGTATAACATCTGTATAATATTGTACCCTATGTTCACAAAATGAATAAATGAATTTGAATTTCAAATATGATGGTATGGCTAGAAAGGAGGTGTCTCTGAGATGTATTCGTTGTTGTTTTTTAAATAGTAGCTTGGAGTCTGGATTTGTGTCCGGTTAATGGCAATAGATTCTCTCCCTATTTATTACATAGGATTTTAACTTATCTGTCGAGCTCACTCACCGCGAGAATTAAAAAGGTTTACGCTTCTTATCATCAATGGATCTGCCGAGCTATTCTGTAACCATCTCACTCACCGTGATAACTTAGGTGAAGTGAGCTTGAAGTGAGTTGTCGATAGCGTCAACCCCTAGCATCAGGTGGAGTGATAGCTCATTTCACCTAAGTTATCACGGTGAGATTTTTACAGAATCGACCGGCTGTTTACTTTCTTGGTCTGCTTGGTTCCACTATGCTGTCATTTACGTCGACAGCACATAATCTAGTTAGCAGAAAAAACAGACCCAAAGATCGTCCAAATAATAGAAATAAACATAAAAGTCCTTGAAATCTAAAACAAAACTTGTACATTGGTACTTGAAATGTCAGAAATTCAAACCACTCAAATGACATTATTGAGTAATTCAAAAAACAAAGACTAGGACATGTCAAAGCACAGTAAATGAAAAGTCGTAAAAGTCGCAGCACGAAGCTGAAACAGTTTGAAACTAAGTTTCACCACTTAGCGAGTTCAATCGATGTTACCAACTACGGTTTCAGTAGGAGCTGTTACGTGTGGTGAAGGAGATTGTCATTGTCCTTGGCTTTTGAAAGCCAGATCAATTCTTTCGATCTGCTGTAAATTTTTGTAGATGGCTGTTATTCTAATTTGTCAGAGAAAATCACATAAAAAACGGTGACGAGAACAATCTTCAAACATGTTCAACACAAAAATTCAACGTCATGTGAGAGTGCATCGAAGAGAAACCAAGGGCTTTTTGATTGAAACAACTCTGTTGTTACAAACAGGAAATCACGTCCCTGATTTTCCTCAAACTTTAGAGTTCGGCTATTAAATCCTATCCTCTGGCCTGTAACACGGGTGTGAGAGGAAGGAGGCTTCACCTAGAGCAGGAATTAGCGCTTCACATTGTTTGTAGATACACATTTTTAATCGACTTCAATCAAGGAGGAGGTTCGCAATTCGGTTGTTTTTTTTTTCCTTAGTACCTACTCCGTTATTTTTAAACTGATTTGGAAAATTATTTTTTTATATGATATACTTACTCCCGTATTTTTTCCACTTAGTGTAGGTATGTTGATGATGTTGTAATAACTTCCTGTCACTGTTATTTACATTGCAAGTACAACTACAAAATTAAAACTTAAAAAAGAAAAACAACTGACTTCCAAAAAAATAAAACTTATTCAGTATTTATTTATACGTATCAATAATAAAATAATTCTCTATTGTCATAAAAGAAACACTAAACCGTGTGTGGTGGCTGTAAATGAAAACACAAAAACCAAAGAGTAGTAGTGTTTTTTATGCCCATAAAGAATTATTGTATTATTTTTGTAAATAAATACGTAATAATATGAAAGGTGCGGTGGCGCCTTCTCCCCATATTTGTCATGGCTTAATTAATAATCCTGCTTGTTTTCAACGTTGACGTGTAAACCTTTAAATAGAGCATACTCATCTTTGTGTAGGTAGTAACTTATGGTCAAGCTACGCCTACAAAGAATTGAGTGGTCGGTAGTTCATTGACAACGTTGGTCATTGAGATATACAGGGGTATTTGTAATACGACGGCAATCCATTTTAAGGGGATATAGGGAAGGTCATTTGCAACCAAATGACCCCTTATTACCCCTATGCAAATGTCAACCATTTTCCAGTAATTTGACATTTTATATTTTTTGGCGGTAGACAACTGAACATTTATAAAAAAAAAACAATTAATGATTTATTTATTTATTATTGTGTCCGTCCACTTCAATGCATAATAATCAACAATAAAATGACAATTATCTTTAATATTTTTTAAATCAGAGCACACATCATTTTGAGCAGGTATTTGACTAAAACGATTGATTTCTCCAAAAAACATGGATAAACTTTGTCGATAGAACGTTCTAAAAATATATACAACTTCTCAGCTATCCAACGAGATGCAATAAGTCACCAGATATCTTGGTTCCAAATGACCTCCCCTATATCCGCTTAATGGATTGCCGTCGTATTACTAATAACCCTGTATATCTGTAAAAGTATTTATGAATTTGTAAACATACTGCAGAATAATATCCTGACACAACGCAGGAGCTTGTGATGATGTCAAAATTGCAATAACAAAGGTTAGTGTATTAATAAATGCAATTTTGATGTCTGCCTCGTTGGTCTAGTGATCGCAAGCGGTACTGCTGGGTATGAGATCCCTTTTTTATTTTTATTGTGGGCAATCATCAAATCACTTCTCCCGCTCTGGCCGGAGCAGGAGGGCGTGTCAGACTCTTACTGACTAAAACCCACCCGTGTTCCTTCAGTTGCCTGTGTCAGGGGCCACGGTAACCCTTTCGGACTTTCCCGCAACCCTGGCAGGGGTATGAGGTCCTGGGTTCGATTTCGGGTCGGACAAAGTGTTGTTGGGTTTTTGAATCTGGAATTTCTCAGTAGCAGCTTGGAGTCTGGATTGGTGCCCGGTTGATGGCGATAGGCTCGCCCCCTGTTATATGGGGCTTCAATATGAGTGGCGAAATGTGTGTGTACTGTAGGTACACGTCTGCCTAACCCTTCGGGAACACAGGTTTGATGTAATTTTAATGTTGTTAAAGAAACTTGAAATTAAAGTTTTCATGTTCTGATAGCATGTACTTTTGAATAACAAACCTCATTTTAGATATCAAGAACGCTACTAAAGTCGCTATCCACGCGGCCACCGTCTGAACCAAAGTAATCTAGTTACATAACTAGACGAATGTTTTATCATCGATTCGAAAAGAAGTTGAAGGAATAAAATCAAATCAAAATATTTTTATTTTATTTTATTTTATTTTATTAAATTTTACACACTAACATCACTCCAAGTCCACATAAATCACTTACTAGTCCACACACACTCATAAATACTTCACTCACTTATAAATGACTTACTTACTTATTATAAGTAGGTAATATAATTTTAAATAATGTAACACTTGAGTTAGTTAACTATAAGTCGTTCTAAATTAATTATAAATGATAAATGATAAATGATTTTATTTCTGTAAGTAGGTTTGAACAAACACTTTTACACGTCAATCATATTTTTTTTTAAACTAGATGGGGTCGGCGTTTCCTATCTGACTACTCTGAGAAGAAAGGCCGAAACAAACTCAGAGGTCACAGTCTCTTTTAAAGTCCAGACAAAATCTTGGTCAGGTCATGTGAAAGCTATGTAGATCGGTGTCTGCAATGGTCTTTTGAGGAAAGAACCACACAGATTGAGTGGACCTGTCCAGTCAGTGCACGCAATTGTCAGTAATCGTGCAGCTCAACTTAGACTCAAGGAGCTCAACGATTCGACGAACAATACCAAAGAAAGGACATTTGAGTAGGCCGCATAAATTACTCAAACTGCCAGATCATGATTACGTTGAGAAAAATACAAAAATAAATATAAATAAATCAATGACCGACATAGTTCTCACATTCACAATAATTAGAATAATATTATAATAATCTTTGAGGACCATGTAGATTTGTGTCTGAAATGGTCTTTTGAGGAAAGAACCACACAGATTGAGTGGACCTGTCCAGTCAGTGCACGCATTTGTCAGTAACCGTGCAGCTCAACTCAGAACTTAAGGAGCTCAACGATTCGACGAACAATACCAAAGAAAGGACATTTGGGTAGGCCGCATCAGCTACTCAAACTGCCAGAACATGATTAAAACTGCAACAAAAACACACATAGTCCTCACATTCACAATAATTTAAAATAATATAATACTTTAAATAGTAAATATTAGTGTCATTGTATATGTAAATAAGTATAGATACTTATAGCAAAGATTATAAGTAAAAATAGTTAGCGAAATAAAATAAATTAACATTGCCTGTGCTTTATTGGAGCAACTCAATCCCAAGCCTTTTTGTCCTCAATATAGTCTTTGACAGTATAATAGGCATTCTGGCATAATTTCCTTTTTATAAACGATTTGAATTTATTAAGGCTTAGTGCTTGAATGTGGCTAGGAAGTTTATTATAAAAACGTATACATTGGCATCTAAACGAGCCACCTATTTTCTTGAGCCTGGTAGTAGGAACAACAAATTTGTGCTTGTTCCTAGTATTTAAATTATGGATATCACTGTACTTTTTAAACAGATTAATATTTTTATGTGCATACAAAAGATTTTCATAAATATACTGAGAAGGCACAGTCATTATATTAATCCCTTTAAATTTGTCTCTGAGGGAGTGTCTGGGACTTAATTTATAAATTGAACGAATTGCCCTTTTTTGTAAAACAAAAATCGTCTGAATATCGGCGGCATTTCCCCACAACAGAATACCGTACGACATTACACTATGAAAATAACTAAAGTATACTAAACGGGCTGTCTCCAAATCAGTTAAACCACGAATTTTCCTAACGGCGTATGCTGCAGAGCTAAGCTTCTTTGACAATTTATCTATATGGGGGCCCCATTGAAGCTTGGCATCCAAAGTTATGCCTAAGAATACTGTGGTATTTTCGGGTTTCAACTCTTCACCCTTTATGAGAATACTTGTTTCTACTTGTCTAACATGAGGTATCGTAAACTTAATACATTTCGTTTTTTTCTCGTTAAGAAGAAGGTTATTAACATTAAACCAGTTAACTACTTTTGCGAGGGCACTATTTACATTGTCAGTAACCAGCTGCTGACGTTTGAGTTTAAATAAAAGTGAAGTGTCGTCTGCAAACAGCACTATATCATGTTCATCCTTTATGAGGTAAGGCAAGTCATTTATATAAATAAGAAATAAAAATGGACCTAGAATTGAGCCTTGAGGGACCCCCATTCTTACTACCGATCCGGGAGATCTTTTCCCGTTAACATCAACTCTCTGAATCCTATCACTTAAATAAGAAGTAAGAAGATCCAGAGAGGCGTTCCGGATTCCGTAGTGGTGCAGTTTCCTGATTAATGTTGCATGAAGAACACAATCGAATGCCTTGGACAAATCGCAAAAGATGCCCAACGCATCGCATTTGTCCTCCCATGCATTATATACATGCCCTAGAAGTTCAACTCCGGCATCAGTAGTTGAACGACCCCTTGTAAAACCGAACTGTTTGTTATGCAGTAATTTATGTACATTAAAAAATCTTTGCATTTGATTTAAAATAAGTTTTTCAAAAATTTTACTAAATGTAGGTAGCACTGAAATAGGTCTATAATTAGTAGGGTCTGATGTACTACCCGATTTAAACAACGGTATTATTTTACTGTTTTTCATAAGATCAGGAAACTCACCACGGTCAATACAATTATTAAAAATAACAGCTAAAGTAGGTGCTATAATATTTATAATTGACTTAGCAACGTCCACAGAATTACCCCATAAATCTGCAGTCTTTTTGACATTTAACGTGTGAAAGGTTTTAATTATATCTTTAAAAGTGACATATTCGAAATGAAATTCAGAATCACAAACTGGAATGTTTTCTTTAAGTAAAGACTCTGCAGCAGTGGGTGAAGAGTTTAGAGATTTAGTAGTCGATACGGGAATCTCTGCAAAGAAATTTTCAAAGGCCGCGGCGACTTGAGAATCAGATTTAATTATATTGTCATCAATAGCAAGGCTGTAGTCACTACATCGGTTGCATGACCTTCCCGTTTCGCTATTAATGATACTCCATGTCATTTTTATTACATTACTACTATTTTTAATTTTTGAACTCAAATAACGTGATTTGGCCATACTACAAACTTTTTTAAATAATTTAGAATAATTCTTAACATATAAATTAAATTCAGCAGTGTTTTTACAAGTTCGTTCATCATACAATTCATAAAGTCGTTTTCTACTTGTATGTATACCAATGGTGGCCCAGTCACTAAAGGAAGCGTTACTATTAACCGAGAACGTCTTTGGAATGAACGTGGTATTGAATAGTGTGCAATACATATTAAAAAAATCATTATAATGTTGATTAGGGTCATCATTAATCCCCAAAAATGGTAATTTACTTAAAAGTTTAGATTTAAATGTATCCAAGCGATAAGTCGTTTTCGGGTTAACAGTGATATCTTTGGTAGAACTTCGTTCGTTCGTCGTCGTTCGTCGTTCGTCGTTCTTTGGTTGGTTAATTGGTAGAACAACCAAACATATTTGCTTTGTTGGCATTTCACTGTTAAATTATCGAGGGAAAAGGCACTGGAAACCGAAATACAGGCATAATATTCTAGTTCGGTGGCAGTGGCTACATCCATTTTATTAGAAACTAATACTGCCAAACTTTTTTCTGTAAAATATTACTAAGTTTTTTGAGAAATAAAAAAATATTTTTATTTTATTTCACATAAACCTACATGGGCACTTATGAAACGTCAGAAGCTAGGTGCACGGTTCCTATTGGTCGTTTCCTATGGAGAAGAGCCGGCAAGAAACTCCACGGTTACTCTTTTAAAAGTAATTGGCTTTTACAATGTTTTCAAATTACAGTGTTTATATGTACGGGAGGACAGTGCAGGCCTGTCAACAGGTACCTGGTAATAACTTCCATATTTATCATAGGCAAATAAATTACAACAGCCTCTCAAGGAAGACGTTTACCTACAGCAAAATAACCATGCTGAAAACTAAAGGCTCCTTCAAGCAGGCGCAACGCGCGAGGTAACACATAGGTACCAATTATCGCGCGACCAGCGGCGCCTTTCTGTCGTGTGTCGCGCCTGTTGTAGGTGCCTTAAAGCGAATACCATACATAACCAAAGACAATTCTTTGCCTTTACAATACCCGCTCAAGGAAAACGTTACACCAACAGCAGGATTTGAAATGCCAAATTTACCTAGAGCACAGATCAAAGGATACAAATCCAATAGCCACAGCCAGATAGCGACTACTTGCCATCGCATTACCTAATGGGGTACCACGGGTAGCTTCGCAGTTCGCATGTTACAAAGTTGGTACGCGAAAGTTTTCAAGTCGGGGAGCCCTATGCAAGATGCTTCTTGCATTTTTTATTACATTACCTCATATTCAGGACACTTACCTTCTAACGGTGTGGGCGGGGGTCTTATTATAAGAACATCAACAGTTTCGTCTTCAATTCATAAGGTTTTTTTTAATAATTACTGTTACTATTGAAAACTCAATTGAATTTTAGTTAATCGTTGGTCTATTGTCGCAAACGGTACTATTGGTACGTATAAGCTTTCCGGAGATAGTATTATTAGGTTTTCCACTAGGAGATTTTCAGTATCAGCTCGGAGTCTGACATTGTCTTCACAAATGTATGTGTCCTATACTTACATCTCTGCCTACCTTCGGGGAATAATGATAATAATTTTTTTATTTACAAATGTGGTTACATCTCATCAGTTCTATCCTAAGCAAAAACAAAATGTACAAATTTTTGAGTATTTAAGATAGAGTAAGCGACGATGTCTGTGCGAGTATTAACTTTGTGACAGGCACCGGGCGTCTCCCTCCTGCAACATTAAAAGTAACAAGCTGTACAGTGACATAATGATTAGCTCTAGTAATGATAATGATACAAATAATTTTGGTACATTTTAAGTTACGCTCAGTCGCTCATAATATTTTTTTTTAATTGAACATAATTAGAATGAAAATAATAACTTAATTGTAAGACATGCAAGAAAATAAGTGAATGTGTGTGTGTGTGTATGAGTGTGAGTATGCGTGTGTGCGTGTGTTTAAGCGCTTATGTAAAACGCGATTGCGTTGCGCTTATGGAATGTAAGAGTTATGTTCAATCTGCATAGTCTTTTCCTGACTATGTTAGAGTCGGCTTCCAGTCTATCCGGATGCAGTTGTATACCAGTGTTTTACATGGAGCGACTGCCAATCTGACCTCCACAACCCAGTTACTGGGTAACACGATATCCGTTGGCAAGACTGGTTATCAAACTTTCGGGGTTCTGACTACCCATAACGACTATCAAAGGCCTATGAATTACAGCCATGCCAACGCCTGCTTTCCGAAGGACGACAATGTAGAAGTGACTTTCTATGTCTTACAATGCGTAACTTAATGAGTGCCTACATTCTGTTATATCTTGCTGGGTAAGGATCTGTTTCTGCCTGTAGGCTGTTCCATAGTCCTCTTCAATAGATGAATTGAGATTCCTTGGGTCTTATCAGTCTATTTCTAGCTTGGTCTAAGTTATATATTGTCTTAAGTCTGGTCTGTCTAAGGTTGTCTACTTAGTGCAGTTTGAGCTACTTAAATCTAAAAACATGGTATCAAAAAGTGATTGGAGTCTTACATAGTAATTACCTACACGTATTATTCAATTTGACGTCACCACATGTTATCAATGTAATCCCCAAGAAACAGTATTCTAAACAAAATATTATATCAAAGACTAATTTGATAATCATCACGTTTTCCTATCCTCCAATATTCACTTACAAACACATCAAAATAATTCAACATACAAAACTTTTTCTTACATTATCCTCTGTAATCGTAAAGCTCCCTTACTCCTTGCCCTATCTCCCTCTTATAGCTCCGTCTCTGTCCACAAAGCGGGGGGAGAGATCTGGCAACGTCGCGCCGTGACTCAAGCGAGTTAAACCTGATAAAGTTCAAAAGTCATTCAGTCGTTGAACGCGCCTCACGTTTAAGAGACTTTGTAATTTGTTCGTGTTCTCATTATATAGACAATAGACGTGTAATGGCTAATAATCCACTTACAACATTTTTATATTGTAAACAATTTAGTTGGACGAGATTCTTTTGTAAGCGTCGTGGAATAAGATTCCAAAGTTGTTGTTTTGTTTAGTCTTTTTTGATAGGTTGTGGGCGTGATGATATTGCGATGTAAACATGCGCAATGTTTTGGTCTAAAACGGTATCAATTCAGCCTGTGAACATCCTAAGGGAGCCTTCAAATTAATGGACAAAAGAGATATAGTCATAATCAATATTCGTGGCAAATGTATTGCAGATCTCTGTTTGTTTTTAAGCAGACAGGAGGACGCTGCTGCCTATCTTGACATACCTAATCCCTTATCTGATGCCGAGCCCATGTCTTACTGTCTCTATGATATTGATTAAAACTGTTGGCTTACCCCAATTTATTTCTTGCGACGCAACATTTATTTTCCTTCCATTCTTCTCGTCATTTCGGTAGTGACCCCTTTCTAGCCATATCATCTTAAAAACAAAGCTAATTCTCATAGCAAAGTAGAAAACCCTGATATCCCTGAAGAAACGTTGAGATGGGTAGGACTTAAATTGCGTAAAAGATTTAAGGAAGTACTAATGCGCCATTGGTACGCAAAGAGAACTAAAAACGATTGATGATGAAAAATTATATTTATTTATATAAGTAGATTATACAAACACTTTTACCATGCGGGCCCAGTGCGGGTTGGTCGATGTCACGTGTTCGAATTTTTAGTTCTAGTACATGTCTTGCATTTCCTCACGATGTTTTTCTTCACCGTTTTGAGAGCAGTGGTAATGAAATAATTTACACGTGCTTGCTTGGGATCGAACCCACGACCTACAACTCGTAAGCGACCGTTTCCATGGGCCACCACTGCTCTTAGTAGGTATGAATAGTTAATGTGAATGCAAGCTAATCTCAACAATACGGAACAGTTCTTATCAAATAAAAATAAAGTCCGCAGACCACGCTTCAACAACGCTGACGAAACTATGAACAGTTGATAAGCTATCATTTAATACGAACAATTAGAAATATCTGCATGATGGTATTGATGATGTCATCGACATAATCTGTCGTGAATTCGTGATACCGATAGTATTATCAAGAGGAACAGGATTTTGGATAATGTTTCACTTGGATTTTGTTTCATTTAGTTTTTTAGGTCAATTAGAATTTGTCCTCATTTTTGGGACGTGACTATTTTATGAGCGTATGATGTTTGTAATTATGTTTTTAACTAATGTAATTGGATGAAGACCGTTATTAGTAGGATTCGTTAGAAAGCATCCATAGAAGTTCTTGGATGACGTTAAAGGTAATTAAGAAATGATGGAAACATAAAACAAGCATTGTAATCTTACAATAACGTCTGCCTCTAAGTGTGAACCCTTGATCCTTGCGTGTTGGCCTTTAGCTATAAAATCTAGAGGATTCCAGTAAGTCACTTATAACTAAGACTAAGTTCTAAGACGTATCTCTTTCTAATTATTTTAATCATGTGATCATCATCAGCACTGGAAATAGGACTCTTCCCTTGCACGCTGTTCACCTCGTGATTCGTTGTTATTATTTCAGCTAACTTATCGCAACAGCTTCCATAAGTTCAGTCAGTTGATTAACTGATCAGGTCCTTAAACAGAGTTTGAATGAATATGTACACATTCGACAGTCACAAAAATTTAGGTAACAACAAAATAAAGAGTAATATTTACATTAACTCCCGTATATGATATGCTAGTGGCAGATATAGGGTCCCTTCGTCAGGACATGCCTGTCAGTGACATGTTGTGACAATGTTCTAGAGGAAATCGCGGAAAGGTAGCGTTACACTGAGGTGTAATAGATATAACAGGTGTTATGAGTACAAAATGTGAATTGGAATGTGAAGCATGAAATCCCTTTCATAAGGACTCTGTTCTTCATCCAAAGGTATATTATTATGACACTAAAAAATCAAGATGATATCGATTCAAAATTGGCCAAAGTAAACACCTTTAACACTTTTCTTAATTTGAACGAGAACACGCCCTATAATTGCTGTTATCTATATAATGTAAGTAGATTTTATAATATTGATTTCATATGGGAATCCCAAAACGCCCCGAAGATACTAGCAAGATACCTCACCTTCCATCATATTTTAACCATCATTACTCTTGCCTTGTCTACCCATGTATCATTGTTGCTTTACTGACCATCAGTTGTATGCTGCTGGAGATCACAATTTATTTTAGTTCAATCAATAAGAACATGTTGGTTATCCTAAGATAATACCGACTTAATAATAATAACGACTTGCACCCCTTTTTTCCGGCTGGCTAGACATCTAGCTCTAGCTTCTTTAACGCCACATTGATTTGTTTTCTTAATAATAATCAATGATCCCGAATAACTCCCGCTATTGGCATTCATAGATTTAATCACATTAAGCGGTTACAATGTACAGACCGACTACTGCTTCCTCGCCGACCGTCTATGATTTTATCGAGAATTTTACGCGTAACTCGCAAACGTAACGTGTAAACAATATTTTATAATTGGGGTAATAACAAGGAATTTGGATACCGAGAAATCTTGCTTTAGCTGTAATGGGAACTGGTATAAGGAAAAATGGTATCTAAATACTTATTGCACTCGCATCAATGCCACATGGACGTTGAAAGTTGATCCATTATACTACTGACTTTAAACGGTTAAGGAAATCATGGAGAAGAAAGAAACGTAGCCTTCTGACACTGAAATCGCAAACATGTAAGTAGCAACGTATGGTATCAAAGCTCGATCTTTCTCTGTATAAGAAGGGCAATTCGCTGTGAACTTGTAATTGACCAAATTACTGGTTGGTGTTATACATTTTATAAAACGAAATCATAGCAGCCCTGTAGTTTGAGAATTGTAATTAACTTGCAAATTTTGGAAGAATCAAGCCTCTTTATCTCTCTGCCGAGTTATCATCATCATTGGCAGCCTTGTTCAACCTACTGCTGAGTATAGGCCTACTCCGTTTTGTGGCATGCTTCCCTGGTCTGAGCGAGTCCAGCTGATTACACTGTTGAAAATATTGCCATGTTAGGCCCTAAAAACAACTTAGTCTTAACTAAAATCGAAAAGCGAAGACTTTAAAACTAAAGTTAATATTGGAAAAGTACCCAAAGACAAATTCGTTTGTTTATTTATCGTCTGGATACCAGAGAACAGATTAAACGAGTATCTAATTCCATCAGTTTTATTGTCTGTGAAACAACTATAAACTTAGATTATTTATGTTTGATGACCTAGTGATGTAGATCCACTTCGATAGTAAAGATTTTTAGAATTTTGTTGGGTTTTTCTTTTAAAATGAAACGTTTTTATTTTTTCGTGTGGCTTCCAGCTAACGGGCGCCATCTGTTGAGACTGGACATCTCTTTAACTGCCATGGCTTATTTTTAATCTTATATTTTGAATTGTTTCTTAATTATTATTTTTTAGATTGTTCTCACCTATAGAAGCAACAATAATAATGTAACCAGGATTTTGTAATATCTTGATTTAAAAGAGTGTTCTTGGAGTTTCTCGTCCGTTCTTCTCCTTAGAGATACGTTTTGGAATGAGCAACTAGATTCAACTTTCTGACTAACTGACCGACTCTTTGATAATTCAAAAGTGTCTGTAAATTTATATTATAGCTGTAAGTTTCCCGAATAAAATAAAATAAAATGGTTTAATTGAAATTAATGCTTTAATTTTGAATTGGTTTCAATTCTCTACCTTACTAAGATAATTGCATCTCTTTCTATTACATCCTGAAATCTTTCAGGAGGTAGTTATTATTTTCGTTAGCCGAATGTATGTACGAATACTAAAGTGTGTTAGCCTAACAGCAGTCGTCTACATGTTTAGCTAAATGCCTTCTGATAATATCCCTAGTTTTACAACGGCCTGGCGCAAATCATGACTTCTAAAAATGATGTCAATGAATTGCTGATATTTGATGATAGGCAAATTGTAAGTCTTTCTTCTTATCTTGTACATTATTTCTTTCCAATTGCGTCGATGATGTTATTAATCGTAATTGTTTTTATTTTATCAGGGGGGACTTGGCAACTGTTATCTGAAATCATTATGCCGTAGATAGCTTTAGTCCACTTGCAGTGTTAAGACTGATTGAAGTTTGAAAATCTGTAGGTATGCGTGACCGCTTGTCTGCAGATAAGTTTTCATCAATGGTTTTAGTTATTAATGAATCACTAGCTTAGGGAGAGGGCTAGCCCTCTTACCAACCTAGATTATACATGCAGATTTTGTTGTGAAAACAATGTAATCAACAATATTGGAATAACTTGACGGAGGTTCTTGTCTCTACTCGATGGGAATCTTGGCTCGGGCAACTAAACTTCTACGGTTTAAAGACATTTATTTCTCATAAAAATAACGTTACAGTTCACTTAACATATTGAGAAAAGTAAGACAAAAATAAAAGTAAGTCCGATTCTCTGTGTTCACAATAAGAAAATTAAGACTTAAAGGTGATAATCGGTATTATTATTGTTGATTTCTAACGTGTTCTTCTAGGGCTTTTTAAATGTATATATGGTGTCACTATTGGTTATATCATCAGAGAGTTCATTAAACAGTTTTGCTCCCTCGTACAGTATATTTTTTCTTCCATAGTTCTGGGTTGTCTCAATTCTAGTTTGTCTCGTCGTCTTGCGTTGTATGTGTAAGTTTTATTTTTCAAGTTTAATTGTGAATGTGTACCTTGTGTTATGATTTTATGTATTAGAGTGCATGTTTTAAGTATGTATAATTGGTTAATTTTAAGTATGTTTATATCATTGTACATTTTGGTTGTTGGTGTTAAGTAGTCATAGTTATAAAGTTTTTTATTGCTTTATTTTGCAGAACTTGTATTTCTTGAACGTTTGATTTTGCTGCAGTTCCTCATACCTCAACGAGATATTCTATATGGCGTCTAACAAGAGAGTTTTAGATCAGCGCACGAACTTTTTTAGGAATGCAAGTAGATATTCGGCGTATCGCTCCTGTAAGAGGAGATATTTTAGACTTAATATGATCAATGTGTCTCCAAGTTAACTTTGTATCTAAAATGATGTCTAAATATCTTTCGTTGTTTGATTTTGTTATTTTTTCGTTGTTTATTGTTAGTTGGATTTGATTGAGATTTTCTTCTATTTGCAGCAAATAGGTACCATGTATGCGGTTTTCTTTGTGTTAATAGTTAATAAATTTGACAGGAACCACTTATTTAAAATCTTGACAATAAAAAACCATGTTGGACATGATGTAATTGGTCCATTGCCATTGCTGTCCCAGGTCTCCCCTTATTTACGAGAGTCTCGTTTTTCATAGGTAATCTTTCCATTTTCCTAAATTGAGACACAAATCTGTAGGACAGTTGCAAAAATTACTGCATTTATACCGATATCTTCATACGTTTTTTTCCTTGCGTTTAGCTCTCACCTCATAATTCCAGACTTTTTCCACAAGTACCTACCTCTTCTCATACGAAGAAAGGAAGAAAGTTTTTCGTGACACGGCTTCTTAATAACCCTATAGTCACCTCATACGATACCAAGACGCACAGAATGCGATGGGGTGGCAATATTCAAGAGACCTAGATACTACACAGCACTATGACCTATCAAGTTTAATAACTTATTGTTCCAACAACTTACGACATACTAATAACTTATTCAAAGAAAACTGTTTCTGACTTTGAAACTTCACCCATAACTTTCAATCTATCATCGAACAACACGAAGAAATAAAAACAAAACTAATTTTTAATGAACGAAACCGTTTTTGGAGTTCGAAATTCGAAAAAAAGTACTCTTGTAAAGTTGTGCTCGGAAACTTTAACCTCATTTATTGTTACGTTCGCGCCGCCCCGCGCCCCTCTGGAGAATTGGCAACGTCGCTTTTTGTTGCGGGTTGCCAGAGTAATGGGAGCTTTCATTGGTACGTTGTAGGGAGACTTGAGTTAACTTTGGGTGATATGGTTTTGAGTATTGTTGGATGATTATGCGTGTACTAACAGCTGGACTAGGTGTTGCATGTGATATCTTGATAAAGGATGGGTTTGTAAATGCTTTAGCAATGTAATAACTAAATAAAACTTTAGTTTAATTCGAATTTAGTGAAGTGGGTTGTATGAGTATGCGTGCAAATGCTAATCACACAAGAGCTTAATATACGTTTTATGTCGATGATTTCATATTAAGATTGATAAATTGCCATTATTAATACTTTCATTTTGATTGCTCACATTGTTTAATGTTGTCGATAGGTTTTATCTTAACACTGTGTCATTTTCCCCAGATTTACTAACAAAATCGTCAAGGTACTCTAAAAACTTCGTTCAAACAGTTTACTCTGTACAAAACGCTTGCCCTATCAAGCAAATTCTCAACCCGTCGAAGGCAACACCGCCAGCTAAGTGAGCGGCAAGCGGCCATGGCTATTCAGTAGTAGCCCCGCCGCCTCGCCGCTCGGTCGTACAGTGCCGCGCGACGAAACACGTACAAAGTTTGTGTGATGTAACAAAGTGGCTGTGTTATCTAGTGTTGACGTTAGTGCTAGCATTGTCTCGTGTGTTTACGTTTTCATATGATTGTTCTGCCCTCGGTAAGAGCGCGATAGTGCTATTTTTTCTTTTTCTACAATTTCCTTCGAGTTTTTCGTCGTGGCGCGCGGATCTTAGATTCGAAAATTGAATTGTGATGTTTTTTTTTCATTGTTTTATATTGCTGATTGATTTGGGTGTTGCGAATTTGGAATTGACCGGTGACAAAGGAGTTTCTTTTTGTTCGATATTTGAAAGTTTGAAAAGAGGAGGTGGTTTTTGATGTTATTTTCTTCTGTGAGACGTTGTGAAGCCGATGTGTAAGTGTTTCTGGATGGATTTGTTTAAATGATGAATTTCAAACGGAGTATTGAAATCGCTAAAGTTGATAAATTCTTATTATTCGTGAGTTACTAGACGATATGATTATAATTTCATTGTTTCTGAGAAAACTTTTCTAAACAATTTAAATAGAAGCCAATCTAAGTTCAGAATACTCAAGTTTTAAGTTATTGTATTGTTCTACGAGTCTAGCTAATTTATTTCAGGCAGACACTTGAAAATTCAAATCTTATCTTTTATTAAGCAAAATTGTAGATCATTCTATGTCTTACTTTTATTGAAATGATTAACTTTTGATTTGTGTAACAAATCTTATGGACACTCTTCGCCTGGAGAAGATGGCGTGGGCATGTTTTATGATGTCGGATTTTTAGTGGGTAAAACCACAAGGGTAACTGAAACCTAAGCATAGTTATACTAAAATGGAGTTCAGGGATATCTCCTAAAGGCCTTTTGAATGAAATAATATAATTTAAAAAATAAAAGGTTTTATCTGACAGAGTTCCTCATTTTTGTCGTAGTGCAGGTCGTCGATCTTTTAAAACTAATTAAATACCAGGGTTGCATGAAATACCTATAATACAGGTACAACTAATTCTTCATACTTATTCATCGGAAGCGGAAGGGGAAAAATAGCATCTTATTCATGCGGTCTTTTGTTCTACGGTAGGACCATTTTATTTTATTCTAAGGGACTCGTTCACGTTCTGCAATGATCATAGACTTCTCAACAAAATGCATTAGAAAATATACAAAGACCGAGTTAGAAAAATTTGCATTAGAATTTCTAAGTAGCAGCCCAGTCTGTATTTGTGCCCGGTTGATGGCAATAGCTGCTCTCAAAACTGTGAAGGAAAACATCGTGAGGAAACCGGCATGTCCTAGAACCAAACATTCGAAGACATGTGACATCTACCAACCCGCACTGGGCCCGCGTGCTGGAGCACGGCCCACTCCCTCTCACAGAGAGAAGGCCTGTGTCCCAGTAGTGGGAACATTATAGGCTGATTATGGATGGCAATAGCCTCGCTACCTATAATTATTACTTGGGACTTAATCATAAATGGCGAAATGTGGGTGTACTGTAGATACCCTTCGAGGATTATAGGCGTGATGTTATGTTACGTTAAGTTAGAAAGACATAGAAAATTAGGTTACCCATCTTTATCCAAACCTTGCACGCCAACGCTTAACCCTGACGATGCACGCGTGACCTTCCATCCGTATGACTAACGTTTAAAACAATAACAGTTATGTCATTTTGTATAACATATGCCTTTTTACCTTACTCTACTTATTCTAAAGATGGCCGCCTTGCGTCTTGATGAGTGCATCTTTGTTTTTAACGCTTTATTTGTCCAATTTAAATAAAGTAATTTCGCGATTGCCCGAAGTTATGAAGCCCGCTTTTCTAGCAAGAGGATGGTTCAAAACGTGATGCTAATGTGAACAGGTCCGTTTCATACTGGTTTAGGTCATCTTGGACACCACGGATTTAGTAAAAATACCATCATCATCTGCCTAGCCTTTTCCTCGGCTTCCAGTCTAACCGGATGCAGGTATTTTACATGGAGCGACTGCCCATCTGACCTCCACAACCCAGTTACTAGGTAATACGATACCCCTTGGTAAGACTGGTTGTCAGGCTTTCGGGCTTCTGACGACCCGTAACGACTATCAAATATCCACGAATGACAGCTAGGTCCAACGGCGATTTAGTAAAAATCATATAAAGATTTGCTCATTTAAAAATGTCTTCGCTCGCTTCGACGCGGCGACGATCCAAATCCGTTTGCTCCTAATGCGTAAAATGCTTCTACAAAAACCTAATAATTGCAAATACCTCTGCTCTCTTCAACACTAACTGCAACAGTTACAAATTAGACCATCAACTACCATTACAGCCCTAACTACTGCAAATGCCGCAAAACCTTCCATTCCTCACCGCCCTAATTACTCGCCTATAATGCTAGAAAATTACTAGACTAGCCAGTGAAAAGTATCCAGGGCTGTGCCACTCAGGAGGCACCACGTCATCTTTGCAGCTGAATATTTGATGAGGAGACGCGAATGAAATCGATTGCTTTATACCGTTATGGCATAATTAGAGGATGGTGTCGTCTGGCGTGCATTTTTTATGGGATAAGTGTAGGTGGGGGAGAAATGAGGTCGTAGGTGAAGTAATAGAGGTTCTTATTATATTATTACTATTATTAAATGCTTCCACGAGTATCGATACTTCCGTAGCAGTCTGAACAGTCAGCATTTTTGCCAACAGACGCTGACTGGCATTTTTTTTTACTTGAAAACCGCACTTCAACTTTTCTTTTCCTAAGTTGGGAAGGCTTTCAGGCTTAACCTGATGCGGCTAAATATCAGAATTTCTCAAGATGCAACTGCTTTTTGATAATTTTAAAGTTAGACTGATTGTCTCGCTCGCTATAGAGCATTCAAACTGTCTAAAACTACACTGAAACGTATTCGTAAGGCAACCAAACAACGTAACGTGCTTCGAAAAGGAGTTTTAATTTGTAAACACTTGCTGCTGCTCCCATAATCGCAAACCTATAGCAATTTTTTCGAGCTGAATATACTCGAAGGACCAAATTCTGAGTCCCTTCCAAAAGCTTTTATCCCAGACCACACCGTAACATTTTTTTCATCTAATCAAAAATCTGCAAAAACTGCAATCGCGATCACACCTCCTTATAAACCCACAGGGCCTCCTTGTATCTAAGCAGACACCAAACAAACGAAGTTATAAATATTCATTCCACGTTCTAACGTCCGTGGTGCTAAGTCGATCATACGAGCGGACATTATAAAAATATTGATAGTACGCTCCGTGGCTTCTGAGATTTGGTTGAAGGCACATGAGGTGCAGCTAGTTTTTGTTGAGACAACACAAGGCATCCAGGGTCCTATTTGGTTAAAATGCATTTTCGTTTTGCAATAAGTACTCTGATAATTATTTTATGTCATATTAAGCATTTTGACTGACTGTTTGCTTAGAGAGACCAGCCGATCTATTCTGTAATAATCTACCGTGAAAACTTGTGTGGTGTGGTGAGCTCTAAGTGAGCTTTCATTCCACCACGCTCACTTCACCTACGTTTTCACGGTGAGATGGTTACAGAACATCACTGCAGGACGTCAAAATGCTGGTTAACGCGCTGAAAATATATTTCTAATAAGGTCGCCTGCACTTTAATTCAGGCAGTAAGGAAGCTGGGTGCTTTATTTGAATATTATTGACCATGGTAGTTTCTTTTTCTTCATCCAGGAAAGCATTGATTGATATGTCCCGGTTGAAAAAGTGCATGTGAAACAAAAAAAAAATTACGACAGGCACTATTACTTTTAACTTTGTCACTGAGTGGAGCAGAATGCAATAACACTAAACCACATCTTACAAGTAATTAGGTACTATATCTAAAGGACCACTTTCAAATATACACAGTTGATCAGGTACTCTACCTCTCTCTACTGTCACATAATCAAATGAATAAAAAAGTCTGCGTGGGATTCAGTTCACCTTTGTCACTGATATTGCCCCTGTCTTGACATCCGTCAAGGACATCGTATGTCTAGTAACTTCATCGTCTCGACATTGTCACACGCTTTAAGGCTCCCGCAAACATGCGCGACGGGACGCTAGAAGAACAATCTCTATGAAAACTTCATGGAAATTGTTCTACAAGAGTTGCGTCGCGCCTGACTGCGCGAGCCTTTAACAATACCTTCACAAAAAATACCTATCCGAATATCGCTACAATATCTATAAAGTTCAACCGGATGTGAAAGCTAACGGAAGTAGTTCCCGGCATCAGTGTCACGTTACCGGGTCCGGGAGTCGAACCTGACACCTTCGAGAGTGCTAACTCACGCTTTTACTGATGGTGTGGTAGGAAATATTGTGTCTTTAGATGAAGAAAGTACTGCTTTGCTTCTAGTCTTCGCTTGTCTAAGGGATTGTCTATTAAGAATATAACTGCTTATTAGGAATCTTCCTAACTTCATATGCTCCATTTTTTGAAGACCTGTGTCTGAATTAACATAACAACATCACGCCTGTATGCCCCCGAAGGGTTGTGCAGACGTGTACCTATAGTACACGTACATTTCGCCAGTCATGTTTTTTGTGTTTAAATCCCATGAAATGGGGGGGGGGGGGGGGGGGGCTAGTGCTCTCGTCTGTTTTTTCGACATAAATCCCATGACCGTGTTTTGTAATGCGCCCAGTCTGTATTGGTCAGTAGTGCAGTTGTAGATTGTCATTTGAAACGTGGTAGAAATGTACACTTATAACTTTCATTAGACCACCAAATCACTTCCAAAGCCATACCCAAATTAAACATACATCTTCCCAGTTACAAACCAGATTGAAAATTACAACTTTTATCGTCAAACGAAGGTGCTATCACGAATCTATCAGCATACATTACTGGCACATCCGCGCTACGTCAGCCGGCGGCGCGCGGTCTGCGCCCGCGCATACCGGTCTAACGCGTGATTTTATGCGCAATACTTTGATAGGGAAAACGTATGTAGATAGTAATTATGTCAAGTGATTCTGTGATGCGTAGTTTGTAGTAAAAGGGCTGTTATACTTGACTGAATGCAGTCGGTTCAATTTGCCGACGAACTGTTTTTAATTTGGCATATACTGATTTACGTGTAATGTTCTTTAGGAAATACGCTACCTACTTAATGAAAATCTCAATCAGAGCACAGCCTAAACTCCTGGGTCTAGAAGTCTGAAATTTTGCACTTGTATAACGAAAGTGAGCCCTACGACAGAAATAGGGGATGAAGGTTTGTATGGGTGCTCGTAATTTTGGCTGATTCATCGAGCTCACGCCTTGTAAACAATAACAAAACAATTAAGTCATCTTTTTAGGAAGGTAGGGGATAATTAGAAAGTTTCTGTACATACTACACTGAATTAGTTACTGAATCCGTCTGCAGATTAAAGTGCGACAAAGACGGACGTATCGCAACCTTTCTTATTTCTAATCAGGTTACTTTTTTAGGAAGCTAACTTGCTAAATGCGATAACACTTTTCTGAATTTACGGTTAATTAATTTAAACTATATAAACGACTTTTAGGCAAGTGGAATAAACCCTTAACTTTGAAATGGTAGCGGTAGTTCGTGCTTCATTAGTATCTAATCTAAGGTTGAAAGGTGTATTCAGACGAGTAATGTCAATTAAGATTTACTGTAATTATAATTTCTTGATTAGTTATCACACGAAATGCTGAGAGCTCAGCGTTGATTGGATACTTAACAAAGCTTGTTGAGCTTGTGGCTCTTTGTAATATGTGACAATGAAAATAGGTGGTCCATCATTAACAAGTTTGACAAATGTATTCTTGGTTGCAGTTTATTTTATGTAAATTCGTTCTGATATAAGTTTTTGACACTTTTTACTGTAAAGAGAAAATTGCCCTCTTCTTTATGGTGTCTTCGGATGAGTAAGGTCAATTAAGATTTTCTGTAATTATAATTTCTTGATTACTCTTCACACGAAATACGCCCTCAGCATTGATTGGATACTTGACATATCTTGCTGAGCTTGTGGATGTGCATTTGTGATCTGTGACAATGAAAAATCATAAAGGGTGGTCCATTATTTACAAGTTTGGCAAATGATGTTATTTTATGTAAATGCCTTCTCCTTCCATAATGTTTCAGTCACCTTTTACTGCTTTGAAAATATTGCCTTTTTTACCAAAAATTTTGGTAAAAAAAGAAATGTAATAGGTATTTTCAAGCCTGCACATTGCATGGCCGCAAATGTACATCCAATTTTAGAAAATCTACCAAAAATATTCGGTAAGCGGGTCAAAATAATCGTAAAGTTAGGTGCGCCCGCGCCGACCGGTCTCGATGGGCAGGTGTCGCTCGTTCGTAAGCTCGCTCACATGTAACGGTGGTCGTGTTGCTTTAGGAGAACATTGTTGAAGAAAGGAATCATAAAATATTCTAGAAGTTTACTTAAGCTCCAGGTTGCTGACTCAAAACTGTTGTCAAACAAACTATGTTACTCTGAGGCCCACTGCCACCACAAAATCCGTTTTAGTTCTAAACGTTTTTAAAACGTCTGTCATCTTGAAACGATTGGCAGAAACAGAAAGATGCACGATGTTTTAAACTCGTTTAACGTGTTAAGTGATTCAAATGATACAAGCGGGCTTCGGAAGAATCTAAGACTTGAGGGGAAAGAGCCAACTCTTTTCCTGGATCAACGCAAGATTAATAATTGAAATGGTCATTCAGGGTTCCTTTTTCAGCAGTGGGCTTAACAGCTACCTGTAGTGTCTTGGTTATTAATTTAGAATAGAATAGAATAATTATTTATTTGCATAGAAAGTAGGTACAAAAACATTATGATGTATTATAATAAGATATCCTTATACATTCTACCTTAAATTAGGCATGCACACATTTAGTGCAAGTGCTAATTAGTCTAAAATACTGTCAATACCGTATGAAAAATCTTATATTAAGGTCAAATAAATAATATAAAAATTTCAGGATTCATTAGGTAACTATAAAGTTTTATTTATCATTTATAAATTCACAAATGGAGTAATAACATTTATCAATTAATAAGACTGACAGTTTCTATTTAAACAGTGGAATGGACTCGTTTTTTATTCTATCGGGTACTTAACTTTATCAACATGTATCAAAATCCTCTCCTTCAAACTACTGCTACGGCATTTTGACTCGCATATTTACGACAAGACAAAAAGCAAGAAGTCAAATGAATAGATTTTCAAGCAATCCCTCTCACCCTTTCAAAACTGAACTCCCAATTTCGAAATGAGGGCAGCTACTTCTTACAAAACTCACGTTCCCTCTACAATTAGTATGAAAAGGACCCGACCGGTCAGCTTTAAGAAATCGGTCCTTTTGTACCGACGCAACAGGTGCGTTTTCAATGTATAGTAATTGTGGGTAATTATTGCATTAAGTATGTATTTGGGCATTTAGATCTTTTAACTTAAATATAGGTTAAGTGAAAAGGATATTTCCTTAGATTTTAGGGGGAAGTTTTGGAGCTAAACTGTATCTTGCAGTGGTAAAATAAGGTAGCTATGTCACCTGAACGGTTTTAACCCACAATATAAAATGAAGTATTTTTTTTTTACTTTTGGTTTTTCATACCTTAGAATTACTGGTCTTCTCGTCGCGTATCCCGCAGAGCCTAAAGACAAAGTCTTCAATCAGTGCGGCCTGTCTGTTATGACTTACGGAGCCGAAACGTGGACACCCACGGTACGGCTAGTCCATAAATTCAAGGTCGCTCAGCGAGCTATGAACCGAGCTATGCTTGGAGTTTCTCTGCTAGAAAGAATCCGGAATGAGGTGATCCGGCAGAGAACCGAAGTTGTCGACATAGCTCACAGAATAAGCAAGCTGAAGTGGCAATGGGCCGGCCATATTAGCCGTAGAACCGATGACCGTTGGGGTAGATGTGTTCTTGCGTGGAGACCGCGAATCGGCAAACGTAAGGTAGGACATCCTCAGGCTAGGTGGATCGACGATCTTCGCAGGGTGGCTGGTAGCAGCAGGATGAGAGTTGCCGAGAATCGAGTTAAGTGACGTGCAATTGGAGAGGCCTATGTCCAGCAGTGGACTGCTGTGGGCTGATGATGATGAGAACTGGTCTTCTAACTTATTAGTCACAGTCCATATCATTGCGAGACAAAGGACCTTTTCAAGTTCCTGCATTCAGTTTTCTAGATTCATTTGTATTCTTGAGATGTCGGTCTGGTTCAGACGTATCCTACAATTCTTGCACCAACTTATTTATCTCTTGTACGTAGGTACCCGAAGACCACTCATCTAATCGCCCTATTCAATGAAAATCAAAAGTCATTTATTCAAATTAGGCTGAGAATCGGCACTCTTTTAACGTCAAAATAACATAAGACAGTCCCCCAAATCTCCCGCCCTACGCCACTTCTTAGCCCTTTATTCTGGGAAGAAGTGGCGCAACAAACTCCTCAGCAGTTTCAATGGGGCGGAACCGGTGAAATGTCGGTGTCAAATAGTACACGTATCCGAAGAACAAAGGGGTGACAAGAATTTATGATTTTTAATAATTCAACCCCCTCAATATTGACAAGACACGTCAGTTTTAACGTAGCCATCGATGAAGCACCACGTCATACAACCAACCTGTGTTTAAGACATGAGTGCTATGTACGATTTGTACACACCCTGTTGCTAGTGGAATAATAAAATTATAGGGTGTTGTCAAGGCTGTATTTTTTATTTTCACTGCATATTAGATTATGAAGAATTTCTTTCTGTAATGTCGTGGGCGGATTTTGAATTAATATTTTAAGTATTTTTTATTTTAACGTTGAGAATATAGGTATTATAAGTTTTTTTGTATTATTACTACTAACATAGATACATTATGTTGGTGATTAGAATTGAAATTTGTTTGATAGTTATAATAGGTCCAATCAAAGTAAACTGGGTTTGAGTTTGAATAAATTGTACCTACTTCAAAAATATTCCAGATTTAGCTCCCATCACTTAGTTACATTTACGGTGAGTTAAAGTAAGCTTGCATTGTGAATAGTGTCAATCCCTAGCATCTGGTGGAATCACCATCATCATCTGGCTCACTTCGAGCTCACTTCACCTCAGTGTTCACGGTGAGATTTTTACAAAATAGATTGGCTGGTGTCAGAAGTGATTTAAAAAAATAGATACTTAAATTAAAAACATCATAGTTGAACTGCACGATTACTGACACATGCATGCACTGACTGGACAAGTCCACTCAATCTGTGTGGTTCTTTCCTCAAAAGAACATTTCAGACACCAGTCTACATGGACCAAGATTATGATAAATGATTTTATTTCTGCAAGTAGGTTTGTACAAACACTTTTACACGTCAAACATATATATGTTTTAAACTAGATGAGGCCGGTGTTTCCTATCTGACTACTCTGACAAGAAAGGCCGAAACAAAGTCAGAAGTCACAGTCTCTTTTAAAGTCCAGTCAAAATCATGGTCTGATCATGTGAAGGCTATGTAGATCGGTATCGGGACTTTTGAGGAAAGAACACACAGTTTCAGTGGACCTGTCCAAACATTGCACGCAATTGTCAGCAATCGTGCAGCTGAACTCAGAACTTAAGCAGCTCAACGATTCGACGAACAATACTAAAGAAAGGACATTTGAGTAGGCCGCATAAATTACTCAAACTGAGAAAAATATAAAAAAGCAATGACCGACATAGTTCTCACATTCACAATAATTAAAATAATATTATAATACTTTACAAAGTAAATACTCATGTCATAGTATATATAAAATTCATCAATGATAATGTGTATATAAAAATCCGGACATAGTCTTTGAGGACCATGTAGATTAGTGTCTGAAATGGTCTATGTCTGGACTTTAAAAGACCTCTGAGTTTGTTTGGGCCTTTCTTCTCAGAGTAGTCACATAAGAAACGCTGACCTCATCTAGTTTTTAAAATATCATTGACGTTTATAAGTGTTTGTACAAACCTACTTACAGAAATAAAATAATTTATCATCGTATTCCATCGTGAAACTTGGACCAGCTGATTTCCAGTTTATTTTGTCGTCAAATGTTCACGCATTTATACAAGAACCAAACCATAGTATTTATAGTAAACTCGGAGTGTGTTTTAAAAGACTGATGTGTATGTGAGCGGCATAGCACATCGGCACCATATGACAGGTGTCGGGTCGGCAGATGTGCGAGGTCAAGGTCGCAGGTTCGGTGCCCGAGCCGATACGTTTTTATTGCATTTTTTGAAATAATAATGTCTGTATTACTGTTATATTTTTTTTTTTTTTTTTGAGGGAAAGAATGCAAGATCTGGTTGATTTGAGGTTCTCTGGGGAATAATTATACATTGATATGCTAACTTTATGCTAGTCCAAGTTCAAATGAAGAAACAATGAGGGCGCAATCTGGCCATAGACTGTCGTTTTAATTACTACTTACTTAATTACTAAAAACTATTTGTCTAGTAGTTAGATGTAAACGTCAATGTATTTTTGAAATGAGTCAATTTCAGACTCGGTATTCTGCATTTCTGAAACTGCGGGCCCAACAGCATGCTAAGGGTTGGTAAACTTGCTGTTTTGAGTTTGATAAATAATATGCTCAAACTTTTATTTCACTAAAAGCATTAGTAACCAACTAGTTTCGGCTTCCAAACAGCCACTGCAATACCGATTTAAAAGAAAACAACAGCTGTCATGCAAATTCTCTTCTTGCACTTTTTAGGCGTCATTTCAACCCGTTCATACACCATCGCGCATCTTACGCAAATTCATTCATTAATTTCTAGTAACTAGAAATAATTATACTTTTCTTATTACTTCCCACGTCATCGTCATTTTAAAGGGGTTGTGTGACGTAATACTTACGCTCGGGTGACCGACGTAACGGGGAGGAACAATGAAGAAACTGATTAAGAAATAATTGTTCTGGAATTTGACGTATTAGGGGTAGAACAAGCTTTAAATAGACTATTAATTTACTTGAGCGTTTACTTGTATGGGTATCTATGTTGTTAAACTGAATGACGATCTGGGATTGTTTAAAACGATCTCTCCTATAAAAATTTTTCGTCTTATTCTTTGACTGGTTAAATCTTTTTTTGAGATTGATCTTTCAATCGACGATGAATTTCCTAAGTAGCTAGAAACATATAACCATTTGGTCTTCTAAATAAATCTTTCAATTAATTCCTCGGTGAACGTTTTATTCTACACTTACGGGCTACATCTCACTACTCACATTGACAAAAAGGTCTCAAATGGTCCAAGAGAGAGTTGAATGCGTTAAATTTCAACAGAACTGTTCAATTATGAACTGCACATAATATTTACCAGTCTTTAAAAACATTCTGATTACCTAATGATTGCTAGGTTCTAAATATTTCGTACTGAAAGACCAGAATCCTTAAACAATAGCCACCCTCTTCATAATCAGCCCGTATTTCGCGACAACATGACACCTTTGCATTAGGATGTACATATACCCAGTGCATGAGTACGTGGGAATCAGCTGATCGGCTCGGTGTCGGGTTGCCGAGCACGGTGGCGACCACCCGCAACTGCAAGCGAAGGGTTACGTGCATATGTGTAGCGGGTGATGTTAGGTGGCGAGATTCTTGTGCATGTGTTAGGGTATAGAAGGGTTAGTCAAAATTGTTGGCTGAAATGTCTGGCTTGAAAATTACTGCCGTTCTATAAACTCAAGCTTTAAGGGATTTTAAATTAAAGTTTTTAGAACGCACGCTAGCATATTGTATCTGATAAGATAGTATGTAAGAAAGTTTAGAGAGTAAGCTAGTATTTACAAAACTTTACTGAATGAGCAACAATCCCTAATATTTTGACGCAATTTGCTTGCTGTAATAATGAAGATCACTTGATTTCCATCACAGTACCTATTTGGAGCACAGTTCGTTGAGCAAAATGTGTGCGACTAAATCGTGCTGTGATTGCTGTCCATTTGAATCTAGTTAAGCAAATATGCGCACTTCCATTGCATCGCTACTAAAACATTTCACAACAATCCAATTGTATCTACCCTAGAGCCAAAATCTTTAGGACCTGCACCCTCATTGCGTAAAGCACTTTCCATCACAGTCCGACGGATTTTGAACGTTATTGCTAATCCATTGCATCATATGTTTGAAAGATTCGTCTGCTCACTAATGTAAGCCATGCATTGAATGTTGTTGAATTGTCAAAATGAAAGGCATGGTTGTTGTAAGCGTGTTACGTAATTACCGCGCTGGTCCCTAGGAACACGAATCTGAGCCATTTCTTCTCAATCAGACATGCGGTTACCAACTGTGATCTCAGATCCCAAGACCTTCTTATCAAACTGCGTTGACTTGGCGTAGGTGTGCTCTTTAAATACCATGAATATTTAGAAGCCATACTATCTTGAAATAACAAAAAACCTGTCATCTGGTGAGCTTGGGGAGTTCACTGTATTATTATAAATGTGAAGAAACCTGAGATTGTATCAAATCAGCTGTGTTATTTATTGTGAACAAAAACAGTATCGTATGACCAGCAATTACGTGGAGATTGTTCTCTGAAATTGGGAGCAAAAAATGTGTATAAGAGTTTCATTTTTGAGGTTTCTGACCTGGTAGATGAAGTTTTTGCGAGTTGAGATAAAATGTGCAGTTGGGACTTTCTACACACATATGCACATTTTTTCCGCGGCAGAATTTTTGTCACTTTATTATTTATTTATTTAGGATCACCAACAAAGGAAATCACAATAATAAAATAGGTTCTTTTACGTGTGCTATAATTATATTATAGGAGACCGCAGGATACACATATAACTAGGTGTAAAAACGATAAAAAACAAATTGACTAAATAAGATTAAATCAATTTGTCAAGGGTGAGCATTAATATTACAGTGGTATTATAAATAAGATAAAATAAAGTTAGACATATAGATGATTAAATTTGAGGGAAAAAAAATATACATGTCACGATTGAGCATCAGTCATTATCATGACGATTATTTAGCCCAAAAAAATTCCACCACTGGACATGTAGCCCAAGCATCGCAAAAAATGGGATAACGACAGGAGGATGAAAATGATTCCTACCAGTAACACATAGTATAAATGTGTTACTGAATCAATTTCTGTCATTTTGAATATAGGTAATTTTTATCCCAAAAATAATGAAAATACGTCACACATTACAGTCACACTTCCGCTGTACCGTCAAAACAAACCAAAATGGACGAAGTACCTACTACCCACATGTGTGCGAGACTGTGTGCATGCGTAGATTTGTAATGTGACAACAATTAGTAAACCTATTACTTTACTAATAGGTATAAATTTTTATACCTATTAGTAAACATTTAGTGTATGTATTATGATTATAACATAATAATGTAATTAGGGTGCTTGGTGGTTTGCGTTAATGCCGGGACATGTTGTATAGTAGTCGGTTGGAAGACGAAAATTACTTTTGTTTTGTAAAATATTAATCATCTTATCGATGGACACCTGGGAGTATGAATCCAATTTCAAAATGTCATCTTCATTAAATAAGATAATTATGTAATGTAATTTTATCATCAAATCGGTTTTTAAACCTTTACGTGACCTATCATTCCAATTTTCAAGTCAATCTCAAAACTACGAAACGATAAAGCCAATAGTAATCTTTTTCCTCTCTGCGCATCGTGGCCCTCTTATCCAAAAATAAAATCGTGGCAAAATCACTACGCTGTGCCATAAACCGGTGACCGATGAAACGACAATCAACAAAGAATTACAAAGACCACACCTTGCCACTTTGATATACCGAATTATTCAATGCACATGTCAAAAAATATGACAATTGACGAACCCTTTCACGATATTCACAACCGAATCTTACCTGGTCCTTTCACCCAATTGAAATTTCATCGATGGGTCCTGTGGTCTTTAGGTACCTTCCCAGGGGATTTAAAGCAAGGTGCTAAATAAATTTCTATAGGATCACAGACCGTGTAATTTCGTTTTTTTTTTCGTATTTCGACCTTATTGTCTCTGGCGATTTTGCGGTTAGATTGCTTCTTTAGGGTGGTCGATTTCATGTGTTGCAAATTAGCGAAAATTTCTCATGTTGAAAATTTAGTGATTTTCTGCATATTTTTGGCAGTTTTGAAAGGAAGTGATTTTGAAATGTATTTTTGTATTTCTCTTTCGGTTTAGGAGTGTGAAGTTTTGACTGTTTAAGATGAGCGGCTGTTAAGAATGAAGTTTGATAGTATGTTTCTAGTGGAAAGACAGAATTTAGAGAAGTTCCAATAGTTTTGAACTCTCCTTTTAGGTTTTAACATGATCCGCACGACTCGACATGAATTCCGAGGAATACCTAGTGCGCAGCAAAAATTCCAACTTGAATTTTATTCCATATTTTCACAAAACGAAGGCAAAAACACACTGATATTATTAACCAATTAATCCAAAAACAATAAAACAGAACAAAAGTGGAAAAATTTAACTTAAACAAGAGGAAACAAAAACAGAACAGTGACACAAACAAATCAAAGTGATGCGTCCAAACAAATGCAAGAAATTCAAATTCAAATGATTTCATGACGACAATGGCTCTCCGGCATGACGTCACTAACATGGAGTCTACATTCTCACTCCCCGCTGAACCTCCACCAATCGCAGAAATCGTCTACGAACCACGGACTGACTTAGCTTCAGAATATTTCAATACCTTCAATCAAATATGTGAAAATTACCGAAGTGACTCCGATGTCAATCTTCGGCAAACCTCGGACAGTCTTCGGTTGTCCTCGGAGATCCTCGACGGTGTTCGGTCGGAATACGTTAGTACAGACTTTAATGGTAAAGACTATGAGTTGCACGCGCAGAAAGTGTTCTTGAGTGGGAAGGAGGAGCATGTGTTCCAGTTTGGACAGCCCGACGCCTCGGCTCTGTTGAGGCATAGGGCGAGGAGAAGATATAACGAGGAGCATGGCCTGCAGCCTCCGCCGACTACTAGTCAAGAGAGTGGGGTAAGTTGGTGGACTAGACCTAACTAGACCTAAGAATAAAACATAAATTGTGGACTCTTTTCAGCTGGGTGCTCTTGTCTAGAAAATAGCTTGGTGACTTGCATTGCAGTTTAAAGAGGTAGTACAATGTATTCTAGTGCCCGGTGATTTTTGGGCGGTTGATGGCAATACGCTCGCCCCGAGTTAAACAAAAGTGGTGAAATGTGGGTCAGTCGTGGTCAGTGGCGAAACCTCACACTTACCCTTCGAAGCATACAGGCGTGATGTAATGATGTGTTGTTCTAGTGATCCAACGTTACCGCGAACAGTTCCGTCAGCAACTGCATTACCCGCTCCTGATCATTATGACTTTTGGGAAGAGCTGTTTGAACTTCCGTACATCAGATGCCAAGAACTGAATAACAAATTTAGATCTTAAATTATAAACACTATCCAGTCTAGCTCCTTATGAAGAACCGTAAAATATTATATGTACTACACTATTCATACTCTTTGGTGATGAACTGGTGCCGCCAAAAGATTAGGAGACTAGTGACTTTGATTAGAATTAAATATATGTAAGTTAAAACTTGTTCCCACAATAACAACTCAATTCTCTCCTAAAACAGGGCTTCCTCTCTCCTACCCTTTTGAAGTGCCTTACAGGGTCCATAATGATCTAAATTATATAGTACACATTATAGTAAATCAATAAAGCTATTGAGTATTGAGATAAATTAGTTTATTTCGCCGATACTTTGCAACATGCTTATTAAATAAGTCTTAAATACACAATACCACCATCCTTGCTTCTTGGCAATGACAAATCAACAAAAAGAAAATCGTTTCAACAACAATTACTCACCGTGTCGTACATATTTCTGTATCCATCATCATACATGCGCAAGACTGTACTATCTCTAGTACTATTAGATAATCATACTACAGCCCACGCGGTTTAAAATTAGTAGCAGTCAATTATACTGGTCACAAACACACAAACGGTGCTGTAAATATAAATTAAATAATGTTGTAGATGACAAGGTTTGAGCGATTGTTGCTGTAAAAATGTGACGTATTAATGAAGTAGAAATTGCAATCACTATCATCCTCTGCCTAGGCGATTAACACACGGCACCGCGCTCCGCCGCGGTTGGCGGTGAATCGAACGGAAAATCCATTTTCAAAAACGTACGGTCGGGCGGTGTATGTGTGTTAGGCATCAACGGATTACATACATGTCAATGCAACGTATGATCCGCTTCAACGCCAACCGCGGCGGAGCGCGGTGCCGTGTGTTAATCGCCTAATCTTTTCCCAACCATGTTGGGGTCGCCTTCCAGTCTTACCGATTGCAGCTCAATACCAGTTTTTTAAATGGATCGACTGCCTTTCTGACCTCTGCAACCCAGTTACTAGGTAACAGGATACTCTGGGCAGGACCAGTTGTCAGACGTTTGGCCTTCTGACTACCCGTAACGACTGTTAAAGATCTACGAACTACGGCCGGAAAAAACTGCTTACCGTGCCTCGAACTTGTTGGTATTATTGCAATCAAACTATAACTATCTTACTGTTAGAGAAAAAAAAAACAACTTCCAAAAAAATACACTATAGAGTGAACAATAACTTTAATTTCGGAAGTCGATGTCTTTGGATCTGTATTTTAGTTTTTTCCACTGACTTTCGAAATTAAAGGTATTTTTCACTATGTAGTGTTTTTTTTTTTTGAAATCGGTTGTATTTTTTGCAAAAAAGTTTTTATTTTTCACTTTTTAGTTATAGTACCTACCCCACACCAATTCGAAAACGATCGTCTTACACGTCCACGTCCGTTTGAAGGCGGTTTTTTTATTTAAAAATTATTTTTGTTGAGCTTTTTAAACCGCTCGACCGATTTCGATAAATATTAAATTGGACCACCTGGGAAGTGTACCCTTTGAAATAAAAATTGAATTTTCCAAATCAGGTCGGCTTCTTCGAGTAATCGGTGAACATACATTAAAAAAAAGATTCTGACGTAATTGAGAAACTCCTCCTTATTTGAAGTCGGTTAAAAAGGCTGCTCATATGCGAAGAAGAAGCGAGCATAGATCACCACTCCTGTTACTAGTTACTGCGTTTTTGTCATAGATTTCAGCGACTGATGCTGAATAGAGAAGTTTAGTGTACAGGGGAGTTTTTAAAACCAGCTTGGCACTATCATAATTTAGGGAAAGGCTTCTTCGTGTTCCCATGGGGAATGAAGATAGACCACCGCGCTTGCTTACTGCCCATTGGTGATTTAAAGTGCTTCCCTGTGCGAACGACCTTGAGTGTTCGGTCCTTCTCTGTCCCGCCGCTCAGACATGTTCTGTCCCGCTCCCGCTCCAAATAACCTCCGCACGCCCCTTTATTGTAGAATTCATAAAATTTTTGGAATTATTTTAATAAAAAAAGAAAAGCGATCTTTTAAAATAAATTAAAACGTGAATTATAGTTTAATCCCCAAATTAGTAGAAAGAACGTCACCTTTAGCAAAAGATGCACGCAATCAATAATTTTAGTGATTTTTTTACGAGGAGATTTTAAATGTAAGTATTTATAACACATAAATACAAATAAAAACGTGCAATGTGATGATAGGCTATCGAACATTAATAACGTGCTTTCAAATGTAGTTTTCACTCCTCTTGCTCAAAAAGACCGTCATTGTGACGTACCAGAGCGAAGAAAAAATAGCAATTCTTCCTCTAGGGGAAAAAGTTTTTTTTTTTAATTTTTGTGTGTCAAATGACAATGAGCCTACAAAAACGAAAAAGTCTTTAGTCATGAGTAGAATAATCATGAATATAGACTCGACTTATTACTGTTTCATAAAAAAAAAAACTTCATTTTATTTTTTTAAATGGAACTAAAATCGGCGATCTCTTTGGTAGAATGCATGCAATGCGTTGCGACTGCAGAAGAAAAAACAAAAAAAAGACATTGGCGCGAAATCTTTATGAAATTAAGTTACCGGGAAAAAACATCTCGTTAAATATCCAGAATTGTACAAATTGTACATTTAATTTTCAATAAAATAAACTATATATTTCATATTGTATTGGATTGTTTTATTTTCTCGCAATCCTAGTGAAAAGTAGAGTGTAACACACGGCGCTAAAAACCCATTAAAACTCGGTTTCTATTTACTCCCTCGCTAAAGCTCGGGAGTAAAACTACCTCGTATGTAATGGGTCATTTTAGCTCCTTGTATAACAATCTACTATTATTTCTCTTAATTAATGAATTAATAGCTTCTGAATAACGCACTATCGCACGGTTTTCCCCGGGGTAGCGCCTTAAGATCTAAAAGCAAGAAGTTGCACTTACGCCAATCTGTCAGAGCCTTGGATTAGGTTTTAGAAAATTGCAGCATAAGCATAATCAGCCTATAACGTTCCCACTGCTAGGACACAGACCTCCTCTATGTGACAGGAGTGGGCTGTAATCTACCACGCGGGCCCAGTGTGGGTTGTTAGATGTCACATGTCTTCAATTTTTTGGTTCTAGGGCACGCCGGTTTCCTCACGATGTTTTGCTTCACCGTTTTGAGAGCAGTGGTGATTACACAATAGTAGATTGTTATACAAGGAGCTAAAATGACCCATTATATAATATACGAGGTAGTTTTACTCCCGAGCTTTAGCGAGGGAGTAAATAGAAACCGAGTTTTTATGGGTTTTTAGCGCCGTGTGTTACACTCTACTTTTCACTACGATTGCGAGAAAATAAAACAATCCAATACAATTAATTACGGTCACTACCAATTCAATTTGCAATTAGAGAAAAATTATAAAGATTTCGCGCCAATGTCTTTTTTTTGTTTTTTCTTCTGCAGCCGCAACGCACTGCATGCATTCTACCAAAGAGATTGCCGATTTTATTTCCATTTTCAAAAATAAAATGAAGTTCTTTTTTATGAAACAGTAATAAGTCGAGTCTATATTCATGATTATTCTACTTATGACTAAAGACTCGTTTTTGTAGGCTCATTGTCATTTGACATACAAAAATTAAAAAAAAAATCTTTTTCCCCTAGAGGAAGAATTGCTATTTTTTCTTCGCTCTGGTACGCCACAATGACGGTCTTTTTGAGCAAGAGGAGGGAAAAAAAATTTTAGACATTGGGATAATCTTCTTAAAATAAAATCTTCAAAAACCTTTCAATCGATAAATTTATGTGTTCAAAGACTGACTACCAATACTTAAATTACGCCTTCCTCTTCTCTCGTTTTGGTACGAACTATGCGAGTTAGCTCATGGCGTAGTTAAAACGCTGCCAGCCAGCGAGGTGGTAGCGAGGCTGATTGCTACACAAATTACTAGAAGATACAAACATCCTAAGATATCTTCTATAACTAAAAATGGAAGCCGGCAATCAGTACTTTTTTGTTCAACGCCATTCAGTAATTCTATATCCTTTAGACGCCACTTTTGACATTGCGTAATGGATTTCTGTAATGTGATACTCGTCAGCCATCTTGAATCGTCAATATATTGTGTACACCCCTTAGGGCGGTAAATGATTTTAGAAAGTCAATGTGCAAAAAGTCTGTACCTACTTGCCGGTCTATAAAAAGTTGCTTAAAATGGGATAAAAAATTGGCATCTGCCGCTTAAAAATTGTGCGTCAAAGTCAAAACATTACATGCATACATAAACTCGCGCCTTTTTCCCATTGGGGGGTAGGCAGAAATATACATTTTAGTGAAAAGTATCTATAGACTATGGTGTAATACCTACCGTATTGTATAGATATCCAGAAATTAACTAGGTACTGGGTTTTAAAGAGCAGTAACGTGTGGCTATCAAGAAGAAACTATCGTCGTAGGGCGCGGGTACAAGGACCAAAAAAAAATTGGTCCGAATGAACGCAACACTTTAGTCCTGTTCCAATGTTTTACTAAGTTAAGCATACGGCAATCAATTAAAACCCGATGTTATTACACGAAATGCGTACAGTATGTATTAATTCCTGCCTGTAACACTTAGCCAGACATCCAGTGTGGATTATCCGAATGAAAAGATGACTCATTAAATAATCTCTAGAGTTTGAAGTCTACTCTAAATCTGTTCCCGTTCTTATAATGAAAAATGATTTCATATGAATTACGCAGTGATATTAATATGCAAGTTATGAGCGATAGCGTTTTATAAGCGTGAGCGATTTCAATCAAATACTTTCCTGTTTACTAAATACATGTATGCAAAGCACTTCAACTTAATTTTGTATCACAATCAGATAATTTATTCTGTCACTAAGATTTCGTTACAATAGCGGCGGTGTGTGACTACCGAGATGACGACTAATAAAGAAGTATGAAGAAAAATACTTGTTGTGCCGACCGCAAGACAACAAGGAGACAATAATATTGGGATAAGGGCAGGAAATGGATGATGAGTAGCGGTATATTTAAATGCACTTCTGAGCTGCCAACCCTGCATACAGCAGGCTGACGCTGCCGTGGTTCAGATTGAACCACGGCGGCGTGAGATACTGTTATGTAGTTGCCGAAGGCGAAGGCAGGCATAACTCAAATTACTCAGGGTCAAGCATTGATCGCAAAAAAAAATTTTTTTTTATAAAATAAAGCAACAGACTTCCAAAAAAACACTACAGAATGACAAAAAACGAAAATACAAAACAAAGACACCGACTTTATTTTTCACTTTTTAGTCCCGCTACTTACCCCACAAAAACAAAAATTCGTATACCACTACTTGCTATGTAATGTTGTATACATCAACCTTGGATACTATGTACTACAACTAGCTTCCAGTCGCGAAAAAATATGCGACTACTACTAACTTTGATAGAAAATGTGGGTGTATTCAGCATATCAGGGATGCTGAATACATCTGATCTGCGTAAAAGTCCAATGCTCTACCGACGCAAAATACGTGCATCGACGTGGAGTTGCGGACACCAGCCCGTGTTACCTACATCTGCGTAACCCTTTCGAGTGTGCAGGCGTGATGTTATGTTGTGTGATTGCGTAAACAACGCATATTTATGCGATAGCAGCAATCGCGGTTGATTTGCTGTCATTTTTTGAAGACTTCCGTTGTCTGTCTCCGAAACTCATCATCAGATCTATATAAAATTTAAATGGGCCCATTTCGGAATAAACCTTTTTACAACAAAAAAAAAATTTGCAATTCCTTCTTTATAAGACGGGAGTTATGCCCGAACCTACATAAAAACAAGCCGAATGGATAACCTCATCCTTTTAGAAGTCGATTAATAAAGAACATTCCATTATTTCGTATTTTCAAACGCTGTTGCTATTGAAAATCCTAACATTTACTCTAAACGAATGATTTTAGAATTAATGAAAACTTTCATAGAAGTCTTTTGCTACGAGCATTGTGTATATCGCTCATAACTTGTCCCACACAAATCCAGTACATACAGCAGGAAGCTCGCGACGATGTGGGAACAATGATTTAGCATTGACTCATCGTCTGAACTGTTAATTAATTAATTTTTACAAGTTATCTTAGCAATGCGGATGTTAAGGATTGGCTGGGCTTTGTGGTGAGTGCATTGTGACGTGTTGAGTAGTTTATTAAATGGTTGCAAAAGTTGCAGCTTTGTGGAGCAAGATAGGAATGCTTGCGCCACTTCTTCTTCCCAGCTAAGACAATAGAAAGTCGTGAAGGGCGGGCGTTTTGAGGGTCTGCCTCATGTAATTTTGACGTTCAAAAAGTGTTGACTCTCAGCCTAGTTTGAATAAAAATATAATAAATTTTGTCGCCTTTACGTTGCATGATCAGCCTATAATCTGTTGGGACACACCACAGGCCTCCTCTTTGTGAGCGGGAGTGAGCCGTAATCCACCACGCGTCACATTTAGGGTTGGTAGTTAATTGTACCACTCTAAATCATAATCTTCACCTTTTTCTTACTATAGGTATGTTAGAAAGTTTTCCAGTCTAATTAAATAAAAAATCAGTACACGATTAATGTATGTGTACCGTAGGTAATTTAAATTAGAAAAAGATAATTGGCAAAACTGTTCGTCTCCAAAGTACCGTATCTGAACACAATGGTCCTTAGGTCCGTTGTTAACTGTTCTCGGGTAATTAATAATGCATCGGTTTAATAAGAATGTTGGACCGCAGCCACGTTCATTAGGACTTGGGACGCGGCTGGTACTTTCACATTCCCTCACAGGGTGGAGTGTAGTGTAGAGTATTTTCTTTACGGACATAGAACTAAGTTGACGCATAACAAAATAGTCAGATTGTGTAAGTATGTGAAATTATAATTAAATCAAGCAGTCTATTCAAAGAAGTTGGTGATAGTAATATAACGTATCATCAAGCCTGTAATCCCTGAAGGGTAAGGCAGGTGTGTACCCATGTACACCGACATTTCGCCAGATCTGTAAAATAATAACATAATGTGATAATGCATATTATTATGAAAAAAATCTCTTAAAATGTTATACAACATCCTTTTAGAACGAATAGAATAGAATAGTTCTTTATTTGCACAGAAAGTTGGTACAAGTTACAGATGTTAAGTTTATAATTATCCATACTAACTCCTACTAAGGCATGCAAACAGTTTATGCCATAATAAAAAATACTCATTCAAATATATTATGTTATTAACACATTCAATCAAATCAATACAAGTTTACCATGTCAAGATGAAATTCAGTAAATAATTTGAAATAGGCATTACGATACATAATGTCAAGTTTAATAAAATGGGGCTATAAATTTGTCAAGTTCGAAATCAATACAGTTAGCTTAAAATATAAATGAAATATGCTTGATAGCTAACCAGACTCTCTTTTCTGACAGGATGCTTCCTGAATTCCAGGACGTCAAAAGAAACCGTTGTTTAAATAACGCAAAAGTTTTAAAATAAAACTTTTACATCAGTATTAACTGTACCAATAAACTCACCCGCACACACACGGCTGACAATAATCACAATTACACACGACAAACTTTCGTTCGACATCTCGCAATGTGACAAATATGGTCCAGCGCACACTTGCGTCTATTGTTAATGTGCCGATTATGGACCATGCAGACTGTTATGGAGAGTAGTGGTAGATAGGCAACAAAGGGGTGAAACCAGGTGGTTTGGTTATGGTCAATGTGGACATAAGTTGTGCATTAAGTGTAGAATTTAGGACAACGAATTAGTACGTTTGCGTGCTTTTAAAGCAAGCACTACAGTGAAGTACCTAGTATTTCTCAACAAATCCTGGGTTTCAGGTGGCCTTTTCTTATTTAAGACTTGGTAAAATCTTGTGTCAAGTAATTTGATTGGCTGATCTGAAGGCCAATACAAAATCGAGTCGTAATTGAATGTCAAAAATTCATGTAAATTAAATATATTTTTTACAGGTTGCGAAGAATGCGGACGTTCTTTAAAATACTTAAATTGCCCCTCTGCTGTCTTATATCCTGTTAGCTGTAAGGGTTTTGGTATTTCTTGATCTAAGTCCGTACAGGATTACTGATCTTATATTTCATTAGGGTAAGAGAAACCAGCGCGGTAGTTGCCTAACACACATAAAATGGCGTTTGATTACAGTGCGTTTCAATTTGACAGTTCAGCCATATCCATTGCGTTATTGAAGTTGTTGAGCAGACGAATTTTTCAAACGTATGAAGCAATGGATTAGAAATTTCTTTGAAAACCCTCTGATTGTGACTGAAAGTGTGTTACGCAATTAGGGTGCAGAGGTCAGGCAGATCGGTATGCCAAGTAGTTAGCTGGGTAGTATCTTTGTTCATAAGTGTAGCTAAAAAACCACAAATTCTCTAAATACAAATGAGATGTCCCCTCCTTACAAGCGTACGACTGAACAATAATCGCAATCACAAAGCTTTCTCGTTTGGCCCAACTCACAGATATGGCGGACCCTTGCGACTTAAAGTTGCGCTGACTGATAGATATGGTGTGTGTCTACACTTATATAGACCGGTCTCGTGCCAGCGGGGCTAGCACGGTCTACTTAATAGGCTTGAGTCACACAAGTGTCCGCAAATTCAATAGTAAATTATATTTATTTCTAATAGATAAAACGTTATAGCTACTCTATTGAAGACTTTTTTAAATATAAAATATTACATTTTTAATATAAATAATATTGTTAATATAAATTACAATTGGCATGCATCCTTTATCTATAAAAATCAATGCCACTTTTCGTTGTAATTTTATAACTCAAGAATGGATGGACAGACTTTACTAAGTATTTCTTTTTTTGAATATTCCTTGAAATACGAGGATGGTTCATACGGAGAGAAAAATTTAAAAAAAAATGTTAGGCGGTACGAAGTTCGCGGGGTCAGCTAGTTTAATATAAATAATACTGTTAATATAAATTACAATTGGCATGCATGTAAAAATAAATTATAATTAATTAATTATTTATTAATAATACATTTAGTTGACATTAATTACGCGAACGAGGCTTTGTATTGTATAGATTCAGACTTATAACAAAAAAAAAAAATAGTATATTTGTACACCAATTCCATTGGAAGGACATAGAGCTCGACTAAAATGTATACATGAGACCTTTATTGTAATACCTGTGTTCACAAATAAAGATTGATTGACTGATTGACATTTTTATCACAGTTTATAATAATAATAACGTTTATTGGACAAAATCAGAACTTAGCCATAAAAACATAACATTTAAGAGGCTTCTAAACCTAAATGAACTCCTGATTTCCAAACTAGGTAAAAACCTGTATCTTGGAAATCAGTGCTCTTACAATGAACATAACAAGGACTTTTACTTAGATAAGGAGTTTGGGAGCAACTAAGCGTTTCCAAATGTATTTTGTAATGCGCACAGCAAAAGTATGGAACTCTCTACCTGCGTCTGTGTTTCCGAACGCATACAACCCTAATCTCTTCAAAGTGAGAGTGAACAGGCTTCTTCTGGGTAAGCTCACTCCATCGTCGACTCTGTCTCTGTCACCACTGACCTAGACTAGAGTCAAGAGCAAAACCATCATAAATTTAAAAAAAAAACCGTGCTAAAATGCGTGACTCAAACCTATCACAGAGGCCGTGCTCGCCCCGCAGATGGTTGAAAATAATGTGATACAGTAGGTAGAATTGTGTTGTAGACTTTGTGGTCGGATTGCCTCGTTGTTCTAGAGGACGCAAGCGCGACTACTGAGCATGAGGTCCTGAGTTCGATTCCCAGGTCGGACAAAGTGTTGTTGGGTTTTTGAATCTGGAATTTGTCAGTAGCAGCCCGGAGTCTGGATTGGTGCCCGGTTGATGGCGATAGACTCGCACCCTGTTATATGGGACTTCAACATGAGTGGCGAAGTGTGTGTGTACTGTAGGTGCACGTCTGCCTATATCATCGCGGAATGCAGGCGTGATGTTATATTCGAGTATGTGGTTGGAGTTTCATTCCGAGCTTTGGTAATGCTAATTTATAGATCTTGAGAAAAAAAACACCCTATCAGAATCAGTATTTACAATAGGTGTTAGGTTTACATATTTGGGCGCTATGTTTTGCCGTGAAGGCGTACAAATATTAAGTATAGGTAATTTTTTTTATCCCAAAAATAATTAGAAGTGCGGAAATTACAGTCACACTTCCGCTGTACAGTCAACACAAACCAAAATGGACGAAGTACCTACTACGTAGACCCATACGTGTGCGGCTGTGTGCGTGCGTAGATTTATAATGTGTGCGCAATTTCCTCCCACAATCGCACGAGTTGTAACTAATTTAATAAATAAACAATGTTTTATATTTAATAGTAAAAGTTCAGTGTACCTATGTATTATGAATATAATATAACATAATATTCGAATTGGGGTGTTTGGTGGAGTGCGTTAATTTCGGGACATGTTGTATAAAAGTCCAGGTTTTACAGTCGACAGCACATCAGGTTATACGAAACTGTTAAATTTCTCTAAATGATTTGAAACCTTAAAATGTTGAATGTTAAGTTCAAAATCGAATGAGAAAATTGGACAGTTTGAGGTAACTTGACCTGCTGCTGTGTGTACATATGAATTGAAAAAGTCACATTGGTATATTTACCCGGATTTGAACCCACAACCTCGTGAGAGGCGAGGTCTTAACCACGGGGTCATCACGACGGTAATTTTAGAAACCGAAGTGAAGATAGGGATGTCTGCAGTGAAAAAAAATATCGATACATAGATGTATCGATATTTTTTCAACAACCCTAAGTGAAGAATGAACACCTCTAAATATTTCCTTAATAACAGACACAAAATTCCGAATATAGATCAGTTCCAATAAGTGTTATTAGTCAGTATAATCAGTGAATTATTTCGAGTCGCGGTCGGTGACTAACTGCTAATGTTGTACTAAAAGCAAAGTGAACAATAGTGAGGTGGCCTCGGGGGTCCGGTCCTAATACGTACCGTAGATATTTAGCAATAGACTCGTAGGAAAACGGTTCATGTGTTTATGTGGATGTAAGTGAACAAGGTCTTATCGATCAGACTAACTGCGATCTATACATATTCTGAGAAACCATTCTTTCAAAAACATACAATTTTAACTCTTCTCTGTATATAAATTTTAGAAACATGAAAATTGTCCGGAAACATCATGAATTCAGACACGCTATCTACTCGGACGCCGATCTAGGCTAAACTTACCAAGTTCTCGATTAAAAATGCACTCTACAAGTCCCTACGTAATGTCCATTAAATTATATAATAAACTACCACCGCACCTATAAAAAAGGAAAATAAAATTAACATATTTAAAAAAAAAACTTAGACAATTTTAGCTAAATAAAAGCTACATAGATATTCGTTTACCGAGGTAAACGAATATCTATGTGATAGACTTATAGTCATTACTTAAGTACTCGAGACTTTAAAGGTTTGTAAAAACCTTGTTACAGAAATAAAATCATTTATCATTTATTATACATATTATAGTAAAGTAACTAAGTAAGTAATTCAGAACTGTACATTTTTTTTTTCTTAACGTAACTGTTACGAGTTGTGGGAACAACTGATGGCGAATATATAGTTTGTTTAAATTGTTGTTTATATGTCTGGATGTATGTTCCGGATTGGCCCAAAAACAGCTGAACGGATTTGGATGAAATTTGGCACACAGATAAAACGTTAAAACCTGAATTAACACATAGGGTCATTTTAATCCCGGTCGTACGCTCCCGCGGTATATTTTCCGACATCCACGCAGGCGAAGCCGCTGGCAAAAGCTAGTCTGCAATAAACTCGCTTCAGGCAGTCAGATAGAACGACATCATTACAAACAGATACAACGCTAGGGATAATGCCGTGGATGTCGGAAATTATGTAACGGAAACGTTACCGGGACAAAGAGTAGGCTATAATATGTTACACCTTAGCATCAGCTGTCTGCCAGTGAAAGTCCCGTCAAAATCGGTCCAGCCGTTCCGGAGATTAGAGCCAGAGCAAACAGACAGACATCAGACAAATATTTTAAAGTGTTTTTTTTTTATATTTTCCTATTATGCGATTAGTAAAAAGCTGCTATTTTGACATTACAAACAGACACTTCAATTTTATTTATTTGATGATGATGATGGTGATGATGTTTGACGTGTTTATATTCATATTCATACATTACCTGGTGTAGGTACAACGAAATTGTTGGGTGAATCACAGCTCTCCTAGCTACTTAGATCACTGTTGATGATGATGAATGTGAGAGACAACTAAGTTTCTGCTATTGGATATGTAAGAGTTTCTAGACAGTAGCAACGGTTCAGTCCAACGCGCACTGAGCTAGCGATCCATAATGCGTTGTAAAAGTGCCAATAAAACTATGTTTCTTGAATCGGGCTCTGTTTGTCAGGAGCCACAGCTACTCATACATTTTGCAGTAGATTTAGTTTGAAATTCTGATTGATGTCTACCTTTCAAGCTGTCAAATGTAAATGAAATAAATATTTAAACTGCATCACATACATGTTTAAAGTTACAGACTGGATTGCGAATGACGTGTTGATTGTTCCATGTTTCATAAGGAAATACGTCTAAAATGGAATGAATTAAGTCCCAAGTGGCATCCTGCCGGTTTATTCTGTAAAAATCTCTCCGTGAACAGCGAGGTGAAGTGAGGTTGAAGAGAGCAGTCATTGCACGTTGCTAGGGATTGACATTATTCACACTGCAAGCTCACTTTAACTCGTCGTAAATGTAACTAAGGGCCGGTTTTATGATCCGCAGTTAACTCAACTATTAGTTAAAAATAGTTATATAATAGTTGACACTATTGACACACTTCACATAAGATTTCATGGTGAGGTTTTGTACATAATAAATTGGCTAGCGTCTAATGTTTTGTACTAATGTATTTCAAGGCGCAAATGCACCAAACAATAAACATAATCGTTATATTTACATGTTTCACGACTTGAAAAGAGCCAAAATGGACCCGTTTAGGGTCTATATATTAGGGTCGAGACCTCTCCATTTACTGAATTTGCTTTTTTGTAGTCACACCGTCATCTGCCTAGCCTTTTTCCAAATATGTTGGGTTTATTTATATTTATTTATATATTCTTTACTGTACACTACAAAAAACATAACAACAAAAATTAAACTGAACACTACTTAATATACAATGGGCGGCCTTATCCTCATCTTATCGGTTCTGCTTCCAGTCTTACCGGGTGCAGCTGAATACCAGTATTTTACATGAAGCGACTGCCTGATGAACTTATTCACACCATGTATGCATTATTGCATAGTAGTCTTGAGCCTATTCTTGCAAAGATCTGATCTGACCATCAAATCTAATCTCCATCTTTTCTCTTCTTCCACAGTACGGCAGCGATGAATTCGGGCACGATTCCCCATCGCGATACGCGTCCCCCAAGGGCGCAGGCGCAGGCGCCCCCTACCAGGAGGCGTACTACGCCGGCGGGGAGTGGGGCGCGCCCTACTACCAGCCGCCGCCGGCCTACCAGCACGACCCCTATGCTACGTCGCCAGGTAAGCCCTTTCAATCCTTAGGATACTTCCACAGTCCACTAAGATATCCAGTATTCCACCACTTCAGAAAAATTAGATATTGAGTTGAGTTACGTGTTCTCTCAACTGAGACACAGGGATGCATCTATCGTACCCACATCTTATAATTGATCATTTCATGAAATGGTTGTATTTCATGAAATAGAACATCGACCGCTGGTCACATCATGATGCGGTCTGCCCAGATCATTGAATACTCAACGTTTGATAATATGAACAGTTACACGCACGACTACTTTTATATGATGTGACCAAACATTAGTGATCATATCGTAAAATAGTTAGATTATCCACCGGTAGAGGCGTTGATGTCGCTTAAATAACACATCTCGACTTAGTAAAACGGCAATGTTTTAAACCATTGAGATGTTTACAACCGTTATTATTATTGCTTGGAAGCTAATTTAGACCCGCCACGTGATCTTCCCGACCCTTAATACTCCCACTATCCCGCCAATCCCGAATGAAACTTTGTCGATTTTTTGATTGAATTGATCATTCTATGAAGTGAAACCATGGATCCCTACATTAATGATATGGCCAAACGTCGACTGACATAATATCATTAACCGTTGACGTTTAAACGATATGGTCAATTTTGGCCATTTCATGAAATTATCAATTCCAAGATCTGGCCACGACATATCTACGGTTTTACTCATGCAGTCTTTTGAATGATTGATTCCTTATGGACGAAGTTTTGACAAAGGAGACTCGGTGTTGGACATGCCTATCAAAAGATGATTACTATCACTTTTTAAAACCTGACTGACCCTCTCACCCTGGGTGCATAATACATTCATTATCACAATCGCTTTTATTTTGAACAATATGAAGAAATGGATTTTGTCGCATCATTAAAATGAAAGTGTACTGATACAAGATGTTGTTAGGCAATATAAGGATTTTGGTGCTTAATCTGTTAGCTGCAGCTTCAGGCACATGCACCACGTACTTCATTTTTGGCCCAGCAATGTACATATTAAGAAGATGAAGATCCTTCGGGCGATCACGACAACGAGATAAACTAACCCACGTTCTCCCATGTTCCAGGTATAGCGGGCGCTCCGGTGGGCGACGCGGGGGGCGGCGGGGCGGAGCTCCCCTTGCCGCCGATGTCCTCGTTCAGGGCCGCGGCGCCGCACCACTCGCCCACAGACCCCATGCTGGTCGCCAAACCGCCGTTACAACCTGTAAGTGCACTGCTCTTCTAGAAAGCATCCTGGTATTTTCTTATGAAAAAATATGAAGCAATCTTTGAGAGCTAAAGCTAACTTTTTATATAAAATGTTTTCTAGATCTCTGCTTAGATCGATAAACTAGCTGAAAAAACAGTTGGTGTCTTCAGTTAAAATTAAGTATCAGTGCAAAAGGGCTTGTCTGACTCTGGTTGACTTTCTACATTGAACATTCCGTTAAATATTTATACAATCATATGAAACAGCTGTCTTAAATCCGAAGTCCCAAACGTAATTTAAAAATAGTTAAAAACGGTCTTAAAAATCTTTCTATTCCAATAATGTTTGCAGTGTCAGAAAAAGTTTCATATTATACAACTTGAAACTGATTTGCGTGAACTCAGCAGTAAATCATCTTTATACATATACTTCTTTCGAGCTTAACACAAGCAACAGCTAAGCAATATTGAAAATTTAGTCATGCATCTTGCTTGAGTCTCTTATCAAAACTCCTCAACACATCTGCTAACTGGTACCAGATGTACGGCGGGTCAGCCAGCACGCCGGGCGTGGTCGCGGCAGAAGCCGGCAGCCTGTCGTCGTACGGCTCGTCGCCCTCCACGCCGGTGCACTCGCCGCCCCCGCTGCACGCGCGCCTGTACCCGCCGCTCAAGCACCACCACCACAACTCGCAGGTAGGCAGGGATACGCTTTGTGGTAGCATCTACAAAACCACATGCGAACTACGCAACAAAAATCCTACATCGCGCAAGCAAAGTTATCCGCGTGACTTTTGGCACGACTAGTATAGGTATATAATATACAACGTCCCGATATCAACTGTCGGGCAGTAGCCCACCACACACAACATCCGCCTGACGATCATCTCTTTTTTATGGAGGATGAGAAACTTTCCACCCTGTTCCTCATACCTTCATGGCACCAAACCGTGCCAGGCCCACGTGGTGGACAAAAGATCAAGACTCTTTGACGGACAAATCCGCCATTATGATCTATCTGGATGATTTTAATCGTACACCACCGCCATCACAACGGGCGGGTAGGTGAGACAGCAGTAGAGTCGTCTCTGGGATGGCAACGGATCTGCCATGCCTTTAGTAGTTCAGGATACGTAAGGACGGCCTGAGGTTACATGGAAGACCGTCGTCTTCGCAGTGTGGCTGGTAGCAGCTGGATGAGAGTAGCCGAACATGAAGTTGAATGCGATAGGAAAGCCTGTTTCCAACAGTGAACTGCTCATACTGAAGGTGCTCTTTTAATCCGTGAGGATGTAAAAGCTTCTTCATTCAGCTTCTTCATTCAGCTGGACAACTAGATCCTCATATTTACGAATAATATCAAACTGCAAACTTGTAATGCCTTGACTAGAGTAGTCTTATAGTGCCGCTAAGTGTTAGGTACAGCCTGTAATAAAGTCACTTTGCGTACAATTACTAACAAGGGCTTTAGGGTTCCTTAAGATCATTAGCTAATCTCCTCTTCCCCTACTCTTCCAGCAACCCACCTGGCCGCCCCCCGGCGCGCCCCCCCCGGCCCCCGCGCCCGGCCTGCCCAACGGACACCACGCGGCGCTACCGGTGTTCCAGCCCAACAACATGGTGAGTGGCAGCGGGCTAGCTGGGTGTGACAGTGGATGGAAGTAAGGTGGCGTGGGTTGTGGTGGGAATTGTGACTTTGACAGATTTACATAAGTAGTAATGCAGTGTATTTTGTTAAGTGGACAAAAAAATTATTTGGTCTGTGTTTTTATTAGAAAGTTTTCTGTGTGATTAGATGAGATAGATTATTTTAGTGTCACTCTTAGGGTCTATACAGGATGGCAGGGATATCGGCGCGCTTACGGTTACCAAAGATTCATTCAGTACATAATTCTGAAACCCTATGCGTTGAAATTTTACGCCGGTGAAGTATTTAAAAAAATAAAATCTTTCATTTTATTGTGTTTAGATATCGATACTGATCACGTCTGCAGAGTTTCGGTAGCTAACTTAATTTGACCTTGTACATGAAAGTAGACTTGAGAACCTAATCAGTAGAAATTATAGTATTCTAGACCATTCACCAATTAGTGTAGTATTTAGAATAATTGATTCCCACAAACGTAAGCTGGGAATATAGACAATCTCTAAATGTAGTAACAATCTAGTTATTTTAGTCCATGTTCACATTACCACCACAACATTCACTCTACATGTAAATACAACATCTTTCAATCCAAACTAATTTGATACATTTGCTGCCTCGATGTTCAGCCAGCATTTTACAATAGCCCCGCGAAAACGATGGAGTTGAAGGAAGTACGACAAGTATTATTTCTTAGTTATGAAGCTTATAGACATTGCAATGTAGACCCTCATTTGTTAATTCGTTGAGAAGGTATCAGTACCATTAATGTCGATTCCAAAAGTAAGTACCTATCTAATAAAAAAACTTTTTTAGGTAGTCCCATGTAAATTTAACCGAAATTGGTCGACCGGTTTAAAAAAAATCTACAATAAATATTTTTAATAAACAAAAACCGCCTTTAAACGGAGTTATGGTTCCTACCTACCAATTAGAAAACGATCGTCTTACATGTCCACGTCCGTTTGAAGGCGGTTTTTTCTTTATTTAAAAATAATTTGTTGTTGCTTTTTTAAAACCGCTCGACCGTTTTCGATAAAATTTCCAAATCGGTTCAGGCGTCTTCGAGTAATCTGTGAACATAATAAAAAATATTCCGACGAATTGAGAACCTTATTCTTTTTTGAAGTGCAAATGAAACACACAACGTGCTTGTGGATGCCAATTTGTAGCACCACTAACAAATTCAGTGCTTTAATTTGACTATTTGAATACCCGAACCCGGAATTCTAATTTTAATTCAATCAAGTTGTTTTATATTTTACGATTGTGGGTAATTTTATTTTTCAATTATAATTTGTTGATGTTATTCAAACAATAATTATTGGAAAAAGTGGCGAGATATAAAGTTGAAACCATCTAAATACAGATAGTGTATTAGTTATGTGTGTTAGAGAGAGATAGTGTAAGAATTTAACCTGAATAGGGATTGTTTACACTTTCATCACATACTTTTAGAACATACCATACAATCAAAATTATATAGTAAAAGTCATCGTGTCGTTATCAACGGATTTTGTGAAAGAATTGTAAGCTACCTATTTAAATCGAAACTAAATTCGGTTGGGGTCCATTATGACGAATATGTTTATCTCTTTTAGATATTATATTGCGAGATAGATCGCTATTGCAGATTGGGTCAGTTGGAATGTCTGTAAGCTTTCAAAGCAAATGTTGAAAATTAGTAATTAATTTGTTCAATTGGGAGATAGTCCTTAATTTTATGAAAATATTTTATAAGCATGTCCCCCTTTTCGCATGGATGTAACTAATTTTACGATTTTCCCAATCATTTTGATATTTTTATTGGTTTTTTTTAAGGAATAATTTATGCTTTGGATTTTCTTTTCTTTTTGTTTTCTGAATTAATATTTTTCGAAATGCAATACGAACTTTATGGAAAATGTGAATATTATTACATTAAATAGATCTGTGACCAATTAAGTAATAATTAAATATTTAAAAGCAGTTCAAATTATAAATAAGAAAGGCTAATTTCAATAAATTTGAGTAAAGTTGTAATAACTGAGGTAGCCAGCTCTAAAAAAGGCAAAATCTGTTGCCAGCCGAATAAATTAAAATAATGACATGACATAAGTTCGTATTACATTTTCTGTGTAAATTTTTTAAATGTTGTGTTTAATAGTCAGCGAGAAGTGAGGACTCGTGCCATAGACCTTTCTTTATGTTGTTAGTACTAGTGATGTGTAGTATGGTAGTTTTTATTTAAAAAAATAGTTGCATTGGTAGTTTTTTTTCCATTGGCTGATGAATGAATCGTTTTTTTAAACTTTTAGAGACATTAATGCAATACGGTTTGTAAGAATAATCATTTTATGAGAAAACAATTTCGATATGAATTAAGTAGTTAATTCAGGAATAGTCTTGAGATATAATCTTATTTTTTTAACTAAAATAATTGTAGTCATGCAAATCGATACTTACCTGTATCTTTTACTGACAAGCATTTCCGTCATGTTAACGAAGTATTTGTACTGTAAACGGTATTTTCCCATTCCAAATAGTTTACTATAAACTTTTTCCGGTCAAATCACGACTCTCCGGACCGGATCATAAACCCTTTCCACGTCATAAACCGCGTCTTCCAATGCCGTACCGTAAAACGTTATCCCCCCTCCCCCCCCTGTCTATGCGCGTCCCGCCGCTCGCTGTACCGTGTGTGCACTCGCTAGGGCGCGCCGGCCGAGCAGCGCCAGCTGGACGAGGCCATGGTGTTCCTGAGGGACCACTCCGACTGTGTGAGTATCGGGGCTCTGTGCGGGCTATTTATGCTGTGGGTATATGTTGTTCAACAAATACATCCGCGGTCACAATATTGCTTGCCGTCTAGGTGGTTTATATCGACCCCCAGAGGTTAACAACGACCTGTAGGTTCGACATCAGTCGAAATACATTTGAAGTTGATGAATTTTCAAAAATGCAATATTAGCTAAGCAGGTTCTACCCAAAACTAAAAAACATGGCAAATGGTCTGAGAGACGAGAGTGATGTGATGAGACAAAAAATGCTTGGGGACCTCTGATCTAGTGAGATGGTAGACAAACGCGAGCCCAGCTAAAATAAAAAAGTGTTATGGCTTTTGTGAGTTTATTGACTCACTTTTGTTGGGTTTCAGTTTTACCAAGGGGCTTTAGTAAAAAGTGCTGGACCTGAAAATTCTAAAATTGCTTGCTATAATCCTACATCGCATTGGACCTTATTAATATTTACAGCATATAAACTCCAACTATTTTTGTATATAAATAATATTAAGTGTTATTGTCTTCTTATTAAAAAAAAGGTTGTTTATCATGTAAATTTTAATATTACTAAATTAAATACCTATATTTTTTTACCCATAAACTTAACTTAAACCAGGATACAATGTGCTATCTGCAGCCAGTCACTTGTGGAGGGAGTTTCCTTATATCTGTTGTGAAAATATGTGAAGACAATAACTCTAGATATTATATTGTAAAAATGTATTTATTATAGAAGTTTTGTGGCATGGTTTTATGCTGTATGTTCCTTTATTTGCGTTTGTATGTGATCCTTTTGTTCCTAATTTTATATGGCATACTAATTAAATGTTTACAATAATTTGTGTACACACGGCTACACATCAAGCTATATATTTCCAGTTTACACTGAGCTCTCATTGTAAGGAAATCCTATACAATGTGAGATCAGCTTATACTGGAAAATATAGCTTGATCTGTAGCCATGCGTACCAAAACAAATCGTTCTAAAAATGACAACGATTAATAATTTCTTGAATTTCATGGGGTCTATCTTTGAATCCCTTATTTAGTTCCATTGATTGCAACTTTCTATGACGAAAACTGGTTTCTTAAAGCTTGCTATACTAATGCCCGATTCCAGTAACACTACATAAAACCTAAATGTATTAAAATACCTGATAAAAGAGCACCATTGAGTTTTTAACGCAAAATCCAATAGTGTATTTTTCTTAGGTTCGCATTCAGGTGTCGCCAAGTGTTAGTAAAAACGGCTATTAGTGTTTCATATGTACGCTTTAAAGACATTAAGTAACGCAATCCGCGGTGCAGGGCGCGCGCATGGAGGAGCGCCTGGACGACGCCATCAACGTGCTGCGCAACCACGCCGAGGCGCCCGAGCTGTACCCGCAGGACCTGCACCTGCCGCACCACGCGCCGCCCGGTACGTGTCACACTAATACGTTGCGCCGACGGTACGCCGTGCTTCGTACTTATTACACTTAAATAACTAAGTAAGCGTAGTACTTACAGTAACAAATATTTGTACGGGGTGAACTACTGTTCTCCTAGCTAGGTAGCTGAGCAACCTGTATTAAGGAGAGACAGTTTGCCTCCCTAGATAAAAATCTTAAGAATAGTGCTACGTGTTGTCTCGAAAACTCAAGTCATTAGTTAACTTACATAGGTACATTATTACCAGCGTTGTTTACTAGAAATCTATATAAAATTAATACCGAAGGTGGTTACAAATTCAAGGTTAAAAGAAAAAATTAATAAAAAATAAGTATAAAAGTAACAGTAAACATTAGATAGTTTTATGTAAGACGTGATTGAGTATGCGAGAGTGTATGATGTTTGAATACTGCGTGTGTGTGAGTGTTTGCTGTACGTGAGTGCGGGTGTATATGTGCATGTGCGTGTCCGTGTGTGTGTTTATGAAATTACTATTGGGTTATTAAACGGTTATGATGGGCCAATAACAAGACGTTATGAGATTGATTTTAAAAGATCCTCAGTCTCGTCATAGGTTTTTAAAAGAAGAAAAGAACGGACAGCAGTTTTGCATTTGCAATATGGTAGACTATAAATAGATAAGTTTGCGTTAAGTTTGTTATACAGATATGGAACAAGGTAAAAAAAGAATCGTTTGGTGAATTGATCTAATGTTATACCCAGATATTTTATATCGTCAACGCGAGTAATTAGTGGACACTAACAGAGTAGAGCTGTCTGAGAATGTGTGGCAGGAGTGAGCTTTAATGACAATTGGAATTTCGGGTTGTGACTTGTGTTTAATGTAAGAGTGTGAGAAAGTAGCCATTCGTTTGTAGAGTTGAAGCCATTTTGTGCTGAGTTCTGAAGCTCTGACCATGTGTTGGCTGAGAAGGTAAGAGCAGTATCATCTGCGAATGATACAATATTAGCATTAGTGATGTGTAAATTACAAAGGTCATTAATAAAAGCAAGAAACAGAGTCGGTCTAAGGATACTGCCTTGTGGCACACCGTAACAAATTGGAAGATCATCACTTGTATGTTCACCTATTTTGACCAATTGTGTCCGATTTGTAAGATAGCTGCGAAAGAACTGTAACTGTAAGCCTCTGATACCTAATTTTTCGAGTTTATTTAGAAGTGTTGAAGTCGGAATAGTATCAAAGGCACGAGAGCGTAGTACGGGGATAAAAAATCTGTAAATTATCTGTGTGTCAAATTCCATCCAAATTTATTCATTCGTTTTTGCGTGATTGTGTAAAAACATACAAACTTTCATATTTATAATATTAGTAGGATCAAGTTTTAGAAAAACTCTTGTCACAGGCACATGAATGACAGATACTATGTACTACAAAGTCGATATTTTGTATAACTCGAAAGTGCGATATTCACACAGGCTGTCGTCTCTATGTGTGCCACCAAGCAACATTGTTTCCATTTCATTAGTAAAGGTTGAAAAGGCTAACCTTCTGAACCCATTTCTATTGTTTCAAATAATTATATTGAAGTGAAATTTCTTAGGGCTGGTTTTTTGATTCGTAGTTAACCTAACCATTAGTTAAAAATATTAACTAATAGTTATTTTTTTTTTATTTGGTATGCTTTTTTTTTTAACTAATGGTTGAGTTAACTACGGATCAATAAATCAATCCTCAGGCGGCGCTTGGATGATTGGACGAGAAGTGAATGTAAAATTTCAAGGACGCCTCACGTTTAAGCACATTTGGTTACATGAGAGAGAAGAAAGATATAACTTTCTCTGTCTTTCACACTAAATCTTTCTTATTCTTTATTTTTTATGAAGTTAGTGTAATTTGATGCTGCACGCGCATTATTTTTATAGCATCTAAATTATTATCCTTCTCCAGATATGGGAAACTTTTCATCCCATTAAACTAAAAGAGTCGCAGACATTGTTTGAATTTTCGTTCATTGTTTGTTAATTCGAGTCAAAGACACTTTTGGACGTTAAAAGTGACAGGCACTCGTCGTGTTCGACAGTCTTAAATAAGTGGTAGTACCCTTCACGCTCGCACATGTGTTCCAGCCCCGCGACTGAGCGGCGCGGGCCCGCTGCCGCCGCTGCACGCCGAGCCGCCCGTCAAGCTGGAGCGACACGTGCTGCCCAACACCAGTCAGTATACACTATACACGCCATGTGTTGCGTTTTATATCTACTTCGGAACCCCTGGGAAGAGCTTCATAAAACCGTACACCAGACAGGCAGATTAGAATATACTTTGTAATACACATCACACAGTGTGACGATTTAAAATCATTATCATAAGCCAATAATTCAATTTAGACTGAGAATCCGCACTTTTTTAACGCTAAAATGACATAAGACAGTCACCCAAAACACCCGCCCTTCACCATTTCCTAGTGCTTTAGCTGCGAGTCACCTGCATCTGTCAAAGGGGCGATTCTACTCGTCATTTTAAAAAAAAATTGCTACTAAACATAATCCGATTCGTAAAAAAAATCCTATTCAACAGTAGACAGACTTTTTCGATACCTATGTGTATTTTTTTTTCACAATTCGGATATGGGTTTCATTGAGAAAGTGGTTTAGAATGACGTGTTGAATCGCTCCCTTGACAGATGCAGGTAACTTAATCGCCGCCCTGTAAGTAAGTATACAATATCGTTAATGTAAAGGGTACAATGTCGGTCCTCTGACAGCGATGTTTACCAAAATTCCTTTAGGTGGACCAGCCTGCTAAAACTATTCCCGTACTTCAAAAATTTGTCACAAGAGGTTGCAGGTTCGAAACCTGCCAAACATGAATCTGACCATGTTTAAAATACCATGAGATACCTTGCTTGCAATATAAAAAGCACCATCCGATTCATGAAATGTATGCGATGTACTTTTATGTACTGTGTTCAGCAATGAAGATTTGATTTGATTTTGGAATAGTCACCGCAGAGTGAGCAAGTTTAGTGACTATCGTTCCTCCTGCATGACTTTTACTTTTACAATGTTTGTAAATACTTAAGTGAGCACCATGTATCTCATAATTTACTTCTTTGTCATTGCTACATTGTTAATTCTGTTTACCTATTGTGGTATAGTCATTTTATTATAGGTGCATCGTCATTACATGTAATGATATAATTAATGTATACAAAATATTGTAACATATTTTAAAAGAGTAACGGTGGAGTTTCTTGCCCATTCTTCTCCATACGAAACTACCTTTTGGAAGGGGCGACTAGAATCAATTTTATTCTATCTTAATGTAAATGTTGACGTTTAAAAGTACCTTGCATGTGTCTATTTGGACTTTGACAAGAGGCATGTACTTACGGGATGATTACAGTCTGATATTACTTGTCTCTTGCTAAATAACTTAATCGACTTGAAACACATTTATTCGTATTCCCTTTTCAGAAAAACGCAAAGAGCCCCCGGACTCAGGCGTGGAATCAAAACCGTCCTCCTCAGGGTCGGCAGACGCCCTCGCCAACAAGCCGCCCAACTCCAAGCGCTCCAGGCGATAGTGAGTCTTATTGCTATGACTTTAAGTGTTTTGTTTGTCTATCTTTTGAGGAGATATGGACGAAAGTGACTTAACTGTAGTCGTTTTTAAAAGCAAGACTTTAAAACCTTTAAATAAATCGAAACGTATTTTTATGTTACATTTCATTGATAGACCAGAATTTATTTTATTCAGTTAATTAATTGAAATCAAAACTATAGTTATGCCACTTTTGCGCTTAAAAGTTGAAAAATTACCCCTGAAATTAAAACTATTACATAATATTGAGAGAGATATTTTCTCAATCTATACTGAAAGAATATTATTGCAGTACAATTTTGTTATTAAATATCCTATTGAATGACTATTTCAAGAAATAGCTATTGAATTTGATTATATGAACTTAGAGGGTTGTATTGATGATTTTAATTATTCAAATTCTGTAAATGCATACTTGCTACGGTCGCGAATCATATTTTATTCAACATACAACCTGACACTAACCTGCAAATTGCAAAAAAACCTCAGAAAATTTGAATTTCGCGGGCTACATTTCCCCCTAAGAGGAAACGCGGTCACGTGGTCGTTGGCGTTTTTTCCATACTTCATTTTCATGTTTTCTTCCTGGTTAATGATACTAGTCCAAATATTTGCTTACGATATAATGGGCAGGGTGTAACGATATAATGAATAAATAGGCTGTATCAGAAAGGTGTGGTCAAATTTTAGGGTGTGGTACAGAACATTAAACTGAATAACTTTTTAGAAAAAAATATCAGCTGTTCCATTCATTAGGGTCGAGGAGGTATTGAAGTTTTGTTCGGGACAGTTGTTTTTTCTTGATGACGATGTTGCTCCCATGAAGAAAGTTGTTCAGTGTGATGGTCTGTATCTTATCCTTAAAGTTGATCCCACTTTTCTGACATAACCTGTATACCTACCGCTGATATGTGCTTATGTTTTGTTTACTGGTGAAATATTTTTCTTTATTCAATTCAATTTATTTATTTCGGATAAAAGAAAAACATCCATATTGTATTATTATAAAAAAAAAAACTTTGAAAAATATGTTATTATTACAATCAAAGCAGAGATTAAATTACAATCAAAATCTTAATTTCCAAACAAAATTTAAATTACAATAATAAACCATCAGAATTATAATCAAAATTAAAATTAAAGTCAATATTATATTAGAATAAAATAAAATAAATTACAAACAAAACTAAATTAAATCAATTTTATGCTAAAACAACAAATCATAGGGATATGGCAGTGGCAGATATAAATTAAAGAGAAAAAATGTTTTCTGGACTAATATCATTAACCAGGAAGAGAACAAAAGAATACGTTACCACGTGGCCGCGTTTAATCGACTAACCTCTCAAACAGTCATTTGAGAATTCAGTGTTCAAATGAGTAGAGTCGAACCGTACCCCATTCCCCAGTTTTAATTATCATACTAAGTGATTGGTCCCAAAGCTCCAGCAACCCCGCCATGCCCAGCTGCTCGTCCGCGGACGAGGACGACCTGGACCCCGACACCAAGGCGGCGCGCGAGCGCGAGCGTCGGCAGGCCAACAACGTGCGCGAGAGGTGCGCGCGCGGCTTGCGGACGAGACTCGCCTAACCAAGCCTACGTATTCCCAAGGACATCTAGTACAAACAAGTCTAAATTTAAGGTCATTTACTCTGGGCCAATGACCCTACATTTTGGACTTGGTAAATTGTAATTGATGTGTGAATAAGAAGTCAATGAAAGATTTGCTTATATTGGTTGGTGTAATCTCCGATGTAAACTGACAAAACTTCTATTTTTCTTTTAAAGTACTTTTCAGGGTATTAGTTCCAAAAGAGACGATTAGAAACGTTACTGAAAAAGGAGTTTAAAAACCCGAAACTAATGGGTTTTTTATTTTGTCACTTTCGGAACTGGTCCTTGCTCGTTTTAAAAAGACTAATAAAATGGTGGGAATAAATGTAAATTATTTATCATGCATTCCCACGTGCCCTTTTATTAATCTTTTATTTTCTCTATAATTCAGTTTCGTGCTAAGCTTACCATGGTACACACCTTCCATCGTGTTATCATCACTTCCTCCCATATATTTGCACAATATGGTCTGATGCACCTGTCCGCTGTTTGCCATGGTATACTGTCGGAAATATCTGAGCTAGACAACCCTTATCTAACAAAACATTTGCCACAACGTGTACAAATTATCGCAACGCCATAAGAGCGAGTTTGGAACCAAAAACCATTTTTCTATTGTAACTCACGTTATGTAGATCACTATCTTCGTGTTAGGAGTTTAAGCAATGTGGCTTTATTACCAACTCAGGGTATGGTTGTAATGCCCAGATATTTCCGCCATCACACTAATACATATCACACGGTACACAGGGCGGCAGTATATGACGTGCAAACTGTAACCATAAATTCAGCACATAATTATGGACACCCTTTTTATTTTTTGAGTGTGGGTAATCATCAAATAACTTCTCCCGCTCTGGGCGGAGCGGGAGGGCGTGTCAGACTCTTACTGACTAAAACCTACCCGTGTTCTTTCAGTTGCCTGTGCCAGGGGCCACGGTAACCCTTTCGGACTTTCCCGCGAATATAGAGACCATATCGTAGATATTTTTTGTCGGTTATCAATTTAAAAATCTGCAGTTTCATAGAGTAGTTTTTTTTTATAACCGACGAAAAATTTCACCGCAGGGTGTTCAGCATCATGTACTGACTCCATGGTAACCGGTTGTGCGCCTATGTATTGCCACCCTGTATATTTTATAATCTGTACATAATATACTAACATTGTGTTATAGTTTCAGCCGCACACCATTCTAACAGGGTCACAGTGTGTACAATGTCCTCTATTTTATGCCTTATAGTCTTTGATTTAAAGCTCATTTCTGTGTGGTACTCCTAGGTAGGCGGAAGGGGTAAGTCGTAGAACAAAGTTTTATAAATTGGAATAAAGTGTAGTCTACTTGCAGATTTTTTTAAAAATAATTTAGAAGCTGTAGTTTTTTAGTTTTGAATTGATATCCTAAGAAAACTATTTGATGTGTGTTTTCCAGGATTTAAAAGGAAAAACTAATTATGAGAAAGAAAGAAAATACAAAGTCAATTTAACTTTGCAATGTCTCGCAAAACTTTCGTATTGATTTTAATGCTACGTTAGCATTATTCAGAGAAAGAGTGAAAATAAAGATGGAATCAACAAAATAACTAAAAAATGTAACAGATTTTTATAATAATAATTATATGTATCATATAGGCTGATTATAAAGTGAATATATATTCTACTTTAACACATGATATCACCATGACATAAAAATAATATACTCATGAGTCAAAATCATATGTCATTATCATCTTCTATCATCAAGGAACTTGGAGTCATATTAATAAATCATTAAATCATCCGCTTATTAATAAACGGCTTTAGGGCATCATCAGCTTGGATACATGGCGAATGCACTTGAGCATTTATTGTGAGTGAGCATTTTTGATACCATATTTGAGTTTTATGACCAGTGATCGGTAGGTAGAGCTATTTTTTTGTATTTGCGATACGTTGTCTTAATATGGACACTCCTGGAGTCCCGGGATTTAAAATATATAATATTGTTAAATCAGTTAGAAATTACTTTGTAAAAAGCTATTCACGTCTTAAGTAATTATGAACGAACACTATAATATGTGTTAACATAATAATAACACATAATAGGCATATTATCCCTCCACCCCTCCGACGGGTAAGTATAAGACGGACACGTTTCACATGTTTTTTTTAATTATCTGTAACAATACATAAGATCAAAAACTCGAAGACATGTGACATCCACCAACCCGCACTGGGCCCGCGTGGTGGAGCACGGCCCACTCCCTCTAACTCCTCCACTCCTAACAGAGTGAAGTCCTGTGTCTCAGCAGTGGGAACATTATAGGCTGATTATGCAATACATAAGACAAGCTTTCTTTTATCCTTGTTATATAAATACAGTTTATTTTTTTACAATCCCGGTGAGTGTCCATATTAACATCAACGTTTGCGGTCATTGAACCAAAATAGCGCTATCTCTGGTTATGGCATTATAAAAGCTTTCCCAAGTACACACAGCTACATATCAAGCCACACCACTTTACACTGACCTCTCATTCTAAGGGAATCCTATACAATGCGAGATCAGCTTGTACTGAAAATGTATAGCTTGGTCTGTAGCCGTGCGTACACACTACCCACTAGATATTACGCATTCATTTATCACCCGACTAACTGACTAAGTCCTTGGCGATTTAAAAACTCGAAAGTCACAGTTTTTTAAGGCTTAGAAATTGCTGCTTGCAACCCTCATAAAGTCGCGTCAAGTCCTTGTTCCCAATTTATGTTCATTCCACTTGAAAGAATATCAGCTTTATGTCGGTGTAAATTAAGTTGATTTCAGAATGAGTGAAAATGTCTTAAAAATATTTGAAGTAGTCGGCGCAAACTGAACTATATGGCTATTCAAGTTGGTTTTCCAAAAACACATATTTATTTACCTACATGTTTGGAAACTAAATAACGAACGCAGATTAGTACAGTAACGTCTGCAAATAACCCCATAGGACAGCCAACACCCATTTAATGCTATCGCTATCACTCACTAACTTACTGAATAATTATCACAACTTTAACAAAGCAAGACAGCTCAAGTGCACTCGTCACAATAGATATAACAACGCTAGCTGTAAGAATAGGGTCCGCAGATCTCTCTCGCGCGCCGCCTTCGTCGAGGGGAACAATGCCAGGTTATGTTTATTTTATTAATAAGTATTTAATTGTATAAATGAGGCCGAGTTAGTCTGGTTTCGAGATTTTGGTTGGAGACGTTGAAAATGTACCATATCTCCTGTGAATTAAAATCCTATTTTTATTCTTCATATGTTTTATCAAGCATTTTTATAAAACAGAACTATTCTCTTAATATAGTTTCTTGCTCGATCTCCAAATACATATTTGTATTGGATAGAGCTAATAAAAAGCTTGATAAGCTGCCAACAAACTGGCAGATTTTTAATTGAACTAAATGCTTTGACTTTTGATGTTCCACCTCACTGTACTTGCACTTTCTACTGTTGCACAAACTTAAATAAATGACCGACGTACTCCGTCAGATATGATTAGTAGACAATGTGGCTATCCGAATATAAACTCAAAAATAGCAAACGAAAAGTAATTTTTTGCAAAATCTAATTATTAGCCAGAAAGAGCCTTCTTTCCCCTATGTTCACATTTTCAAATTAAATTCCCTGTATTGCATATCAGAATACCCTCTAATTTTCAAAAGCTCCAACCACTAGTCTGTCAACACACTATATCTCCCGATCTAACCCATACGTTTGGGCACCAGTTGTTCGTCAGCGGACGAAGGAGACGACGAGGCCGACCCGCAGGCAAAAGCGATGCGCGAGAAAGAGAGGCGGCAGGCCAACAACGCGAGGGAAAGGTAAGAGAGAGGGATATAAGAATAGGACAGTATATAACACATGGGCTTGTATAAAGTGCCCCTGGATGCTGGCGCGAAAAACTAGCGCTCCTACAATGGAGAAAAAAATGAACAATAAATGTTAACTGTGCACTAAGCTGTATTGTGTTTGTTTGTGATCGCTAAACCAAATTCAAATGTTTATTGCTCAACACAGTACATAATCATACATTTCTAGACGTCAAATGAATGCGCCGTCCACTGTGTTGCACCAATTCAGGCAGGCAAAATTATCATAAAAATTATACTATGTCATAACTTCCAATGAGTGCTGTATACAATGTCATAAAATCATTATTAATACCTTATATATTATCTATTATATACCAACCAACCGTCACTCTAATCTTGTTGTAGTCTGCCTGCTCCTTTGAAGACACTCGTTTATGGTTTCTCAAAATATGAGTTTACGAAATGAGTGATCAAACCACAAACATGTTTCATGTTGATATTCCACTTTGATTAATTTGCTGATTGTAAATAGACACCTAAATTGTTTATTTTTGTAGCTTTTTAATGTAGAAAATAAACCATATTTATTTCAGGAATTATACACACTGTGACCAAAAAACAAATTTTCATGCTTTTTAAATACCGTGTCCTTATTGTTTTTGCAAGTAAACGATCTACAGTATGCACTAGTCAACATACATCTGCTTGTCTGATCAATATAGACTTCGCGTGTACATCGAATTGGCTTTTAACCAGTGTGCAATCGTTATGGACTAAGTTAAGATAATACTTGCCTTTCAATTACGCACTTTTTTATGTAAAACTTAATTTAAAAGCATTTAAAGGTATACCTACTCGAATTGCACGCGTTGCACTTTACATTGTATGCATTAGTGAAAATGATTTTAGAAAAGTATGCTACTCTGCGCAATAAGTATACTCAGTCAAACCTCGCTCTTAAAGAAACCTACCTAACATAGGTACTTCCTACCTAAAATACTCGATTCATTTCACGTATGAATAATACTTATTACATAGAGCAGCCACACTAAACTTTATTAAACAATATTTAAAAAAATATCTGTCTATTTTATATAACCAAAATCTGCTTTCATCCACAGGATAAGAATACGAGATATAAACGAAGCTCTAAAAGAACTAGGCAGGATGTGCATGACCCACCTCAAGAGTGATAAACCACAGACCAAGCTTGGTATTCTCAATATGGCCGTCGAGGTCATAATGACTCTAGAGCAGCAAGTCAGAGGTGAGTGTATTTATAACTACTGATGTGTATGACCCACGTCTAGAGTGAGAAGTTACAGACCAAGCTCGGCATTCTCAACATGGCCGTAGAGTCATAATGACCCTAGAGCAGCAAGTCAGAGGTGAGTTATAGCAATAATGACCATCTGCTAGCCTTTTCCCAACTATATTGGGGTCAGTTTCCACTCTAACCGGCTGCAGCTGAATAACCAGTATGTTGCCTGTAGCGACTGCCTATCTGACCTCCTCAACCCAGTTACTATGCAACACGATACCACGCGGTGAGTGAGACTGATTGTCAGACTTTCGGGTTTCTGACTGCCCGTAACGACTGTCAAAGATCTATGACGACAGCCGGGACCAACGGCTAAACGTGCTTTCCGAGATAAGGAGGGGTCTCGGTATCAACTGGTTCACCCATCCTTGGACCAATCGCTGTCAACTTAGTAAGAGTACAAAACTATTTCAGCTATAAGACGTTAATAAGTATACTGGGTTATTTGTAATACGACGGCAATCCATTAAGGGGATGCAGGGCAGGTCATTAGCAACCAAATTACTCCTTATGACCCACCCCTATGCAAATGTCAACCATCGTCGAGTAATTTGATATTTAATATTTTTTTGAAGATATTGGTATATTATTGTATCTCGGTGGATAGCTGAGAAGTTGTACATACTTTTGTAATGTTCTGTCGTTTTTTTGCAGAAATTAACCACTTAAGTCAAATAACCTGCTTAAAATTATGAAAATTATTATGTGCTCTCATTTAAAAAATATTAAAGATAATTGTCATTTTATGATTGATTATTACCTATTGAAGTAGAAGCAGATAATATAATATAAAAACATGCTTTGTTTTTTTTTTAAATATATGTATTTTCAAAATTGTATACCGCCAAAAAAATATAAAATGCCAAATTACTCGGAAATGGTTGACATTTGCAAAGGGGTCATCAGGGGTAATTTGGTTGCAAATGACCTCCCCTACATCCCATTAATGGATTGCAGACGTATTACCAATAGCCCTGTATTTTACTGTTAAGAAATATCATCTTTCTCAGTAAAATACAGGGTTATACAAAAAGATGAACACGTGTCTAAAACCCTAATTATTTATTGCAGAACGTAACCTAAACCCTAAAGCAGCGTGTCTGAAACGCCGCGAGGAGGAGAAGGCGGAGGAAGCGCCCAAACTGCTGCCCGCGCCCCTACAGCACTATCAACCCATGCCGGTAAGTACAGTCGACCTACTCAAAACCTTGTCATACTATGCAATGCAAATACGACACCAAAAATAACGAGTCAACAACATAATGTACAGACGCCAGCAGGTCAAGCTACCCGAAACTGTCAAATTTTCCCAATCAACCTTGAACCTTAATGCTTTAGCGATAAAGTTGAAAATCTATTAAAGAAATTTGACAGATTGTAGTAGCTTGATGTGCTGGCGTCTGTACATCAATTGAAAGGTAACAAGCTTCAAAACAAATCAGCTTGAAGACAAAGTTCAAAAGTGACTAATGTTACTTACTACAAGGCTTACTTATTCAAAGTTGTTAAACCCAGGTGTTTAACATTATTATACTAGAAATGACAATTACTTTCATTTTGGCAAAAAGAGAAAACTATTACTTATTATGTTCAAAAAATCGCCTGCTCGTCAACGCAAATATCGTAATGAAAATTGTTAAATGGTCAAAATGAAATGTAATTGTGTGTTACGCAATTACTTTGCTGGTCGCCGGATCCTGTATGAAATCCTTCCATGTTCGCCACTAGTACCAACAGTTTAATTTAACAGACCTTCGAAGTCAAGTATACATTCTGTACAGCTTCATAATGCTACAAAAACCTCACATAGGCCACCACTTACGCCATAGAATATTTCTTTTTCATCCTTCTATATTTTAGCAAAGATGGGCCAACATTCCCAATATCCCTTTCAATAAATATGTTCACAATATTTCTGACATTTATCTTTTGAGGACGATCTTGTAATGTGCTTTCCTGTGTTCAAAACAAACCGAAGGGAACCGTCTGAAATAATTCCAGCGTTCGTTTATCTGGTACTGTTGAGTTCCTCTGAAATCATGAAATCAAATGTAAAAAATAATGTAGTTTCCATACCATTCCTAATACTCTAATTTTATTGTGACTATTTACCGTAAATATATTTTTATCAAACTCACGTAGACCACCTTTTTACCCAGAAACAATTTTCTCACCTTTTTATCTTTCCGCAGGGCATGGGCCAGTTACCCGGCCAGCCGCCTACGGGCCCGCCACAATAGCGACGAGCCGCGCCCTAGCTACGCACTGCGACATCACAAGCGACGGAATAGTTGCGCCACAGTCGCGCCACTGTCGCCCGCCACTGCGAGTTGCGACTAACGTGTGCAAGGATATTTTTTTTTTTGTTAATGGTTGCGTGCGTGTGTGAGGTTTGGGTCAGGGATATGGGAGTAACATGTTTATGAAAAGATATTTTTTTATAACTTTGTTTTTTTTTTTGGAAATCGGGTAGTCTTAGGTATGTCTTTCATGAATTAAAGGACAAGAAAGTATGTTCTGGGCAGAAATATGTTTTTATTTTATTTTATTTATTGTCGTTTTTTGTTAAGTGTTAAAAAAATGAATATCTATGAAAATTTCTGATTTTTCTGCCTTTGAGAAAAAAAAATATACAGGGTGATATTTTTTTACCAATGACGGTAAAGTTACCTAATACCAATGATTTTTAATTACTGTAAAAAAGATCTGAAATCTTGCATGAAATCGAATTTTGCATGAAAATCAATATATTTATTAAATTATAGTAACTTTATAAATACTACTACCCGGTATATTTTTTTTTTGTATTGTGCAATTTAATTTTTTTCATTAAACCTTTTTTATTCGAATTTTTACCAAAAAAAAACAGAACTGGGGAAAAAACATGTTTTATTTTCGTCAACAAAACTCACATGCACACGTGAACCAAAAAATCGTTGCATTTTATTTTAATTTCTCTTATATTTTTTAATAAAAGCCCGTTGAACGGGAGTGGGACACTGTCTTCCCATCGGAAGAATGCCATAAGTAAAAGTTTACATTTTACTTAATCGTAAGTTTATTTTATTATAAGTACACACATTACTAGCAGATTTTTAACGAAAATCAACGTTTTTTTAAGTGCCCAGTGACTGTTGGGTTTGGTGCAGAAAATTACCAATATTTGACTATTTGTTTAGGCTCTCTATTTCCAAAATATTTTAACATTTTATTTTATAATATTCTAAAAACACTTTTTACGATTTACAAATGGATCTTTTGTATTTTCTTCTATTTCGGGTGACTCTTGATCAATTTGTATTCAAATAATAATATCTTGCTTTTTAATAAAATAAAAAAAATACTTGTTTATTGTTCTATCCCTTTATTACGAATTTCTAACAAAATAACGAATTTATTATCATGACAATTTATTATTAATAACTCTCGATAAATGACTTCTTTCGGCAGTGACATCACTAAAATTTTGTAACTTTACCTACCCATCGTATACTCCAGCAACGCTTGAGTCCGCCTTAAACGATGGGTACTAAATACTGCCGCGTGACGTCATAGCAATCACGTCATCATTGGTAATTTACACTCCAAGCTCAACTAAAACTCCACATCGGACGAGAGTTCCAAAGAATTATTTAAATAAACTAAAAAAAAAACTAAAAAATGGTAACCAGCAGTGCGTAGTGACTTATATTTCGGACTCTGTAGTATATAAGTGTGTATATTACTAGTATATAGAAATAGTTTTATAAACAAAACGTAACATCAGACGGAGGGGGAGTTTTCTTTATGTCTTAAAACCCAAAGACATAATCCATGTAAAATATTAACTTAGTATATGTATAGGTATATCATAGGTAAGAAATGAGAAAAAATGAAGATATTTTTAATTACGATGTTTTTTTATTTTTTTCTCTATGTCGCTGCCATAGACACCACTTCACCGCTTTATGCTGAGTTTCAGAAGCTAGACAATAAAACTGTATGTTGTTTTGTGATCCTTTCTCATAAACAAGTGGTGTGTATTGTACTTTCTTTTTTGTAAATTTGTAGAACAATGATTATAAAACGAAGGTAATGATTGTGCTTGAAATAATTAAATACTTATGAAAATTGTACCTAATGTAATATAAATATGTTTTTTTAGGAAGATAAATTCTACAAGTTACAAAAAAAAAATTATAAGTAATGGCTGCTAACTTAAGAAAAGTACTTAAGTGACACTTTTGTACCAAAACTCCAGTGAATCGTATCGTTGACACTATTTCTGTTTTTTTGACACTATTTGACACTTTATCGCGGTTCGGGAGATCTACGACCTAACGTAGTATAATTTTTTATTATAAATAATAATTTTCTTTTTAGAATATATTCGGTAGCTATTGATATCGCCTTGAGATCGTAAAGTACTTATACATTTTTTGTGTAAGTTTTTTTTTAATTATATATTTTTTAAATATTTGTCGTTTGCTATTTTTTCGACAGAGAGAAATGAATGATTGCATATTACGTAATGAAAATATAGCAAATGACATTGCTTTAATTCCGTAAAAATATGTAATGTTTTAAAGGTTTTCAGACTTGCGACTGTCGCTACTTTGTCTTGCCATTATAAAAGTCGCATTTTCCCGCCCGTTTGGAATTGAAATATCTTTAGGATAATAACCAAAATAACGACATCAAAAATCAGAATCTGTATTTACTTCAAATATAGAAAAATCTAATTTTAAAATATATATTTACACAAAGCGCACACTATAAAAAAAAATTCGCAGTCGCAAGCCTGAAAATAAAAATCGCATAATTGGTTACACCCTGTATATATTTAATAAAATACCAACTCCGCTCAATGATTTAGATAACAATTCGATTTCTGACAAATATTATGAAACTAAATTATTATTGTTCTTATTATCATGACATTTTATTTTTTCGAAACTACTATGATACGTACTGTCACAGTTACTGCGGTAATGCGTTTGGTATAGTATCTTTAGTTGTTTCGACCATCCAAGTCGGGTTTAGGAGATTTTTGAAGGTAATCAATTTGATGACAACGTATTTTTCGCCCCCACGTAACTTTGCACTACTCTAAAAAATACTAGAAAATGTTTTATGAGGAAGAATTGCAATTGTTTTTTTATGGCGTCGTTAATATCTTAAACAAAATAATAATATGTGTTTTTTTCTGTTATCCCCCTATTGGGATATGAACACCAGTATGGCCGTACAACTACAAATACCTGTCGTCCATTTGCTTACCGTCTAAAATAAAATATTTCAACAAAAATATTGCATTTAATTCAATGTTAAAATTCAGGACTCGTTGGATTAACACTGTACCTACTCAGGTGCAATATTCTTGTAGAACTACCCGACTTAGTTAATCCATTTTAGTTCATGGTCTAAATGGTACTCTGTATTATATAGGTTTAAGGTTGATTTCCCCTTGAATCATTGACGATTATAAATCGTGTATATTTTGAGAAAGCTGTATTGATTATAATTTTCTAAAAACAACTTCTTGAAAGTATACATACTTTAAAGTATTTGATTAATTATTTTCTCCGTTGTAGAGAAAAAGGATTTTGATTTTTTATTAAATATTTATTTTTATGAAATTATAGTGAATATGGCTTTTTAAACAATTGATTATTCCAAACACAATTATGCTTGAATATTATTAAATCAATCACTGACTGTATAATTTCACGAAAGTTTTTTAATGCTGGTCATACAAACATAAATATTTGACGGCAATAATATGTTAATATTAGTCTCCCATCAAATAATGGGTCATTATTGACGACACATCATTTCATATTTTTATGATTCAATATTTCGGTCGTCTATAAATAATTAACTTGCAACATAGTACACTATATTTTTATATAATTAATTTATCCTAATTAAACACGATAGTAATGTGTTGTCAATAGTGACCCTAAATCGATTTTCATGGTATCTAAATTTACTTGTAACAGAAAATTGACGAAACTGATCTTACGAAATGCAAAATATATTTTTATTAGTATTCTACCTTTAGTTGTAAGACTTACTATCGCCCTTTTAGTTTAGTTTAGTTGATTCCTCTTCCATTTAGCGATAATTAAGTTTTTTATTATTAATAATTATCTATAATTTGTTGTCTATGCGTACTATGTAGGTCTATTTTAAGATTTTTTTAATATGTACGCATTCGCCCTGTAATTTATTCGTAACTGATGCTCAGTACCCTATGAATGGTAAAATTAGACACCGGTTATACTATCCTGGAGATTGTGTACAAAAAGAGGCTTTTTTGTTATTATTTTTTTTGTTTTTGTCAATGGCAAACCCAGCAGCCTATGTAACATAGAGCATTTGTGTTTTTCTTTTCCTGTTCAAATGCATAGATTAAAATATAACTACAAGAAAGGTCTAATTATAAAAATGAATAATATTAATTAAATATAAATGTGCCATTCATTTTGCTAATTTTGTGTTTTATTTTAACCTGTGTAAATCTTATAATAACATGGTGTCAAAACTAATTAGATGAACATTTTGACATTACACAATATACAGTGCTCTCCAAAACTTAGTTACCATTTTTTCCAATTCAGCTGCGATGTCACATTATCAATCAATCAATCAATCCGACCAACGAATGTAACCTACATTCGTTGCAAGTACTCGTAAATGATTACATTACATTATGATTTAAAATTCTAGTTTCAAGTGATTGATCGTAACACTTGCAAGATAAAATAACACTCATAACGTTTTTATTGATTACCTAATTCATCTACCTATGACTTATCATTTAAAAAAAGCTGATGCTGAAGATGCTGTAGATTGTTTCGTTACCACTCTTAAGAATAAGGGTTTTCATGGAAATTCACGGCACTGACAAGAGGTATTCCATGTCGACAATGAATATCTCTATAATATATATAATTATTTGGTATTGTTCGTCGAATCGTTGAGCTCCTTAAGTTCTGAGTTGAGCTGCACGATTGACACATGCGTGCACTGTCTGGAAAGGTCCACTCAATCTGTGTGGTTTTTCCTCAAAAGACAGACAGTAGTCAGATAGGAAACGATTGACGTGTAAAGGTGTTTGTACAAACCAATTTACAAAAATAAAATCATTTATCAATATATAAGATGACGTTCATCATTCGTTTCGTTCATTCGTTCATCAATCAGGCATGACTAGAGATGGGATATTCGGATGCATATTCGCCTACAGTTGAGATATTGGCTAATATGGAATGCGCTTTTGTATCAAAAAAATCCCGCGGATCCGGGATCGACAAATTCAGGTTTCCGATTAAAGAATCGGATGTGTAGTTACTTACTTTCAAATGTTGGCTTATATGAATTGCACTTATGTATCGATCGTAAAAATCCCGCGATTCTGGAATCGACAAGTTTAACCTTTTAAGCGCTTGGCTAAATATTAATTGTATTTTTTTCTGACTATAGAATCGGATGCATATCTACCTACCTATTATTGTAAAGTAGGTAGGTAGATACCAAACTGCCATAGTAAACAACGTCAAGATAAGATAACGGACTACATATATTTAAATCAAATCAAAAGTCGTTTATTCAAACTAGGCTGAGAATCGGCACTTTTTGAACGTCAAAATCACATAAAACAGTCCCCCCAAAACGCCCGCCCTTCACCATTTCCTAGTGCTTTAGCTGGGAAGAATAAGTGGCGGAACAAACTCCCCAGCAGCACTGCTGTATGTTCAGTTAGAAGAACTGGATTCTATACAGTAATAAGTAATTAACATTACGAAACACAAAAACATTAAAATTATTTGCCATATGTCAGCTAGCACACGCCAATATTGAAAACTATACCTACTCAAGCAGAAATAAATAATAAAAACGCAAACAGAACTTAATACATAATAAAAAGCCTCCAAGCATAAAGGGCGTGCCCGCTTACATATGCAATGCTGCATTAAGTTTATATAGGTAGCTGTAACTTGTAGCCACAAATGATAAACTAGGACCTTCGAAGTAAAATAAAGAAGCAGTTAATTACTAATAACAATAACAAAACCATAGTCGGCAAGCAATAATTCAAATACCTAGGTTTTTTTTTATAAATACTTTTTAGATGTCGTCTTCCACACTATACACCCGACTAGTTATGCATTCCGGGTATTCCTGGCACCCTGGGTGCTGGGTGCTTTAAGAAGCGGCTTCCATACTTTCATAGCTAAAAATAACTTTGGATAAATATGCTTTGACACTTTTGACGGGTACCCTTACCTGCGGCAGGCCTCCGTCACTCCATGTACTTGCGCGCTATAATTACCTACCGCTCGAGCGAGCGCTCTCGGATCGTTTGCGGTCCAAATTCAGTGCGGTTTTCACAAGCGAAGCGCACGCACGTTGCTCAATTTTATAATCGTTCCGTTCGTTCGTACGCGTACCTACGATGCTTTGTGATACACATGTAACTTTTAAAGTTTTTTATTTTACCTACACAGTGACCTATATAATTATCTTTTATCTAGACGTATTGCACAGTCAGCACTCAGCACCAATTTATAAAAAAATATTTTATGAACGATACAATTTTAAACTATGTACCACCTATAGTCAGACAGAAGTAGTCAGATCAGAACATATTCACAGTTCTCAATAACAGACACTAAAAGCTATATTAATTTAATTTTATCGAAGAGGCAGCCCTGCGATTGCTGTAGGATCACGCGGTGCGAAGCAATCACAACTGTACGCTTGAGCATTTAGGCACATTTTAGCATGCAGTGGTTGCTGAGGCGACGGAGTAGGCTATTATCTCAATAGGTATTGGAAATTTTCTACTGAGTGAAGTATCTGTTACGTAGTAACTATTTAGTAATCTGTGCCTGCGGTCTCAGTGCTGCCTAGTGAATGTCATTTCAGGAAACCCTTATTCGAACGATCGTCTCTTTTAAACAATATTTTCTCAACAGCAAGAGCGCGTCTGTAGTGATAGTATCTCTTTAACTATAAAAATCACTGTTACTGCTACGAAATACAGGCAAAATCAAACAGTTATTAATAATGAACTATTGATCCTGTTGACCTTGCTACTAGCGCCATCATGGATATCGAGGGATATGGCTTGGAGACGTGGCACATGTCGCCTCCATGCGGTCAAACTGACCCTACTTACGCCCGACGTCGATGAGCACTACGTTTTTCCTAGCTCAATGGTTCAGTCATATTTTTGAATCGGAACGTGTAGTGTCATTTGGTATTTTTACAAATGCCGAATTGTTCCGTCCTTATTTGCAAAAATTGAAAAATTACAACGAACCTTAGGACAAGTGGCATGTCCCTGATATAATATTTAAGGATTTTACAAATTATCTAGTTTTGATGACTGACGCAAGTCAAAACGATGCTAGGTAGTGGTGCGCAGCGCTGCGCTGAGATATGGATATTGATAAATTGATAGTTGTTCTAAATAAGAAATTATATACGGGCGCCGTCAGTAGGCACTGGTCATTTCTTAGCTGCCACGGCTTATTTTAATTCCATAATTGTTTTTATCTTTTTATTACGGACGCTTTTAACGTGCACGTCTTTCTACATCGTTCTCACATGTATAATTACAACATGAATGATGTAACCACTCTATTGTAACAATGTTTTGATTTAAAAGAGTGTCCATGGAGTTTCTTGCCCGTTCTTCTCCATAGGTACCTACTACGCTTTGGAATGGGCAACTAGCTTCATCTTTCTGACTGACCGACCCCTTGACAATTCAAAAGTGCCTGTAATTGGTTTATTTGAAATAAATGCTTTGAGTTTGAGTTTATATTAAGAACCTATTTTAAATGAATTATTAATACATTTTATTTAAGGTTCCCAAAAGGTCCAGAAATTAAAAATAAGTGAATAAATGCAACAGGCAGGGAAAATAATTGGTTTCCCTCAAACCAAAGTAGGTATAAAGTATTTATGTCTAAAAAAAGGTTGTGCAGTCTTCAAGTGCTTTGATAGAAAATACACATATGGACCTCTCTCAACATCATAAATACCTTAAAGATGCACAGAAAAAAAGCCGAAAAGAGAAAGACACTGGATGACGAACTCTTCGATACCGTCTTGGTCAAACTCTGCCTTATCAAGAGAAGAGCGATGGAACGATCGATTTCGACTAAGAAAGACCATTTCGATCTTTCCCCATTAGAGTTCAGAGACGCACTTGCATTACGTTACCACAGATTACCAGTCTCTATGCCAAAATCATGTGATGGCTGTGGCTGCGATGAATTCAACGTTAATTGTAATAAATGGCGATGGATAAATGAGGTTATTTTATTAGTTAATTAATAAATTTTTACTTGATTTGGTTTTATTGGTGTTTAAAATATTCCACACCGAAAAACAGAAAAAAAACAACGATACAAAATACGTCCAAAAACACTTCTCTTTTTGCAGTCGGTTTTCATCGATATTTTTATCGATCAAATATTTATAGCAACCCTTCTTCCCTAGTTGAGGCTACAGTTGCACGTGTGCATACAGTGACGTATCTATACTTTCTAATGCCCGTTTCATTTGAGCATGTGTGCAATAAGATAGCACAAGTGTTACGCATATTTTCTTGTGTGCGTGCGAAGAAAGATCATGTGTGCCGTATCTATTTCGTTTGTTTTTGTGTGAGTTTCAGGAGTGGGGAAAGGTGTCGACACTTCAACTTAAACAAATATAGAGAAGGCATATCTCTCGGATATCTATGGATATTTTAAATATTATGATGAACCTAAATCTTATTTCTTTTCCGTTGGGCAATTTGTCCGCAACGATAGAACGTATGGAAATATATGCCATAACGCACACGTAGGATAAATAGGCTGCCATGATTTCCATACGTTCGGATTGAAAGGTCAAGGTCAATTAAAACACATGCATAGACCAATATCTCGTGGGGACAAAGGGCTATGAAATTTTCATTATCTTTGGCCTAAGACGTCTAGTTTTTGTGGGTTTCCGTGTTATCCATTCTAGAACGTAACTTGGTCAAGGTCAATCAAAGCTCATTAAATCTGTAGACAAATCGTAAACCGTTTTGTAAAACAAAATGTTTTGAGCAAGTTAAAAAAAACGAAAGATATTATAATAAGTGTATTTATTTTAATTTAGCTCCATTACAAGTGTTTGAGCAAATACAGTGATCAACTTAATGGCATAATTTACACTAGCCACACTGAAATACACCAGAATAACGTAAAATCAATACCAATATGTATCTTCCGCTTACAATCAACTCCACAGAGGTTTCAAACTTGATGTTTTTATTATTATCAAACTGGGCAAATGGTTCTACAAACGTCATATTTGTTCCATTCACAAAACCAATATATACTTATGTATTTACATACTTTTAGGACGAGTGCGGTCTCACATTACATCTCTAACTTAGTTTAACTATTTCGTACGAAGAATGGCTACAATAATATTATGAAAAAAAAAATACAAATTACAAACCCTAAAAGGTTGTGTAAAACGATAAATACAAAACTAATATTAAAAACAAAACAGTAATTACTTCAGTTTAGAAAATAACAACAGATTAGATAAGAATACATGAAAATCAATTTACAGCTGAACAATACTAAAAACTCACACCAAACTTCAAATATACTTTTAAATGCGCCGCACACGATCCTAACATATCCACATAGCGTCCGTAACACTTCATAGTGACTCCATCTTGCCCACTTATCTCCTGTCGGTTTTGCCCACTCCTCGCTTGCCCGAGAACAGATGTTTGGGCATCTTTGTGCCGATGAACCTGTCGGCCTCTCCCTTGAGACCCATGCGCTTGGTCTTCTTGGCGATGGCAACGTGCGCCATTCTCTTTGCTTTTTGTTGCATCTGTCAAAGTAAAAGTGGTTTAGAAACATTTTAATGAAATGGTGAGGTTATAATATGTAGGCTAAAAGGGCAGCTAGAGGTGTCGTACACCGATATTTTGCCAGTTACGTTAGTTTTAGGTTCAAAATGATAAGGAGATAATAGTTCTATTTTATTTCAATATGAGTGTAGTGTAACATGGGTATGGATCAGCATGTTTATTTGAATAAATAATCAAATCAAATGGTGAAATATAAAGTGAATGTATTTGCCATGGGTAATGCGCGTCAGAGCACTGACTCTGCGCGCGACCTTATGACAAACTATTAATGTAGGCCGCGGTATGACTGATGAACAGTATTTAGTATTGTACTCAGCTTCGAACGGGCCAAAATATTTTGTACAATATTTGAAAGTTTTTGAAGATACTTTTTTACTCAATCACACATGACGACTGAACAGATCAGTAGTCCCGACCAAGACGCGAACGTTCAAACTAAAGTACCAGACTTTGGTCGCAGCAGTCGGACCGACGGTCGTGCGATTTTCGCTGCGGTCTGAATGAGCATTCAGTTTCTATAGTTTAACCAGCACCCTAATTGCGTAAACACAATAAAAATCGCATTCTGAATCATTTTGAAGGATATTGCTAAAGCATTGCTTCACATGTTCGGATAATTTGTCTGCTCAGCAACGTAAATAACGCACTGAATGTTGTTGAACTGTCTTAATGAAACCCATTCCTACTGTTGGTGTGTTTCAATCAGTAAAACTGCGGCCGTCTAAGCTAACATAGTCATAAATAAAGCACATAAAGTACTCACGAGAGCATTCCCGACGCCCGTGGTGTCCCGCGCGGGGCGGCTGACGGACCGCCCGCGGTCGTCGGCGCGCGCGCGCTTGGCGGCGGGCGCGGACGCGGAGCGCGCGCGGGAGCGGGAGCCGGAGCGGGTGAAGTGGGCCTCTTTCGTTTCTGACATGTCGACACCTGAGGAGATAAAAAAAATGTTTAATGGTTGGAAAATTAAGCACAGGCAAATTCTTTTTATCATGGGGTAGAAAGTACGTATAGTCTGACCCAAAAGTATTGGATGAAAGTGTAAACATACCCTGCTCAAGTTAGATTCTTACGCAATTACTCGATAAAGGGACTTAGTAACACATTTAGATGAATTTAGACAGAACGAGAAGGTTTCAACATAATATGGCTTTTTCCGACAATTATTGTTTGAATAATATTATTAATTTAAAAATCATCGGCGAAAATTGAGGTTATAAAATCAATCTCAATAATTGTCAAATGGAAAACTTCTTTAAAGCGATTTAAAATTAGAATTGCGGGGTTAAGTATTCAAATAATCGAAGCACTCAATATATTATAATATGTGGCACCACAGATTGACATCAACGTTTTCTGATCCATTCGTTTACATTTTTATCAGGAATTAGTGCTACAATGAGTTTAGTAAACCATTTGAATTAACTCGAAAAATATAGTTTACTAAAAAAAAAAAATGGTCACTTATTATTCCTGAAACAATATTTAGATAATAGATTTTTAGTTGGACGCTGAGCTGACTTAATAAAAAAGTTTTTCCAGTAAATTATGTAAAAAAAATATTTAAAATTCAGCCATAAGATGTCCATAGATGGGACATAGATTTTGTAAAAAAATTCATGGGAAATGTTAATTTATATTAAAACATAATTATTTGTCCATGAAATTGTACTTGCCATGGGTAATGCGCGTCAAAACACAAGTTCTTTCTGCGCGCGACCATATGACAAACAGATTAATGTAGGCCGCGCTTTGACTGACGAACAATATAGTATTGTACTCAGCTTCGAACGGGCCAAAACATACACTCATTCTCGATGACGTTGGCTTTACCAGAATAATTCAGTACTACGATTAAAGTAAGCCGACGTCCGCACGCACTTAAAATATCGCGGCGGGATTTTATCGCTCACTGGATTTTCAACTCTCGGTGTTGAGCCGAGCGTTGCGAATCTGACAGATAGCATCCCAGCGCGTCGAAAAAACACACTGTTGGATATTCAACTCTCGGCGTTGAACAGAGCGTTGAAAATCCAGTGTGCGATAATAGCCCGGCGCGATATTTTACGTGGGTGCGGTACGTGGGCTAATCCGCCTCGGAAATCATCGTCTAGCTTCGGAGATGATGATATCCAATAGAGATTTGTTACAACATTAAATTGTGTTTCTCAATAATGGTCCAGAAAATTGTTGTATGTTTGTTCGGAAAATTAAATAAATATTTGTTGTTTCTGAGGGGCACAAATAAATTCAATGCACTAAAACTTAATTAATAATCAGTTTGAGTATGATACAATTTCTATATTCGACATTAGACAGTTAGAAACATCACTTTTGACTGCTGGAACCAATATTTATAATAACTAGCACACCAAAATAATCAATTACTGTGAAAATTAACAACTTTAAGTACTTCCAAACACGTTGAGTGACAGACGACGCGGCACGACAGCCAATCAATGGCAGCTCATTCATACTAAAGCCCCATTTACACGATGCATGTTTGCATACAAGTACTTGTGCGTGCAATAAAATTGAAGCAACAAACGACTTGCATCATCTGAACACTGTTTATCGACCGTCCGTCCGTCTGTTTGTCGTCCTAGGGGTCGACGACGACCTGTAGGTTGTAGGTTGTCTTTTTTCTTCTACATCTCACTACAGTTGACAATGTGTTTAGACTGATGTCTATCAGTCAAAACGCATTTGAAGATATTGAATAATCAAAAATGCAATATTAGCTAAGCAGGTACACTCAACTGCCAGGGTTGCGGGAAAGTCTGAAAGGGTTACCGTGGCCCCTGGCAACTGAAGGAACACGGGTGGGTTTTAGTCAGTAAGAGTCTGACACGCCCTCCCGCTCCGCCCAGAGCGGGAGAAGTTATTTGATGATTTCCCATCCTCAACAAAAAAAAAGGGGGTCTACCCAAAACCGAAAAAGATGGCAAGTGGTATATGGCTTAAAACAGTTTGAGGACCTCTGGTTTAGACGATGTACGACGATGAACTTATGGTATACCATAAGTTGAAGCAACAATAAAAGTACAAGCAATTCAATCGCACCGTGTGATCAGGCTTAATTTGGGAGCACGAAGATTGCCCAGGCGCATATCTGTAGTCATAGCACTGTACAGATAAGACGGATGAACTTACCAAGTTTCTCCATCTCGTCTCTCAATTTGCCTGTCGACCGGTCCTTGGCGCGGGCGCGGCTGGTGCGCGGCATCACCGGCTTGGTGGACTGCTTCACTAAACGGGACTCGTCCTTCAGGACAGCCTTCTTGTTGCTGGAATAACATTGTTAAAATAAGTTAGTTTAAGTATTTATTTATTTTGCTAAAACAGAATAAAAATACATATTAATGTGGAATGATTTTTGAGTAAAAGGGAACGTATGCAGAGGTGCGAGTGAAATGTGTATAAGAGTGAAAGGAAGGGAGAGAAAAAGAAAAGATGGCGAGACGTGCAAGGAACGGTGAACGACAACAGGCTTAAAAATATTAGTTTTTCAAGTTTTTTTATGTTATTTCGTTAGAATACAGAAGTTTAAGTAATTCTCTTATTTCACGACCCGATCCCACATTAACGACTATCTTTTCTTTTTGGTAGTAAAATTTTAGTAATCTGTCAAAGACATTGGTATAATTTTGAAGCATTTTTTCAATTTTGTAAATGTGAGTACCATGGGGATCCATATAATATGTTTGTTGACTTGAAACCATGGCAGTGCTCACTTAAATGTCTCACTGGTGGTGGCGCGTTATCATTCGGTACCCTAAAAAATGGTTGAGCTGGTGGTGCTGAGCCACGCGTCATGTTCGTGAGCGGGCAGCGGCGGGTGCGACTCGTCATGTCTAACCTGCCACGGCGTATTTTTAATCTTGTATTTTGAATTGTTTATTAATATTTTTTACATTGTTCTCACATATATAGTAGCAACAAGAATAATGTACCCAGGATTGTGTAATATCTTGATTTAAAAGTGTCCTTTGAGTTTCTTGCCCGTTTTTCTCCATAGAGATCTACGTTTTGGAATGAGCAACAAGCTTCAACTTTCTGACTAATTAACCGACTCTTTGACAATTCAAAAGTGCCTGTAAATGGTTTAATTGAAATAAATGCTTTGAGTTTGACAAGATTTACCATCGCCTAGTTCTTGAAGACATTATAGCGACACAACATGTACACATCGATCCCACAGTAATTCCTGGACATCTTCTATCATATTTAGATATGTTTACAGGTTTATCGCTTATTTTGGTTTTGTAAGAGTCACATGTCAGATTTATGTCTATTTATTACTTTAAATATAGACGCAACTAAGAAGCCACGAAGCTTTGTATAATTGTAGGGCAATCAACTTGTATTTGTCATGGGTAATGCGCGCTAGAGTAGAGTGAGTCTGCGCGCGACCATATGACAAACTGTTAATATAGGCCGCGCTTTGACTGACGAACAATATAGAGTATTGTGCTCAGCTTCGAACGGGCCAGAATATACATCGTGAAATATTCTAGTGTTGTAGTTTTCAAACTCAAACTCAAAGCTCAAGACAAAATCAAACAAAATCCTGGGTCCATTATTATTGTTGCTTCTATACGAGAAAACAATGTAAAAAAAAATTGAAATAATTCAAAATATAATATTAAAAATAAGCCATGGCAGGTAGGAGATCACCAGTCTCACCCGGCGCCAGGAACATGACGCGTGGCTCAGCACCACCAGTGACCAGCTCAACCACTTTGTAGGGAAGCGAAGGATCCAACACACGCGCCATCGTCAGTGAGACATATAAGTGTTTGTTATGTAAATAAGTTGTAAGTTGTTATCATTTTATTCGATTTTATAATATTTTCTCTTTTTAAAGTTATTGTTAAGTATGTTTGATCTCTGACTTGTTATTTGTTTTTGTTTATGTAATATATTTAGTTTTACCTATTAATTACTGCCATTGGCGCAAGCCGTTGTAATTAATTATAAATAAATAAATGACTTTAAAGGACTATTTACAGGTATTTTAATAAGTAGATTAGAACATTTTACAAGGAGTGACAAAATTAAAATTCAAATGTTTATTGCTCAACACAGTACATAATCATACATTTCTAGATGTCAAGTGAATGCGCCGTCCACTGTGTGGCACCAATTCAGGCGGCAAACGTAAAAAAAAAATGAAAACTGTATCTGATGAGTGACTGACTTGTGAAATGTGATAACTATGTTCCAACAAAAATAAACTTTATTTTTAGAACAAAAGCCTTTTCTTGTTTACAGAAGGCACCAGCATTGATCACCACGCGTACTCAAGGCGGGCTAGCGATTTCGTCATACAATGTTTTTCCTGGGGTGGGCTACTATTTTTATATGAAATATTTGAAAATGTAATTTATATTTGATTATCGGAAGAGTCATGAGTACGGAAGTCAATTGACAACGAAAGGCAAGTGTGAAGTTGACGCGCTTCGCCAGAGTCTTGCCAGCGAATCTACAGTGGCGTGGCCAAGCTCTCTGGGCGACAAGTGTCTAAACACTGTCCAACATTTCGTTTTATAAATTTTGTCAAGTTCAAACCTAAAACACCTACCTACTAACTAACTAGATGATTATTGACCTAAAAGTCAATAATCATCTTCGGAGTTGTTCTTCTCGCGCGGAACACACATCAACGCCCAGTAAAATGTTCAACGGTGAAGAATCCAGCTCCAATCGGCCTCCCGTCCCGACATGTTTATAATGGAATAAAGCTAATGTGACATACCGTATCTGGCGCGCCAGGTCTCTGATCTCCTTCATGGTCTCGTCGAGTTCTATCTTGGGCACGGCGTACATGCCTCCCTCCATGCGAAGGTCTTCTTCCTTCTCTAGATCAGCCAGTTTCTGGAAATAGATTATGATTAAGTTAATCAGACATATATACATAAATAAACTCACGCCTACTTCCCATGGGGTAGGCAGACACTACAGAATGCCACCTGCTACAAACTCCTTTTGCCTTGTTTACGTTCATAAATGTGGTCATCCACGAACGCTGATTGCAAGTTCTATGACCAGACGTATATTAATAATATGATGTAAGACACTGAAGAAATAATTGTATTTGGTCCTTTAAGCATAAATAATAGTGCTTTATGAAACGGTTGCATAATGAGGGCTATTAAAACAAAACACGAGTGTGTGTTTATAAAACGAGTCGTAGACGAGCTGTTTAATAGTACCTATCACACGAGTGTTATAATACATAGTTATGTGCAGTTTCATACACTACTTTATGTACTACGTTTCATAATTAGCTTCAATTTTAAGTATTTTAAATTTGAGTTATTTTTACGGTTACGTTCTCGGTATTTTTTATTTTAGAATTGGCTCATGAAATAGTCAGTCAATAGGGTAATATGAACTCAGACGTATTGATGATTTTTATGGTTATAATTATATAAATATATATTTGTTAGGGCAATAAATTGTAGTAAAATAATATATTTCGGCTTGGTACGTTATTCATGAGAAAATGGCGTGCAATTTCAAACCAATGGAATAACGGCACAACCGCGCTACGTTGGTAATTTTTGTATCTAGGTTTTAATTAACTATTTACGAGAAAGTTTACGAAATTACGTGCCGGTTTTATGTATAAAACTAATTTTAAAGATTTTTTTGTTGCAACACTATTCCTGAGAAGCGACGATATGCTAGTCGCGCGGATAACTTTGCTTGCGCGATGCAGGATTTTGTGTGGCGTCAGTGTAATGCGTAGTTTGCATGTGGCGTTACAGATGTCGCCATATACATGTATTTGCCATGGGTAATGCGCGCTAGAGTAGAGTGAGTCTGCGCGCGACCATATGACAAACTGTTAATATAGGCCGCGCTTTGACTGACGAACAATATAGAGTATTGTGCTCAGCTTCGAACGGGCCAGAATAAAATAACTATCTTTATAAATAAAAATGAAATGCTCTTCGTTGGTAAGCACTTTACTTGACTGTCTGCTGGACCAACGTGACAATTTTTTGTTCTAAAATGTTCGTAATAGGGGCCGAATAAGGTTTTTAGGGAAAGAAAAATTGGAAAAGTCTTTTTTATGGGATTTTTGTATGAGGTATGGTTTGGGCAGGAGAACGTTTCTTGGGTCAGATAGTTGAGACAGAGTTTTCAAGTCTCGTAGTATTGGTGTCCTGAAGGCTGAATGAATGTTAATTAATAATTGCATGTAACTTCAGCTAGTCACGGACAAGGCCTAAGGGCTAGATGGATTTGTCAAAACCATAATAGAAAAAATATGGCATAATCTAAAACAAATTATTCCGATTTATCCGTCAGCCGCCCACATAAATTTCAGTGCAGCAAGTGACTATAGATTTTTAAATTTTTATCAGCAGGCCGTGCAGTCCGCAGTGATCCCACAAATTTATTTATTTTTATAGAGCTTGGCTTGCTAGTTAATAAATTAATGACATGTGGCCGGCCGCCCACATGGCGAGCTGCAAAAGTTACACAAAATCTAGCAAGGCTAAAGTTAAAACACTTTATTTAAAAAAAAACAAACGTGGCGACGCGTCGCCACGCCAGCAATCGGTTTTACGTGCGGCTGAGCCGTCACGGGACGCCTGGCAGATGTGAAACATCGAAATAATTATCACTGTCAGACATATTTTATATTTTGCGTTGCCACGCCACGGCATGCGTCGCCATGCCAGCAATCGGCTTTAAGTGCGGCTATAATGTTTCACATTAAAATACATATTAATTTAATATCAAAATTAATTTCGTAAAGCTGCGAGAGAGTCGCAATTACGAGCGCGTGGCGACGCTGTTGGCGTGGTGACGCGTCGCCATGCCAACTACCGGTCTGACCCGCTGTATTAGATGGTTCACATCAACATTTTTTTTAATGGTCTTATGAATTATGATACATCAGAAACGAATAAAAAACAAATAAAGATATAATGTTTTAAGAGATTTTAAGTTAATGCTGTGTATGTTAGATATGTCGTTGGCGAGGCAAACACTAAATAAATAAACATTGTATTTGATACCACACTACGGCAATAGGTACTCACATCAAATATCTCAGGATCGATGTAATCTGCGATGTTGTGTCCCTCCCAGAACTCGGGGATGGGGTCGTGTCGCTCATCCTCCGGTATCTCCGCGTAGTTCTTTTGAAGATCTGATAATAATACATAATAGGTCAGACAGGCAGCCGCTTCATGTACAGTACTGGTATTCAGCTGCATCCGGTTAGACTGGAAGCCAACTGTGATACATAATGATAATACATTTGACTTGGAGCTGGGTTGAGTCAGCGTGCATAACATCATGGTAACCTTTTGACAGAAGGACTTCAAATGTTATGCGGACCAAGGGGCTATCGATTACATTAGGATTTTGTTTCCCTCTGAGATACTGAACCCTAAAAATAAGTTTTGAGTATTTACAGTTAAATAAATATAAATAAAGACCGACTTCCAAAAAACACACCAAAGTGAGAAATTACTTTAATTTCGGAAGTCGGTGTCTTTTGTTTTGTTATTTCGTTGTTTGCCACCAACTTCAGAAATTAAAGTTATTTTTCACTTTGTAGTGATTTTTTTTGAAGTCGGTGGTTTTTTATTTGTGAAACCTTTCACTTTTTAGTTGTGGTACCCACCCCAAACAAAGTCGTACACCACAACTTGCAATGTAAATAACAGTGACAGGAAGTTATTACAACATCATCAACAAACACAAAGTGGAAAAAATACGTATTATTGAAGCTGACTCAAAAACCACTCATCAGAACTTGACCAAATTCATTTGGGACCAATCGGAAAGTATACCCTTTCAAACAAAAGAAGAATTATCAAATCGGTTTATAAATGATGGAGTTCTGAGGTAACAAACATAAAACATAAAAATAAACAGCCGAATTGCAAACCTCCCCCCTTTTTTGAAGTCGGTTAAAAAAGGTACGCGCTTCGGTAATCTTTGTGTTTCCGAATTAGCACGAACGTCGCGCTACAGAGTAACTCGCCACAGAGGCAAAGCGTCTATGTTTTGTATTACCGCACATTATAATAATGCACCTATCATTGTTCAAGTTTTCGCTCTGTCGGGTTACTGACTCCGGTCTCAGATCATCATTTTTCACTCAAGTTTTAAATAAAATCTATAATTTTGGTAAAAACAAAATAGGCTGAATGTACTTCTATGGTTGTGACAGCTCTATATTAGATCTCGTCATCGCGCGTTCGTATTTCCGAAGATAGACGATGATTCCCGAAGCGCATACTTTTATTGGTATATCTGCACGTGCGACTCACCGAGCACATAGTCGTCTCCCTCCTCGACCTCGATGTCCCTCTCCAGCTTCCTCTTGCGCGCGAGCTTGTCAGCTTGCTGCTGCTTCTTGAGCGCTACGGAGGGAGGGATGACCGCGGGACGAGCCTTGCCGTCGCGGGCGGTCGGTACTGCTACGTGCAGGCGGTTTAGGATGCCGTCAACCTGAAGGTGAAAAGGGGATGGATGAGTGGTTAAAACAATGGTATTATTATCATAGACAATAAAGAATACAACAAAAAAAAAATATGTGGCTTGCTGGTGCAGATGGTAACGACAAAAACTATTTATTTTTATACAAGCCGTGTACTAACGGTATTTCCCACAGGCGAAAAAGACGAATTCCCATACAAAAACTTCTATCCCCTATTATCTCCTCTATGAGATGAATTTTCAATATCCTTTCTTAATGCTCACCTTTGTTATAGGTATACGGGTTGTAGTAGATAACTCCGTACACTGATTTGTCGTGAAGGCTTGTAAGTTCAGTGAGTAAAGAGAAACACGTTCCACTAAGATCCACTAAGTACTTAAGTTTATTTAAATTAAGAGTAAGTAACAGTACTACAGTAAAAGGCGATTATTTCTCTAAGTTTGTTCTCTCTATGTTTAAATGCGTTAGTCATGTTATTTAATTACGTTAAATTATGACGCGCATCGTTGGCCTGATGTAGGTTACAGAGTAATAAAAAAAATGTACGGCGATGAAACCGTACAATAGGTATAAGAAAGTTCTATCTATCGTCAACTGTCATGTCACGTATAATTCCTCTTTCTCAAATTTACTCAAAGATCAACGAATTTGCAAAATTAAACTCATGTCAAGTGATCTGATTGGCTGTTAAGAATTCAAGTTAGCCGATCACAGCAAATCACATATGATTTTTTTTTACCTAATTTTAGTTTTGATTTACAGGAACATCCTGAAACCGGTGTGCCAATCGCGTTAATCAGTTACAATGTTAATGCCTTTCATTTTGACAGTTCAACAACATTCACTTTGACAGTTCAACAACATTCACTTTGACAGTTCAACAACATTAATTTTGAGTTGAACAACATTCACTTTGACAGTTGAACTACATTAATTTTGACAGTTCAATATCATTGATTGCGGTTGTTACGTTGTTGAACAGACAATTTTTTTTCGGATTGTGACTGAAACTATTGAAAGTGTGTTACGGAATTAGGGTGCGGGTGATAATGTCGTCAACCTAATCACATTACAATGCGATGCTAGGGGTAGGCCTAGGAGTGCCTAGGAGCAGCAGTAGACGTCTTAGTTCCGGCTGAATTTGGTGAAAAAGATTAATGCAATGTCGTACCTTCTTGGTCCTCATCTTCTCGGTAACTCTGTGTCCCAGGAGTCGCTCGCAGGCCTCTATCTTGACCTCCTGAACACCCTCCTCCGTCATGGTCGACATTCTCATGACGGGGACCACCGATAAGTCGGAGTTGGGGGCCGCGCTGGGAACGACAAAGATGATTAGTGGGGGTCGTTAAAATAAAAACATTTTCAAATTGGCAAAACATGCAGAATTAGTTAGGACAAAAAGAAAACTGATAATTAAAGTTGTCTGTAAGCCCAAGAGAGCATTAAACATGTCGTTTCCTTCTCTTTAAAAACTAAACAGACCAACAGACGCAAGTTCTGAAAACGGAACTCTTGAACGAACCTCAAAAAACCATAAAGTTAACATTTAAAAGGCTTATTTCTTGAAACCGGCGTGCGTGAAGTTGCCATCTGTAATATCTGCCGACCCCCATGTGGTACTCGTGTAGTTTACTCATATAAACTTACTTGACCAGGTTCCCCTTGCTGCACGTCTGCATGAGCTGTTCCACCAGCTCCTTCTTCCCCGGAGCGAGCTGCTCAGGAGTCACCACGTCCATCTTGTTGAGCACCACGATGAGCGGCTTGTTGCTGAACAGAGGCCTTATGCTCTCGAATAACGATATCTGGGGAGAGTATTGCGTTAGTACCACCTCATTAGCCCAGCTTTTTTCTAACTTTTTTTTGAACGCATCCGTAAGTTTTACGTTCACAGATTACGTAAAAATTTACGAATGCGTTCAGAAATAAGATACATTATGCTGCGTTCTGATTAGCAAAAGTTGTAATTTTTTAAACAATTACCTATTATTTTCCCTGCTTATAAAATATATTAATAATATCCAATGATTATATTATCAATGTAGTATATTAATAACATTTTGGTCAGTCTCAACACGGTAACAAATTTAGTAAAAAACAGTTTAGTTCAAAATGGACATTATTCTTTCATCTGAATCCGTTCAGCCGTTACGACGAGAATAGGTAACAGACAGACCGACAGAGTTCGTTTCGAATTTATAATATAAGTTTTGTATTGATAATATTACCTGCTCCTCTATACTGTGTCCGCATTGCTCGGACGGGTCTATGAAGTACAAGATGGCGGCTCGGAGATGGGCTAGTGCTGTAACTGCTTGCATTTCTATCACGTTGCGCTCTTCCAGCGGATGGTCTAGGATACCGGGTGTGTCTATGACCTGGAAATAAAGATATTGTACGTTTATATACCCCAGTAAGTAAAGTCTCTTTCATTTATTGATTCCAATTGATTTTATTATTACTTAAACAGATATCAACTTTATACAAGTTTATATAACATTGATTTTAGAATGACTAGTACGATCGAAAAATATACTAAGTATTCTTGGCTTCTAGGCTTCTGAATGTTTTAATTTAATTTTATCATGTCACTTGCGACGCGTGAGATGTAACAACCATTTACTGATCAAATACTTATTTTAGCTTTCAGTACGTGAAAATTAAATTTAGTAAAAGTCAAAGCATTTATTTCAGGCACATAAAAGGTACTTTTGAACGTCAACATTTACATTAAGATAGAATTGGTTCTAGTCGCCCCTTCCAAAAGGTAGTTTCGTATGGAGAAGAATGGGCAAGAAACTCCACCGTTACACTTATAAAATGTGTTACGATATTTTGTATACATTAATGATATAATTACAATTATATGTGAAGACGATGCACCTATAATAACATTACCCTACCACAATAGGTAAATAGAATTAAAAATGTAGTAATGACAAATAAGTTAATTATGTGATAGATACATGGTCACATATTTACAAACATTGAGAAATTATACGATTTCACAAATTATTTAAACAATTAATATGTCAGTATGTGAGTTAAAGTAATCACGAAATGTAAATCAATGTCATAAAAAAAAGCATAACATTGTTCATATTTTCAACGAAATAATTACAATTGCAGGTCATTACAATCACAGTTTAGTGTACAAATGCTCTTTCTAAAGACAGAAGGTGTTATTATTGCGGTCATCTTGCATTTGAAATTAAATCTGCGTTAATAATGGGCGGTAACATAAATGTGAACAAACTGACCTGCCATCTGAGGTACTTGTAGTCGGTGTGTCCGACGTACAAACTCTTTGTTGTGAACGCGTACGGCTGTACTTCTACGTCGGCGCGAGTAATCTGTTGATAAAGAGAACATTTTATTAATTAATAATATAATATCTGAGTTTGTTTCGCCCTATCTTCTCGGAGTAGTCAGATAGGAAACTACGACCTCATCTAGTTAAAAAAATATGATTGACGTGTAAGTGTTTGTACAAACCTACTTAAAGAGTTTTTTATTTTATTTACAGTACTGATATGCAGTCACAAATGCAATAAAATAGCGACAACACAATATGTCTGATTGACATCTACTAGATGTGAATCTAGCATGCATATTTTAAGTAACACTTACAATAAAGATGAAACAAAACCACAATTAAAAAAAAAAGTTATCCTACACATCTAACAAATGAAAACTTTCGTTAAATAATTTATAATTAATTACTACTTTTTAAAATATACCACGGGAACGTATTACAGGGATTAAAGTACCCTATGTGTTAAGTCAGGTTACAAATGTGTGCCAAATTTCATGCAAATCCGTTCAGCCGTTTTTGTGCCAATCCGGAACAACATGCCAGATAAACGGCAAACATTATTTTATTCATGTTTCCCTATTGTAGCCCCTTATAATTTACTAGCTGCACCCCAAGGATTCACTCGCCTAAGTCTCGATCCCGTAGGAATATTGGGATAAAAAGTATTCTATGTCCAGGTAATCCAGGTAATCCAGCTAATCCAGCTAATCCAGGTCATGCTCTGCCCATGTGGCAAATCCATTCAGCCGTTTGAGCGCGAAAGCGTAACAAAAACATGAAATACAAGAAATCAAATCTTTTCTTTCTATAACATTAGTTTATAAGTTAGATGAATAATAATAAATTTATCACCAATGCTTTCAAAACGGTGAAGGAAAACATCTTGAGGAAACCGGACTACGAAAATCGAAGACATGTGACATCTGCCAACACGCACCGGGCCCGCGTGGTGGATTACGGTCCACTCCCTCTCTCCGAGAGGAGGACGCAGAGACAACATCCACACAAAGTCTTCAGGTCCCGAACTAGGCAGAGCCTGTACTACGGTAACCTAATGACTGATATACATATACACACCAAGACACAGGTCAAACAGACATGTTCATGCACACAAATGTTTGACTTGTCCGGGGATCGAACCCGGGACCAGCGGCTCAAAAGGCAGGGTCGCTACCAACTGCGCCAACTGGTCAGTCAATTATAGGCTGATGATGATCAATAATAATAAAAGCGATTAGAATACGAGCTCTGGTTCTCTGATTCAGCAGGGTTTATTAATAAGGGGGTAAAAGTTTGTCCTTTAAGAGAAAGTATTTTAAAATATTAGCAGAAGATTATTTTGGTATAAGTTCGTGGAAAAGAACCAGTATCATTTAGCGTAGCAGCCAATGGTTCAGTCACTGCGCCCACAGTACCAACAATTGAGATATAATAAATAATAATAAAAATGTTTATTTGCACCTTCAAAATTAACAAACCAGGTTTACAATAAAATAGGCTGAAAGGTAGTTACATTGTTTTACTGTATGTGATATTGAGATTGAGATTGTGTTACGTGATATAAATGTGTTTATGGTGAAGCCACGATGAGCATACCTTGTTGATGAAGCTGGACTTGCCAACATTAGGGAACCCGCAGATGATGATGGTGCGCGTGTACGGGTCGATGGACGGCAGACGAGCTAAATGTTGACGGACCTACAGACAAATAACATAACGTTCAGTATATCTAAGATCATAAGCGTAAGAAATAACCAAGATATTTGATTTTTTCTAAAGAGCTCAAGAAAATAAATCAAAATATAAGCCATGTCTTGAGAACTTTTACGACTTTTTAATCAACCACAACAGTTTACGAATAGTCGCAAAAACGCGGAGACTTTCAATACGAAACATTGCAAACAATCACAATAAACTTGTTTAAGGTGATCTCATTGAGAAATCTTCAAATGGGGATTTCTAAATTTTCTTTCTTTTTTACGGTCCTATATTACAAAGTCAAAGTCAAAGCATTTATTTCAAATAGGCACATAAAAGGCACTTTTGAACGTCAACATTTACATTTAAATAGAATTGATTCTAGTCGCATTTACATTACGGACATTACGGTACATTGAAAAAAATTAAACTGTACCTGTTCTAAGTAGGTAAGGTTGGCACCCTGTCTCTTCATGATGGTCGCCATGCGGCCGAGCGCCGCCCTCTTCAGCTGCTTGCATCGGTACAGAGAGTCTCCGTACTTTAGCAGACGGACGTAGTCTTTAGCTACGCTGTGGATAAAATATTACACAGTTATTCATATGCAGCTGAAAATGGTCAAAACATACATGCAAATAAGCACCATGATTTTTTTAATAAGATATAGGTACTAAAAATTATAGAATAGGTACATATCCAATTATTATGCACAATCGATACACTTTGGGTAAATTATTAATTCCGGTCTCTAGTCATTAATTTATACATTATATTAAACCTGTACTTTTCCAAAAAGACAGGCAGAGATGTGCGCCACGCTGTACCTACGCCTACTGTAATATAACCCATTAGGCCCCTACAAACAGGCGCGACACGCGACGAGAATCGCGCGGGACACAAAGGCACCGCTCGTCGCGCGACACGCGGTGCCTTTGATCGTTTGTGTCGCGCCTGTTTGATGAAGCCTTTATAATAATAAGATACTGGGGTATTATTGTCCCACTGTAAAGCGAATGCCTCTTCTCATGCAGAGAAGGCGTGAGCATTGATCACCACGCTTGCTCAAGGCGGATTGGCGGTTCCTGTCTTATATTGCACCGGCCTCATACATAACGCGAAGCGGTTGAGGTAGTGCTTTACTCTCGACTCGTCAAGGTGAAGCCATTTTGTGATCTACAAATACCTCTATCACAACTATTTTGCACTTATACAATAATATGAGTAGATGTACATCGAGAAAACACTAATATTAAACCATCTTATACCTACTTTCTAAAAATCATTCTATGTTGCTACTTTAAAAAAAAAAACGATTCGAAAAAAAAAATTAAGTGGACGTCCTCGTACGTGCTACGTGCTACGTGTCTACGGGTTACGTGTCTGTACGCTGATTTTGTGTGTCAATTGATATATCGAGGCCGGACAATTTTTTATTAGTTCCAGAATTCGGTGAACTGGTGCCGTATTTCATATCAGTAGCCTAGTTTACGTAGGGTTATTTTAAAATATATATTTTTTTTAATCACTATTTTACACACGTGCAAAAATATAAGAACTTTTCTTGCATACATGTTTTTTTTTATATTACAAATCAATTATACGATTTATTATTTTTTGAGGCGTGCACTTTTGGACTTTCCAAACTTTTAACTAGTCTACCCGCGACTGAGTCCGCGTGTTTTTTTTTTTGTTTAAACATAAAATATATCCTGACACTCGGCAATACTGCAGCTCCAGGATGCTAATGGGGCTGCCACCGTGTTGCAGTGGCTCTGGAATGTTTGCAGAGGCCCACGTAGTCAGCTTCACTGCAGTCATGCGCAAGATTCACTGTACTTACATAATTATGGTTTTCATTTATTTAATTTCGTTTTTTTTTACTATTTGTTATTGCTTTATTTTTTGTAATCCCCTAGTGGGATTTATAGATATCCGTAGTTGTGTCCGTGATATCACAGCGGGCCCTATCAGAATACCAGCGCTGGAGCGCCAGCTGTGGTATATTTATTTTTAAATATTGCAGCATTATGCTGAGATAGGAGCGTTTTTGGTCTCGCACGGGTCTTTACTGTTGTGTATAATGTTAATTTTAATGTTTTAAAGGCTCCTTTATTTTTTTACTGTTGGTATTGCCGGTGTGTGTCCCAAATAAAATATTTTTCTATATTTCTTTCTTTCAAGCGTTGCACCTCCGTCCTATCGCGCATGCGTGCTAGTACCGACAGCATCCGGTGGATATTGTCGGACCGGTGCGGTGGGATTCTCCAAAGCTCGAGCGCTGGATACGACTGCACGCAGTCAAGTAAACACGCGCACGGGTATCAGAGTTTCCGATAGTGTTCTGTTTGTGTTTACTTTTTAAAGTGTCTTGTCATGTCATTAGTTCATTACTAACACTCGTTTCTCATAAGTATTTTTGTGTTACTAACAACTATATGGATATTTTGAAAATCCGAAATAAATTAATATAATGTTAATAATAATTAGTGACAGAACTTTCGGAACCGGATCAGTAGTTCCGTAGATACAAGTTACAACCCTACATACAAACTCAAAAGTCACGTTGGTACATAACTCGTTAAAGGATTAATCTTATAAAATAATTTGAAATAAGATGAAATGATTTTATAAATGTGAAATTGTAAGTTTCTTTAATCAATCATGTCTCAACAATTGAACGGATTTGGATCACACTGGCAAACCTGGATTCGGACATAGGTTAATTTTGTCCTGGGCAACCCTGTGGGTTTTTTTAACGAAACTATGTTATTTTCAGACCTACATGCGGAAGTCGAAAAGCTGATAGTAGAATTTATAGTTTGTATTTGCCATGGGTAATGCGCGTCAGAGCACTGACTCTGCGCGCGACCTTATGACAAACTATTAATGTAGGCCGCGATATGACTGATGAACAGTATTTAGTATTGTACTCAGCTTCGAACGGGCCAAAATATACACATATTCAAAACGAATTTACAGAAATAGCTTGGGGGCCACCCATAAATAAAGAAAAAAGAAAGAATGCAAAACATCTTTTTGGGACACGCACAGGCAACATTAAAAAAAAACAAAAATAAAGGAGCATTTAAAACTAACAAAATTAACAAGAATAATAAAATAAAAGATCGGTGCGAGGCCAAAAAGGCTCCTATCTCAGCATAATGCTGCAATATTGAAAAAATAAATACCGCAGCGCTGGTATTCTGATAGGGTCTGAAATACGTCACACGTTCAGGGGGAGGGTCTTGAATTGTTGAACCCTCCCTCCGACGAGACATAAGATTTGTGACGTACCCCCCCCCCTTTATCATTTTTTCAGACTTTTTTTTCTTTTTGCGCGGCTCCTAACGATCTTGGCGTCATGTCCAATAGTCTATAGCCTTCCTCAAGAATTGGGCATTCAAATGCAAAAATAATTTTTCAAACCCGACGGGTACTTCCAGAGATTACCTCCTACATACAAACTTACAAACAAATTTTAGCTCTTTATAATAATATTATAAGTATTACCAACACTTTTATATTACTTTTGATTTTAATTTTTTTAACCCTGTATTGTGAATTTAAGTATGTTTAATTTTATTATGTTTATGAAATTAAAGAACATTGCGATTTCACTTAGGAAATTCTTTTAAGTACAATTTCGTTTTATGTACTACTTAAGTTATTTATTTTAGTTAGAATAGTTTTATTGTGGCACATATTTTAATATTTGGTTACTAACATAAGTTTGGATCACCGTGTCTGAATTAAATAAATAATTTAATTTAATTTAAAATTGTGAAATCTGTGACTTCACACCAGAGAAGGGGATCACACAAACATGATCACTTGTGACAAGGATGGAGGCTCCATAAATCATGAAATTCGTATGATGTATGATGCATGGGCTTTTACTACTACTAAACAAAAATGAGTTCTCTCTACACAATGTGCTAGTGTTTTTTATAGGATTAAGAGCCAATTTAAAGATTTCTATAATATGTTTTTTCTAACTTACGTGTCAATAAGATGTCTGGCTGTGTTCAGTTGCCCGAGACCGAGCTTGTAATGGTCCTTGTCATACAGCACATTCATAAGATCTGCGTAGAACGGGTGCACATCATCTAGTTTGGGGAATTCCTGTTCAATAGTAACAATACTTAAGTTTTTCAATATTAACTAAAGGCAATGGGGATACTGCATTTGTTTCTTTCCGTCTTTAGGAGGGTCTTTAAACAGGACATGAAAAAAAAACATAAAAAAACTAGTTTTTTTTTAACCATTGCTGTCACATTCTGGGTCAAGGCTTAAACTATAAAAAGAACTACCTACTACTAAACGAAAAGGAATAAACTATCTGTCAAGTTCAGCATTTTTTTGTAACCAATTGTGCATTATTATTACAATGATTTAAATGTTTTGTGCAAGTCCTTAGCTTTTGATTTTAGAATTACTTAAAGCTGATTTGGCTAGCTGCTTAAGTTATTCATTGATAGTTTTACTTGTAAATAGATAATTATTTACATGTGACCTTAAGACGTAACTCTGCACTTTAGATTGTTGTCAATTCACATGATTATGGATGTCTCATTGAGAAGTTCTTTTGTAAAGATTACAATAAATTATTATCAATATTAGTGTCACAAAATTTTAGAGATTGTACAAAAAAGTTTAACATTATAATGCGCAACAGATGAAATCTCTACAAAATAAATCAAAAAGTACTCAATTAGAAACTGAAGGTATAGGTAACTAACTAATACTAAAACTTATTTAAAAATAGCAATAGCAATTATAACTATTTACCTGAATAATTCTAGAGAGACGATCGTGGAAGTTCTGTTGAGTAAATTTCACTTTTCTCATATAAAAGCCACGAATCCTCGATATTTTGTAATGTTTGTGTACCACTGTGGGGGTTTTCCTCTGTGTTTTAGACAATATTATGTCTATAAAGTCCTGAAATAAAAAAAATTGTGCGTTATATGTGAGGTTAGAACACATGATAGAAAATATCGTAAACATTGAATCCAGCAATTTACTTTCGATTATTTACCTTTGCCGTAGGGACTACAGCGATCTTCTTGAAGTTGTACAAACTCATTTTTGTTTATTTTATAACACTTATAAATAAAAAGGAGCTCAGCATGAGCTCAACACGTAAACACGTGTTTTTAAAAGAAAAATTAATTTTGAAGGAAATGTCAAAGTCAAAAAGCAAACGTTTTGTTGCTTCCTGTGAATATTAAAACCGAGACAATTTATTTTTTATTTTTTTGATTAAAAATAAACATTTTGTTTGATAATAAGTTTATATAAAACTCCTGACTTTCATAAGTTAAAATATCGTTCACACAGTCACACCACGTTTCCACACACTTGACTCATCATTTATTTTTTACTAAGTATGTTACAAAACGTATATAAAGTTGCCAGGCCAAATTAATATGTGATGTAATTATTTTGTTGAGTTCCACGAATCGGATTTAGAAAAAAAGTAACTCTTTCTCGTCTGGGTTATAAAGTATTCCTATAATGTTTGATTTTACACTTTTCTCGATTCTTCCTTTTGTGTAGGATGCCCGTCAATGGCGATTATTTCAAACCAATGATTAAAATAAAAATATTGTAGTAAAATATTTTTTTATATGGTATTAAAGAGTATTAAGTTTGAGAAACGTCAAACTTCAAAGTTCCGATAGCAAGCAAATGGCAGAGAGGTTATGCTGGATTTGTAATAGAAAATAACGCCGAATTTTCTGCTGGAACTATAACAATAACAAGGAATCGGCAGCTACTATTTTTTTAAATTCCAAAGTATACAAGCCTCAACAATACTCTGACCAACTTATTGTAAGTAAAATATTGCATCACTTCATTTGTTTTTCTCAAACCGTTTAAAAATTATTTATCTTGTACGATTTCTGACTTAAAATAACCGTTTACTGCATCGTTCTTGCCCTATATCTGCGTTTAGCCAAATGTCTGATAGTCCCCTAGTTAATAGTTATTTAGTATTCCTACTTTTTTGTGAGGGTAGATATTAGTTATGATTATTTAGTGTTCCAACTTTTTTGTGAGGGTTCCTACACATGAGCGCTTTTTCAATTGTACGCAACTTCTTTACCGATAGGGTAATAACATTCACTCCAAAACTTAGCCAAAATTTTCATTAATTAATTTATTTAATAAATTCTTTATAAAAATAGTGAGTGGTGTATGTGCATTGCAGGATAATTTTGGAAGAAAAGCACCAAAACAAAAATGTATTCAAGACTATGCAACTTCCGGTCCAGTGTGAAACATCGGCTGATATCATGCAGCAATATGTACAGCAGCAGCATTCTTAAAAAGAAAGAACCAACTGCAAAAGCCCTGCAGCTAGGAAAAACTGTTCACGGCTTCCTCGTGACCCAAGTAGAACCTATCAAAGAATATAATATGATAGCTTACCATCTAGTACATGAAAAGACTAAAACAGAGTACCTGCATTTAGAAAGAGATGATTCCAATAATGTATTTTCAGTAGGTTTTCGTACAACACCATTAGATTCTATGGGAACACCTCACATCTTAGAACACACAGTTCTTTGTGGCTCTGAGAAGTATCCAGTCAGAGATCCATTCTTCAAAATGTTGAACCGATCACTGGCAACATTTATGAATGCATTAACAGGCCCCGACTACACATTCTATCCGTTCTCATCACAAAACGAGACTGATTACAGGAATCTGCAAAAGGTCTATCTAGATGCAGTATTTAAACCTAATCTATCTAGATTAGACTTCTTACAAGAAGGCTGGAGGCTAGAACATACAAATTTAGAAGACAAATCCTCTGATCTGACATTTAAAGGTGTTGTATACAATGAAATGAAAGGGGCTTTCTCAGAAACAAGTTCATTGTTTGGACAAAAGTTCATTAACACTATCTTACCACAGGGAACATATGGCTATGTATCTGGTGGTGATCCAATAATCATTCCACAACTTTCTCATGAGCATTTAAAGAATTTCCATTCAACTTATTATCACCCAAGTAATGCAAGAATTTATTCCTATGGCAACTTTCCTTTGGAAGCTAACCTGAAATTTATAAACGAGGCTTATTTGAGTCAATGTGCGTTTTTGGACCCAAAGCACTCAATTGTTAACAGTCAGCCACGTTGGAATGAACCGAAAAGAAGGGAGATAACATGCAGACTTGATCAATATGGAGTTCCAATTGAAAAACAAAACCAAATTGCTATAGGATATGTTATGGCTGACATTACAAGCACTTATGAGACCTTTATGATGATGGCATTGAGTGAACTCATGGTTATAGGCCCAAACTCAGCTTTCTACAAAAGTTTAATTGAAAGAAGCATTTCGGGAGGCTATAATTCACTCACTGGATATGACAACCAAATTAGGGACACATTATTTGTTGTAGGATTAAAAGATATTGAGAAATCAAAGTTTGAGTTGGTAGAATCTATCGTCGACCAGACACTCAATGACATTTTTGTCAATGGTTTTGAAAAAGACCACATTCAGAGTGTTCTGCATGGGTTTGAGTTATCAATCAAACATCAATCGCCGAAGTTCGGTCTCAATCTACTCTTCAATCTTATGCCCCTGTGGAACCACAATGGCCCAATAATAAGTGCTTTGAAAGTAAATGAATTGTTGGATCAACTAAAAACGAACTTGATGGAACCTAAATATGTGAAAGATGTTATTGAGAAATACTTCATTCTTAACAAACACAAATTAATCATGACTATGGTACCGGATGATAAGTTCGACGATAAATTTAACGAAGAGGAAGCAACATTATTAAAATTCAAAGTGAATAATCTGTCACAAAGTCAGAAGGAGAAGATATACAAGGAAGGATTAGAACTTTCTAAAACACAGAAGAAAGTAGAGAACTTAGATATTCTACCTTGTCTAAAGCTTGATGAGATCACTCTTAACAAGACGGCACCTCCCTTGAAGCATACCGTTGCAGATATCATTCCCTTACAGATGTGCGAGGCCAACACAAATGGAGTCACGTATTTCAAAGGAGTTGTTGGAACTGAATGTCTAAAAGACCACGAAAGGCAACTGCTGCCATTCTTTGATTATGTAATCAACAAGTTTGACACAAAAAATTACAATTATCGAGACTTTGACAAGTATGTGAGTAAATCCACATCTGGTTTGGGTTTTCTCAGCCATATCACGGAACATATTGATCAACCTGGCCAATACGAACAAGGAATATTGATTAGCAGTCACTGTTTAGATGAAAACCTTCCAAAGATGATGGACATCTGGAGTGAAATCTTCAAAAAGCCAAACTTTAGTAACAGTGAAAGAATGCAAATGCTCTTTACTAACTATTGCTCCTCTTTAAGTAATGGTATAGTAGACAGTGGGCACACCTACGCTATGCAGGCAGCTCGAGCCTTAATAACCTCGGTAGACGAATGCAAAGAGAATCTAATGGGACTTCAACACATAATGAATATGCAAGAAATTCAGAAAAATAAAAAAATTGAAGACGTCCAAGCTGTCATTGACATAATTGGAAGCAAAGTTTTGAAAGGAAACAACTTAAGAACAGCTTTCCATCACTGTAACACCAACACGCAGATTCAAGAGAATGTAGACAAGTTTTGTAAAGAACTGTGTAAGGAGGTGGACCAGAAAGAAGAGAATAGAATTAACTGGACAGAAGCCAAGAATATATCTGAAGGAAACCGTGGCGTGCATATTGTTATGAACATCCCGGTCAACTTCTGCGCTAAAGTGCTTCCCACTGTCCCGTACACCGACCCTGATTATCCTAAATTACGAGTGCTCTCAAGGTTCCTATCTTCAAAGTATTTGCACCCGGTTGTCAGGGAGCAAAATGGGGCGTACGGCGGTGGCGCTTTGCTAACCTTAGATGGAGTCTTCAACTATTATTCTTACAGGGACCCGAATTCCACGGTCACCTTGAACGTATTCGATGAAACAGCTGAATGGATGTCAGGAAACACGAAACTGCTTGATGATCAAAATCTATTCGAGGCAAAACTGTCTATATTACAGCAGATGGATCAGCCCGTCGCCGAATACATGAAAGGAATCGACCTATTTTTGTATGGTTTGTCGTACGATATTTGGAAGACACAGAGGGAAAGGGTTCTGGCTGTGAAAAAAGAGGATCTGATTGAAGTGTGTGAGAAATATTTGAGAAGTGACAGATTTAGTGGAAAATCCGTCATAGGAGTAGGATCGGAAGATCTTAAAGCAGGAAATCATGTTTGGGAAACCATAAGTGGACCGCAACAATAAATCGAGGCAATGTTTTTGCTGCTTAGACTTTATCAAGTGACATTGTAGGTAGTTCGTTATTCGTTCGTTTTTGAGGTACTTATGATCTTTGATTAATTTGAAAATGCTAAATCTTAACATTCAAATTAGCTATGAGGTTATACTACGGCTTGATGTCGACTTTGGCTTGAATAAGTAAGTGCGCTTCTTAGGAGTTTTTCTGTGAAGCAGCATTTGATGAGTCTATTGCCTACACGTGTTGATTACCTACGCAGAGCAGTGATTATCCTGAAAAACTATAAATTAAAATAGGTATAATGTGGCCTTTATATCTAAATGGGTAAGAATCACTTATCTCTGATGCTCAAGTAAGTAATTATTTACTTCTATCTTGTATAATTGTTATGATTTGATTTTGGTCATTGTAAAATGGAGACATTTATAGAATATAATGTCTTACTTGTCAGAGAATCTTAATTGTTTATTTATTACCGAGTATTTGATGTTGAGACTGCTGTTAATAAATATTATTTTTAAATTCAAACTGTATTCATTATTTTTTTTATACACCGTTCATTGTCGTCATATTTTTTACCTCTTGTCGCTTTGCGTAGCATGATCAGGCTTACTTCCCACTGCTGGGACACAGGCCTCCTCTCTGTGAGGGAGTGGGCCGTATCCACCACGCGAGCCCAGTGCGGTTTGGATGTGTCACGTCTTCTAAGTTTTAGTTTTAGTTTTAGGACATGCCCGTTTCCTGACGATGTTTTCCTTCACGGTTTTGAGAGCAGTGGTGATGAAATAAATTACACGAAGTAGGTACAGCGCCCGCCTGGGTTCGAACCCAAGACCTACAACTCATTATCACTAGGCCACCACTACTCTGAGCTTTGCGTAAATTGTAGTACTTAGTTAAATACGGCGCCACTGGCAACTGGTTTGATCCAAAGCAGTTATCTAAACATTCCTAGGGATAAGGAGGAGATGGCTAATTGTACTAAAACTCTTAATCGTAGATAAATGATTGATTGATGCTGCAGGTAAGCACTCCGCGTTATGTAAATAATCGAAAGGCGTGGACGCTCCACAAAAAGTAGAACGAAGAACTCGTAAAGTTAGCCTGAAAAAGTTAAGTGTTCATGGTTCTTCCAAGTCCCAATAGATGATAAACGGAAACTAGTCGTATGATAGATCATAGTGAAAATAATGTACGGTCAAACGGGGTGAATAGGAATGCAGGGGTTAATAGAGACTAAACTTTACAAGGGATTTTAACCTTGAAATAATATAGTTTATTGCCAAAAAGGACTCTTAATGAGTTTACTGTAATATAATTAACGATAAAGTGCCCTTGTTGGCATCAAACTATATTATTTCAATGTTAAAATCCTTTCTAAAGTTTCGTCTCTATTCACCCCTGCATCCCTATTCACCCCGTTTGACGGTACCTATATCGCAGTTTCGTTATTGTCAGCAGACAAGAGTGTGCTATTTGTGGTGATAATTATTGTTATAATACCAGCGCCAGTAGGTATACAGTTTGTCAACGTATAAAACCCACCTATCTTTCAGTTATCCGGTTAACTGGCCTAAGGTTATTTTATGCTTGTGCTTTTTATTGAATTGAAAAAGACGCTCGTGTGTAGCAACAGCAAGCCTGCATAGCTATTCACAACCATTCGACAGGCTATCGTGTCGGCACAGCAAATAGCGGTCGTCTATTTGATTTAAACTGACAACATTCTGGGATTTCGATTTGTAAACAGCTTTTAGAGGACTCCTTCGGTCCTATTGATTGATTGATGTTCGATTCGGCACGGAAACGTATCGAACGGCTGTGAATATCTAAGCTGTACAGATTGCCAACTATATGAGGGACCTTAGACGATCAATATGGCGTCAATTCAAACTGATTAGGACAAATTAAAGTGTGGATATCTTGCATCAATCTGACCAAAATCGCGAATAGAACTGATGCCAGATTGGCCGTCGTATAGCAGATAGGTAAATAGAAAAACCATTTATATAAACAGCCCAACACACAAAAGCAAAGAAATTGCACAACACAAAAAGCACAAAATTAAATGATTATCGACGACGTACCGATAGTATTTAACATAAAGTGTATCTGAAATCAAATTGTACGTGGTTAGTCTAGCAGTTATTTTATTTTTTAAGGGCAGCGTCCTCTCCTGAGACAGCCCCGGGCAAGGTCCTCATACCCTTGCATGAATGCAATGAGCATCTGCTGCTGCTCCAATGACACTGATTTCTGCAAATATGCACTTTCAATTTCGCTTCATAACATGAAAATGAGCAAATAGCATGAAACAGATTGTAATTGTTATATCCGAGATATTAACGTTCAAAGTTGATCATGTGACATCCATATTTTTTTAACATTCGTAGATTTTGTTGCATAGATGTTTGAAATAATCACTGAATGTAATGAAATAATCATTTCAATAATGATATTAAGCTAAAATATTAGTTACTGTGGTAGATTCTTCTTTTATGGCTACGAAGATATCTGGCCTAAGCAAAACGTTTTTTTCTTGTGAATTATCGTATCTAATAGAATAAAAGAAGAGAGCCTAGTCGCTATTTGTTAGTTTCTGTTCAGCTAAAAATTTTATTTCTGTGGTAGGCATTCTTCTGTTATGACAAGTTAAAAGCCTGCTAACATTCCTTTACAAATAAATTTATTAAATAATAATAATATTACATTTATTTATTCAGGATACTTTGATCCATACATGAGACATACAACTAGTACAAAATAGTAAGCAGGGGCTTGGTCCGCAGCACTAACATCCATGTCAGGGGACAATCGTGCCTAGCAGCAATGGCACTCAAGATGCTGTGGCGATTTCCACGCAACCGGCTAATGAATGACGCTGTCTTTTTGCGCCATAAAGCTGCAAGGCCATCTGTGTGTGCATCAGCAAACATTGCTGATGCGCTACAGAAACGTGGAAGCCCCAACAGCGCCCTGAACGCATTATTAAATTGGACGCGCAGAGCATTGTACGCTCGTTGCGTGTACTTAGCCCACAGACTCCCCGTGTACAGTGAGGTGCAATACGCATCAAATAAGGCAATCTTGACTGGGTCTGTACACCGGGAGAATCTGCGCGCCATTATATTCGACCGAACTGACAACGCTCTGCGTTCCCTCTCCATATCAAAATCATCTTTTAAATCACATTGAGTTATAATGTACTACGTAGTACATTATAACTCAATGTTAAATCATCGATCACCCAGTGCCCTAATTACTTAAACTTGTATAAGTACTCTGTTTAAAGACTCAAAAATTTTTCAAAAACCAGCCGGTCGATTCTGTAACAATCTCACCGTGATAACTTAGGTGAAGTGAGCTATCATTCCATCTGATGCTAGGGATTGACACTATCGACAACTCACTTCACCTAAGTTTTCACGTTGAGATTGTTACAGAATAGCTCTGCCGGTGTCACTGCCTGACTGACGGCCGTTGCGGCAGAAGAGTTTTTGAGTTCACAAAATTGACAAGAAAACACGTTAGACTTAGGCCAGATATCTTTGTAGCCATGACAAAAGGATGTCTACCACAGTAATTAATATATATATATTTTTTTTCTTTATTTTTATTTAGGGGATTTTTTCATAAAAGAATATGTCACCCCCATTATTGAAAACAAAAAAATCACTTAATATTTAACTTAAATAAACCTACAAAAACTAAGAAACAAGAAAACACTACTCTGACCTTAACTTTAAACCCACCATCACCATCCTAATCAGCACTTTGGCTGCATCAGACAATGGTGAAGCCAAAATACTATTAAAGAAACCTACATTGTAGTACCTATTATTAAACATAGATCGCCTTCGACGCTCAAGCCGACCACACTCCGCTAAAATGTGATGCGCGTCCTCCAAAATTCCACACACTGTACAATTAGGTGATTCTACTTTGCGCATCATGTAAGCAAAACTATTGAGCGGAATATGACCAGATCGGAGCCTCAAAGCCGTCACCAGTACTTGCCTGTGTATCCCACCCACATCGAACCACAAAGAACGACAAAGAGAGGGCTGAATAGTCCTGTACCAAATACCCTTCGTCAAGGACCTTTTATCGAAATATTCTGACCAGGACTCAAGATACGAATTTCTTACTATAGGAATTAGTTCGGTATGAAAAGGTAAACAGGAATATTCATAACCATCGGATGCTGCTTCGAGTAATTAATATGTTAGCTTAATATAATTACGGAAAACGGCGAAGGAAAACGAGAGGAAACCCGTGCCTGTGAGATATTAATTCTCGACGGCATGTGAAGCCAAGTCCAGAGTCTTAAAATTATTATTTCATTACATTCAGAGTGATTATTTCAAACATCTATACAACAAAATCTACGAAAGTTCAAGAAATATGGATGTCACGTGATCAATTTTGAACGTTAATATCTCAGAAACATGACACTTTATGGGCTTTGGTCTCACTATGGAGGGTAGAGACAATGAGATCGATCTCTGTGTATGAAAAATGTCCGTAAAAATGTGCTACATAAGGGTGGCGCTACAGTAGCCACCGGATAAGTTTTAAAGCAAAAATTTTAGGTTATGTTTACAAAATATTGTTGGACTACGTTAATTGTTGAGGTATGGTATACTGGATTATCACTAACTACTATAGTCGCTACAAATATAAAATGTTCTGACTCGGCATACTTCAATCCGTTAATTTTCTAACTCGGCATACTTCAGTCCGATAACAACTGCTACATTCATACCACTTTGCCTAAGCTAGCGCCATTTTGGAGGGTTTTTGAACTATTATTTACTGTTTAAGTTGGACACTTTTTCATCTTTCTCCCCATATGAGATAGTTCTCCTTGTCTACCCTCCATAGGTCTCACGATGTTTTCGGTTTGCATTGATGTCAGCGATCGATTTATGATACAGGCGTGGCCGCCATTTTGAAAAAAATCTAAATGGCGGACAGTAGGTATGCCAGGCTCTATAGAAAAATCTTCTGTCCCCTTTGCAGAACTCCAGCCGTCTAGCATAATCACTCTCTTGGAGACCTGTAACAATTACTCACTTCACATTCACTCGAGGCTCTTGAAAATGAAAATCTCCGGTCTCCCACAGACGTCGATAGGTTGATGAAATGGTCTCGTGGTGTGGTAAAAGTCGATCAAGATAGCGCTCCTGATAGATTCCTCGCCCTCTTGCAATTAGCTGCCATAAGCCAGCAACATATCAGCATACACTTCGTTACTGAAGTTAGGCATTGTAACGACAATAGCCAAGGCGAACACACACACACACACATACACTTCCAATAGCAGAGATAGTCAAATCTCTACGGAACCTGGTCACGTCACCAACTTCTAAGTTTCAACCCAATGATAGACTAGGACAAGAGTGATTTTAGATGTGTATGAAAGAGACACACTTTTACCTGCTTACTTTGACTGCAATGTTTAAACTGGTTAAATTTTTGGGGTGCGTGATCGGCCGCCCCGGCAAACTATAGTATAGTTAAAATCTCGCTGCAGACTCGGTCATAAATCATTCGAGTGTTTCGCTCTCTTTCCCACTCACGGGCCTTATGGGCAGGCCACGCCCACACGTAGTCCTGTGTATTACTGCAGTCGATGAGTGATATCGATAGTTTTTAGTGTCCGACCGAAGGTGCAATTCTGGCCGAAGCCGAAGCCGAAGCCGATTAATCGGTATTCACCAAAACCTTCGGCCGAAGCCGAAGCCGAAGCCGAAGGTGTCATTGACCTTGAGAAATACGATAGTTACTTTGATCTCAGAATATACTAGATACATATTGTGAGAGCTTTAGAGATTTAGCCCAATAACGAGCCGAGTGACCAACATATACAAGTAGGTAATAAAATATTGTCTAAAATAAAAGTTTCAAATATACAATCAGTTCAGTATCAGTTGTTGTTGACCTAGTATAGTGCACGGACGTACGATCGCGCGCGCGAGCTCTTTCGCGAGAGTTTTCTGCTGACGGATCACAACAACGTCGCGTCGCGGCGTACCTACGTCAATATATCGGGGTCAGTGTCATGACCTAGTTACAAGTGCGGAAATCATGAAGTGTTTACAATAACTTATTGTATAGGTGTTAAACTCGCCTTACAACTTAATAATGGCTACAAAAAAGTCTATTACTATTAAAACTGAACTAGAAAGGCAGTTATATGACTGTTATCTCCAAGAGAAAACAGATAGAGAAAACCTGCAAGTCATGGTACGTAAATTGAATGTACAAATTGATGCCCTGCAGGAACAAGTTCAGACACTTCAAGGAGAATTGAACTGCATCAAAGAAACAAAAGGGACTACAGAACCTGCTCAGACTACAAAAAACGACGTGGAATACTGTACAGACGAGGATGACCTTGCTAAAGAGACTGAGTGGATTAGGGCCAAGAGCAGGAAGAAAAGGAAGCTTAACACCTCCCTCTCTCCAAAACAACAACCCGGAAGCGCCCAACAAGACAATCATCAAAAAAATGAGAAAGTGACTTCGGTCAAAAAAGTGCCCTTACCACCGCCAATCATAATAGACGGAATCAAGAACTATCAAACGTTCTACGATTCGTTAATTGAAAGCCAACCAGCGGAATCATTTACAGCAAAAATGATGAATGGGGATTGTGTGAAGGTTAACGCCAAATCAGAAGACTCATATAGAGTAATTGCCAGGTTCTTGTCTGAAAAAGACTACCACTGGCACTCATACGAAAACAAGCAGGCTAGACCAATTAGAGTTGTGGTAAAGAAACTACACTCTTCTTGCCAACCAGATCGAATTAAGGAAGATTTAACAACCCAAGGCCTAAAAATAGAAAAGGTAGATAGTAAATTGAGCTGGAAGACCAAAGAACCACTCAACATGTTCGTTTTATCATTTTATAACGATGAAGATGTCAACAAAATCTACGGCATTAAGTACATATTAGGGTGTAAAATTGAAATACATCCACTCAAAAATCCAGCACTCATTCCCCAATGCAAGAGATGCCAAGCTTATGGGCATACACATAAATATTGTCAAAAAGAGCCAAGGTGTGTGAAATGCACTGGCAAGCATCTTACAGCCAATTGTACCAAATCTCCGCAAGAGAAACCAAAATGTATCCACTGCGGCCTACCTCACCCTGCCAATTATAGAGGGTGTGAAGTAGCCAAACAGATGCAAATCATGAAAAATAAAGTTTTAAAAAAGAAACCTACGGTGCCTAATACCCAACAGTTTCCTCCTATAACACACCCTGGTAAACAGGCGCAGAAAGCAAGTGTCCAGTCAACTGCAAAACAACCAGCCATGCAAGTAACCAACATTGGTACTTACGCACAAGCTGCAAAACAAGGATCTCAACCTCTGAACTTAGAGGATAAGATTAACCAGATCTTGAAGTGCATTACCTCATTTGATAAGAGATTAGAGAAGCTAGAATCCAGCACTAAAACAGCTGTCTTGAATAATCAAAAATGAATAACACACTCAAAATAATGGCGTGGAACTCCAATGGACTCCTCAAACATCAGCATGAGTTGCAGGCGGTCCTAGATACAGAAAATATAGACGTGTGTTTAATCTCCGAAACGCATTTCACAAAGCAATCTTTTATCAAATTTAGAGGATACATGATATATAATTCCCTCCACCCTAGCAACTCTGCCAGGGGGGGTAGTGCGGTTATAATTAAAGAAAACATTAGTCACTACGTGCAGTGTAAATATGAAGAAGAAGACATTCAAGCAGTGGCAGTATCTGCTAAAACTAAGTTTTGTCAAGTGTCCATTGCAGCCATATACTCGCCTCCTAGGCACATGATAAGAAAAGAGCGATACTTACATCTTTTTGAATTATTAGGCCAGCGATTTATCCTAGGCGGCGATTTTAATGCTAAGCATACGCATTGGGGTTCAAGACTTACTACAACTAAAGGAAGACAGCTCTTAAGTGCAGTTAAAGAAACACATTGTGAAGTAATGAGTACAGGCAAACCTACATACTGGCCCACTGACCACCAGAAAATACCGGATCTTATAGATTTTTTCATCTGCAAAAATATATCCACCAATTACATCAGTTTGGAGGAAAGTTTTACTATGAACTCTGACCATTTTCCGATTATACTAATGCTAAGTCAAAAAATCCTATTAAAAGAAAGCCACTTAACCTTGGTTAATAAGTCCACAGATTGGGACAGTTTTGCTCTTGATCTAGATAATATTATCGACCTTAAAACTCCGATAAAATCGCAAGATCAGCTTGACTCAGAAGTAAACAAATTTATTATTAATATTCAACAATGTGCGTGGAGCAATACACCTCAGCTAAAACGCAAATATAAGGGATTTATCCATCCTAAAGAAATTGTGGATTTACTATCAGAGAAAAGAAAACAAAGGAAGTTGTGGCAGCAAACAAGGTTCCCGCGTCATAAAACAACACTAAATAACCTAACTAAACGACTAAAGAGAAAAATTCTACAATTTGAGGATGAATCTCTGAATACCAACCTTCTTCAGCTTACCAATGACAAATCAACGGATTACTCACTTTGGAAAGCAACGAGAAATCTAAAAAGGCAGATTATACAAATACCGCCCATCAGAGATAGCAACGGAAAATGGGCAATAAGCAATGACCAAAAGGCGTTCCGATTTGCTCAACATTTAGAAGAAACCTTTCAACCCAACGAAAGCTCTGTAGAAATACATGAGAGTGTAAATTTATCTCAAAACCAAAGAATCAAGCTTGTGACTCCTAAGGAAGTAATGAGAGAAATTCAAAACAACATTAGCTCAAAAAAGTCTCCCGGTTACGACCTCATCACAGGGGAAATTCTAAAACGCCTCCCACGCAAAGCCATAGTAAAGCTGACCAAACTAATAAATGCTTCATTTATCTTAAAATATGTACCTGAACCATGGAAGGTTGCTGAAGTCATTATGATTGCGAAGCCTGGGAAACCTCCCCACGAAGCATCATCATACAGACCCATTTCTCTGTTACCCGTACTATCAAAGTTATTTGAAAAACTGTTATTAAAACGGATAAAACCAGTAATAGAAGATAAAAACCTAGTTCCAGATCACCAGTTTGGCTTCAGAGAAAAACACTCAACGTTAGACCAGGTACATAGAATAACTAATGTTATTGAAAAAACGCTAGAAAATAAAGAAGTCTGTGCTACCGTGTTCTTAGACGTCGCGCAAGCTTTTGACAAAGTTTGGCATGAGGGTCTCATATATAAGCTCAGACGCATGCTACCAGAATTTGTAGATATCCTAGAGTCGTATTTAACTAAAAGAATGTTTAGAATACGCCAAGAGGACGCATATTCCGAGCTAAAAACCATAAAAGCTGGGGTGCCTCAAGGAAGTGTGCTTGGCCCAATTTTGTACTTGTTATACACTTGTGACATCCCAGAGCTGGAAAACAGCACCATAGCGACCTTTGCAGATGATACTGCTATTATGGCCACCGGATCAAGCCACAGAGAAGCAGTAGAGAAAGTTCAACTAGCTGTGAACAAAGTTTACGACTGGACACAAAAGTGGAAGATCAATCTGAATGAGTCAAAATCAGTTCACATTAACTTCACAAACAAACACAGTGACTACCACCCACTCTACATAAATGGTATGCAAATACCTTATGCTAATACAGCCAAATACCTTGGCATAACTCTCGACGCCAAGCTGCGTTGGAAAGCCCATATCAAAAAGAAAAAACAGGAACTCGATATTCGTTATAAACGTTTGCATTGGTTACTGGGAAGGAAATCCTGTTTATCAATACATAATAAGCTGATAATATACAAGCATATTCTGATGCCAATTTGGACGTATGGTATCCAACTTTGGGGCTGTACTAAGCCAACCAACGTCAAAATAATTCAACAGTTCCAAAATAAAGTACTCAGGGCTGCTGTAAATGCACCCTGGTACATAAGAAACGATGACCTCCACCGTGACCTCGACATGGAATTCGTCACCACCATCATACAAAAATTTGCTGAAGCCCACGAACACAGACTCCATCGACACGTGAATGTTGAGGCAATCCAGCTGTTAGACAACACAGGCATAGTGCGTAGACTAAAGAGAACTAAACCATTTGAATTAGTGTAGTGTAAGTGAATCAATAATAGTAACAATGTTGTGCTATTTATATAACACATGAACAAAGTGTTTTATCAATTTTACCAGACTCTAAGGAAGTGTTACGAACGTGTGTAAAAGTGCATACCTAATTATGGACACTATTCTTAGCATTAACATAATTTATAACGTAGCATAATAAGTTAGATTTAAATTGTTTATTAGTCTTCTTAGGCTAGATTGCAATTAACTAGTAAGAACTTGGTTCTTACTAATAAGGGAAAAAAAAAAAAAAAAAAAATATACAATGTTAAACAATGTAAAACGAATATGAAATATTTAAAAACAAAACACTTATTAGAATTTTAAGACGCGCTCTCAAACTTGTTTTGACTCGTTTAGTTTACTAACTGCGATTCTTTGGTCCGGTGCGGCGGCGCGGCGAAACTCTGCTGATCTGCACACTCTCCGTCTCGCTCTAGCATCGTTCAGTAAATTTCAAATTTTAACAACTAGCAAACCTTCGGCTTCGGCCAAACCTTCGGCAAATTTTTGGCCGAAGCCGAAGATTTGGCCGAAGGTGCTTTTTTGGCCGAAGTTGGCCGAAGCCGAAGCTTCGGTCGGACACTAATAGTTTTATATATTTATAAATGGGTGATAGAAATAAATACACATTTTTTTTATTTTATTACCAATTTTACTACAAAGCATATTAAATATATAAACAAAAGAACGTATATATAAAACTAAAAATAGAAAATTAAAATTCTTCGTCTGAGTCATCATCGATAATGGCCTTGAGCGCGCGCAACTAGCGCACATCCCTACTCCGATTATGATTTATGACCAAGTCTCAGCGAGATTTTAACTATACTATAGTATCTCTAATTTTGACCACATAATGAGCTATATCGATGACGTCATGTAGCATACCGTTGTAAAAGGTATAGACTAGAGAACTACAGTAAAGCTTAGTTCAAGTTCAACATATAGTATTAATAAAATGAATTCAGAAGTTGTATTTTTTTATACATTTACACAGTTTTAAGACTTTGAAATAACATAAATCATTTTCTACAGATTAATTACATGAAATAATGATTTATTTAGAATAACAATACATGCAAGTATTGACGATTTAAAGGCGACATTTCGGGTATCTAATACAAAGAAAAACTTAAAAAAAAAACATATCTCGAATACCGTGACACTTAGGACATGGGGTTTTGGGTGAAACCTCCCAAAAGAGCCACCAATTCACCAAAAAAATCTGTTTATCCGTGCGCCAAACATATAGATGCACTTAATAAAATAACCAATAAAATCAAATTCTACCACAATTATCTATTTACTACCAGTTTGTAGCGTTCCCACTGAACACACCTACAATCGGTTAAAAAAACCCTTCCACACGATTCTGTAAATAGGGTTTTGCCAGTACTTTGGCTCATAAATCAGGTTATCGAACAAGTGTCATTGTCGATCTGGTAGCGAATTGTACCTTTGTGAATAGCTACGCAGCTTAACTACACACAACCGTTCGATTCGCTTCCGTGCCGAATCGAACATCATTCAATGTTATCAAAAGAGCCCTCTAAATGCTGTTCATTAATCTAAAACCCGAAGACTTTGTCAGTTTAATTTAAATCAAATAGACCACCATTCTTCCGACAGCTAACTAGATTATCGACAGCTTTTTTTTTTGAGGGTGAGAAATCATGAAATAACTTCTCCAGCTCTGGGCAGAGCAGGAGGGCGTGTCAGACTCTTACTGACTAAGACCCACCCGTGTTCCTTCAGTTGCCTGTGCCAGGGGCCACGGTATCCCTCTCGGACTTTCCCGCAACCCTAGCAGGCATCGACCCTAGCGGACCCCGTCATTGGTGCTGACATCTCTTTGAGGCGCGCGTGGAACACAACGCGCCGTCGACCTGGGCCTGGTCCTTATCGAACGGTGAGCTGCCCATTGCTCGCCGTTCGTAAGCCCACGCCTACGGTGGCCGGGAATCGCAGGCGATTCCCGACGCCCAGGGCGTCTCCTGCGGCGGCTAGGGGCGTGAGGGCGCGAATTTTGCCTCTCCCTCACGCGTTCCGCCTCCTCCTTCGCGAACTTTACTGCTTCGCAGAAGGAGGTGACGGCTTCCCAAGCCCTCTCGTTCCGTACCATGGCCTGGACCAGGGCCGGACGCGAGTGATCGCCACCGCCAATCGCCTCCACGAGGACACGGCGGTGCTCCGCCCAAGCTGGGCAGACCTCCACCATATGCTACACCGTGTCCTCCGGGCGATCCACACAATGGTGACATCCGGGCGTTTCCTCCCGCCTTATCCGGAACAGGAACTTCCCGAAACAACCGTGTCCGGTGAGGACCTGCGTCAGGCGGAAGGTGAGGACGCCGTGGCGCCTCTCTAGCCACTCCTCAAAGAGGGGACTTATCGCCGCAATTGTGGCGTGCCCAGCGCTGGGTTGCGACAATCGCACTCTCCATGCCGCCCTGAGATCCCGCCGGAGCTCTGTCCGCTGTACCGTGATTTCTCGCGGCAGCGGAGCTACGCCCCGGCGTTTCGCCTCCTCGCGCCACTCCCAAATGCGCGCGAGGACTTTTGCCTCCAGATCCCATGGCGGTAATCCGACAAGGAGGCAAGCTGCCTCACCGGAGACCGTACGGTATCCCCGGACCATCCGGGTGGCCATGACCCTTTGGGGCGCGTTCAACTAGCGGGCAGCTTATCGACAGCTGCCGGGGCAAGGCAATTTAATCATTGAAAATGTGTCATTTTCGATTCGACAATCTGTCGCTGATAAAACATTTTACGCGCGTGGCCAATGACTCAATACAATCCGATCAAAAGCTCGCTGCGTTTATCTAGATTAGCGCAAAATAAAAACTAGACTTGCATCTTTGTTGATCGAAGACTTGACCGAAAAGTGTCGATTTTGTTGATGGTATTATTGATTAATACTACTCTTACATTTGTTTCACCGTCGCTTGTTCCTAAAGGTTCATTAGAAAACCAGCGTCAGACAACATCTATCTGACATTAATGCTGAAATGAACCTTTTCGGCGCAGACGTGAGGCACACACTATTCAACAACAAACAACAATACAACAACAGTCAACAATAGTGTGTGCCTCACGACTGCGCGACAAAAAAGTGAAAATAATGTTTTAACCACTTAAAACATTATTTTCACGTTTTTTAATTTTGTTATTTGTATTTTGTGTTTCACAAACTATGTCCAAATATACCTACGTTATTCTTTCTTTCTTTCAAATTAGGTAAAGATGTCACTACCGCAGAATTTCGACAACCCCGAAGAATATTTCGAAGAATGTCTAAAATTCTTTCAAGAATATCAATACTTATTCAATTACCCCAACACAGATTTACTAATTCACAACATTTTGGACAAAATCACAGTAAAATGTGAAGAAGTTGATGTGTTTGGTAAAGGTTTCGACTTGAGCTCTATAAGTGATGATTTTTTAAGCACTTTCTTCACGAAACTGAAAAAGTTGCAAGTATTTTACGAGGATATTCAAGAAGATGCTTTGGAGAGCAATATGAACGTGCCTGTTAGTCCTAAAAAGAAACATGAGATCTTATATCTGGCTAAAGAAATCAAAGAAGTATGTGAAAATGTTGGCTGTGATGTCATCGTCGACTTTGGATCAGGATTGGTGAGGATCGTCAGATTTTCTTTTCAACGTACTTACCTACATTTACACAGTTTTCCGTGGAGGTGGCAGAAACTACAGAAAGCCATACTAAAGTAGAGGCAAAACACAAATATAATAGTTTGTTGCTAGCCATTCCCATGCAGATCCTTGATTAGTTCCAAAAACAATTACATGGCGCTATTACAATTTCCCAGATATAGCTCGCTTTACGTAGTCCTACCCTACCTATACTCTGTTTTTTTCCCAGATATAGCTCGCTTCACGTAGTCCTACCCTACCTTTACTCTGTTTTTTTCTGTTCCGTGCCTATACTCCATCCATTTATTATAACATTAGAAACATAACGGTTATCGCCCCTTCGTTATTTTGTTATAAACGTACAATAAACGCAGGTATTTCACGATAACTACAAAGCAATGTAATCTATTTACCATTTACATTTTCAAATAACTCTAAAATGCAAATCAAATGTAAAGCAGTGCATTTCTACAATTTTATACACTAACTGTTTTTATTTTGCCGTTATTTTTCAAATGTTATAATAAATGGAGTATGATTAGTCACTCATTCTTTTTTCATGTCTCTTTCCAGGGCTACTTAGATCAACTGTTATTTGAAACAACAAACTACAGAATATTAGGAATTGAATGTAACGAAAGTCATTACGTTAGCGCCAAAATACGACAGCGGAAATATCATGCAAACTCCACAGATAATGTAAAATATTTTAAACATACCGTGACAGAAAATTCCCATGAAAATATCCAAGGATACTTGCACGATAAATTTGGGAATCATAGAGAATTTTGCATAACCGGCCTTCATGCTTGCGCCGATTTGACTATAGACGCGATCAACTTATTTTTAAAGATGGCCAATGCAAAGGTGATGGTACTAATGCCTTGCTGTTATCACAAAATGTTCGGAGATAGTGGAGTTTTTAAGAATTTCCCTTTAAGTGATTGCTTGAAGGGTATTTTTAGAAGGTTTAAGGGGGAAGAGTATATTAGGGTGCCCTTTTTAAGAGTGGCTGCTCAGCCACCGTCTGTTGATGATAAGTTACAAGATTTAGTTTTCAATTTATTGTCAAGAGCTGTGCTGCAAACGTTTGCGCTTCGACGTGAGTATTGTTTTCAGTTCCCAAATAAAGTACAGACGCCAGCACATCAAGCTACTACAATCTGTCAAATTTATTTAATAGATTTTCAACTTTATCGCTAAAGCATTAAGGTTCAAGGTTGATTGGGAAAATTTGACAGTTTCGGGTAGCTTGACCTGCTGGCGTCTGTACAATAAGAAGCTATAAGACTAAAACTATGCATAATGGAATCGGGGATTTCCATAATTTCTCAAAGCCGTGGAAACCTGTTTGGTAAATCAATACGAGAGATTTTCCAAACCTTAGACCATAGATTAAATAATTTATTATTTTATAATATTTATTTATTTAAATGTATACAATTTGTCCTAGAAATCAACGTCAAGCCGTAAACTGGCGATAGGCCAAGTCGTGACAGTTATTAGAAAAATATATAAAAAAATCTTGGGCATGTACTTTTCAAATTTTATGGATTCAAAAATAAATCTCAAAAAGTGACACACTGTGATGATCTTTCAAGTCCTGTGACTACAAATATTAACATTCGTCATTTTTTTTTTCTGTGACGTAACCATGAATAACCCTTCTGTAAATTACAGTTAAAAGTTAAAACATAACTACCTCAGTTTTAAATAAAATGTCAGATTTTTGTCCAACATTGAATTCAAAATTATTACATCACACAACTTTAACTGCGTGTAGTGTAAAAAAATTTACTACACTATTTTGGCAAGTAACTTTAAGAGGGCGCGTTTAGTCTGGATTCGAAAATGGTATGCCACTTACTAATTGCTACTTCTTAATTAAGGAAAAAACGTTTTTTGTTAGTTTTAGGTGCGTTTGAAATAAAATTCAGTTGTTGGATTTCTGTAGTTATAATTTTTATTAAATCAGATTTACCAAGTTTATGTTAAATGTTCGAACTGTTTGCCTTCAGCTGCAATGCAAGCTCTACATCTCTTTTAAAATGATCGCGTAATAAGACGGGCGTATCTTCTCGAGTTGATGTATTCAGCGGCTTCTGCAGTTCTTTGGCGCATCTCGTCAAAATTTTGAATTGGATTAGAGTACACGATATCCTTTATCGTACCCCAGTAAAAGAAATATATGGGGTTTAAATCGGGTGAACGGGCAGGCCACGAAATTATACCACCCCGCCCTATCCACCTATCGGGGTATTCACGATTGAGAAACTCACGTACTGTTAGAGCATAATGCGCTGGGCAGCCATCTTGTTGGTACCACATGCTGCCGTAAATGTTCAGTGGCACTACTTCCAATAATTTCTGGTAATTGGTTTTGTAAAAAGTCCAAATACCCCTGGGCATTTAAGTTCTCCGGCAGCTCGATTGGACTAATAATTTTACCCTTCAAAATTCCCGTCCACATGTTCACTTTAAACTGTTACTGCGATCTGTCTTCCCGCATCAAATTTGGATTTTCCACGTACTATTCGTGCAAATTGTGGGGGTTCATGTAACCGTCCTTTTTAAATAATCTGACCGTAGATTTGTTTCAAAGAATCGTGGATCCTCTCGGTGCTTCTGCAACATCGTTTGACAAAATTGCACTCTCTCTGGGTAGTCTCGGGATAGCAGACTTTTTACTCGTCGTACATGGTATGGTTCGTTTTTTTTTAAATGCTCTGCCTATGCTCTGTTGAATTCCACGTACTGACATACTTGGGTCTTCTTTAACTGCTTGCAGGACTTCGGCCTCGTAGAGCATTACGGGTCTTCCCTCGCTAACCATTTGACTAGGGAATGCACATTAATAAATACTCGATGATCGGGATAACGGTCAGCATTTGGGTATCTCTCACGATACATTCTTGCTGCAGCATTGGCATTCCATAAGCATTCTCCATAAATGAGATGCATGTTGGCGTATTCCTGTGCGGTGTATCGAGATGGCATGATAACACACTACACAAAACACGGGATTACAATTAAAACAAGTCCGGGGTCGTCAGAAACAGTGTAGATAAATCCAAATCATCCAATAAACAAAGCCTCAGTTGTAAGTACGAAGTCAATACAAATACAGAAAGATGCGTAGTAAACGAAAGAGCGTAACGTACTGCAGTATTGCACAATTTACCTAACGCATCCCTGTTTCGCCAGAGTGGCGTCTCTATCTGTTTCACTCACACAGACGAAATGATGTGTCAATCCGTGTCGCTCTTAGATAAAAGTAGCGCCACTATCTATCTCGCTCACACTTAACAAAGTATCGTCACCATCTGTCTCGCTCGTACTAGTCAAATAACGTCACTCTTCGTCTCAATCAAACTTGTATGAAATCCGGCTTCATTAAAAAAAAAATGTTTTTCCTCAATTTATGAAGCAGCAATTAGTAAGTGGCATACCATTTTGGAATCCAGACTAAACGTGCCATCTCTTAAAGTTACTTGCCAAAATAGTGTAGTAATTTTTTTTTTACATTACACGCGGTTAAATTTGGGTGATGTAATAATTATGAATTCAATGTTGGGCAAAAATCTAACATTTTATTAAAAACTGAGGTAGTTATGTTTTAACTTTTAAACTGTAATTTACAGAAGGGTTATTCATGGTTACGTCGCAGAAAAAAACTGACGAAAAGCTAATATGTGTAGTCACAGGACTTGAAAGATCATCGCAGGGTGTCACTTTAAGAGATGAACAGCACCAACAATTTTTCAAAATCAACCCCTTAAGGGTGAAAAGAGGGAATACAGTTTCTATGACAAATCTTATTCCTTCCACTTAGAAATATTCCAGAACTACTCTTTAAACGGGTGGAGGGGTGTTGAAGCTCTCACGGAGACGAAACGCGGGCGGTGTGCTATTATTTTTGAATCCATAAAATTTGAAAAGTACATGACCAAAACTTTTTTATATTTTTTTAATAATTGTCACAACTTGGCCTATTGCCCGTTTTCGGCTTGACGTTGATTTCTGGGACACGTTTTATAGCAAATCTGAAATGATAATTAATATATTTCTGTGCACACTACTATACCAAGAAATAACAATAGTTTTTTTTTACAGACAACTGCAAATTAAAAAGGAATAAACGGAAAGCTGTCAAAACGAAAAACATGGATAACAAATTTGAAGTCTACATAAAAGATGCTACTACTAATGGCTTTACTTTAACTAAAAATGAATCTAGTGATAATAATGATAACATTAAAATTCCTAAATTCTGTTTAGAAGAACTTAGCACATTGTGGAATCAGTTAACTCAATTGACGTTCATAAAGGCGGGAATGTTTATTCTTTTACAAAATTATTTGCAGCCGGTCATCGAGAATTTTGTTTTATTTGACAGACTGGTTTATCTCAAAGAAAAGGGTGCACGGCATTGTGAATTCAAAAGAATATTGAACGTTAAAACATCGCCTCGTTGTTTGGCCTTATTAGCATATAAATAAGTGTATATAAATATATGTATTTGTTTTATTCCACTTCCAGCATTTCGACCTAAATCGGGCCCCACGATCCATCTGACATCAATTTAATTACACTGATGCAAGATTGATCGTCTTAAGTCTCCTTTTGCAAGGTCGGTGTTTAGAAGTCGGGCACGGGTTTTGGGCATTTTAGGAAACGACATACAAACAATCCAAAGATAGCGTGAGAAAAAGATGAAGGCAAATAAGCATAGAGGGATGAATAACTACTATTATAAGTCAATGTGAATAACCGATTTTACTGTTTTTTATAGTTAATGGCAAGCAATACGCAGAGGTTTGCATTATCTTTGATTTATTTTCTGATTGCCAATGACCCCGTCATGGTATATATGTTCTGTGCCAATGACGTTCCGTCATCTGTCGTCTGGCTAAAAGGTCCCAGCAACCAGGCCATTAAAATTAACTAAAAAAAAAAAAAAAAAACTTCTGTCGTCATGATGTATTATTAAAAATGCACAAAAATGGCTGATTCTATGATTGTAATGAGATGTGAATATGAATTTTATTATTGTAATGCCTACTGATAACGACTGATACTACTGAAACGTGTTTTCCCGCTTACGAGGTAGGACGAACACTCCCTAACTCTTCACAGGTAATAACTTTCACATGATTATTAAGAGTTGAAGATCAATTATTATTGCCGATCTTTGTCAACATGGATAATTTAAATGATTTATACTGTCGCCTTTGCGCCGATTTGAAGTCAAGCAGCGATCTCTCCAACATGGGAATAAACGTAGAGAAACGTCGAGAAATCCTCAATAAGTTGACGCGATTCGATATACAAATGGATTTTAATAATATGTTGCCCAAAACGGTGTGTTCAGAATGTATTAATTCTTTGGAACATGCGTATGAATTTATTACTACTGTGGAGCTCGCTCAAGAGGCATTTCAAGACTATGAACATGATAATTCGGCTCTAGATATTAAGGAGGATGAGGTTGTTTCGGACGACGATAATATGGATACAAGCGACAAAGACGATGTCAGCGTTAAAACCGAAGAAACTATCCCTAATGATAAATCCAAGGATATCGGTAAACAAATTGAGATTGAATTTGACCCTAAAACCGAACTAAAAACAAAGAGTTCTAAATCCAAATCAAAAAAAGGAAAAACAAAATCAAAACCTACAATGATAAATCAAATTAATAGAAAAAGAAAAAAGCCCAAGATTTCGGCAAATGTAGACCTAGATACCTGGCATGACTATAATTGGCTATGTGCTTTCTGTGAAAAATTCTTCCAGGATCCTAGCGAGTTGAAAGTGCATTCTATGCAATACCACATGACCTGTAACCCTTACCGCTGCTTTGACTGCAAAGCTCGAGGACTGCATATGGATAACTTCATAACGCACATATCTCGACACCGCCCAGTTTTAGCACTTACTTGCTATCAATGCTCTCTAAAATTTGAAAGCATTTTAGAAATGAACACACATAAAGCAACTCATTTCAACACTGATTTCGTTTGCTGTGGATGCAACTCTGTCTTTTCAAGCGAAGGGGAATTAGATGACCATATGACAAAGTTTTACAAGAATGCAGAACAAAGTTCATCAGTAGTTACGAGAAATGAGAGCCTTAAATGTGTCATATGTGAAAAAACACCAAAGTCTAGACTGCTTCTACACAGGCACCTGTTAGTACATACCGATAGAAAACGGACTTATATTTGCGATATATGTAATGGCGGCTTTTACAACAGAAAAGAATTAAATCAACATCTATTTGTACATACTGACGAAAGGCCATACAAATGTGAAGTCTGTAAATTCAGTTTTAAGATAAAACAAGAACTCAAAAAGCATGCTGGTATTCATTTTGGACCAAAACGGTTTGCCTGTGACCAATGTGGCAAATGTTTTCGTTTATCTAAAGATTTGGAGGTTCACAGTGCTGTCCACAAGGACATTAGGCCTTTCAAGTGCACTCATTGCAACAAGAGTTTCCGCTTCAGACACTTACTGATGCAGCATCTACGCTTGCACACTGGCATAAAACCATATTCGTGTGGTAATTGTCCTCTGACGTTTAGGAACTGGTCCAATTACAACAAACATACGAAAGATATGCACGGTGTTGACAATTCTAAAAGGAAACATACGCCTGACGGACTGTATGCTTTAGATCCGGAAACTAAAGAAGTCGTATATCCTGATAAGGACAAAGTGCTTGAATGGAAGAAAAATATATTAGGAGACATACGCAAAGGGAGACCAAACAGAAGTAAGGACAAGGCCAAAGGTAATAAATCTGCTGATGATACAGAGAGTGATGGTTGAAGTGTTTGAAGAACTCATTTTTAAACTGATATTTCAAGTACTTAACTACTTACACTAAATCATAGACCCAAAAAAAAAATCTATTTTTTTTTTTTCGTTTTATCGTATTGAGATATATACCCATCAAGCTTGCGAAGTTTCGCTTGCTATCTTTATTTAACCCTGTATAGAGATTGATAATTTGTAATGATTGCCATATTAACGGCCGCATATTGTTAGTAGGGAATGCAATCTCGAGTCGAGATTTGCGACTCGAGATCTCGCCCCGCAATCTGGCGAGATCACGTTTTCGAGATGGAGATTCGTCGACTTTTTAAATAATGCGTTTTTTTTTATAAAACATTCTTCAACTTAATTATAATGAAAACTATACCTACTTATGGTAATCACTTAGATAAACTTAAAGCGGTAATCGTGCGATATTTTGTAATAAAAAAAAAACTATATTACGAAATCTGAAAACAAAAATTCAACGTTTATTCCGCCCTACGCATACATCACGCACACTGTAAAGCCATTAATTATTATAATATTGTAAATGACTTCTAAAGAAGCACAGTGTGCTAAGAAGCGCGCCGTTTGTCTCGAGTTCTCGACCGTGTTGGTCGAGAAACGACAACTCGAACGAGATTGTCTTCCTATTGAGATTGAATTTCGAAAAAACGCTCGAGTTCGAGATCGCATTCCCTATTATTGTAAATTATTTTCATAATTGATTATAGGACCAAATACAATCAACCCAGCCTATCGTAATCCACTGGTGGACATAGGTAGCTCTCCCTTTGCCAAATTGCGAATCATTATTTCAACTAATTTCACTATACAGTATTTCATTAAAAATCCAAATGTTTCGTTTTGTTGTTATAATTTATTTTAATTTTGATGTTCTAGTGTACAAAGTATTCCCTTGACAGGTGATAGGGGAAGGAATTGTTTAGTTTTTAGTTACCTACCTAATATCTTCTATATCAGAACACACACACACAATGACCGCAGAACACAGAATTTTCCAATAATATTAAAAATATACTAACTTCATAATAATAATGTAAGTAGGCGTAATCACGAACAATAGGCGACACCTAATTAATGTTGGATTTTCAACGCTCGGCTCAGTGTCGCCAGCAGAGTCAATAGAGTCGTCTAGCGTTTGTGAAAACGCATCAAAGTTGTACAAATACCTATTTGAACAAACAAAGTTTTGTATTCAATGACATTATCTTCTGCTCTTCTTTTGGTCTGGACTGGGCTAAGCAATACAATATTGTATTAACTAGTTGATTAGATACTAAGTATTATTTTAATAGCAATTTAAGTATGGATTATTATAATACTATTTATATTTGTATGAAACATAGAGCACGGAATTGCCGCTCCGGCAGCAGCGTCTAATCAGGTTATACGAAACTGTAAATTTTTTCCAAATGATTTTTTTACCTTATGAGAAAATTTGACAGTTTGTGGTAACTTGACCTGCTGCTGTGTGTACATACTATCAACTTCTTTCATGTTCACCATTTTTCTATACGTCATTTGTGTCGTAGTTCAAGTAATCGGTGACGCGGTTGGTTTGTATTGAAAGTGTTTAGGATATTGCCTCCTCTAAAGTGCGCGCAAAATATCATGCACGCGGCAGGAATCGGAAATAATCGTTAGCCGCCATCTCGACGTTTATATCTGAAGGCCAAATCAAAATCAAATCATTTATTTCTTTGCAAACATTTTTTTTTTAATGGCAATTGAGCCGATGTCGACTGGTCTGCCAGGGTCACGTTTAGACGGCAGCGATATGGGTAAATAATTGGTACATATAGATGTTGTCGTAGAAGTTAGTTCTCCATATTCTACCACCACATGGGCATGCAAATCATAATCAATGTAATTTTAAATAATAATTAGAATATTACTCCATTTTACAAATTAATGTCAAATCAATTGAATCACAATAAATAGAAAAATGTCATAATATTACATCAAATGTCACTGGCTACAATACGGCCTAATTCCCGTAATTAAGTTCAAAAACAAGTCGCAATCTCATCTCAGCATTCTCAGCGACACTCGAATGTCAAAAAAATAGGTAAACGCTATACAATTTTTGACAGATTGATACAGATTAGAATGCGAACAACGTTCTTAAAAATACGGGAATTGCCGATCTGGTGTCAAGAGAGTGTTGTGTAGTGTGTTGTGTTTTCCAAATGATAAACGATTTTATTTCTGTAAGTAGTTTTGTACAAACACTTTTACAGGACAATCATATTTTAAAAACTAGATGAATATGGCGTTTCCTATCTGACTACTCAGAGAAGAACGGCCGAAACAAACTCAGAGGTCACTTTTAAAATCCAGGCAAAATCTCGGTCAGATCATGTGAAGACTATGTAGATCGGTGTCTGAAATGGTCTTTTGACCACACAGATTGAGTGGATCTGTCCAGTCAGTGCACTCAATTAATTGTTAGTAATCGTGCAGCTCAACTCGGAACTTTAGGAGCTCAACGATTCGATAAACAATACCAAAGTTACATTTAAGGTACATTTGAGCAGGCCGCATAAATTACTCAAACTGCCAGATCATGATTAAACGAACAGAAAAAAAATAAAAAGCACTGACCCACATAGTCCTCACATTCACTATAATTAAAATAATATTATAATACTTTACAAAGTAAATACTCATGAAATTGTATATTAGGTATACAACGTGGCGCTACAATGTTGAAATTAATTTAACACGGGTACGGCTAGTAGTGCCCGTTAATCATAATGGGTAAATTAAACAAAATTTTTTTTTTTAATAAGGATGAGATGACTGTCAAACTGACGTCTTCTTCGACCCCTCTTCTGTCTTCGGAGCGACGCCGCGTGAGGATCGTCCTCCCGCGCGCGCTCCACCGCCTCCTTCTGGGACACGACCGCCTAAACCGCAGCGGCGGCCCTCCCCAGTCTACGCCCACTCACCTCCCTCTGTAAGCAGAGGAGTGGACGTATCTACCCTCTGTAGCCCGGTTCCCTTCACCGACCATCAAGCATGATCGGCGATTGGAACCATGACCTTTCCCCGCTTGTTGAAGATTAGCCGCCAGCCCCAATTGTCCACCAAGACCGCAATGGGAGCAATTGGAGCCGACGTTGCCCAGGGTGCGCCACGAGGAGGCTCTTCAACATGCACCCCTCTCACCTTCCGCCTGAGGCAAGTCCTCACCGGACACGTTTGTCTCGGGAGGTTCTTGTTCCGGATAAACCGGGAGGAAACGCCTGGGTATCAGCATTGTGTGGATCGCCCACAGGACACGGTGGAGCATACGGTGGAGGTCTGACCTGCTTGAGCGGGAGCACCGCCGTGTCTTCGTGGAGGCGATTGGCGGTGGCGATCTCTCGCGTCCGGCCCTGGTCAATGCCATGTTACGGAGCGAGAGGGCTTGGGAAGCCGTCATCTCCTTCTGCGAAGCAGTAATGCTCGCGAAGGAGGAGGCGGAACGCGTGAGGTAGAGGTGAAATTCGCGCCCTCACGCCCCTAGCCGCCGCAGGAGACACCCTGGACGTCGGGAATCACAAGCCGGTTCCCGGCCACTGTAGGCGCGGGCTTGCGGACGGCGAGCAATGGGGAGCTCGCTGTCCGATAAGGACCAGGCCCGGGTCGACGGCGCGTTGTGTTCCACGCGCGCCTCAAAGAGTGTCAGCAACAATGTCGGGGTCCGCTAGAGCAGATGCCTGCCAGGGTTGCGGAAAAGTCCAAAAGGTTTACCGTGGTTCCTGGCACAGGCAACTGTAGGAACACAGGTAGGTTTTAGTCAGTAAGAGTCTGACACGCCCTCCCGCTCCGCCCAGAGCGGGAGAAGTTATTTAATGATTTCCCACCCTCAAAAAAAAAGGGATATAGTCTTGAAGGACAAACGCGCGCAGACTTATCTTGCGCGCACTTTAGCAGCGGTCGCCGAGGCCTCTCCGTGCTCTAGATGTGAACAATTAGATCCTAAGTGCCAAGCAAGACTGTCCGTGCCAATAGGCATAAATATTCACTTGATGGAAGCCTTTTTATGTTATAAATAGTTATTTAATAATAAGGTGGATCCTCAGTTGTAGCCCGCCAAATTCAAATTTTGTTTGGTTTTTTGCATATTGCAGCTCTGTTTTACGTCGTAAATTGATCAAATGGCGATTCGCGACTGTAGAAATGACATATTTACTGAATAATAATCATCAATATTTGTTCCAATTACCAAAGTATCCAAAAGCGAAAAACCAAATAAAATTTGAATTTTGTGGGCTACACCTTGCATTTTAATTATCATCTATTAAAAGTAATTAAGATAACGCTGTTTTATTTTAATTCCGACAGCGAAAAACATGGGGAAGGATGGTATTTTGCTTTGCTCAAAACTATGGAGGGTAGAGACAAGGAGATGGATGGATGGGTGTACAATATTTATACCTATGTATGTCAATATTATTGGCTATGCTAAATATATAAAAATACAATTACACTCTTAATTGTTACCAAGAATTACAAATAACCTAGATGCAACAATAATTAAACATAATGTGCATGAGTTTAAAACTCATTTCAGAAATTTCATTCCGTCATGGTTTTTACAGCACAATTTCGAAAATGCCGCTTTAGTTTAAAGATATGATGCGACTCGAAAAAAAACGATCAACTGTGATTTTTGACAGCGCTCACGGTGATATTAATTTAGGGCATGGTCGGCGTTATCGCAAGATGGCGCATGTCATGATGTCATATATGACGATTCACGGGACATCATTATCGCGCTCACGCTAATTCGGTAGGTACGGGTGTTAGCGCGCTCAAATCGATGACAGCGCAACTCGGAACGCTGCCCAAGTGTATATTTTTTTTTATTCATGATCGTAGTTATAAGTTTTTCAGTCGGACACATAGATGAGTTCTAAATGTAATATTACAATAAATGGAGATATAAAAAACGTTAATAAGGCACGTTTTTCACGAAAGAAATTTTGAATTTGGCGGGCTGCAACTGAGGATGGCCACTGCCTACCACTTTCCCAACTATTTTGGGGTCGGCTTCATGTCTCACCAGATGCAGCTGAATAGTAGTATTTTACATGAAGCGACTGCTTATTTGACCTCCATAACCCAATAACTGGGTAATACGATACCCCTTGGTAAAACTGGTTGACAGACTTTCGGGCTTCTGCCGACCTGTAACGACTGTCAAAGATGCACGAATGACAGCCGGGACTAACGGCTTAATTTGCTTTCCGAGGCACGGTGGGATCTCGGTTTGTAAAGATGGTCACCCATCCACGGACCAACCGTCAAGCGTAGCTTAACCTGATCGATCGATCGACCCATGCGGCTATTATACCTTAGCCACGTTTTACACTTAAAGGCCAAATATCATTTTAGCAATATCTTTTGAATTATTATTCATACACTTGAGAGCAATAAAATCGCACACCTTGACTTTTTTTTTTCATGAATCTGAATAAATATTTTAAAAAACACACACATTAATTGGAAGTCTACCTCATTACCTTTCTAATGCTATCAAATACAGTGTAAAAAATACCCATATGAGGTTTTACGGCACAAAACCCAACAAACGGGTAAAATTACCCAATTTCGCTTAAGAAATAATGAAAATCAATATCAAAATTCTTAATCAAATTGTTTATTAATAAGGTGTATTCCCTCCCCTAGCTTTAATTACAGCTCTTAATCGGTTTTTCTTGGACCGTATTAATTTTACAATGAAATCTTGTGGTATAGCGTTCCACTCCTCTTCAATGGCAAGTTGAAGCTCTCGGAGGCGCGTAGCAGGGCTTCTTGTTCGAGCTCTTCTTTTTAGCTCATCCCAGACATGCTCAATCGGATTGAGATCAGGACTACGAGCTGGCCACTCCATCGCGGTGATTCCAACGTCTTCCATGTAGTCGCAAACTGTTCTAGCGACATGCGGTCTGGCGTTGTCGTGCATTAGGAGAAAATCTTCTCCCATAAGCCACGCAAGCGGCCTCACATGTCCTTCGAGCACTTCTTCGACGTATCGTGCAGCTGTTAAACCTCTCGATCTCGGGCCGGTATTCGCCCCAGGCAGTGATGAATACAATATCAGTTTTAGTGTCCAACATTATGCCACCCCAAAACATACACGATCCACCGCCAAAAGCCACACGTTCGCTTATGCAGCATTGTGAAAATCGCTCTGATGACCTTCTGTAAACCCTAGAGCGTCCATCATGACCATGTAATGTCATACTGCACTCACCAGAGAACATAACAGACCGCCATTGGTCATACGTCCAATTTAAATTTTCCCTGGCAAATTGTAGTCGGGCTTGTCGGTGAGCTGTGGTCAATTTGAGACCATTTGCTGGGCGATGTGAAGTCAGTCCTGCTTCACCAAGTCTTCTTCTGACTGTCCACCGACTTATACTGACATTGCGAACTTCTCGAAGCTCTTGTCCCAGTTGAACCGTATTCAGTTGCCGATTTCTTAAAGACCTCGACACAAGAAAGCGGTCATAACGCTCTGATGTTCTGCGTCGCCGGCCAGACCCTGTTCGCCGAATGTAGCCACCGGTCTCTTCAAACCTCTGGTACACACGACGAACAGAGTAGCGGCCCAAATTTAGTCGTCGAGCAACTTCACTTTTATTATAGCCTGCTTCGAGCAAGGCAATAACTTGAGCGGCTTCTGCGGGCGTGGTATCCATATTTTTCCGTATGCTTTCAGTAGAGATGTTACCAAGTTGACCTTCGGTATGCAACTGATTAATTTTTTTTTTTCTAACTATGCATCTCGTAGGTGACCTAGAGAGGTCGTCACTACTTAACCCGACTATCCTGTGGTTGCCTTAAGTGAAACTCAAAGCCTCCAGCCAGGGGCATATTTTTACATACTAAGCACCACCTAAGGGCACCCCCTGTGGGGTACGAACCTCGGCTTAGGGCGTCGCTGGGGGGAGGACAGCAAGGTGGGACAGACTGGATCTGATTTTTATTATTTAAGCTTGATCTGGCCGGCGTTTCCTAAGTGACTACTCTGAGAAGAAAGGCCGAAACAAACTCAGAGGTCACAGTCGGGCGTTTATAGTTACAGGCTCAGCTACGGCGTGGGCTGGCGCTTCGTCGGGCAAGGGTCGGGGGGGACGATTACGTCGCGGTCGGGGGGTTCACGAGGTACCTCGGCGGCGAGGACGGAATGACGGTTTGTGTATTTTGTGCACTGTACTGGTGGCCCTATTTCTCTCCTGGAGGAGTGTTATGGGGTCATCGGGATCGGTGAGGACAAGCCTTGGGCGGCGGATTTGACTGATTTTATAGGGGGCATAGCCTGCGGCCTTGACAACCAGAGGGTTGCGATGCTTGCCGGAGGTGTCGAAGAAACGCTTGGAATTACGTTTCATGAATTGATGGATAGTGGGGATTTTGAGGTCTAGGTGGAGTATTTCATTACGAACATACTAGGGGGAGGCTGTTGCTCTACGGAGGACACGATTTTGTAGGGCCTGCATCCTATGGATGTGATGGTGATGATGTTTGGCGTGTGCGAAGACTGCACTGGAATAGGTCATTATTGGACGAATGCACAAAAAAATAACCGACCCTTTTATACCTGCGGGTAAGGTGTTTAAGTAGTGACAATGCTAAGGGGTGAATTTGGTGTACGGCTGGTTTCTGTAAGTTACGTGAAGTTCAATGATTTTAATTTTGTGTTTTTTTAAAGCTAAGCTTGTATTGTTTAATTTTGCCTAATGATTTGTACTCAATATCTTTAGATTTAAGAAAAAAATCAGTAATAAACCATATTACCAGGCGTGTGCGATTTTATTGCTCTCAAGTGTATGTTCAAATATGGTTGGCATTTCAGGTAGAGTTCCACGAACCAAAGAAAAAGCAGAGACGGCATTGGAAGGAGAATTAACTGTGAGATCTCTGGATGTATTGTTAGTTTCATTCAAAGAGTATAGTAATATAGATGGAATTCATTAGTAAAGAATTATCATTTTGTTGCCATGACTTTTAATAAAAAACTCTCAGCCAAAAACAATCTTCATAATGACAAGGGGGGTATACGAGTACATGTTTCAACTTCAAACGAAGGTGTGGAGCGCCTAGCACCACAAATAAGTCTCAGTCTCACAATTTGAGTTACATCAACTTTATTTTCGTAACAACGTGTTCTCGACATTCATGTAAGCTAAACGTAATCAAAATGACTTCTCGTTAAACTTTTGTACAACATACTCTTAACTTTGGGGTCAGATGAAGGTCAGATCCTTAAAAACTTCCTGCTAAATGTGTCAATAGAATAATACGATTCAGCGCTTTATTACTTATAAACTTCATCAAACTTTAATTTATCATCAATAATGACGTCTAGGAATTTGTGTTGCTTATCAGAGGAATTTCTACATTAACGTATGAAATCATCTATGACTAAATAAATAACTCAATGGAAATAATATTTCAATTCCGAATTGATGACAGTTCTTAGCTGTCATAATCATGATATCTAATACGGAACGCAAAATATCGATGTGATCGCTGTGAGCGATCATGGTCTAATTCGGAATGCAGCCTTAGTTTGTTGACATATGACAATAACTGTCATTATTGTCATATGTCAACAAACCAAGTGTTTGTGGTTTTATTTTACCTATTTTAGTATTTTATAATCAATGTTTTCGCTAGTGTGTCTTGCTCCTGTCTTGACTTACTGGACAGGCATGGGCGTCCATAAAATGTATCCGCAATAAAAACTGGTGTTATTAACATACCAAAATCAGTCAAAATGAATAACACTAAAAATGAGTATTGTCGCCTTTGCGCAGAGTTAAAACCATACAATGAACTCACAAACCTGCAGACTGACGAAGAAACGTGCCAGAAAGTCGTCAATAAACTGTCAAAGTTTAACATAATGATGGAATTCCAGGACAATATACTGCCGAAAACTGTCTGCTTCATATGTGTCAAATCCTTAGAACAAGCATTTGCTTTCGTAACTGCAGTTGAACAGGCGCAGACATTTCTAAGTGACTTTAATTTGGTTCCAACAAGATCTGTAAAAAATGATTCTTATGGAGAAATCGCCTTTTATGCGCCATCAGATATCAGTAAAAAAGTTATAGATGTTAAAGTTGAAAACAGTCGGGATCCAATGGATGTAAATGATAATGATGATGAAGAATGTGATAATGAGGACAACTCTAATGTTTACAACGATGATGGTAATAATGTAGATGGTGAAACATTTCATATCGAAAATAAGGACACTAGACAATATTCTTATGTTATTGTTGATGAAAAAATTGGTATAAAAGATGAAACCGATGAATACACTGATGTACATAATGTAAAAAATATTGAAGGTAGTACCCTTAATTTTAGTAATGACTGTACAGAGTATCAATACATCAATATTAAAGAAAATAATTCGAATAACAAAGACACTAAAGTGTCATCAGCTTTGAAACGAAAACTCCGAAAAGATGTATTAATAACAGAATACAATTCTGAACCAATCCCACCATTAGACAGTTCAGTTTATTCTCCAGAATACATAAATAAGCAAAATTATATTACTGTGAGTACAGGTGTAAAACATATACAGAATCAACCCATTTCTAAACCTATCTCACCTGAACTATTAGATACCACAGCATATTCTGAAGATTATATAAATAAACAAATTAATAGATTAAGCACTGTACCCGTGCAATACCTAAAAAAGACATGGATGGATTATGAATGGAAGTGTTCTCACTGTGGAACACTATTCTCAAATATTGAAGAGCTACAGAAACATTCAATGCTTTACCACAACATCTGCAATGCTTACCAATGCACTAACTGTAAAATTAAAAAGCAGCGCCTCAACGCTTTCATCAAGCATGTCAGATCACACAGGAAGTACTTACATTATTCGTGCTATAAATGTTTTGAGAAATTCCCTAAAATGATGGAAACCATACATCATAAGATGAAAATCCATGAGAACTCTAAACATATTTGCTTGGGATGTAACACTCCTTTTTCTAGTAACACTGAATTAGAAGAACATGTCAACAAGTATTATAATATTCTATGGAGACAGAAAACATTTATCAATAGTGATAATTTAACTTGCAGTGCATGCAATAAGGTCTGTGCAAACATTACGGCTTTGAGGAACCATTTAAATAGGCACAAAGAAAAGAAACGAGATCGTATTTGTGACAGATGTGGCAAATGTTTTGATAGTGAACCGAGTTTAAGAACTCACATGGATACACATATCGAAAAGATTTTACATCATTGTGACATTTGTAAAACCACCTTCAAGACTGTATACTCACTACGATACCACGCCAGCATACACTCTGGAATCAAACCATTCACCTGTGACGTTTGCAGTAAATGTTTTAGGACCAGAAGTCAGATTACAAATCACATGAAATTTCACATGGACTATTTTCCTATTACTTGCACAGTTTGTAATAAAAAGTTTCGAACAGACACTTATTTACAAAGTCATATGCTTCAGCATACCGGAGAGAAACCATTTTCTTGTGACATTTGTCCGAGAGACTTTACCAACATGGCCAATCGTAACAAGCATATGAGACGTAGGCATGGTATCGAGATGGGAAAGAAGAGACAGACTATTATAAAACAGCAAACAGGTGATGACCCGACTTCTTCTGACCTGGCTACTGGAGAAGCTACATTTGCAGATCTAGACAAAATGAATGAATGGAAAAACAAAATTATGGAACATCGAAAAAGTCAAAGGGCAAACAACAAGATCAAAAAAGAGAAAGTGATTAGAAAGGAATGCAATGAAAATTGATTTGTAATACATCTGGAATAAGTAATTAATAAATAGGTAATAAAAATAAATAAAAAATATTAAGGTAATATTTAGTATTTATTTCTGTACATGTGATTTGTAATCTTAATTCAAACCGTAATAGGTACCGAGTTACAACATTGAGACAAAAAAAATAGTTATTACACAGTTGACGACTTTCTAGTGATGAAACTGATGAATCACTGACTGCCAGTATACTATAGTAGTCTTTGTCACTGACTGACTAGCATGCATAGACAGAGAAAACCTAACATGCTATTATTCCATTTGACATGTTTTTTATTACTGTAGGTAAACTTGTTTGTGTTAATGTGACATTTTTACAATAAATCAAACAATTCGACATTCATATATGTATTCTGTATTATTACATTTTCCTAATTGTTAATAAAATTATAATACCGTCTAAAATAAATAATAGTATGAGTGGCATGCCCATGTGACGGTAGAACATGGAGGACTCCTATAATAAAACATCTATGTACTAACAATACCCATCTTTGCATACTAATAACATGATTTGATTTGATTTTGAGATCCGAAATCTCTTTCTTCGTCCGAGTAGCGTCCAAGAACTGGAAGACGATGTGTCGGTCCTCCGTCGACGAGATGGACGGAAGACAACGTTGCCATCGCGGGTAGAACCTGGATGAGGCCTATCTATATGTCAAAATTGATTTACCATTCCCGGGGTTGGATGGACGGGAGGAGTTGTATCAGGTCCTCAACCCCCCCCCAGTAATTTAAAAAATATTGACGGAGGGCCGCGTGGACCGTCTTCCGTTAGGAAACGTTCCGTCCTGCGTCCCTGCTCTGGTAGGAGGTGGGTCGGTGGATCTGTCCTCAGATGAGGAAGGCCTGCTGGCCCCGAAGTTGTCGACCGCGAGGAGAGGTCGGCAGGCTTCGAGAGGGGTGAGTGCTTCACGGCCGCGGAGGGACGCACAGGGTAGACACACAATACCCCGGCGGCCAGCGAAGCAGAGAGTGACATGGGGGTCACTACCGAGGACCCTGGTGGCAAGAGTTGTGCCTCTCTAGGGAGCTCCAAGGCGGAGCTCAACGCCACCAGAAGAGAGCAGCGCAAAGCCGTCGCGGCCGACGAAGTGTCGGAAATGGCACGACGCGCACGCGAGCGACGCGCTGCTCTAGCGGCGGAAGGGGGGGAACCATCTGCGGTGGCCCTAAGTCAGCTTGCCTTGGACGGGGTGGACTTAGTCCTGAAGGTTGCCACCAAATCCGGCAACCTGAAGGGCACGTTCACCCGCGGTCTGAAGGAAGCTGCCGCGGACATTAAGGAGGCGGTTGGCATCCATAAGTGGCATTATAATGTACTTAATCATGTGTAAGGTCATAGAAACAGGTAGTAGAATATAATCCAATAACAACTTTATTTTATTACTTATTACTTTTCTACGTCAGTGTACTCAGGCACAACACGTGTGAACCGGTTAGTGAGTAAAGTAAAGAAGGTCATCGATATGTATGAATCCGTCGCTTTTTAGTAGTCATTCAAATTTGGTCGGATAACCAGCCGTTGCTTACATATTTTGGTTTTTTGTTAATATTTACTTAATGCGAAACATTCCAAGCTAAATATTTTCACCATATATTTTTGACTAAAGGCACAAGATTTTGGTTTACACCTACAAATCTGGGATTGAGCCGGTTCCTTGTATTTTGCCGTCAAAGTTATGACACCATCGTTTTGACTTCTAGCGAGATTATTCAAAAACGCATGCATGAACAGTTTTGAAACTTTGTATGGTTATTATTAGCGTCAAGAAGGACCGAATACAGTTTTCAGCGAACTTGTGCCTTGTCTAATTTAGGTGCTGCGATGTTTTTTCGGGTTTTCATAAAACCGCGATAACTTGAAAACTATAAATATTTTCTTAAATCTAATTTGGGGCACTAAGGGGCACACATTAAGAGCTACTCGTGTATGTTTATTCTACAGGGGCACATGCAATGGTTGTAGAGATATACGATTCATCAAAACGTTACTCCAGCAGGAAATGCAATATCTCGAAAACCTGAAGGGGCACAGATTTTATTTTTGGGGGCACATTTTGGAACACATATAAGCTCTCTGGCCATGCACAATTTTTCTCTCTCCGATCATTCGTTTAGAATTTTCCTGCTAGAAAAACGTTACTCCAGCAAGAATCGTTTTTCCGTTTTTTTCCAAAACGACAGGGGGCACACATTTTTTATGTGGGGGCACATTTACAGCAAATAAGGCACCAATTATACGTTCTACTCCTATATCTCTAGGAGACACTTTCTTGCTGGGGTAACGTACACTAATAGATCTTTGTTAGTGATACAACTTACGTAACTATGTTAGTACTTACATTTAATTAAAAATATGCATGCGGGTCCAATACTCCAGGAAAACGCCGTCCAGCCTATCCCCAATCACCTTCAGGATGCCATTGGCACTCCCACGAATCCTGCGTAACAATGATGCCGTTCTTTTCCTCATGATTGCTGAAAAACTGTCGGTAGTAGATTCAGCAAACATGGCTGACGCGCTACAGAATCGCGGTAGCCCCAACAACACTCGGAAGACGTTGTTGTACTAGACACGAAGAGCGCTGTAGGCCCTCTGCGTATGCTTGACCCACAGGCTGCATGTGTAAAATGACTGACAATTAAGCCTTGAACAGGGTAATCTTGACCGGTCTCGTACATCTTGCAAACCTACGGGCCAACATATTGCATCGGACCGACAACGCTCTCCGTTCCCGTTCTATGTCCTGGTCATCCTTCAGATCCTCGGCTACAATGTGTCCAAGGTATCTAAAACAGGGCACTCTGTTTAGAGCAACACCATATAGGTACACCGGCGGTACTGCTCTATGACCCTTTGCAGTCACCCCAAACACCATGAACACGCTCTTCTTCACATTGTACAGGAGGCCGTGAGTCAAGGCGTATCTCTCACAAACCTCAAGCAATCGCCTGAGTGCCTCAATCGAGGGACTCAGCAGCACCAAGTCGTCCGCGTAAGATATGCTATTTATAATTTTATCATCTACCGAGCATCCAACCCCTGTGCTGCTGAGTTCCCCGATCAACTGATCGACATACAGGCTGAATAGCGCTAGGGAGGTCAGACCACCCTGCCTCACACCACATTCCAGACCATACGTCTCCGACAAAGCACCCGACCATCTGACCTGGTTAATCTGGTTATTATACCAGTACCTGAGAAACTCAACTATCTCCTCAGCTTGTTCCCGGTCGCCGTAATATAGCTAGTGAGTCACCTAGAATTACAAAACTAATGGTCTGTGCACAAAACCGACCATCTGCCATTCGAGTGGTGTTTTGTACAAAATGTTCTTCACACTTTAGCTTCTTTATCAGAATATGAAGATGACTGAATGGGATTTTTTTCCAGTTCCCAGAAACGTTGGAGTTTGAATGGTTTCTAAATCTAAACATACCTACATAGATGGAACAGTAAAATATCAATAAGGACCATGTCGGGCACAGCAATATTAGGAGAGGTGGATTTAATTGTGTGTGTATTTATTTATTTACCTATATTATAAACCGGTAATACGGGGTTAATCGGGATGCAGGGGTGAATCGGTACGAAACTTTGAAAGGGATGTTAACATTGAAATAATATTGTTTGCTGCCAAAAAGGAAGTAATAATTATAATATAAATCTTTATTTCTCCTCACAATGACAAGCTTACTCTAGGTTTCATATATTATTTGTTTTTTTTTTTTTGCAATGTGAGGAGCTGGTGTCCGAGTTAGGCGTAAAATGCCTGTATTACAAATCACCAGCATTGCGATTCTGTAACCATCTCACCGTGAAAACTTAGGTGAAGTGAGCGTGGAGTGAGCTGTCAGTGTAGTCCCCACTGATGCTAGGGATTGACCAAGCATTACATGTACAATCATAATCGAGATTTTAATTACATTTTTTAGTGTTAGTTCTGTTGATCTTTTTATATTATTTCAAGGCTAGTATTTAAATGATTAAATACTATTATTTAGAGTATTTATTTTAATAAAACGGCAACACAGAAATTCAGTCAGAAACTAGTTTAGGAAAAAAAATAACTTATTTAAGTTTCCGACTGAATTTCTGTTTTGCTCTTTTATAAAAAAAAAAAACCCGATAATAGTAATTTTTGCCACTTAAATACTAGCCTTGAAATAATATAAAAAGAACAACAGAATTAGCATATTTTTTTTAAAATAAAATCTCGATTATGATTGTACGTGTGATGCTTGGTCAATCCCTAGCATCAGTGGGATGACACTGACAGCTCACTCCACGCTCACTTCACCTAAGTGTTCACTTCACGCCTTTACAGAATCGACATGCAGGTCAGAGGAAGTCAGGTCATCAACTGGTATTATAATAGGCTGTTTCTTCCTTCCCAATTCAATATCATGTATACGTCTCATATGTTTGTTTCGATTGGACTTGTTTGTAAAGACTCTCGGACAAATGTTACAAGAAAATGGTTTCTCTCCAGTATGCTGAAGCATATGGTTTTTCAAACTGGGGGCTGAAGGAAATTTTTTATTGCACAGTGTACAAGGATATAGGAGAGAGCCCATGTGAGTTTTCATGTGGTGAGCAACAAAAGATTTTCTACGGAAACTTTTTCCACAGTCGTCACAGGTAAACGGTTTGATTCCAGTGTGAATGCTTTTGTGGCATTCTAAGTGGCTTACACGAACAAAGGAAGCGTTACATATATCACAAGGATACAAGAGCTTTACGGCACTATGTACGACCATGTGTGCTCCTAATTGTTGCTTGTTTTTGAAACATTTGCCACAAGTTTCACAAACATACTCCTTTTTGTTTTGGTGAGAAAGTAAATGTTTCCGCAAATCTTTAGCGGTTGCAGAATTCTTTTTGCATATAGTGCACATCAAATCGAGTGGTGTTTTTATTGACAATAGTTTGTAATATTTGTTAACATGTTCCTTTAATTCTCTGTTACTTTTAAAAAAAGTGTTGCATCCTGAGCATACATATTCAGAGTCTTCGTGAACTTTCTTTTTATGCAGCCCTGCTTGTTGCGCTTTAGGGAATTTCTTGAAGCAAATATAGCAAGAATGACGTAAGTAATTTCTGTGTTTACAAACATGTTTCATAAAAAGTTTGAGATTTGACCTTCTGGTTACACAGTCAGTGCATTGGTAAGGGTTACAAGAGTTGTGGTACTGCATTGAATGTTTCTGTAACTCTTCAATACTCGAGAATAGTGTTTCACAATAATAACACTTCCATTCATAATCCTTCCATGTCATTTTTATATGTTCTACATCTGTGTCCGTGTTTTTGGTAGGCATGTTAATATTCTTTTGTTTCGTTTTTTTTGTGTTCTGTACTTTATTTATATTAGTTTTAGTATTTATTGTAGCTAATTCTTTGGATGGAATTTGTTTAGAATTGTGTCTTTTTGGTTTTGAATGTAAATGTTGCACACTATTATCCATATCTTCAGCACCCACATAACTATAATTTTGTTTATTTATGTAATCTCCAGAACAAACTGTATTGTCTAATAGAATAGCTTCAGAAATTTGTTCTTTTTCTAATATAACTTTTATATTATCTTCAACATGGTATAAATCAGGGGGTTCAACATGTTCTTCTTTAATATCAGTACTTTCTTCAATAATTTCATTAGAAGGCTGTGTATCATGCTTATTCTCAATTATATGTTCTTCACTGTTTCCATTAATCACATAATAATCAAAATCATTATGCACCTCAATCATGTCCTCACTATCACATTTTTCACTCTTTAAACCATAATCATTTACTTCCATTGAATCTCGACTGGGTTCGTTTTTAAAGCCAAGAATACCGTTTTTATTATCTGCAGGTTCATACATCATGTTTTCACTACAAGAATCACTTGCAGTAGTATTTATTTGTACCAGAATAAAGTCACTAAGAAATGCCTGCGCCTGTTCAACTGCAGTTACGAAAGCAAATGCTCGTTCTAAGGATTTTACACATATCAAGCAGACAGTCTTCGGCAGTATATTTTCCTGAAAATCCATCACTATATTGAACCTTGACAGTTCATTGACGACTTTCTGGCACGTCTCTTCGTCAGTCTGGAGGTTTGTAAGTTTATTGTGTTGTTTTAGCTCGGCGCAAAGGCGACAGTACATTGCATCTTTTGTGTTATTCATTTTGGATTGTTAAGATCACAGGTTGTTGATAAGGATACACTTTATGAACGATCACATCAGCAAAGTGAGTCTAAGCAAGAGCAAATAGGTACTTAAAATAAAATGCCGGTAACAATTTATGTTTTTTTTTTACAAAATACAACACCCGAAGTGTTCGGGTCCCGAACGATACGATTGTCAACACAACTCCAAGTTTGACAATACCAATTTTCCAAATTTATTTGACCTTGACAACAATGACAGTTTTTAAAGTGTTGCCAATATTAATTTCGTATTTCCTAGCAGTGCAGTGTATCTTTTAGTAGAGGAACTTGAGGTATCGTTCTACACAGGCAATCCAAGACAGGACATCTAAAGAGCGAAGCAAAATGTGGGAAGAGAAGTATCCACCACCGCAAGACTTTGTTAAGCCTCAAGAACACTTACTGAAACTTTGGTCGTGAACTGCAGTCTATTTGGAAAGCACTGAATCGATTGCGTACTCAAGTAAGCCGCTGCAAACGTAATCTGCAAAAATGGGATCGATTCATCCAATACCCAGTGCGAGTGCGGTGCTCCTGAACAGTCTGTGTCCTATCTGCTGGAGTGTCCCAAATATAGGTTAGAGTCCCCAATGTCCTCTCACCTGCAACCTTGACGATCTGAACAACGCCTCTGACGCCGCAATAAACGTGGCCACCTACAGCATCTACTGGATATAACTCGGCCCAGACAGTATAATATAGATGTAGGTACCGTAGAAATAAAACGAAGAAGAACTTGAGGGCTGAGTTCAGTTATTATCTAAGGCTAGCCGCTGACTGGCCAATCAGTAGGTACGCTGCGGTTGTCGTTAAGCGTGAGCAACATGGCCCACTGGTAACGGGAATACCTAGTGGGTATGTAATAATCTGTGACTTGCGAGTAGTATAGGTAGTCAGTATTAAACTAAAGCATAACATCACGCCTGTAATCTACAAAGGGTTAGGCAGAGGTGTACCCTTAGAGGAAAGTAATATATGGGTGTACGTGTACCTATAGTACACCCACATTTCGCCAGTTATGTTTTTAAGCAACATGTAATAGGGGGCGGGGCCTATTCATCAACCGGCACAAATCCAAGACTCCGGGCTGCTATTGAGAAATTCCTGATGGAAAAATCCAATAATACTTTGCCCAACCTGGGAATTGAACCCAGGACCTCATGCTTAGCAGTAGCTTTTGTGACCACCAGAACAACGAGGCAGTATCCAATTTTATTTGTATTATTGTAAACCATACTTATTGGCGTGTTGAGAGCAGTGGTGGGCGTGGCCCAGTGGTAACGGCGGCGGCGGCCGCAACTTACGAGCTGTACCTTCACTCCACTCTGGCAGGTGCATGTCGATGTGAGGCAATTGATCAAGTAACGCACCACACCTATCTTGGATTAGTCGTAGACACTCGTTTTTGTTGGACTTTTCACGTGGACTCAGTCTGTGACAAGTTGCGGGCAAAATTTTACATCTTGAAACCTTAAGTTCCATTCAAAATCCTGCTCAATATGTATATTGCTTTAGCGGAATCAAGTATAGCATCCGGATTACGGACTCACCAGTTATGGGCGAACATTCAAATCATATACTGAACGAATTTCCAAACTTCAAGTTAGACTTTTGAAACTCATCGTACCAAGAAAAATAAAACACCTAAAAAGACGTAGACAGAGAATGCTATAGACAAATTGATGTGTTTTGTCGCATTCACACAAGAAAAAGAGCAAGTTACGCCGATGTCGTGTAAAGAAATGAGACAGGACGATGAGATTTTTTGTTTCACAGCGCGTGCCACGATTTTGACGGTTTTAGCATAGTACTTTGCTAAACAATGTTTGACAGAGTTATCGTCTTCTTGTAAAATTCAGTTTTATGTGCTTTAAGTTTAGTAATTTATGTTATTTTATGTTGTGAACAATTTAGCCTTAACATTTCAACCATTAAATAAAAAAATATGGTGCGGTAAAATAATTTAAGCATTCTTGTAAGTACAGTATATTATAATAATTTCTAAGTACAAGTATTTGTACTTACAAATTACTATAATATACTTATTGAAATACGTTATTGACGGACAATTTAGGACAATAACGTGTAAAATCAATAAAAGCTAATTAAAAATAAACTTGTTGTATTATTTACTCACAAAGCCAGATACTACTATCATCTAAGAAAATGTAGGTATTTAGAATCACATCATCATCATCCATCGTCACTCTCTCCTGCTTTTAAGGGGTTGAGGGAGCATGCGTAGTTCATGCAAACGTAATAAGTACCAAAATAATTTGTAAATCAAACATATTCCTATATCTAGGAATCTGTAGCTAGGGTGTATTTATTCCGATTGTATTACAGAATATCTAGGTTCCCAAATATGTATTTTGAACGGACACTGATTTAAAGACTATTTATGAGAAAAATAAATTTTCTATAGGCATTTTAAATTGTGGGGTAAATTTTTCCTCACACGGTAACCCTAAATGTGTGACGTATTTTTGTTTTGTCTCTTTCTGCGACACGTTTTGCAGGCGTCTATAGCATTCTCTGTCTACGTAAAAAGATAACGTTATAGGACTATTTAGGTAAATATTGTAAAGTTTTGCCAATGCAGACTAGACTCAACATGACCCTCATGATTAAACAATTTAATAACAAAAGCATTCAAAAACCGATATCAAATAAAATAATCGCAAGAAGTATCACCAAAAATAAATTAATAGTACCTCAGGCTAGAAATTATTATGGCAGGCGAACAGTAAAATTTTTAATACCCACAATAAGCAATGAAATAGGTACCAAAATCTATAAAAACCGAAATAAACTCTAAAAACTATAAGCAAAAATATAAGAAATACCTACTAGTACAACTACTTATTTAATTTAGTCTATTATAATAACTTTCAAATTAAAAACAGTAAAAAAAAAAATAAAAGCGAAACAACCTATATAGGAAGTTCTTTACGTTGACTAGAAGGAACCGATCCTCCAATGAGCGGCGCAGATGCTTACTGATGGATGTTTACGGCTTAAATTAATATGAGATGTGTAATATTAATCATCTACCTACATTGGGAAGTGGGAATATCATACGGAATTGTTAAGGACATTGACATCGATTTGCCGGAGGATGAGATGCTAAAATATATAAATAGCTCCGTTCCTATATCCTCACTAAAACGGCTCAACCGAAGAAGCACAAATAACGACGACGGCTGGGTGCTGAGCGAGTCTGTCAGAATAGGTTTCATTGGGTCTCACCTACCAACATTTATTTATTTGTGTGATTTAAGAATCAAAGTAGATCCATACACGTTTCCGGTTACCCAATGCGCTAAGTGTTGGAGATTCGGCCACTTGAAAAAACTGTGTCCAGCTAATAAATGTATATGCCCTAAATGCGGAGGTTCACACGAAAACTGCGAAACCACATCTTTTAAATGTGTAAATTGTGGCGACAAACACATGGCGCTTAGTAAGTCTTGTCCGATCTATCTAAAAGAAAAAAGAATTCGTGAACTAATGTCCGAATTTAATGTTACTTATCGCAAAGCGACTTCAATGTACAGACGCCAGCAGGTCAAGCTACCCGAAACTGTCAAATTTTCCCAATCAACCTTGAACCTTAATGCTTTAGCGATAAAGTTGAAAATCGATTAAAAAAATTTGACAGATTGTAGTAGCTTGATGTGCTGGCGTCTGTACGTACCCACTACTTCGAGTCAACACAGTAACTCAGCCAGAGCGCCTGCGCCCGCTCTCGCGCACCCGCCGCCGCTGCCGCCCGCACCACCCGCCACGCCCCTCATTAGGAATTGTTGTGACGCAATCGGGACCAATGCAAATGCAACACCGGTTTCTCAATCATTAACGTCCAGTACATCGCACTTTACTTCATATGCTGAGGTTGTATCAAACAATTCAAAAAAACAACGTTCTCGTAAGCAGAGAAACGAATGCAGCTGGGAACGGGATTTATTCGAGAACGGTTGCGTCGAGAATAGTTCGTCCGACGACGAGAATAATGTTCAAGAGGCTAAATGTAATTCGGAAAAATTGGCTTCATTTGAGATTTTGATACAAAAACTAAAGGATATTTTTTTTTTGAAAAGGGTAAATCTGGTTGACAAAATTAAAAACATTGGTAAAACATTTATAAGTTGGATTGTTAGTTATATATACTCACTATTGTCAGACGTATCTATCTTTAAGAGTATTGTTGAACTTTTCAATGGATAAGTATAATAATAATGTACTTAATTTTAATATTATGCAGTGGAATTCACGTAGCCTTTTGAACAAATTGACTTCATTTAGGCAGTTGCTGGTCCAGGAGAAAATACATATAGCGGCAATTACTGAAACCTGGTTTGACCCGGAGTTTAATTTAAATATTTCCAATTATTCTGCATTTAGACAGGACAGGGATAGCTCGTCTGAGGGAGGGGGAGCCATGCTATTAGTTCATAAATCTATTAAAACAGAACGTATCCAAATTAATATCAACCCTCTCATAGAAATTGTTTGTATTAGAGTTTGGAACTGTGGTAACATTAAAAATGTTGTATGTATTTATTGCCCCAGTGATATTCGCACTCAACAAAGCGATTGGGATAATATTTTTTCATTTTCGGTAAGAAACACATTGATTTTGGGGGACTTCAACGGTCACCACACAAACTGGTCCTATAAAATTGATACAAGGGGCAATCAGTTATATCAGTCTAGCTTAGAATACGGATTTATCTCCTTGAATGACGGATCGACTACGCGTTTTCAATTAGTACAGGGTATCTTAAGGGAGACGTCACCCGATATATCGTTTGTGTCAACCGATATGGCGCTTGATTTCCAGTGGCATACAATGAACGAGTCATTAGGAAGCGATCACGTTATGATAAAAATTTCTGCTAAAGTACAAATAGAGATTACTAAAATTAAAAAACGAAACTTCAAAGCAACCAACTGGAAACTATACTCAGAAAAGCTGGAAAATAAATTTAGAGACATATTGTTACCTAATAACTGTAATGATCCACAAGTTGCGTACGATTCCTTTGTAAATATACTCAATGATGCAGCTGATTCCAGTATTCCATATATTAAGTGCGGTCAAGTGATGGAAAGTAAATTCACTCCTAAACCGTATTGGAGTGCTACTTTGTCAAGATCTGTTGCGATTCGTAGACTAAGACTAGCGCAGTTTAGACGCAACCCCACCCCAGATAATTTGGATTTACTTTCTGACTCCATCAAAGAATCACAGAGACTCATACGCGGGGCTGAACGTGAGGGTTGGCATAAGGTGTGCGACTCCGTTGATGAGAACACTTCTTCTTCTGAGATGTGGCAGAAAATGAAGTGGATTAAAGGTAAAAATAGAACCCAGAATGTCCATATTAGTATAGAAAAAGGAAATTGTCTTTTAAAAAGTTTATGTCCCGATTTCGTAACGCCATGTGAACCTCAGTTTCAGCGATGCGAATCAGTCTTGGAGATGGAAATATACCTACATGAGATGGAAGCCTGTATTAAAAATAAAGACACGGCTACAGGTTCGGATGAAATTTCTTACTCCATGATCAAAAAACTACCCCATAGAGGTAAATTATTTTTATTAGCCTTGTTTAATATTTTTTTAAAAACGAACCTTGTCCCCACACTGTGGCGCAACATTAGTGTTGTGCCCATACCAAAACCAGGTCGTGACCCAAATCTACCTTCGTCCTTAAGACCTATTTCATTATTATCCTGTATTTGCAAAATTTTCCATAATATTTTATGTAAGAGACTGGAGTGGTTTTTTGAAAAACAACAGTTATTTTCGGACAAAACTTTTGGTTTTAGGAAAGCTAAATCGTGTATAGATAATTTAGGATTTTTAGTTAGTCAAATACAATCTAGTTTTACTAAAAATGAGATTACAGTCGGTTGTTTCCTGGATGTAGATAATGCCTATAATAACGTGGATTTATCATCGCTATTATCTACATTGGAATATTATAAAATAGGCCAGAAACTCTGTTCATATATTTGGAATTTCATAAGCGAACGATATGTTAGCATACGTTTACAAAACCAAATTATTACTCGATCTTGAGGGCGGGGCTTAGCACAGGGTGATCCCTTATCCCCTCTTTTATTCAATATAGCATCCATAAATATCTGCAAATTAATTGAAAATGTGTACATAATGCAATATGCTGACGACTTCGTTCTATTTACGTCAAACAAAAACATTAACGATTCTGTTTTCCAGTTACAAACGGCCCTTAATACGATGTATTCACTGTTACTAAAACTCGGTCTTGATCTTTCCCCCTCTAAAAGCAAAGTTTGCATATTTAAAATAAGACCATCCCTTGAAGAAATTTGTTTGAAGGTGAATGGAGTTAATTTACAGAAAGTCGAATGTGTGAAATACTTAGGGTTGTGGTTGGATCGCGCACTAAGGTGGGGAAAACATTTAAACGAAACACATGAAAAATGTTCAAAATATTTAAAGATTTTACAAGTGCTGGCAGGCTCGGGGTGGGGTGCGCATCCTAAACATTTGAGGAAAATTTATATAGCGATTATTCGTAGTCGAATCGATTACGCTTCCTTTCTATATGGGGATGCTGCTAATTCATACCTTATCAAGTTAGACCGGATTCAGAACCGAGCGATGCGTATCATTGGGGGATTCATCAGAACAACTCCTATCCACGTGATGGAAAGTGAGTTATCACTAAGTCCACTTAAGAACAGGAGACAGTATTTGTGTGGAAAATTGTGGCTTAAAATCAATAAAATCAAATCTATAAAAGATGATAAGACTATAGATTTGATGTCGGAGCTCTCGCGACGTCTCTCTAATCACCGGTTGATAAGGAAAAAGTGTCCTTTATTGATTGAAACGCATAATAGTTTAAAGAATACTCGAATGATAATTAGTTCAAAATTAGAAATGTTCTCGTTGGATACGTGGGTTAGTAACATAAATTTGCCCGAATATATCGCTGTTAATATGGATCTAATTAATAAAGAAAAAAAAAATTATAAATCCAATGAATTATTACAGAATTTTCAAATCATGTGCAATGAAAAATTTCATAATTTCTATAAAATTTTCACGGATGGTTCCAAAGATACTAATGGATCGGGAGCTGCTTTTTATGACCCACAGTTAAATCAAGATTATAGGATTAAGATTGTCTTTGGTCTCTCTATCATGCATGTTGAATTAATCGCTATTAAAGCAGCTTTAACACATTTACTTACTGTCAAGTTCGATAAGTTTGTAGTTTTTACTGACTCAAAAAGCGCTTTGCAACATTTGGCTCGGTGTACCTCGAGTTGTCGAGGATTCCCGATTGCCTATACGATTATTCATCTCATGATGGAACTCCAAACGCAGTCAAAATCGGTCTACTTGCAGTGGATACCTTCACACTGTGGAATTGAAGGTAACGAAAGAGCAGACGCCCAAGCTAAAGAAGCTGCGATAGACGGTATCGTAGCCCCATCTCTCCCTTTCTTCACAGAGTGTGTATCGTTAGTCAAAAATAGATGCTACTCAGCATGGAAAGAATACTTCGATGAAAGATCGAGAGAAGTGGGTATATGGTATAAGACCATACAACCACAGCCATTGTATTGTCCCTGGATTGGCAACAGTTTGAATAGGTTCAGTTTGGTCACAGCGTTGAGACTACGCTCCGGACACATTCCACTTAATAAATTTGCTCACTTGATGGGTATGTAGTGTGTTAGGTAGGTTAAGGAAAACCTATTAATTAAACACTACTTGAGTATTAGATATAAATGTTTATTAACGCGAAATACTTATAAGAACATAAACTAAAACAATAATGCGCGGCGCGAATATTATAAAAAATGGCATGCATTCGCCGTAGAGGTTTGTAGCGGACTGCTGAGGGCGTCCGAGGGACGCGGCCGTGCGCGGGAGGCGCGGGCGGCGGCGCGGCGATCCGATCGTGGCTTGTTTGTTCCACGCGTAGCTCGTAGGTATCGACGGCGTGCGGCACAGCGCGGGCGCAGGGCTCCGCTAACCGTGGCGCGCGGTCGAGCGGTAGGTAGGCAGTAAGGCGGTGTACAGACTCATGAATGTTTTAGGCCGTGTACACACGATTGTGAGTATTTAATTAAGAGTAGTTATTATACATATTACTGTTGTATGTACATGTTACATGTGATTATGTTGTGTGTAATAAGTATGTAAGTAGGTATGTGTTTAATATTTATATAAGTATGTGTGTAATATGTATGTATAGCCTACATCACTCCCCCGCTGAGACCGGTTCACGGGCGATAGTGACGCGGTCGTGATGTTACTGGAGGACCGGATGTTGTCCTAATATGATGCTTTGTGTTATGTATTGGTACACTATTTGAACCAGCTGGTCTGGTTATCTCTGGATAACATCGTAATAGGTTGAGATATGTTGTATTACCAGTAAATGTTTTCAAGGACAGGAGTTCGTGTGTTATTTCGTGAGACGAAGGTGCGCCGACGGTCAGATTCGTAATCGAGTCGATTAACTGTTGTCGTCTGCAGTCGACTAATAAATTATAAAAACTTAAAAAATCGACGCCTATTATAGGTTTTGAAACTTCTGCTATAATGAACTTCCAAGTAAACTCACGACGTAATCCAAGGTTGAGATTAAGTTGGTATGTACCGTATGTAGGTATCGGAGTACCATTTGCAGCAACAAGTTCGTAGTTGCATTTAGTATGATAGCGCAGCTGATTACGTAATAACGATTTAGGGTAGGCGCACACGTCTGAACCTGTGTCTACAAGAAACTGTATGCCGGTACGTTTATCTGAGATAAATAGGCGGCCTTTACAGGTAGAGCAGTCGTCAGCCGCCATTACTGACTGCTTTTGCAGTTTTCCGACTTAAAATCGCAAGGCTGAATACATTTGGTGGCCTTTGAACCAAATTTAAAGTGGTACCAACATGTTGGATATTTATTTCGTGAATGAGATCGACTCTGGCGGGATTTTGATCGGTCGTCACGCCTTGTTAATCGGCCTGCGCGGGAGGCGCGGGCGGCGGCGCGGCGATCCGATCGTGGCTTGTTTGTTCCACGCGTAGCTCGTAGGTATCGACGGCGTGCTGCACAGCGCGGGCGCAGGGCTCCGCTAACCGTGGCGCGCGGTCGAGCGGTAGGTAGGCAGTAAGGCGGTGTACAGACTCATGAATGTTTTAGGCCGTGTACACACGATTGTGAGTATTTAATTAAGAGTAGTTATTATACATATTACTGTTGTATGTACATGTTACATGTGATTATGTTGTGTGTAATAAGTATGTAAGTAGGTATGTGTTTAATATTTATATAAGTATGTGTGTAATATGTATGTATAGCCTACAGGTAAAATTGAGTCACCTAATTGCACTGAATGCAATACAGCTGAAGATCTATATCACATCTTGATGGAATGTGTCCGGAACGAGTCGCTTAGAATAGAAATCTTACACAAATATCCCAAAATTCGTACGGTGGGTGGATGTAACAGCGCCTTAGCTGTTCCGCTGTCGAGGGCAGCTATGGCGCTGTACAAGTTGGTCAATTTGGGCTTGAGGTTGAGACGTTGATTGTTGCAATCTCAAGCTCATTTGATTGTTTTCCCTTTGCTTGTTGTTTGATGTTTTTTTTTTGTCTGTTCTTGTTTATGTATATGAGTACGTATAGAGCGACATTGTCGATCTACGACAAAGCTCTTTAAATAAAGATTAAAAAAAAAAAAATCATCTACCTACATTATTTGCTTATTATATAATATAAGCGGATGGTGTGGGTACATGAATGATAATTATAATAAGTACCTAATTAAAAGATAAAATTACTTTGTAATAATGAAGGAGTGTTCTTAAAGCGAATGTGAGTACCAATACAAACCATTTCTGGTTTAATGGTACAAAACGAAACATAAACCTGTATTAAACTGTATGAATAAATAAATTTTAAAAAAAAAAATCTAGGTCGTAGTTTCGAACCCAGCCAGGCGCTTTACTTTGTGTAAATTATTTCATCACCACTGCTCTTAAAGCGGTGAAGGAAAACAAAGTGAGGAAACCGATATGTCTTAGAACCAGAAATTCGAAGACGTGACATCTACCAACCCGCACTGGGCCCGCGTGGTGGATTACGGCGCACTCCCTCTCACCGAGAGGCCTGTGTCCCAGCAGTGGGAACATCATATGTATGTATACTATGTATGTTATGTATACAGGGTTACTTGTGATTCCGACAGGAGCTGATAAGGGCCAAAATGCTACAAATTGAACCCCCCATATGTATGGCCGAAATTCCATAGAAGTGAAAAAGAAAATGTAGTATATTTGCTTATCATTTATTTAGATAAATTAAAACACCAATATTCTTCAGTTATTCTTTTCATTATTAACATTAAGACTAACTAATTACCTAATGCTATCTCTTACCAAGTAATATAAAATTTTAACTTACCACTACTTTTTTTTTACTAACTAACTCCTGTACCACCGCCGACGAGGACGTGTCTCGCTCAAGAAACGTACAAAACATTGTCGACTTCGTGTGAGCAAAAGAGATACCGTAAGACGGGGTTAATAGGGACACAGGGGTTAATTGGGACGAAACTTTAAAATGGATTTTAACGTTGGAATAATATAGTTTGTTCCCAACAAAGGCTTTTAAACGTTAAATATAATAGAGTAAACACATTAAGAGTCCTTTTGGCAGCAAACAATATTAGTTCAATGTTAAAATCCATTTTAAAGTTTCGTCCCGATTAACCCCGTTTTACCAGTACATATATTAGTTGATCGCAGACTGGTTACACCGCCGGCGACTACTCGTTTGTCTTAGCGACAACAGCTATCAAAGAGCTTAGGTTCACGCTTGGTACATACGCATGCCAGCGTGTGATAGCTTGTCGCCGTCGCGCACTTTCTGCTGTTGCTCGCCAACTTGCTTTTATTTGCTAGCTAGAGCGAGTAGACTCACTTCTCGTTTGTCGCTGGCGGCGGGAGTGGGACAGGTGCTTAGCAAGAGCAACATCTGGAAAAGCATACAAATATGTGAGAAGGTGTACACCAGTATCACCATAATGGTTGTTTTTGACTTTACTGCACATATTTTTATGTTTATCAATCACTGAACTACTCTCCATGCTTCTCATATTCACTTTACATTTTTTGCACATCCGAGTATCCTTGTTCTGAACAGAGTACTAATAAAATTGGTGGCGCAGAAAGCGCGTCGAACGCACAACTTCTGTCGCGTACGCCATTCAAAGCAGTCAGTTTTAATACACTTGGTTTGTATGGAATGTATTGAATTGTCGCCTCCAGCCGTGGCCGCCGAAGAATCTCCGTGCTCTTTGTTGGTCTGCCTATATATTTTCTTTTATCATCATTCTCTTCTTCCATTCAGTTATTTCCTCCTCAGCGGGTACTACAACCTCTCCAGTAACTGGGTCAATAGGGTACGTCCCGCCAGGAGTGCGTTTCTTCTTCGCCATATCTGTAGCATGTCTGCGTTTCATATGCTTGTTATAATTCGACCAGTTCGTGAAGTCCCGCTGACAGAGAGCACAAGAATAAGGTTTTACACCAGTGTGTTGGCGTATATGTTGATTGAGTATTGTTTTGAAACGGAAACTTTTATCGCAATACGTGCAAACATGAGGATGTGAATCTGTGTGGATTATAGCATGATTGTTGAGTTGACGTTTAATTCGAAAGCGTTTGCCACATTGGTCACAAGAAAACGGTTTCCCTCCATCATGAATAGCGATGTGAAGGCGTAATCGTCTTGCAGATTTGAAGGAAGATTTGCATATTTCACATTGGAAGGGCCTCACATCGGAATGCTGAAGCATGTGTCCTGCTAAAGATCCTTTCTGAAAGAAACATTTGCCACAAACCTCACAGGTGTGGTCTTTTTTACGGTCCGTATGTATCAACAAATGTGTGCTCAGACTAGTTTTAGTTCTGCAAACCTTTTCGCATATTGGGCATTTTAAGCTGTCTCCTTGCAATTGTACTGGCGGACGAGGTTTTCTTGCGCGTGTCCCTCTAAAATATGTGGCGGTATGATTACCTAATTCCTCTTTGCTTTCGAAACACATATTGCATCCGAAACAAACAATATCTGATGTTTTATGTGTTTCTTTATGTTTGTTTGCTGCAATCACTGACCCGAATACCATGGAGCATTTATAGCATGAGAATCTTAAGAACCTCTTATGTTTTCTCACATGCAGAATGAAACTATCAAGACGCAACTTCCTTATTTTACAGTCCGTACAACGGTATGGGTTACAGGAGCTGTGGTATTCCATGGCATGAGTTCGTAGCTCATCAATTGTTGGAAACTGAGTTTCACAATATGTACATAACCAGTTGTAGCTCTTCCAAGTTAGTTTTAACTGTGATAAGTGTGAAGCATTAGAACTAGTGCCAGTGTCCTTAACTTTCTTAGGTGTTGCAGAATTCTTTTTATTTTTCAGTTTTAACGAGCTGGAAGTTGATTTTCCTTTGTGGTCTGATTCAACTTTTATATTTATGATTGGTTCATCACTTTCACAACTCTCAGAAGAATCGTAAATGAAGATTTCGTCCTCCGAACCATTTTTCTCTTGTTTTATTTGGCGCATTAAAATTAAATCGTTTAAGGTTGATTGGGCTTTTTCCACAGCAGTAACAAAATCAAATGTACGGTTTAATGACATAATACAAGTGAAACAGACCGTTTTCGGTAAAATATTATCGCTGAAATTCATTTGCACATTGAAACGAGCCAATTTCGTGATGATATCTCGGCATTTTTCTTCGTCAATTTGCAGATCAAAGAGTTTGTTTTGCGGCATCAACTCTGCACACAGGCGACAGTAAACATTTTCGTTGCTATTCATGTTGGAATATCGAGGCGATTGTTATTGTGCGGAGATCGACATATTTTGCAAGAACTAGAAAAGTAGAACGAAAGTTGACTTGCACTTGGGTATTTGACATTGACAGATAGATGGGATGACATCGTGTCAGCGGTGTCAGTTTTTTTTTTTATAAATTTTAATGGCTTGGATGCTGGGACCTTTTAGCCAAGCGGTGTGAGTGGCAGTGGCTGTACAATAGGGCTGGGCAAAAGTCGGAAATGGTGCGATTTTCATGGTTGTTGTTAAAACACGACCAGGGGCCGTACCATGACGTGTTAACACCATCATGATTCCGTTGCGAAAAAGAGATAGTGCTATCGGTCATGTATAGCTCCGTCTCTCTTTCACGCTGGGACAATGATGGAATTAATACGTCATAGTACGGCCCCAGTACCCTATACTGAGTAGCATATTGTTAGCGTTTTATATAAAATATACAACTTTACAACTACCTACCTTAAATTTTTTGAATCATTTTATTAACGTAACGTAATATTTAGAATCGCAATAGTGAAACCTTAAAACCGTAATGGATGCATCTGGTGACATCACTAATAGCATAGACAAGACACTATTGTTTTAATTAAACTTGTGGATGCAGCCTAATGCTGGCTTTACACGCTTGCCAAATATTAGCAAGCATTAAGCACAAGCGTGTGAGCGGGCTATTTATTAATATCTCATGTAAAATGTACCAAAAATCACATCAATAAATGAATTTGAATTTGGTTTGTCTTGCGTGTGCTTGGAGAAGCTTGTTGCCGATAAGTCGGGTGTCGGTTTTTGACCACAAATGAAAGGGCGTTTTCGACAAGCGCTTGCGATTCATTCACGCTGTGATTCACACGTTTGTTGTGCGCGTTTAGTATCGCTTGGTATCGCTTGTGGGCTCGCGTTCGACACTCGCGGACTGATGGTTTGATATGATCGGATAGTATACATTAATATCATTACCAACTTTCACACCTTAGCCTGTATTCAAAATCGAAAATAGAAATCAATGATTTTTATATTTTTCAGTTTATTATACTGGGTGTTTTATTTTTTTACCATACCTGGAGAGAAAGTGTTTTAAATACTGAAGATCTATCTATCTTTAGTATTTAAAGCACAAGTACGATAAGCCAAACGCAGAGTAGGGATAATCAGACGTAGTAACTATTATATAATCTGTGTCATCAGGTAACATTCGATGATCGGCAGTCGTGGGTGGTTGTGCGCTCCGCTCTCTCCCGCTTACGACTCGGTGGTCCCGAGTCACCTATTTCGCTGCGCTTACGTAAAGAAAGAAAGAAAAACAGATTTATTTGTCACAGAAACACAAAAAGATAATTAGCTCTAATAATAAAAAATAAAGAGATCTCTAATCACGAGCACAAAACAGAAATAGTCGACAGCTGCACGTCATGACTGTGACTAGAAGGCTTCCACTCAGCATGATGACGTAACGGTTCTCGTAGACGCCCGACTACACCTGATCTTTCGGTCGATTCAATTAATTTAATCGATCGATTTACAGATCAACATAGTTTGCTGTGTCTCTTTATTAGGCCCCTTCTGGGCAAAACCACAGTTAAAATGGTTTAACGGTTTTTTGGTCTTCTTCCAACCAGAGAACATAAAACTTCTTTTTCATCCCACCATCTCGGAAAGAGTATTTTTAATCTTCAATATCTGAGTGGAAAAGCCGTTTTTATTCTCTAGAGGATAAAGTAAATTGAATTTAGAACATCGTGTGCACTAAGTTTGTGAATTAAAAAAAACATTAAACCTATTTACTGCTACCTCTAAGGTGCCGAATATATCATACAACTTTTTTTTAATTTGTTAAAAACTCAGACTCGGAACCTTCTTGGTGTTCTTTTTTCAATTTGCTTTGTACGCGGTTCTTTACGCGGCATTTTTTCACGTCATTGTTAAACCTTATATTAAAAACAAGAAACTTGAAAACAAGTGAAAAAACTAAAATGAGTGATTCTAGCGACGAGGAAGTTTGCTTGACGCCAACAGAATTGACTGAAACTGTTAATAATGCGCAAATGAGCTTTCTCCCTCAACAATCACGCGAGAAGTATTTAAAACAGTACGATATGTTCAACACGTGGCGACTAGCAAAAGGAGCCAAAACTTTCTCAGAAAACGTTTTGCTGGCATATTTTATAGAATTATCCGAGAACAAGAAAGCAAGCACTCTATGGAGTACGTATTCGATGCTAAAAGCAACAATAAAGATGAAAAAAGACAAACATATCGATACCTATCCTAAATTAGTGGCATTTTTAAAAAGAGCCTCATCTGGTCATCAACCAAAAAAATCGAAGGTTTTCACAGTATCTGATATTGAAAAGTTTCTTAACGAAGCACCCGATTCCGTATATTTGGCGGCAAAAGTAAGTCAGTTGCACATTCAGTATCTACTTAAGTATATTAATCACAATTAATTAGTATACTTAGTAGATGTTGATAGGCATAATTATGCGTTCATATCAATTTTATTCATTTATCTACTACAATACTCTTTACGTTACAGGTTGTTCTTATTATTGGAATAAACGGAGCATGTCGAACTAATGAACTAACACAACTTAATGTCAAAAACATTGAGAAACATTCAGATGACTTACTATTAATTAATTTACCTAATACAAAGACAAAAAGAGACCGCAACTTCGTCATTCGCAAGGAATACGTAACGATTGTTGAGAAATATCAAGCCTTACGCCCGCCTAACACTCCAATCAATCGATTTTTTCTACAGTATCGCAATGGAAAGTGTGTTAGACAGCCTATGGGTACTAATAAAATTGGCAGTATCCCACGAGAAATAGCAACATTTCTTGAACTTCCAGAATAAAAACAAGAAACTTGAAAACAAGTGAAAAAACTAAAATGAGTGATTCTAGCGACGAGGAAGTTTGCTTGACGCCAACAGAATTGACTGAAACTGTTAATAATGCGCAAATGAGCTTTCTCCCTCAACAATCACGCGAGAAGTATTTAAAACAGTACGATATGTTCAACACGTGGCGACTAGCAAAAGGAGCCAAAACTTTCTCAGAAAACGTTTTGCTGGCATATTTTATAGAATTATCCGAGAACAAGAAAGCAAGCACTCTATGGAGTACGTATTCGATGCTAAAAGCAACAATAAAGATGAAAAAAGACAAACATATCGATACCTATCCTAAATTAGTGGCATTTTTAAAAAGAGCCTCATCTGGTCATCAACCAAAAAAATCGAAGGTTTTCACAGTATCTGATATTGAAAAGTTTCTTAACGAAGCACCCGATTCCGTATATTTGGCGGCAAAAGTAAGTCAGTTGCACATTCAGTATCTACTTAAGTATATTAATCTCAATGAAATAGTATACTTAGTAGATGTTGATAGGCATAATTATGCGTTCATATCAATTTTATTCATTTATCTACTACAATACTCTTTACGTTACAGGTTGTTCTTATTATTGGAATAAACGGAGCATGTCGAACTAATGAACTAACACAACTTAATGTCAAAAACATTGAGAAACATTCAGATGACTTACTATTAATTAATTTACCTAATACAAAGACAAAAAGAGACCGCAACTTCGTCATTCGCAAGGAATACGTAACGATTGTTGAGAAATATCAAGCCTTACGCCCGCCTAACACTCCAATCAATCGATTTTTTCTACAGTATCGCAATGGAAAGTGTGTTAGACAGCCTATGGGTACTAATAAAATTGGCAGTATCCCACGAGAAATAGCAACATTTCTTGAACTTCCAGAACCCCTGTTGTACACGGGTCATTGTTTCCGACGAACTTCAGCCACACTTTTGGCTGATTCCGGAGCTGATCTCCTGTCCCTTAAGCGCCACGGAGGCTGGAAGTCCAATGCAGTTGTAGAGGGATACATAGAGGATTCCATCCAAAATAAGTCTAAAATATGTGAAGGCATCGTAGGAGCCATTACACTGAAAGAGCCTCAATCGGATCCTTGGACTGGCCCTTCTACATCAAAAATAAGCCGTTATGAAACACCTAACCATCTCCCTCTCTCTCCAACATTCACGCCAAGGGAATCCGATGAATCGGTACAACTATTAAGTATGACAGATAGTTTACCGAAAAACAGTACACAAGTGACTAACACCAATATTACAGTACCAAACAAAAATATTACACTCAATTTAAATAACTGTAGCAACGTTACTTTAAAATTTTCTTAATATACCTTAGTACACACATCAAAAGTGTCTAGGGATCAACATATATTTTTGCAATAACTTTTCTCCTGATTGATATTAATTAAAATTTTCTTTAAGGATTCATAAAATAAAGTGTTTTCGTTTGTCACAGTAACGATAAACCAAGTCACCTTTGCATTAATAAAGAAATTTGCCATTTTCCTAATAAAGGGATTTTTGACATTTGAACCACTAACACAAAAGTTCGAAAAAAAGACTGAAATAACAGTTTTCTTTAAAATTTTATTGGGTAACTTAAACAATTAATAATCCGTGTTTCTACCGCGAACACTAACAACACAAGAACATCGGTTTGGCATACTCAAAATGAGTTCATCCAAATCACGCTGTGGAATGGCCGCCCATGTTCGTTGCAACAACAAAAAAAGGTCTTCTTGCGACTGGATACCCTCCATATTCGGCAGAGCTCTTCTCTGTAGCATATCCCATGCATGCTCAATCGGGTTCAAGTCTGGCGACTGAGCAGGCCAGGGCAGGACATTGATGTTAGCTGCGGCGAGAGTCTGTCTTACAACTCTTGCGGTGTGCGGTCGTGCATTATCATGCATTAACTGAAATAAGGGACCGATTTGCACTTGTAGAGGAACGATGACGTCTGATACAATCGTCTCAGCATAAATTTGAGCGTTGAGGTTGCCTCTGATCCAAATCAACTCAGTTCTTCCGCCGATCCAAATACCCGCCCATACCATGATGGTTCCACCACTATAAGGATGGACTTCCTGGCAGGATTTTAATCGCTGTTGGCGTCCAGGGGTTCTCCAGTGTCGTATACGTCTTGTATCCGGTCTCATACCAAAACGAGACTCATCAGAAAAGCACACGAAACGCCATTGTTCTTCTGCCCAATTTCTGTGTTCAAGAGCCCATTGATATCGAATCCTACGATTGTGCATTGCTATAGGTGGTACCCGTAGCGGTCTTCGGGAATGAAGGTTCACTTCATGCAAGCGGTTTCTGACTGTTTGGTCGCTAATTAAGTTCCCTGAAGAGTGATGAAGCCTCACGGCTAACATCATGGCGGTTATTGTTGGAGCTCTTCGAGTTAAGATTTGAATGTATCGGTCTTGTCTCCGTGTGGTGCAGCGATACCGTCCTCCATGGCGCTCAGCCACGGTACCAGTGCTTCGGTAACGTGTCCAAAGTCGACTGATAACACTCTGACTTGTATTCAGAGCTAAAGCCACAGTACGTTGCCGGGAACCAGCTTCTATCATTCCCACGGCTCTGAGCATTTCTTCCCTGCTTAAATGACGTCGCCGCTCCATAATAACGTTGGTTTTAATCAGTAGTAGGGAAACAGTAGCACTAATAATGTCTTCAATGCGTTGTATGTTTTTATAGGGAAAATATTGACAGCTGATTTTCATCTTTTACTCGAATTTGATTCACAGTTCCTGATTCAAATTATGAAATGCACCAAAAAGGATCCATATAAATTTATAAAATCATAAATTTATTACAAAGCCACATCTTAATCTCAAGAAATCCGCATAAAAATGCTTGATCCCTAGACACTTTTGATGTGTGTATTATTTTGTTATAATTTAAAGATTATTCTGTATTACTTACCTGTCATAATGTAGTAATTAATACCTAAACTGAAATAAAAGTGTACCTATCTTGTGATTGTAAACGTTTTTTTTTTGCATTTAGTCATTTCCTCGCTGAGGTGGAATGAAAAGTTACGTGTTGCACTCGAGTGCAAAGATTTTTCACCTCGTGCTCTTTTGATTCCCTCGCTAACGCTCAGGATTCTAATTTTGAATCACTCGCTGCGCTCGTGATTCAATTTTAGAATCCTTCGCTTGCTCGGTCATCAAAATTGAACACGCGGTTAAAAAGCAACTTTGCACTCTTGTATAACAAATAACTATTATCTGTTCTGTGGTGCCAACGAAGCCGAGTGGGGTGTTGACCCAATACGCCCGCCAAACCCCTTCAGGGGGAGGTGGATCATTGGACGGGTCCCATAGTTAACCGGCCTTGGGGGGTCACCTTGTGCTCTGGTGAACAGTATACCCTCCATAGCAACTCACCTAGTATCTCTCGGGTGTGTGTACACCCTTCGCGCTAGACTGGTCAAGGCCCCGTTGCACAATAACACTGGCAACGGAATTCTAGCTTAGGGCTCACCATTAGGCACTCGCCTCCCTGTCTGCACCCGACAGCGAGGGTACTCATCCCCGGTCCAATCCACCCGGTGAGTTATGTTTAGGGCCGATAGGTGTTGTTAATATTAGGTTAAAATCCACTCCCCGCTATGGCTGATGCCCTCATAGTGGCATTTGTTAGAGAGGTCCTCCTCATGGACCCGGACTTCACCGCAAAGTATGGACCGAAGTCTGCTGCTCTTCAGCAGTATTCTCTCTCCCCCAGTCCCTCCCCCTCTATGTCCGCATCTGTCGCTGAATTCAGCGATGCTCTGTCCCCTGAGCCCTTGGCCATGGACACGGATGTTCCCGCGTCCAATCGCCCCCCGACCCCCTTCACGTACCCATCCGACAACGAGTTTGTGAACTCGAATGCTTCCACCCCCTCCTCCGAGGACGATGTCCAAGGGAAAGGGACGAAGAAGAAGCAGCAGAAGACCAAGACCCCTTCTCCCCCCGTGTCTGCCCCTCCGGCTAACCCCCCCTCTCCGTTACCCCGCCGCAGGGTCTCCCCCCCTCCGCTCCGTCTGCTTCTGCTCCTAAGAAGCTCCCCACTCCCCCCCGTGTTCATTCAGGACAAGGGAAATTGGACCGAAGTGTCCAAATGGTGTGTTGATCAGAAGATCAACTTACTTCACCAACGCCTGATCCACCCAACAGGGTATCAAAGTCCAAGTCCCAACGTCGAAAGACAACAGGGATGTTACTAGAATGCTCAGTGTGAGAAACGTGACTTTCTACACTTACTCACCCCTGGAAGAGTGTCAGACTCCCGTTGTAATTAAAAGGATCCCTTGCGAAATCCCCACTTCCGACATTAAGGCCGACCTTGAGGCACAAAATATTCCCGTGGACGAGGTCCATCGGATGCACCGCTCTCGCGTCAGAGGCGGAGAGGCGTTTGATACATTGACTTATAATAGTATATCTCAATGGTTTGACATTGTCCTCGTCATATGTCCCCCTGTGGAAGGCCACCACATCTTCTTCCAGGCGGGCACTATTTGCGGCCTGAAGGGCATTGACATACAAAAGCCCTGGAAAAACGGTGTCACCGTTACCAGCTTTACGGCCATTCGCAGATGCACTGCCATGCAAAACCCAGGTGCGTCAAGTGCCAGGGCGAGCACGGCACCGCCGGCTGCTCTCAGCCCAAAGACCGTACCCTATGCACCGAGCCACCTAGCTGTGTGTGGTGAAACGGGGCATACCATACAGCCAAATATCGTGGCTGTTCCAAAGCTCCAAAACATTCATCTTCCTCAAAGCTATGCGTTTTGACGCCCGCCAGCAGAGACAAATCCCCCTCCCAGGGATAGCCGATTCCCTGGGCCCAGCTTCCTGACAGGCTAAGCCCCAAAGGACTAGTCCTTGGAACATCCTAAACCACCAGCAGGCTTTTCCTGCTCTGAGGACTCGAGGTCCCTCTCACCGAATCCCCCCCCCCCCTAATGGTTCCGCGCAACCCGTCCTCCCATGCCTACCCCCGCTCAACCCCCTAAACCCGCACCCGCTCCTAAAGCGTCCCGCACCGCGTTAGCCCCATCACCCCCTTTTTTTTTTTCCGGTGTGGAAAATCCTCAGGGATGTCCGCCGCCCTGGGGTGGTTGGCGGGGACTGGTGCTGGCCCGCCGCTGCAGGCCTCTTCGGGTCTAGGGGGGGAGTGAGGTGTTAGACTCCCCCTGCGACGTCTAAGAGGGCGTGCGTGGAATACTACGCGCCGCCACCTCGGGTCCTGATATGTGGGGGCGATGTCTGCCCTCCGCCGACGCCCGGTGCGCCTTCTGCGGGCTGGGTGAGTGGACGAGATCTCCCTATCCCTTTCCGCAGCCTCCTTCTGCGAGACGACTATTACGTAGACGGAAACCGCCACGTCCCAGGACTCTCTCAGCGACAAATCACTACCTACTTCTGAGATGAGGGCACTACGCGCCGCGTTAGCCCCAGCCCCCCTTCCCCCAACCACTCCAGTGGCCAGGGGTAACCCCATGGATGTTTTTAACATCATTTCGATCACGCCGGCAACCTATTTCAGATCCAGCAGATCTACGAGGGAAGGTCCAAAAGTTCGTGGAATGAAAGGGTTTAAAATAAAATGAAACAATTAATCTATTTTTCCTTTTCAATATAATCACCCCTAAGCTGAATACATTTATTAGATCTATGAATTAATTTTTCTAAACCACCGTAAAAATATTTTATTATCTTTTGCATCAAAAGAGCCAAAATTGTCGTCGGAAAATTTCCTTCCCCATAAGTCTTTTTAAGTCCCTTATATTGGGGAACAAATAAAAATCACTTGGGGCCAGATCTGGACTGTAGGGTGGGAGGACTAGTGATTCGAAGCCATGCGTGTGCAGAACAGCCAGTGCAACTCTGCTCTTGTGAATCGGCCGCGTTGTCTTGCAAGAGCAACACACCCTTGGTTAATTTATTTTTCATCCCACCATCTCGGAAAGAGTATTTTTAATCTTCAATATCTGAGTGGAAAAGCCGTTTTTATTCTCTAGAGGATAAAGTAAATTGAATTTAGAACATCGTGTGCACTAAGTTTGTGAATTAAAAAAAACATTAAACCTATTTACTGCTACCTCTATGGTGCCGAATATATCATACAACTTTTTTTTAATTTGTTAAAAACTCAGACTCGGAACCTTCTTGGTGTTCTTTTTTCAATTTGCTTTGTACGCGGTTCTTTACGCGGCATTTTTTCACGTCATTGTTAAACCTTATATTAAAAACAAGAAACTTGAAAACAAGTGAAAAAACTAAAATGAGTGATTCTAGCGACGAGGAAGTTTGCTTGAGGCCAACAGAATTGACTGAAACTGTTAATAATGCGCAAATGAGCTTTCTCCCTCAACAATCACGCGAGAAGTATTTAAAACAGTACGATATGTTCAACACGTGGCGACTAGCAAAAGGAGCCAAAACTTTCTCAGAAAACGTTTTGCTGGCATATTTTATAGAATTATCCGAGAACAAGAAAGCAAGCACTCTATGGAGTACGTATTCGATGCTAAAAGCAACAATAAAGATGAAAAAAGACAAACATATCGATACCTATCCTAAATTAGTGGCATTTTTAAAAAGAGCCTCATCTGGTCATCAACCAAAAAAATCGAAGGTTTTCACAGTATCTGATATTGAAAAGTTTCTTAACGAAGCACCCGATTCCGTATATTTGGCGGCAAAAGTAAGTCAGTTGCACATTCAGTATCTACTTAAGTATATTAATCTCAATTAAATAGTATACTTAGTAGATGTTGATAGGCATAATTATGCGTTCATATCAATTTTATTCATTTATCTACTACAATACTCTTTACGTTACAGGTTGTTCTTATTATTGGAATAAACGGAGCATGTCGAACTAATGAACTAACACAACTTAATGTCAAAAACATTGAGAAACATTCAGATGACTTACTATTAATTAATTTACCTAATACAAAGACAAAAAGAGACCGCAACTTCGTCATTCGCAAGGAATACGTAACGATTGTTGAGAAATATCAAGCCTTAAGCCCGCCTAACACTCCAATCAATCGATTTTTTCTACAGTATCGCAATGGAAAGTGTGTTAGACAGCCTATGGGTACTAATAAAATTGGCAGTATCCCACGAGAAATAGCAACATTTCTTGAACTTCCAGAACCCCTGTTGTACACGGGTCATTGTTTCCGACGAACTTCAGCCACACTTTTGGCTGATTCCGGAGCTGATCTCCTGTCCCTTAAGCGCCACGGAGGCTGGAAGTCCAATGCAGTTGTAGAGGGATACATAGAGGATTCCATCCAAAATAAGTCTAAAATATGTGAAGGCATCGTAGGAGCCATTACACTGAAAGAGCCTCAATCGGATCCTTGGACTGGCCCTTCTACATCAAAAATAAGCCGTTATGAAACACCTAACCATCTCCCTCTCTCTCCAACATTCTCGCCAAGGGAATCTGATGAATCGGTACAACTATTAAGTATGACAGATAGTTTACCGAAAAACAGTACACAAGTGACTAACACCAATATTACAGTACCAAACAAAAATATTACACTCAATTTAAATAACTGTAGCAACGTTACTTTAAAATTTTCTTAATTATACCTTAGTATTATTTTGTTATAATTTAAAGATTATTCTGTATTACTTACCTGTCATAATGTAGTAATTAATACCTAAACTGAAATAAAAGTGTACCTATCTTGTGATTGTAAACGTTTTTTTTTTGCATTTAGTCATTTCCTCGCTGAGGTGGAATGAAAAGTTACGTGTTGCACTCGAGTGCAAAGATTTTTCACCTCGTGCTCTTTTGATTCCCTCGCTAACGCTCAGGATTCTAATTTTGAATCACTCGCTGCGCTCGTGATTCAATTTTAGAATCCTTCGCTTGCTCGGTCATCAAAATTGAACACGCGGTTAAAAAGCAACTTTGCACTCTTGTATAACAAATAACTATTCCTCGACGTTTTTCCTTGATGGCCTCCTTTAATTTTTCTAATATCGTTGCATAGTATTCTCCGGTTATGGTCCTTCCCTTTTTTTTGTAATCAATCAGTATTATCCCCTCGCAATCCCAAAAAACAGTAGCCATCAACTTTCCAGCCGGGGGTCGTCTTCAATCGACTCCCGACCATATTTAAAAAGACTATGCCACTTGTAAATCATTAATTTACTAGGGCACTGTTCCCCATAAACAGTTTCCATTTCATTAAAAATGGTCTGAGCGTTCTTTCCTTGCTTGGTAAGGAATTTTATCACAGCACGGTGTTCAATTTTCTCCATGGTTTCAGTTTTCATCCGAATTGACTTGTTTAGCAGGCGAGTGTTCGTAAACGAATGACGCAATAGGGCTGAAACTCAAATTATATACTAAGATATAAATATTTTTTGACAATAGTAAAAAAAAATATATATTAAAACGATAATTTTACCTCGCCGCATTGCTAGAAAATGAATGCATGTTCTCGAAATAAAGTTTTCTGTAAAAAGTTTTAATTTGAGGACCTACTTATAAAGGGTTGTTTCGTTATTGTGTGTACACACGGCTACACATCAAGCTATACAATTCCAGTTTACACTGACCTCTCATTGTAAGGAAATCCTATAAAATGCGAGGTCAAATTATACTGGAAATTTATAGCTTGATCTGTAGCCGTGCGTGCAGTGTATTAAAATATTCTTTAGGAGCCATGTTTAGAGATCGGATATTCGAATGCGTATTCATCTAAAGTTGGGATGTTGGCTAATATGGAATGCGCTTTTGTATCGAAAAAATCCCGCGGTTCCGGGATCGACAAATTTAGGTTTCTGATTATAGATTCGGATGTAAGTATATCTAGGTACTTACCTAATATTGTAAAGTAGGTAGGTACATACCAAACTGCCATAGCAAACAACAGCTATATTTTAAATAAATCTTTTTTTAGAAGTCGCTTCCATACCCAAGTAGTTATGTATTCCCGGTGTTCCTAGCATCCCAGGTTTTTTTTTTACAAAAAATATATTTCAAGAAGCCGCTTCCAAACTTTCATAGTAAAAATAACTTTAGGTAAATATGCATCCGAGTAACTGGGTCGTGGTGGTCAGATAGGCAGTTGCTCCATGTAAAATACTGGTGTTCAGCTGCTTACGGCTAGGCGAGAACCCGACTCCAACGTAGCTGGGAAAATCAAATGAAATGTTTATTTCTGTACCTAAGTCGTAGGTAGATCTTCTAAGACACTTTTAGACGTCAATATTTTGTTGTCCATTATTTTAAAACTAGGTGACATTTCCTAGCTGACTGATCTCAGAACAATAATTGTTCTGAGTGACTGATCCCTGTAAAGAAATGCCAAAACAAACTCAAAGGTCATGGTCTCTTTTAAAGTCCAAAAAGGCTATGCCGATGAGACGCTTTGGAGTAGCCCCACAGTCTGTTGGTCACGGACGCCTATGGTCATGTAAATCACCAGACATAACCCCTGGTGCGTTACCAGCCTAAAACAAAACTTCAAAATGTCACTTTTGCCTGTAATAAAATAAATAATAAAAACTAAACGAGCCTACAGTAACAGCCTCACCTTAGTAATATAATAAGCAAAAAATTAACTTTATAATTATCCTAAAAAAAAAAGCAGGTATTATATGAAATGATTATTTGAGGTTAAGCGCACAGCTGATGCGTTCACCTTCTCTATTTCTCTTTCTCGTCATACACACGCAACTGTTGGCTGACAATACCAGCCTCTCGGAAAATGTGTTGGTACCATCTGACGGCCAACTCTACCACCCCGCGCGCTCGTTGGTCAAATCAGATAGCGCGCGCTTCCCCGGCTTCCTGTTACACACTTCCGTCGCATTTCACGAAATCACTCCCACAGATTGCAGGAAAGTGAGAGGAAAGATATTACACATCAATAATAATAAATAATAAACAGTTTTATTGATTCATAAACAAGTGTTACAATATTTAGTTTTGACACTGGATCCCGCACTAGGATACCCTGTGTCGCAAGATCCAGTGTCTTTCGACCGATAATATGAATTATAAAATAATTATATAAGTTAACAATTGCAACGGTTTCAGTATAATTAATTAGACTTAGGACTAAAACCTAAAAAGTAAAAGCTGTAATTCGGTACACTGACGCCGATACCTTTTAAACTGGAATAAAGCAACTGCGTGTGGTAGTACCACGGAGCAGAAACTTCTGCTCCGGGGGTAGTACCTACTTCTCAGGCCAAATGCATGTGTGTGTTTTTTTTAACTGCTCCGTTGATCTCGTGGAGACGTGACCACTGACCGTGGGGTCCTGAGTTCGATTCCCCTGTCGGGCAAAGAGTTACTGAGATTTAACATTAAATAATTTTCAGTAGCAGCCCGGAGTTAAGAAGTTTTTTTTTATTTTAAACGTTGCCCCACACTTGGAATTTCTCCTGTATCGTGGGTGCGTTTACAAACATTTAAACTCACATACACAAACAGCAGTTGGGGGTTATACCTCCGCGGCTTGGAAAGTACCTACGTTAAGCCATTGATCCCGTGCCTAATCTCTTTCCGGTCTTGTCGGATTGCCGTCCGACTGGACTATAAGAGTAAAGGAACAGAGAGTCGAGCTTTGATTGCGCTCACACTCGTGCACTATAATATCTCCTAGAAATTGGTCAGGAGGAATTATTTCTCTGCTATGCCCACTTAGGTAGGTATACAAATTTTCTTTCTGCAAGGCATTACATAAAAATGCATGATACGACAATTCTTGTTTATCACGTAATAGTGCGTAAACCCTTATCAACAACGCAATACGACATCTTACATAATAACATTATAAATACTAATGTAACTATTCAGTATAAATTCTTCGATATTGAACACAGAAATTATTCACAAGTTTGTATCCTACAGACAAACATACAAATCCAAAATGGCCGCCAAGTCTATCCTTGTCCTTTGCGCTTCAGCCTGCTTTGTTAAGGTGAGTTAAAATTACAAGAAAACATTCAAATAAATTATACCAACTTTTCTCACGAATGGCATTATATTGTATTTCAAGATTACGATAAAAAGTTCAAATCAACTATGTTGTCTTACAAAGACCATCATGGTCGCAACGAGTGCTTCATCGTTTTGAGGAACTAAAGTAAATCTAAAAAAATGGTCCTCTCATTCATTTATAAATATTGATCCATCATCCTTCTTCTGAATACAGTACCTTCTTGGTAAATCTCCTTTTCAAGCCTTCTCCAAGAATGGCACAGAAAAGCATATAACTCAATTGCATTTTCTTTTTACAGATCATCGCAGCCCAGCAATGCCTCGGCGCCATCAACAACGTTGTCGGCACTGTTATAGCAGCTGAAGAGTTGGCACTAGCTGGCAACGTCCTTGCTGGCAACGCCCTTGCTGGCAACGCTCTTGCTGGCAACGGATTAACCTACGGAGCAGGCGGCATAGGCTTCGGAGCTCCCTATGCTGGCCCAGCATTGGGCTTTGGTTGCGCGGCGAGCACAATTGTCCCAACCAGCGGCGGTGGTTTCGCCGTCCAGAGCGTCTCCCCCATTGCCCCCACAGGTCTCACCGTCATCTCTGAGAATGCCATCGAAGGTGCTCTAGTCGTTAACGGTAACTTGCCATTCTTGGGAGCTATTGCTTTGGAAGGTGCTTTGCCCAGTGGAGGTGCTGGTGGCATCAACTATGGCTGCGGAAATGGCGCTGTGGGTATCGTAAGCGAAGGTATCTCTCCTGCTGTTGGTTCTGCCGCTTACCCTGCTGGTCTGGGCTATGCCAACGGTCTGGCCGGTGGTCTTGGATATGGCGCAAGTCTGGGTAATGGACTGAGTTACAATGGACGCCCTGGACTCGGTCTGGTTGGATGCGGGGCTGTTTATTAGGAGTTTAATAGTTATATAAGTAAAAATAAAAGTTATATTTAGTAGAGCAAAATATTGTATTTTGATTATTGCAGGTGATACCTGTACCTATAACCTTACCTTCATACCAAATAAGAGCACAACTATCGCTAATGAGACATAATTATTTTTCTATTGTTCCAAACTTAATAAATTCGATCGCTAGATGTGGGGGCAATGTGACGGAATTTTACTAGTGCTCTATTCAATGGCAAATGCAACGTACGGTCATGAATTGAGTACGCACGGCTACAGATCAAGCTGTAGATAAATTTCCAGTATTTAGGCTGATCGCGCATTGTATAGGATTCCCTTACAATGAGAGTTCAGTGTAAACTGGAAATGTATAGCTTGATGTGTAGCCGTGTGTACTACAATTTCTAATAAAATTGGTCACGTATTTAATGCAGTCGGCATGGGCGCTCCACCATCCACGCTGTGTCGCGGGTGAGAGTCCTGGCGGAGGAAGCGGTGTCCCGGGGCGGGGTGATGATGGCGGTGTTCTTGGACATCTCCAACGCCTTCAACACCCTGCCCTGGAGTTGTATTCGGGAGGCACTGCGCTATCATCGGGTGCCTCCCTACCTTCGCCACATCGTTAGGGCTTATCTGTCGGAGAGGTGTGTCACCTACGTGGGACGTGATGGCCCCTTCTCCCCCCGTGTCTGCCCCTCCGGCTAACCCCCCCTCTCCGTTACCCCGCCGCAGGGTCTCCCCCCCTCCGCTCCGTCTGCTTCTGCTCCTAAGAAGCTCCCCACTCCCCCCCGTGTTCATTCAGGACAAGGGAAATTGGACCGAAGTGTCCAAATGGTGTGTTGATCAGAAGATCAACTTACTTCACCAACGCCTGATCCACCCAACAGGGTATCAAAGTCCAAGTCCCAACGTCGAAAGACAACAGGGATGTTACTAGAATGCTCAGTGTGAGAAACGTGACTTTCTACACTTACTCACCCCTGGAAGAGTGTCAGACTCCCGTTGTAATTAAAAGGATCCCTTGCGAAATCCCCACTTCCGACATTAAGGCCGACCTTGAGGCACAAAATATTCCCGTGGACGAGGTCCATCGGATGCACCGCTCTCGCGTCAGAGGCGGAGAGGCGTTTGATACATTGACTTATAATAGTATATCTCAATGGTTTGACATTGTCCTCGTCATATGTCCCCCTGTGGAAGGCCACCACATCTTCTTCCAGGCGGGCACTATTTGCGGCCTGAAGGGCATTGACATACAAAAGCCCTGGAAAAACGGTGTCACCGTTACCAGCTTTACGGCCATTCGCAGATGCACTGCCATGCAAAACCCAGGTGCGTCAAGTGCCAGGGCGAGCACGGCACCGCCGGCTGCTCTCAGCCCAAAGACCGTACCCTATGCACCGAGCCACCTAGCTGTGTGTGGTGAAACGGGGCATACCATACAGCCAAATATCGTGGCTGTTCCAAAGCTCCAAAACATTCATCTTCCTCAAAGCTATGCGTTTTGACGCCCGCCAGCAGAGACAAACCCCCTCCCAGGGATAGCCGATTCCCTGGGCCCAGCTTCCTGACAGGCTAAGCCCCAAAGGACTAGTCCTTGGAACATCCTAAACCACCAGCAGGCTTTTCCTGCTCTGAGGACTCGAGGTCCCTCTCACCGAATCCCCCCCCCCCCTAATGGTTCCGCGCAACCCGTCCTCCCATGCCTACCCCCGCTCAACCCCCTAAACCCGCACCCGCTCCTAAAGCGTCCCGCACCGCGTTAGCCCCATCACCCCCTTTTTTTTTTTCCGGTGTGGAAAATCCTCAGGGATGTCCGCCGCCCTGGGGTGGTTGGCGGGGACTGGTGCTGGCCCGCCGCTGCAGGCCTCTTCGGGTCTAGGGGGGGAGTGAGGTGTTAGACTCCCCCTGCGACGTCTAAGAGGGCGTGCGTGGAATACTACGCGCCGCCACCTCGGGTCCTGATATGTGGGGGCGATGTCTGCCCTCCGCCGACGCCCGGTGCGCCTTCTGCGGGCTGGGTGAGTGGACGAGATCTCCCTATCCCTTTCCGCAGCCTCCTTCTGCGAGACGACTATTACGTAGACGGAAACCGCCACGTCCCAGGACTCTCTCAGCGACAAATCACTACCTACTTCTGAGATGAGGGCACTACGCGCCGCGTTAGCCCCAGCCCCCCTTCCCCCAACCACTCCAGTGGCCAGGGGTAACCCCATGGATGTTTTTAACATCATTTCGATCACGCCGGCAACCTATTTCAGATCCAGCAGATCTACGAGGGAAGGTCCAAAAGTTCGTGGAATGAAAGGGTTTAAAATAAAATGAAACAATTAATCTATTTTTCCTTTTCAATATAATCACCCCTAAGCTGAATACATTTATTAGATCTATGAATTAATTTTTCTAAACCACCGTAAAAATATTTTATTATCTTTTGCATCAAAAGAGCCAAAATTGTCGTCGGAAAATTTCCTTCCCCATAAGTCTTTTTAAGTCCCTTATATTGGGGAACAAATAAAAATCACTTGGGGCCAGATCTGGACTGTAGGGTGGGAGGACTAGTGATTCGAAGCCATGCGTGTGCAGAACAGCCAGTGCAACTCTGCTCTTGTGAATCGGCCGCGTTGTCTTGCAAGAGCAACACACCCTTGGTTAATTTATTTTTCATCCCACCATCTCGGAAAGAGTATTTTTAATCTTCAATATCTGAGTGGAAAAGCCGTTTTTATTCTCTAGAGGATAAAGTAAATTGAATTTAGAACATCGTGTGCACTAAGTTTGTGAATTAAAAAAAACATTAAACCTATTTACTGCTACCTCTATGGTGCCGAATATATCATACAACTTTTTTTTAATTTGTTAAAAACTCAGACTCGGAACCTTCTTGGTGTTCTTTTTTCAATTTGCTTTGTACGCGGTTCTTTACGCGGCATTTTTTCACGTCATTGTTAAACCTTATATTAAAAACAAGAAACTTGAAAACAAGTGAAAAAACTAAAATGAGTGATTCTAGCGACGAGGAAGTTTGCTTGACGCCAACAGAATTGACTGAAACTGTTAATAATGCGCAAATGAGCTTTCTCCCTCAACAATCACGCGAGAAGTATTTAAAACAGTACGATATGTTCAACACGTGGCGACTAGCAAAAGGAGCCAAAACTTTCTCAGAAAACGTTTTGCTGGCATATTTTATAGAATTATCCGAGAACAAGAAAGCAAGCACTCTATGGAGTACGTATTCGATGCTAAAAGCAACAATAAAGATGAAAAAAGACAAACATATCGATACCTATCCTAAATTAGTGGCATTTTTAAAAAGAGCCTCATCTGGTCATCAACCAAAAAAATCGAAGGTTTTCACAGTATCTGATATTGAAAAGTTTCTTAACGAAGCACCCGATTCCGTATATTTGGCGGCAAAAGTAAGTCAGTTGCACATTCAGTATCTACTTAAGTATATTAATCTCAATTAAATAGTATACTTAGTAGATGTTGATAGGCATAATTATGCGTTCATATCAATTTTATTCATTTATCTACTACAATACTCTTTACGTTACAGGTTGTTCTTATTATTGGAATAAACGGAGCATGTCGAACTAATGAACTAACACAACTTAATGTCAAAAACATTGAGAAACATTCAGATGACTTACTATTAATTAATTTACCTAATACAAAGACAAAAAGAGACCGCAACTTCGTCATTCGCAAGGAATACGTAACGATTGTTGAGAAATATCAAGCCTTAAGCCCGCCTAACACTCCAATCAATCGATTTTTTCTACAGTATCGCAATGGAAAGTGTGTTAGACAGCCTATGGGTACTAATAAAATTGGCAGTATCCCACGAGAAATAGCAACATTTCTTGAACTTCCAGAACCCCTGTTGTACACGGGTCATTGTTTCCGACGAACTTCAGCCACACTTTTGGCTGATTCCGGAGCTGATCTCCTGTCCCTTAAGCGCCACGGAGGCTGGAAGTCCAATGCAGTTGTAGAGGGATACATAGAGGATTCCATCCAAAATAAGTCTAAAATATGTGAAGGCATCGTAGGAGCCATTACACTGAAAGAGCCTCAATCGGATCCTTGGACTGGCCCTTCTACATCAAAAATAAGCCGTTATGAAACACCTAACCATCTCCCTCTCTCTCCAACATTCTCGCCAAGGGAATCTGATGAATCGGTACAACTATTAAGTATGACAGATAGTTTACCGAAAAACAGTACACAAGTGACTAACACCAATATTACAGTACCAAACAAAAATATTACACTCAATTTAAATAACTGTAGCAACGTTACTTTAAAATTTTCTTAATTATACCTTAGTATTATTTTGTTATAATTTAAAGATTATTCTGTATTACTTACCTGTCATAATGTAGTAATTAATACCTAAACTGAAATAAAAGTGTACCTATCTTGTGATTGTAAACGTTTTTTTTTTGCATTTAGTCATTTCCTCGCTGAGGTGGAATGAAAAGTTACGTGTTGCACTCGAGTGCAAAGATTTTTCACCTCGTGCTCTTTTGATTCCCTCGCTAACGCTCAGGATTCTAATTTTGAATCACTCGCTGCGCTCGTGATTCAATTTTAGAATCCTTCGCTTGCTCGGTCATCAAAATTGAACACGCGGTTAAAAAGCAACTTTGCACTCTTGTATAACAAATAACTATTCCTCGACGTTTTTCCTTGATGGCCTCCTTTAATTTTTCTAATATCGTTGCATAGTATTCTCCGGTTATGGTCCTTCCCTTTTTTTTGTAATCAATCAGTATTATCCCCTCGCAATCCCAAAAAACAGTAGCCATCAACTTTCCAGCCGGGGGTCGTCTTCAATCGACTCCCGACCATATTTAAAAAGACTATGCCACTTGTAAATCATTAATTTACTAGGGCACTGTTCCCCATAAACAGTTTCCATTTCATTAAAAATGGTCTGAGCGTTCTTTCCTTGCTTGGTAAGGAATTTTATCACAGCACGGTGTTCAATTTTCTCCATGGTTTCAGTTTTCATCCGAATTGACTTGTTTAGCAGGCGAGTGTTCGTAAACGAATGACGCAATAGGGCTGAAACTCAAATTATATACTAAGATATAAATATTTTTTGACAATAGTAAAAAAAAATATATATTAAAACGATAATTTTACCTCGCCGCATTGCTAGAAAATGAATGCATGTTCTCGAAATAAAGTTTTCTGTAAAAAGTTTTAATTTGAGGACCTACTTATAAAGGGTTGTTTCGTTATTGTGTGTACACACGGCTACACATCAAGCTATACAATTCCAGTTTACACTGACCTCTCATTGTAAGGAAATCCTATAAAATGCGAGGTCAAATTATACTGGAAATTTATAGCTTGATCTGTAGCCGTGCGTGCAGTGTATTAAAATATTCTTTAGGAGCCATGTTTAGAGATCGGATATTCGAATGCGTATTCATCTAAAGTTGGGATGTTGGCTAATATGGAATGCGCTTTTGTATCGAAAAAATCCCGCGGTTCCGGGATCGACAAATTTAGGTTTCTGATTATAGATTCGGATGTAAGTATATCTAGGTACTTACCTAATATTGTAAAGTAGGTAGGTACATACCAAACTGCCATAGCAAACAACAGCTATATTTTAAATAAATCTTTTTTTAGAAGTCGCTTCCATACCCAAGTAGTTATGTATTCCCGGTGTTCCTAGCATCCCAGGTTTTTTTTTTACAAAAAATATATTTCAAGAAGCCGCTTCCAAACTTTCATAGTAAAAATAACTTTAGGTAAATATGCATCCGAGTAACTGGGTCGTGGTGGTCAGATAGGCAGTTGCTCCATGTAAAATACTGGTGTTCAGCTGCTTACGGCTAGGCGAGAACCCGACTCCAACGTAGCTGGGAAAATCAAATGAAATGTTTATTTCTGTACCTAAGTCGTAGGTAGATCTTCTAAGACACTTTTAGACGTCAATATTTTGTTGTCCATTATTTTAAAACTAGGTGACATTTCCTAGCTGACTGATCTCAGAACAATAATTGTTCTGAGTGACTGATCCCTGTAAAGAAATGCCAAAACAAACTCAAAGGTCATGGTCTCTTTTAAAGTCCAAAAAGGCTATGCCGATGAGACGCTTTGGAGTAGCCCCACAGTCTGTTGGTCACGGACGCCTATGGTCATGTAAATCACCAGACATAACCCCTGGTGCGTTACCAGCCTAAAACAAAACTTCAAAATGTCACTTTTGCCTGTAATAAAATAAATAATAAAAACTAAACGAGCCTACAGTAACAGCCTCACCTTAGTAATATAATAAGCAAAAAATTAACTTTATAATTATCCTAAAAAAAAAAGCAGGTATTATATGAAATGATTATTTGAGGTTAAGCGCACAGCTGATGCGTTCACCTTCTCTATTTCTCTTTCTCGTCATACACACGCAACTGTTGGCTGACAATACCAGCCTCTCGGAAAATGTGTTGGTACCATCTGACGGCCAACTCTACCACCCCGCGCGCTCGTTGGTCAAATCAGATAGCGCGCGCTTCCCCGGCTTCCTGTTACACACTTCCGTCGCATTTCACGAAATCACTCCCACAGATTGCAGGAAAGTGAGAGGAAAGATATTACACATCAATAATAATAAATAATAAACAGTTTTATTGATTCATAAACAAGTGTTACAATATTTAGTTTTGACACTGGATCCCGCACTAGGATACCCTGTGTCGCAAGATCCAGTGTCTTTCGACCGATAATATGAATTATAAAATAATTATATAAGTTAACAATTGCAACGGTTTCAGTATAATTAATTAGACTTAGGACTAAAACCTAAAAAGTAAAAGCTGTAATTCGGTACACTGACGCCGATACCTTTTAAACTGGAATAAAGCAACTGCGTGTGGTAGTACCACGGAGCAGAAACTTCTGCTCCGGGGGTAGTACCTACTTCTCAGGCCAAATGCATGTGTGTGTTTTTTTTAACTGCTCCGTTGATCTCGTGGAGACGTGACCACTGACCGTGGGGTCCTGAGTTCGATTCCCCTGTCGGGCAAAGAGTTACTGAGATTTAACATTAAATAATTTTCAGTAGCAGCCCGGAGTTAAGAAGTTTTTTTTTATTTTAAACGTTGCCCCACACTTGGAATTTCTCCTGTATCGTGGGTGCGTTTACAAACATTTAAACTCACATACACAAACAGCAGTTGGGGGTTATACCTCCGCGGCTTGGAAAGTACCTACGTTAAGCCATTGATCCCGTGCCTAATCTCTTTCCGGTCTTGTCGGATTGCCGTCCGACTGGACTATAAGAGTAAAGGAACAGAGAGTCGAGCTTTGATTGCGCTCACACTCGTGCACTATAATATCTCCTAGAAATTGGTCAGGAGGAATTATTTCTCTGCTATGCCCACTTAGGTAGGTATACAAATTTTCTTTCTGCAAGGCATTACATAAAAATGCATGATACGACAATTCTTGTTTATCACGTAATAGTGCGTAAACCCTTATCAACAACGCAATACGACATCTTACATAATAACATTATAAATACTAATGTAACTATTCAGTATAAATTCTTCGATATTGAACACAGAAATTATTCACAAGTTTGTATCCTACAGACAAACATACAAATCCAAAATGGCCGCCAAGTCTATCCTTGTCCTTTGCGCTTCAGCCTGCTTTGTTAAGGTGAGTTAAAATTACAAGAAAACATTCAAATAAATTATACCAACTTTTCTCACGAATGGCATTATATTGTATTTCAAGATTACGATAAAAAGTTCAAATCAACTATGTTGTCTTACAAAGACCATCATGGTCGCAACGAGTGCTTCATCGTTTTGAGGAACTAAAGTAAATCTAAAAAAATGGTCCTCTCATTCATTTATAAATATTGATCCATCATCCTTCTTCTGAATACAGTACCTTCTTGGTAAATCTCCTTTTCAAGCCTTCTCCAAGAATGGCACAGAAAAGCATATAACTCAATTGCATTTTCTTTTTACAGATCATCGCAGCCCAGCAATGCCTCGGCGCCATCAACAACGTTGTCGGCACTGTTATAGCAGCTGAAGAGTTGGCACTAGCTGGCAACGTCCTTGCTGGCAACGCCCTTGCTGGCAACGCTCTTGCTGGCAACGGATTAACCTACGGAGCAGGCGGCATAGGCTTCGGAGCTCCCTATGCTGGCCCAGCATTGGGCTTTGGTTGCGCGGCGAGCACAATTGTCCCAACCAGCGGCGGTGGTTTCGCCGTCCAGAGCGTCTCCCCCATTGCCCCCACAGGTCTCACCGTCATCTCTGAGAATGCCATCGAAGGTGCTCTAGTCGTTAACGGTAACTTGCCATTCTTGGGAGCTATTGCTTTGGAAGGTGCTTTGCCCAGTGGAGGTGCTGGTGGCATCAACTATGGCTGCGGAAATGGCGCTGTGGGTATCGTAAGCGAAGGTATCTCTCCTGCTGTTGGTTCTGCCGCTTACCCTGCTGGTCTGGGCTATGCCAACGGTCTGGCCGGTGGTCTTGGATATGGCGCAAGTCTGGGTAATGGACTGAGTTACAATGGACGCCCTGGACTCGGTCTGGTTGGATGCGGGGCTGTTTATTAGGAGTTTAATAGTTATATAAGTAAAAATAAAAGTTATATTTAGTAGAGCAAAATATTGTATTTTGATTATTGCAGGTGATACCTGTACCTATAACCTTACCTTCATACCAAATAAGAGCACAACTATCGCTAATGAGACATAATTATTTTTCTATTGTTCCAAACTTAATAAATTCGATCGCTAGATGTGGGGGCAATGTGACGGAATTTTACTAGTGCTCTATTCAATGGCAAATGCAACGTACGGTCATGAATTGAGTACGCACGGCTACAGATCAAGCTGTAGATAAATTTCCAGTATTTAGGCTGATCGCGCATTGTATAGGATTCCCTTACAATGAGAGTTCAGTGTAAACTGGAAATGTATAGCTTGATGTGTAGCCGTGTGTACTACAATTTCTAATAAAATTGGTCACGTATTTAATGCAGTCGGCATGGGCGCTCCACCATCCACGCTGTGTCGCGGGTGAGAGTCCTGGCGGAGGAAGCGGTGTCCCGGGGCGGGGTGATGATGGCGGTGTTCTTGGACATCTCCAACGCCTTCAACACCCTGCCCTGGAGTTGTATTCGGGAGGCACTGCGCTATCATCGGGTGCCTCCCTACCTTCGCCACATCGTTAGGGCTTATCTGTCGGAGAGGTGTGTCACCTACGTGGGACGTGATGGCGGAAACCAGCGCCGCATGTCGTGCGGTGTTCCGCAGGGCTCGGTTCTAGGCCCGCTTCTGTGGAACATCGGGTACGACTGGGTGCTGCGGGGTGAGCTTCAACCAGGCGTAGACCTTATGTGTTATACAGATGACACGCTGGTCACCGCCCGGGGGAGCTCGCACAGGGAGGCAGCGTTGCTGGCGACGGCTGCGGTCTCACAGGTAGTGGGCCGCATACATCACCTAGGCCTAGGCCCTCAGCAAGTCGGAGGCCATGGTGTTTCATGGCCCCCGGCGGGCGCCACCACCCGGCTCACACATCGTGGTCGGGTGGGCTCGGATCGCTGTCGAGTCCACCATGAGTTATTTAGGATTGATGCTCGATAGCCGGTGGGACTTCGGGCCCCACTTCCGACGGCTGGCACCCAAGTTGCTGGGCGCGGCTGGCGCACTCACAACGCTGCTTCCCAATCTGGGGGGCCCGACTGCTGTAGGTGCCTCTACGTGGGGATCGTGCGATCCATGGTACCTGTATCCCTGGTCCCTGTATGGGGCCCCGGTGTGGGCCTGTGACGTGTGACCTGACGGCCTGCAGCATCGCAGTTTTGCGAAAGCCGCAGAGGGCGATGGCCGTCAGAGTTATCAGGGGATACCCCCTGATGACTCTGACGGCCATCGCCCTCGCACGAGGTCCTACGAGGCGGCTTTCGTACTGGCCGGATCCCCGCCCTGGGACCTCGAGGCGAAAGTACTCGCGTCATTGTATCGGTGGCGCGAGGAAGCGAGGGCGCGGGGCGAGGGACCGATGCAGCGACACATGGAGCTGCGTCGGTCTCAGCTTCGCGAGGTCCTGGTGGCGGAATGGCGGGACAGGCTCTCACGGCCTACCGCCGGCCTCATCACCACCGAGGAGGTCCGGCCGGTGCTCGAGCGCTGGCTCGGGAGGAAGCACGGCTCCCTGGTGTTTCGGGCGACGCAGGTGCTCTCGGGGCATGGTTGCTTTGGGAACGGCGCGGCATACGCTGGCAGAGTGGGCCGCTTGGGTGGAGCCGCGCCGTGCCCTCATCCCAGAAGTAAGCAGTGACTTGTCGCTACCGGCCGTAGTCGAGTTGATGGTCGGCAACGACGAGTCCTGGGACGCGGTGGTTTCCTTCTGCGAAACAGTCGTGTCGCAGAAAGAGGTTACGGAAAGGGAGATCTCGTCCACTCACCCGGCCCGCAGAAGGCGCACCGGGCGTCGGTGGAGGGCGTATAACGCCCTCTTCCAGCCCCCCTAAATTGGTCCAGGGGCGACGGGCTCGGGGACGTCCGTCGACCCCACACATCAGGACCCGAGGTGGCGGCGCGTAGTGTTCCACGCGCGCCCCTCTTAGACGTCGCAGGGGGAGTCAAACAACTCACTCCCCCCCAGACCCGAAGAGGCCCGCGGTGGCGGGCCGGCACTAGTCGGGGGTTGCGGAAGGATCGTACGTTCCCGCGACCCCCGTAAGTGTGAGATGGAACACCGGGATGGTTTTTAGTCAGTAAGAGTCGGACAGACCCGGCCGCCCGCCCCAGGGCGTCGACATCCATGAGGATATTCCACCCCGGATACAAAAAAAATAAAAAGGGAGGCACTCCGGTATCACCGGATGCCGACTTACCTCTGTCGTGTGGTCGAGGTCTATTTGACGGACAGGGCCGTCATCTACCCTGGTCACCAGGGAGTGTGGAACCAGCAAGAGATGTCGTGCGGTGTCCCACAGGGATCGGTCCTGGGGCCGAATATGTCGGCGCGCAGCACCCAGTCGTAGCCGATGTCCGCATCGGCTACGACTGGGTGCTGCACGCCGACCTCCCTAGCGGCGTCAGCGTGGTTTGCTACGCTGACGCCGCTTCATCTTGCGCATCTAGCGCTGGCGTTTATCGAACGTTGGGCAAACGCGACACTTCAACGAGTCGCTACAGCAGCGTCTACGCGCCGCAACAACGCTAAATTCGAAGACACCATAATTATGCGTTGCGGATAAGAAAAGTGAACATGGCACTTTATTCCAAGACATATGAAAAAAAAAATTGCACTGTATGTCCGAAAAAAAAAATACTCGTATTTTACTAAAAGTTTTATTAACACAAAAATGTGTGCTATACATTCTTTTATTAATGAAAATATAATATTGCATTTTCGTATTGCAAAGCTGTGTGCAACTTAAATTACGGTTATTGTACATACAAACTATAACATAAATAAATCACTATTTGATAATACTATCAACAATTTCTATTATGCGATCTAAATAAGAATGAGTTTGGATCGTCTTGACTTCTTATAAACTTACGTGGGTAAAAGATATAAGCAGACTGCAGTCAATCATTATCGCACGCATGGATCGATTGACATATCAAGCTATAATTTCCTGTTTAAGCTGACCTCGCATTGTATAAGCTTTCCGTAGAAGCAGAGGTCAGCTTTTATATGGAAGCTTACCAAGCAACAAATGCCGTAGAAGGGGCGGCCTCCCCGCACAGGAATGAAAGTCTAAATACTAAAACATGCTGCCTCGAAAAGGTTTGGTTCTGTTTGGAATATTAATACAGAAATAGGATATACTTTGTCGACAACAGAATAGCTAGAGCATCAGGCGATTAGAGGATGGTTGAGCGAACGAAGCTAGCTCAGAAATGTTTGCACCCCGCATTGTTTAAGTTGTCATTTGAACATTTATACAGAAAATGTTTGAAAATGTAGAATGCAAGAGCGAGCGAAGCGAACTCGAAAATTTTAAACCTCACCCCGGATAGATATTGGTGCCGATTCCCTTGTTCACAAACTAAACTAAATTTAAGTTGAGTGCATCTTTTTCTTTCTGTTTCATTATGAAAAGGACAGAAGATAAATATTAGTTTAGTCCTGTCAAATTAGTCAGCACCTGACGTAATTTGATGTAATTTTAGTAGTCAACTTTTTAATCACGTCTAAACTTGTATGGAGTAGTGTCAGGCGCTGATTAATTTGACAGGACTAAACTAAAATTTATCTTCCGTCCTTTTCTTAATGAAATAGAAAGAAAAAGATGCAATGAACTTTTATTTTGACTATTCGTACATAAAAAGGCAGTTACTTTGTCGACTTACGCTGCTGTCATTGGTTGAATGATTTATTAACAGCCAATCGCACCAGTTTACGCGCGCTGGACAATTTGTCACATTCGTTTTTTAAATCATTTTCATTCGAAAGTTCAAAATCAACCTGGACAGAGGAATCTGATCTGTAGGCCAATTCTCGTACGTTCAAATTCATGTCGCAATCTCATCTCAGCGACAATCAATGTCAAAAACCTGTCAAAAATGTATGTAAATTGATTGTAATTTTGACAGATTGAGACTGAGATTAGAATGCGAACGGTCTTAAAAATACGGGAATTGCCCCTCTGATGCTTGCACATACACGGGCGGATATATACGTTTTTCGCCTGCTAATTGATTCTAATAGCAATCTTAGTAGCCACACAAGACATAACGTACCGGACCAAGTGACCATTTATGCTTGGTTGATGCCGATTGACGACAGCGTGCTCGCCTCTTTTAGAAAGATTTTTAAAGAACGTACATTCATCTGAGAAAACCTTTTAGGTACGGTCGCTGATGATGATCTATTCTCGATTAAATCGCATACCTAGTACATTTAAATTATAATTATAATACTTATTAATAGTGCGCGTCAACTGTAAAACATGACGTCATTGTAAAATTATTGCGTTTGTAATTGGAACACTTTTATGGAACCTGATTAAAATAGGAGAATCTATTGTTTTTGAGCAAACCTGCAGGTGATTCCGTAACATACCTTTCATTTTGACAATATTCAACAACTTCATTGAGTTATTTACGTTGTGGCGCAATTTCTTTTTTTAAAACCTAGAGCATTATTAGCAGTTTACTGCATTTTTTTTCGGATTGTGATTGATGAAAGCGTGTTACGAAATTGGGGAGCTGGACTTATAGCAGTCCCACATCGCCAACAGGCAGTGAGCAAGCGTGGTGATCGATGGTTGGTTCTTTTCTATACTTATGAGAGTAGGTCTTAGCATTGCATTACAACAGTTACAGCGGGGTAATTGCGTAAAACACATAAAAAATAACAAACACTGCTTGTTGCATACACAGTTCAAATGTTTGTATAGAAGTTTGTAGTTGGAGGGGCGCGCCATTTTAAATTAGACGATCTCTACTAACATAGTTTTAACATAACGCAAGTTTTGTTTGATATAAGTACCTACTTTATATAATTATGTTAGTTTGTAAGTTAAATGTCTATCATATGGGCCATTGTTGTCTGCAATAAGTGTTTTATTATTATTATTATAATGGCAATCGATCGCAATGCCTTCCATTTTGACAGTTGCGCCATGTTCATTTCGTTCAGTATTTATGTCAGTGAGCAGAGGAATTGTTGAAACTTATGAAACAATGGATGTCAAAATGAAAGACATTGCGATCAACTGCCATTTTATGTGTCTTACGTAATAATTACCCTGCAGTTTTTTATCATTATAATATTGAATACACAACCCGTTACCACCCAGAATAACCATATCTGTATGCAAAAAAAGGCTCATTTGCTCAGCAATCTAATATGGAATTCATTGAGTACTAAATATGGTACCTATTTCCTTGCAAAAATCTTTCAGAACTTGCTTGAGACGAATCACAACTATTACCATTAAACATCGGAGTTTGCCATGTACTCTTCTGACCAATCATTTTCTGATGCAAAATGAAACTTGCCAATTTAACTTTGATCTCATTTTAGCTCAGCAAACTGTCCAATCTTCTGGTCAGATAGACACCTAATTAAACTCTAAGCCGACCCCAGCACAGATGGCAAAAGGCTAGTAGAGGCAGATGATTGAGCTACCCAAACTTGTATGTTCAAAAAATGGTAAACCTCATCCTGCAGCTCTGTTCAAATCCAAAGGACATGCCTTGACCCAACTTTACCTAAATATCCTCTTGCTTAATAACTTTCTTTTTCCCTCTCTTTCCCGGAATCATGATCTTAGTCTTCCATTCTTCAGTGCCCACTGGATCTTGAACCTGCATGATCTGACCTGTCTCTGGATTTATAGGAAACACACCTTCAGGGGTAATCTTTTTCTTCGACGTGTCAGTATTATGTCTCCTTTTCATATGCTTGTTATAATTGGACCAGTTAGTAAACTCCATACCACAGTGCTGGCATGAATACGGTTTAGCACCAGTGTGTTGCCTTTCATGGTTCTTTAAAATCTGCTTAAATCTAAAGGCTTTGTTGCAATAAGAGCAAACGTAAGGCATGGAATCTGTGTGAATAATTTTGTGAGCATTCAATTGATACTGCAACCTAAAACATCTGCCGCATTGTTCGCAAGAAAAGGGCTTCACTCCAGAATGCATTTCAACATGCCTTCTCAACATGTTTGGGTACAAAAATGACTTGTTACATATCCTGCAGATGTGTGGGCGGTTCTTATCGTGAGAGAGGATGTGTGATGTGAGCGTACCTTTATTGTAGAACATTTTTCCGCAGCGGTCACAAGTGTAGTTCCTTTTTCGATCTATTGTGTGTAGTTTCATGTGGTCACGAAGACTGTTGGGGTTTTTGTACACCTTTTTACATAATCCACAGGTTAGGTCTTCTATTGTGATGGGAGTACCAGGTTTTCGTCTCGGCCTTCGTTTTTGCTTCGTAATGTTGTAGTCCTGTAGGTGCACCTTTAGAGAGTCCTCGTTTTTAAGTATTTCGCCGCAGAGTGGACAGGGTATTTGTGACTTTATGAAGTGTTCTTTTATGTGGGAGTTCAAGCTTTCCGTTTTGTCTAGAACTAAGTTGCAGTAATAGCAATGGTTTCTGAAAATGAAAAAAAAATTCTAAGTAATGGTTCTTATTGTTATTGTTAATCATATTATTATCTTCTTATTGTTAATCCAAAACTGCCCCAAGAAAAGTTGTCGACCGATGAATGCGATGCACCCTTGCAATTATTGCAAGAAAATTATGGAGAGATTGGAATCAGTTTGATGAGTAGTAGCATTATTTGTTTGAATGCAAAAGTTGAGCCTTTCACGGGAATATTATTTGATAAACAAGTCATACAGAAAACTGCCCCTACTGATTGGTGTGATGTAAAATTTGTAACCGAAGAAGAATTGGATATAATCAAGCAACTGCTATGTACAGTTGCTTCTTCCGCTGGGGTCGAAAGAATATTTTCGGCATTAAATTTGGTGCACAGCAAAATAAGAAATAGATTAGGCACCGAGAAGACAGCCAAATTAATCTTCCTTTTGAAAAAACTAAACAAATTATTTTCCTTGTTCATTAAAATGACTAGTTTAAAAAGTGATTTGATTTTTGATGTACCTATTAAAAAATAAGTTGTGTTGTTATTTAATTAAGTAATAACTGACTTCCAAATTAAAAAAGATCAGAATGTAAAAAAAAATCAAAAAAATCCGATTTAAATCAAATAAGTCCGATATTTTTTATTAAAAAAAAACGTGATTATTATCAACCCTGTGCCTATCTAACTTCTACAAGGTGCCCCCAGTTCCTGGGTAATACAATACCCCTTGGACTAAGACTGGTTATCAGACTAGAATAGAAATATGTACTAAGTAATATTCAATAATAAATAGGATAAAAAAAATCACAATATATTTTACCAAAAGTTAATCATAAAAGTGTGAAATCTGGTGAAACCTATAATTAGAGGGATATTTATTAAATAAGAATAATATTTACTAGCATAGAACATGGGATCTATAGTTGTATTAAAATACATTATAAAAAAAAAAAAAAAATATCGCCTGACATTGCACACAGCACCATCTAGTTCCAAGTTAAGCACTTATTAAGGCTTGTGTTATGGATACCAGATGGTTGATACACTACTTAAATACATTTTTTTTTTCGTAAATACATACATATTATAAATATACATCCATGACTCGGGTACAAATGTCCATATTCATCATACAAACATTTGCCCCTACCGGGATTCGAACCCAGGACCATTTGGTTTCGCTGACTACACTTAGCCACTGTAGCCACTACACCAAACGTGTCGTGTGTCATTATATAGACACAATGAAGTTGAAATAGTTAATTTCTATTTTATTTCAAAATAGTTTGCTTTTGTTATTAACTCTCAGAAGGTAGGTACTCGTGTAATTATATTAGAATCAGTATAAGTTCTTTTTATTTTTTCTATTGTATGATAGTTTTTTTTCCTTTGGGACATAGATTCACACTATATTTATGACTATGAGAGTGGGTTAATAAGGCAAAATAAAAGTAAGGAGTACTTTGGCAAAGACCGCAATGCCATTACTCCTAATTACAGCACATGTCATTGCATTTTGTTTTATTCTAGTTGTAAGTTTTGTCTCGAAGAAGAATTCGTTTTGTTTCTGTTTATAGAAAGAAGAATTTGTTTTGTTTTATTTGTTTAGGAACATTCTATTTATATTTAATTTATGTGTGTATTTTCTTTTTTTTAACTCGAGGTAGGTAGTTTTTAATTTGTGGAGGCTTGTAAATGGCAACTGTTAGCTTTAATTGTACATTATTTACCTGGATATTAGACTGTAAGCTTTCTGAAGAATATTTAAAAAAATAGATAATGAAGTTGTTATAAGACATGCCACACAAACCTAAATAAATGTATAAAATTAAAAATACAAGATGGAAGGGGCTTTAAATTTTTCTATAAAATGCATACCTCAGAATTTTCCTGTGTTTCCGGACATGTTTAATAAAGCTAGTGAAGTTTTCATTCCTCCCTGCTTTACAATCAATGCACATGAACGCAGAACATTTACCATGCACCACCTTACAGTGTGATCTCAACATGTCAATGTTCAAAAATTCGATATTACAATAACCGCACACCCAGGGATAATCCTTCCAGGATTTAACAACCTTTTTGCTCAAATCTGATAACTCTTTAGCGTATATTGTGACGTTGGAGTTAAAGGACGCGTTACATATCGCCGCATCTAGAATATCTTGGACGTTTATAGAATCATCGTAAGTTTGGTCATCTAAGTCAGGTTCTTCCTTAAGTTCATGTTTTACTTCCAATCTTATGTCTATTTGTGGCGTTTCTGAGTACTTATTGCTGGTGTTATCCTCCAATTTGACGGTGGTCGAGTTGTCATTGCAAAGGAAATCGTCAAAAGCTGGGATTCTATCATCATCTGAAAGGTCGCATTTATTGTCTTCGGCTTCTGTGAATATGTTGGATAGAACGTCTTGTGCACGCTTTACACTGCCCAGGAACTCGTAAGCTTTGTTTAGACTGTCGTAGCATATAAAACAAACAGTTTTCGGCAACATATCATCGCCAGTTACGTTGACATACACAGCGTTAACAAATGCAAGCTTTAAGATTATTTCGTCGTGTTTTTCGGCGTCGTTCTGTAAATTTAGAAGCTTTTCAGAGCTCTTAGGCTCGGCGCAAAAGCGGCAGTACAAGTTTTCCATGTTTCAAATTATAATTAACCCATTTTAACATTGGTTTTCGTAAAATAAATAAGAAAAAGTAGCCGTCAAACTCAGGTTTTCGTCCTTTTTGTCAATCAAACAAACAATAGACAAGTCTCTAGTGTTTACCGATGTCAATGTCGTTTCGGAAAATTACGGTTAACATATTTACGGTTATTTCATTACTAGCTGAAATCTGCTTGATTTATGATTCTCAAAAAATTCCGTTGTCTTAACATCGCGCTGTACAGTATAATATGTATTTAACGTAAGTAATAATGATACCTCTGATTCAACTAAGAAGTTTTATACATTACATAATTGATGTATAGGTAGGTACGTAAATGTTTTAAATAGGCGCCATAGTCTGCACAAAACATCAATTCTTAATGATTAATGCTTTTAGAATAAGATCTAAATGTCATTTATGTTTTGTTTATGTAAAAAATAAAGAAATGTTAAATCAAATCAATAAATTCCGTTCAATTTTAAACAGCTTATCACTAAATTGTCAAAAGTTCAATGCGCCCTATACACTTTTCCTCGAGTTTTCCTCATTTTAAGCTAATTAAATTTACTAAATTCGGGCTGTGTTTTTAATTACCAATCACGACTGGTCTTGTTGCTAAAAAACGCAAAAATATAAAAATTATTCTTTCAAACGCAAGCGGATTATAAAAAATGGGAAAAAAATTAAGTAGGCGCAGTTTGAGTCCGCGTAGTTTGTTTTCATGGAAACGTGTGGTGACCTGTGTGTCGTCACGTATTGTGAACTTGTGAACGCACCTTAGAATACGTGACGTCGCGCGTCGCCTGTATGTTCATTTAATATTTATAAGTTAGTCAGGAACGCGCCCTTGTTAAGTGGCAACACTAAGCTACAATCTGGGGCGGTACCGTAGACCGGGAGGTACCTATACTACCTATATAAATAGCGTTCCTCAAGTTGCGTCTCGCCATGTGAAGGCCGCCAGTTATGTTCCCTTTAGAATCAGTAAAATCCGCCGACCAAGGCGTGCATTGACCCTGACGACCCCACTACCCTCCTCCAGGAAAGCAGTAGGGCCACCAGTACATTATAGAACATATAAATAAATAATTAATAATGATACTAATTTGATCCAGCCTGTCCCCAACTTGCTGTCGATTGATAGTGATTAACGACAGGTCAATTCTAGTTATAACAGTGTATATGCCAACCGATTCATTTGAAAATTTGACTGAGTTTACTGAATGTTTGAGAGAATTAAATGCTACAATTGAGAGTAGTGATGTGGAAACCGTCTATATTATTGGGTACTTCAACGCGCACCCAGCAGGGCTAGCATGGCCTACCGTGACATGGCTTGTGTCACACATTCTATCACAGTTTGGGCGATATTTTTTTTATTTTTTTTATAATCGTTTATTCTTAATGCATATTATCACTCTAACTTTTCAAATTGTCACCGATTTCTTTTAATAGAACCTCTGCAGTACTTATCCATCACATCATCAAAAGTTTAGCGCACCACATATTATACACTTGTACAAGCCTAACACTATCTCTAGAATAAATTTATCACTTTTACAATCTTTGAGTTTACAGATATTCAGTTTATTCAAATAACGTCCTCTAGTATCACTGGGTTTACGTCGACTAGTAATGTATGATGTTGATGGCGAAAATCATGATGAACGCTTTCTCTTTCATAACACTTTTTTCTGGGATTGTGTTTGTTTTGAGGATTCGTTGGATTATTGAGCAGTTCTTCATGTCTACTCCGTTGATTTCCTAAGCTCTCAATACCGTACACGAGTTATAATTGCCCTGAGAGTAAAAGAAAGGCCTGTAGCAGACCATCAGGCCTTTTTGATTGTCATCATTAAGATCCGCAGAGTTCCACTGTAAATTTAATAAATAATACCTAAGCATGAACAAAAAGAAAACTAATCAGATAAAAAATAATTTATACAATTACAGTAACATAATACATAAGTAGGTACTACATACCTCACGTAATATGGATTGATCATGATCTTTATGTTCATTGGAATGGTGAATCGGATGACCGTGGGTTGCTCCTCAACCTGCGGTCTAGGGGCATCCGTGGCGAGGTGTTTGAGCCACGGTGCTGGGTGGTGGGTAGGTTAAGTTAGTTATAGGTTAGCCTAGGGGAAAAAAAAAAAAATAAAAAAAAAAATATATTAGGTTAGTAGCATTACTTTGTAGATACCGAGCAGCGGGCGGTATGTCCTGCACCGGAGGCATCCGAGGGCCTCAGGAGGATAAAATACCCTCCCAAAAGAGCGGCCGCATCGCCTTGGGGAAGTGATGTGCGTACCACCCATTTCGTAATATGAAAATGTCCTTAACTGAGAGAGATTTGTCGTGCGACCCGGCTGCCGCCCGGCGCTCGCAGGTACCCGGGCCTGCTAGTGATAAATTGGTTACCGACGGACGCGCAGGGGTAGGCGACCAGGCCCCTGTTGCTGATAATATTACTGGAAGCAGTAATTTAAAAAATATTGACGGAGGGCCGCGTATACCGTCTTCCGTTAGGAAACGTCCACGCGTCCCTGCTCCGGTGGGAGGTGGGTCGGTGGATCTGACCTCAGAAGAGGAAGGCCTACTGGCCCCAAAGTTGTCGACCGCGAGGAGAGGTCAGCAGGCTTCAAGAGGGGTGAGTGCGTCACGGTCGCGGAGGGACGCACAGGGTAGGTTCGTGCGCACTAATACTCCGGCGGCCAGCGAAGCAGAGAGTGACGTGGGGGTCACTACCGAGGACCCTGGTGGCGAGAGTTGTGCCTCGCTAGGGAGCTCAAAGGCGGAGCTCAACGCCACCAGAAGAGAGCAGCGCAAATCCGTCGCGGCCGACGAAGTGTCGGAAATGGCCCGACGCGCACGCGAGCGACGCGCTGGTCTAGCGGCGGAAGGGGGGGAACCATCTGCGGTGGCCCTTTTTTTTTTTTTTTTTTTTTTTTTTTTTTGTTTCCGGGATGGAAAATCCTCATGGATGTCCGCCGCCCTGGGGCGGGCGGCGGGGTCTGTCAGACTCTTACTGACTAAAAACCACCCCGGTGTTCCATCTCACACCTACGATCCTTCCGCAACCCCCGACTGGTGCCGGCCCGCAGCTGCGGGCCTCTTCGGGTCTGGGGGGGGAGTGAGGTGTTTGACCATCTGCGGTGGCCCTAAGTCAGCTTGCCTTGGATGGGGTGGACTTAGTCCTGAAGGTTGCCACCAAATCCGGCAGCCTGAAGGGCACGTTCACCCGCGGTCTGAAGGAAGCTGCCGCGGACATTAAGGAGGCGGTTGGCATCCTCCTCAACAGGACGGCCTCAGACGAGGTCGCGAAGTTGCAGGAGGAAAACAGCCGTCTCCGAAATGATTTGGAGGACCTCCGGCGACAAGTCGCTGCGCTGAGCGAGCAGCAGCAGCGACGCACGTCCACTAATGCCGCATCGGTAGTGGCCCCGGCTCCCGCACCGAGACCGGCAAGCGCTCATACCGACGACGAGGTCGAGCGCATTGTCCGGCTCTGCATGCTTCAGTGCGGGAGCATGGTCAATGCTCGTATGGAGGCGATTTCTCGGCGCCTCCCTGCGGAAATCCTCCGTCCGCCCCTAGCGGCCGATACACGACGGAGGGCTGAGGAGCCGCCGAGACCTGCGCCCCGGAAGGGGAAGCCCGCGGAGGGTGTTAAAAAGCCCGTGGAGGGAGCCCCATCGAGCGATCAGCCCACGACTGTCGGGTCTAAGGGTGAGACCTGGGCGACAGTCGTGGGCCGCAAGAAGGCCTGCAAAGCCGCCAAGGCGGCCTCAGCAACAGCGCGTGCCCCCGGCCGAACCGCAAAGGCGGTTGCGCAGCTTGCACGGCGGACTGCCAAAGGCGGTCGCAAAGGACCGGCGATACGTGCTCCGCGTTCCGAAGCTGTGACGCTCACGCTACAGCCCGGAGCTGCGGAGCGCGGCATAACCTACCAGTCGGTCATTGCCGAGGCCAAGGCCAAGATCAAATTATCAGATCTTGGTCTTCAGTCCGTCACCCTCAGGCAGGCTGCCACGGGTGCGCGGCTGTTCGAGGTGGCTGGTGCTGCGAGCGGCAGTGCCGAAAAGGCGGACGCTTTGGCCGCCAAGATGAGGGAGATCCTCAGCCCTGAGGACGTCCGGGTCTCCAGGCCAATGAAAACCGCAGAGGTGCGGATTGCTGGTCTGGACGACTCCGTGACCTCTGAAGAGGTGGTGGCGGCCGTTGCCCGAAGCGGAGAGTGTCCGCCGGATAAGGTGCGGGCCGGCGATATACGCACCGACGCCACCGGACTCGGCGTGGTCTGGGTTCGGTGCCCTGTGGCGTCGGCGAACAAGATCGCCTTAAGCGGCAGATTGCTGGTTGGCTGGGTTGCAGCGAGGGTGAAACTCCTGCAGCCCCGGGCTTTGCGGTGCTTCCGGTGCCTGGAGAAGGGGCACGTCCGGGCAAAGTGCACCGCTGAGGTTGACCGTAGTGACCTCTGTTATCGCTGCGGTCAGCCCGGCCACAAGGCGGCCCAGTGTTCCTCGGCGCTCAACTGCAGCTTATGTTCGGCTGCAGGGAAGCCAGCGGGACACAAAGAGGGCGGAGGGGCCTGTGGCGCGCCTGCCAGCAAGGCCAAGAAGAAGAAGAAGAGGAGCTCTAAACCTGCCGGGGAAACCTCGCCGCCCCCGCAGGCTAGTAGCTTTACGGTCGACTCCCGGCCCAGGACTGTTGTCGAGGGAATGGAATGTCAATAATGGCACAATTCCATTTCCTCTAGGGCAACATCAACCACTGTGCCAGAGCTCAAGATCTTTTACTCCAGAGCATGGCAGAGTGGTCGATCCACGTGGCTGTGGTCGCTGAACCGTACTTCATCCCCGCCCGTGACAACTGGCTGGGGTGCGCTGACGGTTTGGTGGCCATTATTGGCGAGACTCTGATCGACCCGTCTCGGGGCCGCGGCTGGGTTGCTGCGGTCTCGGGCGGCATCGTCATTGTGGGTGCGTATTTCTCCCCCAACAAGAGTCTCGCCGACTTTGAGGGTTTCCTTGTCGAGTTGGGCGCCGTCGTAGGCAGCTATCACCCTCGTCCCGTTCTGGTGCTCGGGGATCTCAACGCCAAGGCATCGGCGTGGGGATCTCCGGTCACTGACCCTCGGGGCGAGGTGCTAGAAGAGTGGGCGAATCCCCATCGGCTGCCGAGCACCAACCCCAGATACTTCATGGTGGACTCGACAGCTATCCGGGCCCCGCTGACCACGATGTGTGATCCCGGCGGCGCACGGTGCGGGTCGCCGGTGCACGTCGGGGGCCATGAAACACCATGGCCTCCGACTTGTTTAGGGCCATCTCCAGGCCCAGGCGCCGGATGCGGTTCACCACCTGTGACACCGCAGCCGTGGCTATCAACGTCGCTTCCCTGTGCGAGCTCCCCCGGGCAGCGACAAGCGTGTCATCCGCATAACACGTCAAGTCGGCGCCCGACGGGAGCTCGCCTCTCAGCACCCAGTCGTAGCCGATGTTCCACAGGAGCGGTCCCAAGACCGATCCCTGTGGAACACCGCACGACATGAGGTGCCGACCGGCACCGTCACGTCCCCGATAGGTGACGCATCTATCCTCCAGATAGGCCCCTACCGTACGGCGGAGGTAGGGAGGCACGTGATGGTATTTCAGAGCCTCCCGAATACAACTCCAGGGTAGGGTGTTGAATGCGTTGGAGATGTCTAAAGACACCGCCATCACCACCCCACCCTGGGACACCATCTCCTCCGCCAGGGCCCTCACGCGCATGATGGCGTCTATGGTGGAGCGCCCCCGACGAAAACCGAATTGGTTGTCGTCCAGGTCCGGCCCCTCCCTGCGCAAGTGGCTGACGAGGCGATCTGCGATAATGCGCTCAAAAAGTTTGCCCACCTCGTCGAGCAGCACTATGGGCCGATACGCGGACGGCAAGTCCGCGGGGCGCCCCTCCTTCCTGAGCAGGACCAGCCTCCCCTCCTTCCACACACTGGGAAATGACCCTGCTCGAGACATGCCGTGAAGAGCCCCCTCAGCTGGGGCTCCAGCTCCTTCAGAGCCAGGACGAGAGCTCGACCAGGAACTCCGTCGGGTCCGGGCGCTGTGTTCTTAGCCCGGAGTCGCGACACGGCCTCTCTCGTCTCTGCTTGCGTCACCTCGGGGACATCGGTGCTCTCCTCTTCTGGAGAGTCTGTGGCTGAGGGCGAAGCCATCGCCGGGGGAACGTGTCCCGCTCGCTCAGGGAAGAGGGCCGATACTACCGCCTCTAGCAACTGGGGTTGCATGCTTTGCACCAGTGGAGGCGCCCAGGGACGCAACTTGCCCCGTACCCAACGGTAGGGGCGCCCCCACGGATCCCGATCTAGGGACCCCAGCAGCTCTTCCCTGGCACGTGACTTAGAGTCGCCGATGGCCAGCCACAGAGTCTCCTTGGACGCGCGGTACACCTCATATAGCGCGTCTTCCTCGACGGCATCCCGTCGACGTCGTCTCCGGTATCGCTTGTACTGGCGGCGAGCCGCAACGCACTCAACGCGCAGCCGCGCGATCTCGACGGTCCACCAGTACACCTGGCGCCTTGCGGACTGTTGGCGGACACGGGGCATGGACGCGTCGCAGATCTGCGTCATCGCCCCGCGAAACCACAGCGCCACCGCTTCGACGTCTACGGGGCCGTCCGTCGTTGACTCCCAAATCCAGGACTGGACTAAGGCAGCTTCCTCGAGTAGTTCCTTGTCGATGCGCTTAAGCGCCCAACGCGGGCCGTCGTTAATCGGGGTTGTTGGATGGCGGCCGCTCGCGGTCTGGGCAGAGACGTCGAACCGGATATACCGATGGTCCGACAGCGTCTCCACCCCCAGGGCGACACGCCAGTCGCGGACTCGGCTGGCGACAGAGGGGCTAGCGAGCGAGACGTCCACTATCGACCCGCCCCGCTGCCGCACGCACGTGTATTCCGAACCCCGATTCAGGACGACCAGACCAGTCGTCACCGCCCACTCTTCTAGCACCTCGCCCCGAGGGTCAGTGACCGGAGATCCCCACGCCGATGACTTGGCGTTGAGATCTCCGAGCACCAGAACGGGACGAGGGTGATCGCGGCCTACGACGGCGCCCAACTCGACAAGGAAACTCTCGAAGTCGGCGAGACTCTTGTTGGGGGAGAAATACGCCCCCACAATGACGATGCGGCCCGAGACCGCAGCAATCCAGCCGCGACCCCGAGACGGGTCGATCAGAGTCTCGCCAATAATGGCCACCAAACCGTCAGCGCACCCCAGCCAGTTGTCACGGGCGGGGATGAAGTACGGTTCGGCGACCACAGCCACGTGGATCGACCACTCTGCCATGCTCTGGAGTAAAAGATCCTGAGCTCTGGCACAGTGGTTGATGTTGCCCTGGAGAAAATGGAATTGTGCCATTATTGACATTCCATTCCCTCGGCAACGGTCCTGGGCCGGGAGTCGACCGCGGAGCTACGAGCCTGCATGGGCGGCGAGGTTTCCCCGGCAGGTTTAGAGCTCCTCTTCTTCTTCTTCTTGGCCTTGCTGGCAGGCGCGCCACAGGCCCCTCCGCCCACTTTGTGTCCCGGTGGCTTCCCTGCAGCCGAACATAAGCTGCAGTTGAGCGCCGAGGAACGCTGGGCCGCCTTGTGGCCGGGCTGACCGCAGCGATAACAGAGGTCACTACGGTCAACCTCAGCGGTGCACTTTGCCCGGACGTGCCCCTTCTCCAGGCACCGGAAGCACCGCAAAGCCCGGGGCTGCAGGAGTTTCACCCTCGGTTCTAAACTTACCTTTTTTTTTTTTTTTACGGGGGGAAATCCTCATGGACTACCTCCGCCTGGGGAAAAGGCGGAGGGGCGTGCCGGACTCTTACTGGCTAAAACCAACCTGGTGTCTCCTCGCACGTGCGCGCGGGGCTGCGGGAATCCAAATTCTTCCGCAGCCCCACACTAGTGCTGGCCCGGTCTGTCCGGGCCTCGTCTCCTGCACGGGGTAGTGAGGTGTTTAACTACCCCGTGCATCGCCTCATAGGCGCACGCCGACACCTGCGCGCGCCTTCGCCTCGGGTCCATCAAATAGGGGGCGAGTACTTCCCCAAGTCCCACGCCCCTGGACCCATTCATGGGGGCCGGAAAAGGGCGTTGTCCGCCCTTCTCCTGCGCCCGGTGCGCCTTCTGCGGCCGGGGAAGGGAGTCGAGATCTCCCTCTCCGGTTCCGCAGTTTCCTTCTGCGACATCACGTCCTCGCAGAAGGAAACCACCGCGTCCCACGACTCTGCGCTACCGACCATCCTCCGCACTACGGTCGGCAGCGACAGATCGCCTCCTACTTCATTTGTGAGGACACAGCGCTGCTCCTCCCAAGCTACACACTCGGCGAGCGTGTGTTGCGCCGTGTCCTCCCCGCAATGGACGCAATGGTGGCACCGAGCGTCCGGCTCCCTGTCTATGCGGCACAGGTACTTGCCGAAGCAGCCGTGCCCCGACAGCACCTGCGTCACCCTAAACGACAGGGAGCCGTGCCTTCTCCCCAGCCAGTCGTCGAGTACTGGCCGGATCGCCTCGACGGTAGCGAGGCCGGCGGTAGGGCGCAGAAGCCTTTGCCGCCATTCCGCCACCAAGACCTGACGGAGCTCCTCTCGGCGCAGCGGGATCTGCCGCTGCACCGGCCTTGAGCCCCGTGCCCGCTCTTCCTCGCGCCATCGATCTAACCTTCTAACGATTCTAACCTTACATAGCCCAACTGATTCACCAAGTAATTATCTCAGTGGTATGGACCCACCACACCATACCTCCAGGGGTACGGCCAGTGGTATGGTGGGACCGCACTCGGAAAACACGTTAAGCCGTTGGTCCCGGCAATCATTGACTGTATAATCTTTGACAGTCGATATAGGTAGTCAGAAGCTCAAAAGTCTGTCAACTCAATCAAATCAATAAAATTTTTTATTTTTCTCACCACAATACATATAAGTACAAGTTGTTTTACATTGGTCAGACTGATACATAGTTCAGGTAAGTATATATTGTGGGAGACTGGTGCCTAAGCTAGGCTCGTGGCCTGTGTTGCAGGACACCAGGATCCCACCCCTTTACATTTTCATTTTTATAACTTATGTACTAAGCGCGCTGACAGAATGTAATAAGGTACCTATTATACGACATTTGATAGCTTTATTTATTTTGACTTCTTCTATTAGTAGTCTTACCAAGAGCTAGGTATCGTGTTACCCAATAACTAGGTTGTGGAGGTCAGATAGGCAGTCGCTCCATGTAACATACTAGTATTCAGCTGCATCCGGTTAGACTGGAAGCCGACCCCAACGTAGTTGAGAACAGGATAGGCAAATTGATTGATACCTATCTCTTTTGCTGACTGTTCTTCAGTAGTACAAAGCAGTATTAATCATTCTAAGTTTTTACACAATATTTAGAGCAGTGGTGACCCAGTGAGTGGTAACGGCCGTGACTTACGAGTTGTAGGTCGTAGGTTCGAACCCAGACAGGCGATTTACTTTGTGTAGGTACATTATTTCATCACCATTGCTCTCAAAACGGTGAGGGAAAACATCGAGAGGAAACCGCGGCGGCATGACACAGAACAAAAAAATCGATGACATGTGACATCTACCAACGCGCACTGGGCCCGCGTGGTGGATTACGGCCCACTCCCTCTCACAGAGAGGAGGCCTGTGTCCCAGCAGTGGGAATATTGTAGGCTGATGATGATGAAATATTATTTACTTGAAAAAAAATGGCTTAGAAAGTTATAATTGTGATTCTATAATACATTTTTGTCTCATCATCATCATCAGCCTATAATGTTCCCACTGTTGGGACACAGGCCTCTTCTTGATGAGAGGGAGTGGTAGATATATATTTTTTTTATTTTGCTGTCTTTAAACAGTATTAGTTATTATTGTGTGTCACGTTGGTCTAGTGGACGCAGGCGCGACGGCTTTGCATGAGGTCTTGGGTTCGATTCCCAGGTCGGGTAAAGCGTTATAGGATTTTATGAAGGAAACGAAAAAATATACATAAAAAAACAAATAAGACACGTGAACATATCCGGCAGAAGTTGGCTGAAACATCCCAGCGCTGAGTTGCTGGATTCGTTTTCTTCCCTACCGATCGTTATCTCTCCTGACCATGGTTTATTTTGTTATATTTGTTTTGTTTTTTTATTATTTTAAAGTAATTTCCGAGTTATCTATCCCGTATGTTGCACCTGCCATGTTTTATCTCTGCATCACCCTAAGGTTGACTGGTAGAAAATGCCTCAGGCATTAAGTCCGCCTTTGTACAGTACTTTTTTTTTACTTGTGCACAAAGTTTTAATAAATACCTAAATAAATAATAAAGCAACCCATGTAAATTGTTCACCACATTGACTACCACCTGAAGTTGTCCGTATATTCAAGTCACAACTGTCATTATTCACATTTTTATGAAATGGCTATGACACGGCAAATTGACGTAGGTACGGTGTTTTAATTGAATTAACAATGAATTTCCTTGACTGTAGGTACACAATGTCGGGCAGTGTTCATCTGGAATTTCTCAGTAGCAGCCTGGAGTCTCGATTAGTGTCCGGTTGATGGCAATAGGCTCGCACCTTGTTATATGGGACTTCAACATACCTGTTCTCAGGCGTGATGTTATTGTTTTTTTACCGATCGGGAACAAACTGTCAATAGCTATGATTGCATTTTTGTTTAATTTTATTTTCTATAGTAGAAGATGTATTTCCTGATTATAAAATTAATTTGGATGTTTGATTCCTGTTTTTATTTTACTGACCCTCCTCTCTAGGATTATTTACCTTGAAAATTAACGTTTCAGCTTGTTTGCAAATATGTATGAGAAAACTTTTGTAGGTAGCTGACACAACAACGACCATTGACGAATTTCATCCAACCCATGAATTTATAATGTACTTTTTTTTATTTAAACGTCGCCCCACACTAGGAATTTCTCCTGTATTGTGGGTGCCTTTACAAACATTTTAATTCACATACAAAAACAGCCAGGACCCGGAACAACTACTTGTATGTCATACAAATATATGTTTCGTGCGGGAGTCGAACCCGCGAAACGCAACGCAGAATTCGATCGCTTAACCACTGCACCACCCGTGCCGTCTTTCCACTCTCTTATGGAAATTGGAGCAGCCTGGATTTTGGATTTATTTGTAAGATGGAACAACGGGACTAACAGCGCCATCTCTATTTTCTCGAGAAATTTCTTGCGAGTACAGGATATCCGGTCGAGTGACGTAAGTGCTATAGTAGCGCTGTTGTTGACGCCTGTAGCCCGCTGTTTGACTGCGTAGTTCTAATGTAGCAATGTATGTAGATGTCGCTATACGTTTAATATCTGAGGGTAACCTAAGGGCAGTTGCTTAAAATCCATCGCGGTTTGAGTCTGAAATAAATTAAATACAATAGTAAGAAATCTATCCAACTAAATAGCTAACCGCCGCTCTAAATTTGATAATTTGAGAGGGTAGTTAATTGAACTTGTATTTACTGCAACAACAAAGTTATTTGCCGACAGTGGTTTGGCCAATAGGAATAATTTGCTCTTAGGCAACATCTCTTTGGTAATGCCCTGTAAGCAGAACTTTCAGCGAACAAAGAACCTGCAAATGAGTAGGTATTGTTATAAAAAATTAAAATTAAAAACCTACTTACAGAAATAAAATCATTTATCATTATCATTTATATCCACGGTAATAAGGTATTGCGTATTATTTTTAGAAGCAGTTGGAAGGCGTACCTAACCATTAAACAGATTGAACTTACTTTAACAAGACCATGCAGACCCTGGAATGTACTAGCTAGGAGACAGATCTTTTTTTTTTTTTTTTTTTTGTGGGTGGGAAATCATCAAATAACTTCTCCCGCTCTGGGCAGAGCAGGAGGGCGTGTCAGACTCTTACTGACTAAAACCCACCCGTGTTCCTTCAGTTGCCTGTGCCAGGGGCCACGGTAACCCTCTTGGACTTTTCCGCAACCCTAGCAGGCATCGGTCCTAGCAAACCCCGTCATTGGTGCTGACATCTCTTTGAGGCGCGCGTGGAACACAACGCGCCGTCGACCCGGGCCTGGTCCTTATCGAACGGCGAGCTGCCCATTGCTCGCCGTTCGCAAGCCCGCGCCTACGGTGGCCGGGAATCGGCCTGCGATTCCCGACGCCCAGGGCGTCTCCTGCGGCGGCTAGGGGCGTGAGGGCGCAAATTTTGCCTCTCCCTCACGCGTTCCGCCTCCTCCTTCGCGAACATTACTGCTTCGCAGAAGGAGGTGACGGCTTCCCAAGCCCTCTCGCTCCGTACCATGGCCTGGACCAAGGCCGGACGCGAGAGATCGCCACCGCCAATCGCCTCCACGAGGACACGGCGGTGCTCCGCCCAAGCCGGGCAGACCTCCACCGTATGCTCCACCGTGCCCTCCGGGCGATCCACACAATGGTGACACCCGGGCGTTTCCTCCCGCCTTATCCGGAACAGGAACCTCCCGAAACAACCGTGTCCGGTGAGGACCTGCGTCAGGCGGAAGGTGAGGACGCCGTGGCGCCTCTCAAGCCACTCCTCAAAGAGGGGACTTATCGCCGCAATTGTGGCGTGCCCAGCGCTGGGTTGCGACAATCGCACTCTCCATGCCGCCCTGAGATCCCGCCGGAGCTCTGTCCGCTGTACCGTGATTTCTCGCGGCAGCGGAGCTACGCCCCGGCGTTTCGCCTCCTCGCGCCACTCCCAAACGTGCGCGAGGACTTTTGCCTCCAGATCCCATGGCGGTAATCCGGCAAGGAGGCTCGCCGCCGCACCGGAGACCGTACGGTATCCCCGGACCAGCCGGGTGGCCATGACCCTTTGGGGCGCGTTCAACCAGCGGGCTGGCCGCCGCCTCAAGGAACGCGCCCACACCGGTGCCCCGTAAAGGGCCATGGACCGCACGACCCCCGCGTAGAGCCTCCGGCAGGAGGCGTTTGGCCCCCCTAGATTGGGCAGGAGCCGCTTTAAGGCAGCCCCGGCCCTTTCCAGTCTGGGAGCCAAACGTCGGAAATGCTCCACGAAGTTCCACCGGCTGTCGAGGACGAGTCCCAGGTACTTCATCGTCGACTCGACGCCGATGTGAACCCCTCCTACCGTTATTTGGGAACCCGACGGTGGCGTGTTCCGAGGACCATGAAAACACATGGCCTCGGACTTGTGCAGGGTCACCTCGAGTCCCAATTGCCGGATCCTCTCGACGATTGTCGCAACCCCGCGTGTCGCTAGTTCGGCCGCCGCTTGGTGCGACCTCCCCTGCGCCAGGACCAGCGTGTCGTCAGCGTAACAAACCACGCTGACGCCACTGGGGAGGTCGGCGCGCAGCACCCAGTCGTAGCCGATATCCCACAGATGCGGCCCCAGGACCGATCCCTGTGGGACACCGCACGACATCTCTTGCCGGTTCCATACTCCCTGGTGACCGGGGTAGATGACGGCCCTGTCCGTCAAATAGGCCTCGACCACACGACAGAGGTAGGTCGGCATCCGGTGATACCGGAGTGCCTCCCTGATGCAACTCCCGGGCCACAGCATCCCCCGTCGTGAGGGCCCGCACGCGCATGATGGCGTCCACCGTAGAGCGCCCCCTGCGGAAGCCAAACTGGCTCTCCGCCAAATCCGGCCCCACCCGCACCAGCCGCCCGACGAGGCGGTCTGCAATGACTCTCTCAAAGAGCTTGCCCACCTCGTCGAGCAGCACGATGGGCCGGTAAGCGGACGGAGAGTCCGCTGAGCGCCCCGGCTTCTTGATGAGGACCAGTTTCCCCGTCTTCCAACGAAGTGGGAACTGGCCCCTCTCCATGCATGCGCTTAGGAGCCCCCTTAGTCGAGGCCCGAGAGCCTCCGAGGCTAGGACCCAGGCTTTCTCAGGTAAGCCGTCGGGTCCTGGGGCGGTATTTTTAGCACTCAGCCTACGTACCGCCACTCGCAGCTTTACCTCGATCACCTCCGGAGCATCGTCGTCGTCGTCGGCGGTGTGGTCCGCATTCAGCACCGCAGTAGGCGGAGCCATGGGCAGGAGACAGATCCTTGCTCAGCTCCTGGCACAAATACTGCACCTGCACCTCTTTACTAAAAACTCGTTTTCGTGAAGATCGAGAGTCCTGGTTAATGCTTGTACAGCGTTCCTTTCGGCCTTCCTTTCATTCTTCCTGGCAAAAAACTGAGACGATGGCGATGGTAGACCCCCCGGACATGTTTTTAAAATCAATTTCAACTCTTCACTAAAGGCTTTTGTGGAAGAGTCACCATAATTTTGCCAATATCACGTAGGTACGTATAATGATAGACCATCGATCAAACGTAGGAGATTGTTCAATGAGAAGTTTGGACGGCGAAAGTATTGAATTCCCTTTTTAAAATCAATATAGATTCTTTTCTAGGTCCAATATATGGAGGGTAGAGGTAAGGAGAACTATCTCTGTGGGTAAAAAGTGTCCGTTAAAATGTGCTACATAAGGGTGGCGCCACAGTAGTCACCGGGTAAATTTTAAAAGCAATAATTTTAGGCCATGTTTACAAAATGATGTACTACGTAAACTATTGAGGTATGGTATTCTGGACTGTCACTATCTACTCTAGTCACTAAAAATATAAAATTTTCTAACTCGGCATACTTCGATCCGTTAATTTTCTAAATCGGCATACTTCAGTTCGTTAACAACTGTTAAATTCACACCACACCATTTGCCTACGCTAGCGCCATTTTGGAGAGTTTTTAAACTATTATTTATTTATTTATTTATTTATTTAACCATTTATGTACACACTTATATAAACAGACAAGAAGAAAAAAAACAGAAAAATAGGTACAAAGGTGATGCTTATTTCTAATGAAATCTCTTCCAGCATACCTGCGATAGGATAGTAGATTTAGAGATGTAGACAGCGTGTGTAAGACTAAAATAGAAAATAAAATACATAAAATCAAAAACAATTCACTTAATAAAATAAAACGAATAGTATGAGAATATACATACATACATACAAACATACATACATACTTCTAAAATAAATAACACTAGAATATTAATATATACGCAATTACGCAACTATGACGAAGTGGAAAGATAGTGTTCTTTCACTCTTCTTTTAAAAACTGCAACAGTTTGGCAGTCCCTAATGTCAGGCGGAAGTGAATTCCACAACCGCACCGCGTGCACAGTGAAGGAGTAGGAGTAAAAGTCGGTGGAGTGGGGAGGGGACTTAAGGAGGTTTCTAAGATGCGACCTGCAAGGCGCATCTGAAGGTCGGGCGTAGGAAAAACGCTCCCGCAGATAGGATGGCGTTTTAGGATTGTGAAGGAGGTTGAATAGTAGACACAATATCCGAGAGTTCCTGCGAAGTCGAATGGGGAGCCACTTGAGTATCTTGCGAAAGTTGGAAACGTGATCATACTTTTTAAGGTTAAAAACAAAACGAATACATATATTCTGCAAACGCTCAAGTTTATTTAAAAGCTCCTCGGTGGCATCCAAATAACAGGCATCAGCATAATCTACGATGGGCTGAATGAGAGTTTGAGCAAGAGAGATTTTGGTGTTCAAGGGCAAGACGCTCTGGAGACATTTCAACGAATGGAACGTGTAGTGCACTTTGCGACTGACTTGAGCAACATGGGCAGTCCATGATAAATAGGAATCCATGGTCACCCCCAGATTTTTGACCGTATGTGCGTATTCAATCTGAACACCATTCAGACAGAGTGGAGACAGCGACGCAACATCGAGCCTATTCCGCATATACCTGCCGCCGATAATCAAGGCCTGGGATTTCTTAGGGTTGATTTGCAGTCCAAAAGACCGCGACCACTCGCTAATCAAATCCAGGTCGCTGTTCATGGCAGACACGGCGGCTTCTGCATCTTCCCTTAAAAAATGATTGTAGAGCTGCAGATCGTCGGCATAGAGATGGAAGCAGGAAGAGATGACACTGGTGATAGAGTTAATGAAAATAGAAAAGAGAAGAGGAGAGAGAACGCCGCCCTGAGGCACACCTGCGGAAAGAGAGCACCAATCAGAAGATGCCTCGCCGAGACAAACCCGCTGCGAGTGGCCCTTAAGATAGGAGTCAAACCAATTAATGGTGGGAGAGGAGAAATTTAAAGATTTAAGGATCCCTAGAAGGATGTCAAAATCAACAGAGTTAAAGGCACTGCTAAAGTCGAGAAGTACAAGTAAAGTAAGAGATTTGTGGTCCATAGCCCAGCGGATGTCATCAGTAACTTTCAAAAGAGCCGTTATTGTGCTATGACCAGGTCGAAAACCAGATTGAAGAGGACTCAGTAGGTCATTAGTAGATAGAAAGGCAGAAAGTTGTTGATGAACGATATGTTCAAGAACTTTAGAGAGATAAGGGAGAATAGAAATGGGGCGGAAATCGGTGGGTGAGACCGGCTTAGAAATTTTGGGTAAGGGGATGATATGAGCTTGTTTCCAGGCCTCAGGGACAGTACAAGAAAACAAGGAGAAATTAAAAATGTGGGTCAAGACGGGAAGTAGTGTGGGGAGGATAGGAGAAATCATTCTTGAGCAAAGATTATCGTTACCAACCGCAGTAGAGGAGATAGCACAAATGGACTTTTTGACCTCAATTTCACTCACTGGCCTTAACTCAAAGGAAGAACACTGCGGCACTGGCAAACAAGAAAGTTTATTTAACGTAGATGATTTGACGTGCGGATCCAAAGTAACAGGGGGATGTGAGAAATGTTTGTTAAGAGCACACACGCCAATGTCATTACTGGAAACGACTGGAGACTTGCCAATGCCGACAGTTTTAAGAAACTTCCAGACTTCAGAGGAGTTGCGGTTGTCGAGAGAATTGTGGAAGTAGCATCTCTTTGCATCTCTACACATACGCCTGCAGCGATTACGCAGCACCTTATACGCATTCAAGTTGCGCTCGGAAGAACAGCGTTTTAACCTCCTTTTGGCTCTGTCCCTATTTGCCATCGCTTCCTTAATGGCAGGAGTAAGCCAAGGAGCCGGAACATATTTGACTTTGACTCGACGGATAGGGGCATGCCGGTCATAAAGGCTGAGAACAGAGCTGCAAAAAATGTGAATCATATCGTTGATACATGAGCTCTCCAAGACGTCCGTCTTTTTTTTTATTTTTTTTATTTACTGTTTATGCTGGACAGTTTTTCAGCGTTCACCCCAAAAGATAGTTCTCCTTACCTCTACCCTCCATAGTCCAATGTAATGTAGATTATTTGACACTCGTTGAGAAGAAATGTTTCTACCCCCAAGAGTTAAAAGTAGAGAAAAACATGTTTGACATTGTAGACTTTTTTCGATTGATGAATAGAAATCTTTCTTCTCTTCTGTTTTAACATCGTCATGCCTAAGTCGGTAGAAATCTTTTTACAATCTGTTTTCTATTCTTCCGTCGACAAAACCCGTTTCTATTGTGGTCATGCTACGAGTGCTGTTTGCACTTCTATGCAGGCAAGGCACCTGCCCCATCGCCGGCGATTAACAAGAAACGAGTAGAGCTAGCAACTAAAAACGAGTTGGCGAGCAACGAGCAGCGAGCGTGCGACGGCGACGAGCGATTTCTAGCTGGTATGCGAAGGTATTTACTATCCGCCCAGCGAGCGTCGCTGAGCGAGTACTCTCTTTGATCGCTGCGACAAGCGAGTATTCGCCGGCGGTGTGACCAGTCGGCGATCAACTATTTAAATACATGTGTATCACTTTTAGTGACACGGAACCAACAATCTTTCGAACGTTGCTGGAGCGAGAAAATCATAGCTTGTCGATTTTTCGTCGACGATGGGACAGGCGCCTATCACTATACATGTATTTGGATTGCAAATAGTAGCCGAGCTCCTGTCGGTATGCTCATAGGTATTAAATAATAAAACAGCACATTAACATTACACATTTATTTTACAACTAATCTAAACAGCGTTACACTTTGATTGTAGCATTTTTTTACTTTAGAACAAACATTTAGTTTTCTACGCATTCGTTTAGATATTTGGCATTATTTGACACTGAAGCATTTTGGATAGATTAACACTTAGTAAGAGACGCCATAAACTACGCCAGAATTAGAATAGAGAACTTAATTCTATTAGCTTTAACAAGTAAACCAGTACAACCCTATCTAATTAGATGTTCATGCATCAGCCGTATTTTTTTCTTCCCGCCAATTTAATTTACTGCCGTCATCTTGAAACTTACAATACTATACTACAACATTGCCATAAGAAAAAAATAACATGAACAGAAATATCACAGGATTTTTTATACAGAATGGACTAACACTGATTATATAATTTAAAATTATTTATACATAAAACATTGCACATTGCTAGAACTCGTAGCTATTATATTTACATTCATTTTGACACTCTATGAAGCTATGACACATCGATTGACTACCTACTCACCTAAGAATTAATATAAGAGAAATTTGTTAGGTATGGGAAATATCAGCAAATGTTAGTACGTACTGCTTCTAATTCTAATGAAGTATCCTAATTAGTTTCCTACACATATATTATATAATATAAAAAGTTGCTTATTGTCATCACAACAGTTTTAAATCGAGTTATTTTAATATTTACTAGATAACAAGTTTATTTTGCACGGATAGCAGCAACATGTATATTATTACAATATATTTAATGCTACAATAATAATAGGTAAATGCTTGAGAATCCTAAGAAGAACATCCTATTATTTTATACATTGCACACTCGCATTTTCACATTTCGCATTATCATTATTTGCGCATTTTATTTTGGGTCTCTGTTTATTTGCATCATGAATATCGTGATGTGAGAGACCGTTACCTACTGCAGGGGTTACCGTCAGTAGTACCTTCTCATCGCTAGTTGGCGCCACTTACAGGAAATCTCGAGATTTTTATTTTGAAAATTAAATTACCTACTTCAAATGAATGAACGGTTTAAAATTATTAAAAAAAACATTCTAATTATTGTTGTTTCATAATTATATTTATTATTTGTTCAGATAGACTTAAACTCCATTTGGATGAGATTAGAAATTTAAATAAACGTTTTTTACAGTCCGTTCAACCGATTTTGACTTCTATTGCGTTAGCGGCATTACAAATGCAGCTGCAGTATACAGTTATGCCTACGGAAAATAAGTCAAAATATATTACTTATTTATTATATTTTTTTTTCTTAATACGTTTTAAAACAGTTCGACTAATTTATTATGATTTCAATTTTTTTACCAAAGCCATAAGTAGTTTGTATCATCTATAAGTGTCATCTGTGATTGGATTTAAATGGCGGTGGGGACATGTAATTTTTTATAACGTCACAAAAAAACGTTGTTGCTATACCTGTTATACCTATGGACGGGGAAAAGTGTATTTAGTTCGACCACAGGTGTCACATAGGTAAGTCAAACCACATAATTCACTAACATTATTGGCTGTATGGCATAAGAGTGCTTGCATAAAGTTCCAGGTTCCCAATAAAGAAACAGATTGAAACTTGTCGATACCGACTACACTTTTTCATACCGAGCACTCGTGGGTTGATGATGATCTGTACCTATCAATTAGTACAGACAAATCGGGACCGGAAAACCTGTACTTATCTTTATACAAGTATCCTATGGCTCGAGCACTTGGCCGGTTTTATATCGATAGTCGACTTCGTAAATCAATCTCACTATCGATCGTTGTTAATGTCCAATTAGTTTTGCGCATAATAATTCGCGACCTAGAGCGCTCAATTTAGTTCGCAGCTCCTTAGCGAACTAGGTCGTTCTTTTAGTTCGTCATCTCGAACCAGAGTAAGGCAGTTCGCTCGCTTTGCTGCTGCTCCTGCGTGTTCTTTTGTTTGTTTGTTGTTGACCAAACAAGTGAACGAACGATGAGAAGCGCATGTGCACTAGAGTACTTGCAAAATAGGTTTGCGCGCGGAAATAATCGTTTGCCGCCATCGCGACGTTTATTTTATTTTATTTTATTTTATTTTATTTGGGAAACAAACAATCATACACTGAGTGTTACATCTAGATAAACAGTATGCTGTAAGTAAATGTACAATCCACTACGTTTCCACATATTACTAGCTTATAGTAGATACAGTTTTGGTAAACTTAAGTAATAAAAATTTAAAACAACAATACAATTTTTCGCTGTCTAATAGTTAAATAATGAAAAAAGGAAATAATTAAATTAAAGGTTTTGAGCAAGGCGCATAACAATCTGTTTTTTAAATTTATGTTTAGATAGGGCAAATACATCGACATCATTAAAGTTATTATTGTAAGCTTGAACCAATCTCTGGAGCGGCGCTCTCCTTCCTGCATTTGTACGACAGGGAGTTGTAGCAAACAGTGGATAAGAGCGCGCCTCTCGTCTCACTACTGTTCTAGGTACAATATAGTAAATTTTATGTATCAAATTAGAGCAGTCAAATTTATTGTGTACAAGTCCATGAAGCATCATTCCTTGGAGCAACAAGCGTCTAGAGTGCAGTGTTAGCTGCTCTAAGCGTTTAGGTATATCAGAAGGCCAATTCCCGTAATTAAAAACGTTCAAATTCAAGTCGCAATCTCATCGCAGCGACAATCAATGTCAAAAACCTGTCAAAAATGTATGTAAATTGATTGGTTGTAATTTTGACAGATTGAGACTGAGATTGGAATGCGAACGGTCTTAAAAATACGCGAATTGCCCCTCAGATCTCAGCGACAATCAAATGTCAAAAATGTAGGTAAACGCTATACAATTTTTTACAGATAGAGACGTGAGATTGGAATGCGAACGTTCTTAAAAATACGAGAATTGCCCCTCAGGTATCAAGACTGTGTGCTGTGTTCCGTGTTTTCAAGTCTCACTTCCTTCTCAGCAATAATGTTTTTTGTGTTATCTTGCATACGGATTTTATTGAAGTGTTTATATTATCGATACGGGTTATTTAGGTACTTTCTAGTTTTAAAAGGAGGCCACCCGGACTGTTTTTGTAGACTTGTGATGAATAGAAAATTACATAATTTCAGTCCTGTTTAGTTATCTATAAAAAAAAAACCAGTCCGCACGCACGGCGCACGTGAACAGGATTATAATTTAGATGCTAATATTAAATACGCGTGGAGATTCGACGGGTTTGAGGTTGAAATCTTATAAGAATGTATGTATGTATTATATATTATGTATTTATAGACTAAATAAGTTTATACGTGTCTTTATATTTAAAATTATTTTATCCTAAAATATCATTATAAATTTCACCTGCCACTGTTTGTCTCTGCATCACCCAAAGGTTGACTGGTAGAAAATGCCTATGGCATTAAGTCCGCCTCTGTACATTTGTGTGCTTAAAGTGTTAAATAAATAAAAAGTTATAATATTAGTATGGGAAGCATTTACCTAAATGAATACTTAGATCTTCTACATAGCGGGTGTAAACGAAGCCGAGAGCCACGCAATTACAACAGGTCAAGTTACCACAAACTGTAAAATTTTCTCATTCGATTTTGAACTTAACCTTCAACATTTTAAGGTTTAAAATCATTTGGAGAAATTTGACAGTTTCGTATAACCAGACGTGCTGGCGAGTGTACCTACGGAATGCGTAGGTGACGGCTTGGTGGTGGGTCTTTTAAGCCCTGTATACAAATAAAGGGTGACTACCTAGGTATTTTTAATTTGATATGGTTGCTAAAACTTGTTATTTATTTGTAGTTTAAGAGCGTTTATACCTTATGAGTGGCAACGTCGCAATTTAGTGTCATATTTCGTGGTTTTCAATTTTTATCATTTAATCGGAGCTATATTTTAAAAATCTGTTTATTTAACTTTTTAGAATTATGTGAAAACTGTGTACCTAAAAGGTAAGAAATCGTTGCGTTTACAGTTCTATTTATATGCAAATAATACATTGGAAACTTGCAGGGCGTTATTTTCATTGTAAAATAACTGTAAGCATTACGGTTACTTACTTTTTAATCACTTTCACGTAATTCTAAAAAGTTAATTAAACAGATTTTTATAATATAGCTCCGATTAAATGATAAAAATTGAAAACCACGAAATATGACACTAAATTGCGACGTTGCCACTCATAAGGTATAAACGCTCTTAATGGTATCACCATTAAACTACAAATAAATAACAAGGATTTTTAAACCTAATCAATGAATATTATATTATACTATAGGTCGAGTAGATACCTACGCAGACTTATCAATAGTATATAAACGCCCGCAAAGAGGCGCGAATCGACTCTAGTAGAACCATTTTATATGAAAAAGTTGTTATACAAAACTCGCGTCGCGCCTTTTTGCGGGAGCCATAATAATATAAAGACAATTTTACACGAAGCAATTTTGTTGTATAATGCATGCAATAATTGAAAGCAGAATTAAAAGATGCGGGACTTGTGGCTAAGTAATAACAACCGCACGAGTCGATTGATCCGGTTAAGCTACGCTTGCCGCGGTCGGTCCGTGGATGGGTGACCATCTTTACTTACCAAGACCCATTCGTGTCTCGCAAAGGACGCCGTAGCTTCCGGCTGTCATTCGTAGATCTTTGACAGTTGTTACGGGTCGACAGAAGCCCGAAAGTCTGACCACCAGTCTTACAAATAGGTATCGTGTTATCCAGTAATTGGGGTGTGGAGGTCAGATAGGCAGTCGCTCCATGTAAAATACTGGTATTCAGTTGGACTGGAAGCCAACCCCTATATAGTTGGGAAAACGCAGGAAGATTGACTGTCTATATAAGACGCTAAAACTTTCATTATTGCTTCAACTTATTGCATTCATCAGGCAATGAAATTGCTCTTTATATATGGGTCTTTATTCATTTCAATACATATAAGAAATACACAATCCACTCATGAGATAGATAACAATAATATTGGAAGACGATAATAATACCGCTTATTTATTAATTATTCCAAATAATACTTAAATAATAATAGTCATTTTACACCAATATTTAACATAAAGATTGAATAAACAACCGCGATAGTGAATTTTAAATTTCAATTTTTTTAAATTTAACGCTAAATATGTATTTATTTAAGCTGTAGGTAAATATATTTCGCACAATTATTATTTTATTTAAGATGGGTTTGCTCTTGGCTCTAGTCTAGGTCAGTGGTGACAGAGACAGAGTCGACGATGGAGTGAGCTTACCCAGAAGAAGCATGTTCACTCTCACTTTGAAGAGATAAGGGTTGTATGCGTTCGGAAACACAGACGCAGTTAGAGAGTTCCACTCTTTTGCTGTGCGCATTATAAAAGACATTTGGAAACGCTTAGTGCGAATTGGTGGAATAGCAATTAAGTAAGGATGGTAACTTGCAGTATACTCTTAACCTGCAACAATTTGTACGTATTATGACTACACTCACATGCGAATCCATGTTTACATACCTACATGCCTTCGTATCAGGGGGCCTTAAATTACTCTCTAATTCCGTCAAAGAAGATACGGGCCTGTCCGAAAGTAGTTCGATACATCAGAATGAACCCTACTTTCGATTAATTAACTTTGTCGGGCGGGTAAAAACACATCGGGAATAAAGACAACTGTCAAATCGTGTTGTCAAGTCATTCATTCTTAGTTCGGGCCTCGAAGCAATCTTATTTCCGTAGTTGATACGGAGTAGAAAACGCCCGTAATCTCGGATGAAACTACAGATTTCGTGCCTAGACTATCGTGGTTTATATTATATTACGAGAAGATATTAGACCCCCCCGACGTTTGTTCAGTGTAGTAGACGTGTATACCCAGCGTAATCACTACGATACGACCACAGCCGATCTTATCTGAAAAAATCTCTCCGTGAACTCTTAGGTGAAGTGAGCTTGAATATAGCTGTCGTTTCACCTGATTCTACTGATTTACATTATTAAAAGTTGACTTCACCTATATTCCCGCGGTGAGATTTTTGCAGAATAGATTGGCAGAGTTTTACGTGACGTTTGAGCCTGCAGATTTCCACGATGGGATTTAATTTCTTGGGTCATCCTATAAGTTGGAGCAACAATAAAAGTTGTCGTCTGAGTGTTGAGACGATATAAGTCATTTGTTGCATAACATGCCTAATCAGCCATGTTCCCACTGCTGGGACTCAGCCCTCTCTGTGAGAGGGAGTGGGCTGTAATCTACCACGCGGGCCCAGTGCGGGTTGGTAGATGTCACATGTCTTCGAATTGTTGGTTATAGGAAATGCCAGTATCCACACGTTGTTTTGTTTCCACCGTTTTGAGAGCAGTGGTGATGAAATTAAATACACAAAGTAAAGTGCCTGCCTGGGTTCGAACCCACGACCTACAACTCGTAAGTCGGGGCAGATACCACTGGGCCACCACAGCTGTTCTCACGTCATTTGTTACTTAAATTTAATTGTAGGTATGCCACATGCAAGCAATTGGCTTCGTATAAAGGGGACATATCGCAGCATCTACGTCGACGCTACGTTAACGCCTAAGCTAGAAATATGCGAAATAACTCTAAAGTTAAAGAGTTATAATTTTATCTAACTTAACAAATAAAGTAGGTACTTAGTTGTGCGTAACTTTTCAAATGTTATGTACATAAAGCGCGCTTTTACTCTATGTATGTTATAAGTATCATTTATTTTAAATAATTAGGTAACAAGTAACTCTAATGCCTGTTTTCACTAACATCAAGTTTTGCAACGCTTGGTTACGTCTATCTAGCGTAAGCTGCGGGGTAATTGCATTAAACACTAACCATTGCATTGCATTTTGACAATTTAACAACGTTCATTGCGTGACTTACATCGTCGAGCGGACGAATTTTTCAAACATATGAAGCCGTGGATTACGAATATCCTTCAAAAAAAAAATCGTAGACACCTGTCTACGATTTTTCAGTATTTAACTCGTAAGGAATGAAACGGGAGTGGCTGCATAACTGCGCCATTACTACACTTCCTATCATAAGCCGAAGGATTTTGAAGGAAATTCGTGATTCGAGATATTTCAGTATTTAACTCAGAAATCTACAATTTTGACAGTTGTCTATAGTGTTTTATGTCAGGTTCCGTGCCTGTCAATTTTGTTAGAAATATGCTGCTAGGCAACCCGCAAGAGTTGTCTTAGTCTAGGGACTACAGGTAGCAGTAATGCTAGCGGTGCGAAATGCAATGTTCCCCGCGCATCTAGTTCAGCGTAAAGGCCAGTCGTTTTCCCAACGCCGCCGCCAATAACTTGTGTTCTATATACAAATGTAAGAAGTGTCATTGTGCCTAAAGTTCATGGTCATTTTAGTAGACTTTATAAAGTAGACTTGGATTTTATTTACTCTCCTTTCTCCAAACACGATACTCAATAATATCCCAACACTTAGCATAACGCATCGGTCGTAACTTTCGTCATCGCCTATTGGTTGCTGAAATATATTAGTTTCGCGCTAAGTTGCTGCTTATTTTTTTATTGAAAGGAACAGCAAACAGGTAAAGTGCTTATCTTCGTATTGCATTTAGATGTCGAATAGTGTTGGTGAAAACGGGTATAATTTTCTTATTTCTACTAAAAGAACTGTTCAACACAGGCGTTCAAGGAAACGATATAAACTTTTTTTTATGTATTAAAAAAAATAAGTTATTGCTTACCTAAGATAAAATTAAGAAAGGAAAAAAAAATTGGGTGCACTTTAGTACTCGCACCTGTGCCTAACCCTTCGAGAAAAACAGGCGTCATGCTATTTGTAATATTATATTAGTGGGAGTACCTATTACTTAGGTACTTGCTAATAGGCCGATAAAACGAGTAATGGATATACAGGGATATTTGTAATACAACGGCAATCCATGAAGGGGATGCAGGGGAGGTCATTTGCAACCAAATGACCCATTATGATCTCTATGCAAATGTCAACCATTTTCCAGTAATATGACATTTTATACAAGGTGTAACAGAATAAACGCAAGTCCTGAAAGTATTTAGTTCATAATTGACTACTGAATCGATTTCAGGAACTATTAATATAGGTTTTTATTTAAGTTATGTATTTTGCAATACGGGCAGTATTGCAAAATACATAATTTGCCGATTGAGGCAAAGAAAGTTAAAATCTTATTTCAAAGCAATAAGACTCAATTTTAAATGCATAAAGTAATGCTAGGGTCAACACGATTTTCTTAATTAATATAACCTAGCTTTAAAAAAAAATTGTTTTGCTCATTGTATAATGCTTTTAACTTAATACTCTAATTGGGGTGTCTTGGGGGGTCTTGCGTTAATTACGTTACACGTTGTATATTTTTGAAGTTAACTGGTATCTTATTGTATCTCGTCGGGTAGCTGAGAAGTTGTAGGTACATATTTTTGGAATGCACTCTCGATAAAGTTTAACCATGTTTTTTTGCAGAAAATCCATTTTAGTCAAATAACCTGCTCAAAACGATGAAAATTGTGTGCTCTGATTTAAAAAACATTAAAGCTAATTGTTATTTTATGGTTGTTTTTATGTTGAAGTAGAAAAAGATATAAAAAAAACACGCATTGTATTTTTTTGTAAATTTTCAAAGTCGTTTACCGCCAAAAAAATATAAAATGTACTCGGACATGGTTGACATTTGCATAGGGGTCATAAGGGGTTATTTGGTTGCAAATGACCTCCCCTACATCCCCTTAATGGATTGCGGACATATTAGGTACCAATAACCCTGTTTATACAATTATTTATATTCTTAACGGAAATTACCCTAAGGATGTATGTTTACTCTACGCAATAATTATTATCATACACTAACCCTTAATTTACTTTTTATTAATTAAACATTAAGTAACGAGTATGTCGAAGTATTTATTTCAAAAATATATATTTCCTAATTTTATATTTACAGGTACTAATATACTGATATATTAATGGATTATAGTTAATTTATATATGTAGTTTACAAACTAACTCTTATCTAATGGAAGACCTTTGTGATATTGTTTGTTGTGATTATTCTTGGTTGATGTATAACTAAACACTCATACACACACACTCACCTCCATTCGTTCGTTCCCACTTACACACTCACATAAACACATTCAGACATGAAATTCCAACTCACACACACATCCTTCCTTAAGGTCTAGCCACACTGCAGTGAATCCCGTGTTGGACGCGGGACGCGGCTGCGCGTGTCAATTGTATTAATGATTCTTTAGGAAATCACGCAACTATTAGCGGCAGTTTGAACACCTTTTGGTTGACACAATCGGCGAGATCGAATTTCGTCCTGCAGCCCACGTGAGAATCGCTACAGTTTGGCCCAAATTTGACCCCTGGTCATACATGTTTCAAGTCACACCGTATCACCTGGTTTATGAAAGGGTAAATGGAAAATGGGTGATAGACTGTCAGTCATGTCAACTGATGTCATTGGCTTTTGTCATTTCAGTCAGCCAATCACAGGGGCTAACATGCATTTGACAATCTATCACACATTTTAGCTTGATTGGTCTATCAGAAATCAGCAGAGCTATGGACAACCATTCGACATTTTCAATTACTAATTTGCCTTGCCCCCGAAAGCAAATAGCTATTGGAAGAATAGCGGTCGTCTATTTGATTTAAACTGGCAAAATTTTCTGATATTGGATTTGTGAACAGCCTTTGGAGGACTCTTTTGATGACATTGATGGATGCTCAATTACGGTGGTATAAAGAAGTGACATTTGCTTTCACAGAGTTTCGTATTTTAACAACGGCTTCCAACCAGATTGACATAGGTTTTCGGTACTTAGCTTATGTCAATTGATACTTATTTGACTTTTATCATCGTTATCGCTGATAAAATGTCACTTTGTTTAGGCTCACATATTCGCATATCTATCTACCTACAATATGTCCACTTACACAAAAATCCATCTGCCGAGCTGTTCCAATTATGTTGGGGCCGGCTTTCAGTAACTCGATGCTGCTGAATACCATTATTTTACATAGAGTGACTGCCTATCTGACCTCCACAACCCAGTTGCTGGGTAAGACGATATCCCTTTGGCAAGACTGGTTGTCAGACTTTTGGCCTTCTGACTACCCGTAACGACTGTCAAAGATGTACGAATGACAGCCGGGACCAACGGCTTACTGTGTGTTTCGAGGCACGGAGGGGTCGATATGTAACGGATGGTCACCCATCCACGAACTGTCCGCGGCAAGCGTAGCTTAGCCTTCGATCGACCCCTGTGGCTGTTTTTATTTAGCCACGGGTCCCTCTCTAATAATATACCCACTTACGTTTATTTTCCAAGAAAAATGCATTTTATTTAGCGTTGAATGCACGCATGTAAGTTTTTATTGTTATGCTTATCTCGAAACAAACAATACAAAATGTTTCCGTATCAAGGTGGTGATAACCGGTTTCTTTTATTAAAAAAATAATTTACAGCCTGCGGAAAGTATAGAAATGTCATCATTTTTACCCGACTGCGGCAAGACCCAAAAGGATGGTGTTGATTTTAAATGCAGCTCTCGTAACTGAGTCACTTGATTAAACATGTTTATTAAGTATACTTTGCTTTGTCCAAACAGCAATTTCAATAAAATCAAATGTTTGTATCAATGTGGCATTTCCAGTTCATGTGCACTTTCGGAGCTTATCTTGGACATAACTGACATCGGTGACAGAAAACATCGTGAGGAAACCTGGATGTATAGTAGTTAATATAAGTCTGAAGTCGCCAACCCGTCTAGAGCAAGCGTGGTGATCAGTGCTCGTGCCTTCTCTGAATAAGAAGAGGCCTTAGCTTTTTAGTGGGACATAAGTTGGTATTATTGCTCTCACTTAATTCTGTTTTCAATTATAATTTCAACTGATTAGTAGCCATTGCGAATCAACAGATTGGTTTGTAAATCTGTCGTCAAAATGTCCTGCATTGCGATTCTGTAACCATCTCACCGTGAAAACTTAGGTGAAGTGAGCGTGGACTGAGCTGCCAGTGTCATCCCACTGACGTTACGGATTGACCAAGCATTACATTTACAATCATAATCGAGATTTTAATTATATTTCTTTAATGTTAGTTCTGTTGATCATGTTATATTATTTCAAAGCTAGTATTTAAGTGTCTAATTATTATTATTACGACGGCGATGACGGTAAGCCATCTTGATTTTCATCTTGACCTCACCTTCGGCTTTAGCAACCTCGAAAACCATAAAAACGACCACATAGTCATATTAAACAATAAGTCCCTAATAATAAACAATGTCCATGCGCATTTTCTTTAGTAGCTAGTTTAGGAAAAAAATATAAAAGAACTTATTTGAGTTTCTGAATGAATCTCTGTCTTGCTGTTTTATTAAAAAAAACCGTAACCGTTTACCACAACCCCGTAACCCGTTTTGCCACATAAATACTAGCTTTGAAATAATATAAAATGATCAACAGAATTAGCATAAAAAAAAAGAATATCTCGATTATGATTGCAAATGTAGGTATTGCTTGGTCAATCCCTAGCATCAATGGGATGACACTGACAGCTCACTACATGCTCACCTAAAGTAAGTGTTCACTTCACGGTGAGATTTTTACAGAATCGACAAACTGTAAAGCATTGCAAAAATCCTCCTCCTTCACTTTCTTACATTTTTATGAACCAACGCACACTACAGGCGGGCCGCACCGCACTTTTTATATGAACATGCATTACATGCGGCCTGCTGCGGCTATAATGTGCGCTTGGCTTTAACTGTTATGATTACAATAACAAACATGACATGTGACAGCAGATTTACAGATCACAGGCTTGAGCAGAATTTCAAAAACCAGGGATCACGATCACACATTCATTCATTCAATAGCTCCCACACTTTTTCTCATTCTTATCATGAATTAATTCTTGTATTATGAAACATTCACACATTTTCATATCTTACAAACTATTTTGGATCTTAAAACTATGATATTTTGTCGATAAAGTAATATTATATTTCTTTTAATTATTATGTCTTTACTTGTAACTATACATCTGTCAATCTAGAACAATCGATATCTCGCGTTAGACTGACAAAAAGCTTACAACTACTTAGGTAATTAGAGCCTAGGTATTTAGAAAGAGGAATAGACGATGATTTTGATAATCCCTAATTTGCTGCGGAAGTTGCAGCTAAATTTCTTTCTACATAGGCTGCTTGTTTGTTGACTGAAATTCAGCCCCTACGAAGATACTGGATACCTACTGACCCCGTATAATTGGAAGAGGCTAGGCGGATGACGAAATTTCTTATTATAAATATTGAAATATGAAATATTATTATCAAGTTTTGAAAGAAAACTTTGTACAATTAGATATTAAAGGAATGTTTTATGATAGATAACTTTTGGTTAGTCATTCAGGAACTACTTAACCCATGATATAATTGTCCTATTTTAACCAACTATTATTGCACTTCATTTAATATCTTTTTCGGTTGGATAACCAACGTTGTATAATTGCATAGCACATGTGTGAGCACTATGTACCCACTATAAAGCTTACTGGGTTCGTCTTTCATTGACTTGAATGTGCCCTGGCGGCTGAGAGTATGTCATGCTCACTCAAATGTGTCGCTGGTGGTGGCGTGTGTATTGGATCATTGAGTTCCCTTCAAAATGGTTGAGCTGAATGGTGCTGATCCATACGTCATGTTCGTGAACGGGCGCCGTCAGTAGGCACTGGTCATTTCTTAGCTGCCACGGCTTATTTTAATTCCATAATTGTTTTTATCTTTTTATTACGGACGCTTTTAACGTGCACGTCTTTCTACATCGTTCTCACATGTATAATTACAACATGAATGATGTAACCACTCTATTGTAACAATATTTTGATTTAAAAGAGTGTCCATGGAGTTTCTTGCCCGTTCTTCTCCATAGGTACCTACTACGCTTTGGAATGGGCAACTAGCTTCATCTTTCTGACTGACCGACCCCTTGACAATTCAAAAGTGCCTGTAATTGGTTTATTTGAAATAAATGCTTTGAGTTTGAGTTTGAGTCAACCTGAAATTATATTCAATGAAGTGCAATAACTATTTAGTAGATGTAATTATTTCCTTATTCTTTACCCTGGTGCTTTAGTAGATATTATATTGCTGGACGTAGGTAAATCGTCAGATCATACATCGTTCAAGACCTTGATATTTCTGTACCAAACTTTATCAGTTCATTTTCCTACACCATACATGTAATAAATTCCACGAAAACGAGCAATCACTCGACAACCAGAGACAATGACCACAAACTTGATTGAGTCGTTCTAATTAATCAATTAAGAATCTGAGATGGTTAGTGTCTTTGGAATAGATAGAAGTGTCATATGTCTTTCTAAAACGGTTTTGTCCAATATTTTACTTAGCATTTGAACATTCTGGGCAGTTAGTGCGGCTACCAGCCTTGATGGCTATGAATATGCTATGAATAATGTTCTTAATTCGGTAAATTCGTTATTTTATCCTATACGAGGTATAGGATAAAATAACGAATTGCCGACTCAAGAAACGAAGAATTTTCATTTTATGTTAATCAAATAATATTTATAATACCTGGGGCCTATAAAACCTACAGGTGACAGGTGATAATTGGTCAGTCAGAAAATGTTCAAGCGTCTTTCATAGTTTTCCGCTTTATTAAACATCATCGCATCTGTCGAGAAAATATGTCAATTTTATAATTTTTTTGACAATAATGTCGCTTTGTCAGTTAGGTATAAAATAGGGCCCTGGTCTAAACTGGGCACAGAAGTGGCTATAAAAATCGATTAAAACATAAATGCCAATTCTACACAACATTCCATTACATTGTAATATCACGATCAAATCGTAGAGCTATTCTTTAGCTAGTCATGTATTACTTTCCATGTCTACAGCACGGTTACAGAGTAAATTAGCACTCACTGGTCTTATAAAGTTTAAAGAATTCTAATTAGTGCATGGTCAATACAAAATTGTGGCTTGAGTTTTGTGCATGGTCACTATAAAACTGTGACATTTTATGAACGAATTTAAAGTGTCATAGAATTGTATTAATACAATACAAATTGAATTTTAGTGCATAGACATTGGTGATGTTCAATTTCAAGTGGCTTCTGAGAAAGGTAGGTGCTTGCATCTTTTCTTGGGGATATTACGGTAGGTAATATTGCACGATCGTTTTTGACAGTCTCCCAGCTGACTTTGAATTATTAATAGGTATTTTACTCTATTTCATATTTTATTTGTTGTGATTAGTTAGGTCTCTTTTAGCACATACACTAGGAACTCCGTATGGTTTTCAAAGATGAAAGATTTTTAAGTAAATCATCGACAAGGTCTTTTTTGTTATCATATAAGGATGCTACCAAAGCACTAGAATGAAGAAGTTTATAAATTGGTGTCATATATTATATAATCATAAAATTTTAAACTTTTATGATTGATCATTATAATTATTGGTTATGAGAAACGTACCAAGCATTTCATTGTAAGACAAGTACATACTTATATGTTTTGTAGTGTTAAATGTAATATTTTTGCTATGTATTTTCTGGTGTACAATGAAGTATATATAAATAAATACATAGACTTATTATAGTTTTACTCACAAACTTTAAAACTTACCATTATATACCTACATGCATGACATATATTTTGTATGGAAATGCTCATTTTAAAATGTCGAAGTATTATATCTTCGGCACTGAATTCTTTAAACGACTATTATGCCTAGATATTAGAGAGCGAAGTATTAATACAAACTTATGTTTATAATACAAAATCGTGGCTGTTCCAAGTTTGTAATACTGCAAAATGATCATTGCTTGATCGCGTCATTAATTATCATTATACCTTATAATTTAAGATTATAACAATTAGTTTATGCTAGTTTTGCTGGCTATTTAACTACGCAATACAGTTGTTTTTTTTATCTTATTTACGAAAATAAGAAAAATATATTCAAAATATAATTTTAATCATGTCATATATTTTTATTCTGCCGTTTATTTTTACGGGACTCGCCATCCGAATGTCCGGATTGGTGATTTTTGTTGAAGGACCACAATGTTCCATTCTATTTAGGATGCTTTATCCAATTAGGTACTGGTAGGTTTTCGCATTGAAGTGCGTACGATCATTACAAATATATACGATAAACGTACTTATCATCAGTTTTTACGATGACCACATCGGAAACCGATTCAAAGTCGGCTTTGTAGTGGTATGGTAATGTGGTATTGTGGTTCTCATTATAGATGCGAGCCTGCGTTAAAATATTTTAATAAAGATTAACAGGTTCTAAGATAAAGAATCCGATGAGCAAGAGCAGTCATAAATATACGCTATGATTAAAACTCCATTCTGTAAATACTACACACATTTTTTACAACACTGACTACCACGTAATGCTAAACTTGTTTTTACTATTTTTAACAACACGAATTATTAAAATTGAAAAATTTAGGGAGTCGAAATCAATAATTGACTGGTAGGTTCCAATAAAAGGTGAAAAAATAAAATAAAAACGAAATGAAAAATAAACTTTAATAAACGAAAAATGTAAATAACATAAATGAAATGTTACATTTAAGCTTTACTCGTAATATTGTCTTGCGCGCACAGTTTTCATTTCTTATTTTTATAATTACAATTATTATTTAATGATTAAATACGTCTTAAATTATTTTGGTTAAACAGTGCTTAGATTTAAATGATTTTAAGAATTAAAACAATTATAAATGCTTACTGTCTAAGATTTTTCATTATATTAATATACGTAGATACTTAATAGCAAGCCATGTACTTTGCACTTAAATGTACGATTAAATCATTTAAAGTGATTAAAAATGTAAGTGGTATATTAATTTTAACAAGATACTAATGCTTAAATTTTAATAATATGTGCATTTTATCTGATCTAATATATTCTTTTGAAATGCCTACCTTAGAGTACAAAAATAAGGAATTGTAATGATTATAATTATAGGGATTAAATCAAGTAATTGGCACACCAATATTATTTGTGCGATAGTGCGGGCAATAAGTGCGTTATTATACAAATAAAAATCTTTTAACAACAGATCCAAATTATTAAAATTACGTATGAAATATTTTTAACGCCAAAGAAAAATTCTAAATCTACGTATTAATTATATAGGGTAAAAACCAACAAAAAGGGTAAATTCCGTTAAATCCTTTAAACTAACATCTACGCCAAATATACTTGAGATCTTGTTGCTGTATTTTTCGAAGCATTTCAAGGGTAAAATATATTAAGGGTAAAATTGGTTAACGTTACTGGAAAGGCGCTCGGTCACAGTTGCAGGCCGCCCCTCCCTGGCCCTGCCTGCATTGTACGTTGCACCATGCCGACCAGCCTTCGTAGGTGGAAAGGGACCGAGAGGATTGGAAGATTGCAGATGCCTGGGTGGACGTCGTCTCACAGGTCGGGCAGCCTGTAGGGTAAAATTGATTAAAACGAAAATGTTACCATGTTATCTATGTATGTGTACACACACATAACATAGATAAACTTAAGGCAAATACCTAGTTTGGTTGACGGTAAGGTTCAAATCTTGAAACGGAAATCAAATTGTGTCGTAATTTTGCCAAAGATTCAAAGATTATTTATTGTATTATCTTTTTGACACTTGAACAAAACTCTTGTAAAAGATTTTATTTCACCTAAATAAGCATTTTTGGAAAGTGATACAGTGTAATTAAATTGTAAAATGTTACCAGTGTAAGTTAAGGGGCTGACAACAGCTAAAGCGCGGTAACTGTCGGACTGAATAGAAAAGAAAGAGAAGCGCGATGACATAACGCTGGTAATTTATTGCAAAATATGAAGCAAATCTCTCTATTTACAAATAATCTATTGATTGGACTAAAAAATTAAAACACTATCACGTTAATAATGTTGCTTGACAAACAATCTGAAAAATAAAAACAGAATGATTGCATGTTGATACATGTGCAAAAATTTTCTTTTAACGATGAAAAACCATACTAATATTGGTATGAATTCTTCGTGACTTTTTTCTATCGTACCAAATTAGTTGTATTATGTTTTCAACACACTATCTAACTAGCATATTATATCCTGAAGAATATCATTTATTTTTCTGATTTTATTTATTGCAGTGGATCATATACTTTTAGGCATTATAAAACTTGCGTTAAGATCATGTAGTCCCCTTAAAGATGTATGAACATAAACGAAACAAAGGGAGTAGGTATATAAGGATCATAGCAGGAGGTGTTCTGTAGTATCTGCCTACCCCCATGAGCCAGAGCGTTAATTATGTACCTAGTGTAGTAGTCAGTTTAGTAGTTAAAACTAAATTAATAATATTGAAAAAAAAAGTCAAATTACTCTTGTGGATGGAGAAATAGATAGCTAGAACATGGTACTGGTGGACTTACCACTAAGAGCGTATCCATCGTAACAGAATGCTGTGCAGACAGCGGTCCAGTCAACAGAGTGTTCAGCATCACGACTAGAGCAGCTACAGAGCGGGGCACCTGTCCAAAGAAAGATATCATAAATATTAGGTCGGGCAAAAGTTCTTTCGTATTCTATATACAAATTCCGTGTGACACCCAAATATCAACCTTTTTTGTATATTTAGATTTTATCAAAACAAACTAACACTAACTCTAAACTATTTTGTGGGCAACCCCTAACTCTTCATCTATGTCGTAACTACTAATATCTTGCTCCGTTTTTTCAAAAATGGCATCGACTTTATCCGTAACAGGGCGACCAGAGCGAGCTGCATCTTTTTTTTTTCAAATAAAAAAATAAAAAACTTTTTCCCGAACCTATTAACCTTTTCCCAACTATGTTGAGGTCGGCTTCCAGTCTAACCGGATGCAGCTGAATACCAGTATTTTACATGGAGTTACAGCCTATCTGACCTCCACAACCAAGTTGCTTTGTAACACGATACCCATTGATAAGACTGGTTGTCAGACTTTCGGGTTTCTGTCTACCCGTAACGATTGTCAAAGATCTACGAATGACAGCCGGGACGGCTTAACGTGCTTTCCGAGGCTCGGAGGGGTCTCGGTATGCGATATGCATGAGTGGCACAATTACTACGGGTATTTATAATTTTCTGGTACACTTTATTCCGATTGAGAGACTGTATACAAGGTGTAGATAACTGAAATACTTAAGTAATTGAAAAGAAGTCATTGTACTTATTCATCATGATGAATAACTTCTGATCAAACAAATTCCAAAATCGCGAAACTAATATCAGCTGATACATACATTTATGTTCGCATAAGTCGACAAAAGGTAGGGAACAGCTGTTTTTTTGATATCAGGTTCGTGATATCAGGGTCTGTCCCATATTAAAAGTTGTTCACAATGGTAAGAACATAACACTGCTTCAGGTTTTCAAAAATAACCCGCATCTTCTGCGTGTGCTTAATAATTTTGCGGGTGGGAGGGTGCTGCATGCTGCATTCAAGCCAGGGACGCTGACTTTTAGAAAACCTCGTTGGTGCTCTTACTCAAGCCCACGGGGTTTTTTTTTAAAACCTACTTCTTTGTAGCATAATCAGCCTATAATATTCCCACTGCTGGGACACAGGCCTGCAGTGGGCTGTAATCTACCACGCAGGCCCAGTGCGGATTAGATTTTTTGGTTCTAGGACATGCAGGTTTGAGACCACCATTTTGAGAGCAATGGTGATGAAATTATCTACACCAAGTAAAGCACCTGTCTGGGTTCGAACCCACGACCTACAACTTGTAAGTCAGGGCCGTTACCACTGGGCCACCACTGCTCTGTTTTACTTAGCCTTCTTCAAATCGCATATGAATCCGTCCAGTGGGTTTCATGTTATGCGAACAGACTGGCAATAGGATAAAGATTTTCGCCAAGTAACGCCCGATTCTATAACTTATCTTGAAACTTTATTTGGGGTGACTTACCGAGCTGATTCTGACAAAGCGCAGGACACACGTTGTACCTGGGATGTCCGTAGACCTCGTCCGTCTGGTTGGTATCCTTCAGTGCTGACTGCAGGCCTACAGGGATCAGCTGCGAGCAAATAGAGGTCCCACAGGCCTCGCCACCGAGTCCTAAGAGGAGAAATTAGTTTTGTGTATTTTAATTTCGATAAATTCACTGTAGGGCTTTGTGTTCGCGTTGTTGAATGATAATGTAACCTAGAGATTTGGAATAATCACAAGATAAGCAAAAAAAAAACGTTAAAAGCAAAATTAATATTTTGTACCAATTATTGATTTTAAAAGAGTCCGTGGAGTATCTTCGTCGTTCCTATAGGAACTTACTTGGCTTTGAAAATGGCAAATAGCTTCTTAATTCAAAAGTGCCTGTGAATGAAATAAATGCTTTGAGTTTGAAACATCTTTTCATAATAAGGTAAGTACTCGTTTATAGATTTCTTTAATGGGGTGGCATCACTGACCTCTATTAAAATACGCGGTGGCATGCTAAAGTAATTGCTGTGATTCTGGTCAGCCAGTTACAGTATGAGCAAAGTTTTGTATAGATTCGCCTCTCGTCTCTTGTTTTAGTCAACGCATGCGACGCCAAGCGAAAACGAATTAATAGCGCGGGCTAGCGATGCGAAGCGACGGGGTGGGACGGAGGAACAAGAAATTTCACGCGAACGATGTCGCAGGAAGAAGCTAGTTTCTAATAAAGTACAGTTTCTTTTTCTTTTTAATCGTCGAAAAATTTCTAAGGGATTTTAGAATCCTGTGCTGAATTCATGGTTACAGTTTGCGCGTCAATGTAACTGCCAGCCTGTATTATATCCTTATCTATAAAAATCAATGCCACTTTTCGTTGTAATTTTATAACTCAAGAACGGATGGACCGATTTTGCTAATTCTTTTTTTAGAATATTCCTTGAAGTACGAGGATGGTTCATACGGAGAGAAAAATGTTAGGCGGTACGAAGTTCGCGGGGTCAGCTAGTTAAGTATATACCTATGAGCACACGTCGTTACTTGCGATAAACTTAAGAAAATTACCTATACTCGTATCTACACGATATGATGCGGCCAGATGTATGAAAGTAACCGAAACAAAAGGAGTATGTAAGGATCGTAGTAGGTGGCGTTCCGTTGTTTCTGCCTACTCCCATGTGAAGGCGGCGTGAGTTTATGTATCTACACTGTAGTTTTTTGAACGACATAGGGATGCCTGAATGAATTGACTGGATGTCCAGAATTATCCGGTCTGACATTTATTTTATATTTTATTTTATTTATTTTCGGAAGGCTTACAGACTAATATCAATATAATAACAATACAATACAACAAAATTGCCAATTACAAGTTTCCACAGATAAATTTAAGTAAATAATCCGTTCTAGTGTGCTTTAGATTCGGTACAATGCAACAGAATCTTATGCAGCGTGTACCAAACAGGTGTGGTAAAATTTAAGGATGTGGTACAGACCATCAAACTGAACAACTTTTTTCATGGGACCAACATCGTCATCGCGATAAAATTATGAACTGTCCCATACAAAACTTCAATACCCACTGGACTCTAATGTTTTTTTATTTTATTTAAGATGGGTTTGCTCTTGACTCTAGTCTAGGTCAGTGGAGACAGAGTCGACAATGGAGTGAGCTTACCCAGAAGAAGCCTGTTCACTCTCAGTTTGAAGATATTATGGTTGTATGCGTTTGGAAACACAGACGCAGGTAGAGAGTTCCACACTTTTGCTGTGCGCATTACAAAAGACATTTGGAAACGCTTAGTGCGAATTGGTGGAATAGCAACTAGGTAAGGATGGTAACTCGCAGTGCGTCTAGATGACCGATGGATGAAGAGGGCCGGTGGAATGAGGTCGTGGAGTTCTTGGGCACACTCACCAAAGCACAATCTGTAGAAGACCGACAAGCAGGCGACCTTGCGGCGATGAGCTAAGCTGTGAAGCTTGGCATCCACCAGTTTTACGTCGCCAATGAGCCTTTTAGCTATGTATGGGACGGTTGATAATTTTTTCTCGTTAAAAAAAACTGACTATTTGGTTTTTGATTATGACATATTTATTAGTAATAAGTAAGCAAGTAGTGGGTGCCCTACTGTAAAGTTTATTATAAATTCTGGCGACCCACCAATGCAGCCACTTTGGTTTGTGTCTGGTCTCCGACAGGTTTCGACTGGTCCAGACCCGTCGGAGGCAAGACCCCGCGACCAATCACAATTATTTCTTATTCTAGATATGTTTATAATAATGCTACTGTACACAGGATTCTAATACATAATTCTACGGTGAGTTCGGCGTTCGTAACAATTATTGTGATACTCAAATAGGGAGTTGAATCTGTCTCTTATTAATACAGATTACTCAGTGATCTAGCTAGTAGAGCTGTGATTCAGCCAACAATTTCGTACTACGTACCTACACCATGTAATTAATAATGCATATTTTGTAAGTCCCTCATGTACTACAAAACCTTTATGTACCTAAATAAAAAATAATAAAATAAAAATAAAATGGCCCCGCCCTTCTACATTTTATCGATAAACAGGTACCTACTACATGCCTACCTACGTAATTGTTTTAAACACAAGATTTGAAAAGTCCTAACATAGGTATGCCTATTTGCCAACACAAAATACTGTGAAATGAAAAGATGTTTCAGTTTTGGACATTTTTTATCTTATCTTATCATTTATTTTAACATGAATTAAGTGTTTTTTTTTTCTAAAATATTAGAGGGCTGTGGTCAGTGTGATTTTTTGGGCGACTGTATTCTACAGCAGCCTGCAGCAAAGAGCTTGTAAGTTGAATATTTATTTAGGGAAGAACTTACCTAAATAACCATTTTTGCGATACCAGGCTACTATTTTAAAGTATTATTCTAATGTTTTCCTCTAATTCGAAAAATTAAAAAAATACTCATATCTTGTAGGTAGCTGAATAAACGAAATTCATTAAATAATAAGTACCCAAAACAACTATGTTTTTTCTAAAAATAATAATAATACATTGTCAAAAAGAAAAAGAAACGATAATATTCTGGGCATTTAAAAAATAACGCAGAGCTCTGTTCATTTATACGTTCAAGGAGTTTGGCGAGTTAATTTAAAAAAAAAATAATAGAATAAGTTCTTAAAATAAGTAAAAAAAGAAGAAAGAAGAGAAAATAGGTAGTGCAAAAACATAAAATTAATTTCAATATACTTAAAAACAAACAAAGATCGTAGGTACTTACCCATCACAACTCTTCATTACAACAAAAAAAAAAAACAAAAGAAAAACACTAAACACTCACGAAACGTCACATTAAACACGTAAACCAAAATGGCCGCGTAAACAAACTGCCTTTTTACGAGGCAAAGCACAAAAGCTATAGAGCCAAGTAAAAACCTGCGTGACACAAGTCTGCACACAAGTTGCTTCTGGCAGACACTGACGGGACCCACGTCGTGGGATCCTTCCTGAACTGAGTCAGATATATCCTATTCAGTTCCCCCTTATCATATTTCAATTGCAAAACCACTTCTGGAACATCTACCCGTCTCGTTCCTGCATCATTTTGTTGCGATTCTATTGGCTCGGTTTCGGGGCTGGTGACCTCTGATTGGACGGGGGTGGTATGCGCTACCCCTGTTAGGGCCACGCCCAGAATGAGGGTGAATAATTTCATCTTTACCATCTGAAATCAGAGGTTTTTTTTGTAAGTTTTTTGTTGAGATTGATGGTATGGCTGAGTAACGATGAAGCAATTCTTCTGAAGATTTTCAATTTCGAAGTCGTTTTTTATGAGATCTACATTTTTAATAGAAATATTTTGATAAAGCTCTTCATTTCCTTCACTTGTATGGTATATGAAAAGTAGTATTAAGGCGCTGTCCAAACGCAGGACACCGTAAAACGCTCAGTTTTTTGTCGCACACTTTGGCGTATTGGTACTTACCTATTACATGCAAAAAAAATGCAGTGTCAGATGTTCAAAGAAAAGATTTTTTTTTTTTAATAAAACTAAAATAGTATCATGATAAAAAAATCTTAAAACAGAGCTCAAAAATATTTTTTTCGTCGCAATATTCACAACATTTTGAGCGTAACTATCATATTCTATGTAATGATAATGAAGGGAATCCAACCAAATAAAGAAATACCTAAAAAATATTCCACTGAGCATAGCATTTATTTTTAATTTAATTAAAACTGCAAAATTTGGTGGTCATTCGATTCAAGTAATCAAACGCATCGCTGTTTGAACCACCAGAACAGATATGTGGTTTGAACCTATTTGTTGCCTCGATGCGCTATTGTCAATTAGGCCAAAAAAATTGCTTCTTACCGCTCCTCAATATGAAGTCCTGTTTTTTATGTAGGTAGAGAAAATGGGTAGAATCATTAGGGGATAGGAAGGCAGAACGGACCACTTAAGCAGAACAATGTAGAAACATAACTATTCAGTCAATTCAACATTTTCAAGAGTAATGGACAGCTTTCTCATGACACTACTCAGAGATGGCGTGATTCGTCTCAACATTATTAAGGAGGACCCTCGTACCTTTCTGCAGGGTCCGTCCCTACTTACCTAATGATAGAACATTAGCTTACATTTAAAACGCCAAAATGTTTGCCGATGCTAACCATAGACAAATTATTGAAATCAAAATCAAATCTAATCATTTATTAGCATAGAATGTAGGTATTGTACAGTAAAGTTATCATAAAAATATAGTGAGCCGGGTACATTCTGCCTGAGCTTTGGCATGCAAAATTTAACAAATAATGTGAAATTAAATTAATTAATCAATTAAGCTCATGAGCACACTTATGAAATACGAGTAGTTAATAAATTAATAAATCACTTTAATAAGTTCCAATCATGCACAAACGTGTATCAACTCATGTCAATAGTATTAAACTGTTGAGATGTCACACATAGGGTCAGTCAAAAAAAATTATTATCGAATAATAACATTTCTGTATCAAAAATGCCTTGAGTTTATTTTTAAATTGTTGAAGGATGCCACTTTTTATGCTGCCCGTTAGTTTATTAAATATTATTGCAAATATCTCATGTGCCTGTAATACCTACCTACCTATCAATGACCCTCATTTGTACTAAATGGAATACAGCAAAAGTAGGTAATGTTATCTCCATTTGTAACGTAAAAAACTTCTAGAAAAAATTGCGGTTCGGGTTCGATTCGAACTACATAATGAAAGGTTTACCGTGTAAGATAGGTCGTCGCTCCATGGGTAAAATTTTAGAAACGTGCTGCCTCTCTAGAAAGAATGTGAGACTATTTGGGGTTCTAGAGAGTCTTCTAAACCCTTCACAACAATTTTGTGACCGGGGAAGCGTATTTATTCAATAAAACAATTAAGTAGGTTGTGTTTTTTAGGTTAGGAACATTAATATTTAAGAACTGCCGAACTATTTACCTGACTCCCCATTGTAAATTTTTTACTGGCGATTCATTTATTACCGTACTTGAGAATGAGCAGTAAAATGGGGCGGTTAACAAATCTAACAACCCTATAAAATCCAATTAAATGACAATTTTATAAAATATCAATCAATTTATATGATCTTCAAAGGTTGTATTTATGATAATTATAATTCTGTAAATACATACTTGTTACGGCCGTGAATCATATTTTGTTCAACATACAACCTGACACTGACATTCAAATTACAAAAAACGAAAGAAAATTTAAATTTCGCGGGCAACCTGGCGCTTCCCTCTTAAGAATGAGGCGTCACACAGATATGAGTGACAGAGAATACTTATAAACTTAAACTCAAACTCAAACCATTTTTTTAAATGAAACCAATTACAGGCACTTTTGAATTGTCAAGCGGTCGGTCAGTCAGGAAGATAAAGCTTGTTGAACATTCCAAAGCGTAGTAGGTACCTATGAAGATGAACGGGCAAGAAACTCCATGGACACTCTTCTAAATCAAAATATTGGTTAGAAGATCTTTCAAGTTGACATTATACATGTGAGAAAAAGACGTGAAAGAAGAAGAAGAAGATGTGTGTAAAAAGACGTGCACGTTAAAAGCGTCCATACTAAACAATAAAATTAAAAAGCCATGGCCGCTTAGAGATTACCAGTACCATTCACGAACATGACGCCTATATGAGCACCATTCAGCTCAACCATTTTGAAAGGAACCGAATGCTTCAACACATGCGCCAATATGAGCGAAAAATTTGAGTGTGCATGACATAATCCCAACTGCCAGAGCACATTGAAGTCAACGAATGCTGTACCCAGTAAATGGTAGCTTTATAAGTAGGTACTCACACATGTGCTATGCAATTATAGAATACTAAAAGGTTGAATCTATACAATGCAAACATGGTCTTACAATCTTCAGCAGCAAAGTGGTTGAAAATTGAGTCTTCATGGTTTAACAAAGAGACTGTTTTTCTTCTTCGTAACGCTGGCACGACAGAATTGCAAGTATTTTTGGCCCAAAACTTCTCCACTTCCACGATGTCGTCGGAGGCAGCGCAGAGGTCACTTTGATTGCATGTTTTGGGACACAGTGGGCATGATAGGTGGTGGAGCATGGTTTGTGCTGCATTATCCATACCCTGCCGCCGTTCCGTCGAGGTAGCCCCTCTTTTCCCAAGTTGGTCTGTCACACAGGTATTTGTGACAGAAAGGACACAAAATTTTCTGAAATTCGATGTGCCATATTTACGCCCGAGTCCTGCATATAGGAGTCTCACAGTTTAAGTTATAACAGGTGGTACCAAGTGCTTTGTTCTCAGGCAACACTTCCAGATTTATTATTAACGGTACATGCTAACGCATTTAAGGGAGCTCGACGTTAGACACCTATTTGTAACAGCCGCAGGATAGACCACTCTGGACTAGAATCCAGGAGGTGAATTTGTATTATATAGGAACTTGATCCACCGGAAGATCTGGTCACACAGATTTGAAGGGCCTATACAAGTGACAATCGATTACATTTTTAAGCGTTTAGTATTTCTACAACGACTTTTAACGCGATTGATATTATAAGCTGTTCAGAAGCTTAAGTCAGTCCCATAAATTTTTGACTTTTACGTCATCGTTCAATTATTTGCTAGTCTATTTCAGTTATTTTCATAGTATCATGTCTTACGGTATTTTATTATGGGGACGGGCTGCCGATATTGAGTCTATTTTTATTCTGCAGAAAAGAGCGATCAGAACAATATACAGCCTCCGCAGGCGCGATTCTCGGGAACTGTTTAAAGACATTAACATCATGACGGTACCTTGTCAATACATTTAAGAAAACATCATGTATGTACGGAATTTTTTTAATCTTTTCACTAAAAGAGGTGAAAGACACAACTATAGGACTAGAAATAGGGACCAATTAGTTTAACCAGGTTTCAGACTGGCTAAAGTAGACTCATCCTTCATGGGGTACTGTTTAAAATGTTACAATAAAATACCTCCCCACATACTCCAACTGAATGAAACGAAATTTAAATCTTGTATAAAACGCACACTATACAGCCAAGCATATTATAAGTTAGTAGGGGATTACATCGCTGACAAAAATGCTTGGCTCAGGGCTGGTCCTGCTCCACCAGGGCGCGTAAACTAATTAATTAGCATTCGAAGATATTGTTGGAGCTGATGAAGGTTGTACAATCTATCTTTGCATTGTATAAATTCAATCTCTTAATATTGTATAATTGCATAGCACATGTGTGAGCACTATGTACCCACTATAAAGCTTACTGGGTTCGTCTTTCATTGACTTGAATGTGCCCTGGCGACTGGGAGTATGTCATGCTCACTCAGATGTGTCGCTGGTGGTGGCGTGTGTATTGGATCATTGAGTTCCCTTCAAAATGGTTGAGCTGAATGGTGCCGTCAGTAGGCACTCGTCATGTCTTAGCTGCCACGGCTTATTTTGATTCCTGAATTGTTTTTATCTTTTTATTACGGACGCTTTTAACGTGCACGTCTTTCTACATCGTTCTCACGTGTATAATTTCAATATGAATGATGTAACCACTATTTTGTAACAATATTTTGATTTAAAAGATTGTCCATGGAGTTTCTTGCCCGTTCTTCTCCATAGGTACCTACTACGCATTGGAATGGGCAACTAGCTTCATCTTTCTGACTGACCGACCCCTTGACAATTCAAAAGTGCCTGTAATTGGTTTATTTCAAATAAATGCTTTGAGTTTAAGTTTGATCGTTAACGCCGATGGAGGGCGGTTTTTCAATTCAACACTGAAATGATCTACCAGGCTGACAAAATCATGTCAAATGATTTGATTGTCTATGGTCTGTTTAAAAAGTGTCTGATGATAAATGTGAACAAATGGATCAGATAATGCAACTTTGTAGTGCTACCTACAAATGGAGTGCTTTGATTGCATTATTTGAATACATAAACCCGAAATTCTAATTAAAAATCATCTTAAAGATGTTTTTACTTTGACAATTGAGATTAATAAATAACATATGACACAATAACTAACAGAAAGAAGGAAATTGGGACATATGTACACTTATCAATATAATTTAAAGTTAACGTGATTTGTAAACGGAGTTATACTTCAATCTGTCTCTGCCCTTGAAAACATATTTCTGCTCTGTTAAGTATTTAAAAATATCGTATACAGGTGGCCGGAACATTGACGTCCAAAAATAAAATTTCGGTCCCTCGTATCGTGGGGTATTCGAATCACCCCCATGTATGTTCCGCGACTTTTCATAGTTTTCGAGTTATGAATTTTTTTCTGAATGTTTGAAAATTTTCGACCTGACCAACCTAAAAAAATTCTAAAAAAAAAAGTAGAGGGTTTTATCGAGTTTCTTTTTTTGCAACTGAATTTTCATAAGTAGTACTTTTATGCATAAAATAATCAGCTTCGTAACTGTGATGAAAGTTATGAAAATGTTGATCTAAAGTGAAAAATTTACGTTCGGTAAATTATGACTCAAATTTTCAACTTTAAATTAAAAATCTTAACAGGTGACTTCATAATTCCTAAGTAGGCTTCAAGAATGCGCCAGACTCTCAGTTTTCATAATCATAAAAAAAATGAAGTACTTAATAGGGCTACTTTGTTTAAAATCGGCCTTCAAAGACAGCGAGGTGGAAAAATTCTTAAAATTACCCATCTGAGTAATTATTTTTTTTTGGCTATTTTCTCGTTCCTAAGGTTAATTAATGATAAGAATACTGAAAACTAACCAACAAATAGTTTCAGAGTTGGGTAAGAAAAGTTTTACGTAAAAAGTGGTTTTGAATAAAACACAGATGATAATGTGAAAAAAGTACTTAATTTATTTTTAACATTTAGAAAAGGTTTTCAAAGTGGCCACCACCAGCAGCAATACACATTCTACACCTACGTAAGAAATTGTCTGGCAATCGTCTAAAAGCGTCTCTGTTCTCTTCTGCAATCAACTGCCTCAGCTCTTGTTCACTTGAACAGTCTCGGGCGTATGCTATTTCCTTGTAATAGCCCCAAATAAAGAAATCGATGGGGTTGAGATCAGGTGAGCGTGGAGGCCACCTAATTGGTCCGCTGCGTCCGATCCATCTGTTGGGGTATGTTTCATCTAAGTAATTTCGGACCTGGGTTGCATAGTGACACGGGGCGCCGTCATTTTGCAACACCATGGTTCGTCTGAGTTCGAGATTCACATCTGCCAGCAACAATGGAAGTTCATTTTCCAAAAAGTTTTTGTATGTTTCTCCATCAAGTCTGGACGGCAGTTCAAACGGACCAATTAGTTCGCCATTGAGAATACCAGACCACAAGTTAACGCTGAAGCGATGTTGAAATGTCGAAGCTCTCACTTCGAGTGGATTTTCATTCGCCCACGTGTGGTAATTATGAATATTGAATATTCCGGATCGCTCAAATCGTGACTCATCTGACCATAAAACTTTATTGAAAAATCCAGGATCCTCTTGCTCTTTTCGTAACATGGTTTGGCAAAAATCAACGCGCAATTGGTGATCTGTAGGCAGTAAAGCTTGGACTCGTCGGATGTGGAACGCGTGGTATTCTTCATCGTGAAGAATGTCTTGGATAGAAGTCCTTGGGATGTTCAGAGCACGAGCCATACTTCTCGTACTCGTAGACGGATTTCGCTGAACTTCTTCCAGCACCATTTCTCTGCGATCCGGGTTAGCTCTAGGGATTCCTTCATGACTGCCGCGTCGACCAGGAATGCGGCCTGCCATCAAAGTGTTGTGCGTGTTAATAAAAACACGATGGTCGGGATATCGCTCAGGTTGCGGCCCACCACGACGTTGAAGTTGTTCGCGATACAGTCGCGCTGCTTCATGGCCGTTTCCTTGTGCAACTCCATAAAAATAATGCATTTCTGCATATTCACTTAACGTGTAACTCATTTTTTACACTTCCACGTAAAAAAAGTCCAAATCAGAATGCAAAACACAGTCCAATAAACGAGCAAAGTAGTCAAACAAGTAGGCAGCGGAGTCCGTGGGCAAAGCGAGTGTGGTAAAGACAAAATGGCTACACGCGTATAGCAGTAAACACAATGTGAGTACGACTGAGGTACTTGTTTTGCGTTGGCTTCGGTTGCGCGCCTTGCGTGAGAGAGATAGCAATAATTCGGTCTCTTTTCCTCTCGGTCCATTGTTATTGCAGGTAAAAGAGTTGCACCCTCGTTTACAACCCATAGTCCACGAGAACGGATCGCGCAAAATTCATTAAACTAACATTTAAAAAAATCTCTGTGTTTAAATCTTAGCTTTCCTGCAGTAATTTTTGGTTAGCAAACTAAATAACCTTAGGAGCGAGAAAATGGAAAAAAAAAATTTATTAATCAGATAGCTAATTTTAAGAATTTTCCACTTCGCAGTCTTTGAAGGCCGATTAAGGCCAAAGTTAGCCCCATTAAGTCCTACGTTTTTTAATGATTATGAAAGCTGAGAGTCTGGCGCATTCTTGAAGCCTACTTGAGAACCATGAAGTCACCTGTTTAGATTTTTAATTTGAAGTTGAAAATTTAAGTCATAATTTACCGAACGTAAATTTTTCACTTTAGATCAACATTTTCATAACTTTCACCACAGTTACGAAGCTGATTATTTTATGCATAAAAGTACTACTTATGAAAATTCAGTTGCAAAAAAAGAAACTCGATAAAACCCTCTACTTTTTTTTTTGAATTTTTTTAGGTTGGTCAGGTCGAAAATTTTCAAACATTCAGAAAAAAATTCATAACTCGAAAACTATGAAAAGTCGCGGAACATACATGGGGGTGATTCGAATACCCCACGATACGAGGGACCGAAATTTTATTTTTGGACGTCAATGTTCCGGCCACCCTGTATAGTAACATGGTCCTCAAAGATTATGTCCGAACTTTTATAAACACATTGACATTGATGAATTTTATACATACAATGGCATGAGTATTTAGTTTGTAAAGTTTTTTTTTTGTTTACTCTGTTAGTTTTAATCATGTTCTGGCAGTTTGAGTAGTTTATGCGGCCTACCCAAATGTCCTTTCTTTGGTATTGTTCGTCGAATCGTTTGATCCTAAGTTCTCGAGTTGAGCTGCACGGTTACTGACAAATGCGTGCACTGACTGGACAGGTCCGCTCAATCTGTATGGTTTTTCCTTGAAATACCGTTTCAGACACCAATCTACATGGTCTTCAAATGATCTGACCAATATTATGTCTGACTCTTTAAAAAAGACTGACCTCTGAGTTTGTTTCTGCCTTTCTTCTCAGAGTAGTCAGATAAGAAACGTCGACCTCATCTTGTTTTTAAAATATGACGTGTTTGTACGTGTATGATTGATATTATATATGATGATGATATACAACGTGTTGTTTTGCATCCTCGTCAAATTTCAGGAGGCTTTTATGAAAGACACAAATAATCAAATAAAATTACGATCCTGCTCAATAATTAATACTTACATACTTCTTGTTTTTTTAGATATTTAAGTTTGACAGTATTTCAGAATACTCTACTTTCAAAGAACAGAATCGCCCCGTTGCGTATACGCTAGGCAGTGTCGTACGACTATGTCGCTGTGTGCATGCGTTACAGTTACAGCGCAGTTACAGGGCGGTATCACACGCACTCTACACATGCCGATTTCCGAAAATTACAAAATTTCAAAATAAATACCTACTTATTTTATTATTGATTCGTGTCGAGAATCATTAGCATAGTTACCTCCTCGAATTTGACGAGGATGCAAAACAACATCTTGTATATATGATGATGATGTGATGATGAAATATATATGATGATTGACGTGTTTGTACAAACGTACATTATACAAATAAAATCATTTATCATTACTGGGAATATGAGGGTGTACTATTACATAATTTACATCATTACCTACCTTCGGGATAAACCACAGAACAGATAAATATCTGAAGGCCAATTCCCGTAATTAAAAACGTTCAAATTCAAGTCGCAATCTAATCTCAGCGACAGTCTAATGTCAAAAATGTAGGTAAGTGCTATACAATTTTTGACAGATTGACACTGTGATTAGAATGCGAACGTTCTTAAAAATACGGGAATAGCCCCTCTGTTCTGTGGGATAAACAGGCATGATGTTACACTAAACGAAATACTACAGGACCTGTACTTGTTCCAAGTAGATATACCTACCCACTTGCTCTGCCTATCCCCTTCATCCAACATAACCTTAATTATACCGTCAAATTCTGCACTAAGCGAAAATCTATACCCCCTTCAAAGCCTTCGCATGAAAGAGACAGACATATACCAAAACCTTTGCAAGAAAGAGATGAGTATGTTTAGAGTGAGACAGAGCATCCGGTATTGATCCGAGAGGTTGAAACGATTATGTAACTGTGTTATGTACCTACTAAGTACTTGTGTTTATTTTTATGTACTATCTGTGTATAGGTGAAGCAATGTAGTGTTTATATACAGAGACTTTGTATATTGTTAGATCGGTAGGCAGAGCTAGTTACTTATGGCATTTTTAATTTGCTTTTATGACAATTTAATAGTGGGGCTTGTGGCTAGTATTAACAGTCGCACGGGTTAATCGATCAGGTTAAGCTACGGTTGCCGCGGTTGGTCTGTGGATGGGTGACCGTCTTTACATACCAAGACCTCTCCGTGCCTCGGAAAGCACGTTAAGCCGTTGGTCCCGGCTGTCATTCGTGGATCTTTGACAGTCGTTACGGGTCGTCAGAAGCCCGAAAGTCTGACAACCAGTCTTACCAAGGGGTAACGTATTACCCAGTAACTGGGTTGTGGCGGTCAGATAGGCAGTCGCTCCATGTAAAATACTGGTATTCAGCTGCATCCGGTTAGAATGGAAGCCGAACCCAACATATTTGGAAAAAGGCTAGGCACAGAATGATTTGATGAAAATTTAATGAAATTGTTGTGGTATTCGTGCCAGACAAGTACTTCCTACCATTATGACGGAATGTGGCTTTTTAAAACGTGTTTACTGCTAATCTGACACTGACTTACGGTGAAGTGAACCCACGTGGGAAAACTTGTTCCCTAATTGCGTAACACACAAATTACAATCCGAAAGATCTTGAAGGAAATTGCTAATCCATCATCATGTTATTAAATAATCAGCCTATAATGTTCCCATTCCTGGGACACAGGCCTCCTCTCGATGAAAGGGAGTGGGCCGTAATCCACCACGCGGGCCCAATGCAGATTGGTAGAAGTCACGAGTCTTCGAATTTTTGGTTCTAGGACATGCCGGTTTCCTCACGATGTTTTCCTTCACCGTGAGAGCAATGGTGATGAAATAATTTACACAAAGTAAAGCGCCTGTCTGGGTTCGAACCTACGACCTGCAACTCGTAAGTCGCGGCCGTTACCACTATATAGTTAATATCTAACCGGCCTTGCTGATGGCAGCATTCCGGACGTCATGAAAATCTGTAATTTTCAATTTGACATTAAGGTGTCAAAAACGCTCTGTAATTGGACAGTCGTTATTGTGTGACCTTTCAGCGCTTTATTAGCAAAACAAAACTTTACGGGTCACGAAACACAATCGATTCTCGCAAGAAGTCAATATCTTTAGTAAAACCTGCACACAGACGCACTAATGCCATAATTCTCCGACAGCCTGCCTTCGGTTTTCAACCGGCTACAGATCGTCAGTGTATGATGTAGGATTGATAGCTTTGTGTCTGTAAAAAGTAAAAGCTACAAGAAAAAATCCTAGCATTGGCCACAGATAAATTAGAAATTATAAATTTAATAAAATGCAGTGTATAAAATATAACTTACTCAGGCCGGGGTTGTGTTATCAGCAACAGTATATGGAGCTTTATAAACTCGGCTTCCGTTGTGTCCCAACACGCTTTGGAGAGTAGATTACAGAGTAATGCATAGACACAGAGACTCACGGAGTATTAACAATTTAACAGTCAATTTTTTCAATATAATGTTCTGCAGATCAACAGTGAGTTGATCTGCATCGTTAAGCCTTGCTATGGTCAAGTCTAAGAACACGAAGAACGCAAAAATCACTTGATCTCACATGCAGCCGCGTCTTCGTATTGCCCCAAGTAGTCTACGCTTACTTAAGTTAAAGTATAGCCCTCTTTCTAACTCTTCTTCTTCAGGTGAAAAATTACATGAAGTCTATGGCGAGAGTTAAAAAAAACTGGCTGCTATTTTGTCACCACGATAGGAGCCCAGTCTCGTCCTAATAATGGTAATATTTAACATTCGGGGGCCAATTAAAGAGTCGTATACATGAAATATGTCCGGTCCATTCTGTGCAGTCAACCTCGTTACCAACCTTGCTGTTTGACTAATAATTTCCTCATGGCACTCTGGAGTTTGTGGCGCCACTTCTTCCCAAAAATACAAGAAAGTGCTAAGGGGTTGACAACAGCTAAAGCGCGGTCACTGTCGGACTGCATAGGTAAGAAAAAGAAGGGCGATGACACAAAGCTGGTAATTTATTGCAAAATATGAAGCGATTCTCTATTTACAAAACATCTAATGATTAGACTAAAAAATTAAAACACTATCACGTTAATATGTTGCTTGAAGAACAATCTGAATAAAAATAACAGAATGATTGCATGTATATTAGTATGGTTTTTAATCGTTAATAGTTATTTGTTATACAAGAGTGCAAAGTTGCTTTTTAACCGCGTGTTCAATTTTGATGACCGAGCAAGCGAAGGATTCTAAAATTGAATCACGAGCGCAGCGAGTGATTCAAAATTAGAATCCTGAGCGTTAGCGAGGGAATCAAAAGAGCACGAGGTGAAAAATCTTTGCACTCGAGTGCAACACGTAACTTTTCATTCCACCTCAGCGAGGAAATGACTAAATGCAAAAAAAAAACGTTTACAATCACAAGATAGGTACACTTTTATTTCAGTTTAGGTATTAATTACTACATTATGACAGGTAAGTATTACAGAATAATCTTTAAATTATAACAAAATAATACTAAGGTATAATTAAGAAAATTTTAAAGTAACGTTGCTACAGTTATTTAAATTGAGTGTAATATTTTTGTTTGGTACTGTAATATTGGTGTTAGTCACTTGTGTACTGTTTTTCGGTAAACTATCTGTCATACTTAATAGTTGTACCGATTCATCGGATTCCCTTGGCGTGAATGTTGGAGAGAGAGGGAGATGGTTAGGTGTTTCATAACGGCTTATTTTTGATGTAGAAGGGCCAGTCCAAGGATCCGATTGAGGCTCTTTCAGTGTAATGGCTCCTACGATGCCTTCACATATTTTAGACTTATTTTGGATGGAATCCTCTATGTATCCCTCTACAACTGCATTGGACTTCCAGCCTCCGTGGCGCTTAAGGGACAGGAGATCAGCTCCGGAATCAGCCAAAAGTGTGGCTGAAGTTCGTCGGAAACAATGACCCGTGTACAACAGGGGTTCTGGAAGTTCAAGAAATGTTGCTATTTCTCGTGGGATACTGCCAATTTCATTAGTACCCATAGGCTGTCTAACACACTTTCCATTGCGATACTGTAGAAAAAATCGATTGATTGGAGTGTTAGGCGGGCGTAAGGCTTGATATTTCTCAACAATCGTTACGTATTCCTTGCGAATGACGAAGTTGCGGTCTCTTTTTGTCTTTGTATTAGGTAAATTAATTAATAGTAAGTCATCTGAATGTTTCTCAATGTTTTTGACATTAAGTTGTGTTAGTTCATTAGTTCGACATGCTCCGTTTATTCCAATAATAAGAACAACCTGTAACGTAAAGAGTATTGTAGTAGATAAATGAATAAAATTGATATGAACGCATAATTATGCCTATCAACATCTACTAAGTATACTATTTAATTGAGATTAATATACTTAAGTAGATACTGAATGTGCAACTGACTTACTTTTGCCGCCAAATATACGGAATCGGGTGCTTCGTTAAGAAACTTTTCAATATCAGATACTGTGAAAACCTTCGATTTTTTTGGTTGATGACCAGATGAGGCTCTTTTTAAAAATGCCACTAATTTAGGATAGGTATCGATATGTTTGTCTTTTTTCATCTTTATTGTTGCTTTTAGCATCGAATACGTACTCCATAGAGTGCTTGCTTTCTTGTTCTCGGATAATTCTATAAAATATGCCAGCAAAACGTTTTCTGAGAAAGTTTTGGCTCCTTTTGCTAGTCGCCACGTGTTGAACATATCGTACTGTTTTAAATACTTCTCGCGTGATTGTTGAGGGAGAAAGCTCATTTGCGCATTATTAACAGTTTCAGTCAATTCTGTTGGCGTCAAGCAAACTTCCTCGTCGCTAGAATCACTCATTTTAGTTTTTTCACTTGTTTTCAAGTTTCTTGTTTTTAATATAAGGTTTAACAATGACGTGAAAAAATGCCGCGTAAAGAACCGCGTACAAAGCAAATTGAAAAAAGAACACCAAGAAGGTTCCGAGTCTGAGTTTTTAACAAATTAAAAAAAAGTTGTATGATATATTCGGCACCATAGAGGTAGCAGTAAATAGGTTTAATGTTTTTTTTAATTCACAAACTTAGTGCACACGATGTTCTAAATTCAATTTACTTTATCCTCTAGAGAATAAAAACGGCTTTTCCACTCAGATATTGAAGATTAAAAATACTCTTTCCGAGATGGTGGGATGAAAAATCATTTTTTAGAGGTATTTCGTGACATTTTTTTTTATCGTACCAAATTAATTGTATTATGTTTTCAACAGACTACCTAATTAGCATATATCCTGAAGAATATCATTTATTTTTGTGATTTTATTTACTGCAGTGGATCATATACTTTTAGGCATTATACAACTTGCGTTTAGATCATGTAGGTAGTCCCCTTAAAGGGCTGTCGTTTACCTACAACGCTTAACGTAAAAAAGAAATTATTCTGAGTTTCATTTGAATGGTTTAATTACTTTGATTTTATGTTCTGGTCATGTAATTTTTTTAAAGAAAGTTTTTCTCCGCGACCTCTAAATTCTTTCACTACTCTGAGAACACTTAAATCACTCACGATAAGGTTATCTAAAGCGCAGCTTTTCCGCGAAAAAAGGGGTTTTAACTGATAACAGTATCACTAATCTAGCGGTCACTGTTATTTCCCGCTCATTTTAACGGAAAAATATGTCAATTTTACATCTTTTTTGGAAATGACTCGGTATTATCTTGGTGTCATTTTCAAATTAGTCGATAAAGTTATGATTTCCTACGACAGCGGTGGTCGCCGCATAACGGCTGCAGTGACGGCTGTCATGAAACAGCGAGGTTTGACTACACCGTACGGGCGTCAAAAAACGCTTTCTAGGACGTTACACCAATTTACTCTCATAATTAACGTTGCAGTGACGTCATTCGACGGTACATTGCGGACGTTATATGGCGAGCAGTGGTGGTCCAGTGGTATCGGCAGCGACTTACAAATTGTAGGTTGTAGGTTCGCACCCAGACAGGCGCTTTACTTTATGTAAACTATTTAATCACCACTGCTCTCAAAACGGTGAAGGAAAATATCGTGAGGAAACTGACATGTCCCAGAAACAAACACTCGAAGACGTGCGACAACTCGCACTGGGCCTGCGAGGTGGATTACGGCCCACTCTCTCTCTCACCGAGATGAGGCCTGTGTCCCAGCAGTGGGTGCATTATAGCCTGATTATGCTACGTGGCGTTCACCACAGTCAGTCTTAGAAAACTCTAGCTTAAATGTCGATAACAAATGAAAACATGCAGCTTGTCAAGTACAAATTATAGTTGGTAATGAAACAAGTATTACCCATCCACCACACGATAGATTTAAGAAAAGAAAACGATGGAGGTACTTATAAAACTTTCTTTAAAAAAAACTGCTGGTCCCAACATTTTGACGAGTTCTGCGAGAATAAATATAGGGAACAGCAGATATTTTTTCGCGATTTAATATTTGCTCCCATAGTAAAAGTTGTTCATAATGATGAGTACCCCTTAAGAGGTTGACGGTGTTTTACCAATAACCCTGTATATAGATATATATGTGTAGATAAGTATTATGTTTTATGTATTTATTGTATATGTAATTGGTACACCACTGGTACACCTGCAGTATTGTCTATCCGTGTCCCTTTAATCCATACAAAAGTTGTCTGTAACAGATCGCTTTTAGCGATAGACCACTCATTGTGTCACCCTATGTAAAATTTCTACATTTATATCTGTAATTTTTTGGTGTACATAATAAAAAGAGTATTCTATTCTATTCTATTCATCAAAATTACATACCTATCTACCTCACTTAAATCTAGCAAAGTACTTAGGTTGTCTTGTATTATATAAGACACCTAGGTACATATTTACCCACACCCAAAACTTAATCATGGTAGATGGAAAAAATCTTCTTAAGCACACGTAACTATATGCTACCTATAAGTATGTATGTATATACCGAAGTTGCGCACGTCCCCCACTCTCGGGGCGTGGCGCTGACGTCAAACGCCCCCTCCACTGGGGGCCTGGGGGTGTTGGGGGTTGTAAGGGGGAAATTCACCACCTTTTGTAAAAGCGTACAGATTGAAGGATATTTGGTTCGACAAATTATGCGCTGTTTGAGGAGCTAAGCTCGTTGGAAGATGTAGGGTTGAATTTGTGTTTAATAGATCACTTATTTAGTTATATGACAACCGTTTTCGTTTTGTTAAATGATTGAAGATTTTGGAGTACAAATATTGTTGGTTTTTTTCCGAGTTTTCAATTTTGTTTATTTCAGGAGCTGAATTTTATAAATATATTACTTTGTTTTTTTAATAAAAAAAAAACACAAACAAATGATAAAAATCATTTCGTTTATTTTTATGCGTACATAAGCGAAAGTCTTTGCCGTTATCGTTATTTTTTCATGTACAGGACTGGGGTTCGTAAAATTTGTAACGGGAAAAGGTACTTCTTATCTCAACAATACTCGTATATAAAGGAAACTTGAGGAAAATCGTTTCCTTAATTATTTCTAAGCGATATCTTTATGACACGTTTTTCTCAAGATTTCACAACACAGCCATTTTGTGCATAAATATTTTCCAATATCATTCAAATGGAAGCTAAATCTTCCAAGACAACATTCGTAATTCAACAATCCTAAAACCGACCAAGTGCGTGTTGGACCACGCACAATGAAGGGTTCCGTAGCTGGGATGAATCTATCCAAGAAGAAACTTAACTTTGTAGTTGAAAAAAACTTCTCTCATACATAAATAATCGACACGGTCAAATGTCCAACCGCAAATGTATGTTAAGTTAGTAATCCCAAAAAAAAAAACTACAAGTGAACGTTTTTCGGACTTTTTCCTTTACTAGTGCTGAGATACATTGCGTCTTGCCAAATTTCATGATTCTAGGTCAACGGGAAGTATCGTATATGTTTTGAGTTATTTGCGAGTATCGAAATATGTCGCATAAATGGCCGTATTATTTATTGCGTTGACTTAGAAGTTTGATTTTTTTGGAGCTTTATGGGACCTAAGACCTACTTGAGAACGTTGTTGGTTGCACGTTTATATAACTCCTTATGTTCTATTTATCTATATACATATAATAAAACAGTAAAAAAACTGTGCCTGTACATTGAATATATTAAAAAAAATATATAATTGAGGGGGGTTTAGACACAGTAATAGAGCACGAATCCAAAAAAAAAACTGTCTGTTTGTTTGTACACGCTAATCTTCGGAACTACTCGACGGATATGAATGTTTTTTTTTTTGTAGTATAGGTATTAAGTCTTGGCAACATATGGGCTATAATTTATTTTGGAAAATGGAACACCTGATGCAGAACCGCAACAGACCAGCTAAACTATAAGAGATATAAAAATGATGCCGTAGCAAAAATTATTCCACGTGAAGAGCATTTTCTGCTAAGATAATAAATTTGAAGATCTGGAACACCTGTTGTGGAACTCCAAAGTCCAGCGACACTAAAACATATTAAGGAATGACGTCTTAGCAAACGTTGTTTAGTTGATGGGCATTTCCTGTTGACATACAAAAATGAAAGATCTGGAAAGTCTCAACCGTCTCGCTCATCCCGTTGTTTTCCCGTCCCCGGGCCTTAGAATTCTATATGAGACGTTTCAGATCTTCGATTTTGACGACCCCGTTGTCGCTGGCGAAGAAAGTACGAAGTGGCGGGCAGAAGCTAGTTCTTCAGAATAAATAAAATAAAATAACATTTGTGGTCGCCGCATCATGTTCTGTTCTTCCATACATCTCTTCATCTCAATAGCCCTTTCTAGCCATATCATCTTTCACACAGTCCATCCATGGTGTCTTTGAAACCCTCAACATTCATCCTCAACACTATTCTCACGATATGTTCCTCATTCCTCTTTATCACATGTCGATATCATGACAGCCATTTCCACACAACTTCTCGGTCACTGGCACCATTTACAGCTCAATGGCTTGGTAAAAATATTGACTTGTCCATTAGGTTGCTAGCAGAGCTCCACTATTTCTGTGCACAGAATTGGTGCCTTCAAGTATTTTCAACCTTATTATCAGGAGCCGTATTGTGAATTATTAATGCCATCATGATTCCAGTCCGAGAAAGGGATGGTGGTATCGGCTATCTCTATCTCGCACTGGAACGGTTACGAGTTGCAGGTCGCAGGTTCGAACCCAGACAGACGGTTCACTTTGTGTACATTATTTCATCACCGCTGCTCTCAAAACGGTAAAAGAAAACATCGTGAGGAAACCATGCCGGTTTCCTCACGATGTTTTCTTTTACCGTCCTAGCACCAAACATTCAAAGACATGTGACATCTACCAACCCGCACTAGGCCCGCGTGGTAGACTACGCCCCACTCCCTCTCATCGAGCGGAGGCCTGTGTCCCAGCAGTGGGAACAGCAGTGGGATTATAGGCTGATTATTCCCGATCTAGGGCAAGCTCCCAAGTTTGAGCATCGCGATGTCGCTGTTCAAAGCATAAGTTTTACTAAATACCGACGTCCTATATTTACAACCAGATCATAATTATTAAATTTATTTGGGCGTTTTTAGTTGGGCTATTGTCTCCCCGCTGCCCGCTCCCCGCTTATCTCAGTCCGCTGTCTTAAGTCTTAGGGAACAGTGTAATCAAGTTCTGTGTTTGGACCAGTGCCCAAATAGGCGACGTGCCTGTGAATGACGCCACGACCTACTTCCATCAGTGGACTCTGTTGATTTACGATTTAAATCTCTGTGGTAATGCCAAAAGATTTCATTTCATCTGGCCATTTTTGTCGGCCGGCGCACGGTGGTGAAATTGGGGGTCTTATTGTGTACTATGATGAATGAACATATGGTTATAAGTATTTTTGATTATCGCAGTATATTTTATGAAAAGACAGGAAGGTTGAAATCATAATTTTTTTTGTTTAATTACTGTTTTTGTAAGTATGCATAAAAATAGGAGATTCTTTTGGTGTCCCGCCGCATGCCATTCGTTTACGGATTTGATCCTTATGTATAACATTATTGATGGGTGCAATAATACAGAGTATCTCTATAAATTATAACTACTCAAGTGTCCTTTCTTTGGTATTGTTCGTCGAATCGTTGAGCTCCTTAAGTTCTGAGTTGAACTGCACGTTTACTGACACATGTTTGCACTGACTGGACAGGTACACTGAATTTGTGTGGTTATTCCTCAAAATACCATTGCAGACACCAATCTACATGGTCTTTATATGATCTGTCCAAGATTATGTCTGGACTTTAAAAGAGATTGTGGCCTCTGAGTTTGTTTCGGCCTTTCTTCTCAGAGTAGTCAGATAGGCAACGTCTCGTCAAGTTTAAAAAATAAGATTGACGTATAAGAGTGTTTGTTCAAACTACTTACAGAAATTAAACCATTTATCATTATAACAGTTTCAGTTATCCCTCTCACACAGAGGAGGCCTATATGTCACAGCAGTGGGAACTTCATAGGCTGATTATGATCAGTTTTCGCTCTGCAGTCTCATATCAAAAACTCACTTTGTATATTCGTCTTACGTTAAATAAAAATATCCCTAAAACAAATAAGTATTCTCCTAGCGTTTTTTCGTTGTATCCATAATGTTATTTAGTAATCAATGGTTCTATCAGACTCCATTTTTAAATTTTTTTATTTTATTTATTCTGTATACAAGGTGGAGACGACAACACGACAGTAAATTAAACTGCGTATATATAATGATGTTCCCATCCAACAAACAAAAATTCAATCAAATATATCCAATAGTTTAGGCACTATAGCTCTAGTCAAAGATTGGCAAAACCCATAGTCGGCCCATCACTACTATTTAGTTTGTTGGAAAAAATCACTTTTGTTATTTCGGTGTTAGGATTAATTTGATAGTTTCAAAATACTCCTATGCATTAGTATTGCCAGCGTTTTCATGTATTGTCGTATTGTTGTCTCCACATTGTATACCTACTATCACCACATTTTTTCAACATCTGCCAGCCTTTTTATAAAGGACTTATTGTAAGATCTCGCACGACACAACTTCAAAGAATATAAAAATACTACCTACATCAATCTACCGAAATACAAAACGTAAAAACGTGGGTGGAACACTGAAATATTTGTAAAGCCTTCCTTATACGAGAAGCCAAACTGAACAGGCAAACCTGCGTCAGATTGGCTTGATCGAATAAGTACTCGTACGTGTACATAATTATACACGAAACAGTCTCATTCGTTTTGAGTAACGATTTACTTAAAATAGTGGTAGCTTTGGTATACGCTTTGAAGCTTTAAATCTACACACGGTACCTACGTATTTTCTTGAAATGAGGCGAAATAAGACGGATTGATGACCTGGTGAACCACGTGGAATTGGCTGACTGGGGGAAGCACAGGACCGATCATTGTGCAAGACGCGGAGGATCGCTATGTCCAGCAGTGGACGCCAATTAATTATCTCAGCCTATCGCAGTCCATTGCTTGACATAGGCCTCTCCGAGACTACGCCACAACACTCTGTCCTTTGCCTTCCGCATCCAGTCTCTCCCAGGCACCTTTTTAAGAGGGCTATCACAATTTTTCTTGTATTTGAGTGTTTGAAGAGTCATTTCTTAGTAACAGCTCGGAGTTTGGAAGTTGACGGTGTGATACCCGCGTGCCTCGGTGCGCACGTTAAGCCGTTGGTCCTGCGCCTGATCTCTCTCCGGTCGTGTTGGATTGCCGTCCCATCAGACTATAATATGAGAGTGAGGGATGAGAGAGTGCACCTGTGTCTGCGCACACACTTGTGCACTATAATATCTTCGGCGTCGAAGGCTAGTCTCCGTTGAGATTGGCCGCCAAGGCCGAAATATGGTCTGGAGGACTAAAGTTAAATACCTGTATATCTGCCAATGATAATTATGAATCTACACGTCATTGCAATTGTATGTTTTTGTATTTTCCGAGTTATTTTAAGCCTACGTTACAAAGGTCACGGGTAATAATATTCTTTCCTACGCAATTATATTACGCCTACACTTTTGCTCATACATCAATCAGCCTATAATGTTCCCACTGCTGGGACCCAGGACTCCTCTCTGTGAGAGGGAGTGGGCTGATATAATCTAGCACGGGCGGGCACAGTACGGGTTGGTGGATGAAATGCTAGTAACCTAGCAAATACTGGTCTACATAGAGCTACATTCTGTACATCTAAACTATAAGCTATCGCTACGAGCCACGAATAGATTGGTCATCAGCCGTGTCTACATACGCGAAACGATTGAACGCACACTTGACAGATATTGGGGTCATAACAGCTACTTACAGTACAGATTTTGAATCAGATCAGACGATTTTAAGATAGAACTGATTGTGTATTTACTTTACCATGTTTTACAACCCCAGGTCACCCATCCATAAATTGACCGCAGCAGGAACTTGCAGATCGCTTGTGTCTGTTAATTAACTCCGAGCCCATTTATAATACCGCCTACGTCACACATTGTATTCCGCTGACAAACAAAAGGTCACAGTTTACGGTAGTCTCCTACGCCCACACTGACTAATCACCTACGCTACTGAAGTTCGGGAAAATGTTCATTAATTTGTTGATTTTTCCCTAGTGCAAATAGGTAATTGTAAATTTTTCGAAGTATTTAACAAAAATATGTCCGCGGGTCGGCTACGAGATACGATTCATAAAACTACAGTCTGTTCAGAAAGCATCTGATGAAAGTGTAAACAAACTCAGTTCCATTTAAATCCTTACACAATCTATCACTAAAAGGAATTAGTTCATTTATTATCTGCATTTAGACAATTTCAACATTATATATCTCACCACTTTTCCAGCAATTATTATTTGAAAATGAAATATCATTGACGAAAATCAAGGATATAAAATTAACCTCAAATTGTCCATAAATCTTTTTATGGTGATTTTTAATTAGAATTTCGGGTTGTAGTATTCAAATAATCAAATCAATGCACTCGATTTATAAGGAGCACTACAAATTGGCATCCACAGGTTCGTTTTCTAAACCATTTGACTTTTGGAACTCTCATAATAATAACATAAGATTTAGTTCAGAATAATGATAAGTTAAGTTTTCAAAGCTTCGTCTCTTCTACTATTTTCCTGTGCCCGACAGGGTCCATAATGATATCATTAAAATTTAAGTTACCCAGAAAGCCGCTAAGCTGGGCTGGGCATGTCTGCCGCATGTCAGAAGCCAAATGGGCTAAGAGGGCCACCGATTGATTCCCACTAAACGCAAGACGCCATCGCAGCAGGCTTTTTTTTTTTTTTTGTGGGTGGGAAATCATCAAATAACTTCTCCCGCTCTGGGCAGAGCAGGAGGGCGTGTCAGACTCTTACTGACTAAAACCCACCCGTGTTCCTTCAGTTGCCTGTGCCAGGGGCCACGGTTACCCTCTTGGACTTTCCCGCAACCCTAGCAGGCATCGGTCCTAGCAAACCCCGTCATTGGTGCTGACATCTCTTTGTCGTGCGCGTGGAACACAACGCGCCGTCGACCCGGGCCTGATCCTTATCGAACGGCGAGCTGCCCATTGCTCGCCGTTCGCAAGCTCGCGCCTACGGTTATCGCAGCAGGCTGAGACGAAGATGGCGGGGCGAGCTTGACTCCTACTGAAAGGACTGGTCGGCACTAGCAAAAGAAAGAATTGTTTGGAAAATGAGGAGGTGGCGTTTGCTCGGCAGTGAGACAGTACAGGCTAGTTAGATAGGGTTAGGGATAAGGTCGAGATCCCTTCTTTTCGCATAATGTTTTTTTTCCTAGTATACTTTGGCCTAACTATTTTGGTACATTTTATTTTGCCATAATAATACATTACCATATTTTTTTGCCATATAGTTTACGTTGGCATAATTATCATGAAGGCTAATTTGTTTTGGCATAAATTTAATTCGCATAATGTTACTAGGCATAATGAGACAAAAAACGTTAAGTGAGGTTAACACTGTGACCCCCTACGCACGAGCCGAGTGAGCAAAGCGAGCGGTGCCGCGGCAGTAGCCGGCGAGTACCAGAAACGACGAGATTAAATATAAAAAAATGACTTTAGTATATTTTTAATATCATTATGCGTAAATAAATTTATGCTTTAGAATGTTATGCTTAATCATTATTATGATTACAGTAATTATGCCAAAAAAAAATTATGCGAAAATATAATTTGGAGAAATAAAAGTATGCCAAGTTATATTAGGTATTAAAATGTTATGCAAATGGATAGGAAACTTATAAGTTCACATTGTGGAATGCACTACACAATTGAATATTGAACGGACAAGATACACGAAGATAAAAATCATATAGCATAAAAAGGGTCGGGCAGAGTACCACACACCCCTACCATGTCTGGTAGCTCCATCATCTTCCTCGCCATTTTCCTAACTAAGTATGTTGGGTTCGGCTTCTAGTCTTACCGGGTGCAGCTGAATACTAGTATTTACATGGAGCGACTGCCTATCTGACCTCCACAACTGTTACTGGTAACACGATACCCCTTGGTAAGACTTGTCGTTAGACTTTGGGCTTCTGACTACGTAACGACTGTCCAAGATCTACGAATGACAGCCGGGACCAACGACTAAATGTGCGAAGTTACTAATTTCGGTATATAATGGATGGTCAGCCATCCACGGACTGACCACGGCAAGGGAAGCTTAACCTTCGTTGGACCCGTGCAGCTGTTATTTGAACACGGGTGTGCCTCTATAAAACAATGCCTACGTCACACATTGTAGTCTACCCACAAACAAAAGGTCAAAGTTTACGAGATTCTCTCCCACGTTATACTACGCCTACTTGAGTATACTCTTTTTCAAGTTAATGAAATTGTGGATATTTTAGTTACAAAGGTTAGGGATGAGCAAGTGAAACTAATATATCGATATTTTTAAACTAGTATCGATAATTAAGGAGTGAAAAATATCGATATATCGTCAGTTTTCGTATGATTATTCACACGAAAATTGTTAATTGTCTGTTAACTTCAGGGTCAGATACGTCTCACACTCATGGTTTTATAGTATTAGCATTTTCGTGCATGCAGCCAATAGTCTTACTAGGTAGTATATTTTATTTCATAAAGATTGTGGCGGGATTTTTTAAAGTTAAAGATGCGCGAAGAGCATGCAAGGAGTATCTAGTAACATTAAACACGAAACCAGAGGGGTAATTCTCGTAATTTTAAGAACGTTCGCAGTCTAATCTCAGTTTTATTATGTCAAAAATACCTCTAATTTCCCTACATATTTGACAAGTTTTTGACATTGATTGTCGCTGAGATGAGATTGCGACTAGATTTTGAGCGGTTTTAATTACAGGAATTGGCCTTCTGAGTTGCGTTAAAAAATATATCGAAATAGATTTGAATTCGATACTCTACAATAAATATCGATATATCGCGATTAAACATATCGATTATATATTTCGATAATTTTATGAAAAATATCGATATTTTGATATATCGATATTTTTGCACATGCCTAACAAAGGTTACATAACTCCACGGCTATGTTACGTGACGGGGTAGGCAGTAGTAGTACACCCATGTTTAGCCAGTCAGGATTAAGTCCCATGTTAAGGGGCGAGCTTATTGCCAATAATCGGGTATAAATCAAGACTACAGGCTGCTGCTGAGAAAGAACCCAATAACACATTTCCTGACCTAGGAATCGAACCTAGGACATAACAACAAGAACAAAGTTAATTTAATAAAAAAATATGCTATGAGCCTACTACGATCTTTACATCTACGCTTTTTGATTTTGCTACAAAACGCTACGAAGTGCTACGCCGTAGCATTGGGTGCTACGCGTAATTTTAGATGCATTTCTTTTTTAAGAGATATTTCATAATCATCAATATTAATTGTTCCATAACTTTGTATTTTGTCTTGTATACGTTTAAAATAAAGTACGTAAGTACCCTATCTAAGTACTTATGATATCTGATGTGAACATAAATTTGTTGTAATAGTTCACGTCGATATAGTACGGGTGTGGTTAGTCCACGACTTCTTATGAGACACTTGATGAGCTTATTCAATAATTATCGTAATTTTCATCGATCGAACTTGACTCCAATTCTGACTGTGACACAGTTATATGCACCTGGACTCTATTTTTTGATATAATATAATATTGTTCATATGTTTTTCTCACAGATCCAAGACATCTTTTCTTCCAAACATTATTTTACGCATTTAACTCCAGTTTCTCCCCTTTCCGTAAATTCCCCAGGAAACACTACAAAAAATTACCATCCTTCCCAAAAACTACCATTTCATAAAACAAAGGACCCACGCCCACATTAGATGACCTGATTCTCAATATTGACCAGCCACGTCACCCCCCTCCCCCTCCTGGCCTAAATGTCACCCTCCACGACCTTTTCACCACGCATGCGCGAACCCTGAATCCTGAAGCCTCCCCTGAAGAGCCCAGATTTCAGTCTGTCTGAAACTGTTGGAGCAGTACCCGTTGTCAGCTCCCAGGCTGAGCTTGTACCAGTATTAACAATTCCCCCTACATTTATGAGAAATTCTAACTCAGGATTCCGCGCTTTGTATTTTATTAAATACATATTCTGTTTGAGGCATATAGTTATTTGTTTCTCGACTAAAAATATAGCTTATAAGTAGTTTTTTTTTGTGGGAGCTGCGAATAAGGTATGTACTCTTAGAAAACATTTGAAATAATTTGTTAATTATTCGTTAGAGTAGATTTAGTACTTTTGTTTTCTTTTATTTTCTAGACACATCTTTCATTACATTTCTCTTCGCTCTTTTACTATATTATGTAATGAACTTATCATGAAACAATTTAAGGCCGCAGGAAAATTTTCTGAAAATAAAACTACTAAAAACTTTTTATTATTTTACTCTGACAACATTGTACTCGTAGTGTCACAGTCATTAACGTATTTCTTTCTCTCTGTTCACAGACTTTTCTAGAAGTTAGAGTAATGTCAAAGCTGAGTTTGGACGGCTTTTTTTCCTACTGCAAGCAAATAGCTGAGCATATACAGTTGGTTCGTTCAATTTCCATCTTTTTAGTCCGCCATCTTGGATTTTGACACGCCCTTTGTTCGTGGTGCATGATAATTATATTTTACCCGACTGTGAAGAAGGGTTGCATGTTTTAATTTTGGTTTAGTCCTTTTTTTGGTATTGCATGGTTTTCCTGTAGTCGTACTATTGTGCTTAAAATACTGATTTATTATATTTTTTATAGAAGAAAACATTTTCCGTAGCATGATTCTAATAGAAGTTATACTCGTTTTTTTACTTAAAAAAAAAATACATTTCATAATAATTTTGGTTCTTATTAATTTGGCAACATTACAAAGTACTTACTGGGTAATAGTTTTCTACGAGTTCGAAATTCAATAATCACCTTATAAATTGAATTCAAACACCTGCTTCTCCAAAGCTTTAGTTCGGCTGTCAATTTTATTAATTATCAAATGATCTACTTGCATCCGACGTCTTCATAAAACAAGCCTATCCTAAAATTAGACTAAGGTAACATCAATAAGCAGTATCGTCAAGGCTGTTATAACCAAGCCGTCGGGAAAAAAAGCCCAGAAAAATACCTAATAACTTTTCTTTATTAGTTAATGGCACATAAAGGAAAACAACCGAGCATCGTGATTGCTTTATGATTGTCGTGTCAAGGTAGCGCTCCTTTAAAACGACTATAGTAATGTCGACTACTTTCAAAATATTTAAGCCCTACTTTGCCGCCTACATTTTTGATTAATAACAAATAACCTGCTTTATTGCACATCATTTCAAGTAAATTATGACACAGAATGATGCCACTATCAAAACGATGGGTGAACTAGCGATCCTTAAATCTTCGAATACACAAATCGTGAAATAAAGAAAGAAAAATAGAACCAAGCAATTCGTGCTTACTTATCGACCGATTTATTGAATTGTCGTCTTTATTTAAAACAAATGAAGATTTCTTTTTACCCTTTATACCTGGGTGGTACCTACTTATGTGTTTATATTATTGTAAACTAATATGTTTTATGTATTTATGTACAGGGAGAAAGGATGGCGTCTCTATCTGGACAAGGCACACCCAAACTGACATCCACCGTCGGCAACCTGTATTACGACTGTAAGTACATCTTACACAATAAAATTTATAAACTGATATATATTTATGATTTAAAAAAATATGAATGTAAAAAAAAGCTAATAATAGGGCTTCAGTTTAAATTATGATGATACAGAGTTACTTTTGCACGCGTGACTTAATGATAAATATTAATAGAGTGATGTTATTTGCTTATTTCGTCACTCCAACTGAATGAAACGAAATTTAAATCTTGTATAAAACGCACACTATACAGCCAAGCATATTATAAGTTAGGGGATTATATGCATATGATTATATGCAATGTACTTAATCATATAATTTACCCAAGCATTCTCAAAATCTGAATACGTTCAAATACAACGTCGAACAACATCAATTAACAACTGAGAAGAACATGGAAGTGAACTTAACGCCGTCATTAATTACTGACAGATGACGTCACGAGTCACGACACGTTCGAATTTAGAACGTTGATTAATTGTTTTAAATGACGTTGTTTTTTATAATTTTAAAAGCTGAAGTCGTTTTTGAATGTAGCATTATTTAGTGACAAGCTTCTGTCTGCGTGAAATTTCGCCCCCCAACCCACCGCGTCGCATCGCATCGCCCGCCCGCGTTATTGCTTCGTTTTCGTTTAGCGTTCTTTCTGACTTTTATGGTTCCATATCCAAAGGACGCCAACGGAATCCTATTACTAAGCCTCCGCTGTTCGTCCGTCCGTCTCTGTCAGCCGGATGTATCTCATGAACCGTAGTAGGTATAGACAGTTGAAATTTTCGTAGAGTGTATATTTCTGTTGCTGCTATAACAACAAAGAGTTTTTGGCCTTATAGAACGGAACCCTACGTGTGCGAGACCAACTCGCAATTGGCCAGTTTTTTCTTTTTGCTCAGTTCCTAAGGGTCGTAGCGTCGTGTTATTTAACACGACTATTTAGTCTCCTTCCAAGAACAGGGCTATCAAACAAAACACAAATAGGCTCTTCGGCTTTTTATTAGGATACATATTTAATCATGTTTCCACTACTAGGACACAGGCCTCCGCTCTGTGAGAAGAAGCGGGCCGTAATCCACCACGCGGGCCCAGTGCGGGTTGGTAGATGTCACATTGTCTTCGAAATTTTTCGTTCTAGAACACGATTTCCTCACGATGTTTTCCTTCACCGTTTTGAGAGCTGAGTCACTGAAGAGACTGAAAGCTGAAGCCACATTATAAATATGGTCATTATGGAAACTAAGTAGGCCTATTTGTTGAAATAATTACCTACGCCCCATTGGAGCATTAGGGTTGTCACTCATATTGTAAATCGAAGATGCTTCCCTGGTACGTCATTAACGGCATCACTATGTAAATGTCTAATAATTGCTCACAAATTATGATGTTTATTTTTTTGCATACTTCTTTGACATAATACAGATTTATTATAGGTAGTTGTAATGGCAATCATGTCAATTGGTTTAAATAGGCTTTTATTTTTTGTTATTTTATTTATCTTCTTTATAGATTCTTTGTATTTTGTGAATGTGAGAACGTTGTAGGCCTAACTTGTACCAGAACCAAAAATTCGACGACATGTGACATCTACCAACCCGCGCTAGGCCCGCGTGGTGGAGCACGGCCCATTTCCTCTCGCCTTGAGGGGGCCTGTGTCCCAGCAGTGGGAAAATTATAGGCTGATGGTGATGATACTGTGGCTCTTAGGAGGGGGGAGCGCTATGAGATGCGCGAGTATATTGCGCAGAGGAAAAGCATAACGGCGTCACGTTTTATTAAGAGCGTTTACTCGGTCCGTGCGCTACTTGGCTTAAAAACGTGATTTTTCAAACCAGATTGTCCAACAACCACTAATCTTACAAACATAAGAAATACTAATAACTTTAGGAAATATTGTTGTCTGTTTTTCTAATTAAGAGGTTTTTTCGATTAATACAACATTTGTGAATACCATCAAGATAACTGAACAGAGGTTTACTTGATTTCACTTTCAGTGTCAATTTCGAAGCTAGTAATATCTGAAATTACTAATAGATCTAACAAACAAAATTTTTTATCTAACTGGAAATATCCTTAACAAAATTTGTAATTAGAAGGATTTTTTATTTTAGACTCATATCTTAAGAAATAAAAATCCAAAGAATATGATTTTTTTAGAAATTGCAGTCGATAAAATGATTATTTTCACCATCTACCTTACTTAATTTAATATAATTTATACTTATTTATAATAGAAGAATGTCTTCTTTATAATTTACACCAAAAAAAATCAACAAAAATAACTCTATTATTTTTCTATAAATATTTTAAAACTACTATAAAACTCTGCGTCCGAACCGATTCAAATCAGTCGGCAGTGAGCCTTTCCAGAGAGCGGACACGTCGCTGGGCGGTCTCCCTGACCCCTGTTGACCTTTGTCGTGCGTACACGGATAGCAAACGTAAAGTGTGACCGTCAAATCTTAGTACTTTGGTAAGTAAATTATTTTATTTTTGATGACCAGCAATATTGTGTGATCGTAAGTACTTCCTTACTACATGTAACCGAATTTATTTGATAGTGACAACAAAATTATGTTTCAGACGGAATAGGAAATAAATCAAAGAGAAATATAAGAAAGAGAAAATGGAAAAATTTTGAAAGTATGACTAAGGCAAGAGCTAAAAGGTTGGTTATGTTATATTAGCTTCCACCCGCGACTTTCAACCGCGTGAAATGTACTTATTTTCGACTAGTCAAAAGCGCCTGTACCACAGATTATTATGTGCAGTTGATGGCGCGAAGGACACTTGCGCGAAAAGACAAATGCGCGCATGGACTTTTGCGTGACATGGCCACCGAGGTTTACTCAGTAGAGTAACCATAACATCACGCCTGTTATTTTTATTTACTTGAAGGTGGTTTTTTTTTTGATTTTCCGTTATGAGTGTCCTTTTCATGGTTTTCGGGGTCGCTGATACCGAAAATGTGGTCAAAATGAAAATCCAAGATGGCGCCGACGAAAATTTTCGGTGTTTTCATCATGGGTATCGTTTTCTTGGTTTTTGGGGTCACTGATAACGAAAATGTGGTCAAATTGAAAATCCAAGATGGCGCCGAGAAAAAAAAACGGTTTTTTCATCATGGGTGTCGTTTTCATGGTTCTTGGGGCCGTTGATTACGAAAATGACGTCAATATGAAAATCCAAGAAGGCGCCGAGGAAAACTTTCGGTTTTTTCATCATGGGTGTTGTGTTGTTCCCCCCCATGTTCATAGTGTAGTAACATAGTAGATAACTATTAGTTACGCTAATTACGATAATTAAAAACGCTACGCACGACAACCTACCCTATTAGAGTTCACTCACGCATTTGCACGTGTACTTGATGTGTATTTGATTAACTAGTAGTAATAGATATTATAAATAATATTTTACGAGCGTTGTATGAAGTGTCCGATGTGTGATTATAGTTCAAGTGTAACGACTGACGTTCGGTTGACTGTGCGTGTTACGTAGATTAATTACGTTTAGTCATTGATAGAAATGCATTTAATTTTTTTTTCAGTCAAACAAATGATTGTTGTTTGCGGTGTGGACAGGATAGGAATTCGCTGTGAAGACCACAAAAATTACTCGAGACGACGCGCGACGGCTTTTGGAAAACTAAAATGGACTCCAAGTTATTGGAATTCTACGATAAATGTCTATTGCCTGAGATGATCGACCCAAGAAAAAGTCGGTCAATGACAATTAGAGATGTGCGATTTTAAAATTAAATACTTACTCTAAAGTTAGCTTGTTATAATTTATTACAACAGATCGATCCAAAAAATTAAATCATAAAATACATCCTAAATAAATAAAAGTATCAAAATTATTCGTGCTAGCTGTTTAGCGGTCATGCACACAGAGAAACCATTGTACTATTGTAGTGTGCCGCAGCGCGTACGCCGTTCGATAGATCGTGTACATTTTGACTTGGGCTAAATCGAACCAACGCTCTTAACACTGGATTTTACTACCAATCTATTTTTCATACCGTGCCCTATATATGAAACGATTCTAAACGAGTAGAGCTCCAATAAACTCCAAAAATAAAATAATAAGTGTAAAATGCGTTGAAAGTGTGCCTCACGGTTGCGCCAAATAGGGCCAGTTCAGCAAAAAAGTCAGACTGGTACCTGATGTTGGCTAAAAAGAAAAGGTCTTACGAACTTTCACCGATTTAGTAATTAATGTTGGAAATCGTAATTATCTCCACAAACTCGTCCCAAATACTGTTTACATTATTAGCTTTATATGTCCTCTCCAATCGATCGCCATTTAACTTGATCCTCGGCTACTCTCATCGAGCTGCTACCAGCCACCTTGCGAAGATCGTCGCCCGAGGGCGTCCTACCACGTCCTACCTTACGTTTGCCGTTGACACGAGGCTCGGTAATTTAGACAGTGACGTGCCATTTAATACTAACATTAAATCATGATCAAAATTCAACCCTAAACTGATTAAAACTTAGGGTAGAAAATAAAGCGTGTGCGGATAAACTGATATAAACTTAGCCGCACGCGCCTTATCAGTGACTTCCGTCAGAGGGCGCCACTTCCGGCACGGGAAATAATGTACACAGCACACCCAGTATATCATATTACAAGGGAAGCTGGTTAGATTCTAATAATCTGAACTGGCGTGATTCCGTAAACTGACACTAGGTGGCGTGTGACAGATAACGTCAAATAAATATTGTAATGTATGATATAAAGCCACTATGCCATCTCTCGTATGTTATAATTTATTGACTTCACATTTATTTATTACAATAGATGTTTAATTTATTTTAATCATTCATTACAAGCAATGAATTTTGTGTAAAAAAAAAATCAAGTATAAAGTACAGCAAATGTATGATTTAAGTACATTAATTACAATCAAGGAAAGTTAAATTGTAACTGTAATGTAGACCAGATTGGTGAGTGATGTGTGATGTCGTTGCAGGCAGTGTGCTTATTATAAGTAATTTTTAGGTTTTCGTGCCCAACGGGACCCCATTACTAAGTCTCCGCTGTCTGTCTGTCCATCCGTCCGTCCGTCCATCCGTCTGTCTGTCATAAGGCTGTATCCCATGAACCGTAATAGGTAGACAATTGATTTTCACAGATTGTATATTTCAATTGCTGCCATAAACAAAAATAATAAAAATAAAATAAAGTTAAAAATTAAAGTGTGTCTTTAAGAAACGTGTCTTTTGCCTTGTGGTGGAACTCTTCGCTTGCGATTCCAACTCGAACTTGGCCGGTTTTTGAACGACTAGGCGACTGGTTTTCTGAATCAGGAAAATACAAACATTTCTAACTATTTCAAGGAGATAGACATCATTATCTGATTCAGACAGTGCCACGACCTGCACGACGGCATATCTAAAATATTCAGAAAAAAGGGTGAATAAAAAAATCTCTACAAAACCAATATTTCACATTCTAAAATACTTGACTTAAAAATTATTTGCAGCATCCAAAGCACAAATAATTTGCTCCAAGAATTCATCATTTTCATTTTAACCCTCCGTTGTGACGGGGTCCCGGAGACCGAGCGCTGGCAGTTGTGGCACTAAATAGACATGCGCAGAAATACCACCAGTACTTCGTGTAAAAGGATCAATAAGTACCAACTGCTGTTTATTTTACTAATTAATTTAAAAAATAAAATAACAATAAAGCAATGACCCACATAGTCTATACATATATACACATACATAGTAGTACATAGTAACAGTGTTTTTTTTTCTCAGTTAGTTTTAATGATGATCTGGCAGTTTGAGTAATTTATGCGGCCTACCCAAATGTCCTTTCTGTGGTATTGTTCACAGAACAGATAAAGAGGTATTGTTCGTGGAATCGTTGAGCTCCTTAAGTTCAGAGTCGAGCTGCACGATTACTGACACATGCTTGCACTGACTGGACGTCTACTGCATCTGTGTGGGTTTTCTTCAAAATACCATTTCAGTCACCAATCTACATGGTCTTCACATAATCTGACCAAGATTATGTCTGGACTTTAAAAGAGACTGTGACCTCTGAGTTTGTTTCGGCCTTTCTTCTCAGACTAGTGAGATACGAGTAGGAAACGCCGACCTCATCTAGTTTTTAAAATATGATTGACGGGTAAAAGAACAAACCTACTTACAGAAATAAAATCATTTATCATTAATTCAATGTTTTAATGCGACTTTATAAAAAGGCATTATTTGAAGAAAAAAACACATTATTTTCGGAAAAGTAATTGATGTTTTTTTAGTATCGTAATAATTCTAGTATTTTTAACAACCTTTTTACTCACCTATTTGAACAACTCCTGTGCTACAATCTTGTTAGTAATGATATTAAATTCACTTACAGACAGACAACGCTTAAACCACTGGGTCTATATTCTAGACTCATCGGTTTAGGCTAGACCCTAGAAACATGAAGTTTTGCACAAGATTAAAAGATCCACCCGACGAGGCTACAACTTCACGAAAGAGACAAAAATAAAACGAATCAAACCGTGCGCCCGGTGGGATTACCCATTGGGAAAAATTACGATCTTCCATTAAGTTTCATCCCCTATTTACCCTCTTTAGGGGATTAATTTTCCAAAATCCTTTCTAAGATAGTGCTCACTTTCGTTATACAGGGCTCAAAGTAAATTAGCTGGCGAAACTCTGCAGACGTTATGGGTATCAATATCTAAATACGATAAAATAAAAAATTGAAGACTTGTTGTATTTTTTTGGGGCATCAATGACCGTGTTTGTTACCTGAAGTATGTACATAAGATGAAAACATTGGTTTTCTTTTATTTTATCGTGTTGAGTTAACGATACCAATCATGTCTGTAAAATTTACACACAAAAAATCTGATTTTTTTCAAAGTGATATTACTAGTTCAGTGTCGTCGTTGACCCCACAAAAAAGTTATCATATTCATTTGTTTTTTGTTTTGTCATGTTTAGATATCGTTACCAATCGCGTCTGCGGAGTTTTACTAGCTAATTTCATTTGACCCTGTATAACGAAAGTGAGCACTAGAAAGGGATTTTGAAAATTCATCCCCTAAAGTGGTTAAAATTAAATGGTAGATCGTAATTTTTCCCAATGGGTAACCCCACCGGGCGCACGGATTGATTCGTGTTATTTTTATCTCTTTCGTGAACTTGTAGCCTCGTCGCGTCGTGTGGACCTTTTGCTCCAATCTTTTTCATCCGGAATTCCGTCCCCCTCCGTCCGATTAGTTACACGCGCGTGCGGACTATAATGTTGAACAACAATCCACAGCTGCGTTTTACAGCCAGCGTCAGGAATTTAATTAAAAATTCCTTTCTCAGTATGTTTGTGTTGATAAATCGGGAGTGTCTGTAAGCCTCTGTAATTCTATTGTGTGGTTCAGATATCTGGTGGAATAATACTCTGTTTGGTTAGGTTGGGGTCGGATTTTGGCTTGAATCGATTTTGATTGTCAACTGTTTTTTGGCAAAGTTACATAGTAAGCGAAAAAAACTAGTTCAAAAGGACAATGATACATTTCAAACAACTTACTTTTCGTAATTGTATTGTTTTCAAAGAACTATGTCAAAGTCAAAGTCAAAAACTAGACACAATCAAACTGGTTGCTAATTTAATTGTATAGGTAATTAATTATTTTTATGACATTGATTTACATTCTGTGATTACTTTAACTCACAAACAGACTTATTACTTCTTAAAAAAAATTGGAAAATCGTATACTTTTACAATATTTGTAAATATGTGAGCATCATGTACCTATCTTTATTTAACTTATTTGTCATTGCTACATTTTTAATTATTTTTACCTATTGTGGAATGGTAGTTTTATTGTAGGTGCATCGTCTTCACATAATATAAATAATTAACGTAATTATACAAAATATTGTAACACATTTCAAAAGAGTAACGGTGGAGTTTCTTGCCTATTATTCTCCATACGAAACTAACTTTTGGAAGGGGCGACTAGAATACATTTTGGCTATTTGAAATAAATGCTTTGACTTTGAACGACTCTTGCCAAGTTACCTACGTGTACGGCTGTACTTTTCGAAATTGTATTGTTAGCAAAGAACTATGTATGTTATTTCAGTAATAACATGACTAATAAAGTTTCAGACTGTCATTGCCTAATGACACAAATCGCGCAACTTTTAATATAGGCAGTGAACATCGACGCGCAAACTGAAATAATAAATTCAGGACATGATTATAAACGTAGAAATTTTTCGACGGTTATCAAGAAAAAGAACCAGCTATTAAATAAAAAAGTCCTACCTACCTACCTAACGATACCTACGCGGTCAAAATGTATGGAACAGCATTTTTTTTCTTAATAATAATAACCGGCGACATTTTTCAACGCAGTAGGTTTCTAATCACTTACAGAGTTCATGGTAACACGTTGCACTTTGATGTATTGCCACGCTGTATGTCAGTCTAGTAATTCACAATGTTCGTACAAAACAGATTAGGTAATTAAAATACTTATCTAACCAGTTGTCATTAGTGACTATCACTCCACAATAGTTTTAACTTAATGTTAACTTAGTTTAAAACTATTTCGAAAGCCAGAGTCAATGTTATACTTGCTAATAAAAAAACTTTTTCTATATAAAAAATCAACCGATGTCCAAAAAAACACTACACAGTGAAAAATAACTTTAATAATTTCGGAAGTCAGTGTCCTTGGTTTTGTATTTTCGTTTTTTGTCACCGACTTCCGAAATTAAAGTTATTTTTCACTTTGTAGTGTTTTTTTGGAAGTCGGTTTTTTTTTTATACAAAATGTTTTTATTTTTCACTTTTTTGTTGCAGTACCTACTCCACAATAATTTCGTATCACTACTTGCTATGTCATTTTGTATTATTATTATTTATTTATTCTCTTCAATACAATATGATAATTTATGCTTATCTAATAAGTTTTACAAGACATCTGTGTCTGAACTAGATAATTTAATATCTGTATCTCAGACAACGGCGCTCTTCCTTATAAATATGACATTTAAAAGCTTGAATACAACAACTAGTTTCAATGCTACATCTAGCTTCCAGTCACGAAAAAATATGCTACTAACTTTGATAGAAAATGTGGGTGTACCCTGATATACTGAATACATCTGTTTAACCCTTTTGAGTGTACAGGCGTGATGTTATGTTGTGTGATTGTGTAAACAACGCATATTTATGCGCTAACAGCAATCGCGGTTGATTTGCTGTCATTTTTTGAAGAGTTCCGTTGTCTGTCTCCGAAACTGATCATCAGATCTATATGAAATTTAAATGGAACCATTTCGAAATAAACCTCTTTCGATCAAAAGCATAAATTTTCAATTCCGTCTATATACGACGGAGTTATGCCCGAAAATATATAAAAAAGACATCCGAATTGATAACCTCCTCCTTTTAGAAGTCGGTTAAAAAGTAATTTCCAAATCTGTCAAATAGATCTACAACAAACCTATCAACTCAGAAACTTCGTCTTCACTAAACAAAGAGAATCACTGCTAGCTAACCCTCACCTACCACTACCCTTAAAACACCCATAAATAGCGAAAACAAATTAAACTCATAAAAATCTAAACTCCCTTTATTACCGCGCTGTCAGATTCATAAGCCCACAATTTATAATCGGCCTCGGGATCCTATCTTCATTTTTCGATAGGTATTAAAAGCCCATCGCAACGTCAGAGTGGAGCGGCTAGCCCATACGTTGGCTTTGTGGGCTACAATTGATAGACTGGGGGCTATAAGGGATTCTCTTGGGGAAATAGAATATTTTTTGTGTATTTTTCTTTGTTTTATAGCATGGAGAGGGACCTTTTTATTTAGCTTAGTGAAAAAAATTATCAAGTTTGTGTAGAATAAATTATTATGATTACCTATACTTATTTTCAAGAGATGATTGTAAGAGATTTAAATTGTACGTCGATAGACATAATTTCAAGAACGAAGCAATTAAATACCTAATAATACAGTCTATTCAATAAGTCAGTTTACATGGGTAAGTTACCAGGTAATTGAAAAATAGTTTCTATAGATTATATTCTTCATAGATATATTCATCGATGATTCGTTCACAGTGTTGCTATCAGCAATGTGAAAGAATCATCGATGACTCAAAGATTTAGAATAAATTATGAGAAACAATCCAATACTTCACAAGTTTTGACAGTAAGTAATGGTGTTGCCAGAATGCGATTTTTTTTCTCATAAACTTACCTATGTAAACGGACATAGTGAACAGACTCTAATAAAAAATCTGGCGTGATTTCAAATTTATTCGGCAATACTTACCTTATTATTATATACTGGTTTATTGATTAACTTAGGGGCATTATTGAGTTTTTCTAAAGTAAGGGTATTTTCAATTCTAATATTGCTCGTATTTTGAACCAAAACTTTACTAATCCAAATCCTTATAATTCTACATAAAAAAATCTTATCACAATATCCTCCTCCTCACATCCACGACGCAGTGATCCTCACAAATGAGGGATTTCTGTAATACCTCGTCATTACCGCACGGATCAAACTGTCCGAGAACTCCCGACTATGGGTATTTACTACACCCGAGCTGCGGAGGGTTGGGTCGTAGTACTAATTGAAATAACAAACATTGTGCAGCGAAAAATATATACCAGGTATTGTGAATGAATAAGTGATTTGTTACAAAGTTTCGGATAAAAGAACTGGCAGTGATGACGTGTTTGTGTAATATTGGCTGCTTTTACTAACTTCTTTTTTAATAATAATAAATATCATCATCTGCTTAGCCCTTTCTCAACTCATCTGACCTACACAACCCAGTTACTAGGTAATATGATACCCCTTAGTAAGACTGGTTGTCAGACTTTCGGGCTTCTGACTATCCGTAACGACTGTCAAAGAGCCACGAATGACAGCCGGGACCAACGGCTTATCTTGCTTTCCGAGGCAGGGAGGGGTCTTGGTATGTAGGTAAAGATGGTCACCCATCTACGGACCTACCGCGGCAAGAGTAGCTTTACCTGATCGAACGACCCATGCGGCAGTTTACTTAGTCACAAGCTTAAAACACAAATAATAAACATCTTTATTACAGAACACATGGTCCATATTTTTCTTGTGAGGTACCTCTGATAGAAAAAAATATTGCAACTGTTAAAAGCAATTGATGTATGTTAATAATATAATATATAGATAATAATTAATATGAGTTTCTCTTGTGAGCGGCGATATTTCATGCATTTGAAGATAACGTCAACCCAAAATGGCAATTGATAACTTTAGAATGGATCAATAAATTTTTCTTTTAAAAATTTACTTTTTTTTTCTTTTAAATTACTTAAAGTACGCATTATTTCTTGGCCGTGTAATAACTTACAGTAATGGTCTAAGAGAAAACGCAGAGGCAAATAAAAGATTTAAGTACTTTAGTACGTCGTCATTACCCCGCGGATCAAACTGTCCCGACTATGGGAATTTACAACACCCGCGCAAAGGAGGGTTGGATCAGTATGAAGATGTTAAGTAAAATAAAAGGAAGATTTATTAACAAACCATGGTGTTGGTAGAATCTTTCACGATACGTTTATTACTTTACACTTTTTGTACTAACAATAAGTTAACAATTTTTTTTTGGGTTTTAATAAATGACCAAAGTTTGAATAATTTTTTTTATTAACTTTTCTGCAGCACACAGACTTCTTGATATTACACCACAGACAAGAGTGCAAGAGTGAAGTTGACTTGTATGACACAAGAAATGTCAGTTACAATAAAATACATCTTTGTAATTGAGTACATTTCGTCCAATCCTAAATCCCGTTACAACTGTTCATAAATATTTTATACTTTTTTCTTTCGTTTTCCTACCTTTGTTCTCGATAACTAAACGTGAAATTGGCTAAATTCACAAACCGTGCGAAGCCAAAAAAAAACATTGAGTAAACAGTGAACAGGGGAAACATTGAGACACTTTTTAAAACGCTTCATCGTGAATCCAGTGAAACAACCGCGGGAAATAGCCAAGAAAAAAATTAGATTAATTTTGGTAAAACAAAAAAAAGTTCTGTTAAACAAACCGTCATATTTATAACAAAATTCTTTCCGAAATATCAAAACCCACACAAAAAGCTTACAGTCTCCCTCTTGAGCATCACACGTCCAGAAAATGTACAATCACCGACAATCGGCTTATGACGTCTACAACATAAGTTCACACCAATCTTCACGACTGTACCACTGTCCTGACTACCTGACATAACCCTTAACTCAATTGGATAGAATTCAAAATTGAGTAGCACAGAGTTCATTTGAAAATGGACATCAAGTAACATCTGGAATGCGATGTAATGCTTTCCAAATACTATTGAGGGCACTTAGACTGTTTGCTAACACCGTTTTCAGCTATAATAAACTTTAAGTTTAGGTGCATAAGGTTTAGATTTCATTGTGAGCTCTCAGAATATTTGCTGATGTTACAATTAAGGTGATATGGAATCTAAAATTAGAGTAGTAAGGTTCAGATATGATTGTGTTAGTTTAAGGGTAGGTTTTTCCCTGAAAGTGACGTGAGTGGCTCTTAATATATTGTCGGTTAAAATGATAAGGGACGAAGCAAGTGTCAGGGGAATATGTTTTAATGTTAGCCAGTTTTGTGCTCACACTGTATAAGAATAATGGGGTGAAGATAGATAAGATTTGTTTTTAATGACACAGAGGACATATTTCTTTTCTTCTTTTCGAATCGATCGATGATACAAAATTCGTCAAAAACAGTGGATATTGGTTTTATAGCAATTAATTGTCACCCGATCTTGGACTGACCACGGAAATTAGTCAGCTTCATCATTATCATTATCTCTTTCCCAGCTATGCCTTTTCATATTTTGTGTTATTTTTGCGTCATGTTTACTGCAAATAAACGCATTTTCTTTCTTTCTTTTCTTTCTTTCTATGTTGGGTCGGCTTCCAGTCTAACCGGATGCATCTGAATACCAGTATTTTACATGAAACGACTGCCTATATGACCTCCACAACCCAGTTTCTGGGCAATACGATATCCCTTGGTAAGACGGGCTGTCAGACATTCGTGCTTCTGACGACCCGTAACGACTGTCAAAGATCTACGAATGACAGCCGGGACCAACAGCGTAACGTGCTTGAGGAAGGAGGAGTCTTGATATGTAAAGATGGTCACCCATCCACGGACCAACCGCGCCTAGAATAGCTTAACTTGAGCGATCGACCCTTGCGGCTGTTATTACTTAGACACAAGGAAATTAGTTAGCTTAAATTCGTAAATAGTTCGATCTAAATGTTAGTCAACAGTTAAGCTACGGTCTGGCTGGACACTAAAAAACAGTGTCGGGTGTAACTATGACCAATCAATCATCCTGCCCCAATGGTTTGGCGTAGCCATCTTCTGTTCCCAAATCGTCATCTCAGTACAGGGGGCTTATCATAAACTCTTATAGCAGGTCAATTTTAGACGAAAAATAACCTGTCTTGTTAGTTTGTACCAAACTGCTAAAGTATTTTAGAACGTCTGTTTTTAATAATCTTATTTAATCTGTGCTGCCAGCTTACTGACCAGAGACTATGTAGCAGGTCAAAAGTTGACATGATGCAGGTCAGCGGGAAATGCTCATAGTACAAACACAAAATCTGTCAGGTTAACATGCTGAGTTGAACTGCCCTGCACTTGGCAAATATTTAAAATGTTTATGGTAGGCCCCAGGAAGCCCAGCACCCTATTTTCGTAACACACTGGCAATTTGAGTAGTTTATGCGGCCTACTCAATGTCCTTTCTTTGGTATTGTTCGTTGAATCGTTGTGCTCCTTAAGTTCTGAGTTGAGCTGCACGATTGCTTACAATTGCGTGTACTGACTGGACAGGTCCACTTAAAGTTTGTTCTTTCCTCAAAAGACCATTTTAGATACCGATCTATATAGCCTTTACATAATCTGACCAAGATTTGGTATGGACTTTAAAAGAGACTGAAAACTTTCAAACCTCTGAGTTTGTTTCGGCCTTTCTTCTCAGAGTAGTCAGATAGGACACGCCGCGTCATCTAGTTTAAGAAATATATATGTTTGACGTGAAAAAGTGTTTGTACAAACCTACTTACAGAAATAAAACCATTTATCACTATATATCACAATCTGAATTATTTTGAAGGATATTGCTAAACCATTGCTTCTTAAGCTCGAGAAATTTGTCTGCTCAGCAACGTAAATAACGCAATGAATGTTGTTGAACTGTCAAAATGAAACCCATTCCTACTGTTGGTGTGTTACGGAACTATCCCACCGTTCTAGCCGAATCATCATCCATCGTTTCTTAGATTTTTGCATACTTCTTTTTGAATTTTTTACTCTACATAAGGCTGGTTTTCCTCGTTTGCTTTGGGAGATTCCGTATATCTATGGTAGAACGCAAGTATTCAGATTGATTTTATTCTCTTGCATTCTTTATTATCCTTGTTCTGGTAAGATGCTTATTCTTAAATTATCTCCCTCAGCCCTCTATACAACGTGTAACACAATTAACGAAAGACCTCATACACCCCAATTAGAGTAAGTATTGAGTTAAAAGCATAATACGATGACCAAAACGTTTTTTTTTAAAGCTAGTTCTATTATTATTAAGAAAATCATGTTAACCCTAGCATTACTTTATGCATTTAAAATTGAGTCTTGCAATACGATTTAATTTTCTTTGGCTCAATCGGCGGTCAGTATTGCAAAATACATAATTTTTGAAAAAAATACCTTTAATAATAGCTACTGAAATCAATTCAGTAGTAAATTATGAGCAAACTACTTTCAGGACTTGCGTTATTCTGTTACACCTTGTATAAAGTTCATACTGTGACAATTTAAAGATACTGAAGCAGCCAAAATCAAATAACGAAACAGATTTTTAAATCCGGAATTTTCCCACCACTATCACTAAAAGGGTATGACGTATGCATCTGACAGCACTACAACATTGTCAAGCGATGCATGTTATAGAGGGGGGATTAGTGATGAGTGTGTGGGTGAGTTACTGTGTAGTGTAGGTACTAGAGATGAGACACGATAGTGCATTTTGACGGAAAACTGAACGTGTTACTGATAAGGGGTAAAAGGCAAATAATCTGTAGAAAGATAGAAAATGGAAGAAAGTGTAGCTGTTTCCCGAGTATATTAAAGGCAGATTTTAATCTTTAGGGGCTGACAACAGCTAAAGCGCGTTCACTGTCGGACTGCATGGAAAAGAAAGAGAAACGCGATGGCACAAAGCTGTTAATTTATAGCAAAATATGAAGCAATTCTCTATTTACAAAAAATCTATTGATTGGACTATAAAATGAAAACACTATCACGTTAATATGTTGCTTGAAGAACAATCTGAAAAAAAAACAGAATGATTGCATATTAGTATGGTTTTTATTCGTTAAAAGAATTTTTTTGAGGTATTTTCGTGACTTTTTTCTATCGTACCAAATTAGTAGTATTATGTTTTCAATACACTATCTAACTAGCATATATCCTGAAGAAAATCATTTATTTTTCTGATTTTATTTATTGCAGTGGATCATATACTTTTAGGCATTATAAAGCTTGCGTTTAGGTCATGTACTTAGTCCCTTTAAATGCAGCCTAATCGCGTATCACATTTAAACCGTTCTAAAATATTGATAGGTCTTAGTTGATAGTGAATCCGTATTCTAGGTGAATCAATAAAGTACTTAATAGTTTTGAAATACAAGGTCAGGGGTGTCTTATCCAATCCAAATCGAAATAAGAAGATTGCACGTACCTGTGACTGCTGTCAAAAATATCGCAGGATATTTTGTACGGTTCTGTATAAAATTGACAGCTTATTATATTATATAGTCTTTAAAACGTAAAACAGCATATAAATAGCCTACTTTCCATTAGGCCAAGCAAAATTCACAAAAAAAAAAAGAATTTTCCGAATCGGTTTATAAATGACAGAACTCTAAAGTAACAAACAAAAAAAATAATTAAAAAATACAGCCGAATTGAGAACCTTCTCCTTTTTTGAATATTGTTAAAAAAACAAAAAACTTAGGTAGGTACTCATTATGTAACTGGAAATAGAATAAACCCATGGGCCAAAATATTATTTTACGAGCAAACTTGTCCACACACGTCTGTGTTCACCCTCGCATGCAGCAGCAGCCGGCTCGAAAGGGCCTCTGATTAAAAAGTCACTGCTTTTAATATCTACCCCTGTGTGTCCAGGAATTTGTGGGAGATGGGGTGTGTGCGAGATGGGAACGTCGTGGGATATTAATATGCGAGAAGAAACACGTGTTTTTGGGTTTTAATTATGTAAAAGTTTTAAAAACATAAGTCATCATCATCCTATCCATCATTTCCTAAGTACGTTGAGGTAAGCTTCTAGTCTAACCAGATGCAGCTGAATACCAGTATTTTACACGGAGCGACTGCCTATCTGACCTCCACAACCCAGGTACTGGCTAATACGATACTCTTTGATAAGACTGGTTGTCAGACTTTCGGGATAATTTCGACCCGTAACGACTGTCAAAGATACCGCCGCCGCCGGGACCAACGGATTAACGTGCTTTCTGAGGCACGGAGGGGTCATGGTATGTAAAGATGGTCACCCATCTCCGCGGCAAGCTTAGCTTAACCTGATCGATCGACCTATGCGGGTGATATAACTTAGGCTCGAGCCCCTCAAGAAAACATAAGTAACGGAGGTTAATTACTTAGTTTAAAGATTTAATTGTTACGTCAGAAGTAGGTAGGTACTGTAAGAGGGATTCATGAAAATATCGTCTTTAATGATTGTAATTGGTTTTAACCGTTTTAATTTAGGATACGACTTAATTGGTGTAAATTTAACCTAGGACTTCATAGACGCCAAATATTACGACAAATTAACACGCATTTTTTTTTTGTATACTAAGGAATTATTTATTTATAATTTACTGCGGCTTCGCTCGCGTTAATTTAAGGCATCAAGCAAACAATCTTATGACCCTCAGGTAGCCGTTAGGACTATCTCTTACTCTGCGCATCAGCATTGCTGCTCTTTTTCTAATAATGGCATAATAACTACCCATTTGTGATCCTGCAAACATCGCTAACGCACTGCAATAGCGAGGCAGCCGCATCAACACCCTGAAGGCATTGTTATACTGAACTCTCAGAGCACTCACAACCCGCTGCGTGCAGCTGGCCCACAGGCTGCAGGTATAAAAAGATTGGCAGAAGGACCTAAACAATGTTCTTTTGACTGCCTTTGAACACCTGGTAAACCTGCGAGCCAGCATATTACAGCGAATCGTGAGCATCCTTTTTTTCTTTTTTTTTTTGAGGTTGGGAAATCATCAAATAACTTCCCCCGCTCTGTACGGAGCGGGAGGACGTGTCAGACTCTTACTGACTAAAACCCACCCATGTTCCTTCAGTTGCCTGTGCCAGGGGACACGGTAACCCTTTCTGACTTTCCCGCATCCCTGGCAGGCATCGGCCCTAACGGACGCCGTCATTGGTGCAGCGCGCGTGGAACACAACGCGCCGTCGACCCGGGCCTGGTCCTAATCGGACGGCGAGCTACCCAATGCTCGCCGTCCGCAAGCCCGCACCTACGGTGGCCGAGAATCGGCCTGGGATTCCTCCTGCGGCGACTAGGAGCATAAGGGCGTGAATTTTGCGTATCCCTCACACGTTCCGCCTCCTCCTTCGCAAGCATTACCTACTGCTTCGCAGAAGGAGGTGACGGCTTCCCACGCCCTCTCGCTCCGTACCATGGCCTGGACCAGGGCAGGACGCGAGAGATCGCCACCGCCAATCGCCTCCACGAGGACACGGCGGTGCTTCGCACCGCACCTGCAATGTGTCCTCCGGGTGATCCACACAACGGTGATACCCGCCGGTTCCTCCCGCCTTATCCAGAACAGGAACCCAAAGCAACCGTATCCGGTGAGGACCTGCGTCAGGCGGTAGGTGAGGACGCCGTGGCGCCTCTGTAGCCACTCCTCTGTAGCCACATTCTCGAGGGGACTTACTTATCGCCACAATTGTGGCGTGCCCAGCACTGGGTTGCGACAATCGCACTCTCCATGCCGCCATGAGATCCCGCCGGAGCTCTGTCCGCTGTGCCGTGATTTCGCGAGCCCCCTGCGTTCCCGTTCCACGTCTAGGTCATCACTCATCAGTCAAGTTCCCATTCACAACATGTCCTAAGTACACAAACTGAGAGACTCGTCTTAGCTTAGTCTTATAACTTATTTAGAATATCAGATTCGTTTTATGTAGCACTGTAAGTATTGATTTAGTAACACTATCGGTCCATAGTCCATTTAATTGTCATTGAGCTATTTTCTGTAGGGATTATGTGGTTTTTTATATCCAACTAGGTTCTGCCTGTGACTTCGTCCGCGTGAAGTTTATTGTACCCCTGTCCTACCGTTTCGCATCGCACCGCCCCGCCTGCGTTATTACTTCGTTTTCGCTTAGCGTTCTCTCTTACTTTTTTATTTCTGCTCGGCTTCTAAGAGTCGTAGCGTGATGTTAAATAGCCTATAACCTTCCTCAAGAATTGGGCTATCAAATGCGAAAATATTTTCTCAAATCCGACCGGTAGTTGCTGAGATTACCCCCAACATACAAACAAACAAACATTTTTTACCTCTAATATGAGTATAACTAGATAATTGGTAATAAGAATATTTTTCTCCTTAAAAAAGTCGCCTAATATTGTATGTCGTTGGTTTATACAACCATTACATATCGATACCAGAAATTTCAATTGTCGTAAAGGACATTTTGCCGAAAATGAGTTATATATATATTTGGAAACAGCGTCGCGAGCTCTGTCGATTGGTATATTTAAAATAATTGTATCTTTGAAAAAAAGCCCCTTACGACCTGGATTTTTAACAGCTCTAGCTCGGTTTTTTTTACTATTTGGGATGTATCGTAAAAATAATTTTCATTATGGAGCGTAAAGTCATGTTATAATTATTTATGAGGTCGTAATCTTATTTTTGCATTGAACTTTTTATAGCCAAGTATAACGATTTAAAGCGTTTATGTACTAACGGAACTATACCAAAGCGTTTTCATAAGGAGTATTTAGATCTACCGTCTTTAGGAACTGTTAAAGACATTCTTCCTGAAACTGACGAGGAAGACGATATCGACGCAATTGATCTTTAAGATTTTACTTTTTCAATGTTTATCCATTGTTCCCAGTGAGACACGAATCCATAACCCATGATGAGCATTGAATTTTGAACAAAAATATTTTTTTCAATACATACCATGTTTATTTAGTGGTTATTTTAATTTTATTATTATAAAACACCATTATGTTTTGAAAAAAAGATGTAATGTTTAGTGTTTCATTACTAGTAATTTAAAAGACTGAAGTTATTTGCCATTTAATTAATACTTTAGAAAGTCAATTGTTTGAGTTTTTTTGTTTTTTTTTTATGATTTTGGTTATTTTAATTTTATTATTAAGTCTAAGACTGTTTTGATAAATATTGTTTGAGTTTCATTTAAAAGTATTTAAAAACAAGTTTTTTTTTGGAAAAAATGTTATTATTTTGATTATTTTAATTTTATTATTAAGTCTAAGACTGTTTTGAAAAATATTGCTTGAGTTTCATTAAAAAGTATTTAAAAAAAAACTAGTTAGGTACTACCTAACTAGTTTTTTTTTTAAATACTTTTTAATGAAACTAAAACCTAGATTAGTTTATTAGCATATTATAAAAATTGTTCGTTTTTGTTACTTTTTTACTATATTGATTAATAAATAAAAAATAATAATAAAAAAAACCTTTTATTTCATTTAGTTTTACAACCTATTGTAGGTATTTCTTAACTAGATATTTAGTTTTTTGTGCCTTTTACCCCCTTAGTCTCTGATTAAATTGACCTGTACTACCCATTGACGATCAAGACTAGTCCTTTGCTACACATCTGACTTTATCATAACCAATTTTTCGAGGCCGTAAAGTACTTCGGTTCAATTTTTGTGGGCTGTAAAGGACACTCATTTTCGTGAATAATTAAGTTTGGTTTATTTTGTTAGTTTATAGGGATAGAACACGAAAAAATAGTTGGGGTTTCTTTTGACATCATAAATATAGCACTTTATTTGAAAAAGATATTAGACACAAACCTTTTTTTTTTTTTTTTTTTGGCTCTACTGAAAACTCGTGTTTTGTCCTTTACGACAATTGAAATTTCCGGTATCGATATCTTCCACCATATTCCATTCAAAACGAAACCTTACTCTCATTACAATAAAGAACAACATCCCATAAACACAACACACATTCAATTCCGTGCAGCTTTCGCCAACAATACCTTGCATTCTAATTTTCAATAACATGAATTTCCCAACTTATTTATGCGGTTCCAAAAATGAATTCTCAACCGTTTCTCCCTACTAAACGTTAAGCAATAAGGTCCCATATGAACTATTTGAAGTGTAAGAACAAGTTGGTAAATGTTAGTATTGTTGGAGATAGCCATTGTCAGTTGATCAGTCAAGTTTTTGTTTCCTATGAAAGATTGCTTGAACTTTGACAGGACAGGAAAAAAAATAAGGGAAAGATTTTCTCTTTGAGTATGTGCATTGATTAAGACGATACAGAACCTGTCCTATTGAAACTCAGTGGGCTTTTTCGTTTTGTCTAAATAAAAACTGCCTTTTTTTTCTTTTTTTTTTGAGTTTGTGAAATCATCAAATAACTTTTCCCGCTCTGGGCGGAGCGGGAGGGCGTATCAGTCTCTTACTGACTAAAACCCACCCGTGTTCCTTCAGTTACCTGTGCCAGGAGCCACGGTAACCCTTTCGGACTTTCCCGCAACCCTGGCAGGCATCTGCCCTAGCGGACCCCGTCATTGTTGCTGACACTCTATGAGGCGCGCGTGGAACAAAACGTGCCATCGACCCACGACCAGGGCCTGGTCCTTAACGGACGGCGAGCTGCATATTGCTCGCCGTCCGTCAGTAATAATGTTTTTTTTTACTTTTTATTTTTAAATGACGATGGCTTAAATTTCGCTAGAATGTTAATCGTTATTAATTATTTTAATTGTGTATGTTTAAAATACGTCATGTAGAATACATGATACACGATAAATCATTTTATTTCTGTAAGTAGGTTTGAACAAACACTTTTACGTCAATCATATATTTTTTACTGGATGAGGTCTGCGTTTCCTATCTGATTACTCTGAGAAGAAAGGCCGAAACAAACTCAGAGGTCACAATCTTTTTTAACGTCCAGAAGGTCTAGTCCAGAGGTCTTCACATAATCTTGCATAATCTTGGTCAGATTATGTGAAGACCATGTAGATCGGTGTCTGAAATGGCCTTTTGAGGAAAGAACCACACAGATCGAGTTGAGTGGACCTGTCCAGTCAGTGCACGTATTCGTCAGTAATTGTGAAACTCTACTCAGAACTTAAGGAGCTCAACGATTCGACGAACAATATGACCAAAGAAAGGACATTTGGGTAGACCGTGGTTTCAATTAATGTGATAACCTAATCGCCACACTGTAGGTCATGACATAACTCCTTAAAAGCTCCGGCAGTAACGCAGAGGCGAATACCTTGGTGTTGCCTAGACACGAGCCTAGATAAAGTGTCATTCTATACCGCTAACGATAATAGAAAAGTCAAAAATGCGTTGACATAAGCTACCGAAAAACTTATGTCAATTCTGTTGAAAGCCGTTAAAGAAATACGAAACGCTTTGAAAGCCAATGTCATTTGTCTGAACTCTGATGAGTGCTGGTAACCACAAACAACATGTAACCCTCGTATCCTTGTTGCAGCAATTCTCCCATACCGCGAGGATGCGCAGCCGCAGACGCGCGAGTTCCTGTCGCGCGTCGTGGATGTACTGCTTGACTTCGTGCACCAGGTCAACGATAGGAATGAGAAGGTATGTCAAGTCTTGGTACTGTTGTTAAAGGAGCTTGATTCAGGGAGAAATTCCTAGTGTGGGGCAAACATAAAAAAAAATAATGCTCTGCCAAAATGTAGGTCGCGTCCAGTGCAAATACGCGAGCCTACTGGCATTTGGCTAACATACTTAATGCAATAAAAATATTTTAAAACCCATGTACTTACGTGCACCGTACAACGTCAACGCCGACTGTCGCTGAACACCAGCGCTGGGCTCTGTCTCGCATAGGGTCGCAGCATTATGCTGAGTGACTTGTTCTTTTTGTGTTTATGAACTTTCTTTGCGTCAGGATTGCCGCAAATAAACGTATTTTCTTCCTTTATTTTACGTCATCGTCGACTCTGTCTCTGTCATCACTGACCTAGACTAGAGTCAAGAGCAAACCCATCTTAAATAAAAATAAAAAATTAAACTTTACTAATAACCGTTTCTTATTTGTCCCTAGATCTTGGAGTTCCGTATGCCGGAGGAGATGTTAAAGATGTGCGACTTCCAACTGCACGACGAGCCGCTCCCTCTGAAGCAACTCTTGGAGGACTGCAAGGTCGCGCTGAAGCACCAGGTCAAGACCGGTAAGTGTATCAACTGCCTTTAGGTCCTAGAATTAAGGATGTGGAAGGAAGATTTTGGACATGCAGAGTAAAGAGGTTATAAGTGGAGGCAGCCTTGACATTATTGTGGTACAGGCTGCAGCCCTAAAAATATCTCAATATGATATTAGTACATTACTGCAGCGGCCAGCAAAAGAGGCATTAATGCCTAGTTGACTGTGAAGACTTGTGAAGGCGAAACCGCGGTGCGCAATAAGTGTCAAAGTATCTCACTTTAACTCAGCTAAAGTCCACTATCCGCTACCATACCATATCATAATAACTATTTAGTACGAAGTTAAAAACATTTTACAATAAATTAAAATTCTACACACATTCCTACCTACCCCCTTTTATTTACAGCAAGTGTATCGAATCGCTTGAGAATGCAATTATAAGTGACTGCACAGCATTCCGCTCAGCAGTGTGTAAGCAACGGGGGCTATCATTCCGGCACATTTGAGCAAGTAATTGAATTGTTTGCTGCGGTGTAGGGTTCGGGAGAGGTCGGGCGTGGTCGGGGATGTTCGGCAAATTACGCGACTCGCGAATTTGAACCATTGTTTCTATTGTTTGCAAGTCTTCAATTAGTTTTTTTTTATCATTGCTAATTGTCCTGAAAATCGTTAGATCGGCGCTAGTATTTAAAATGGGTTGCTTAGGTAGAAACCATAGGCGAATCAATTAAAGGACTGACAATTACCACATGTTACGATTGCACCAGCAATTAGTACATAAGGGTTGCAATGAGTACTTATACTCATTGCAATAATTATTTTATTTTATTCAGGGACAATAAACAGCTACAATATGTGTTGGAGCAGAGAAAAAATTATACAAAATATTAACAATATTGGCCCCCTACATTATCCGCATTTAGCAAAAGAAAATATGAGTGCCACTTGATAGGTACCCCTGGATTATCCCTGGTAGAAACACTACATATTTGTTTGTTCAGGAAAAGAAAAAAGAAAAGCCTACTTATAACTTATTCCTTACCTATATTTGAGAAACCTATTAAACTAAGATTTTTACAAAATAAAACATGAGTCCCATTAATGTCTCTTCATCTTTCTTACGTCAATGTCAAACAATGCTACAAAATAAAGATTTGATCCGTAAATGCGGTAGAGGGGCAATCATTTCGATACATTTGAGTACGTAATTGAATTGTTTGATACCACCGCGGGCGGGGGTTAAGGACTCAAGGCATGCTCGGGTGTCCTCGGGTGAGGTCGGGTGTTCTCGGAAATGGGCTATCAGAATGTTACTGTGGATTTTAGAAGCACTCTTGGTTAATTGATTTGGGTTCAAATACTTGTTACCGCTTTTTATGTAAGGTTATTATATTGATCTGCATTTGTTACCTTTTTTTTGTAAATTTCTGTGAATACCATTGAATTACAGTGTTAAACCTTTTCGATGTAATTTTTTAACTGAGCAAGTAGTAAGTAAATGGTGCACCTCTGCCCAACCCTTTGGGGATACAGGCCTGATGTTATGTCATGTAGGCCACACGCGGCAGCACATTCGCTAACAGACTGTAAAACTCATGTCAAGTGATTGGAATGATAATTTCAACAGCAAATATACAGTAGGTACGTACTTAGGTACTAGTACCTACGTCAATAATTGACCTATCCGAAACTGGGTGTTAAAATTTCCAAGCTCATTGCGCTCGCTCTTGCGTCCTGGATTCTCCTAATTCTCAAATATTTCTGTATAACTTAAGAAAATATCTCTATTTCTGTAAGATTGGTTATGAACTGGTCTTTCGACTGGGAAATGAAATAGGCCTCGCAAAGCTGATGTCGCTAACGTCCACGTTTGGTCTAACGCCGCCACTGGTGCCGATTCTGTTGTACACCGAACTAAACTAACTAAACTATCACTAAAATTCCTTACTTTCGGATATGAGAATCTTAAAGCTATTCTGCTAAATAAAATCTCTAAATTTAAAAATAATTTGACACACCTAAAACCAAATTTGGTAATTGTGACTCCACGTGGTACTACGTGATTTTTTTTTTATAGCCGGAGGCGCGCTTTATTTGTAGCCTCGACATGTTTTGTATGGAATTTTTCACTTTTTGTATGGAAAATATGAAAAAATTATTACCAACACGTTGGATTTTAGAGCATTAGGGGTTATATAAAAAGAGGGTATAAATTTTCATTATTTTTGCGATAGGACACACCGTTTTCGAGATATAAGCAAAAGAAAAGAAAAATGATACAGTACTGTTTTTGCATCTAAAGTCGAGGTGTTGGTGTGAATTTTAGTTCATGACAACTAATTTTATTCCACATCTTTTTATTCGCTATTAAAAATAGGCAGAGTTAGTTAGAAAACCAAAGTTTTTGGTGAAAAACGTAAAATTCAGAATAGCAAAATTGCCATTTTCCCTAAATTAAAATCTGTGCCATCTTAGTGCTGTCAAACTAAAATTTAGTTAAGTTGTGTCACTTTAGTCAATTTCAGAATGGGAAATCGTCGTTTGACAGGAATAAACAAAATTTTGGTGATTTTTTGTCAGAGAATTTTGTGACAAGAGAATCGGCACCAACAATATCACTAGGAAGCTGTTTAAACGGGGTACGTCAATATTAACAATTTAAAAAACCGTCAAAATCTCAAACTTTTACCAACCATTAATATTCGCCATCACTCGCACGACTCACATCTGACATTTACCCAGAAGCACATCAAACGCAGCCGCCCTCTCAAATCACGTGCTTGGCCAAGCGCGAGACAATCGCTTGTCTGAGCGACGCTAAGCGAAGCCCTGACGAATGGATTGATTGTTGAGTTCAAGCGCGGAAGTAGTCGTGATGGGGTAGGTTGGAAATGAAAAAGTTTGCTGAGTGTGAAAGATGTAGAGCCTATAATTTTGATCTGTGAAATTCCTCCGACTTGTATTTTTTATCTGTTATCTGTAATTGCTTAGTTATTCAATTAGTTTATTAAAGGTTTACAACTGTTTATTAACTTTTTACACAAGTTAAACAAAAGCAACTTTTTACACAAGTTAAGAAACTGCATGCCTATTCTCTGGGCACAATTTGACATTGACAGCTTTACGAGCGGTTATCGTACATAGGTATCGTACATAGGAAGCGTCAAGCCAGCCCGCGAAATTCAAATTTTCTTTAGTTTTTTTTTCAATTTGCAGGTCAGTATTAGGTTGTATGTTGATCAAAATATGATTCGCGGCCGTAACAAGTATGTATTAACTGAATTATCCATCCTGCGCGCGCTGGTGGACCGGTGGGACTCTCCGATCCTGGCGCGCTGGATACGGCTGCACGCAGTCGTTTAGTGATTTGCCGCCAGCATCGGGAAGTCCACCCGGACCTGCCACTTTATTTTGATTATAATTATTATGCAAAAAATTATTTATTACTAACACTAGTCTGTAAGCTCGCAATTGTACTAACAAATATGGATGTAATCTACGGATGAATCTGAAATAAATGATTTATTATTATTATTATATTATTATTAATCGACTTTTTTCTAAACAAATCCCTGTCTCACCATAGACTTATAAGATTATAGGCAAAACTATAAAGCGCGGGAAATAGCCATAAAAACGTTAAATATGGCGGCAAAGTAGCGCGCGAGAGATTTACATGCGGGCGCGGCCCGCGCCGCTAATATCACGCAAATCATTGGATCAGAGACTTTAGAGCGACGACGTGGGAATAGGGTGCACTTGAATAAGGCGTTATTGAGGATTGTTTTATAATATTTGACAGTACGTAAAAGTAAGTGATTACTTAAAATTAGTAAACTTTGTCAAGGTTTTCAGGGTTGTTTTTTTTTTGGGGAATGTCAAATAATGTAAATATTAAGGGAGAGGGCGCCTTTCAGTTAAATCTATCTAAGTTTTTTACCGCAAAATGAGAATCGTTATCACAATCAATAGGTACTTTCCTCATCACGAATAGTGATTCGACAAAAAGGAAAGTGCATTCACTTTCTTCTTTATATTGGGATTCGACACTTTTCGAGTGTAATAATTTTTATCAGATTTGACTTTATTTTTATGCATTTGCACTAAATCCTAACTAATATTAGAAATGCGAAAGTTTGTTACGGGTTAGCGAAAAAACTGCTGAACGGATTTGGATAAAATTTGACACACATATAGACCATGACCTGGGTAAGGACATATTAAGCTACTTTTCATCCTCAATCGCAAACGAAGTCACGACAAACATTTAACTTTAATTTTGTACCGAGTCAAACGGTAATTAAAATTCCTAACCACTACAAATAACACGAAGCATGGCTACCCTGTCTCGTCCCCATGGGCTCATATTAACATAGTTTGATGGATCATCCCCCGTCCGTTGTATCATCCCCTCTATTGTTGAATTTAGATTAGGATTCCACTGTTATGGATTGATTTTTATACACTCTTCGTGAGTGAACTGGGATAATACTCGGATTTTGGTAGTAGAGAGGAATTTTATAGGTGCTTGAATTTTATGGGTTTGGGTGAGTGGTAGGATGTGTAGGTTTATGAAGAACAGAGCTATACTAAAATAGAACGTTGCATAAAATAATCTGATTTCTATTGAATTACATATTTTCTATTGCTTTCTAAACACGCTGTGAATTCTGGAAATTGGATAAAACAGTGAATATGTATCAGAATGTTGGGCCACAAAAGGGATGAAAGAAAGCCAATTGCATGCAGCTGAGATGAAAATGCTAAGAGGTATGTGTGGTGTTACATGAAAGGATATAAATGATAGATAATGATTAAGGATACATAGATTATTTTGCTAATATTTGTACTTTTAATCATTGCTATAAGTATTTATACCTTTTTACATATGTAATGACATGAATATTTACTGTATAAAGTATTATATTATTTTAATTACTGTGAATGTGAGGACTATGTGGGTCATTGTTCCCGTTTTAATCATTGAGTAACTTATGCGGTCTACTCAAATGTCCTTTCTTTGGTATTGTTCGTCGAATCTTTGATCTCCTTAAGTTCCGAGTTGAGCTGCACGATTGCTGACAATTGCGTGCACTGATTGGACAGGTCCACTCAAACTGTGTGGTTCTTTCCTCAAAATACCATTTCAGACACCGATCTACATAGCCTTCACATGGTCTCTGACCGAGATTCTGTCTGGAATTTAAAAGAGACTGTGACCTCCTATTTTGTTTCGGCCTTTCTTCTCAGAGTAATCAGATAGGAAACGCCGACCTCATATAGTTTAAAAAAATATGATTGACGTGTAAAAGGGTTTGTACAAACCTACTTACAGAAATAAAATCATTTATCATTTAAGAAATGAGTACATAAGAAGAACTCTGAAAGTGACACCGGTGACTGAAAAGTTGTGTGGACATCGGTTGTCGTGGTATGGGCATGTGCTGCGGAGGAATGAGGATAATGTCGTCAGGAATGTTTTGAGTATGAATGTGGACAGCTATACGAGTAGGGGAAGAACAAAGAAACGAGGGATGGACTGTGTGGAAGATGATATGGTTAGAAAGGGGGTGACTACCGAGATGACGAGTGATAGAGAAGTATGGGAGAACATGACATGTTGCGTCGACCGCTAATATATTGGGATAAGGGTAAGAGAATGCATAATCAGCCTATACTGTATCCACTGCTGGGACACAGGCCTCCTCTCTGTGAGAGGGAGTGGGCCGTGCTCCACCATGCGGGCCCAGTGCGGGTTGGTAGATGTCACATGTCGTCGAATTGTTGGTTCTAGGACATGCCGGTTTCCTCACGATGTTTTCCTTCACCGTTTTGAGAGCAGTGGTGATGAAATAATTTACACAAAGTAAAGCGCCGACTTAAAAGTTATAGGTCGTAGGTTCGAACCCAGACAGTTCGAACCAACTTGTAAGTCGTGGCAGTTACCACTGGGCCACCACTGCTCTCAGGAGGCCAGCAGGAGAATGATGATTTATAAACCAGTGAAAAAAAAAATTAAATATAACTAAATACGCGCCATTAGTTCCACAGCCTTTTTTTTGGGTATGGGAAATCATCACATAACTTCTCCAGCTCTGGGAGCGGGAGGGCGCCGGGTGTGGTGAGAAGGCACGTATATGGTTCATCATCGTGTCACGTATGTTGTACATCAGCATGTCACGTATTGTTCAGGGTTAAGTTAAGGTAGAGATACTTCGTGTTAGCACGTAGTCACGTACTATCTATGTATATTTAAACCACCTATTAAAGGAGAGAGGACAGTTGAGGACTGTAGCTGAGTACAGTTGAGTCTCTGTTCACAATTGACTCTCAAAGTAATACACGTCATGTTGTTTACTTAACCCCTCCTCATCCCCACATCGCACGGGCGTGTCAGACTCTTACTGACTAAAACCCACCCTTGTTCCTTCAGTTGCCTGTGCCAGGGGCCACGGTAACCCTTACGGACTTTCCCACAACCCTGGCAGGCATCGGCCCTAGCGGACCTCGTCATTGGTGCTGACCTGTCTTTGAGGCGCGTAACAATAGTTCCACAGCCTAACTGATAATGCGTCAATCCGACAATATACTCAATAATAAATCAATATTTCACAGGTTTTTATCAACTGCGTTTAATCTTACACAGCTACCATATCGCTAGTCATATTATAGTCAGAACTTATTTTAACCGAATCATAAACTTCTATATCAAATTACTAAACGATTCAATACCACGCAACATATCCATTCAAAATTGAAACAGGATCATAAAAAAAACTTACATAAACACCTGAACAATGACTCTGATTGCGGTTCCCACCGCTCCAAACTGGTGCAAACTGGATTAAACCGGCTTCATCCGAATATTACTCTGAATAGTCTCGTCAGGGACCACGCGCGGACAAATTGAATCATTTGAGGATGTGTCGCATACCGAGTAGGTTGGGAACACCCTACTGGGATGATAGATTGTGTTAATTATTGGATTATTGTTGGAACTACCTACAGTTTTCAGCCGTTTGGGGTTGAAACGCTCGGGTCACGGGGCCCGAGTGCGCCGTCTCCTTTTTAGGAAATTTCTCGCAGACTGGTCGACACGTCAGTGACCAGAGGTCTGGGTTGTTCTTTGGCCAAAGAATTTCACGTTTCCGGATGACAACGATGCGGACGAGTACTTCGACGCCTAAGTTTCTTTTTGTTTTTGTATTTATTTGTATAGTTAGTTAGTCATTTAATTTAGTACCTAGTGTAAATATGTAGTTAACTAGTACATAATTATGTGGGTGATTGTTCTTAGTGATACGTGTTTAATAGTCAAAGAACAACAAGCTTTTCGGATCACAAGTTTGCTTTTCTGGACATCAAATGAACTTTATGATAACATCAGGGCATCGTGTTTGTATAGCCCTACGTAAAAACTCAGCCTACTTTTAAAAGTCACTGCGGATGTAGTATACTGTAATCATTATTCTGGGTAGCAGGGAAATTGACGCGCAAACTGAAACCATGAATACAGCACCAGATTCTGAACGAAAAATTTCAACGCAGGAGTTGAAATTATCCGTTGGTTATCAAAAAAAAATCTGCTGTTTCATAGAAAAGTGCAATACCTATGCGGTCAAAATGTATGGCAGAGCTATTTTTATTTTTGTTTAAACCGACGTAAAATTTAAACTCTGGGGGGTACTGAATCAATGGTATCTGGTTGTGCGTCGATGTCTCTGCCACCCTGTATGGGAGATATTCCCACAATCATCCATGCAATACTCTTAACAGCTTAGCTACAAATTATCTTCTTTTCGAGAAATGTGATGGAGTACCTATTTTGAAATGTGATGGAGTACATATTTTGAAATGTGATGGAGTACCTATTTTGAACTGTGATGAAATACCTATTTTGAAATGTGATGGAGTACCTATTTTGAAATGTGATGGAGTTGCTATTACGAAATGTGATGGCGTACCTATTTCGAATTTAATATAACATGACATTACACCTGTATTCATTGAAGGAAAAGGCAGTGTTCTTGTAGTATACCCACATTTCTCCTGAATTTGGTATTAATCGTTTTTTTTTATGTAATAAAACGACATCGCCATGGTTTGGGGAGAGTCTCGTATTGCCTCAGACGCGGCGACAGCCGCGTACTTACACCTTAGTTTAAAGGCTAACACAGATGGGGATGGGTCACGCCGCATTGCAAAAATCCTTTCCATTGACCCAACGCAGGCGAGCTACATCGCACTTTTTGGTATCAAAATGCATTGCTGCGGTTGTAATGGTCGCTTGACTTAAAACTATCTTTGAAAACAGAAGCATTACCAAAAAGAAATACTATAGTACCTTGTCTTCCAAAAGTCCAGAAGCCACTACAATGGATATTAATAATGTCAAAAGGAATTTAATATTAATCCCTCGCGCACCCAACAGATGGGGCCACTGTCAGGTGTTGCGTAATACCAGTTTAATCTCGGAGGGCGCAACTTGCATAGGGGAGTTTTTGTAATGTCGGGGAATGCGGCTTTTGTTTGAGATTAGTTAAAGTGAAATGGCCAGTGAGGCAAAAGTTTTATTAAGGACTTTCAGCGTGTTCAAAATTCCAGCACCTGATTATTTTTTAAAGATAACTTTTCATTATTCTTTGAAGGCGCCAATCTCGTAGCCGACTTGGTGAGCCGACTCAATTTTGATTGTCATCGTCACACTAAGCTATTCTTATTAGTACCTAAAGTGAGTAATTCTCTTATTGCGTGGAAATGCAAAGGCATCGTTTAAAGCATAAATAATCATTTAAAATACTAATTAGTAAATAAATAGTAACCAGTTCATAGCAAAACGTTTTCAGGTCATTACTTACTTTATTTCGGATCCATAGAATAATTTTAAAAAAGCCTTCAAGAATGTGTCGCAATTAATGTTAAGCGATTTAAATTATTACAATAAGATACACTTTATTTATATTAAACTTCATCGCATTCCATCGCACTCCATATTTAAATCAATAAAATATATTTTTAAATGACGCAAATCACTTTTAAATTCCACCATATTACTCAAAATCTCTTTTAAAAACAATTCATCCCTCTAATTCTAAATCCCAGTGGATGGAACTCTGTTTACTCTTCAAGTTGATCCCCCGCAGCTGTAGGGCGTGATAAACAGTCTCCGGGGGGATGACCGTATTACCCCTCCTGGCTAATATGGTTTATCTATTCACACTTTTAAAACTGCACGGGGGAATTATTTTAGAGGATTTTTGGTTTTGGGTTACCTAATAGATAGTTTTTTTTGTCATATTTAGGAAATTGGATACATAGGTAATTAGTTAGCGATAAGTTTGGAAAAATTATAGAAATCTTTGTTTCAGACCACATAATAAGCTAAGCATAAATAAGTCATTAGTTATTCCTTTATGTTGTTTCTGTATACAATCAGTGCAAATGAAATTAACTTTTTAAAAGGGAATGGAATTTTTTTACAAGACTATTTGGTCTAAAATGCTCTATTGCCTACAATAAGAATTTAAAATAAAAATAGTTTTTGTAAAAAAAAATGTAAACAGAGCAGAGGTGGCCCAGTGGTAACGGCCGCGACTCACAAGGTACAAGTACTAGGTCGTAGGTTACCTACCCAGACAGTGGCTTTACTTTGTGTAAATTATTTCATCACCACTGCTCTCAAAACGGTGAAGAAAAACATCGTGAGGAAACCGACATGTCCTAGAACCAAAAATTCGAAGACACGTGACATCTACCAACTCGCACTGGGCCCGCGTAGTGGATTACGGCCCACTCCCTCACACAGAGAGGCCTGTGTCCCAGCAATGGGAACATTATAGGCTGATAACGAAACATTTTTTTATTTTATGTTTACAAGATTTGTGTACATTTAGCTACAGTAGTTATCCCCATAGTATTTCCCAACAATGGTTTATTGGTGCCTATAAATAAACTTTAACTAAAATACTTACATTCATTACAGGTGCAAGGAATAATAGTTCGGAATTAGAATAGATATTAGGTAGCGACCCACTCGGTCTAGGATTATTCAAACCAGTGTTTCAGGCCCTAAATAAAAGCTTATCAAACATATTAACGAGCTAAATTAACCTATTAAACTACCTATATTTTATCCTATCTGACTTTTAACAATTAAATCCCGATATTTTTCTAAATTAACATCGCCTTTGTCACAAAAAAAAAACTTCCCGCCCTATTTTCCCGCCACAAATCAATAAAGTATCACAGATAAAAACACAATGACAGCTTATCATTTCAATATGTTTCGTTAACGCTACAGTATAGTTAAATGCAGAAGTCCCACTTTATGCAAGGCACAGAAGTAAGTATAACTAACTTATGAAAATACACGTATCTACTTGATCTTGAATTTCATATGAGACACCATAATTAATTTTGATTTATTGAATATTTACCGACTTAAAAAAGGTAGAAAGTTATGTATTCGTTGAGTTCATTTGGTTTATTTTACACTGAACTTGGCGGAAATAGACCTATTATAGGGGAAAAAATAATCAGCTGGCTATCGTTTGTCTAAATGTGCTCAAAGACGCGCGGAAAATTTTTAGCCAGACCAACTGATCGAGCATTACTTACTGACAATTCATACATTTTAGGAAGCTTCAATTTTAAAAGAATCAATATCAATTTAGGTATTGCAGTCATTTTCCCGAGCAATACCAAATAATCCTGAAGTTGTAGCATATATTTTTGGCCAAAGACCTTTTTTAATCTATACATTTCGCGATAAAAAGCCCTCCAGTCTATCATCAGTCCCTACTCAGTCCCTAGAGAGCGCTATTCTTCATTTATATTTTTATCTGTTGTCCCGCCTCAGAGATGTCACAAAAAATGTGTTTCTGATAAACAGTTTTATAGGGGACCAAAGAGGTCCTATCTTTATTATTTGTGGTCTATAGAAGCTGCCATAGACATGTATCTGGTTTTTTTAAGGGGTAGATTGAATTACTAGTGGTGTTTTGTATGTTCGGTGATTTAAGATAAATATATATATATTTATATTTAAGTACTGTAAAAGTTTCTCCAATAAACCTTTTTTTTTTAATAAAATGGGAATGTTCAAAGGTCAAAGTTTAGTCAAAGCAATAAAATAATAATAGTTTTTATAAATGATAAATGATTTTCTTTCTGTAAGTAGGTTTGTACAAACACTTTTACACGTCAAACATATATTTTTTTAAACTAGATGAGGCCGGCGTTTCCTATCTGACTACTCTGAGAAGAAAGGCCGAAGCAAACTCAGAGGTCACAAGTCCAGACAAAATCTTAGTCAGATCATGTGAAGGCTATGTAGATCGGTATCTAAAATGGTCTTTTGAGGAAAGAACCACACAGTTTGAGTAAACCTGTCAAGTCAGTGCACGCAATTATCAGCAATCGTGCAGCTCAACGATTCGACGAACAATACCAAAGAAAGGGCATTTGAGGAGGCCGCATAAATTACTCAAACGGCCAGATCATGATTAAACTAACAGAGAAAAATACAAAAAAGCAATGACCGACATAGTTCTCACATTCACAATGATTAAAATAATATTATAATACTTTACAAAGTAAATACTCATGTCATAGTATATATAAAATACATCAATGTCAATGTGTATATAAAAATCCCGACATAATCTTTGAGGACCATGTAAATTAGTGTCAGAACAGGTCTTTTGAGGAAATAACCACACAAATTAAGTGGACCTGTCCAGTCAGTGCACGCATTTGTCACTAACCGTGCAGCTCAACTCAGAACTTAAGGAGCTCAACGATTCGACGAACAGTACCAAAGAAAGGACATTTGGGTAGGCCGCATAAACTACTCAAACTGCCAGAACATGATTAAAACTGGAACAATTACCCACATAGTCCTCAAATCACAATAATTAAAATAATATAATACTTTATACAGTAAATATTCATGTCATTGTATAAGTAAAAAGGTAGATACATAAAGCAAAGACTAAAAGTAAAATAGTTAGCAAAATAAAATAAATTAACATTCCCTGTGTTATGTATTGGAGCAGCTCAATGTAGCCTCTAATAAGTAATATAGTCTTTGATATTATAATAAGCTTATAATAATATAATTATAATAGGCTTTCTGGCATAGTTTCCTCTTTATAAAGATTTGAATTTATTAAGGCTTAGTTCTTGAATGAAAAAACACCCTCGGCCCATATCACGCACCCACGCTTTTACTTCTTTCTGACTTTATTACCGACTGGTAGTTCCAGCAATTGCGCATTTAAACAACAACAAACTCTCCAGCTTTATTATATTTGTGGTGCCATCTATATCGCCACATGCGAACTACGCATCACACTGACGTCACCCTAAATCCTGCTTCGCGCAAGCAGAGTTTACCGCGCAACTAGCATATATATGTCGTAGGATAATTTGATACTTCGAATCTTCGCGAAAATCCTAGGGGTTTTGCGAAAACGCGGATAATTAGACATAGGCGAAAAATTATCAAATCTTACTGGACAAAGTCAGGATCTAACATAACCTACCCTAAATGATACAACAACAATAGAAGGGTATCTGGCGCTTGGCGGCCGCTGCCGCAGCACGCTCGCTTCGCTCGCTCGCCTTCGCGCGCTAATGGTCACTGTTCTAACATAACCTAACCTAAATTCTAATTATCCGCGTTTTCGCAAAACCCCTAGGATTTCCGCGAAGATTCGAAGTATCAAATTATCCTACGACATATACAACGCCCCGCCATCAATCGTCGGGCAGTTGCCCACCAGATACGACACCCGTCTGGTCGGAGGATCCTCCCTCTTCTATGGAGGTATGAGCGAACTTTACAATCCGTTCTTCATACCTCTATTATATTAATATAGATTTTCGCAAAATTTTAGCTTGGGGTTCTTTAGTAATTATCAGCTTGTAGGAACTGCACCCAACCAGGCTTCAGGCCTTCTGACACAGAAGAATGCATAATTCAGGGCACTGATAGCTACGCTCACTACTTGTTGGCCACAGACCATTCAGACTTTATCAAGAAGTTTTTGGAAGTAAAACTTCTCAGGCCGCGGTTGGTTCGGTAATTGAGTGACACTTCAAGGACGCGTCATGTTTATGCACAAAATCAAAAGCCATTTATGCAAACTATGCTGAGAATCAGCACTTTTTGAACGTCAAAATTACATAAGACAGTCCCCCAAAACGCGCGTACTTTACTTCCTAGTGCTTTAGCTGGGAAGAAGAAGCGACGCAACAAACTCCCCAAACAAACATTTCTTGACATGAGAGAGAGAAGAAAGATACAGGATGGAATTGCTATTCCATACATTTTGTCCTCGTATGTATTGCACTTTTCTATGAACCAGCAATTTTTTTTTTTTGATAACCGTTTACAAATTTCTGCGCTAGGTAGTCTAGAATCTTGTGCTTAATTCATGGTTTGTTTGCGCGTCGATGTCCCTGCCACCCAATATCTCTCTATCTCTGTCTCTCACTCTAAAATCTCTCTAATTCTTTATATTTTAAGAAGGTTCACTTCTACCACGAGTTCGGTACTACATGCACTTTTTTTACTGTTAGTCCTTAAGAGCGTTTATACCTTATGAGTGGCAACGTCGCAATTTAGTGTCATATTTCGTGGTTTTCAATTTTTATCATTTAATCGGAGCTATATTTAAAAAATCTGTTTAATTAACTTTTCACTCCTCTTGCTCAAAAAGACCGTCATTGTGGCGTACCAGAGCGAAGAAAAAATAGCAATTCTTCCTCTAGGGGAAAAAGTTTTTTTTTAAATTTATTGTGTCAAATGACAATGAGCCTACAAAAACGAAAAAGTCTTTAGTCATAATTTATGTAGAATAATCATGAATAATAATTATAGACTCGACTTATTACTGTTTCATAAAAAAATAACTTCATTTTACTTTTGAAAATGGAACTAAAATCGGCGATCTCTTTGGTAGAATGCATGCAATGCGTTGCGGCTGCAGAAGAAAAAACAAAAAAAAAAGAAATTGGCGCGAAATCTTTATAATTTTTCTCTAATTGCAAATTGAATTGGTAGTGACCGTAATTAATTGTATTGGATTCTTTTATTTTCTCGTGACCGTAATTAATTGTATTGGATTCTTTTATTTTCTCGCAATCGTAGTGAAAAGTAGAGTGTAACACACGGCGCTAAAAACCCATTAAAACTCGGTTTCTATTTACTCCCTCGCTAAAGCTCGGGAGTAAAACTACCTCGTATATAATGGGTCATTTTAGCTCCTTGTATAACAATCTACTATTTTAGAATTACGTGAAAGTGTTTAAAAAGTAAGTAACCGTAATGCTTACAGTTATTTTACAATGAAAATAACGCCCTGCAAGTTTCCAATGTATTATTTGCATATAAATAGAACTGTAAACGCAACGATTTCTTACCTTTTACACAGTTTTCACATAATTCGAAAAGTTAATTAAACAGATTTTTAAAATATAGCTCCGATTAAATGATAAAAATTGAAAACCACGAAATATGACACTAAATTGCGACGTTGCCACTCATAAGGTATAAACGCTCTTAAAGATTTTCCATTAAAAATGCGTTTTTTATCGAAGAAGCAGTTCAAAACAAAAACGAGCAAAATAACGTAAGTAGGTAAATAATAACACAAAAAAATAATCTCCTGTAGGTACACTATCGATATCGTCCACCACAAAGATGACTATTTCCGGCAACGGGCCGGATGTCATTGCGCGGTTTAATCAAGTGTGCTATTACATCCGAATCGGATCGCCACCGGACCGTATAAATGGCTTTTTTTGTTATTGTCACTTTAAGATAGATTGAGTGTTAAAATGTTATGTTTATAGTTTTTTTATGGCTGGTACGTGTATTTCATATCTTTAGAACTATGAAAGGATACGTTGGCGCAGTGCTTAAATAATTTTTACACTACGAATCAGGCGTTGATTCACGCACGGTATAATCTAATAATATTAAATTGAACATTTTCTTCAGATTTTCCAGGGTTTTTAAGGCAAATAAAGACTTATCTCATCATATACTTCTTATCAATAAAAATTTTAACGCCTCTGAAGTTTGGTTTTGTATGAGTTTTATGTATTTTTTTGGTAAAAATCTCTTTGGTAGGATGCCACAGAGCTTAGTTAGCAATCACTATTAAAAAAACGAAATTTTATCCAAAAAAAAAATGTGATTGAATTCAGAAATTCCAACGGAACGAATACAATCACTAAATTCATTTATTGGATGAACATTCGAAAATTTATATTCAAATTTGGAATTGCGGCGTACCACTGTGTAGACTAAACTGCCAGCTATTATTGGCGTATTTTTTTAACTATATCAGTTTTTTTTTTAAATGTGGCCTAAATAGTACTTGCAGCACTGTTTCGATTTTTTTGATGAGAAGTGTATCTCGCTGTTTGCAAGTAACGTATTTTTTTACTTATAAATATACCTACAATTCAGGAAAATCCTAGCGCGAGCAACGATGTCTAAAATAACAGAAAACTTAATTCAATAGGAACCCTCTCCTCCACTGAATTTTTATTTAATTACCTCTTATATTTTGTACGCCGTTTAGGAAAAATGTTGTATCGAAACTCTCCTCCTTCCTCCTCAGGTCACCCCCACTTCTTCAATCAGCTTTCCTGTGGCCTGGACATCATCTCGCTGGCCGGCGAGTGGCTGACGGCGGCCGCTAACACCAACATGTTCACGTACGAGATCGCGCCCGTGTTCATCCTCATGGAGAACGTCGTGCTAGAGAAGATGAGGAACATGATCGGCTGGAGGACTGGCGACTCTATTCTGGCGCCCGGTGAGTATTTTTACCGTAATAACCAGGCGCAGTTTAGAGTACCTGGGTATTACGGGCTTTTCACACATGCATAAATTCGGCACTTCGAATTTTTTCGGCATAAAGATTGTTCGAAGACACAAGGGATGCAAGTTTTCAGCGAACTAAAGCGATAAGCGTCGTAGTTTTAAGTTGTGGGTTGGTGTACGGGTAAAAAACTATAATTCCTTAGCATGTGGCTCTTTTGGGCGTTTTGTGTCACCCATAAACGCAAAAACACGTAAATTGCCAATTCTAAGTGCAAAGAAATGATACAAGTTTATTACACAACATAATCTGACTAAAATGAATGAACGAATTGATAATAATGATTTATTGGAACGAAGTTCCTTATCGCGCGTTGTGAAAGGGGGCTAGACGGAAAAAATTCTTACGAAAAGTTGTCACGACACTTTTTGCTATAGTAAGCTATTGTAAGCTGTGCGGCGTGCGCATGTTTTTCTGTCTGTCTCTCTCTCTCTCTCTCTTATAGAAAGCAAGCCAGATATTGGAACGAATATATATATATATATATATAAAAAAAAATTATAACTTAAAAAAATTAAATTTTATTACAATTCCTTCACTAATTAATCGAAAGGAACTTCGTTCCATCCGGGTGTCCCTTGACAACTCTCAAGTTTTTTTTTAAATAAAATGTAATCAATTACTGATTAATGTTTACACTATAAAGTAATAAATTGTAGCAATTAGAATCAATATTATAGTATGTAATTTATGTAATAATTTGATACATAAAAATTGCAGTGGCCTTATAGGGTATAAGTCTTAATAGTATGTCATGAAATTTTAATGCAAATCTACTAACCAGTGTTTTACATGTTAGGAAATAAATACATTAATAAAATTAATTCTCCTCTCTTTCACCAGGTGGTTCCGTCTCTAACCTGTACGCGTTCCTGGCTGCTCGCCACCACAAGTTCCCGCAGTACAAGGAGAAGGGACTCTCCAGCATCCAGGGGCATCTCGTCATGTTCACTTCTGATCAGGTCAGTTTATTGGTTTTTGATCCTACAAGTTAGCATAGACTCTTGCTGCAAAAACGTTAAAACGTTTCTAAATCTCTTAAAAGTAATATGATTAACAGATAAATCTTTACAATTATGGTGAATCCTCAGTTGCAGCCCGCCAAATTCAAATTTTCTTTGGTTTTTTGCAAATTGCAGCTCCGTTTTACGTCGTATTTTGATCCAAATGTGATTCGCGACTGTAGGAATGATATATTTACTGAATAATAATAATTAATTTCATATCAATCTTCAAACTTTCGAAATTTGTTCCACCTAAGAATTTTTCTGAATATTTCATATGAAAATTCTTACGTGGGACAAATTTTCAAAGTCTGACGATTGATATATGAATACTGCTACAACTGAGGATTCGCCTTAAGTTGACATACAGTCCTTTCACATTTATTCTACCTCGGACAGCAACAAAAAAATAGCATCGTTAGGGCCCGGCCAGGCCGTCCGATAAGGACCAGGCACGGGGTCGATTAGCGCCCGACCACGTGTTGTCGTTGTGGTGTGGTTGTGGTACGTGTGACCGGACCCTTTTTTTTGTGGTTTGGTAATCATCAAATAAATTCTCCCGCTCTGGGTGGAGCGTAAGGGCTCTTACTGACGAAAACCCACCCGTGTTCCTTCAGTTGCCTGTGCCAGGGGCCAGGGTAACCCATTCGAACTTTTCCGCAATCCTGGCAGGCATCGGCCCTAGCGGGCCTCATCATTGGTGCTGACATCTCGATGAGGCACGCGAGGAACACAACGCGCCGTCTGCCTGCCGCGATGCCTGCCAGGATTGCGGAAAAGTTCGAAAGTGTTACCCTGGCCCCTGGCACAGGCAACTGAAGGAACACGGGTGGGTTGTCGTCAGTAAGAGTCTGACACGCCCTCCCGCTCCACCCAGAGCGGGAGAATTTATTTGATGATTACCAAACCACAAAAAAAAAGGTCCGGTCACACGTACCACAACCACACCACAACGACAACACGTGGTCGGGCGCTAATCGACCCGGGCCTGGTCCTTATCGGACGGCAAGCTGCCCATTGCTCGCCGTCCGCAAGCCCACGCCTACGGTGTCCGGGAATCGGCTTGGGATTCCCTACGCCCAGACTTTGCCCGACCTGGGAATCGAACCCACATGCTCAGCTGTAGCGCTGGCGACCACAAGACCAACGAGGCAGTTTGAGCGATACAAACTAAAACTTTCAACCACTCAACCGTCTAGCTTCTTTGCGACTGACCATGATACAGTTATTAAGAAGACTTCTAAGAGTTACTTTGACTTATTTTAATCCCTATTTATTACCCCTTAGTGCCACTACTCGGTGAAGTCGTGCGCCTCAGTGTGCGGGCTCGGCACCGACTACTGCATCTGTGTGCCGTCCGACGAGCGCGGCCGCATGCTGCCCGCCGAGCTGGAGCGACTCGTCAAGTACCACAAGGATAGAGGCAATGTGAGTATGTCTGCCCCAGATGTGAAGTAAGAGGTTATTTAATAAACTTTACAATGGGGATAAATTATTGATTGATAAAGTATTGGCTCTGAAAGAAAAACGGTCATTTTGATAGAAAATTGTAGGGTTAAAACAGTCCTGAAAAAAACAATTAAAAACTAAATTAAATAAATTAATTAATTAATAACAACAAAAAAACCCTAATTAATCTTTTCTTAATGGAGTACAAACAAAATGTAATAAGCAAATTAAATGCGATCATTTTAGTTTGTCCTTTAAACATGTAATTTAAAATAAAAAGTTGACAACAAAGTACCCTAATTATAAAAGTTAATAAATAAACTTTAAGGCGGTATATGTTTCGAATTGATACGTTCCATAATACCAGAAATACTAACCATTATACGAGAAAAAAGGAAGTGGCTCGATTTATTTCCTCCCAAGTGTATAACCCGATCTTGTGCCATAAAACTGGATCAGAATCCTGTTTTGTGCAATATTTGTGTGTAAACTGGCTTTGTGCAGTAACTAGTTGTCGATTGCCAACTTATACACAGGGTGGTAGGGACATAGGGACATCGACGCGGAACCACGAATTCAGCACATCATTCTAACCCAAATTTACATTTATTAAATAATAATTGCTGTTTCATAAATTTTGACCGTATAAGTATTGCACTTTTCTATGAAACAGCAGATTTTTTTTGATAACCGATGACAAATTTCGGGCCAGTGGGGTTCAGAATTATGTACTGAATGCAGTTTATTTTCTACAGTTTATTGCCTACGGTTTGCGCGTGGATGTCGCTGCCACCCTATATTGTGTTGCTGTTCTTTCCTGCGCGCCCTGATACCCGCACGTTACAAGAGTAGGGTCCATCAGATAATGCTCAACTGGTAGCTTGGCTGACACAGATTAGATTACAATGACACTGTACGAAGAAGAACAACAATTCATAGTATTATGATAAATAAAAATGATGAGACGTCAATTTTCAAACAGACTTTAATGAAGTCGACCAAGACATAAGTTAATGCTTATATTATAATTAGTAGAAGGTGATTCATTTTCTGTAACTTCTGTACAAAATATTCTTGAGCTGTACCTTGGCTACAACAACGGTTCCTGATCTTTCATTGCCCCCTTCAGGTGCCATTCTTCGTAAACGCCACCTCCGGCACCACCGTGCTGGGCGCGTTCGACCCGCTGGAGGAAATCGCGGACATCTGCCAGAAGTACGATATGTGGATGCATGTTGATGTAAGTATATTGAAGTAAAAGATATAGCTGTACGAGAATCTACTAGCGCGTGGCCATAATTGGAACTAACGCCGCCATCTTGTTTTTTACATACATTTCAAAAACCAATCGCACATCTGTTTACGCCAAAAGATCCTTGGAAGACTATATTTAAGTCAAATATACTACAGTCCGTTTACAGAGGGGCAATTCCCGTATTTTTAAGAAAGTTCGCAATCTAATCTCAGTGTCAATCTGTCAAAAATTGTATAGCGCTTACCTACATTTTTGACATTAGACTGTCGCTGAGATGAGATTACGACTTGAATTTGAACGTTTGAATTGGCCTTCAGTTATCTTACCTCCGAGTTTGCATCACTGTCAAAAGCACAGTGATCTTTATCGCCATTGCAATAAGGTTGCTGTTGGATTGCTTCCATTGACAAGTCTGTCAAATTCACAATTATGTTTATAATCGTTACAATAAGGTTGCTATTGGGTTGCTGCTGTCACGGGTAAAGTAACTGTAAATGGATTGTACATGTCGTTTTTCACTCTAGATAGATCTCATAGATAACACAATAGAAGAGTAGAACACAGAATTTTTAAACTACCAGTTTTTACATCAATACGTCAAGATCCTTGTCATGTGTCTGATCAGAAAATCAGCTTAGACATCTGTTTCTCAAAAAAAAAGAACGTTACAATTAACTCACATATTGAGAAAATAATATATTCATGATTTTTACGATCGTTATTTTCAAAGAAATCTTAACGGTTCTCGGTACGGTACGGTTTTATTTTAAGGTTAGTTTTGATGGACTGGGCAGAAAACAGAAACTGGTCTTTTATCACATGGGATTTAAGTCAGAACTGTTTTGAAAAATGTTACAAAGTCAAACCGGCTATTAAAGCCAAGCGCACATTCCAGCCGCAACGGCATTTTCCTACAAAAAGTGCGGTGCGACCCGCCTGTAGTGTGTGTTGGTTCATAGAAATTGTGCGTAAATGATGATGGAGGATTTTTGTAATGCGTTGCGTGGCGGCGCGGCCCGCCCTTAACTGCGCTAGCCTTTAAACTCCTTTTCTGATCCTCTAATAATGAATACTTGTTGTATTGATATCTTATGACTGAGAGAGCAGTGGTGGCTTAGTGGTAACGGCCGCGACTTACGAGTGGCTGGTCGTAGGTTCGAACCCAGACAGGCGCTTTACTTTGTGTAAATTATTTAATCACCATTGCTCTCAAAACGGTGTAGGAAGTCATCGTGAGGAAACCGGCATGTCCTAGAACCAAAAAATTCGAAGACATGTGACATCTACCAACCCGCACTGGGCCCGCGTGGTGGATTATGGCCCACTCCCTCTCACCGAGAGGAGGCTTGTGTCCCAGCAGTGGGAACATTATAGGCTGATTGTGCTAAGTGTTAATATCTTATGTCTGTCGCAGGCTGCTTGGGGCGGTGGTCTACTGTTCTCCAAGAAGTACCGTCATCCTCGCCTGACTGGTATTGAGAGGTAAGATAATGTAATGTAACTTAACGAGTACAGTCCACCACACTTAAGTTGTGACTATTTGACGTTGACAGCACATTTATGTCGTAACAGTAGGTAAAGGCGGTATTCGTAATGCAAGTGGTTGACTGTAAATAGTCAGTTCCTAAGTTTTAGCTGAACATCGAAATTTAAATGAAAACATTAGAACACAACTTTTTGCGGTAGAAAAACAGCTTTGCCGTGCGATGGCCAAGTCATTATGTTTAAGTGTCTAATATTGATACGGTCAGTATAAAATATTGTTAGTTAACTAATTAGGTACTTAACAAATTATTACAAAGTTGTTGGATGGATGCTTCCATAGATACCTAGACGATGCTGAATAAATTAACCGACTTTGGTTTACATTACAACTCACTACTTTTAGGGGACAGAAGAACAGCGGGATTATAGTTTTTGATGGAATTTTATTAAACCGTAGTATCTTGATATTTTTTTTTGGAGTGTTGCCCCACGCTAGGTATTTCTCCTGTATTGTGGGTGCGTTTACAAACATTTAAACTCACATACACAAACAGCCAGACCCGGAACAACTACTCTTGTAAGTCATACAAATACTTGTGCCGTGCGGGTATCGAACCCGCGACACGCAGCGCAGCAGTCAATCATTTAACCACTGCGCCAACCGTGCCGTCCAGTTAAGTAGGTACTACGTTTTGATATTGACGAATTATAAGCCAGCGTTAGTTAAGATATGCTTAAATGCAAAGTGATTTAGAAGTCTTTAGAAATCATATTTAGGTACCACTTTCATTAAATAAATAGGAGAAATAGTTTAATTACCTACACAAACTTTTTCTTTTAGAAGCCTCTTAATCATACCCCTCATTCCCAAACACCTAATTGATACCCCACTCCATACAATCCCAAAACAAGTAGCACAGCTCCTTATTATCCCTTATTAATCCGGAGCGCTATTAACGTCCATCAATCATGGGTGTTCGACGCTAAATGCCGCCGGAGTAAGCCGCGCGCGAGGTACTCCCGCGTCGGCGAGCGGGGTGGGGAGTGCGGTGTGGGGTGGTGGGGGAAATCTTGCTAAATGCAGCAGATGTAGGCGGTGGAGCGTGTGACGTGTGAGGTAGGGGTGGCAGGATGGAGTTTTTGGAGGAATATTGGTGTAATTGAAATATATGCGACAAGTAGTGCAGTTTCTAAACTTTTGGTAATATGGACAAGTTCGTGTGAATACCGTTATTTTATATAGTTTAAAATATAACCTATTTATTTTTTGTATTGTTGCTTTGCTGGGCATAGTGGGCAACTCCCAAAAGCTTTTCATTGTTCCCTCTGTTGCCTTATCCGGCCAACCTCCTTAAAGTAATCTTGAACTCTACTTAATTTTATTCAGAAAACAATTTTTTTTCATTTCACCTGCATCACTGCCACATCAAATACTCCCTATCTAAATACAATTTAGTGCGTGTGTCGTTTTAGTACTACTATCAACGTGCCTGTAATATTATTCGATCATGCAAGCATGACGATGAACGTTAGATCCATTAACAGGTCCAATCATGAAATATCTATCGATCTTAGGTTATTAACAAATACAGTTCTTAAAGAGCCTAAAATATAACAAATACATACAATACACAACAGTTCAAAAACACATTTCCGATTTTCGTGTCAGCCCTACACCTTACATCAAGGATTACGCGTAGCTCGTAGCGCTACGCGGCTACGCTCGTAGCGCCGTAGCAGGCCGTGAGTTCACATGTCAATCTGAAGAGCTCTCAATCCGGAGTAAAACGTTACAGCTGATCGCTTTGATCGGTTAGCCGACTGAAAGGAGAAGGGTGCAGTGTTTATTATTTCAAAACAATGACATTATATAAAAATTAATTTAATACCGATGTTACCAATATGTCAATATTAGCGCTTATTAATAAGTAAGTTAGATTATTTCTCCGACTAATTGTTTTATGCATGTTGTGTTTATCTATAAGTAATTGATACACTGTCATTTCACTTTTAAAAATGTATTATGTGGTTGTATTGGTGTAATCAATTGTTGATGAACCTAATAAAATAAATAAAAAAAATATTAAAAAGGTGCAGTTAAAAAAAACCTGACACAAAAATATATAAAGTTGACCTTAGGGTTCACAAATCAATCTCATGTAGAAACCATGTGAAGACTATGAGGATTCGAATTTTCGATAACCATTTAAATAACCGATTAAATGCCTAAAATAATTAAAAATATATACAGGGTTATTGGTAAAACACCATCAACCTCTTAAGGAGTCATTGTACTCATCATTATGAACAACTTTTAGTATGGGGCCAAATATGAAATCGCAAAAAAAAGGAAAATCGGTTAGTACCATCTGACGGCCGACACTAGCACCGCTCGCGCTCATTGGTCAAATCAGATAGCGCGCGCTTCCCCGGCTTCCTGTTACACACTTCCGTCGCATTTCACGAAATCACTTCCACAGATTGCAGGAAAGCGAGAGGAAAGATATTACACATCAATAAATAAAAAATAAATCAAAGGGCATCAAAAAATTCGCCCGCATCGCTGTCAACAGGAAAAGTGCCCAAAAGGCTGGCAGCATTGCCACATTGTATGGCAATGCTGATTCTTTGGCCAAAAAATTGGCCAGCCCTTTGGTCACGTGAAGAGTCGACCAACCGCTTGGCGATGTCTCGAAAAACTAATTGGGTACTTGGACCCCATAAATAAATTAATTAAATCTTGATTATAAAGTTTTATGGTAACTCCAATTAGCACTGCAAACGAAACAATTAGCACTGCACCATAATAGTTCCAAAAAGTAAAAAAGCTTTTACAATTAAAAATAACAATCCCTCTTTCCTCCGTCCCTACAGAAGCGGAGCTATTAAACCTCTTTTAAGATTAATTAAAAGTCCCCCCTTCACAGTACGTAGGTATGTCTGTGAGTAACAAAAAACAAAAAGAGTCGGTACATACGTCTGCACTTGCGCGCCGCTCATTTATCAAGAGAAGTGTTTAAACTTGGGTCGATGTTACACCGTCGCGAATTTAAGAGGATAATTCGGACAGTTTTGGTTAAATTACCTACTGACTCAAACTCAAACTCAAAGCATTTATTTCAAATAAACCAATTACAGGCACTTTTGAATTGTCAAGGGGTCGGTCAGTCAGAAAGATGAAGCTAGTTGCCTATTCCAAAGCGTAGTAGGTACCTATGGAGAAGAAGAACTCAGATTTTCATTGACGAAATTGAAAAACAAAGTGCTTTAGGCGTACAGTGCCTTGACAAATTGCCAAGAACTTGACAGAGGCTTAACAAGTGCCTTGGCGAAATTATGTCAAAGCTTTGTTTTTGTTTTCATTAATTTGATAAACCAATCTTAATAGGTTTGCGGAGCGAAATGTACAAAAGACACGTCAAATGTAGGTAAAGGTCGGTTTGAACGTAATTATTTTTGTGTAAACAGGGATAGAGCTTTCTTTCGTTAGGCCGCATTTCCACTTGCAAAGTATGAAATGTCTAAAACAAAAATGTCTGAACAGCAGCTTGCAAGGGTAAACTCCGCCTCCGTAGCAAGTCCTGTCGCGACAGAACGCGCTACAGAGATTACACTTGCAAGCTGCTGTCGGACATTTCTCGCGGAAGTTTTCTTGCAGTTGGAAATGCGGCCTTAGTCTGTCGATACAAAATTACCAAGAATAACAAAAAACATACGGTCTAAATCTTACAAGTCATCTGAATTTTATAGGATATTTTTTTTATTCTGTATTTGAAGATAATTTTTTTCAAAAAATCTTTAATAAAACCACTCTGTGATCTTTTAAAAGTCCGAGATTCAAATTATTTCCGAAAGTATAAAAGAGCTTGTAAATAAAAAACATTTTTGTTTCTTGTTACACTCCGGTGTAAACACGTCCGCTTGCGACCCTCAAAGCTGTAAAAACAGAGGATTATCTAAAGCGCCGGCAGAGGGCGCCACTGCGGCACTGTGTCAATACGATACAATACGGTACGCACTGTTTAACTTTGTGCTTAGTGTGAGCTCATGAATTTTAAGCTATATCTTTTGTCCATTAGTTATGGTGACGTGTGAAATACTTGCAATTGAATAAAAAATTAAAACTTCTAACTATTTACACTAGGTATTAAATAAACCGTAACATAGTTGCGTGTATATTAATATTCTAGTGATATTTATTTCAGAAGTATGTATGTATATTCTCATATTATTTGTTTTATTTTATTAAGTGAAATGTTTTTGATTTTATGTATTTTATTTTCTCTTTTACTCTTACACACGCTGTCTACATCTCTAAATCCTATCGCAGGTATGATGGAAGAGATTTCATTAGAAATAAGCATCACCTTTGTACCTTGCCTGTATAAACATGTGTGTATATAAATGGTTAAATAAATAAATAAAATACGGAAACAAGTCGAAGTACTCGTCCACATCGCTGTCATCCGGAAACGTTAGTTTCTATTATCTAGTTGCTATTCCACCAATTCGCACTAAACGTTTCCAAATGTCTTTTGTAATGCGCAGAGCAAAAGAGTGGAACTCTCTACCTGCGTCTGTGTTTCCGAACGCATACAACCCTAATCTCTTCAAAGTGAGAGTGAACAGGCTTCTTCTGGGTAAGCGCACTCCATCGTCGACTCTGTATCTGTCACCACTGACCTAGACTAGAGTCAAGAGCGAACCCACCTTAAATAAAAATACATTAAAAAAAAGTGCCCAGAAGACTGGCAGCATTACCACGTCGAATGGCAATGCTATTTCTTGCGATGATAATGCAATAATTAAATATTTCTGTGGCACCTAAATCTGTTTTATAAAAAAAAGTCTTACCTTTGACTGTCCCACTGCAGAAGAAAGGCCCCTTCCCATACAAAGAAGGAACGAGCATAAATCACCACGCTTGCTCACTGCGTGTTGACGATCTAAGATTACTAAGTCCAGATTTCCGTACAGTTATTTCCTTCACCATTTATGGCGTTTAGATTAACTTAGAAAACACATGAAATCGAATAAAAGTCACAGTACATACTTTCAAAGTTTTAATCCGCAACTCAATTCCTTGAAAGCGTTTTCGTTTACTTACTTCAGTAAAAGATTATTTTGTTTGCACGATGACCCCATAAATTAATCTACAACAGTTTTCTAGCTCATCACACAATGCCCCTATCTACCCTATTTCCCTACTCTCCCCACACAAGTGCGAATCAATTCCTCACAAGCAAATAGAAGGGGTAACATGGGGAGCGTTGATTCACAATTGATTAGGGCATTATGCAAATTGTCTGACGTCATCCCCCGGGGTATCTGACTAATGACCTTGGGTTTGTCAAAAATCAACATTGAATTTAAGATTAAATTTCCATAATAATTGTGTGATTGAATTTGAGGGTAGATTAGCGGTGGTGCGGTGGTTAGAAGAGTGTGGGTTGTTGTTCGTGAAGTAAGAGAGTCGAATTTTAGTTAAAACACAAAATAGAGGAGCTCGTCTCTAAGTAATTGCAGCTTCATGGGTCTGTAGCGGTATCTACATCGCCACATGCGAGCTGCGCGTCACACTGAGGTCACGCAAAATCCTGCATCGCGCAAGCAGAGTTTACCACGCAACTAGCATATATACAACGTCCCGACACCAATCGTCGGACAGTTGCCCACCAGACACGACACCCGTCTGGTCGGAGGTTCCTCCCTTTTCCATGGAGGTATGAGTGAACTTTGGACCCTGTTCATGACCCATTCTTCATACATGTAATGCCTAAATACGGTCTATTTATAAATTTTTGTAAGTTTACTGAATAACGTTTTGTTAACCGTTGTTGCTCGTTTACACTTGCAAACGTTGCTTCACAAAAAGTAACTTCGTTGTGGATGCACCTGTAGGAAACTCTATTGTGATTTTACTTTTATTATTTATTTCTATGTTCTTTTTCTGTGATAATCCAATATTGTTTTCCCCCCAGGGCCGACTCGGTGACGTGGAACCCTCACAAGCTGATGGGCACTTTGCTGCAGTGCTCCACCGTGCACTTCAAGTATGAGGTGAGTGCACTAGCTTCTAGCCTTCCAAGTTCTTTATAGCAGAATGACTAAAGCGCCACCTACTGTTGTGTCGTACACGAGTCATAGTCAAATCATTTATTTCAAGAGGAATTTTGATGGCTTTTTTTAGGTTTTTTTTTTGTTTTTTGTAATTTTTTTGATTTGATATGATTTGATTTGAGGCCATTTTAAATGCACTTTTGACATGTACAAAAAAAAACCGTCCAAGTGTGTGCCGGACCACGCACGATGAAGGGTTCCGTAGCTGGGATGCATTTATCCAAACTCAAACTCAAAGCATTTATTTCAATTAAACCATTTACAGGCACTTTTGAATTGTCAAGTGGTCGGTCAGTCAGAAATATGAAGCTAGTTGCCCATTCCAAAGCGTAGTAGGTACCTATGGAGAAGAACGGGCAAGAAACTCCATGGACACTCTTTTAAATTATATTGTTACATAAATATTAGTTACATCATTAATCTTGTATATACACTCGAGAGCAATGAATCCGGGTCACTTAAAGAATGTTAAAAATCTCGGAAACTAAAAATGATAGGTTAATGCAATAAATTGTATTTAATAGACAATGTAATACTCCTTAAATGAAAGTAAAAAAAAATACATTTTATTAACACAAAATTACATAAAGAAAAAAACTGCTGATCTCTCCTTAAAACAAAAATAGGAAACATGAAATTTTTGAACTTTATTACGATTTTCTTGAATTTTAATACTTCGTATTGCCTCCTCGTGCTTCCATTACTGCGTTTACGCGGTTTGGCATGCTGTACACCAAGTTCCTTATACGATTTTGGGGAATATTCTCCCATTCCTCTGTGAGAGCAATTTTGAGCTCACGAAGCGTGATTGGGGGAGGGTTTCGTTGTTTTACGCATCTGCCTAGCTCGTCCCAAGCATGCTCGATCGGGTTGATATCCGGGCTGCGCGCTGGCCACTCCATACGAGTAATGTTCATCTCTTGAAGGTAGTCATTCACAATCCTACCTGTATGAGGTCGGGCATTGTCATGCATAAATATAGCATCCTCACCTAAATTGACCATAAATGGACCAACGTGATCATTGAGGATTTCTTCCACATATCTTACGCTAGTTAAAGAGCCGTTTTCTATGATCACCAGCTCTGTGCGACTTTCAGAAGAAATTCCGGCCCACGCAAGTACAGACCCACCACCGTAGGCTACTTTTTCTTCGATGCATGCTTGCTTGAATCTTTCCCCTGGTCTTCGATACACTCTGTGTCTTCCATCGTGCTTGTAGAGCATAAATTTTGATTCGTCGGAGAACATAACTTTTGACCAATCTTCAATACTCCAATTTACGTGGCTCTGGGCATATCTTAGTCTTGAAATACGATGCCCACGCTCCAGTTTAGGGCCGTTTGCAGGTCTAAGGGGTTTTAAGTTAGATTCAGCAAGCCGACGTCTTACTGTCCATGCACTTGGGTTACTTCCTCCGAGGCGTCGAAACTGATTGGTGAGTTCAGTTCCTGTGAGAAAGCGATTTCGAAGCATGGTGTTCACCAAGTATCGGTCTTCTCGTGCTGTGGTACACCTGGTTCTGCCCGTTCCTGGTCTGCGTAGGTTAGAACCAGTTTCTTCGTAACGTCGGAGAACTCTTTGTACTGTTGACAGCGACACACCGACAGTCCTGGCTGTATCGCGCTGACTCCGGCCGGTTTCCAGCATTGTAAGTATTCTGGTGCATTCTTCAGGCGTAAGCGACATAATTTCAGCTTGAATAATGAATATAGAGCACTATCAACATGGTTTATGTACCCACATAAATGACAGATTACAAACAAAAGCAAAACCAAATGCTGTAATTTCGTAGTTCCATCTTCGAAAGTGGCCCTTTTTCAAATTTGATTTTTTTATGATATAACTTTACAATAACTAAGAAGTTTTAATACCTTCATTTAAGGAGTATTACATTGTCTATTAAATACAATTTATTGCATTAACCTAGCATTTTCAGTTTCCGAGATTTTTAGGATTCTTTAAGTGACCCGGATTCATTGCTCTCGAGTGTAGGTATAATTATATGTGAGAACGATGTAAATAAGACGTACACATTGAGTGTCCAGTGTACAGTAAATATAAATTCAAACAAAACAATCCATAATAAAATAATTAAAAATAAGCCGTGGTGGCTAAGAGATGACCAGTCCCAACTGACAGCGCCCGTTCACGAACATGACGCATGGATCAGCACCATTCAGCTCAACCATTTTGAAGGGAGCTAAATGATCCAACACACGCGCCACCGTCAGCGAGACATTCGAGCGAGCATGACATCTATCAGCCGCCAGGACACATTCAAGTCAATGAAAGACATTACCCGGTAAATGGTAGCTCGATAGTACATAGTACTCACACTTGTCCTATGCAATTATATAATACAAAGGAGATTGAGTTTATACAAAGCAAAGGTAGTCTTACAATCTTCAGCAGCTCCAACAGTATTTTCAAATGTTAATCAATTAGTTGTGGTTGTGGAGCAGGACCAGCATTGAGCCAGGCATTTTTATCAGCGATATAATCCCCCAACTTATAATATGCCTGGCTGCATAGTGTGCGTTTTATACAAACTTTGAATTTCGTCTCATTCAGTTGAAGTATGTGGGGAGGTATTTTATTGTAACATTTTAAACAGTACCCCATGAAAGATGAGTCCACTTTAGCCAGTCTGAAACCTGGTTGAACTAATAGGTCCCTATTTCTGGTACTATAATTATGTCTATCACCTCTTTTAGTAAAAAGATGTACATTTTTTCTTACGTACATGATGTTTTCATAGATATATTGACAAGGTACCGTCAAGATCTTAATAACCTTAAACAGTTCCCTTAGAGAATCGCGCCTGCGGAGATTATATATGGCTCTGATGGCTCTTTTCTGCAGAATAAAAATAGAATCGACGTCTGCAGCCCGTCCCCAAAGTAAAATACCGTAAGACATGATACTATGAAAGTAACTAAAATAGACTAACCTCGCGGTATCTACATCGGTAAATTGACGGATTTTTCTGACAGCATATGCTGCTGAACTTAGCCGTCCCGCCAGAGATGTTAAATGAGAACCCCATTGAAGCCTCGAGTCGAGCGTGATCCCCAGGAAAACAGTTTTATCGACGAATTCTAGTTTCTCTTGATTCAATACTATCTCACAATCACTACTTTTGACATTAGGTAAAGAAAATCGTATACACTTAGTTTTTTTCCCATTTAATACTAAATTATTAGCAGTGAACCAATTATGGACCTGCATTAGGGCGTTATTAACGTCGTCAAAATTTGTAGCACTTCTTTCTACCTTAAAAATTAAAGAAGTATCGTCAGCAAATAACACCATTTGTGGTTGATTTTTTAATAAATGGAGTAGATCATTAATATACACTAAAAAGAGGAAAGGACCCAATATCGAGCCTTGTGGAACTCCCATTTCTACTTTTAAACTAAGTGAATTGACACCATTTATTTGAACTTGCTGCTGCCTATCCTTTAAATAAGATTTTACTAGACTGAGCGCAAGTATTCCAAGTCCATAATGCTCAAGTTTCAAGAGCAAGGTTTCGTGATCGACGCAATCAAATGCCTTGGAGAGGTCACAAAAGATTCCTATGGCGTCTTGGGCCTCTTCCCACGCCGTAAATATGTGTTTTAATAAGGTGACCCCAGCGTCAGTCGTACAACGTCCCTTGGTGAAACCATACTGTTGATTGTGTAAGATTTTATTTGTGTTAAAATGAATGAGCATTTGATTAAGCATTACCTTTTCAAATACCTTGCTGAAAACTGGCAACACGGATACGGGTCTATAATTATTGGTGTCTTTGCTGTCCCCGGATTTGAAAAGTGGTATTACCTTACTGTATTTCATTAAATCCGGGAAGACTCCTTGATCCACACACAAATTAAATATGAAGGCTAAGTAAGGCGCTATAGTGTCAATTATGGATGTACAGACTTTAATGGACATTCCCCAAAGATCTTCAGTCAATTTGATCTTGATTTGCTTAAAAGCTTTTATTACTGTTATGGGGTTAATATGCTTAAAGTTAAATTCAATCGGGCAGACCGAAACGTTCGCCCTTACTAAATCAAAAGCGAGCGTGGGCGAGGAATTTAAAGTGTCAGTAGTTTTAATTGGGATACTGGTAAAGAAATTTACAAATTCTTGAGCAACTTCTTTGCTATCGCAAATGAGACCACGTGTCGTCTCCAGTGTATAATCAGAATTATGCTTTTTGTTCCTGTTCGTTTCATTATTGATAATTTTCCAAACAGTCTTTATTTTATTGTCTGCTGATTTGACCTTGTTGCTAATGTACGAGGCTTTGGCTGCCTTACAAGTGTTCTTAAAAATTTTAGAGTAAGTAGCAACATACTTATTAAAAGTTTCCGTGTTAATATAAGGCTTAAGGCCATATAGCTCAAAAAGTATTTCCCTACTTTTCCTAAGTCCTTTAGTTGCCCAGTCACTAAATAAAAACTTAGGGCAGATACTTTTAGTGCTCTTCTTAAAAGAATAATTGAACTGTGTTTGGACTACCGAAAAGAATTCTTTATACAAAATGTTAACATTGTTCATTGTAAGGTCCTGATTACTCAACTTACAAATTAAACTGTTATTAAAATTATTTAAATTAACAGATGTTATTGGTCTGGATTGTATCTGCAGTTTTTGTATTATGATGTTGGACTCAAAAGTTACGGTTTGACCGCTGTGATCGGAAGGGAGATAATTAACGATGGCTTTATCTAAATAGTCGCAGCAACAAAATACATTATCAATGCATGTAGCTGTAGTTGTAGTTATTCGGGTTGGTTCTACAAACACATTTGACAAATTAAATGATTTAAACAAATTTAATAATCTACTGGTATTTGAATTATTTTCTAAAATATTAATGTTAAAGTCACCACAGATAATTACTGATTTATTGCCAGTTGCAAGTTTTGCCAAAACATCTTCCATTACTGACTCAAATATAGAGTAGTTTTGATAATTTGGGGGTCTGTAAACGCACACTATAATATGCTTATCTAGCTCAACACAAGACAGTTCAATGCTATGTTCAACCGATAGTTCAACTATGTCTTTACGAGTTTTAGATTTAATACATCTTTTAATTAGGATTAGTGAACCACCACGCAGCATTGATTTTCGGGTAAAACAACTGGCCACACTATAATTCTCATAATTAATTAACATTTCAGAATCTTTTAACCAATGCTCAGATATACAAACAATGTCAAACATTGTTTTTTCCAAAAACAATTCAATTTCCAATTGTTTCGAAGAAAAACCTTGAATATTTTGATGAAATAATTTCAAGGATTTCTGCTTAGCCCCTTTTTTACAGATAGCTGGTTTAGTGCTAGAAAATACCTTTTTGTTATTTTGTATAACTACACTGTTAGTGGTACCTTCTGTTGTCTTACAAACTAGTTTAAAATATTTGAGCTAATCACCTTAACATCCCAAGAACTAATTTAGGTAACTCTGTAGTTGAAAAAATATATGGGAGGTCATACATCGATACTTATACGTCACTGTCAATTAACAACATCTACACAAGGTCTTCAGGTCCCGAACTAGGTAGAGCCTGTACTACTAGTTTGTAATCGCAATGTGCCAATTGCCTAATATATGTTTCTGGAGTTGTCGGTTCACCCACAAGCAAATTAACTTCGTGCGCGTCGCTTACAGAAAACATAATACGTATTATTTAAAAGTGTCGATTCGCCCGTTTCAAGCGAATAATTCGTGCGAATCGACTTATGCTGCTAAAACTACGAACTAACGATTTTCGGACTTTTTCCTTTACTTGTGCTGTGAGACCTTGCTTCCTGTCAAATTTCATGATTCTAGGTCAACGGGAAGTACCAAAGGTTTGTATAATAAAGAAATTGAGTATTGAGTATCATTGATTTAGTTGCAAGTATCAAAATGTCTCATAAATGGCCGTATTTTTTTATTTCGTTGACTTTGAAGCTTAATTTTGTATCGGGCCTACAACATCGGCTAATTTACTACTAAATATTGATAGTAACCGCGTTTAAATTGAGACATGGGTCCTCAATCTATACAGAAAAAAAATGTCAGTCTCATTTCTAAAAGTGAAATATCTCTATTTTTGATGTTTAATATCTTTCCTCTTGCTCTCCTGCAATATGTGGGAGTGATTTCGTGAAATGCGACGGAAGTGTGAAACAGGAAGACGGGGAAGCGCGCGCTATTTGATTTCACCAATGAGCGCACGCGGTGGAAGAGTTGGTCGTCAGATGGTACCAACATATTTTCCGAGAGGTTGGTACTGTCAGCAAACAGTTGCGTGTGTGTGACGAGAAAGGGAAATAGAGATGGTGAACGCATCAGCTGTGCGCTTAACCTCAATTATTCATTTCAAATAATTCCTGAATCATTTTTTTAGGATGTAATGTTAACGTTTTGCTTATTACCGAGGTGAGATGTCTGATGTTACACATCATATGCGACTACTGTAAGGCTCGCTCGTTTTTTTTTGACATATTTTGCTGGAGATAACCGTGATGAACTGCAGGCATAGATTTATAATACAGGTTCGTATCACTCACCCTCAATCTATCGATATCCTGTTACCCAGTAACTGGGTTGTGGAGGTCATATATGCAGTCGCTCCATGTAAAGTACTGGTATTCAGCTGCATCCGGGTTAGAGGGTAGGCAGATCGATTGATTACTTACCCCCAATTCTAAAGTTTTAATTACAATTTAGGATTATAAGTAGGTCCAAGTCAGTTCTCATTTCGGAGAAGTTCATCACATTATAAATCGTCAGCAGGTTACGATTCATCTGCCAGTGTTGCGGGAAAGTTCGAAAGGGTTACCGTGGCCCCTGGCACAGGCACGGGTCGGTTTTAGTTAGTAAGAGTCTGACACGCCCCCCGCTCCGCACAGAGCGGGAGAAGTTATTATGATGATACCCCACCCTCAAAAAAAAAAGGTTACGATTCATATTTAATAAATCGTAAAGCTGAGCAATTCGGAGCAATTATTTGCAGACGCTCAACTATAAGGTCTGTGTTTAATGACAGACTTATGGCTGAATGTTATAAAGAGGGTGATTCTGAAATGTGGAGCTATTTTTATTTTTATAGAATATTGGTAAGAATTTTATATCAGCGATTACTTCTTCAATAAAATTCCTGAGGATACACTCGGGACTACAGAATTAAAACTAATAAATGCCTTATCACCAGAGATCGGATATTCGGATGCATATTTACCTAAAGTTAATTTATAGCTATGAAAGTATGGAAGCAGCTTCTTAAACTATTTATTTTAAAGGAAAAATCCAGGCATGCCAGGATCACCGGGAATGCATAACTAATCGAATACAGTACCATTAACCGGGGTTACTTTGAATTGCGGGATGACTTTGATCAAAACTTCCATTTCGTATAAAATCGCGAATTGCGTTAAACGAAACGCAATTTGGTAATTTTTTTTTCGATGTTACCAACACTGAAGAACTGTCATATCCTTTTCTGAGGACACGCGGAGACTTCGTCAACGATTTTAATTAAAAAAGGTAAATATATCTCTATTAATAGCTTTACTAGATCAAAGTTACCCCACCCCATACGACAAAAACGTCAATATTTATTATTCCCATTGGCAGATTTTGGTTTTTTAAATTGAATTGGCATTGTTATTGGAGTTACTTTTTAATCATCATCATCATCATCATTAATCACGCAATAAAATCGGGGGCATCAAAGTAACCCCATCCTACGTTTAACTTTGATCAGCCAATTTTTATTTTTTTTCTCAATTTCAAGCCATATTTTTTCACTTCACAGGAATCGAGAGTGATAAAAAAACCGATTATTAGACATTTTTTGTATTTTTTTATACCCACTAATTTAAAAGATATGGACTTTCAAAGTTCAATATTGATCAAAGTAGCCCCGGTTTACGGTATGGAAGCTACTTCTAAAAAAATATTTATAAAAAAAATATACCTAGGTATTTCAATATTTCAATAGTTATTGTGTAGACCGTTATCTTATCTAGACGTTGGTTGCTATGGCAGTTCGGTATCTACCTACCTACTTTACAATATTAGGTAGGTAGATATGCATCTGATTCTATAGTCATAAAAAAACACAAAATTTGTCGATTCCGGAGTCGCGAAATTTTTCCGATCGATACAAAGGTGCATTCTTTATAAACCAACATTTGAAAGTAAGTAAATATACATACGATTCTTTAATCGGAAACCTACATCTGTTGATCCCGGAATTACGGGATTTTTTTCGATACAAAAGCGCATTCCATATTAGCCAGTATCTCAACTTTAAGTTAATATGCATCCCAATATCCTATCTCTCGTTATCACACTAAGTCCACGTGTGGCAGCAATAAATATATTGAGTATTGAGAATTTAATATCAACCATTATGACCAGATTATAATTATTATTTTTAAATTGTTAGCTTAGATTATGTATATTCTGCAAATATAAATATAAAATATACATGTCAATAAATCTGCCAACTATGTTGGGTTCAGCTTCCAGTCTAACGGAGCGACTGCCTATCTGACCTCCTCAACCCAGTTACTGGGTAATAAGATATCCCTTGGTAAGACTGATTATCAGACTTTCGGGCTTCTGCCGATCCGTAACGACTGTCAAGATCCACGAATGACAGCCGGGACCAACGGCTTAACGATCTTTTCGATATAAATGTATACGAGTTTAAAACAAAAGCATAATAAAATATACACAAACTAGATAATATGAAAAGCCACTTGTTAGCAGAACAAATATCGAAATTCCTCACCCTATCATATGCTTAAAATAATTCCAATCTTATTTGGCTGTAACAAAGCCCAATTTCCATTTAGCAAACAGCCAGGAGTTCTTGCCGAAATTTAATAATAACAGCGTAAGGGATTTTGAGACGTTACGCAGGTTCAATAAGCTTGGTTTTCATTTGTAGCAATGGTAAGGGTAATTCCAAATTGGCAACATATGTTGGCAAGTGTCGCGAAGAGGAATTTAATTAAATGTGCCGCGTTCTTGACAGATTAGGGTTGTGACTGTGGTGGTATCGATAAAATATCTAATTGGGGGGAGACATTATTGCGGTACGCTGTAGAATATGTTTGAATGTTTACAAGGCAACGGCCAGAGAACCAAGGTAACCGACATAGCCCAAACACTAAGCAAGCTAAAGTGGCAATGGGCTGGTCATATCTCTCGTAGAACCGACTATCGTTGGGGAAAACGAGTTTTAGAGTGGAGACCGCGTTTAGGCAAACGTAGTGTGGGACGCCCGCCGGCCAGGAGGAGTGACGACTTGCGAAAGGCGGCTGGCAGAGACTGGATGAGGAGAGCCGAAGATCGGGCTCAGTGGCGTTCACTAGGAGAGGCCTACGTCCAGCAGGATGAATATAGGCTGATGATGATGATGAAGGCAACGGCACCCTAATTGCACAACATACTAACAATTACAAATTTAATAATTTTGAAGGATATTGCTAATCCATTGCTTCATATGTTCGAAAAATGTGTCTGCTCAACAACGTAAATAACGCAATGAATGTTGTTGAACTGTCAAAATGAAAGCCATTGCTACGTTAGTGTCTTACGCAACTACCGCGCCCGGTCTTCGTAGATGCATATTGGAGGCTGTCCTCTGAGTCACATCCTCATTCTCTATAGTTTTCATACCTCGTTAGTGAATATTTTAGTAATTTTCTAAGTTAAGGGGCTGACAACAGCTAAAGCGCGGTCACTGCCGGACTGCATATAAAAGAAAGAGCAGCGCGATGACACAAAGCTGGTAATTTATTGCAAAAAGGGAAGTAATTGTCTATTTACAAAAAATCTATTGATTGGACTAAAAATGAAAACATTATCACGTTAATATGTTGCTTGAAGAACAATCTGAAAAAAAACAGAGTGTTTGCATGTACATATATTAGCATGGTTTTTAATAGTTAAAAAATTAGTATGCCAGGTATGTGTCACGTCATGTCAGGCAGAAGTATATTTGCAACCTGATAAGTACTGTACTTATCTCAACGCATGTTCTACGCACCAGCTCAATTACTAACGTTGTAATTACTTTGTCGATATCGACAAAGTCGCATCCCTTACCTCAAACATGGAGTGTAGGCGGGGTCCACAGGAATTTATCATGAGGCATATTGTTCTGACGTGAAACAGCGATTTATAAGCTAAATTGTTTGGCTTACTTTAATGGAATAAGGTTTACAATTGCTTAGCATATTCACTGCATAGTCAGATATTTGTTTTCCGGGATTTATTGTTTTTATTTTTTATTGAAAGAGCAAGAAGGATTAGGATTCTAAGTATAATGAATAGGCCTGTTTAGTATTGGATCAAAATGTTGGGCCACAAAAGGGATGAATGAAATACAATTGCATGCAGTTGAGGTGAGGATGCTAAGAGGGATGTCTCGTGTTACACGAATAGATAAAATAAGAAATAAGTACATAAGAAGAAGTCTGAAAGTGACACCGGTGACTGAAAAGTTGTGTGGAAATCGGTTGTCGTGGTATGGGCATGTGCTGCGGAGGAATGAGGATAATGTCGTCAGCAATGTTTTGAGTATGAATGTGGATAGCTATACGAGTAAGGGAAGAACAAATAAACGATGGATGGACTGTGTGGAAGATGATATGGTTAGAAAAGTGGTGACTACCGAGATAACGAGTAACAGAAGTATGGGAGAACGAGACATGTTGCGTCGACCGCTAATATATTGGGATAAGGAGAGGAGAATGATGATGTCACTTGACTCTAGTCTAGGTCAGTGGTGACAGAGACAGAGTCGACGATGGAGTAAGCTTTCCCAGAAGAAGCCTGTTCACTCTCACTTTGAAGAGTTTATGGTTGTATGCGTTCGGAAATACAGACGAAGGTAGAGTTCCACTCTTTAGCTGTGCGCATTACAAAAGACATTTGGAAACGCTTAGTGCGAATTGGTGGAATAGCAACTAGGTAGGGATGGTTACTTGCAGTGCGTCTAGATGACTGATGAAAGAAGGGGGCCGGTGGAATGAGGTCGTGGAGTTCTTGGGCATACTTACCGAAGTACAATCTGTAGAAGACCGACAAGCAGGTGACCTTGCAGCGATGACCCAAGCCTCACAGCTTGGCGTCCACCAGTTTTACGTCGCCAATGAGCCTCTTAGCTCTGCGTTATGCGTTGTCTGCGTTAGACCGTTCCGGGGTACAAATACTAGGCAACGGGCTAGTAAGGTCGTAATGAAGGTCTCTGCCCAACGTTTGCTTTATTAGTTAAATAACAAAAACGAGCGAGCCTTGTAGTAGTCGCATATGATGTATAACATCTGACATCTCACCTTGGTAATAAGCAAAACATTAACATTATATCCAAAAATATATATTCAGTTATTATTTGAAATGATTATTTGAGGTTAAGCGCACAGCTGATGCGTTCACCTTCTCTATTTCCCTTTCTCGTCACACACACGCAACTGTTGGCTGACAGTACCAACCTCTCGGAAAATGGGTTGGTATGGGTTATACCGCCGCGCGCGCTCATTGGTCAAATCAAATAGCGCGCGCTTCCCCGGCTTCCTGTTACACACTTCCGTCGCATTTCACGAAATCACTTCCACAGATTGCAGGAAAGCGAGAGGAAAGATATTGCACATCAAAAGCTTTTATTAATTCCTTTCAGTTACAACTATGAGGTTGGCTTGGTCATGTCAAAGATCACTGCAGACAAAGATGGCACGAATATTGTCTTGAACAATCAAGGTTAAAGGGAATCAAACTCAAACTCAAAGCATTTATTTCAAATAAACCAATTACAGGCACTTTTGAATTGTCAAGGGGTCGGTCAGTCAGAAAGATGAAGCTAGTTGCCCATTCCAAAGCGTAGTAGGTTCCTATGGAGAAGATCTGGTATAATCTGGTATAAGACCATCCAGTCTGAACCGCTTCGTCACCCATGGTTTGAAGAAAGGGAGATAAATAGGAAATAAGTAGTAGGTCTCTTGAGGATGCGTTCGGGCCACACCCCATCGAAAAAGTTTAAATATTTAATGAGTTAAAGTACCTCACCAAACTGCGAAGTTTGTGGGGTGATTGAAGATATTTACCACGTGCTGATGGAGTGTGACCGGAACATACACGATAGGCAATATTCGCTTGGAGTGGGATTTGAAGTGGGGGCATGTAACAGCATCCTAGCGTCCCCTTTGTCGGAGGAGGCTAGGATGTTGTGTCGACTGTTGTTGGTTATTTACCAAAACGAATAGGTACAACACTATGTAGGTCATGATTATAATAATGACTGTTGAATGTTTTCTGTTACGACGGTGAAATTATCATTAAGTGAACCCTTTCAAATAAATAAAGATAAAAAAAACTATGAGGTTTTGTCACTTACAGTACTTAAAAGATTTTTATAAAGTATGTTAGTGTGTTATTAATGAAATGAAAATCTTAACTTTATATTTTGTTAGTATTGTGTGTTAGTATCTTCACGTTAATACGTTTCCTAAAGAAGGTTTTAATCTGTTTTAAATTGATTCGATGAAAGTGTAAACAAACCATGTTCAGTTATTACGCAAGCACTCACTAAATTGTTTGAATAACATGATTAAATAATAATTATTATTAAAAAAAAAACAAAAAAAAAACAAAAAAAAAACCCGACTGCGGTAAAAAACAAAAAAAAATACTGAAAAGCTAAAAACAAGCCCATTTTAAATTAAATAAAAATTGGAAGCAGGTGGGACCCATTTGAGTTTGAGAATATAAAAATAGAATGGGTCCTGCTTCTGGCGCAGTCGGGTAAAAATAACCCCAATTGTCAAATAATAACATCTTGAAGGTGATAAATTAATAATCAATCTAAAGCACTCAATTTGTAAGTGGCGTTACAAATTGGCATCCACAGGTACGTTTTCTGAACCATTTGTTTACATTGTCTTAAAATACTTTTGGAAAAGAATACACCACCACCACCACCGCACCACCTAGGGTATTTGTATCCTAACTTAACTTACTACTTTCTACCGCAAACACTTCCCCTAGAGGTCGAGGGGTGTGTCTGTTTAACATATAAATTCACAGACAAACAGCTGTGCGCGACAGATAGCGAATCTGCATAATGCTCTACAAACTCTATGGTTCGCTGTCCATACACAGATTGAGGAGTTAAGCTCTTGTTGTTTGTGGTATTTTAAATTTATTTACTGGTTTTTCTTAGGACGAGTCTTTTAAATGATAAGTCTGTACTCTTAATACAGTCATGTAGTAGGTAGTTACTGATCTATACCTATATAAAACAAAGTCGCTTCTAATGTCTGTCTGTGTGACCGTTTATATTTTCTAAAACTACACAATGGATTTTGGTGCGGTTTTCACCATCATTTAGACCATTTATTCCGGAAGGTTTAGGTTTTTAAGATATTTATACTTAATTTGGATATACATACATATAACAAAAATCTCAATGTTTTGTTTTGCCATCGGTTTCGGTCTGGACGATTGACTGTCTTGTTGCTGTACGCAGGGTCTAAGGTTTGACCCCAGGGTATCGGGAAAGTCCGAGAGGGATACCGTGGCCCCTGGCACAGGCAACTGTAGGAACACAGGGTGGGTTTTAGTCAGTAAGCGTCTGACACGCCCTCCCGCGTGCCCAGCTCCGCTTCTTCTCCCGCTCTGCCCAGAGCGGGAGAAGTTAATTGATTATATACCAACCTCAAAAAAAAAAAGAAGGGTAGGGCAGTAGGTATTATTACGCAATCAATCGTCTGTTCCTTCGGAAAATGCAAGCGTACCTACTGGCTATGAATATGAAAATGGTGAAAGAAAACATCGTGAGAAAACCCGTATACCATGTTCTAGAACCAAAAACTCGAAGACATGGTGACTCTGCCCGCGTGGTGGTTTACGGCCCACTCCCTCCCATGGAGAGGTGGCCTGTGTCCCAACGGTGGGAACATTATAGGTAGATTATGATAAGTTATGTCTGTTCTTAAACCACCTCCTCCTTCCAGGGCATTCTCCTGAACTGCAACGCCATGTCAGCAGAGTACCTCTTCATGACGGACAAGATCTACGATCCCAAGTACGACACCGGTGATAAGGTGATCCAGTGCGGAAGACACAATGATATCTTCAAGTTGTGGCTGCAATGGCGTGGGAAGGTATGTTTGTAATAGGTCCCAACTGTCAAGTTGGAACCTATTACATAATATTAACTAATGTAAGTCATCACATTTTTGTGGATATTTTCTAAAGGGACTGTCAACTTTTTCAACGAAGATATACAGGGTTAGTGGTAATACGTCGGCAATCCATTAAGGGAATGTAGGGGAAGTCATTTGCAACCAAATGACCCCTTATGACCCTTATGCATATGTCAAACATTTCCGAGTAATTTGCCATTTTATATTTTTTTGGCGGTACCTATACACATTTGAAAATTTATATAAAAGAAACAAAGCATGACTTTTTTTTAATTATTATTATCTGCTTCTACTTCAATAAATAATAATCAATCATAAAATGACAAATTAACTTTAATATTTTTTAAATGAAAGCACACAATTTTCATCATTTTGAGCATTATACCTCATCTAGTTTTTAAAATACGATTGACGTGTAAAGGTGTTTGTTCAAACTTACCTACTTACAGAAATAAAATCATTTATCATTATTCATATTTGACATAATTATTATGTGGTTGAATTTCTGCAAAAAAAACATGTATATACTTTATCAACAGATCATTCCAAAAATATGTACAATTTCTCAGCTTTTCAACGAGATACACTAAGATACCAGATATCTTCAAAAAAATATAAAATTTCAAATTACTAGAAAATGGTTGACATTTGCATAGCGGTCATATGGTTGCATATGACCTCCCCTACATCCCCTTAATGGATTGCCGTAGTATAACAAATAAGCCTGTATATGGACAGGCATCATAAAATTTAAGAGTTAAGCATCCTTGTTCATAGATTTATATTTCAGTTATCTATCTATAAAATAAAAAAATGGTAAATGCAGATCTTTGGTAAGCGCGTCATTTGAGAACAGCTGGACCTTACCTCTACCCTACATACTTCCTGCTAAACAATAGTGCGTAGCCGTGTGCTGGGCCTTTCTTTAACAGTCGATAAGAAATTATGGGATTGAGTTAAAAGCATGCAATTTTCACTATTAGGTGGCTAATACGATGAAAATAAGTAAAAGTAATTAAAATGATAGGTAATGGGGGCGTCTTATTGAAATATTACGATCATTGTAAAATATGATGAAAAAATAGCGATTTTTGCTAAAAAAAAACCTATTTGTTTTCAATAGAGGGTAGTTTTTTTCCACTATTTTTATTTTATGCGGACGCCTAATTACTTTCAATCATTATGGAGTTTGTGTCATCGCGATAGATCATTTAGTTTAAAAGTTACACCGTTTTGTTTACACTGGGGTCACAGTAACGAACAAATAAAAAAAAAAAACATAAACAATATTTAGTTTTTTTTTTTTAATATTTTTTCCTTCTATAAATTTAGCATAGATTCTTTCATTTCGATATGTGCACATTATAAAGACTCACACTGTATAAATACGTATTAACAATAACATTCAACATTCTTGAAATCAAATTATCTATCTTAACCCGGTGGCCACAAGCTACACGCTCAAGCGACACGTGCCTTACGACAGTGACTGCGGCGAAAACAAATGGGATAAGTTGTTTAGAGCGTCCTACGAGTCACCGCGTGTTACTTCACGCATTGCTCGCGGCCGAGGCCCACTCAATAGTAAACTAGAAACTTATGTACGAGTCATGTAGGGTACCTACGTATTTGAATATCGAAGATTAAAATACCTACTGTTAAAATATCGATTCAGCAGCGCCATACATCTTTTTGGTCCTTCGAGCCGGATATGAACCAGCGACCTATGACTATGACCAGTGACCGAAAAAGTTTTAACCCAAGGACTCCTCCTCCCCAGGGCACCTCCGGTTTCGAGCGCCACATGGACCGCCTCATGGAACTGGCGGAGTACCAGGTGCGCCGCATCAAGGAGCAGCCGGACAAGTTCCACCTCATCCTGGAGCCTGAGATGGTGAACGTGTCCTTCTGGTACCTTCCGAAGCAGCTGAGGGGAATGCCTCATGATGCTCATAAGGAGATCAAGTTGGGGAAGGTGGGTTGATGGAAACTTTGTTTTTAGGGTTCCGTAGTCAACAAGGAACCCTTATAGTTTCGCCATGTCCGTCCGTCCCTCCGTCTGTCCGCAGCTTAGCTTGGACTCTTAGTACTCGAAAGCTGTAATTTGGCATGGTTATACATAACGTATTAGTAACGCCGACAAAGTGCTAAAAACGTTGGTTTTTTTTTTTAGTGTACCTCCGTTACACCTAAACAGGGGCTGCTTTTTTTCTCATCTACCCCGTGGTGCGGGTTGTCGCTATTTAGGTATTTTAAAAATATTGCTTAAAAAAAATTTCATTAAGGGATCCGTTTGTGAAATATTAAGCTTTAAAGTGCTAATTTTTGTTAGACAAGTGTTCACCCCCTTGCCAGCTAAATGGTTGTTTTTGGCTATGTAGAAAAATGCACGGTAGTAGTTTATATAACGAAGTTAAAAGGAAAACTATCACTGCTAAGTAGGCTTTACAAGTTACCGAGTAGGTAATAGTCGACCGCCTTACGTTTGCAGTTGGTACGGAACCCTTCATTGTGCGTACTCCGACACGCACTTGGGCGGTTTGTTTTCGTGAATAATTATGCTTTCAGCTCGGAATGTAATGATGGCTTACAGAAAGTACTTAACGTTTTGGGGTATGTTAATGTAACAAGATTAAAAGAATACAAGAATCCATGACGATTTCCACATTCAAAAACCGAAGAAGACAGTCGTGTCCTAAGCTAATATAGGTAGGTAGGTACCTACTTATAGGGTTTATTGATTCGTTCGTAATGTTCGTACATAAAAACAACTAAAATACCTAAGTAAAACGATATTTTTCATACTTTAATTGAACATTAAAGTTGTTTAATGAGATACGTAGGTAGAATACCCAAATTTCACCGTGAATTATGGATTTATTCCCGAAATACTTAAAAATTTACACATACAACGCAAGACGACGAGACAGACTAGAATTATGACAACCCAGAACTAAAAAAGGAAGAAAAAATATACTGTATGAGGGAGCAAAACTCTATATTGAACTACCTGATGGATATAACCAATAGTGACACCATATATATACATTTAAAAAAGCCCTAGAAGAACACGTTAGAAAACAACAATAATAATACCGATTGTCACCTTTAACTCTTAATTTTCTTAATGTGAACACAGAGAATCGGAGTTACTTTTATTTTTGTCTTACTTTTCTCAATATGTTAAGTGAACTATAACGTTCTTTTTTTTTGAGAAATAATAGTTATTTGTTATACAAGAGTGCAAAGTTGCTTTTTAACCGCGTGTTCAATTTTGATGACCGAGCAAGCGAAGGATTCTAAAATTGAATCACGAGCGCAGCGAGTGATTCAAAATTAGAATCCTGAGCGTTAGCGAGGGAATCAAAAGAGCACGAGGTGAAAAATCTTTGCACTCGAGTGCAACACGTAACTTTTCATTCCACCTCAGCGAGGAAATGACTAAATGCAAAAAAAAAACGTTTACAATCACAAGATAGGTACACTTTTATTTCAGTTTAGGTATTAATTACTACATTATGACAGGTAAGTATTACAGAATAATCTTTAAATTATAACAAAATAATACTAAGGTATAATTAAGAAAATTTTAAAGTAACGTTGCTACAGTTATTTAAATTGAGTGTAATATTTTTGTTTGGTACTGTAATATTGGTGTTAGTCACTTGTGTACTGTTTTTCGGTAAACTATCTGTCATACTTAATAGTTGTACCGATTCATCGGATTCCCTTGGCGTGAATGTTGGAGAGAGAGGGAGATGGTTAGGTGTTTCATAACGGCTTATTTTTGATGTAGAAGGGCCAGTCCAAGGATCCGATTGAGGCTCTTTCAGTGTAATGGCTCCTACGATGCCTTCACATATTTTAGACTTATTTTGGATGGAATCCTCTATGTATCCCTCTACAACTGCATTGGACTTCCAGCCTCCGTGGCGCTTAAGGGACAGGAGATCAGCTCCGGAATCAGCCAAAAGTGTGGCTGAAGTTCGTCGGAAACAATGACCCGTGTACAACAGGGGTTCTGGAAGTTCAAGAAATGTTGCTATTTCTCGTGGGATACTGCCAATTTTATTAGTACCCATAGGCTGTCTAACACACTTTCCATTGCGATACTGTAGAAAAAATCGATTGATTGGAGTGTTAGGCGGGCGTAAGGCTTGATATTTCTCAACAATCGTTACGTATTCCTTGCGAATGACGAAGTTGCGGTCTCTTTTTGTCTTTGTATTAGGTAAATTAATTAATAGTAAGTCATCTGAATGTTTCTCAATGTTTTTGACATTAAGTTGTGTTAGTTCATTAGTTCGACATGCTCCGTTTATTCCAATAATAAGAACAACCTGTAACGTAAAGAGTATTGTAGTAGATAAATGAATAAAATTGATATGAACGCATAATTATGCCTATCAACATCTACTAAGTATACTATTTAATTGAGATTAATATACTTAAGTAGATACTGAATGTGCAACTGACTTACTTTTGCCGCCAAATATACGGAATCGGGTGCTTCGTTAAGAAACTTTTCAATATCAGATACTGTGAAAACCTTCGATTTTTTTGGTTGATGACCAGATGAGGCTCTTTTTAAAAATGCCACTAATTTAGGATAGGTATCGATATGTTTGTCTTTTTTCATCTTTATTGTTGCTTTTAGCATCGAATACGTACTCCATAGAGTGCTTGCTTTCTTGTTCTCGGATAATTCTATAAAATATGCCAGCAAAACGTTTTCTGAGAAAGTTTTGGCTCCTTTTGCTAGTCGCCACGTCGTGTTGAACATATCGTAGGTACTGTTTTAAATACTTCTCGCGTGATTGTTGAGGGAGAAAGCTCATTTGCGCATTATTAACAGTTTCAGTCAATTCTGTTGGCGTCAAGCAAACTTCCTCGTCGCTAGAATCACTCATTTTAGTTTTTTCACTTGTTTTCAAGTTTCTTGTTTTTAATATAAGGTTTAACAATGACGTGAAAAAATGCCGCGTAAAGAACCGCGTACAAAGCAAATTCAAAAAAGAACACCAAGAAGGTTCCGAGTCTGAGTTTTTAACAAATTAAAAAAAAGTTGTATGATATATTCGGCACCATAGAGGTAGCAGTAAATAGGTTTAATGTTTTTTTTAATTCACAAACTTAGTGCACACGATGTTCTAAATTCAATTTACTTTATCCTCTAGAGAATAAAAACGGCTTTTCCACTCAGATATTGAAGATTAAAAATACTCTTTCCGAGATGGTGGGATGAAAATGTCTTTAAACAACGAAGTCTTTAAACGACAAATGCCCGCCAGTGGGGATTGTTTTTTTTCCCAGAAATTTCCACATATAAATAAACTCAGCCTAGTGGGGATTTTTGGAAAAATAAGTAACTAAACCCATTTATTCTTAATTATTTAACAAAAAAAATATATATATAATTAATTAATTCATTCATTAAAAAATTGTTTGCACAGTAAATATTGCAAAACTTCAGTCACCGGAAATCTGCTATATACATGCAATATGCATCCAGAGATAAACATGCACCACAAAAAAGCAGGGGATTAGATTTGGGTATCATTTAAGCTATTACCAATTTAATTAGTTTTGTGTTTCTTAAATAATAGGGTTTGTCCTCCAAATAGTAAATCTGTCACCAAAATGTAGTCACCAAACAATGCAAAATCAGTTCCACAATAAATCACCTAAAATCCTGAGATATAAGGTCTAGTACCAAATAAATGTTTTTGTATGTATTATAATAGGTGTGTCCTAATAAGTATTTAAGCAAACTAATTTAAAGAGATCACCAATAGTAGTAGTTTTCTTATTCACCACGGATCGATTGATATACATAATATGTCGACGGTAGGGCTTGGTCGACGGAGCCCCGCTATGCGGGGCTCCTACTTCTGGGTGGTTTATAAAAAAATAACCACGAAGGGGATGGCGGGGTCTCTCGACCCCGCCATCCCCTTCTAACCTAACCTGTCCGAGTCGGGGTGCCCTAAAGTCCAGATTGCATCCAGTTTCTCCTGGTAATTTGTCTCGGGTATCATTTAAGCTATTACCAATTTAATTAGTTTTGTGTTTCTTAAATAATAGGGTTTGTCCTCCAAATAGTAGATCTGTCACCAAAATGTAGTCACCAAACAATGCAAAATCAGTTCCACAATAAATCACCTAAAATCCTGAGATATCAACCTGAGAACAATTTTTGTTTATCTGAGAACGAAAATATTTCGTGGCGAAAGATCTATTTATTAGGTGATACAACTTGATGACAAATATAAATTTTGGTGATAGAAAATATAGTTCCCATTAGATTTTAATGCATAGTTCTACTGCTAATTTTATATTGCAGTCGCATCAGGGTAGTTAGACAAAATATTAGGTACTTCAGGGTACTTAACGTTTAGCGTTTTGATTAGAAAATATCTTTTCATCCCACCATCTCGGAAAGAGTATTTTTAATCTTCAATATCTGAGTGGAAAAGCCGTTTTTATTCTCTAGAGGATAAAGTAAATTGAATTTAGAACATCGTGTGCACTAAGTTTGTGAATAAAAAAAAACAGTAAACTGCTACCTCTATGGTGCCGAATATATCATACAACTTTTTTTTTATTTGTTAAAAACTCAGACTCGGAGCCTTCTTGGTGTTCTTTTTTCAATTTGCTTTGTACGCGGTTCTTTACGCGGCATTTTTTCACGTCATTGTTAAACCTTATATTAAAAACAAGAAACTTGAAAACAAGTGAAAAAACTAAAATGAGTGATTCTAGCGACGAGGAAGTTTGCTTGACGCCAACAGAATTGACTGAAACTGTTAATAATGCGCAAATGAGCTTTCTCCCTCAACAATCACGCGAGAAGTATTTAAAACAGTACGATATGTTCAACACGTGGCGACTAGCAAAAGGAGCCAAAACTTTCTCAGAAAACGTTTTGCTGGCATATTTTATAGAATTATCCGAGAACAAGAAAGCAAGCACTCTATGGAGTACGTATTCGATGCTAAAAGCAACAATAAAGATGAAAAAAGACAAACATATCGATACCTATCCTAAATTAGTGGCATTTTTAAAAAGAGCCTCATCTGGTCATCAACCAAAAAAATCGAAGGTTTTCACAGTATCTGATATTGAAAAGTTTCTTAACGAAGCACCCGATTCCGTATATTTGGCGGCAAAAGTAAGTCAGTTGCACATTCAGTATCTACTTAAGTATATTAATCTCAATTAAATAGTATACTTAGTAGATGTTGATAGGCATAATTATGCGTTCATATCAATTTTATTCATTTATCTACTACAATACTCTTTACGTTACAGGTTGTTCTTATTATTGGAATAAACGGAGCATGTCGAACTAATGAACTAACACAACTTAATGTCAAAAACATTGAGAAACATTCAGATGACTTACTATTAATTAATTTACCTAATACAAAGACAAAAAGAGACCGCAACTTCGTCATTCGCAAGGAATACGTAACGATTGTTGAGAAATATCAAGCCTTACGCCCGCCTAACACTCCAATCAATCGATTTTTTCTACAGTATCGCAATGGAAAGTGTGTTAGACAGCCTATGGGTACTAATAAAATTGGCAGTATCCCACGAGAAATAGCAACATTTCTTGAACTTCCAGAACCCCTGTTGTACACGGGTCATTGTTTCCGACGAACTTCAGCCACACTTTTGGCTGATTCCGGAGCTGATCTCCTGTCCCTTAAGCGCCACGGAGGCTGGAAGTCCAATGCAGTTGTAGAGGGATACATAGAGGATTCCATCCAAAATAAGTCTAAAATATGTGAAGGCATCGTAGGAGCCATTACACTGCAAGAGCCTCAATCGGATCCTTGGACTGGCCCTTCTACATCAAAAATAAGCCGTTATGAAACACCTAACCATCTCCCTCTCTCTCCAACATTCACGCCAAGGGAATCCGATGAATCGGTACAACTATTAAGTATGACAGATAGTTTACCGAAAAACAGTACACAAGTGACTAACACCAATATTACAGTACCAAACAAAAATATTACACTCAATTTAAATAACTGTAGCAACGTTACTTTAAAATTTTCTTAATTATACCTTAGTATTATTTTGTTATAATTTAAAGATTATTCTGTAATACTTACCTGTCATAATGTAGTAATTAATACCTAAACTGAAATAAAAGTGTACCTATCTTGTGATTGTAAACGTTTTTTTTTTTGCATTTAGTCATTTCCTCGCTGAGGTGGAATGAAAAGTTACGTGTTGCACTCGAGTGCAAAGATTTTTCACCTCGTGCTCTTTTGATTCCCTCGCTAACGCTCAGGATTCTAATTTTGAATCACTCGCTGCGCTCGTGATTCAATTTTAGAATCCTTCGCTTGCTCGGTCATCAAAATTGAACACGCGGTTAAAAAGCAACTTTGCACTCTTGTATAACAAATAACTATAGTTCCACGGTAAAATGATTTGAGTAGTGGTGGCACACTGGTAACGGCCCCGACTTACGAGTTGCAGGCCGTAGGTTCGAACCCAGACAGGCGGTTTACTTTGTGTAAATTATTTTATCACCATTGCTCTCAAAACGGTGAAAGAAAACATCGTGAGGAAACCGGCATGTCTTAGAACCAAAAATTCGATGAGATGTGACATCTACCAACCCGCACTGGGCCCGCGTGGTGGATTACGGCCCACTCCCTCTCACCGAGAGGCCTGCGTCCCAGCAGTGGGAACATTATAGGCTGATTATGATGTTGATGATTAGAAAATATTATCTTAAACCACGGTAAAATGATTTCAATACCCAAAACCGGCGTATCCGTATCGGGCACGGAGTATCTATACTCCGTGGTATCGGGCAATTAGGAGGTTATCTATGCGGAAAACACCCACTTAACGCCATCTAGTATCTAATAGCGCAACTATCTGCTCAATTCCAGGTGTGCGCCAAACTGAAGGGCAAGATGATGCAGTCGGGAACCCTGATGGTTGGCTACCAGCCCGACGACCGCCGCCCCAACTTCTACCGAAGCATAATCTCCTCAGCTGCCGTCACCGAAAAGGACGTGGACTTTATGCTCGCGGAAATGGACCGTCTCGGACAGGACATCATTGTAGAATAATGCTTTAATTGAGGTAACGGCGGAGACAATGTTCTTGGTTTTGAAAGGGGAATTTGTGAAGAGGTGGGTGATATTTGGCTATATTGTTGTTTTCTGGAGATTTTGAAATAATTCTAGGTGTTAAATGTGACTTTGAAATATTCTCTCGCTGTCCTTTAAAGTCTACGTGTTTATCAATCGTGCATTTGATGTTAAGTAAGTGTTTTTATTTTGAGGAATCTTCGCCGCCGTTATCAAATATTATGTATTTCAAACAATATATCTAAGTTACGTACATGTATCAAACGATTTAGTTATTTATTTATCTAGATGTTATCTGCTGTAAAAATGCATAGCAATCTTAGGTGTGCGCGGGAGGATAGAATATTCACTCATTGTAATTATAAATTGACTACAAGCTTCACACTATCGCCATCTATTGAGGAGTAGCTAAACTAAGTTCATGTAATTTAACTAAAATTGAGTATTTTGTTCTCGAATCGGAAAGTTTTACAAAACCATGGAATTGATTGGTTTATGAATGAATTTATACATTGACCGAGTGTGTCTTGTTCGTTCGAATAAGTAATTTAATTTTTTTAGCTAATTTTAGAACGATTTTAGGGTTTCTGATTTTAATTAGCATCTCGACATTCTTGACAGATAAGTCGATATAGAAATTAGTATTTCTAGTAAAATCAACAACGACACATTTTTTACTTTTTAATATAAAATAGTTACATCCCCAGCTTTTTCTCTTAAGAATCTTCAAATTCGACATGACTTTTCGAACAATAATTAATAATTAGAATTTATCTGAACAAATACCCAATAATAACTCCAATAGTAACTCCAATAATATTTATCCATTGCTCTTTTTAAAAATAAACATGAATTTCCTCATCTCCTCATAACGGTCCACTGTCTTCCCGAAACGTTAAATAATTCTAAAATAAAATGTTTTCGTGTAAGAGAGTGTAACTACCCGTCTCTTAATAAAATTATTATAAAATAAATATACCTATTTACTAAGTGTTGGTATTCTATATCTCTATACCCTTCACATAAATATTTATATAAATATCATCTACTATTAAATTGGCAATGAAAATATATTTTCAAATAGGGCACGTTGGAATAGGGTTAAGTAAAGAAATGAGATTATAAAGCTCAAATTCTCTAGTTGGTCCGTTGAATGTGTAGTGTAGTATTTTCTGTTAACTTTGGGCAATGTTGTTGAAAAAATGTATTGTGTAGATTTTGGAGTCAGAAATAGTGTGTGCAAAAGAATGATGTGTGTGCATTGTGCTTAGATTATAAAACATTGTTTTATAATCTAAGGCATTGTGTATGATTAATGTTTAGTCAACGGTACGGATGATATATTATGCGTTTAGCTTTAGTGGTATTAATGTCTATGTATTCAATATTTTAAAATAAACTAGGCATCTATCATTGGTTTGAAATATTTACATGAACGTAAGATCGTTCGTACAGTAGGTTACCGTTACTGGAATACCTATCAATTATTGATATCTACGGTAGGTATCTGACTTATTGTTAATTTTTAATTTGGAATTGAAACCTTTGCATGCCCATGTGACGGTAAAATATGGAGAACTTTATTATAAAAAACACCTATGTATGCAAGGAAATAAATGATTTGATTTGATTTGATTTATGTGAGCGTTTTCTTTGAGAGCTATAAATTTATTTTCTGCGGACTATATAAATATTTCGATTAGGTACGAGTATGTATAACGCATAGCGTATGAAATGAACGATATCTACATTATTCAAATATATTTTTAAACTATTAGAATTGTTATTTTTTATCATTCATGATCTGTATAAAAATGTATGTTAAGTATAAAATAAATATATATTTATATATATCAAAATCACATTATCTAAATACAAAACATATATCTCCCGTTTTGCCAATTAAAGAGTATTGTTAAATTTTTATATGTTGTAAAGCGCATTGTAGTTTACAGCTTTTCGGTGCTTCATGAACAAATAAAATATTTTTAGTTACCGCCAAAGGCACGTCTTGGAGACATTAAAATTTAAAATAATTTAATTATAAATGACTAGCGCCATCTTAAGTAGCTTAAGCACAAGTCTTTGTTTTGGCAAAGATGGCGTTGTGTAAAATAATGTTAAGAAGAATAATTTCATGTGTAATACTGCAATAAATTATAATTATTCATTTTATCAGTGTTAGATCTGTCTCGGTGTTTAGATTTAAGTTAGGATAAGTGTACCTACAGTTCGTTCGCGTTAAGAATGCAGTGAGTCATCAGTGCAAATGCAAGATAAAGGTGTATTCACAGTGGTGTTAAATTCAAACAAATTATGCTTTAAAAGATTAAGTTTAATGAAGCAATGCCTTCAACTGTCATTGTGAACTTGACTTTGTAATTTGAAAAGATTTGATTGGTTAGGGGGCGGGGCTAGGCCGACGGACAATGATGACTCACTGCATTCTTAACGCGAATGTACTATAGCATTATTTAATATTCTTGTAATTTTTTTTTTTTTTTGTTATTTGATTTTGTTGAATAGTACGAAAATACTCGCATAACCCTATTTATGAGAATGATTTCGTTAATATACTAATATAAATATACAATTTCAATTAAATTCTTAATTTATTGTAATAGTTTGTTTATCAATAATAATTATAGTTTCTTCGATCGTATTCTAAGAAAGTACTTATTAAGAATGTAAATACAAAAATACGATGTGACGATGACAATAGAAAGAGTAGAATAGTTTGTGACGGAGAAATAATCTCAAAGGTGGTTTAATAGGTGTTTGTGGTAATAATAGGTAAATTATTAGTTTTCTGGCGAGAATTATTTTGAATTAGCACTATAGCGGCCAATAGCAGAAGTAATTAAAATAAATATTTATTTCAAAATTGAAATGACACTATCAGTCAAATTATTAAATGAATAATGTGTAAATACGTAGCGTGTGAATGTTATTAGCTGAGCTACTTGTGCTTCTATTGCACATTTTTGGTTTAAAAAGGAACAATTATGACTAAATTCTTAATAGGATCTTCTTTCTACTAAGTACTCGATAGCAGATGGCAGTACGCTAGCAAAGTAGTTTACTTTTTCTGCCCATAGATGTCACTTTATAATAAATTAACAACTGAATCGCAGTGCTTCCATTTTGCGTAGGTTGTAAGTATAGGTATAATTACAATAAGGGAAATATATTTTCAGTGTCAAAATAATAAATTATAGTTAGTTTCGAAGTCTTCCAAAATTGTCTTCCATTCAACGAGTATTTTGTTCATTTAATTTATAATACTATGTATGAATATGTATTTATTAGATATATTCTAAACTTAGTGTTTCGAAAGGTTTAGCATTTAGACGCAATATACTGTTCACTTTTTGATCACTTATAATGTGAGACGAAAATTAGTAAAACTATCCTATTATTGTTGCTATATGTAAAAATCTGTATAACCAAATAAATGGTATTGTTGTTAGTTTTTTGTAGTTTTATTATATCTCATCTCTCTACATAATAATGTTGAAGCTCGAAGGTATTTACTATTCAGTTCTTTATGTGGGTGAACTTAGCAGATCATTTCCCTTAACAAACTGTGATTCTACACGGTGGTCCAAATAGTGACGTCAACAAAAAAAATTGATTCCTCATACTTACTTAGGGTATCCGAAAATATCCCATGTTGGTATGTTGATAGTTTAGGAGATACGATTTTTTTTTAATTTTGTGGAAGTTCTTCGGCGACATCTTTAAATTTATTTTTTTATATATTTATAACTTTTTTTCGACAAGCTCATTTAGAGCCATACCTCACTGGGACGCCAAGGCGGCGCAGCCAAATCGCGTCGCCAACAAAATTTATCGTTGTCTGCGTAACCAAGCGCTAGGTGAGCCACCCACTAGATAGCTGTATACATTTACTTGGCAGCGCGACCTGGAGACGTCGCCATGGCGTCCAAATGAGGTATAGCTCTTAATCTTTTTTTTTTTGCGATTGGACTATCATGAAATACCCTTTCATGTATAAAAAAAATATCCATCCTAACATTAGTGCAAGATAATTATTTTTTTATCGAAAGTGAGAAATTTACATTCTCACGTTCAAAAGTTGATTGTCTTTTACAATTTTAAAAATTACTGGTAGAACCTGAAACTTTTGTTAACACCTATAAAATGGAAAAAGAAAATCAAGTTTTAATCGTAAGAATGTGAATTTTTCACTTTCAATCAAATCAAATCATTTATTTCCTTGCAAACATGGGATAGTAAATATGGTGTAAAAAAAAATTGTATCTTGCACTAATGCTAGGAAGCTAATTTTTTTTATACGTGAAAGAGTTTTATATTAGCATCCCATCGCAAAATAAAACATAAAAAGAACTCGTCGAAAAAAAGCTATACATTTTTAAAGATATCCCCGAAGAATATCCCCAAAAATTAAAAAAAATATTCATATCTCATACACTATCAAAAATCGCGGAACATATATGGGGTATTTTTAACACTTTTACACGTCAAACATATATTTTTTAAACTAGATGGGGCCGGCGTTTCCTATCTGACTACTCTGAGAAGAAAGGCCGAAACAAACTCAGAGGTCACAGTGTCTTTCAAAGTCCAGACAAAATCTTGGTCAGATCATGTGAAGGCTAAGTATCTAAAATGGTCTTTTGAAGAAAGAACCACACAGTTTGAGTGGACCTGTCCAGTCAGTGCACGCAATTGTCAGCAATCGTGCAGCTCAACTCAGAACTTAAGGAGCTCAACGATTCAACAATTAATGTAAATACTAATAAAAATTGTATGTTAATTATCTTTGTTTTATTTGTCTGTCTATCTCTGAGGTTTTTATTATTATTTATTTGTAATATTGTTGGCCACAAGGGATTGCCCATTAGAAATCCCGGGAAGACCCATTATAATATCAACATTTCGATGCAAGTACCTACATATATAACTCTACCTAATTCAGACCTCTGTTGATATTACATAAATTAAAGTAAAGGTGTGTGCGTGTGTGTGGCCTAGAGATCACGGTATTTAAAAAATATAGTTTATTGCCCTATAGAAATTATTATGTTTACTATCTAAATTGATTAAATAAAATGGTTCGTATGTATAGGTCGACAGGTCGACAAAGTACTCTCTGCTTTTGCATAATAAATACTTCGCGATTTTTGCGTATGCTGGATCTTTCACCTTAGTTAATCCTGGCAGTAAAATGTGAACAAAAAGATAAAATTAAAAGTTTTAAATGTTTTTATTGCGTAAAATATATAATTTGTAGTCTGTTTTTTCCGCCGTTAACGCGTATAACACAATCGCAGCGACTCTAACTCAATATGAGATCATCAAAATCACGTTGCGGAATAGCCGCCTACGTCCGTTGTAACAGGCGAAAAGTATTTTCTGGTGTGTGTACGACATCCATATTTGGCAGAGCTTTTTGCGTGCTCAATGGGATTCAAATCTGGCGATTGAGCAGGCCATGGTAGGACGTTGATATTAGCTGCAGCAAGTGTATTTGCAACGACTCTGGCAGTGTGTGGACGTGCATGATCATGCATAAGCAGAAATTAAGCACCAAATTGGGTCCGCAAAGGAATGACAACATCTGATACAATTGTTCCAGCGGAAATCTGTGCATTGAGATTGCCTCTGATCTAAATCAGTTCGGTTCTACCGCCGATCCAACTACCCGCCCATATTATCTCAAACTCAAACTCAAAGCATTTATTTCAATTAAACCATTTACAGGCACTTTTGAATTGTCAAGTGGTCGGTCAGTCAGAAATATGAAGCTAGTTGCCCATTCCAAAGCGTAGTAGGTACCTATGGAGAAGAACGGGCAAGAAACTCCATGGACACTCTTTTAATAGTTATTTGTTATACAAGAGTGCAAAGTTGCTTTTTAACCGCGTGTTCAATTTTGATGACCGAGCAAGCGAAGGATTCTAAAATTGAATCACGAGCGCAGCGAGTGATTCAAAATTAGAATCCTGAGCGTTAGCGAGGGAATCAAAAGAGCACGAGGTGAAAAATCTTTGCACTCGAGTGCAACACGTAACTTTTCATTCCACCTCAGCGAGGAAATGACTAAATGCAAAAAAAAAAAACGTTTACAATCACAAGATAGGTACACTTTTATTTCAGTTTAGGTATTAATTACTACATTATGACAGGTAAGTATTAGGTACAGAATAATCTTTAAATTATAACAAAATAATACTAAGGTATAATTAAGAAAATTTTAAAGTAACGTTGCTACAGTTATTTAAATTGAGTGTAATATTTTTGTTTGGTACTGTAATATTGGTGTTAGTCACTTGTGTACTGTTTTTCGGTAAACTATCTGTCATACTTAATAGTTGTACCGATTCATCGGATTCCCTTGGCGTGAATGTTGGAGAGAGAGGGAGATGGTTAGGTGTTTCATAGCGGCTTATTTTTGATGTAGAAGGGCCAGTCCAAGGATCCGATTGAGGCTCTTTCAGTGTAATGGCTCCTACGATGCCTTCACATATTTTAGACTTATTTTGGATGGAATCCTCTATGTATCCCTCTACAACTGCATTGGACTTCCAGCCTCCGTGGCGCTTAAGGGACAGGAGATCAGCTCCGGAATCAGCCAAAAGTGTGGCTGAAGTTCGTCGGAAACAATGACCCGTGTACAACAGGGGTTCTGGAAGTTCAAGAAATGTTGCTATTTCTCGTGGGATACTGCCAATTTTATTAGTACCCATAGGCTGTCTAACACACTTTCCATTGCGATACTGTAGAAAAAATCGATTGATTGGAGTGTTAGGCGGGCGTAAGGCTTGATATTTCTCAACAATCGTTACGTATTCCTTGCGAATGACGAAGTTGCGGTCTCTTTTTGTCTTTGTATTAGGTAAATTAATTAATAGTAAGTCATCTGAATGTTTCTCAATGTTTTTGACATTAAGTTGTGTTAGTTCATTAGTTCGACATGCTCCGTTTATTCCACTAATAAGAACAACCTGTAACGTAAAGAGTATTGTAGTAGATAAATGAATAAAATTGATATGAACGCATAATTATGCCTATCAACATCTACTAAGTATACTATTTAATTGAGATTAATATACTTATGTAGATACTGAATGTGCAACTGACTTACTTTTGCCGCCAAATATACGGAATCGGGTGCTTCGTTAAGAAACTTTTCAATATCAGATACTGTGAAAACCTTCGATTTTTTTGGTTGATGACCAGATGAGGCTCTTTTTAAAAATGCCACTAATTTAGGATAGGTATCGATATGTTTGTCTTTTTTCATCTTTATTGTTGCTTTTAGCATCGAATACGTACTCCATAGAGTGCTTGCTTTCTTGTTCTCGGATAATTCTATAAAATATGCCAGGAAAACGTTTTCTGAGAAAGTTTTGGCTCCTTTTGCTAGTCGCCACGTGTTGAACATATCGTACTGTTTTAAATACTTCTCGCGTGATTGTTGAGGGAGAAAGCTCATTTGCGCATTATTAACAGTTTCAGTCAATTCTGTTGGCGTCAAGCAAACTTCCTCGTCGCTAGAATCACTCATTTTAGTTTTTTCACTTGTTTTCAAGTTTCTTGTTTTTAATATAAGGTTTAACAATGACGTGAAAAAATGCCGCGTAAAGAACCGCGTACAAAGCAAATTGAAAAAAGAACACCAAGAAGGTTCCGAGTCTGAGTTTTTAACAAATTAAAAAAAAGTTGTATGATATATTCGGCACCATAGAGGTAGCAGTAAATAGGTTTAATGTTTTTTTTAATTCACAAACTTAGTGCACACGATGTTCTAAATTCAATTTACTTTATCCTCTAGAGAATAAAAACGGCTTTTCCACTCAGATATTGAAGATTAAAAATACTCTTTCCGAGATGGTGGGATGAAAATTATATTGTTACATAAATATTAGTTACATCATTAATCTTGTATATAGGTATAATTTTATGTGAGAACGATGTAAATAAGACGTACACATTGAGTGTCCAGTGTACAGCAAATATAAATTCAAACAAAACAATCCATAATAAAATAATTAAAAATAAGCCGTGGTGGCTAAGAGATGACCAGTCCCAACTGACAGCGCCCGTTCACGAACATGACGCATGGATCAGCACCATTCAGCTTAACCATTTTGAAGGGAGCTAAATGATCCAACACACGCGCCACCGTCAGCGAGACATTTGAGTGAGCATGACATCTATCAGCCGCCAGGACACATTCAAGTCAATGAAAGACATTACCCGGTAAATGGTAGCTCGATAGTACATAGTACTCACACTTGTCCTATGCAATTATATAATAGGTACAAAGGAGATTGAGTTTATACAAAGCAAAGGTAGTCTTACAATCTTCAGCAGCTCCAACAGTATTTTCAAATGTTAATCAATTAGTTGAGGTTGTGGAGCAGGACCAGCATTGAGCCAGGCATTTTTATCAGCGATATAATCCCCCAACTTATAATATGCCTGGCTGCATAGTGTGCGTTTTATACAAACTTTGAATTTCGTCTCATTCAGTTGAAGTATGTGGGGAGGTATTTTATTGTAACATTTTAAACAGTACCCCATGAAAGATGAGTCCACTTTAGCCAGTCTGAAACCTGGTTGAACTAATAGGTCCCTATTTCTGGTACTATAATTATGTCTATCACCTCTTTTAGTAAAAAGATGTACATTTTTTCTTACGTACATGATGTTTTCATAGATATATTGACAAGGTACCGTCAAGATCTTAATAACCTTAAACAGTTCCCTTAGAGAATCGCGCCTGCGGAGATTATATATGGCTCTGATGGCTCTTTTCTGCAGAATAAAAATAGAATCGACGTCTGCAGCCCGTCCCCAAAGTAAAATACCGTAAGACATGATACTATGAAAGTAACTAAAATAGACTAACCTCGCGGTATCTACATCGGTAAATTGACGGATTTTTCTGACAGCATATGCTGCTGAACTTAGCCGTCCCGCCAGAGATGTTAAATGAGAACCCCATTGAAGCCTCGAGTCGAGCGTGATCCCCAGGAAAACAGTTTTATCGACGAATTCTAGTTTCTCTTGATTCAATACTATCTCACAATCACTACTTTTGACATTAGGTAAAGAAAATCGTATACACTTAGTTTTTTTCCCATTTAATACTAAATTATTAGCAGTGAACCAATTATGGACCTGCATTAGGGCGTTATTAACGTCGTCAAAATTTGTAGCACTTCTTTCTACCTTAAAAATTAAAGAAGTATCGTCAGCAAATAACACCATTTGTGGTTGATTTTTTAATAAATGGAGTAGATCATTAATATACACTAAAAAGAGGAAAGGACCCAATATCGAGCCTTGTGGAACTCCCATTTCTACTTTTAAACTAAGTGAATTGACACCATTTATTTGAACTTGCTGCTGCCTATCCTTTAAATAAGATTTTACTAGACTGAGCGCAAGTATTCCAAGTCCATAATGCTCAAGTTTCAAGAGCAAGGTTTCGTGATCGACGCAATCAAATGCCTTGGAGAGGTCACAAAAGATTCCTATGGCGTCTTGGGCCTCTTCCCACGCCGTAAATATGTGTTTTAATAAGGTGACCCCAGCGTCAGTCGTACAACGTCCCTTGGTGAAACCATACTGTTGATTGTGTAAGATTTTATTTGTGTTAAAATGAATGAGCATTTGATTAAGCATTACCTTTTCAAATACCTTGCTGAAAACTGGCAACACGGATACGGGTCTATAATTATTGGTGTCTTTACTGTCCCCGGATTTGAAAAGTGGTATTACCTTACTGTATTTCATTAAATCCGGGAAGACTCCTTGATCCACACACAAATTAAATATGAAGGCTAAGTAAGGCGCTATGGTGTCAATTATGGATGTACAGACTTTAATGGACATTCCCCAAAGATCTTCAGTCAATTTGATCTTGATTTGCTTAAAAGCTTTTATTACTGTTATGGGGTTAATATGCTTAAAGTTAAATTCAATCGGGCAGACCGAAACGTTCGCCCTTACTAAATCAAAAGCGAGCGTGGGCGAGGAATTTATGATTGCTCCACCACTGTATGCATGGACTTCCTAGCATGTTTTAAACGTTCTTGGCGTCCAGGGGTCCTCCAATACCATGTACGTCTAGTATCTGGCCTCATACCAAAGCGAGATTCGTCTGAAAAACACACAAAACGCCAATCTTCTTCTGCCCAATTTCTGTGTTCACGAGCCCATTGTAAACGGGCTCTGCGATTGCGTGGCTCAAAAGGTGGTACACGTAGCGGCCTTCGGGAACGGAGATTGACTTCATGCAAGCGATTTCTTATGGTTTGATCGCTTACTAACATCCCTGAAGAGCCTTGCCTTGTCTCGATTTCGTCGAGCAGTAATTTGTATGACAGGACGAGGTCCCCGAGGGAAATAGTCTCCGACTAGTCTCCGGTGTAATTCTTCGTTAATGGTAGATAGGTAGTTGGTTTTCAATCTCACACAACACTTAACTCAAACTATATAATATTTACAGGCACTTTTGAATTATCATATAACAAGGAGTCTTTTAGTTTGAGTTTGTTAGTGAAGCTATTCGCCCATTCCAGACGATTTAAGTTCCATATGGAAAAGAACGAGCAAGAAACTCCATGGACACTCTTTTAAATCAAAACATTATGTTACAGAGGTTTCTTGTTTGACAATTACAATTTCAGTCCTTTGTAAACAACTATCATCGCGATACCAACCGCCATCATGAACGTGCCTCTCTTTAAAAATGGGCGGACGTACCTACCGAACCAAATAGGTACAGAAACTCATTACTATGTTTATATTAGTTTAATAAAAGTTACTAACAATCGCTTATCAGTTAATTCTTTTTTAATTAAACAATGTTACTATTCACCAATGCAAAGGCGTTTTAAGATGAATGTTTACGTCATTAGGTACTTTTTACAACTCAAATATTTCTACTTCACAACATTTCCGGTAGTTCAAGAAATTTAATCAAACAACAGGTTTTCGAAAAAAAATTGTGTAAAAGTTTGTAAATTATTATTGAAACTGATTTAGTTCTCGTAATAAATTATAAATTTGAGGTACCTATTGACCATTGAAAGGTAATCGGCACCATTTTCTACACAATCTCGGAGCTGTATCATAAACTTACGCCGGCAGCGACAAGTCACTGCCTACTTCTAAGATGAGGGCACGGCGCGGCTCCTCCCAAGCGGCACACTCTGCCAGCGTATGCCGCGCCGTGTCCTCCCGGCAGTCGACGCAGTGGTGACACCGGGCGTCCGGCTCCCTGTTTATGCGACACAGGTACTTCCCGAAGCAACCATGCCCCGAGAGCACCTGCGTCGCCCGAAACGACAGGGAGCCGTGCCTTCTCCCGAGCCAGCGCTCGAGCACCGGCCGGACCGCCTCGATGGTGACGAGGCCGGCGGTAGGGCGTGAAAGCCTGTCCCGCCATTCCGCCACCAGGACCTCTCGAAGCTGAGACCGATACAGCTCTATGTGTCGCTGCATCGGTCCCTCGCCCCGCGCCCTCGCCTCCTCGCGCCACCGATACAATGACGCGAGTACTTTCGCCTCGAGGTCCCAGGGCGGGGATCCGGCCAGTACGCAGCCCGCCGGCCGTCGGGTCAGAGGCCCACACCGGTGCCCCATACAGGGCCATGGATCGCACATCCCCACGTAGAGTCGCCTACAGACGGCGCTCGGGCCCCCCAGATTGGGAAGCAGCGTTGCGAGTGCGCCAGCCGCGCCCAGCAACTTGGGCGCCAGCCGTCGGAAGTGGGGCCCGAAGTCCCATCGGCTGTCGAGCACCAATCCTAGGTACTTCATGGTGGACTCGACAGCGATCCGAGCCCCCCCGACCACGATGTCTGAGCCGGGTGGTGGCGCCCGCCGGGGGCCATGTTTGAATCTATTGTTTCTATGTCTGAATCATTCAAACCAATAACGAGTCGTGCGTTCGTTTGTAGTGTTCACTCCGTACACGTAATTAATGTTGCGAGCCATTTGTGCGGCATTGCGACTACGACGGAATTCGTATTCCATATAGGTACCTACTCGTTTTTTTATCGTGTCCATACTGATGAAAAAGATACAAATGTAGTGAAAGCAAAACACCAATCAATAAACAAATTACTGAATTTGAAAATATAATTCGTTTTAATAATAAAATTCATTTGAATTTAGAATTTATTGCCAGCCATACATAAATTACGTTTCAAATGGCCAGTGTTATAAAACGGCAAATTCATAGGTAAAATCCTATTATATCATTCCTACATTCGACAATCTCATTTTGATCAACATACGACATATAAGCTGCATTTGCAAAAAAACCAAAGATAACGTGAATTTGGCGGGCTACATTCTGAGGTTGAAATAAATGCTTCGACAAAACGTGTAAACAACTGTTTTGTAAAAATAAAACAAGATTACCTACTCGGATTACTAAACGATTAAGATTATTAGTGTTGTCGCAAATTGTTGCAGTTTTGGTAGGCATGTACCGTGCTACAAAAGCGTGCGAAGCGAACGCGGAAAGGTTCTCTACCTCAGTCTACGTTATGTATTGTAATTTCTACACATCATGCTGTAGAAATTTTAGGTTTCCAGACAAGGTGCCACTTGTAAAAAGTAAACGCAAAAGTCGGTTTTTTAATAAGTTTTATTTCAAAACAAAAATAATAATTATGCTATATATTGCACGCGACTCTCTAGTCTAGATACATTCTTTTGAGCAAAACCCACTTTCACTTAATTATAGACAAGTCAGACGTTTATGCAGAGTATTGAACAAAATTTTTAGTTTAAACTGCATATTGTTAAGAAACTTTATGGAGAATATAAATGTTTCTTATTATTTTTGATAATACTAGTATTCAAAGTCAATTGTGTTAACTAAATAGATTGCTGTTTAATATAGTATAATTTTGTAGCGTCGTTCATTACTAAAGTACTTAACTATAGTTTCGATATAAAATGAACAATATAGATTCAGACGCTGTTTCCGTCGATTTTGTCTTAAACTTTTTCATAATAATTCATTATAGGATTTTTATAAAAATGTTTATGACAAAGTGAAAAGAAACTAGTGCGCAAAAGGTGAATATCGAAACTGTCAACCAATTACGGAAATTGAACTTTAGCAAGGCTCAAACAAGAAATATCGCCAAACATTTTCGGGTTATTTTTAGTAAGAAAAAAAAATGCATAGACAAAACCTTTGAACGATATCTCTTGTCGTTGCGAAGATGGTAAAAGATGCTCTTAATGCTATTTGGAAATAGGGTTTTGTAAATTAAAGTTATTTCGATCAATCAGGCGGCCAAAAGTACAGTAGCGTGACAAAAATTTTTGTCATGGGTTTTGTCGGATTGTCCTGACAAAGTCGTGCCACGGTAATGCGACCTTAGCCGCTGGTGGTCCCTTCCTAACTGGGAATTAATAACTACCTCAGTGGGTACTCTACTCGGCAACCGTGTTAGTGATTATACATTTTATATTAAATAAACTATTTAAAACGAAATAATTTCGTTTGAAAGACTGAATTTTAGATTAAATAAATAATCTCAATTAATTTCATGTTTATTTTTGTCAAATTATAGATGTATACTTTTGGCTATTTATTACAAACATTTTCAAAAGCCAAATCAAACATCAGAAAAAAAATTAAAAAATCATGTATTTTTTTATCAACTCATCCAAAACCATCATTTATTTTCGACTTTTCTTCCTTATAATCAGTAACAGGGCCGCTTACACGATCACAAACTCCTCCACACCTCTCCTCCTCTCCTCTTTAATAACATGATTTGATTAACAAAAAAATGCAATGTAATCAAAAAAAGCTCGGTATATAAACTAGTACAAAAAGGTCTTACCACGCCCACAGCTGGGCAAAACATTGTTTGGGGCAAGATGACCAAGATTACCCACAGAGATTTTTTTTTCTAGAAACTTTCTATGAATATGCTTCGACTTCTAAAGTATTTTTTTTTTTAATGCGCGGCAAGAATTTGTTTGGCAAATATGGTCAGATCGCCCGGAAACAAAAACTAACAATGTCATAGTTGCCCATGAATCTCACATTAAACAATAATGCATATTTGGATAATATGCTTTTTATTAGAGAATTATTTAACTAGCGTATATTTGAATAGTAATATCCAGTTAACTTTCTAAATTGGTAGGTAGAATCGATTTTCTTGCGTGAAATATCCGTGTTTAGGAAGAGCTGGTTATCCAAAAACACTTTTCGAGAATTAAAATGGGGTACTAAATAGTTTACCAAACTACCACACCGCAGTTAGGTAAAACAGCCAACTATATCTTACTACTTACACATACATTAACAAAAATGCTAAAATTTAACAAATTACTGGAACATTCTTAAAGAAAGTTCTAACTGGGTACAAAATGCTTTTCGAATTCATCATTTGAACTTCATAACATTATTTTCGAGAAAATAACCACTGAATTCTGTTTCGGTGTTCACATACAATGTCAAGTTATGGCCTGAGGTGACCAGGCCTGCTTGAAAATTAGTTCAGTTGATAGTTCTGTCACTGGCCTCGTATATACAAGTATATTAGAAGACAGTTCAGTACTGACTGGCTTCGTTTTCGCGAGGCATAAGGCGCTGAACTGAATCGCAAACAGACCTCGTGTCCAAAGCCTATTTTTATTACATATTTAATTTCTAAATAATAATATCTATTAAGATTTGGAGATTTTTATAAATGTGGGTACACACAAGTATTTTTTAGGCTTAAAGCTTAGCATTTATTACTGATATTCAATTTATTCGATACTTAGATGCTTCACCTTGGAAAGTCGCCATATTTGACTTGAAGTAGGTACTCGATCTAAGCCCGGTTACATGTGTCTAGTGTTTAGTATAGTGAGTGTTTTGTTTTAGTAACTTAGAAAATGTAAATGACCACTCGACTGACCACGAAATTGGTTGTTTACATATTTCAAAGTACTAAATGCAAGTAAAACACTGGAAACATGTATGCAATCTCATGTGATTCTATATTTAACTTGAAATGTTCTTAAAAACAGTAGAAATAAACCAGTTTGTACAAATTGAAGACACAAACCGATCTTTCTTCATACTAATCTAATAATAAAAGTGAGATTCTTCAATCGCTCGTCTACTCAGAATCACTTGCTTATGAACCAAGACTAAAAGATTGGAAATATTCCTACCAGTTAATTTGTATATATGGCAACACTAATTAACTGTGTTGCCAGTAAATTATTTGGCATTGTATAGTAAAAATATATAGAGGATTTTTTTTTTATTGCATTTCTTTCGTCGATCAGGCAACACATGTTTAGTGTTGCCGTATATGAAAAGTGGCAGTCTCGGACCAATCAAACGAACAAACGATTGGCTTTAATAATACCTTTCATACTGAAATATACATAATAATATATAATTAACGCTGCGTCTGTAGGGACGTGAGTAGGGTACAAACAATATTAAATAATTTTTTATTATTCAGACTAGACAGATTTTCGTCAAAATAAAGACAAATTTTTAACAGTGGTGTCCCGTATATGTTTATTTTATCACAATATGAAAATTAAATACATAATTTTAAATAAGTTGAAATGAAAAAGCCAGCATGTAAAATATTGATATTTAGCAACATTTGGTGAGACGAAAACCGACCATAACATAGTTGGGAAAAGACTACTCAAGTTTTAATATAAATATTTATTTAGACTAGAGTCTAACATTATAGTAACTTTCTGATATATATTTCGTTACAACCCTCCAACACGCCCTATTCAAACGTAACCAACAGAAATATGTCTGCCTCGTTCACACTCTCTTGCGTCACGCACAACCGCTTTTGTTTATATTTTTATTTATTTATTATTAACTAATTACGCCGACGGCTCGAGGTTTTTTAATTAATATATTTTTATGTAATTTTGTGCGTTGCCCTTCGAAGGGAAACAAACCTATGGCCATGAAATCAGTCAAATGTTTTTTGGTTATTTTAATTATCGCATTTAACTTCACACTCGGTGGGCACAATGGTATTCTTTGAATTCACCCCAAATTTATTGCTGTAATAATTATATTTCACTAATATAACATTTTGAATCAGGAAACTTTATTGTTTAGAAGCGAAACGAATTTTAAAGCTCCCTGTTTTATTTCCAAAATAAATTTCGTTCCACCGAGTCGAAATCGAAATAAATTAAAGGGGCATTCCCTTTAATTCCGACTACCCAACATATCAAGCGATATTTTCTCCGACTACCCTCCAAAGCCGTCGACGTATCTAAACTAGTCTTACTCATGTGTCCGGAGTTTCACCGGCATAATACTATAACGCTGACAGCCGGCGGCTGTTCCCGCGTGTACTCACTTCGCTCGCCGCGACCAGACTGACAGATCCGTAGGGCAACTAGCGCCCTCTGGCGGGAGAATAGGGTAGTTTGATAAAATGTGATATTTTGACATAAATTGAGATTAATTTTAGAATTATGTTCAATTTCTGATGTTTTTATATCTAGTATCGACAATTTATGCTAATATCGACTTTAAAATGCGAGTGAAAATTAAGATCTTTGACCTAAAACTAAACTAGAGAGCATTGTAAAATACAGATCAAAATTATACGAAATATGATATTTCAGTTTATGCACTTGACACCTATAGCTATAAAAATGATATTTATTTATTTCAGATCACTTTAAGTCAAACGATTTCATTCTCAATTTTGACTACCATAAAGTTGATATTCCTATGTCGATATCTATAATAAATATTTTATTTGATTTTAGACCCTAATTCATGACGATAAGGTCGATTTTACTAGAAGCGGCGAGCGTAGCGATCGCACACGACATCACAGTCAAAAAACGGGCTAAGATACCGACGTAGTGACACGCACTGGCAATTATATATATTTATATATCGTAATATATGTATAAATAAGTTCTGATACTACAGTGTTAGGAAATATACAAAGTTATTATTTTCCTTGTGGAGATCAGAAGGCCAATTCCCGTAATTTAAAACGTTCAAATTCAAGTCACAATCTCATCTCAGCGACAGTCTAATGTCAAAACTGTAGGTAAACACTATACAATTTTTGACAGATTGACACTGAGATTAGAATGCGAACGTTCTTAAAAATACGGGAATTGCCCCTCAGATAAGCTGTCGTTCCATGTAAAATACTGGTATTCAGCTGCATCCGGTTAGATTGGAAGCCGACCCTGAAATAGTTGGTGAAAGGCTAGGCAAATGATGATAATGCGAGATATCTAAAAGCCTGATCAGTAAGTTTTTGGTACTCAAGATAAAAGCTTGACTAGTTTGGGGCCAATTTTAAAAACACCTGTAATCTTATGACAATAAAGGTTTTTTTTTTATGGGCATCTTTTGACAAATCTCATATTAGTTGATATTTGAAGAAAGATTTAATTGGAATGGATTTTAAATAACTAGGGGTTTTGATTTGTATATTTCCCTAACATTGTTGTCTTCAAAACTCACACATTTACATACAAATCACAAATATACTAACTTTACATGTATTTATACATAATTATATAAAGATAATTTGTGTATTATACAAATACATGTCTAAGTAGTTTCTTTGTATTGTATAACTTGTAAAATACATTGTTTAAATAAAAACGTACATTTACGTACAATGGCTTTCTTCCACAATTTTGGAAAATCACAGCTTTTAGTGAGGCGACCGATATTCTAAAAACATAATAAATATTTTAATCACTTCTATCAGTGAGAAATACATACTTGATTAATTTTGTTGAATTTCTTTTCATTTCCTTGTTTTGAAAAAGCAACCTATTATTATTATTGATAGTACAGACGCCAGCACATCAAGCTACTACAATCTGTCAAATTTCTTTAATAGATTTTCAACTTTATCGCTAAAGCATTAAGGTTCAAGGTTGATTGGGAAAATTTTACAGTTTCGGGTAGCTTGACCTGCTGGCGTCTGTACATAAAACATTATTTATATAATTACATATAATTTTGATATTAGCTACCATAATAGCAAAAAAATACATACAGCTCAGTATTCATTGCAACAAAATTGTATGACATACTCGAGTTTATCATTTAAAAATAAAAGCTTACATATTCTTAAAGTTAACATTTATTTTCTTAGACTTATCACAAATTCCTGACAATTCAAATTACTCTGTAATCATCTTTTAGTCTAAGTGAACGAATGTGAAGGGAATGGTTACCTGTATCAGTCGCCTCATTCAGTAAACGAGCTGTGAATGACTTAGGGAGTGAGTGAACTGAACATGTTCGTTCACTCTCTAAGATAAGGCATTAAACGTAGTGCAGTGTCCGACGTCGGGATAGCTGATAAATGTTTTGTTTAGCGCCAACTGAAAAAAATATGAAGTATTGTAGTTTTCTGTACCCGTTTCCTATTCTCTGTATGTGAGGTAAAAATGACATAATAATATAATTAACTTGAGGCCGGTTTTCTAGTTTATTTGTATGTCAAGAATCATTTAAAAGGTAAAAAGGATCACTGAATATTAAACCAAAACAGTGGTATGAACTGTTTTTTTTTAAGTTCAATCGTCACATACAAACTCTCATATAAAGGGTACTCTTGTTTTTTTTTGTGGTAAGTTCCCACCAGCTCGGCTCAGTATACTCAACCAGACGACAGTGGTAACAACTTGACATTGCACAGCACCTTTACTTTTGAAGCAATAGGACAGTTGTAGTAATTTTTTATCACTGACGCGCGGTTGACTGAACATTATGTAGTCAGACCTGCTGCAATATCGTATCAATGCTAGGCTTATATTACATCTAAGAATATTAAGCTACATAAAGACTCACAGCACTTGATGCGGCTGGATAGCAGCGAGGTGTGCGGGCGAGGGAGGCACGCCAGGCGGCGCGGGCGGCAGCAGTGTCTGTGCCAGGCCCTCGAATCTACCGCCGGCTTCGAAGCCATTCTGTATGGGAAAGATATAGTTAGACGGAGTGGTAGTATGAGGCTCAAGATTTCGCCTTGCGGCATTCCAGAGCTGTTATGAGTGAGTCTGAAGATGATGGCTTTTTCATTTTATTTTTAGTATTTAAAATGATTTTATTTCTGTAAGTAGGTTTGTAATATCTTCGGAGAAATCAATCTGTCACAGCAAAACTTAGTCCACTATTTTGGACATTTCGGTCACTGCTAAAACATATTGGGAAAAAGACTTAATTGACCGGTTGGCACAGTTGGTAGCGACCCTGCCTTCTGAGCCGCTGGTCTCGGGTTCGATCCCCGGACAAGTCAAATATTTGTGTGCATGAACATATCTGTTTGACCTGTGTCTGGGTGTGTATATGTATATGTATATAAGTATGTATATCAGTCATCAGGTTACCATAGTACAGGCTCTGCCTAGTTCGGGACCTGAAGACCTTGTGTGGATGTTGTCTCATATTATTATTATAATATTACAAAAAAAAAACAATTTTTTGTTAATATGTATTTATAAACTGGAGCTGTTTTTATATCAGACTTTTTTTTAAATATCTACATCAGTTTTACACTAACCCTAATCAAATCAACTGTATACTTACGGGAATCATAATAGTGGGCCGCAGCGGCTGGATGGAGGGCTGCACAGCGGTCGGGTAGTACGGGTAATACTGCACCGGGTACCCGATGTAGCCCGGGTAGCCGGCCGCCGCCGCGTACATGGCCGCAGCGGGGCTGTACATCTGCTTGCAAGGTAATCACGATATTGGAATCATGTGGCTTTTTGAATTTTAGTTTCTTTTGTTACAATGGTCGTTACTTACGACGACTTGGAGCGGATCGGGAAATGTGCTAGCGGCTATCCATTACCGCATCCTTAGCGTAAGGGAGTTGATAAAACCACTAATTGCCGAAGATTGCAGAATCTTTGGCGACCTGTCTGATAACCCGATAAACTCCAAAAGTCAGTTCAACCGAACTGTGTTAGATTTAGTAAATCGAGATTACTAGACAACAAAAATTACGATTTCAAGTGCTATAAAAAATCAGTAAGACTTGGAATTACATTTTATCGTTGTGCAAAAGGGATATTTCTATTTGTCTTACAATCTCTCACATAGGAACAACGATGGCAGTCTATCCCCTGCACCTTGAAAATTTACACAGTCCCACAAACGTCACACGGTATATTGTAACTTACCGGTAGCTGCTGGCTAAGTGCCGGCATAGCTTGATGATGCTGTAGCTGCTCGTAGGGCGGAGGAGCGTACACCCCGGCGCCCGCACCCGCACCCCCGAAAGTTACCCCGTAAGGCGACCCGCCGGCCACTGTGCGGTAGCAATCTAGTTTGGAATAAAAAAAACAAAAAAATGGATTGGATACATATCTTCAATACATCATATTTTGCTCAAATTATATAATTACTACCATTAACAACCATCGCTGAAGCTTCCATCATCATCCTTGTATCAATTGATTTGCAGTATGTCTTCTTTGTCTAAAAATCTCAAGTATTATTTCATCTTCGTGAGGTACACTCAAATAGACGCTCAACGGATAAATCGTCTTATCAACCTTTGCCTGCTGGTCCAGACGGATTGATGATAGCAGTTGGTTGAAGTTATCCAGCGAATGAAATTGCTTGATATTTGGTCGTGGATTGCGGATGTATAATTAATGACTATTTCGACGTAATAATAAAAGGCTAAATATTTAAATAATATCTATGCACTTGAAAACAAATAAAGCTGTGTGACGTCTTCATGTCGCTATTGAAAGCACAATTTGTAAAAATTATTGTAAGTAGAAAAGTAGCGGCCGTCCCGCGCGCACACTCGGCGCGGCTCTTCAGTGTGCATAATGCAAGCCGCGAACAGAAATGATGCAAAACCTAAAAATTACCATTACGGTTTTATTAAAGGTAACCGTCACTTTGCTATTCAAAAGGGTTGTTCATAGGTATTAAACTACATTCGAGTCGGGATGACTCCTGCCAGTTAACGCTGAAATTTATACTTAAGCATAATTTTAACATACGTGCCTAAATTGGAAGTAGTGGGGCTGGATAAAAAAAAAGAGTCCTTTAGAAAGCTTTCGTGAACTAACCTCCATACTGCGGAGCGGCCTGGTGCGGCGGCGCCGGCAGAAATGGCCCTTGCGGCGGCTGAGGTTGAGGATACGCGCCCAGCGGTGGCGTCACTGCAACAACAGTCAGTTATAATAGTGCCTCGGACTACGGGACGCGCGCACGACATACTGATTGACCACATCACTGGCCGAGCACGGCATTACGTGCTTGAAAAAGTTATATTATGAAAAAAGAATTGTGGGTAGTTTAATGTTACTGTAAGTTCGAAGTTATTTGTTTGAAATACAGAGATATTTTTTTTTTATTAAAATACCCAAATGTCTAGTGATGTGATCGTACTTCAGGGTGTCGCACGCGTTGTCGCGCGTTGGCGCGCCGCAACCCAAGCCCGAGCATTCACGCTTGACGCAGCGGTGTTGCCATGCTAACTTTTATATTGCTATAGTTGCACCTCTTTGTTATACTTACCAGGTTTTAGAAAAAAATATCTGTCATTGCATGGAAAAATAAATAAATAATAATAATTGATTGATTTTGTCTCGTTTTTACATATCTACAGAGGAATGTAAAAATGAGACAAAATTAAAAACATAAAATACTATAGCAATATGTTTAGCATGACCAGAACGTGGGTGAAATAGAACATTTTAGAAAAAGCTCTAAGTAAAACTACCATCATAAATTTAAAGTTTCTTTGTTTTTTTTTATAATAATTTCACCCACGCAATATTCACTTACGTCAGTGTTAACGACAAGCGATGCCCATACAACGCGTTACCACTAAACTGAGTCTTTCAAAAACATTAAACACTAAAAGTACCAATTCTGAAAGACCCGTGTGGTGACAACACTTCGGCTCGACGAAAATAAATATCTTTTTGTTTTCTTAAAAAAAATATTTATATTTCCGCGCCAAAGAAAAATACAGTCAATTTGGTAGGCCGAGTTAATGATCCAACACAGTTTGTGAGTGCTGAAAGCCTACCAAATTAGTTATTTACAATGCATTCCTTATTTTTAATGGTCACCCTAGCTGGACTGACTATATGAAGACATTTTTGTAAAAAAAAAACCTTGAAAATTGCTCAACAGGGTGTCCATCGTTTTTGTAAACGCTGGACAGTCTTCAGAGTCCACTTTGCAACACTTATTCGAAGCTAGACGGCGCTTATTTTCATATAATCAGTAAAGATTTATTTCAAGCCTTGTGCATAAAAGCTAGTGTGACCATCCAAACGTATTTTCATTAAGAAAATTCTTAAATAACAAAACAATCATCACACGATAAGGAACCTTTTAAAAAGTACAATATTTATTTATAATATGACTTTGAACTTCGGGTGTGGCGTGGCATCCTTTTTGTCACTGTCGCGTGGGAATAATGTAACTATGAGAAAAGTATTCTTTCCTTACAATGTTTACTCATATTTCCAGTTTTTATTAGCATGCCTTCTTGTACTTCACCAAGTTCAGAGCCATAAATATCGATCGTCAAAACTGACGACCAAACGTGTATACATGATGTGAACATTCCTTGAAATAAAAAAATATATTCATTTTCTATTCATTTACTAACTATTCAACAAGTGTACCAAGATTTTTTGTTGATTTTATCACTTTCAAATACGATATTTTGCTGTTCAAATCTAAAAAGCATTTCGATGCAGGAAAAGCAAAAGAAAAACTTATAAAGAGCTATGATATAAGTGCGTTGAAGGACGCAGAAACATGCTAGTGTGACAACACAAAGTTCTAAAAGAATAAACATGCAACAACAAACACGACAAAGCTACGAAAAAAAAAAACGTATGTATCTACTTATATTTATTAAAAGATGCTTCTCAAAAACTATTACTAGCAACACTAAAACATTAAACGATAAACTACCATAAAGCGTCGAGAAACCAAATCGCAGTAACGCATGCTTGTCACCAACAAAACAGAACTCGGCTGCTATGAAACAGCAAAATTGTCATAAGAGGGGACGTTGGCAAACCACAAAAAACCTGGTAACTTCCGTCACCTAAACATTAATTACTAAATTATAACCCTTACCGAAAAGACTGCTTTATTTCATTTTACTCCCATTTTGGTAGAAATTGCAAACTTTTCAATATGGTCGACACAAAATACTGTCAAATGTTGTAAAAGCTTAATTTATTATTGAATTGCAAAAGCAGGGAGTTTACTGCTATATCGTGCTCAGATATAACAACAAACTGAAGATCACTTATGACTGCTGTGAATAAATTTAATTAATAAAACTTGTTTTGAACCTCCGGATCCCTGTAAAAGACTCGAAGAACCGACAGAGAAGACCAAAAAGAAGTTTTGAGAAAAAGAAAAAAAAAACGTAAAAATGTGGTTCCTATAGAAATGGTGTTGAAATATATTAAGTCTGTGGTTTAAGGTGTTCTAACCGTCCCGTAACTTGAGACCCTCACAACTGGCATACTTCCCTGTCCTTCAATTAAGCTTATTTTTGCATGCATTGTTGCCTGTAGCACTGATGCAGTGATAAAGGCAACATTCAACAAACACACATCACCATACTCAATAGAAAACCCGATATTTAAAAAAAAATAACGCAATTTAAGAAAGAACATTTTTTTTTTATATTTTGTGGTGGTATGTATTTGTCAACTTACATCTATTCACACACAGACTAACAATGTGTCATTCCTGTTAACATATGGACTTAGTGGTGACCCAAAATCCTTTCCTGTTTCAAGACAAAAATTGTTCAAATTTAAATAAATTATTGACAAAAACCTCAGCAAGGATTAAATGTCGCATTTTAGATAATGTATCACTATGAAATAGATACCCAATCTAAAACGTTTGTTAAACATATCGTGTAAATTAGACATACAACTAGAAAAATTGGCAATAACAATAATTTGTCTTTTTTTTTGTTTTTCTTCGTTAGTGCCAATTTCACCATCACCTTACATTAAAATGTCTACAAACATACATTTGTAAACATAATTATGCAAAACAGTAAAAAAAACCGAGCCTTTTATAGAAAAAAAAACAATGTATTTTTTTTTCACTATTTTGCATTTATTTCGGTTAGTATTAGACACATGACCTTAAATATTAATAGACGCGACTTTTACTATACTACAGAAACCTTACATCAATTATTATTAATTTATAAGTAAAAGTCGAATCTGTTTGTCAGTAACAAAAATAGCTAGCTTTTTTGTGCCATTTGTAATAGATTCGAAATTATAAGAATCCAGAACAAAATAAAAATAAATGACGGACTTTAGAACATAATATTTTTTTATTAAAATGTTATGTATTCTTTATTGTTGTTATTTTTATTCGTCATTGATTTTCAAACATTAATGCTAAAAAGTTAGCTTAATCTAAATAAGGAAAACGAAAAAACAAAAAAACAAACAAGACATCCCTATTAATTAAGTTTCAAAAACAATAGGGAAGCTTAATAACTAATGAGGCAAGGCACTCAAATTTTTAATTCATAAAAAAGGTCTAAAACATTGCCTCATTGTTATGTAAGGTGCACATAACCGGCAATAATAATTACTGGTTTCTTTAACTAAATCTTATTTCGTTAAAAATATATGAGTCCAATTTTACACCAGTATTTATTACGAATTAAAATTAAAGTGTTAAAAACAATAAAAAAATAAGCTGTGAACTAAAAGTTCAAAAAAAAATATTAAAGAAAAAGAAAACAGATAGCTAAGACACATATTTTAAAAGAAAAGAGTCCCATCTTAATATTTACGAAGAAATTGGTAAAATCTTTTTGTCTTATGAGACAGAACTCTGCGACTTAGAACAACTTATTTTTTTAAGACATGGTTAACTAAGAAACCAGGCGAGTATTTATGTTTTTATTACACACAGATCCAGGAAGTTTTTCATAACACAATACAAATAGTTTCAAGCCAAAGACATCTACTGTACAGCCAACCATTTAGCTTCATGTCCATACATCCACGAGGATTTGTGTTGTTTTTTTAATTATTTACTATAAGTGTATTACAACAAAATGTTTTTAAGCAAAAAAAAATCTTTTTAACATAGATACTTGTCCAATTTGTATAGAAAAACATAATAGTGACTCGACTGCTGTAATTTTGTTCAAGGTTGAGTTTTTATTTGAATTAACTTTCAAAAAGTCTATTTTCAGAAAATGACAAACTCATAACATTCCTTCTTCAATGAAATCTAAGCGGTAAAAAAACCTATTTAGTAATTTTTAATAACCATTTTTGAGTTTTTTTTAGCCTTTACTCATTTCCGCAGCCAAACCACAAACGAAGGGGTTACAATCGAATTAATAACACATACGATCGTCCACACGCCGATACGCACATATCATATATTTGTCTCTCTTTAACTATGTTTTCAAAAAAAAGAAAATAAAGAAAGAAAAATTCTATATGATTTCATTACATGATAGCGATTAGTCGACTGCCGCGCGACGTCTGCGGCGGCGGGACCGCGGCTCCTGTAGAGGGGGGCCGGCAGCTGGGACGGGGAGGGGGTGCGGGTAACTTTGTATTATCATCATGTCTTATGGTGCCGCGCAAGAGTCAACTCTGTCTCACGCTGTGCCATAGAAAAAACCTCACCCTTATTGCTTACCAACATTCTAATAGTTGCGGACCAGTGTGGCTGGAGATCAATATTAAAATAATAAAAGCGTTCATGGATATCATAAGCTAGAGTAATGCATATGAAAAATTTAATCTTCAGATATTTTGATCTCCAACTCTAACAGTGGCAATAACCTCTCTGGATCTAAATGTTGAGTCATTAGTTATTTTGTAAATGTTAAGTCAACAATATGAATGAGATTTCTCCGCATCCAAGGTTGTTTACCAATATGGATTATTGGGCCCAGCATTTATACCAACTTCTAGATTTCTTTGGACAGTTTGACTCACTGTGATACCAACTTCTAGATTTCTTTGGACAGTTTGACTCACTGTGCAGCCATCCTTAGGCCTTAAATTTTTAATATTATTTTTCAAATGACACATGTATTTCTGCATACATACAGTGTCTGATTTCGTAATATACATAACTTTTGTATATTTGGAAATGTAATGAAACTACGAAGCTTATATTATGGAGTTGGACGCACATTCTGACATTTGTAACGCCACCCAAGGTTGCATACTATTATCATTTGTTTTACTTCCCACCAATATGGCTGAGGTTGAACAAATCATTCAAGGCCTTAAAAACAACCGTGCGTTGGTTGCAACAACATCCCTGCTATCTTCTTAAAGCGCTATATAGAGATTGTACTTCCACCTCTGACCTATATTTTGTAATTTTGCCTTTTCCACTGGCACCTTCCCAAACCCTCTTACACTTACTGAAATTCATCCAATACATAAGGGGGGCACAAAGGCTGTGTCAATATCCTTATTATTTTGTTTGATGAAAAGATGGACAAAATTTTCGATTAAGAACTGCATGCCGTATGTAGCTAAGAAGTTGTGACCCCATTTTATAAAAAAATTGTGATAAAAATGCTAATTTAAGATTTGGGTAAACAAACACACCTACATACCAAGTTTTTTTTATGTGTACTTCCGAGAATGAGTAAACTAATCAAGGTAACAATTTTCTTTTTATTCCATTATTTTTTTTTTACGAGGTAACTAATGAGAATATATATTTCCTCTATGAACTAATCAATAAAATCATCATAAAATATTAGATGATTGGTCCTATTATTGGACTAATCGAGTCAAAATTGCTCTGCACAGTATTGCAGGCACATTATTTTGAATAAATTACTATGCAGATGGGTGTGTTTTAATAATAAATTATCATGAAACAGTTGTAGAATTAGTTGACCTACTTCCGAAAAGGTCAGCAGGGGATAAAATATTTACTCAACAAAATCGATTGAAGACATCAGGTCAATACACTGGTAGATTTTTACTACCTTGAGAGAATATTCTAATGTAAAATTAACAAATGTTATTCATAATCTTGATTTAATAACGCGCGATATATCATTGTAATGTTGAAAGCCAACCTCGGCCGACGTAACGAGGGCTCATGAATCAGTTCTAGTAATGAATGGACCTAAAATTAGAACAAATAGATTCCGCCTTGCAAATTTAAGGGTGGTCGACCATCTTGAATTTATCGCCAGTATCGATCTACCGCGCTACACTTTTATATCAATTTTACAGCTAAACCAAAGTAAAATAACCCCCTTCCGACGCAATAATCTCGCGTCCGGGGATTAAATAATTGTTTCAATATTGAAAACTTGTATTTCAAGGCCCTGCCGTGACGTTACTCATGTCAAAACGTATTATAAGAAAAGAACAAAGAAAATAATAAATCAACAGTTTACATACCTTTTTTGTCTGCCATTTATATGATAACTATTTGGATATTAGTTAAAACGTTAATATTTGTGTTAGGTTGCGAGAAATACAGGAAATTCGCAATTAAACTTAGACGCAGTCGCAGCAAACCACACAGCAAACGCTTCGAACGATTCTCGCAACGACAACTAGTGATTTAAATAGTGTTGTACACTGTCTGTCAGTCGATAGACTTGGAACTATTTTAGTCGATTCCCGGTTGTATAAGTTTGTTTCTCGTTTGCATAATTTTTCACAAAAAGAATTTACTGTGCTTACTACTATAATTTTTGAATTATTTTAATAAAAGTCACTTAATATAACGGGGACAAATCTGGTCCCTGCAGTCTTGACCAAAGTAAAAGTGGTTCAGAAAACAGCCGTAGGCTTCCTGCCTGACATGCTATTTGTACAGCGATATGTGTGTTTTCAATATTTCATCTCACTCTTTTGGTCCTATGATTTCCAACCCAATGAAGTTTAAAAAACCTTTAGCCAAAACCAAGTTTACGATATACCTGAACAGCTGTGTAGAAATTATGATTTACCGATAAAATAGCATTAAAAAAATACAAAAATTTAATTAACTAATCGGCATTAAAGTGTGCTAAGATACCCATTTAGGAAACCCTCTGATCTACTTAGGCCTATTAACTCTTCTAACTGGATTCTATATCAATAAACAAAAACTATTTTCATTATATCGCACATCTCTAATGACCTCGTAAATCTGGTGTTCTTCAATCGATCGATCTCCGGGCAGTAGCTATACGCGTATACAGCTATACAATTTGATTGCAGGATGACATGCGCGAAGTGCAGCAGGCGGGGGTGGTGCATCCAAGGCTGCTATGGATTTTCACTTACCTACATTTAGACAGTTACCAGAAATCGCTTAATTCTCGGGAAACCTACTGTTTCAATAAATTCTGTTTGCGTCATATTATTCTGATTTTCGGGGATTGGGAATGAATAACAATATGTTAGGCGCATTGGCGCAATATAATGTTAGATCATTGCACAACGTCTGCTTAGCTGTCTTCGTAGACCATGGTTTCATGTTTTTCATCGCAATGTTTGGCACGTAGTTCTTGTCCAAAACCAACAATATGTTACTTGGTAATGCTAATGAGTATCAGATTAGCTTAAAGATCTTGCATGCTCTTGTATGTATAACAATGTTTAAACAAATAAAGAAATCTATCTATCATATTATCTTACTGTGCAACTCTCCTCGCAAAGTTTTGTTGTAAGTATTTTAAAAGAAAAAGGGTGGTCGACTTATTATTTGCTTGAGGCTGGTAGATTATTTAGTATTAAATTACATTTTCTTAGTTTTCTGCGAAGGACTACATATTATAGTATTCCACAATAGGCGGTCTTATCGATCTGCGATATCTGGCAGGAAGCCGTGTAACATCTTAATACGAGTACACAGTTTTTTAACTCATAGAGTGTGCACTTACATTAATAATCGGTGTTATAAAGTATGATTGAATGGTCTCGTAGTTGACTGTAACACCCTCGCTATAAAATCTTTCGCACAAGGAAGTTTTATTTTTTAGGGTGTCTATTGCCAGGGTCTAGGTTACAAATAAAAGTGTCGGCTATGGTACAAAAATTTCATTTATTATATACAGCGTCTATAATACTATTTCATTTTGGGATTCTTACAAACTAGTCAGAGATTTTATATATTAGAAAATAATGTCCACTTTCCACCGCATCTGTAACAGCATAAATATAAATATTACTTATCAGCGTTCAGAATTGTAAAGGGCCTAGCCAATCGCGCCTAAAGGAGGATCATTTATCAAGGATATGAGTAGCAGAGTACTTTTCTATCTTCAATCCGTATGTAGATCACGGCGATATTTCCTTTGAATATTCGTTGATGCTAATCCACGACACTCTCAAAAACCATTATTAAGGAAACTAAAATTCGTCAGGCAAACTTCCCAAGCTTAACATCAACAACGTCACAGTTGCGAGACTCCACTTAATTAAATAAATTACTGCAAGTACAAGCACACAAGCGCTTTTGTGTTTGTGTGCTTTATTTTTTTCCTTTAGGCGTCACGTTTAGTGAAAATAAATGGATTTTCTTTCAACAACGCGTAGCATTTAGTTTCTTTTTTGGAAGATTCATACGTTCAGTTACATGTTTGGCACCGAAAAATAGTAAAAAAAATTAAACGATTTACAAATATTACCTGCAAGCCGAGAGAAACCGCGCGTCATAAGCACCTTGCAGCGGATGTTTGTTGGGCTGCGACGCGGCCAGCGCGCGCGAGCCACAGCGCGCGCACTGGCGCCAGCGAGCGGGGCGCAGCCCACCGCCTATGTACATGTAGCTAGAAACCATTTAGTAACATTTGTATTTAAATGAATACTGAAAATTAAATCGAATGACGTCAAAAGAGTAGCTGGTCCAGCGTGAATTCAGAGGGCGAGAGACAAAGATATGGTAATCTTTAGAGTAGGCCTTTGTCGAAGGATAAGCTGTTTGAAAAGACTGCACGGAACACGAATATTAAAAGAATTTAATTTTGAGTAGGGCATAATTATAATATAAAAGTTGTTTTCAAAACATTGTAGAACCAGCAAAAAAGTTTAATTTTATTCATTATTATTTTAGACACTAAAATATTTTTTGAATGGTTGTTTAAATGATTAATGAATGAAATAGCACCTCATATCGTGTTATTCGTTTTTGCAAGTAGTGAGAAAGTCTATGTTCAGCAGTGGTGTAGATCGTAGGTAGATTAGAGTTTATTTAGGATAACAGTTGACAGCTTTACTTACGTCGTCAAAACGTATAAATATGATGTAGTACATTAGCGTAAGCATTAGGGCTTCCAATACCGGGATGTCGGTATTGGCCAATACCGCGATCTCGGACATTTTTTTGGCATTATTCAATACCGGTATTGTAACGTCCAATTCCGGGACCCCGGTATAGCTGATTTTTTTTTTCAATGGAAACTACAATGATACAATTTCGTTCTGTTGCACATTATAGTTCCAACCAATTTTTCATCAGGGTAAGTTTTCGAAACTGCATATTTTAATTATCTCATTTATATAGACAGTTATATTATATTATATATCGTTATATTTCGTTACTACTTGCGCGGGTAAAGAATGGTATTAAACATGGTGGTCTTTGTATTTACCTCTCGGTCACACATATGGTATTGTGTTAGCGAGAGGTACAAAGAACAATTATATAAGTGCTATCCTGAAATTCCTCAAGTCATGAGGGCAACCGTCACTGCACTTCGTCACCGTGATGCCAAACTTTTGCCGGCTGATACTTGTCTTATGACAAGCATCAGCCGGTTTATATTCATGCTGCGAAAACTAGATAAAGCAGACACCGTCATTAGCCGAAACCTTGCCTCAGCTCTCAGAATGCGCATAAAGCAGAGACGGCACTCCTTTAATGATGACAGTAGATAGTGAGGGGATTCCTTTGTTCATTTCTTTGTCATTTTCATTTAGTTAACCATTGACAAACAACTGGAGGCAGAAATAGAAGCTAGAACACAAAGGGAAGTTAAGCACGAAGCTTCTTCCAGCACTTACATAGAGTCGATTGAAAGAGTTGAGATGGGCATGGAGGCGGCCGAGAGATGTAACTATGACATGGCGTATAATATTATTTACTAAGCATTCCATTTACGAGCGTAGAGGCAGAGAGAACATTTTCCTCGGTTACATATTTGTGCAACCGATTAAGAATCTCGCTCTTGGATAAAAGTTTAGATGCTCTTTCCTCCCTACAAACTCATTTTCAGGAAGAAAGAACCGAAACAATTGTGAATTTGTGACTGATTTATGTTATTTTAATTAAAAAGACATTATATATTGTTGTATCGTTGAAATTAAAAAGATTTTCTACATGATATTACTTTATAGCTAAAGATACTATGTCGCAGTCAGTAGTACCGGTAGTAAGTCAGGAAGAACGAGCCTCAATAGCAGCATAAACAATTTTAACTGAAGTTTACGAGATTTCAGTAAACAATGTTGTATCTTGATTGTAAAGAGATTTATTTTAACACATTAACAATTTAAAACATAAAGATAAATAGATCGCTAAGTCGTAATTACTTAGACACTGATCATTCAAATTCAAACATTCTATTTCATCTACTTTTCTCATACGGATGTGTCAGGTTACCCATAAAGACGGACAATTTTTTTAAAGAGATTTTGTTTAAAACTTACAACTTTATTTAAAAAACTGTGTTTTATTGATAAGTAGTAAAACTTATAAGTTATTTAATTTAAAAAGAAAATATTTAGTAAAAAAATTCGAGTTTGAATTCCCAAATACTCAAAATTTCCAATACCAGGATCACGGTATTGGAAATTATCTATACGGTATTAATACCGGTATTGAAAAAAAATCGGTATTCGAAACCCCTAGTAAGCATAGCATAATCAGACCATAATGTTCCCACTGCTGAGACACAGGTGACAGGCGTCCTCTCTTCAAGAGGGAGTGGGCTAGTCGAGTGACATACATTGATTCCGACGAATTCCTATTTTTTACAGCACATACACCCAATTAGACAATTTTAAACTGTAAGTCACTGTCAATCTATTTACCGTATAGCGTCCATGGTGATGGAAGGCGTAGTCTCACACTGTGCGTACGGCGGCGGCTCAGGATTGTACCGCAAAGCTTCAGGTTCTACACCATACTCCAACTAGTAAAAGAAAAAAAAGTACCTTTAAATTATCATTTATTCATTTTATGTACTTCTCATTTAAATTTTTGTACAGTTCTAAAAAAAAATATTTAAAAGTTAAGATATAGTCTTTAAAGTTTAATTTATTAAAAACACAACAAAAAATTTAAATACTTAAATAAAAACGTCATAGTAATTAGTCGATTAATTATAGTAATTTATGTTGGACATCACTTATATTATTATGATCAATATTTTTGTATTACTCTGGCGGCAAATAAAATTTTGGCGTTCCTGTTCCTTCTGACATGGCTTTCAGCTTGTTAGTTATTTTATTATGCTAAAATACTTCTAAGTACTGTGTAATAATTTTTTGCATTATTTAATTTAACAAAGAAAAACAGAAAAGTTTTCTTTTTTGTACGAGTGGTGTGTTTACACAATAAAAGCAAAGAGTACAGTATAAATAATATTATAAGACTAACTTCACGTTTTAGTTTAAATCGCGCGACAGCAACGCCGCCCTGGTAGTTGTTCATCGAACTAGTCTCTCTATAGGTCTCTAATATAGCTATAGATGTATAGCATAATTTAGTATTTTCGTACTTGAATGGTTGAAATTAATGTGTATTGTAAATTCCGCTAAATTGAATAATCGTGAACTTCAATTTAGCTGTTGTTTTACAATACACATAATAACGAAACGATACGACAACACGATACGAGACGATATGAACGAGAAAATTATGTGTATGCACATCAGTAACGTGCCGACATCTTTCTTAGGGTGGTCAGCACAAACAATTCGCAAAAGCGACATATGTTACAATTTTTCATTTAAATGAGAAATTAAACGATTATTATTGTCTTAAAATTGTTTTTACATATTTATTGTCGGTATAAATTACATAAGTAATATGTGTTCTATTTTAGAAGTAAAATTATTTTATGTGCTGAGCAGTATAATTCATAAATAATATTTTTTAAGGATGACAACCTCTTCATTTTGTTATAATTATAACACAATCACAGCTAGATGGCATTACTTTCCATACTTTAACCCCTGTCACGAACTTTGTACTAAGTCGGCACAGCATGAGTATAGGTACCAACTATGCATGGAAAATATATGTTCGAAAAGTTACGTCACACTCTGATCAATTATCAAAAGTTAGCGTCCCATAATTATTTTTGGTCAATAAGTCGGAAGTTCGAAAAATAATTTTATTAAGATTTGAAGGTAGATAAGTTGTTTACATTATACTAAAACATCAACATTAAGAAGTCAGTAGATTAATGGATATGCCATTTCAAAGTTATCTCGAAAGCAAAACTATTATAACAAGACTGATCTATCGTTGTTTCGCGCTCCTATTCAAGTTACGTTGGTGTGTTATCAGTGCAAACTGTGTATTGAAAAAAATGGTGCACTTAGAGAAGGTCTGTACTTTTATTGGCTTTTAATAACAAAAAATAAAATAGATCGATTTAAATTATTAAAAATATATTGTTAGAAAGAATCTTGTGACAATTTCAAATCGGGTATAAAAGGAGCGCGCGCACCGTCCATTGTGAACTTGCTGTCCCCCCCCCAGCGACGCCCTAAGCCGAGGTTCGTACACAGGGGGTGCCCTTAGGTGATGGTCGCTTAGTTTATAATTAATATTATGCCCCTGGCTGGAGGCTTTGAGTTAGCTCGAAGGCACCACAGGATTGACCGGATAAGCAGTCACGGCCTCTCAAGGCCAATTGCGAGATACAATACACAAAAAAAAAAAAACCTCATTTGTGCATTTGTCGGGTGTCACTCGTGGCGGCAACATCGCTCAAAGGGCTGTGAGTCTTTTAATTATTGTCTTATTGTTGTTATATTCGATTGAACTAGATAATTAGGGGTTAATTCTATTAGTTATTACCAGTGGTAATTTATGTTTGTTTTAGTCGTTTTAATTTGGTTCCTTGTTTAAGAAAATTGGGTTAATTCTATTAGTTATTACCAGTGGTAATTTATGTTTGTTTTAGTCGTTTTAATTTGGTTCCTTGTTTAAGAAAATTAACGGTTGTAATAATTTAAAAACGTGTGTATTAAAATTAATTGGTTATTGATTGTGATTCCATGTGCTGTGTTGTTTTTTTTTAAACATTTCCACTTACGATTGCTAAATATATATATATATTAATGTACTGATATTTACTAACTTTTCTAAGTTTGAATTGTGTTATGTTTAAGGACGCGTTTACGAATCTGACAAAAATAAGCAGTTTTTCGGTACATTTTCCGGCAAAATAATACAAAATCAAATGTAACTAATAATTGCCACAGATAGATTACTCCTTAGTCTTCAAATGGAAGCAATTTTTTATTCAAAAATTTTGGTTTATAATATTGTAAAAAATAATTTCCGTTGCCTCTTCACACATAATTGACGATATCGTGCTGACTTGAGGAACATTTTTCTTATAATTAATAACATAAATTTATTTATTTAAAAATATTTTATGTTAGCAGACATGTTCAACTCAAAAAGGTACCAAAAAAAACTATCAAAATGTTACAAATAGGCTGAGAAAAAAATTAAAATCGAGTCTTATTTTTTCACATATTTAGTTGTAACGCGTGATACTTATCGGATTGAAATAAGGGTTATTTTACTGGTCACTATCTTGATTTATTGCACAAAAAGTAAAGAAATATTTTAGTCTGCGCTCGGCCGCCGTCGTGAGTGGACACTGTGACGCTTGTAAGCAGCTCCTCGTGTACGAAAAGATCGCTGTACGAATACAAAATATTTTACGTAACAAACTTGATCCTTTACGCATTCTGCTGCACCGACTACGGACAACCAAGGTAAGATTTTATTTACAGTTTCTTATACTTATGGGAATATAAATTTCATATTTAGTTTCGGACTTCATGGAGTGACCTGAAATGTATTTCGAAGACTGCTACTGGAACTAATAGACGAGTAGAGCTAGGTGTGCCGAGTTTGGGCTCGTTTTGTTAGTTATGTTGAGACCTTACCTCCGGACTTGATGGAGAGACCTGAAATGTACTTCGAAGACTGCTACTGGAACTAATAGACGAGTAGAGCTAGGTGTGCCGAGTTTGGGCTCGTTTTGTTAGTTATGTTGAGACCTTACCTCCGGACTTGATGGAGAGACCTGAAATGTACTTCGAAGACTGCTACTGGAACTAATAGACGAGTAGAGCTAGGTGTGCCGAGTTTGGGCTCGTTTTGTTAGTTATGTTGAGACCATACCTCCGGACTTGATAGAGAGACCTGCAGGTGTACTTCGAAGACTGCTACTGAAACTAATAGACGAGTAGAGCTAGGTGTGCCGAGTTTGGGCTCGTTTTGTTAGTTATGTTGAGACCATACCTCCGGACTTGATGGAGAGACCTGCAGGTGTACTTCGAAGACTGCTACTGGAACTAATAGACGAGTAGAGCTAGGTGTGCCAAGTTTGGGCTCGTTTTGTTAGTTATGTTGAGACCTTACCTCCGGACTTGATGGAGAGACCTGAAATGTACTTCGAAGACTGCTACTGGAACTAATAGACTAGTAGAGCTAGGTGTGCCGAGTTTGGGCTCGTTTTGTTAGTTATGTTGAGACCTTACCTCCGGACTTGATGGAAACCTGCAGGTGTACTTCGAAGACTGCTACTGGAACTAATAGACGAGTAGAGCTAGGTGTGCCGAGTTTGGGCTCGTTTTGTTAGTTATGTTGAGACCTTACCTCCGGACTTGATGGAGAGACCTGAAATGTACTTCGAAGACTGCTACTGGAACTAATAGACGAGTAGAGCTAGGTGTGCCGAGTTTGGGCTCGTTTTGTTAGTTATGTTGAGACCTTACTTCCGGACTTGATGGAGAGACCTGCAGGTGTACTTCGAAGACTGCTACTGGAACTAATAGACGAGTAGAGCTAGGTGTGCCGAGTTTGGGCTCGTTTTGTTAGTTATGTTGAGACCTTACCTCCGGACTTGATGGAGAGACCTGAAATGTACTTCGAAGACTGCTACTGGAACTAATAGACTAGTAGAGCTAGGTGTGCCGAGTTTTGGCTCGTTTTGTTAGTTATGTTGAGACCTTACCTCCGGACTTGATGGAAACCTGCAGGTGTACTTCGAAGACTGCTACTGGAACTAATAGACGAGTAGAGCTAGGTGTGCCGAGTTTGGGCTCGTTTTGTTAGTTATGTTGAGACCTTACCTCCGGACTTGATGGAGAGACCTGAAATGTACTTCGAAGACTGCTACTGGAACTAATAGACTAGTAGAGCTAGGTGTGCCGAGTTTGGGCTCGTTTTGTTAGTTATGTTGAGACCTTACCTCCGGACTTGATGGAAACCTGCAGGTGTACTTCGAAGACTGCTACTGGAACTAATAGACGAGTAGAGCTAGGTGTGCCGAGTTTAGGCTCGTTTTGTTAGTTATGTTGAGACCTTACCTCCGGACTTGATGGAGAGACCTGAAATGTACTTCGAAGACTGCTACTGGAACTAATAGACGAGTAGAGCTAGGTGTGCCGAGTTTGGGCTCGTTTTGTTAGTTATGTTGAGACCTTACTTCCGGACTTGATGGAGAGACCTGCAGGTGTACTTCGAAGACTGCTACTGGAACTAATAGACGAGTAGAGCTAGGTGTGCCGAGTTTGGGCTCGTTTTGTTAGTTATGTTGAGACCTTACCTCCGGACTTGATGGAGAGACCTGAAATGTACTTCGAAGACTGCTACTGGAACTAATAGACTAGTAGAGCTAGGTGTGCCGAGTTTTGGCTCGTTTTGTTAGTTATGTTGAGACCTTACCTCCGGACTTGATGGAAACCTGCAGGTGTACTTCGAAGACTGCTACTGGAACTAATAGACGAGTAGAGCTAGGTGTGCCGAGTTTGGGCTCGTTTTGTTAGTTATGTTGAGACCTTACCTCCGGACTTGATGGAGAGACCTGAAATGTACTTCGAAGACTGCTACTGGAACTAATAGACTAGTAGAGCTAGGTGTGCCGAGTTTGGGCTCGTTTTGTTAGTTATGTTGAGACCTTACCTCCGGACTTGATGGAAACCTGCAGGTGTACTTCGAAGACTGCTACTGGAACTAATAGACGAGTAGAGCTAGGTGTGCCGAGTTTGGGCTCGTTTTGTTAGTTATGATGAGACCTTACCTCTGGACTTGATGGAGGGACCTGAAGGTTTACGTTGAAGATTACTACTGGAACTAATAAACGAGTAAAGCTAGCTGATAAGAGTGTGTATAGTTTATACTTCTTATAACACAATTTTTGTTTTAGATGCCAAGCCCTAAGACGTTCGGGAAAAGCTCGCGTAAGAAAGTTTACGCCTGTAGACGTAACTTAGAAAAGAGAATTCGTGTGTCTTTGCTATTTGGACGGGCCCTGGAAAAATAAAATTTGAATTTATAGCCAAAGACGATCAATTCTGGAAGGAGAATATGGAAACACATTTGATTCGATTCTATAAGAACTGCCTCCTTCCAGAATTGATTGATCCAAGATTCAAAAGAAATATGGAACTACGGGAACATTCATCTCATTGTCATAATAATATAATGAAAACTAAAAATTAATAAAAAAAATTGTATGTTTTCGTTAGTTTTATTCATTTTTCTTATCATTTACCCTACTCTATCCTACTCTACCCTACTCCACACTACTCTACACTACTTTGCCCTACTCTACCCTACTATACCCTACTCTACCCTACCAAACTTCACATAAACCATCTACTACATAGTCCGCACAAAGCCAAATAAACGTATTTTCTTTCTAGTTTTCGAGAACCCACTTGCATTTGATTCCACAACAAAATTATATAGATACCTAAAACTTTTACAAAAAAAAAAACAACCAAAAAAGTTATTTTTCACTTTGTAGTGGTTTTTTTTTTGGAAGTCGGTTTTTTTTTTTTGTAAAAAGTTTTTATATTTCACTTTTTAATTGTTGTTTGGGGTTGTCATTAGATGATTTTTCCCACCATAAAAAAGGTCATTCCATCAAGTCCGGAGGTAAGGTCTCAACATAACTAACAAAACGAGCCCAAACTCGGCAACCCAACCTTTCCCTCGTCTATTAGTTCCAGTAGCAGTCTTCGAAGTACATTTTGGCAAGTACTTGCTTACCAATCAATCACTGTCCAATGAAATTAGGTAAAAGGTATCTACTTTTGTGACCATTTCACGTTACAACCTTTTTAAAAACAAATCAAAGTAAACTTAAAAAAAAACATGGCAAATATTAAATAAAAATAAGCTCAATTATCAAGTCGTGCGAGTTTACTCATAATTTCGCCGCTTCGCGCATTTCGCTGTGTGTGTGAGCCGTGCACATGTAGTAGTAAGACTCAATACCTAAAATTGATGCGCGTCAATTCGTAAACGCGTCCTTAAAAGTACAAATTAGTAAGTAGGTACACTACCATTTCGATTCCATTATATACTTAGCAGGGACTAGGTAGCTATATAAGAATATGGAGGTTTTTACCATGATTGCCTGTTTCTATAGTAAAAGTGTTTTTATAGGTAATGGTGCCTTAATAAACAATATTGATTTATTCAATATCTTGTCATTACATCGATCAGTGAAGCCGCTATCAAAGGACAGTAAAGATAAACTACCTATTTAATTATATTTTGGAGACTTTGGAAGTATCGGAACTGCCTACCACAAGCAGAGATAGTCTTCAAAATGTTGTTAAAACGTTTACTATATAATATCAACTTCAAGATTTTGGAAGAAATGTTCCCTTAATATTATTAGATTCCGGTATCAAAATGAGAAATGGCTTGAACAAGTAGTAATCAAGCGGACAAGAAAGTGCATCTCTACGTCTACGTCTAGAGAAGCAGGATGTCCAAAAAAGAGCTTTTGTGACCGATCCGCTAAAACTAAACACAGAAGGTTAAATAAAGAGGTGAAATCAAAAAGCCAATGGGTATGCTTGGAGAAGACGCACAGGAAATTCGCCACAAAGATGTTAGACTTCACAGAAAGCACAGGAACAAACACCAGGAATCAAACTAATGAATACCTAATGAAAATGTTGCTCATATCTTCAGATCCTGTAATATCTAACATCAGAACATTACCTGTAAAACTAAAGCCTATTTGATTTATCAATTGAGGTAAGTACTTAATCTTTTACAAGAACCAGAAGTTGTGTTAGATGAGGAGTGATGTAACAAAGTACATACAACATTGATTACTAATTTAAATTATATGAAAACGATTTTTCGATACTTTTTAATGTTATAAATATACCTTTAATTCACGATTTCAGTATTTAAGGCGACATTAACTGCCCGCGCCCTTGAGCGAGTGGGAGGTGTTTGCGTCGCGCCCCGCGACAAAAGTCAGACAAAGTGAGCGATACACTGCCACCCTTCGCCCGCCAGAGCCCCGCTTCAACGCACACCAAGATTATTCGAAAAAACAACCCACCTTGATTTATCAAACACAATACAAATAAAAGCCGTATACTAAAATATGGGTCATTAAATTGTCTTTTATATGATTAAAGTTTCATGTAAATACGCCCCATAGTTTTTGCGTGATTATCGTTTTTTTGTCCACGTTAGACAATACTTTACAAATTAATTACACTATGTTATTAAAATATAATTTCACATTTTCACATATCAAATTATGAATAAAATTGCCTAGTATAACATATATTTTTTTCAAAGAAATAAGACTAGAAGTTTAGACGTGATGTTCAATATAAAATCATTAAAAGTCGTTTATCTGCGCCTTAATAATTTCGTCCCCCTAACTTTTGGAAATTGATCACTGTGCGTCGTGCGCAAGTATCAAAGTAACATGTTTTTTGAAATGGCTTAGCTATCCAATTATGTTTTAGTGGTATAAAAGTTGTAATAATTACATACAAATTTTACATAATTATTAAATGTAAACAATAGAATATCCTAACACCTACAACAAACCAAATGGCGTCGAAAAGTTCCTTCGCATCGCTGTCAACTGGTAATGTGACCAAGAAATGACATGAAATTGTTTTTTGTTAATTTTATTTACTTATATGACTCTTACAAGTCATATTATTAATAAAATCGACATTCTCACACACAACATCAGCATTTCCTATCTGACCACCCCTGAGAAGAAATGGCGAAACAAACGTTTTAGAGTTTAGACATAATCTTGGTCAGTTCATGTGAGGACCACGTAGATTAGTGATGAAATGGTTTTTGAGGAGAGCACCACACACACAGATTTGAGTGGACCTGTCCAGTCAGTGCAAGTATTTGTCAGTCATCGCGTAGCTCAACTCAGAAGTTAAGGAGGTCGAAGAGACTGGCGGCTTGCAGTTGTACTTACATATAGGGGCCATTGCTTCCCGTGCGGCGCGGCGACGTTGCACCGCGGTAGCGACTCCCACACGCGCGCGCCCGTCCATTGTGCGCTCAGCAACGCGCATTCCTCTGAGGACACACAAAACCGTCAGTGACCTGCATATCCCAACTTTCTTCCCCGCTTCTTCTTTGTAAGAGAGAAATCAGGGTGCTCTCTAAGTCCATCAACAAAGTTACGGGCCCGTCCGAAATTAGTTGATCCGTCAACAAGTGACAAATGAAAAATTTCGACTGGACCAAAACATTTAACGAGGAGGGCCAACAGACAAATCGTGTTGGCATTCATTCTTAGTTCGGGCTCCAAAATAATCTTATGTCCGTAGGTGATACGGAGTAGGAAACGCCCGTAACTTCGGCCGTAACTACGGATTACATGCATAGGGAGTAGACCCCAGAGGTGGGCCAGGAAATCGGAGCATTGACTGTACCTATACATTTAAACTTTGAAACAGGTTTTAATTTTCATTGTTATTGTTTTTCACAAACCATACCAGCGGTGGAATTCAGTATAATGAATCTGAAAGAAGAAAGAAAGAAAGAAAAACTGTTTACTGTGACTCGTACAGGAAGTGCACAAACTAAATTATAAAATAGAAAACCAAACTATATAAAAACAAAAAGTAACAAAAGAAAAAGGAAACAGAAATTCCTATACGAGGCCAAAAGGCTCCTATCTCAGCACGATGCTGCGACATTTAAAAAATAAATAAATGCCGCAACGCTGGTATTCTGATAGGGCCCGCTGTGAAGTCATCTGCCGGCCCTTTGCCAACTACACTCGAGAGCAATGAATCCGGGTCACTTAAAGAATGTTAAAAATCTCGGAAACTAAAAATGATAGGTTAATGCAATAAATTGTATTTAATAGACAATGTAATACTCCTTAAATGAAAGTAAAAAAAAATACATTTTATTAACACAAAATTACATAAAGAAAAAAACTGCTGATCTCTCCTTAAAACAAAAATAGGAAACATGAAATTTTTGAACTTTATTACGATTTTCTTGAATTTTAATACTTCGTATTGCCTCCTCGTGCTTCCATTACTGCGTTTACGCGGTTTGGCATGCTGTACACCAAGTTCCTTATACGATTTTGGGGAATATTCTCCCATTCCTCTGTGAGAGCAATTTTGAGCTCACGAAGCGTGATTGGGGGAGGGTTTCGTTGTTTTACGCATCTGCCTAGCTCGTCCCAAGCATGCTCGATCGGGTTGATATCCGGGCTGCGCGCTGGCCACTCCATACGAGTAATGTTCATCTCTTGAAGGTAGTCATTCACAATCCTACCTGTATGAGGTCGGGCATTGTCATGCATAAATATAGCATCCTCACCTAAATTGACCATAAATGGACCAACGTGATCATTGAGGATTTCTTCCACATATCTTACGCTAGTTAAAGAGCCGTTTTCTATGATCACCAGCTCTGTGCGACTTTCAGAAGAAATTCCGGCCCACACAAGTACAGACCCACCACCGTAGGCTACTTTTTCTTCGATGCATGCTTGCTTGAATCTTTCCCCTGGTCTTCGATACACTCTGTGTCTTCCATCGTGCTTGTAGAGCATAAATTTTGATTCGTCGGAGAACATAACTTTTGACCAATCTTCAATACTCCAATTTACGTGGCTCTGGGCATATCTTAGTCTTGAAATACGATGCCCACGCTCCAGTTTAGGGCTGTTTGCAGGTCTAAGGGGTTTTAAGTTAGATTCAGCAAGCCGACGTCTTACTGTCCATGCACTTGGGTTACTTCCTCCGAGGCGTCGAAACTGATTGGTGAGTTCAGTTCCTGTGAGAAAGCGATTTCGAAGCATGGTGTTCACCAAGTATCGGTCTTCTCGTGCTGTGGTACACCTGGTTCTGCCCGTTCCTGGTCTGCGTAGGTTAGAACCAGTTTCTTCGTAACGTCGGAGAACTCTTTGTACTGTTGACAGCGACACACCGACAGTCCTGGCTGTATCGCGCTGACTCCGGCCGGTTTCCAGCATTGTAAGTATTCTGGTGCATTCTTCAGGCGTAAGCGACATAATTTCAGCTTGAATAATGAATATAGAGCACTATCAACATGGTTTATGTACCCACATAAATGACAGATTACAAACAAAAGCAAAACCAAATGCTGTAATTTCGTAGTTCCATCTTCGAAAGTGGCCCTTTTTCAAATTTGATTTTTTTATGATATAACTTTACAATAACTAAGAAGTTTTAATACCTTCATTTAAGGAGTATTACATTGTCTATTAAATACAATTTATTGCATTAACCTAGCATTTTCAGTTTCCGAGATTTTTAGGATTCTTTAAGTGACCCGGATTCATTGCTCTCGAGTGTATTTTGGGGTCTATATTTGTTGATGCAGCTGAATACCAGTATTTCACATGGAGCGACTGCCAATTTGTCCTCCACAACCCAGTTACTGGATAACACGATACCACTTGGTAAGATTGGCTGTCAGACTTTTTGGCTTCTGATTATCCGCCATCCACGAAACGACCGCGGCAAGTATAGATTTTACCTTCGAACGACCCATCTGCCTGTTATCATTTAGCCACGAGTCCTTTAGAATTCAGTACAATTAACCCTTCATAAAAAGAGTAGGTAATATTCTAGTTTAAGACGTCACAAAACCAAATTCTTCTCTTCTTGCTTCTTCTGCTGGAAGAAATTTCTTGAGAAATAAGCAGTAAGTACCCTTTTATTCAATACGATATGTCGTATCAGCATCTGTTTTTATTGTGTGTACAGAAATAATAAAATAAATAAACAAAAAATATAACTTTATTTAAAATAAATTTTCTTCGTTATATTAACTTGAATTCATTGGTGGAAACACTGACAAGATTGGTTTCGATATGTAATCATAAATGAACAAGATTTTAAGACTTGTTCATTTAAAATAACAGCAGGGAGGTATGGTTGCCCACTGGTAACGGCCACGACTTACGAGTTGTAGGTCGTGGGTTCGAATTCAAGCAGGCACTTTGCTTTGTTTACATTATTCCATCACCACTGCTCTCAAAACGGTGACGGAAAACATCGTGAGAAAACCGGCATGTCCTAGCACCAAAAATTCGAAGTCATGAGACATCTACCAACTCGCATTAGGCCCGCGTGGTGGATTATGGTCCATTCCCTCTCACAGGAAGAGAAGGCCTGTGACCTAGCAGGAAGGACGCGTTATAGGATGATAATTGAAAATCACTGGTTGGTTGAGTCAACTAAACAACGACAGCTCAGTGCACCTCACCGACGAGCTCCTGCTTGGGCGCGGCGCAGCTGGCCAGCCTGGCCAGCGGCCGCGCCAGCGCCTCGGCCGCGCGCCCGGCGCCGCGCGCCACGGACGTTGAGTCAACTAAACAACGACAGCTCAGTGCACCTCACCGACGAGCTCCTGCTTGGGCGCGGCGCAGCTGGCCAGCCTGGCCAGCGGCCGCGCCAGCGCCTCGGCCGCGCGCCCGGCGCCGCGCGCCACGGACGTTGAGTCAACTAAACAACGACAGCTCAGTGCACCTCACCGACGAGCTCCTGCTTGGGCGCGGCGCAGCTGGCCAGCCTGGCCAGCGGCCGCGCCAGCGCCTCGGCCGCGCGCCCGGCGCCGCGCGCCACGGACGTTGAGTCAACTAAACAACGACAGCTCAGTGCACCTCACCGACGAGCTCCTGCTTGGGCGCGGCGCAGCTGGCCAGCCTGGCCAGCGGCCGCGCCAGCGCCTCGGCCGCGCGCCCGGCGCCGCGCGCCACGGACGTTGAGTCAACTAAACAACGACAGCTCAGTGCACCTCACCGACGAGCTCCTGCTTGGGCGCGGCGCAGCTGGCCAGCCTGGCCAGCGGCCGCGCCAGCGCCTCGGCCGCGCGCCCGGCGCCGCGCGCCACGGACGTTGAGTCAACTAAACAACGACAGCTCAGTGCACCTCACCGACGAGCTCCTGCTTGGGCGCGGCGCAGCTGGCCAGCCTGGCCAGCGGCCGCGCCAGCGCCTCGGCCGCGCGCCCGGCGCCGCGCGCCACGGACGTTGAGTCAACTAAACAACGACAGCTCAGTGCACCTCACCGACGAGCTCCTGCTTGGGCGCGGCGCAGCTGGCCAGCCTGGCCAGCGGCCGCGCCAGCGCCTCGGCCGCGCGCCCGGCGCCGCGCGCCACGGACGTTGAGTCAACTAAACAACGACAGCTCAGTGCACCTCACCGACGAGCTCCTGCTTGGGCGCGGCGCAGCTGGCCAGCCTGGCCAGCGGCCGCGCCAGCGCCTCGGCCGCGCGCCCGGCGCCGCGCGCCACGGACGTTGAGTCAACTAAACAACGACAGCTCAGTGCACCTCACCGACGAGCTCCTGCTTGGGCGCGGCGCAGCTGGCCAGCCTGGCCAGCGGCCGCGCCAGCGCCTCGGCCGCGCGCCCGGCGCCGCGCGCCACGGACGTTGAGTCAACTAAACAACGACAGCTCAGTGCACCTCACCGACGAGCTCCTGCTTGGGCGCGGCGCAGCTGGCCAGCCTGGCCAGCGGCCGCGCCAGCGCCTCGGCCGCGCGCCCGGCGCCGCGCGCCACGGACGTTGAGTCAACTAAACAACGACAGCTCAGTGCACCTCACCGACGAGCTCCTGCTTGGGCGCGGCGCAGCTGGCCAGCCTGGCCAGCGGCCGCGCCAGCGCCTCGGCCGCGCGCCCGGCGCCGCGCGCCACGGACGTTGAGTCAACTAAACAACGACAGCTCAGTGCACCTCACCGACGAGCTCCTGCTTGGGCGCGGCGCAGCTGGCCAGCCTGGCCAGCGGCCGCGCCAGCGCCTCGGCCGCGCGCCCGGCGCCGCGCGCCACGGACGCCAGCTTGCGGAGCAGTGTGACAGCCGCGCCGTCTGCCCATAGCTCGTAACTAGAACAAAATACATCAATATTTATTCGGAATTCAAATTAACGACACATAAATAACAACTTACCCAGTTCATTTAAATTCAATGTTGGTGATTATTTGATTTATTGTTACTGAATTTTTGACATTTATTATTGACTAGCTGTGCTCGCGACTTCATTCGCGTGCATGTCGGAAAACAATAATTTGTCTCCATTGAAAAGGAAGAATATATATAATAAAAAGTACCCAGGGTCCCGAGATATGTCGAAAACACAATCAAACTAATAATAACCCCACCGGCATATCTCTACGTTGACGTCGTGGTGGGGTATCGCGCTCTGAACTCTAGGTCTGTGCCTTTACAATTTACTTTGCCAGAACGGGTCTAAGGTGAGGGACCAGACCAAGAGTGATACATAAACCTGCAGGGCAGCATGTATCAAGCTGTAGGCGACACTAGCAACCCCACGGCCCTATCTCCCGGGAGAAATCTTGGTCCTCATCTCTGGCTTGCCTTTATTGGCCGGCTGGAGTGAACAATGACTAGTAACAGAGCTCCCACCTCTTTCTTGCCTTGATTGGGTGGAGATTCGCAAGAGTAAACGTACTCGGAGACAAGAAGTATTCCAGTAAGTGCTGGTAGATATCTTGACCATCTTCCGGGCTATGAGATTGTTCTGATAGCCATGGAATACCTCTCCACTCCTCAAGAACCTCTGGAAGCGTTGCCCCATTGTCACTAGATCAATATGTGCTAGCGAAGGTTTCCGGGGGCTTATTATTGAGTGTACAAGTCACCCCCTGCCATTTTACCCGTATAATATATAAAACATTGATCAGGTAGGGGTCTTAGTCCTTTCATGGTTCTTGGTAGCTAGTCCACTTTAGCCAACTAGACCCATAGCCCAATATATTTTTTTCTATATCCTGCAATAGTCATCTACATCAACCGGGGTTGTCCTTGGGTGCACGTGCACAGTGCATTCAGGGATAATCAATAATTTGTGCTTCATTTCCGTTACTTACAGAGTCTTACGGGACTCTGCGAGTTGGCTTCGGCCCGTCGTATACCTAGCAACGGTCCAGGACCATAAGGTCCCGAGATATGCGAAAAGCTTAAAAATATAATAAAAATAAATAGCTAAGAAGAATATTTTTTTGAAATTGAAAGTGTAATTCTTTATTTCAGACCAAGCACACAGTAATTGGTACAAGTCCATATTATGTTAGTAGGTAGATACTTATAACTATGTTCAGTTAATAAAATTTAAAATAATTATTATTTTGGACATGCATGAGCGACCAATGCCTCAGGATTTGGCTGTCCACTCTGTCCGCCACCACGCTCAGAAACTTGTTGGTGCTACTCTTTACCCGAGACCACAGGGAGGCCGTTCTTTTGCGAAGCACGGCCTGGAAGCCGTCCGCGCTGTGGTCTGCGAACATGCCGGAGGCACTGCAGCGCCATGGGAGCCCCAACAAACCCCTGAACGCGTTGCGTTGCGTTGTTTTTTATTTTGTTTTATCCTTTTATGAACAATCTGTTAGGAATCATTTTGGGACTCCTCCGTGCCTCGGAAAGCACGTTAAGTTGTTGGTCCCGGCCATCACAAAATATTTTTCGGGACTCATGTCCCGGGTTTCGGAACATTACATAAGTACAACTAAAAGACTGCAAGTTTTGGCTATTCTGGGAAACGAAAACATGAGGCGGACTGAGTTCTTTACCTGAATTAATAACAATAGAAAACGTATCTACTTACTGGTTTTTGAGAACGTTGTCCTTGTTTTTGAAGTCGGTTAAAAAGGAAAATGAATTAATTTAAATTACTGTTTTAATAACATTAATATTAAATGTACATAAGTGATGTCCCGAAACTTGGTACAAATATTTAAAAAAAAATTGTCGTAAGGAAGTCTCCACTTTTTTTGTCTCTGTTCTTTAAACTTTAGGTATATTAGCTCTACCTATTCCGATCACTGATTATTATTGCTGGTGTTTTTACTTATTGTCGTATTATTGTTTCCACATAGTAGATACATACTGGTGTGGGTGTGTCATCGTGTGCTGGTGTTGGTACGCCAGCGACAGTAGCGCGGTCAGGCCGATGTCTAGTGACCGCTGCAGGGACAATCGCAGCGGCTGGAGGGACGTTGCTTCGGTTAACGCTTCGGGCTTCGCTTCTATAGCCAGGAGGCTCTGTAACGGTTCAATGGGAAATGAGAAAAAGAGGCTTGTTGCAGCGTGATATAACTGAATGTGGGAGCCAGATAGCAGGTTTTTGCACGAGGCCTTATACCCACAAAACTTTACAATTATAAAATACAAGTTAAAATTTTCAAATTTGTAAATCTTACACGTGTCTGTACCACAAAATTGTATTTGAAAAACCTTCATCATCATCAGCCTATAATGTTCCCACTGCTGGGACACAGGCCTCCTCTCTGTGAGAGGGAGTGGGCCGTAATCCACCACGCGGGCCCAGTGCGGGTTGGTAGATGTCACATGTCGACGAATTTTTGTTTCTAGGACATGCCGGTTTCCTCACGATGTTGTCCTTCACCGTTTTGAGAGCAGTGGTGATGAAATAATTTACATAAAGTAAAGCGCCTGTCTGGATTCGAACCTACGACCTACAGCTCGTAAGTCGCAACCGTTACCACTGGGCCACCACCGCGCTCCTTACATATATGTAAATTGTAGTGACAAGACTGCCTCGTTGGTCTTGTGGTCGCCAGCGCGTTCTGCTGAGCATGAGGTCCTGGGATCCTTGGAAAATCCAATTACACTTTCCCCGCCCTGGGAATGGACCAGGGCGGGGAAAGTGTTATTGGATTTTTCGTTCTGGAATTTCTTTGTAGCAGCCCGGACTCTGGAATTGTGCCACGTTGATGGCAATAGTATGGCCCCCTATTGCGTAGGACTTCAAGATAACTGGCGAAATATTGGTGTACTAAGCGTTTCCAAATGTCTTTTGTAATGCGCACAGCAAAAGAGTGGAACTCTACCTGCGTCTGTGTTTCCGAACGCATACAACCCTAATCTCTTCAAAGTGAGAGTGAACAGGCTTCTTCTGGGTAAGCTCACTCCACCGTCGACTCTGTCTCTGTCACCACTGACCTAGACTAGAGTCAAGAGCAAACCCATCTTAGATAAAAAAGTACTATAGGTGCAACTCTGCCCAACCCTTCAGGGAAATAAGGCGTGATGTTATGTTATGTGACTACAATTAACATATTTGTAATTTCTGTGTGCTAGCTGACGCATGGCAAACAATTTAATTCAATGTTTTGATTTCGTATTTTTAATGACTTACTACTGTATAGAATTCAGTTCTTCTAACTGAACAGACAGCTGTGCCGTTGGACAGTTTGTTCCGCCACTTCTTCTTCCCAGCTAAAGCACTAGGAAGTGGTGAAGGGCGGGCGTTTTGGGGGACTGTCTTATGTAATGTTGACGTTCAAAAAGTGCTGATTGTCAGCCTAGTTTGAATAAATGACTTTTGATTTTGAGCTACGAATTTTTTTCTACAATTCAACAATTGTGTAGACTTGTAGTTTTGTGGTATATGGCCCAGGAGTGGGACAGAACAGGAGCAAAAAAAAGGTAAGAGTTTGCTGTAACTATCCTTTTTAAACGCAGTTACGACTAAAGATACTGATTATGAATTGCAGTAGGTAACTAATGTTGTCGCACTGAATATTTAGTTTTAGGTGTAAAAAAAAGACTTTGTATCCTTCCAAATGATTTTTTACACCTAACGGCACCTAATCCATTGTTTTTTTTATACCATTTGTGTCTCAATGCAGGGCAAAAGCCTCCCCTCCTTCCATTTATTTCTATCTATTGCTCTATGGGGTTAACCTTTTAGAAAAGAGTCGAGTTCGACCCGCCAGCTCCTGGGCTTACCGCGTTACCGGTTACTGCTGTTTGGGACCCACTGTGTGGTTATTTCAGCCCATAGCTCCTGCGGCCAGCCCAGTTCTCAGGATTAAACATCTAGTGTTATAATTGTAATTCATAATCAACAATTTAGTACAACACATTTCAATATTTAATAATATTCAATCATTCTGCCTAGACATTTCCAAGCTATGTTGGGGTCGGCTTCCAGTCTAACCGGATAGAGCTGAGTATTTTACATGGAGCGACTGCCTATCTGACCTCCACAACCCAGTTACTGGGTACCACGATACCCCTTGGTAAGACTGGTTGTCGGACTTTTGAGCTACTGACTACTTGTAACGACTTTCAAATATCCACGAATGACAGCCGGGACCATAAATGATAAATGATTTTATTTCTGTAAGTAGGTTTGTTACAAACACTTTTACACGTCAATCATATTTAAAAAACTAGATGAGGCCGACCAATGGTTTAACGTGATTACCGAGGCACGGAGGGTCTTGGTATGTAAAGATGGTCACCCATCCACAAACCAACCGCGGCAAGCGTAGCTTAACCTGATCGATCAACCCGTGCGGCTGTTATTACTTAGCTACAAGCCCCTTTTTAAATTCATTAATTAATCAAGACGGCGAAATATTCTTTCTTTCTTTTTTTTTTTTACAGTTATTTGCGCCGTTGGCAACTTTCAGAATGCATAGCCTAATAATCTATTCAGATTCTTGTAACACCTATTATATAATAGGCGTTATTTTTTGCATAACTACCAACTTTACATAAACGAAGCTTATCTATGAATTAATCATAACACACACACACACACACACACATCTTTTTTTTAGCTTATTATTCTTATTTATGATTTATCTTGATTTTTTTTTATTATTATTTATTATTTTATTTTTTATTTTTTTTTTTTTTATTTTTTTTTTCTATTTTATTATTATTATTATCTATGAATTAAAAGTCAAAATGTCATAAAAACATTCAAGTTGTATAAAAACTAAACTTTATGTCAAGGTATTAAAGACTCTTTCTATATCACACCATTCAGTTTACCTTATCATGTTCATGCGTGTGATCATCAAGTATGGCGGCGAGCGGTGCGGCGTCAGGCTTGTCGTCAGGTCGTAACGCTAAGGAGACGGCCGCCCATGACGCCTTCAGGCTTTGAAGGCACGTCAGCCATGACAAACTGGTTTGAGCTGACGGAATTAGTCTGGCGATGAAATAATAAGGCATGCATTAAATCGCACCCCAAATAATGCCCTTTTTGTGTCCTAAAAATATTAATGAACACTCTAATACTTAATGTATAATAAAAAAATAAATAAATAAAGTTTATTTTGGAACAATTTAGGTATACACAGATTAGTTACAAAAGTATAAAACTGTGGCGCAGCTATCAAAGCCCAACTCGATAAACAATGAAGAACATTAGTTCCAGACTATCATGGGAAATTATTTACATTAAGTCTAAAAATTACAAATACATAATAATCAACCATAAAGTGACAATTATCTTTAATATTTTTTAAATCATAATTTTGAGCAGGTTATTTGACTAAAATAGTTGAATTCTGCAGAAAACATGGATATGCTTTACCGACAGAATACTCCAAAAATATGTACTTACAACTTCTTAGCTATCCAACGAGATACAATAAGATACCAGATATGTTCAAAAATATATATAAATGTTAAATTACTGGAAAATGCTTGACATTTATATAGGGGTCATAAGCGATCATTTGGTTGCAATTGTTGCAAATTACCTCCCCTACATCCCCTTAATAGATTACCAACGTATTACAAATAACCCTGTATAGTAATTATAGCGCAGAGCTACATGACGCTTCCATAGATACCTCGAGTTTGTCAAAATACGACGGGTAATTTAGGAGTTATGAGGGAACAGATTAACATACATTACAGGAAAAATCATAACCCTCCTTTGGCTTTGCCGTAGTCGGGTAAAAATACTGAAATAGTTTAGTTGAATACCTGCAGAGTGCAATCCTGAGTTTTAGCCAGCTATGAAAGTAGTATTGTTGGAATGCAGCCGGTTGACGTTGAAATGAATCTGTTAACCTGGAAATTATAATGAAACTTCATTATTTAATCATTAAGGCCCACAAGCACCGCCAGTCACTAAACACGTTTAGCATTAAACTAGTTGTAACCTTTTGACCGCTTGTGTCGCATTTATGCGACAAAAAACATGCATGATTTTTTCGTTTTATTTTCGTCCTATTGACTGACCGGTGCAGTTGGTAGCGACCCTGCCTTCTGAGCCGCTGGTCCAGGGTTCGTTCCCCGAACAAGTCAAACATTTGTGTGCATGAACATGTCTGTTTGACCTGTGTCTGGGTGGTGTGTATATGTATATAAGTATGTATATCAGTCATCAGGTTACCGTAGTACAGGTTCGGGACCTGAAGACCTTGTGTGTTCCGTTCATTCCGTTTATTAACTGCGTAGTACAACTAAAACTAAAAAAAAAAAACGATTTGTAGCCGCGCGCTAGGGGCACGGCAATTGATATTTAGCCAAGCGCTTAAAAGTGTAAGTTCAAATTCCTCTATTGAAAAACTATTTCATGAAATCCTGACATTAGAGGCCAATTCTAACTAAGAGCGTTATGTTGATGATTCAAATGAAAATAATTACGTAAATACGGAATTAGTTACGGTCGCGAATAATATTTTGTTCAACATACAATCTTACACAGACCTGTGAATTGCGAAAAACGTAAGAAAATTTATAATTTCGCGGGGTACCTTAGCGCACCCCCGCAATCAGGTCGATTTTGTCGAAAACTGAAAAAGCATAAACTTTTGAAAAGCAAAATTTTTCGAAAGATTTCTTTTTAGCCCAGAGTTCAAACTTAACTACGACCCTATTAGGGCCTGCGCCTACTGGCGCGGCGGCACGGCACGGCATCACTACCTGCAAGCGCATTCTGACTGCAACGATGTGGCGGCATGCCTAAGGACACCGCGACGTCCTCAGGCATCATCGTTGACGATTTAAATTTTAAAGTCATATTATTAAGTTTATAAATATATTTTTGAACACATTTGCTCAAAAAATGCATTTACGAAGCCTGTATACATTGTTCGAAAGTTAAAAATTACGCACCAGACAACGGAACGGGCGGTAAAATAGGTACTCTCACCTAAGTACATGTTTTACCGCCCCCTTCGTTGTATAGCGCCGTGCGTATTCTTTACGGTTTTTTTTTTAATTACCATAAAAAATTATATAAAAATTCCACCAAGGAGTTTCAAATTACGAGAATAAATAAGCTGAATGATCGAACCTCCTTGGAAGCGCTTTTGCTCAATACGTTTATCTCACTTTAGTATTAAAGAGAAAATGAGACGAAAGATGCTTTTCGACTCGACTTTTTGCGATTCTAATTTTCACCACGCGCACGTAGCGCCATTTGGAAATGGCGCCATTTTCATATTAGAAACGTCAAAGATTGTGATTGTTGCGACTTTCTGACTGATATTTTTATAAACAAAAGTTTGTTTCATTACCTATTGTACTGTTTTCTCGCAAATGTGTTGAAAAACGTTGTATGACACACGCGCGGAAATTGGGATTTACAAACTCGTGACTATGGTAAGCCCTCGACTTCGTCTACTCGTTTGTAAAAACCAACTTACCGCACTTATAGTATCATAAATAACTATTTCGCATTAAAATCCCTTGCCGTGCCGTGCCGCCAGTGTGCGCAGGCGCTTACTGTTGCCCTGCATCATCCCACTGCTTGGAAAAGGTCTTTCCCCATGAAGATCAGCATTTATAGTTCTTGAATATTTGTTACCATTCCTTTTTTTATTTTTATTTACCTATTTTGTGTAATTATACATAGTGGTATGTTTTGTAAAGTAAGTATTGATGGTAAAATACCGCAAATTTTGCAAAATCAGCCCATAATGTTTCTACTGCTGGGAAACGGGCCTCCTCTCGGTGAGAGGGTGTGGGCCGTAAGCCACCACGCGGGCCCAGTGCGGATAGATAGATGTCACATGTTTTCGAATTTTTTGATCTAGGACATGACGGTTTCCTCTCGATACTTTCCTTCACTGTTTTAAGAGCGATGGTGATGAAATAATTTACAGAAAGTAAAGCACCTGTCTGGTACCTACGACCTGCAACTCGTAAGTCGCGGCCGTTACCACTGGGCCACCCCTGCACCGAATATTTAAAACGCGCAAATGCTCTTTTTATATTACCTCTCATACATAAGCTCCAGTATATTATGTTTGACGGTCCCCGTGCAGGCCACCAGCACGTCGAGACAGTCGTAGCCAGACACGATCGCGTATTCCAACAGGGAGGTCGCGTGTTGCACTGCTATGGGAGTCGCTGTTAACGTGAAAGGAGACTATTCACCGTCCATACATTTATGGGCTAAAATAATGAGAAAGTAAAAAAGGCCAACCACAAAAAAAGCTTTATTCCAAAAGATTTCTCTTCATTTTTTACTATGGGACCAAACATTTCTGCGCACTTCTGCGTCAAGTTATAAGAGTTCGAAAAATTGCTTTTTCATAAAATCATAATCAAAAGTCATTTATTCAAACTGGGCTGAGAATCAGCACTTTTTGAACGTCACAATTATATAAGACAGTCCCCCAAAACGCCCGCCCTTCACCACTTCCTAGTGCTTTAGCTGGGAGGAAGAAGTGACGCGACAAACTGTCCAGCAGCACAGCTGCCCGTTCAGTTAGAAGAGCTGGATTCTATACAGTAGTAAGTAATTAACACTACGAAACACAAAACATTAAATTAAATTATCTGCAATATGTGTAAACTTATACAATGTGTTGTACGAACAAAAACGTAACAGACTCCTGCCATATAACGCAGAATCCTTGGTGTTTTGGCACCATAACCTGCACTTGGTCAATTTTAAATACCAGTATGTAATAAGAATACATTTAACAATTTTATAAAAAAATAAAATAGTGGTTTTTGGGGATAATTATTTCATTGTTTAGATGTCAAAATTCTAATAATGTTTAGAATACATTTAATTGTTAAATAAGTACAACTAACAATCAATAAATAAATGCTTATGATTTTATTTTATTGGATTCGTTTTATTATTTTAGTCAAAACAGTTGAGTTATTTAATTTTTTTTGTACAGAATTTCAGCAGAATTTCGGTTCAAAGTTCAAACCGCTTAAGTTCGGTTAAACCGAATGTCAAACGAATTTCGGCCCATCCCTAGTTTTCTTTTAAATATTTTTATTTAGGGGATTTTATCAAAGAAGTCAGCCCCATCGTACCCTAGAGCAGGGTGTAGTTTAAAACTCATGCATCCTTCTGGGGGTGATAGTACTAATGAAAATAAGCAAATTTCGCTGTGCAACTGCAACAAAAATGTTTCTGATACACCTCCATTGCGTAGTTTCTATTGGGCATTGCATTTTGTATTCTTGTCCATCGGTACTGTTTCTTCTCCATAGGTACCTACTACGCTTTGGAATGGGCAACTAGCTTCATATTTCTGACTGACCGACCCCTTGACAATTCAAAAGTGCCTGTAATTGGTTTATTTGAAATAAATGCTTTGAGTTTGAGTATAGTAAAAACAGCACTATTTTCAGATGTATATTATCATAATATAGTCACGGGGCTCGTGGCTAAGTACTAACAGCCGTACGGGTTAATCGTAGGTTACGCTACACATGCCGAGGTCGGCCCGTGGATGAGTGACCATCCATAACATATCGAGACCCCGCCGTGCCTCGAAAAGCACTTTAAGCCGTTGGCCATTTGAAGATTCTTTGACAGTCATTACCGGCAGTCAGAACTCCGAAAATCTGATATCCAGTCTTACTAGGGAGTATCGTATTACCCAGTAACTGGGTTGTGGAGATCAGATAGGCAGTCGCTCCATGTTAAAAACTGGTTAGACTGGAAGCCGACCCCAACAGACTTGGAAAAAGGCAGGCAGATGATGATAATTATTGAATACTCACGAATGTCGCACCAGGGCTGCGGTAGTTTGTATACGTGCAGTTGCGCGTGAGTGTCTATGGCGAGCACCACGCCGCCTAGTTGGGACATCTCCACGCACGACACTATGGCGCAGCCGGAACCACTCTGTTGAAGAAAAATAACCGTTTTTTGTAGCAGGGGGTGGTACCAGTAACACTGCTAGAGTTTAGGCAATGTTTACCTTTGCCAGAAATCATTAAAATTTCATATAAAAAAAAAACCTTCTAAATGCAGCACACTAGAGTAAAACTCCTCACTCACCCTCCCACACACACTCATTCATCTACATTCTACACAAAAGGAGGCCTCTACATCACCATAATTTTATAAATCTGTTTTGTTTTGCTTTTTTAAGCATTAATTTTTAAAATGTTAAAGCCGCTTAGTACCTACTTGTTAGCTTTTAAATGTGATATTTATAAGGAAGAGCGCTGTTGTCTGAGATACAGATATTAAATTATCTAGTTCAGACACAGATGTCTTGTAAAACTTATTAGATAAGCATAAATGATCATATTGTATTGTTTTGCATTGTATGAAGAGAATAAATAAATAAATAAAAATCTTCACGCACACATTCACAGCGTGTTTGTACACTTGGTAACCACAAGTACAGCGCGCGTCGCTTCGTGAGATACAAATACTATAACAGTATTTGTAGAGCGTGTTTCTCTCACTCAGTCCTGGGTTACAGTTCCACCCTAAAGCTCAATGTGTCATGGTAACGGCCGGGCTCTGGGGCCGTACTATGACGTGTTAACACCATCATGATTCCGTTGCGAAAAAGAGATAGTGCTATCGGTCATGTATAGCTCCGTCTCTCTTTCACGCTGGAACAATAATGGAATTAACACGTCATAGTACGGCCCCTGTACAAAGAAGCCCAGAGTCTCTATGTCTACCAAGTCTACGTAGTTATATTTATGAACGTTACATGCTTACACAACGTGTTCCTATTGATATTCCATAACTATAGAGTATTAATGAGACCATGTCAAAGAAGCAACTGCCATATGAATTATTTTTCATTTTCTTTTTTCGTGCAAAAATATTCGCCAAAGTCACGATTATCTAGTAAAACGGGTGTTTACGAGAAATATAACAACGTCACATTTTCTTAGCTTTAAATATGAATGATTGGTTTCAATGAAAATGAATGAAATTTACTCGTACTTAACAATGAAACTTAGTAAACACAAGTAACCCTGTATATAAATATAGGTACTACTATACAACGTGTAACAGAATAAACGCAAGTCCTGAAAGTAGGCCTTGACAATTCAAAAGTGCCTGTAATTGGTTTATTTGAAATAAATGCTTTGAGTTTGCTCATAATTGACTACTGACTCGATTTCAGTAACTATTAATATAGGTATTTTTCTCAAAAATGATGTATTTTGCCATACTGACCGCCGATTGAGCCAAAGAAAATTAAATCTTAATTCAGGCTAATAAGACTCAATATTAAATGCATTAAGTAATGCTAGGGTCAACACAATTTTCTTAATAACAAAATAACAGTCATTCATAATAATAATATCAGTCATTAATAGTCATTCATTTAAGTAGTTCATAGTAATACCAGTCATTCTATTATGCTTTTAACTCAATACTCTAATTGGGGTGTATGAGGTCTTGCGTTAATTATGTTACATGTTGTATAAGTCTGAAATCGTGAACCCGTCTTGAGCAACCGTGGTTATCAATGCTCGTGCCTTCTCTAGCAGAGGCCTATGCGATGTAGTGGGACCATAATAGGCGGGTTCATAGATATACTTACGGGCGCAGTGTTGGGTCCGTACTTGGTCTTCTTGGGCGGCGTAGAAGCGGCCTCCACCGCGGTCACGCCGCCATGCGACACCACCGCGCGACTGCACAACTGCAGTCAAATTTGTACTGTTTAGAGAATTCGGTTGAACTCTTAAGAGTTCCTAATTTTAAGTTATCGGAAATATTATATACTTACTGCAGTGGATTAAGGCCCGCTAATATCACAAAACACTAAATGTGTTTAACGCTAAACACATTTAAAATATCATTCTCTCTTTGTCATCTTCAAACGATTTACAGAAACAGAAAGATGTTTTCAATAAGTTTAGCCCTAAACGCATTTAGGGATTCGTGGCGCAAGCGATACTAATACCATGAAAAACCACATTCGGGTCAGGCAATTAAACTTTCTTTCTTTCTATGTGGCCTGCGCACTTGGAGAGTCTGCCGCCGAAACAGACCCAGCCCTGAGATGCAGTGGAACTACGGCCGTAAGCAAAGTGACGGCCACAGAGGGTGACAGCAATAGTCGGTGACACGGCCATAGAGGGTGACAGCAATAGTCGGTGACACGGTCACAGAGGGTGACAGCAATAGTCGGTGACACGGCCATAGAGGGTGACAGCAATAGTCGGTGACACGGCCACAGAGGGTGACAGCAATAGTCGGTGACACGGCCACAGAGGGTGACAGCAATAGTCGGTGACACGGCCACAGAGGGTGACAGCAATAGTCGGTGACACGGCCACAGAGGGTGACAGCAATAGTCGGTGACACGGCCACAGAGGGTGACAGCAATAGTCGGTGACACGGCCACAGAGGGTGACAGCAATAGTCGGTGACACGGCCATAGAGGGTGACAGCAATAGTCGGTGACACGGCCACAGAGGGTGACAGCAATAGTCGGTGACACGGCCACAGAGGGTGACAGCAATAGTCGGTGACACGGTCACAGCGAGTGACAGCAATAGTCGGTGACACGGCCACAGAGGGTGACAGCAATAGTCGGTGACACGGCCACAGAGGGTGACAGCAATAGTCGGTGACACGGCAACAGAGGGTGACAGCAATAGTCGGTGACACGGCAACAGAGGGTGACAGCAATAGTCGGTGACACGGCCACAGAGGGTGACAGCAATAGTCGGTGACACGGCCACAGAGGGTGACAGCAATAGTCGGTGACACGGCCACAGAGGGTGACAGCAGTAGTCGGTGACACGGTCACAGAGGGTGACAGCAGTAGTCGGTGACACGGTCACAGAGGGTGACAGCAGTAGTCGGTGACACGGTCACAGAGGGTGACAGCAATAGTCGGTGACACGGCCACAGAGGGTGACAGCAATAGTCGGTGACACGGCAACAGAGGGTGACAGCAATAGTCGGTGACACGGCCACAGAGGGTGACAGCAATAGTCGGTGACACGGCCACAGAGGGTGACAGCAATAGTCGGTGACACGGCCACAGAGGGTGACAGCAATAGACGATGACACGGTCAAAGAGGGTGACAGCAATAGTCGGTGACACGGCCACAGAGGGTGACAGCAATAGTCGGTGACACGGTCACAGCGAGTGACAGCAATAGTCGGTGACACGGCCACAGAGGGTGACAGCAATAGTCGGTGACACGGCCATAGAGGGTGACAGCAATAGTCGGTGACACGGTCACAGAGGGTGACAGCAATAGTCGGTGACACGGCCATAGAGGGTGACAGCAATAGTCGGTGACACGGCCACAGAGGGTGACAGCAATAGTCGGTGACACGGCCACAGAGGGTGACAGCAATAGTCGGTGACACGGCCACAGAGGGTGACAGCAATAGTCGGTGACACGGCCACAGAGGGTGACAGCAATAGTCGGTGACACGGCCACAGAGGGTGACAGCAATAGTCGGTGACACGGCCACAGAGGGTGACAGCAATAGTCGGTGACACGGCCATAGAGGGTGACAGCAATAGTCGGTGACACGGCAACAGAGGGTGACAGCAATAGTCGGTGACACGGCAACAGAGGGTGACAGCAATAGTCGGTGACACGGCCACAGAGGGTGACAGCAATAGACGATGACACGGTCAAAGAGGGTGACAGCAATAGTCGGTGACACGGCCACAGAGGGTGACAGCAATAGTCGGTGACACGGCCACAGAGGGTGACAGCAATAGTCGGTGACACGGTCACAGAGGGTGACAGCAATAGTCGGTGACACGGCCACAGAGGGTGACAGCAATAGTCGGTGACACGGCAACAGAGGGTGACAGCAATAGTCGGTGACACGGCAACAGAGGGTGACAGCAATAGTCGGTGACACGGCCACAGAGGGTGACAGCAATAGTCGGTGACACGGCCACAGAGGGTGACAGCAATAGTCGGTGACACGGCCACAGAGGGTGACAGCAGTAGTCGGTGACACGGTCACAGAGGGTGACAGCAGTAGTCGGTGACACGGTCACAGAGGGTGACAGCAATAGTCGGTGACACGGCCACAGAGGGTGACAGCAATAGTCGGTGACACGGCAACAGAGGGTGACAGCAATAGTCGGTGACACGGCCACAGAGGGTGACAGCAATAGTCGGTGACACGGCCACAGAGGGTGACAGCAATAGACGATGACACGGTCAAAGAGGGTGACAGCAATAGTCGGTGACACGGTCACAGAGGGTGACAGCAATAGTCGGTGACACGGCCACAGAGGGTGACAGCAATAGTCGGTGACACGGTCACAGAGGGTGACAGCAATAGTCGGTGACACGGCCACAGAGGGTGACAGCAATAGTCGGTGACACGGCCACAGAGGGTGACAGCAATAGTCGGTGACACGGTCACAGAGGGTGACAGCAATAGACGATGACACGGTCAAAGAGGGTGACAGCAATAGTCGGTGACACGGCCACAGAGGGTGACAGCAATAGTCGGTGACACGGCCACAGAGGGTGACAGCAATAGTCGGTGACACGGCCACAGAGGGTGACAGCAATAGTCGGTGACACGGTCACAGCGAGTGACAGCAATAGTCGGTGACACGGCCACAGAGGGTGACAGCAATAGTCGGTGACACGGCCACAGAGGGTGACAGCAATAGTCGGTGACACGGCAACAGAGGGTGACAGCAATAGTCGGTGACACGGCAACAGAGGGTGACAGCAATAGTCGGTGACACGGCCACAGAGGGTGACAGCAATAGTCGGTGACACGGCCACAGAGGGTGACAGCAATAGTCGGTGACACGGCCACAGAGGGTGACAGCAATAGTCGGTGACACGGCCACAGAGGGTGACAGCAGTAGTCGGTGACACGGCCACAGAGGGTGACAGCAATAGTCGGTGACACGGCCACAGAGGGTGACAGCAATAGTCGGTGACACGGTCACAGAGGGTGACAGCAATAGACGATGACACGGTCAAAGAGGGTGACAGCAATAGTCGGTGACACGGCCACAGAGGGTGACAGCAATAGTCCGTGACACGGCCACAGAGGGTGACAGCAATAGTCGGTGACACGGTCACAGCGAGTGACAGCAATACTCGATGACACGGCCACAGAGGATGACTGGCACAGGGAGCGACAGCCTAAAGGTGCCAATCACAAGATTTTTTGTGTGTTCTAGATGTGATAGTGTTACTTACATAGTGATGCGTGTCTCTAGCCAGTAGATGCAGCGCCCTGGGCGTGGCGAGCACGGCGTGCGGCGCTCCGATGGGCAGCTTGGTGCTGGCCGCACACACCGCGCCCTCACCGCCTTCCACGCCCCACGCGGCCGTCTTTTGCCAAACCTAGATAGAATAGAATACTCTTTGTTGTGTACAATAAACAAAACATCAGAGGGGCAATTCCCGTATTTTTAAGACCGTTCGCATTCTAATCTCAGTCTCAATCTGTCAAAGTTACAATCAATTTACATACATTTTTGACAGGTTTTTGACATTGATTGTCGCTGAGATGAGATTGCGACTTGAATTTGAACGTTTTTTAAGTACGAGAATTGGCCTACTGGAGGAAACCGCCATATCCTAAAACTAACAATTCGAAGACATTTGACATCTACCAACCGGCACTGGGCCCGCGTGGTGGAGCACGGCCCACTCCCTCTCACATAGAGGAGGCCTGTGTCCCAGCAGTGGGAACATTATAGGCTGATCATGCTTATTATATCATGCTGATCATGCTTATTATATGATATTGTACATCATCGGAATATAGACAATAATGTAGAAATTATACATAGGGTGACACAATGGCCGGTCTTATCGCTAAGAGCGATCTTATATTGGAAAAGAGGACTTTCTTGTGAATTTGTTATGTTAGCTTTTGCCTGCGGCTTCGTCCGCGTGGCGGTCAGAAATTATCCCACGGGAACGAACCACTTTCTTCTATTTTGCTGTGAATGCTGTGCACATCTGTAATTGACGTAAACACTAGTCCACGTTCTCCACTAGTTCTCTTTTATTTGTAAATGTTTGTGTTTGTGTTGTTGATGTGCCTTAATAATAAATAAATTCGACAGGCTGCCATGCCGAAAATTATACATTTTGGGTGATCTGATTTGAATTGCCCCGACAACAAATAATTGTCGAATGAATAGCAGTCGTCTATTTGATTTGAGGCTTTTTCAAAAGTCAGGCAACTTTTATCTGAGGAATTTATATGGCGGTTTTGCAGCTTTTGTATAGAAAATAATTTCAAACCGTAATTTTTATTCTTGACATAAAAATTATCCGACTATTGAAAAATCTGCACTTGAACGATAAAAAATTTCGAGTTTCATATGTGAACATCGTTCAGAGGACTCTTCCGATAACACTGATTGATGTTTTCGGCACGACAGCGTATCGAACGGGTGTGAATAGCTATGTATAAACGAAAGTCGTATCACAAAAATAATCTTTTAACGTTGCCCCACACTAGGAATTTCTCCTGTACTGTGGGTGCATTTACATAAATTTAAAGTCACATTCACACACAGCCAGACCCGGAACTACTACTTGTAGGTCATACAAATATTTGTTCCGTGCGAGAATCGAACCCGCACACCATATTTGTACTGTCCTGGCATAACATAGCGTTCTGTTAACTAAACTCAAGATCTGTATTTATTTACCTGTGTTAACAAATAAAAGTGATTTGATTTGATTTGATTTGCAGCGTAGCAGTCAATCGCTTACCCACTGCGCCAATCGTGCCGACATAGCTTCTTGTTACTAAGTTGGATTTACAGAAAGCGTTTAAACCGACTTCAAAAAAGGGAGTAGGTTCTCAATTCAGCTGTATGTTTTTTTTACATATTTGTTACTTCGTCATTTATAAACCGATTTGAAAAATTCTTCTTTTATTTGAAAGGATCTACTTTCACCACCAATCATTTGGTCAAGTTCTGATGAGTGGTTTTTGAGTCAGCTTCAATAATACGTATTTTTTCCGCTAAGTGTATGTTGAACTTCCTGTCACTGTTACTTACATTGAAAGTAGTGGTATACGACTTTGTTTATGGTAGATACCACAACTAAAAAGAAAGTGAAAAACATAAACTTTATAACAAAAGACAACTACCGACTTCCAAAAAAAAACACCACAAAGTGAAAAGTTACTTTAATTTCGGAAGTTGTAAGCAAACAAGGAAAGTAAACGACTTCCGAAATTAAAGTTATTTTTTACTTTGTAGTGTTTTTGTTGGAAATGGGTGGTATTTTACACGCTGTATTAACGCGAGTACTGTCAGTCCTACACGTGCAGCCTGTGGGTCAACTTCACTCAGCGGGCATACATCGACCTACGCGTTCAATACAGTAATGCACTGAGAGTACTGCTGCGGCTGCCGCGGCGTTGTAGTGCATCAGGGATGTTTGCGGATAATAATATTAATGGTTTTGCCGCCATTATTAGGAGTAGAGGAGGAGGAGTTTATTAGGTTGCGTTGTTGTGTTTGCTTTTGACAACGTTGGAAGTGTATACTTTTAAGTCTCTCTTTTATTATTTTTTTATTTGTAATGTGCGTTTTGTTTGTGCAGGATAAACATTTTTTCTTTCTTTCTTTCTTTTTAGATGTGCATCCCTGATGACGCGTGTTCGCGGCAGCACCAACAGTATTCTCAGTGTGTTCGCAGATCGGTGGGATTGCCCGATGTTGAGGAGGTGGATGCAGCTCCACGCTGAATTTTGAGTGTATATCTGTAACCTACTAACACTAGAAGTTAAGTAAAATTGTTACTAACCCTATGGACTCCCCGGTCTGAAACAAAAATATTCTATTCGTACTCACCAGCGTATTGAAGCAGTCAGTTCCCGCCTTAGGACCGCCTCCGGGAGTCGTGTTGCCTTGTAAAGGACCTTATGACGGAAAACAACTTTCGTTTAAATGTAATTTTGTATTGATAAATGATTTATTTCTGTAAGTAGGTTTGTACAAACACTTTACACGTCAATTATATTTCAAAAACTAGATGAGGCCAGCGTTTCCTATCTGACTACTCTGAGAAGAAAGGCCGAAACAAACTCAGAGGTCACAGTCTCTTTTAAAGTCTTGACATAAATCGACATAATCTTGGTCGACAGATCATGTGAATACCATGTAGATTGGTGTCTGACCAGACATAATCTTGGTCATGGCATGTGAATACCATGTAGATTGGTGTCTGAAATAGTCTATTGAGGAAAAACCACACAGTTTGAGTGGACCTGTCCAGTCAGTGCACGCATTTGTCAGTAACCGTGCAGCTCAACTCAGAACTTAAGGAGCTCAACGATTCGACGAACAATACCAAAGAAAGGACATTTGGGTAGGCCGCATAAATTACTCAAACTGCCAGATCGTGATTAACACTAATTGAGAAAAAAAATATCAAAAAAGCAATGACCCACATAGTCCTTACATTCACAATAATTAAAAATAATAGAATACTTTACAAAGTAAATACTCATGTCATTGTAGGTATGTATAAAATTCATCTTTTCAATTCATTTATTCGTGTAGTTAGTTAAATAAATATATAAAAATCGTTTATTTATAAAAGGGACACATTTACATGTAGACGGCTGCTGTTGGCCCTGTCGTTGACGCGTGTCGATCGTGTATTTTAGTAGCCTAGGTTTGTATGGATCAGCCGGTCGATTCTGTAACAATCTCACCGTGATTACCTAGGTGAAGTGAGCTATCATTCCACCTGATGCTAGGGATTGACACTATCGACAACTCACTTCACCTAGTTATCACGGTGAGATTATTACAGAATCGACCGGCAGATTTTTGGGACAGAAAAGTGATGAATGATAAGCATTTCATGCAGCTGAGATATGAGTATGCTAAAAGGGGCGTGTGGTATTAAGCGAATGTATAGATTTAGACATGAGTATGTAAGAGGAAGTCTGAAGGAGGCGCCGATGACTGAGAAGATGCGTGAAAATCAGTTATCACGGCAATGGCATGTGATACGGCGGAATGAGGAACAAGCTGCGAGTGAAGAAGAAAAAGATGTCACCAAAATTTGCCCAAAAGAATCGTCAAAATCGTCAAACTTTGGAAATCTGCTCCACCTAAGAATTTTTCAGAATATTTCGTACAAAAATTTAAATTATCAAAGTATGACAATTGATATGAAATTGATGATTATTATTCAGTAAATATATCATTGCTGCAGTCACGAATTGCATTTAGATCAGCTTACGACGTAAAACAGAGCTGCAATTTGCAAAAAACTAAAGAAAATTTGAATTTAGTTCTACAGCTGAGTTTTATTGACACGGCAACTTTATCTTTTTTTTTTTAAACCTTTCCCCTCTCTAGGAATTTCTCCTGTATCGTGGGTGCGTGTACAAACATTGAAACTCACATACACAAATAGCCAGACCCGGAACAATCAGGTACTTGTAGGTCATACAAATATTTGCCCCGTGCGGGAATCGAACCCGCGACACGCAACGCAGCAGTCAATCGCCTAACCACTGCGCCAACCGTGCCGTCAAAAACGCCGCCGTATTAATGTAAACGCTACCTATACTAAACTTGTAAAAAAAAAACAAAAATCATAATAGAACATAGTTGCAAAAATGTCTTGCGATAATGTAGAAAAGTAGCAAACTATTTTTCTTAATTTGAATAAAAACCGTATAAGACAGTCATTTAAAAAATCGAAAAAAATGTTGTAAGGTTAGAACTACAATTAAAAAAAAAAAAAAAGGTTGGAACTGCAATAGTGTAAAACCAAGTTTGCAGCTTCAAAAGACCTGTGCTAACTACGTGGTGCTCGAAAAACCTCGAAATTTTCGGACTTCTTTCAGTTATAACTTCGTTTATAACTTCTAAAAGGTGCATCCTACGTTTATGTCATCCTATACATTTTAAAAGTATACAAAATTTGCGACAAATGCAGCGCATGCATACCTCTAGTTACATTATGTAGGTACCGCTAGTTTAAAGCCCTATTATTGTAAATCAATTATTTCAGCAAACAATTTCAGTTACCTTTAGCGAAGAGTTTGTGCACTTGATGCGCCCGCTCGGTACACTTCCACATGGTCAGGGTCCCGCCAGCTATTAACAAGGAGTCCGTGTCTTCTCGCTGACACCAAGTGATTGAGACTGAAACAAAATGTATTGTCTTTCAGCGTCTAAAATATTGGAATTTTTTACGGATGCAAACTCCAGCCTTTCGAGCTAGAGCGATTTTTTATTTTAATAGGTGTAATATATACAGGGTGTTTGGGTGATGGGTGCAAAGCTTGATAGGGATGATATCTTAGACCATTTAGAACGCATTAAGCTAAACTTTTCTTTCTTAGACGAAGTCTGTTCCTTTTTTATTTTTTGATACTAAGGTTTTTAACAATAATAACCGTTTTTTTTTTCAATTGATTGCTACTAGTGTCCAGTAAAAGTTGTTAGGTTATTATTTCTTATTTACGTAAAAAAAAAACATATAAATAATAATTAATATTTAATTATTTGTAAATAATTTCCAAGCATCTGTGTCATCAGAGAAACATTCTACGCCTAAGACAAGTTTAGCTTAATGTATTCTAAATGGTCTAAGATATCATCCCCTTCAGGCTTTGCACCCATCTCCCAAACACCCTGTATATGAATACATCGAAATATTAAATATCGCCAAAAATATCGATATGTCGAATGAAAAATATCGATATTTTCTCGCCATCCTACCAGGTTGCGCGTCTTGCTGCGGCAGATATATGGTGGGCAGCGGCTTGAGCGCGAGCGCGGGCGCCGGCGCCGATGACGTCACGCCGACGCATGCGCAGCGCACGCACCAGCGCCCCACCGACCCTCCCGAGCGGCAGATTGCGGCGATGACTAGGCTGCCGTCTGAGGGGGAGAGGCAATTATTGTTAGAAAGAGAAAAAAGGAAAATTAACTAAATTCAAGCTATTCTGAAAGTACGTTTGTACAAACACTTTTACAAGTCAATCATATTTTTTAAACTAGATGAGGCCGGCGTTTCCTATCTGACTATCAATCAATATCAATGTGTCATTCTTAGCTGGGACTTTTCCCGATGAATTAAAACTATCCATAATAAAGCCGCTATTCCAAAAGGTAGATAAATGTGATATCAATAATTATCGACCTATTACTTTAATACTTGTCTAAAATATACGAAAAATTTATGTAAACCAAAGGCGTATTGATTTCTGCAATAAATTTCGAATATTATGTAACAAGCAGTTTGGATTTCAAATGAACAAATCCACATCATTAGCCATTTTCTCTCTTATTTATTTATTTGGTTCACCAACAATTGTTTACACTAACATCTTGACAAACAATAACATGACATGTATTAAAAAGAGAGAATTAAATTTGAAAAAGAGTGTGTTTGAAAGCAACACTTACAAATGTTAACAACATCGGTTTATAGAAATTTATTTCTCGTAAGAACTTACTGTCCGCTTATAATGAGATACAAAGTAATAAGTATGATAATGCAGTACAATACAATGTCCTCCAGAGTATTAGAAGTTATAATGTACAGACGCCAGCAGGTCAAGCTACCCGAAACTGTCAAATTTTCCCAATCAACCTTGAACCTTAATGCTTTAGCGATAAAGTTGAAAATCTATTAAAGAAATTTGACAGATTGTAGTAGCTTGATGTGCTGGCGTCTGTACATACATGTTTCTTAAGATTATTTTTAAATGCATTCACGTTATCTCACTCTTTTATATCGTCCGGCAATCCATTGAACAGCTGTGCTTCTTCATATAATATGGTCTTTCTACCGTAATTAGTGCGTACGCTGATGACTTCCAGTTTGTTTTTATATTTATTTGTCAGGTTATATGAACTTGTTTTATTATTTAATTGTATGTAATGCAGGTGTAGTACTACATTCATCTGACTACTGAGGGGCGATTCCCGTATTTTTAAGACCGTTCGCATTCTAATCTCAGTCTCAATCTGTCAAAATTACAATCAATTTACATACATTTTTGACAGATTTTTGACATTGATTGTCGCTGAAATGAGATTGCGACTTGAATTTGAACGTTTTTTAAGTACGAGAATTGGCCTACTGGTCTTTTCTTTGAATTATAGAAAGAATTTGATCTGGTGTCACATGATCTGACCAAGATTTTGTCTGGACTTTAAAAGAGACCTCTGAGGTTGATTCGGCCTTTCTTATCAGAGTAGTCAGATAGGAAACGCCGACCTCATTTACTTTTCAAATATGATTGACGTGTAAAAGTGTTTGTACAAACCTACTTACAGAAATAAAATCATTTATCACGTAGCAGAAAGGGCTATTTTCATTATACACGTATTACCACTGATTGCTTTAAGAACTGCTTACCTCCCTAAGGTCCAAATAATGTGCAGTTCATAAAACGACGAAATCTATTTAGCTTTCTAGATTAAGTTGACAATTTAAAAGTTAGTGCAAGTTCGCAAGTTTCAATCTATTGTAAAAAGTTGTCAAAGGTGGAAAAGCAGTTACGAAGTCGACTGTACATGGTGTATATGCTCGGCCTAAAAGTTACCAGTTCTCAAAGGCCTCGTCTGATAGAAAATGCCACGTGGTGGAATATAAATAACTATTAGCAGATTTAGGTGAGCTTATTAAATGTGCACAGATTTTTCGTCCCTTCATACACATACAACTTACTCTTATGTGCAATACTGGCTGCGGTGATGTGGTCGCGCGTTGGTCGCAGGCAGTCAGTCGCGACGTGCGCGCGCGTCCCTTCCGCGGGCGGAGTTAGCACGCCGATCAGTCCGGTCGCTGTTATGACGCAGGCGCCTTCGCAGGCTATGCCACTGAAATACGTTATGCATAGCGAATTTTACAAATATAAGAAAAGAAAAAAGAAATTGAGCCGTTGCGGGACGCCTGGCAGATGTGAAACATCGAAAACCATTCTTTCATACTTATTCAATATACTATTATAATAAGTAAAGAATGGTTTAATAAAAGAAAATAAATCATCATCATCTGCCTAGCCTTTTCCCAACTAGGTATGTTGGGGTCGGCTTCCAGTCTAACAGGATGCAGCTGAATACCAGTATTTTACATGGAGCGACTGCCTATCTGACCTCCACAACCCAGTTACTGGGTAATACAATACCCCTTGGTAAGACTGGTTGTCAGACTTTCGGGCTTCTGACGACCCGTAACGACTGTCAAAGATCCACGAATGACAGCCGGGACCAACGGCTTAACGTGCTTTCCGAGGCACGGAGCAGTGGTGATGAAATAATTTACACAAAGTAAAGCGCCTGTCGGGGTTCGAACCTACGGCCTACAACTCGTAAGTCGCGGCCGTTACCACTGGGCCACCACTGCTCAAGAAATAAAAGAAAATAAATATGGCATAATAAAAAACCAAATATTCAGTTTTTTTTTAAGAAGTTTCTTTATTTAAAATATAGAGTGGCGACGCGTCGCCACGCCAGCAATCGGTTTTACGAGCGGCTATACATGTTTCACATCAAAACAGCTTTTATAACTTTTGTTGCTCTTATTTTTAGGGATCCGTTCCCAAAGAGGACTTTATTACTAAGCCTACACCGTCTGTCTGTCCATCATATGGCTGAAACCGTTTTTTTTTTACAGAATATGTTTGTATTTATGTATATACATACATAAACTCACGCCTTCTTCCCGTGGGGGTAAGCAGAAAAAACAGTAGCCACCTGCTACGATCCTTACATACTCCTTTTGCCTCGTTTACGTTCATACATCTGGTGATACACGCACGCCGGTTGCGAGTACTCCGCACCTGACCTTTCTGAAGAACATCATCACCCGAGGACAAACTACGTGCTCCCTTTCACCGGCTTCATAAGGTTCAAAACTCATTTGTTGGGCTTGGTATAAACTTTTATAACAAGCCTCGCTCTTCTTTGTTGGATTGGCATTTAATGCGTCTAAACCTAAAGTAAAATCCAACTTTTGTCCAAACGCATACTATTCAATCAACGATTACTTAAACGATAAAAATAGTTGGTCGCTGTGATTAACTCAAGACAATGTTTATGTTCTTTCTCCAGAATTAGCTTACCTACTGACAAGTTACGAGTATATGAGTACATATGATTGAAACGTTTGATTTGACTATATAAATAAGTCAATTTAGTTTAATTTTATTTTCATTTATTGTTGACATAATCTACTCCTTTCAGTGTTTTTTTAATGATTTGTATTACAAAATGTGGTTTTTAATGATTTGTATTACAAATTGTCGAGGTCGCTA